>CM057452.1:297158125-298610000 GCA_016271365.2 Neoceratodus forsteri | reverse complement strand
TTGCCGTAAGGCACCTACATCATCATATACATTGTGCCAAACCCGTAGCAAACTTTGCAAGTGGGTAAGCAGCAACATGGTCACACAAACTGTAGCCAGCATATAGTGAACTTCATTGGTGGCCCTACAAGCCAATCACAAAGCAGCAGCAGTAAGTGCAATGCTCATCGGGGTGTAGCTGTATTCCTTATAGGACTACTGTATGTTATTTATTTAGCTGTTTCTATAATACATTTACACTTATTTCTTAAAGAGCCCCTGCCTCCATTATAAAAACTTGAAAAAAATCTGAGATTTAGACACAATTCAGTTTATATGTCATATATTTTCTTTAATTCTTTTCCTTTTTTCTTTATTGCTGAGGATAGCTGTATGAAAGAGGATTACTATCCCTTAGACTTTATCTGCCATTTCTGCTTGCCTACACCTGACATCATAATCCTCTATTTATGGCACCATAATTATATCCAAAGCAAGGCTCCATGTCATAACAGCGAAAACATATCAGCTAAATCCTAAACGGTGACTCATAAATAGCGCATATAATAATGGCGCACCAAAACTTCAGTGACATGGTTTTTGGCAAATTGGACACAATTACAAAAAAGTTAAAAATACACCAACTGGTAGCCTTTTGTGCTAGTGGGGGGCTGTGCCCCACACATCTCCCACAGGGGACTGCACTCCCTGTACCCCTGCTGCCTCTAGGATTACTGCTCCGAGGTGCACCAGGACACAGGGGCAGGTTAACACCTTGGAGTAGCCATGTAATCCCTATCACCATTTATTCAGGATCGTCGTTATCATGTTTGCCATTTTGGAATCGCCGTTTAGGAATTGCCATTTTTGAATTGTCAGTCTGATGTGCTACCCCACAGCAACAGACTGTGATGTCATAAACAGAACTGTGATGCCAGGTGTAGGCAAGCAGCCAGAATTGATTAGGGCAGTGATCCTGATATGAGGGTGAGAATTACAGAAAAAAATATTAAATATGAGCTGAAATCTCTCTAAATATTACATTTTTTCTAAGTTTTCACAATGCTGTCAGGGGTTCTTTAAAAGTCTGCCGGCCAAGGTGGTATGTGGAGGGTCTATGCCAGTCTCCATACTGGATCTGTCAGTAACTCCATTCTTTACAGATGTGTGAGTCAGGACCAACAGGAACAGGGTGTACTATGGGTCCTGAGTGGGTGAGCCTGGGTGGGGAGGTGGTATACTGTGTTTTGCCAGTGTTTACACATAGGAGGCCCAAGAAATCTAGAGATAAATTTAAGCGCAATCAGAATAGTGATCAGGGGATTGGAGGCCACTAGACTATGAGGGATAGCTATTGCATATGTCCAGACAGCAACTGGGGAGTCCACTAGACTCCAGGGATAGTTTTAACATATATTGGAACAGTGATCGAGGGGTGGAGGGAGTCAGTAAACTTTTTATTATTTTAAAATTTAATGACCGGGTAAAAAGCACTGGGCCACATGGCCCTTTTACAGGCTTGACCTGGTTACATATACATAACATACTGTGCTAACATGTCAATAACAGTATTATTATACATATTACAATAAAATGTTTATAGCAAGCTAAAATGTTAAGCATTTTACAACATGGATTATCATAGATAGTTTTAACTGATATCAGAATGGTGATGAGGAGCGTTATACATAAGGCACATTATAGAAGTGTGCTGTAATGAGGCCATAGTGGGATACACATTTTCCAATAATGCCTTGCCTGAGCTATGGGGTTATTTGCATGCAGAGGTTCAATAATGGTGAATTGCTCTACAAAAGACATGCTCTTTTGTGGGAGCTACCAGCCTGTTTACATCTGGCATCCTGATATTGTAGCTCTCAGTTGGCCTCATACCTCATATGACCAGTAGGGGGTTGTAGTTTACGAGAAGTTGAGAAGTGCCTGCATTTTTCAGCTGGTATATTGTAACCTACTTTTAGCACTCTCACTGTGTTTCAAATATGATCCAAGGTCAGGATATTCAAAAGGGTGCCCAGAATGTGCACAATGGAATGCGCAGTGCAATGGAGTTGCACCATAGGAAAATGACACCATATTCAAAAGATGCACCACAGACATAGACAGGCACAAACCACACTGAATATAGCAAAGATGCACCATTGTGCAACCAGACATGTGCCAGAGCAACCATGATTGTGCAGGAGCATGACAGTATGCAGCAACTAACATGCTGAGCAAGCACAACAAGCAAAGTGAACACAGGCATGGCAGCACAAGTGCAGAGTGCCAAGACAGGTGTGGCAGACCAAAACCACATAGACACTGTGCCCAGGAGGCACAGCAGAGGCACATGGCCAGAGGGCCACATATAATGCCAGATGCACAACGCAAACACTGGTCACCAAAGACACCAAGCCACCCAGCTGGATGAAATAGGCACTGGCAGGTCCATGGCACTGCGCCACCACCACTCTGACAGGCAACACTGTATGGGACAATGCTGCAGGCATGGTGTGAGGGGAACAGGCACGTACAGTGGTCTGATGTATAAGAGACACACATGCACCGAGCAACAAGGGTCAAAAGCCATGCCGACATGCAGGGACACAGGATACAGCACCAGGCAGCACACCAGCACTAGCAAAGGCAACATGGCAGGAGGTGACCAGGCCAGCACAGGCTAACAGGGATACAAGACAGTGTACCATGCACAGGGTAGGTACACAGCCAAAGCCCAAGGGACCGTGACACAGAGGGACACAGCACACAGGACCCTGTGCACACAACAGCATCAAACAAAGGGCACAGCACTAGGATTAAAGGGGACATGCCCAACAGCAGTACAGAACAATGGCAGCACAGTGCAGTAGCCTGCATGTGAAGGAGACACAGACACAGATGTGCAAAAATATGAACAATTTAATACACAACAATGCTAAACATATACAAAGGGGTACCAACAGGGCAAACAACAAGAAACAGGGAAGGGGAAAATGCAGGAAAGGGCAATGTAGGCAAAATGGGGAATGGGGCTGGAACCAAACTTGGAGGAGAAGGAAAGCCAAAGATCACAACAGCGGATGAGGGTATGGGAATTCAAAAGAAGTGTTGGGTGGGGGGAGACAGGGTCAGTGGTGCAGACGACATTGAAACGCCATATACAGCCAGCGCACCTCCTGCACCAAGACTTTAGTAACTGGCAGATGTCGCCTGCCAATAAGTATCTGGACGTTAGTACGTGTGATGTGGTGCTGGATGAGGCACTGTAAATGTAGAACACCCCTGCCAATCATTGCAGGGCATCTTCTGCGGTCCTGGGGCCCAGCCTGACTTAAGAGAGGGGACACAGAGCAGGTAATATGTGATGGGCCACATGGAGTCCAAGCCCCCCCATGTGTATGCACAGGACAGCTGACATGCCCACCGGTGGAAAGAACCAGCAACGGCACGTGCACAGTGGACAGCAACAGCTGACCTAGCTGTGCCCCACAGCCATACTGCACAGATGACAGTGAACGACATGTACCCACACCTGTGCAGTGTACCCCACAGTGCTGGTACAATGGCTCCACAGGCAGAATAGTAGTCCCCCAGCAGCAGTGAGACACCATGGGACATACACACTCATCCACCCTACTAGGGACAGTGACAGGATGCCACCACACAGATGCCACATACACGGACCTGCCACACACAGCACAATATGACAGACAGTGGAGCCATAAACCTCCCCAAGCAGTGGCCACACATGGCAGCAGTGCCCTGGAGCTGTACCAAGCTACCTATCCCAGTACCAGCCATGCCCCATAAACCATGCAGCACACACTCACTTGACTGTCCATGCACTGGAGCAGCAACTGCAACAGCAACTATAGCTATGTCAGTCTGACATCCCAGGGCAGCAGCCTCCATTGCCCTCCTGTGGTCCTCTGGCTCTATGGATGCAAATGAACAAGAAAGGCACATGAATGGCAGTCCATGAACAGCCCCCCACCTATACCAAGTGCACAGCAGAAGCACAACACGAGCAGGGACACTATCCCACATGCGGGGTACGATGTCTGGGCCTGTGGCACCATACAATGCACAGAGACATGGTGCAGCACCACCAGACATGCAACACCCACCAGTGCTGCCCTTCCCCACTGCAGCAGCACATGCAGCACACAACACAGCACAGACAGTGGACAATGGAAGCATGCATGGTGCACGAGGACACTTACTGGGCTGTGGCACAGACCCCAGATGCTCTCGGTCCTGCAGCCATCTGAACCTTGCCGGATCCCACTGTCTCAGGTCCCCATACCTATGCCTACACTACTCTCCAGACCTGGCACCCCTGTCCTCCTCTCCAATTCCAGAGAAATGCTCTGCTACACCTGGGACCATGGCTCCTGGAGATCTGCAGCACCATACAGTTCTGCAGCATGTGGCTCAACCAGGGCCACCAGGTTGACCATCTCTATCTTGGACCAATTGCATGCCTGTCGCACCCCAAGGCACCACACCTGCCATGTTCATAGCACAATGTAGAGTGCACTGTGTTGCACAACATAGCCATGTGGAACTGCGCTGTCCCACATGTGTCATTGGTGTACACTGACGACAGCCACACAGCACAGAAATGCATGATATACATGCACAACAGAGGCCTATCATGCAATACCACACATGCGCAATGCAGAAAGTTAAGACGGGAGTACTGGGTCATGGTCGAGACCCACATACACGCACTGCATGACACTGCATCACAACATGCACACAAATTGCACATTGGTGGCCAGTTCATGGTCAGTGGCATGGCACAGCCAACATGCTTGTGCAATGAGGACATACAGTGCATCAGTGCTGCATGTGTGTGGTAAGCGAACGCGGATGCATGCGCAATAGGGCACCGATGCGTAATGCACACAGGTGCACAATATGCCACACATGACATTGAGCCACCTATGGCATACATGGCATGTGTGCATACACACTTCGAGCATGCTCTGGGAATGCACCGGCAAATTGCTCCTATGCATTTGGACTGCACAAAGTGCAAATCTTCAATATTCAGCCAACATATGCAAACAGCCTCATGAGCCAATGCCAGGCGCAGTCATGCACATTAGCATATCATTACAATTATGTCAATGCTCATTTGCATGGGTTGAGCCATAAAAGCACCACAACACAGCACAGGTCACTGACAGGTATTGCAGCCATTGAGATAAGAACCACCACGCTGTGTTGTGTAATGATATTGCTGTGCATGTTGTCGGTGCTTCACTGTTCCATGTTGGGCTGCCATGCTGTTTATTGGGCAAACATCTGACTGTCCACAGGAAGCAATATGTCAGAGATGGAGGGAGCTGAAGAGCAGAGTCCTGCATGGAAGCACAGGCACAGCTACACAAAAGATGAACAGCAGGCCCTGTTTGAGGCCTACCTTGACAGGGAGGGACTGCTGAGTTGGGCCACTGGTACCCTGCACGACTGTGCCACTGGGTGGGAGGAGGAGGCCACGTATGTGAATACCCACAGAAGACACAACCGCAGTGCACAGGAGTGCAAGAAGAAGATGGGAACTGATCGGGAGGTGCATTAAGGAGAAGGTGGCCTCCTTCAGGGTGTCAAGCAGTAGGACGGGCAGGGAACCAGCGAGTGCATCCGTACTGTCGTTGGGTAAGGAGCTGGTGGCAGCACCCTTCAGCCATGCAGCCATCGAGGGTGTCCCAGATAGTGGATTCCAGATGGGTGGCAGCCCATCATAGCATTGTGTGTATGTAGGCATTGGCTGTGGGGTTGGGGATTTGTGCATGCCACCAGCATGTCAGTGTGATTGCAGCACTGATGCATACCCATGGTGGTGAGGCATGCTGTGGCACATGCTGCACATGGGCTCACCATGCATGACATTGGCCACGTGTGTGCAGTGGGATTGCAGCATGGGCACTGTACTGTGGCTGTGGGTCGGGGCCAGGGTGTGCTGTGCTTCCTGGATGCCCATCAGCACTGCCTGTGCAGCACATGCAGGTGGCACAGTTAGGGCCACAGCGGTCACAGGCAGCTGCACAACATATCACTGGTGGTGTGGCCCATGGGGTGGGGCCAGGGGGATGCATGCATGTCAGCCATGTGGTGGTGCAACACTGTGTGTGTCAGCTTTACAGCATGGCTGGCCTGCCTTGTGCACTGCCTGTGGCATGACCACCCTGCCATGCAGTGCTGCACAGACGTCCCCTGGTATGAGCCAGCATGGTGGTGGTGCACATGCCTCAATCACACTGGACATAGCACTGCATACAGAGTGCCACATTCAACACTAATGATGCTGTTTCTGTCTTTCAGCACCATCACGCCTCAGGGGTGTGTTGCAGGAGACGAACAACGTGGGACCTGAGGAGGCTGTGCCATCTACATCAACAGGCATCCGGAACACTGACCATCGGTGACATAGCTTGAGTTTCTGGGTCTGGGTGATGATGACCTACTGGCAGACCTCCTGCTACTGGATGCCGTACTGGTGCTTGCACCTGCCACACAGGAGGGGGCATCAGACAGTGATGATGATCTTACACTGATCCTGGGTGGCACAGGCCTGGACATGTCACCCAGGAGACAGAGATGTACACAGACAATGAATGCCAGCACAGGCAGTATGGCACCCTCGAAGGCACCACCTGAACATGGCTGCACAGTGGCGTGTGGCACCACTGCTGCTGTCAGCCATGGATGGGGTGCTGCTGTGATCACCGGTGCCATGGAGCTCTGCCCAGCAGGCTGATGATGTACAGCAGCTGGCTGCAGTTGCCACTGTGTGTAGCACACAATGGGGGCTGCCCTTGGCATACCTCACAATCCCCACCACCTGCATGGTTGCCTGTGCAGTGTTCCCAGTTGAGGGATGTTGTATGGCATGCTGCCACACCTCCAGCAGGTCAGCATCAGCCCCATGATGTGCAATACAATGACAGGCTGAAAGAGCACTCCAGGCTGTTGAAGTCATCCGTGGACAATCAGACAATGCTCAGGGTTGAGATACATGCACTTTGGGTAGAGGTGCATAAACTGGCCAAGCGAGGGGGACATTGGACGTGCCCAGCTGATAGGTGAGCTCCAGCAGCTGTGGGAGGCTATGACCGCATGGCTGGACTGCATTGCTGGTACCATCACCACCAGATTTGCATCACTGGTGTCTACTGGGCATGGCAGGGTGTGAAGGACTCCCCATAGTGCAATGTCAACACCACGGTCACGGGGACTAGTGACTTTGCCAGTCTCTACACACCCGTGAGGACCCGGGTCGTGTTCTCAGGCCTCTATACCCACAAACTTGTTGGTAACACCTCCTGTGACTGTTGAGCAGCCATTGTCTGCCACACAGCTTGGGCACGGCCACCCACAAGGCCGTGGCAGCCATGGCACCGCACAGTCAGCCTGCTGGGTGTGCTTCCCCATCCTGCTACCCACTGCTGTTAGCCGGTGTGCACTTGGCTGGGCGCACCCATGTGCATGTGCCATCACGTACACATGGCATGTGTCACATCCTCCATGTGTGCATGCAGTGATGCTGGACCTTGTGGCATGGGCATGATGAGAGCAGCACTGTGCCAGCCTTGCCTGTGTGCCCGGTGCTTACACTTTGATCCATGTCACATCCTGCTGTACTGGTGTGTGTTGCCACTTCGCTCACTGTTCCTGACTGTGCCAACCACTGTGCCCTGCTGTACAACACGTGATGGTGATGGTGGTGCATGTGCAGGGCATGGTACGGCCACCTCTATGTCCAGCACAGGGCCCATATGTGCGTACATGTGCCTGTGCCTGTCCACTCTGGTGTGGGCATGTGGCTGTGTGTCTGTGAGTTTTCTGTGTGTGTGCCTGTGTCCCTGCATGCATCCCTGTGTGGCCATGTGCCTATATCTGTGTGTGTGGTGTTCCGTGCATGCACAGCTGTCATATCTGGTACTCACCTGTGGTTACCATAGTGCTCCTCTATAATGGTGTCACGGTGCCTCCTGGTACGGGCTTCCAGCCTGGGGTCTCTCCTCTGCATGGGTGGCTGCACACCCCCATCCAGCTCATCCTCCCCATCCTCATAGCTGCTGTTGCCCTCATCCACCTGAACAGCTATCCCACGGTCAATGGCCATGTTGTGCAGCATGCACCAGACCAGGAATAAGCCACAGGTTTTCACAGGGCTATACTGTAGGGCACCACCGGACTTATCTAGGCAACAAAATCACATCTTGAGCAGGCCGAAGACTCACTCAATGATGTTGTGAGCTGCAATACGTGGCTTGTTATAGAGCTCCTCCACAGCATTTGTTGGGCGACGGATGGGGTTGAGCAGCCAGGGTTGGAGGAGGTATGCACTGCCTCCTGTGGAGGGGCAACACAAATACTGGTTAGCGCATGGCATTGCATGTTCCTATATCCTCCCCCTATGCTGCATATGGCCGCCCACCCCTCCATGTTTGCCTTGGGCCTGTCTACACCTATACAGCCACTCTATCACCATGTCACACGTTGTGCTCACTTAGCCGGTGCCCTGTGGGTATCTACCCACTCTCAAATCACTGGCACAGGATGGAGTGGTGTCAGATGAATGCATTATGTGTATTCCCAGGGTATGTGAAGCACACATTGATGATATGCCCAGAGGCATTGCACACCACCTGGCAGTTGACAGAGGGATAGCCCTTTCTGTTTGTATAGATAGCCCCTTCTGGGCCAGGTGGTGTGCGTATGGCCACATGGGTGCA
Organism: Neoceratodus forsteri; assembly: GCA_016271365.2. NCBI lineage: Eukaryota > Metazoa > Chordata > Ceratodontiformes > Ceratodontidae > Neoceratodus > Neoceratodus forsteri. The sequence continues at coordinate 298,601,271 of CM057452.1, read as the reverse complement.
CTCAATGGCTCCAATCATGCCAGGCATGCGTGCCGCCCTTTGGAATTCCTGCATGTTTGCTGTACACTCTGCCTGCGTGCTTGGGAATCTTATATACTCCAAAGCATGTGGCAGCAGGGTGTTGAACTGTGTGAGGAGGTGGGATGAGGTTGGCTGGGATATGCCAGTGGTTGCCCCCACTGGCATCTGGAAGGTGCCCATGGCAAGCAGGCACATTGCTGCTGTCACCTTTGTCTCTACCATCATGGCATGACCTCCTTCTGGTGGGTGTCTGCAGCTTGTCATAGCACAGCTCACAAAGCTGCCTCAGAATTGCCCTGTTCAGACAGTACCGGCCCATGATCTCTGTGTCCCCATAGTCCTCAAAAGTGAGGCAGGAATGGTACTGTCTGTGTTAGGCATACCACCGACGGGCCTTTCCTCAGCCACGTTGTTCCTCCCTCCTCCTTCCACCCCTCATTACCTGTTCCATCACAAATGGGCCTGCATCTATGGCTATGTCCTGCAATGGCTTGCGCATCTGCTGTGTGTGATTGAGCCTCCTTTTATATGCTCAGTTCTGTGTGGCGCATTCTCTGACTTGCTCCTCAATTGCGCCATGTTTTTTTGGCTGAATATGCCATTGTGCAGTTTATTCATGGGCACACCACCATGTACTTGTGCCACATACATTACTGTTGCACATTGGTACAATGGATATTGTGCTGTGTATTTATGCTGGTTGAATATAGCTCTGGGCTGCATTCCTGTGGTTGTGCATGCACAACTCAGTTGCGCATTGTGTAACTCCTCTGAATATCTGGCTCCAGTATGCCAGTAGTTTGCTCCAGGCACTTATGGGCACCTGGAGCAAAGCTTTGCATGTCCTGTTTGGTAACTGGTCAGTTTGCTGACAGCATATTTGCACTGTCAAAAACCATGCAGACATAAATGCGTACATGGTCCGGAGTTGGTATCTAGTGAGGTTTCAGACCACGCTTAGATTACGGGACCGCACAATGTGGTTTTTGCCTGCACATTGTTGCTTTCAGCAAATTGACCCAGTGCCATCCTATTCCAGGGCTTTGAATATACTGGGCATAGTAGTCGCTTTCCATATGGTCGTGCAGCATTGGCTACCATAGAGTTAGGGTCCATTTGCAGAGAAACACAAATAGACATAGTTTCAATTGACAATGTTCATAAAGAGTTCCTAATTTCCCTTTTTTAACAGAAGTTTAAGAATCTCCTCAGAGCTGAAAGTACTGAGGTACTCACAGTTTTACAGTGTTGTCCTGAAAGACTAAGCCTGAAAACATCCACTTCTCAGAAGAGCTGACTTTGTACAGTAGATACATACTCTCAAGGATGCAGACAAGATGCCAAAGCTTCAGGCGGGATCTCCTACTTTTCCCCAGGAGCTCACCTGCAGTGGAAGTGTTCAAATCCTTTCCCTCCATCTCTCTCCTGCCCCCCCCCAGATAAGACTATGGCTAGCAACCCAAGACCCCTGTCTTGTGATGCATCACATCTTCATTTGGGGCCAGCTGACCCCCCTCCCCCACACACACACACACAAGAGGGTTGCTAGATCAGTCTGATAAGAAACATAGTCGGGGTGAGCATTAAGTTTGAAACTCATCTCAGGATGTACCATATCTGGATGAGTCACTGGAATAGGCAGTGGACACAGGATATCTAAGAGTCACAGGAATCAGGAGATCTCCTGGCATGAAAAACAGTAGAGGAGGACTGGTCCTGTCCCATATGCCTCTGGTGGGTGCTTCACGAAAGGCATACAGTCTCTCAGTTACAAAGTTCTTTCAGAATGCACCTTGCAGCCTACCAGGCTCCCCTGACCTGAGCCCCGGTTCAGCAGTCTGTGAGGAGCTGAGTTACCTCATACAGCCTCCTTTGCTGCAGGCTGCTCAAACTGAGATCAGATTTCTCCTGAGCAGTTGGTGTTATAGGGTATGAAACTTGACACCTGACTGGCTAACAGGTACAATGCATCTGGCTTACATGGCGGGGTCCAGCAAAATCTGAGATAATGATATATAGAAATACATGGGCAGAAAACACTGTAACTTCTCTGACTCTTTCTCTGCAGTCCTTGTTGGGTAAGAGGACTTCTGGCTCCAGGGGTCAGAAAGCACAACATTCACACCCAGTGGCACTTTTCACCCATTCCCAGCTCCCCCAGTAAGATCCAAGCCCAGGATGGTGGGAGCCACCAATGTAGAAGCAGCTCTGAAGATCTGGCTAGGAGCTAGGGCTTGATTCCAACCCTGGGCTCTTGGCTATTGCTGTTGGTGCCCTGCTAGTCCTCCTTTCACTGCGGTCCTGGGAGACCAGAGGGTGAAGACTGTTACTGTTGTTCAGCGATGCTATCGGGGCCCAAAAGCCTAAAAGTTAAGCACCCATTTTTTTTGATGGGGGGGGTCTTACAGAGTCATGTATGAAGGGTACAGTATCTGCTGCATAGCATGACAAATAAATAGGTTCTAAAGCTAACATTAATTCTTTTCATTCTGCATTTTAGTTTTGATATTTCTCTAGCTCATATGGTGCAGAGATCAGAACAGCTTAGCACCAAGCTGATTCAATACAGCAACTGAGAAATTTACTGGGACACTCAGTTTACTATAAAGATGATTAACAAATTGATGACCCCAATAGTAACCTAATTTGCTTAGTTCAATATGATGGAGTAAGATTTTATTAGTCCTGCTCTGTCTGTAATGCAGCCATTTCTGTCTATTCAGAAGACTTTCCAGCTGTATTGATTTAATGGTAATTTGTACCAAAGATAATTCTGAACGTTTATTACTGCTGTGAGTATGAATCTGTCATTCATGCTGAGCGTGCACACAGGTTTAAAGGGAGACTGCCTGACCCCTTGGCTCAGGTTTTATGCTGTTTAAGATCATTGAAAATATAAAATATACGCTGTTTTATTTTTATTGGTAGCATGAAAAGCAATAGAAACAGTCTTTAAATGATTTCAGCCAACCAGCTATCAGAATTGTAGGGCTCTCATCCTGCATACAGTAATCTTGTGAAGTAACATTAAAGGGGAGCACTTCACAACACAGGCAGTGGAGGAGCTTTACACTTGGTTTAACAAAATGTAAAATGTCTTATTTTTTAATATGAAACACTCTGCAAGTGATTTTTGTTTATAGATGTACTGAGGGATGTCTCCGCTGCCTCAAACTAAATAAGAACATTTTCCTGTCCTGTTTTGAGCTTACAGGGCCACTTAGCTTAGCTTTGCAGATCTCACACCCCAACTGTGCAAGAAAATATTCTTATTTAATAAGTGACATCCCTCACTACACATTTAAAAAAGCTCATTAGACATACCATGGTGTTGTTACACCCATCAGTACACATATAAACATATACAAATCATATACAAAAGGTTCCTCAGACTTACCATAGTGTAGGTGTCATGATACCTCTCAGTACACGTATAAACATATACAAGTCCCTCAGACTTACCCTGGGGTTGTGACAATGTGCTATTTTTTTTCGGTTATGCTCTTTTTCCAACCTTTTGCCCAAATATCTTTGATGTTATTTTAGTATTTACTGTAGTTTCCTCTTTTGTTTTCTATATAGTTGTTTTCTCCCCAGCTGTACTCCTTTGCAGGGATATTTCATGGTCCCAGGGATATACCCTGATCAGGTCATTGCCCCCTTTCTCCCACTGAGTCCCACCCTGATCTGACATTACTCACTGCATTCCCTCTGTGACAGGAGCTCTGGGGAGAGACATGCCTTCCCCCATGGCAGTTCAGGGTGGGACTAAAATCCGGTGATGGCAAGTGCTAGGAATGAGAGGGCCTTGGGAGACAGGCTGCCATATAAATGGTGTATTTTTTTCTCCCTGTATGCTTAACCCTCTCTCTTCCCCTGGCATGGGCAGTGATTCTTCAGCCTTGGCTGCATGCAGAGATGTCTGTGCTAAGAAAGAAGGTTCCCTTGGCCAACAGCGGGGGTCAATGCAGCACAAATTGCTCAGTACCATTCCCCCCCCCACCACAGTTGCCAACTGAGTGGCAGCTGCTGTGATCTGTCCTGCCTTCTGAGGAAATATATCACGCTCAATCCTGAATGGCAGTGTAACATTCTGCCATTGGACCATTCAGGCAGCCCATTTACCTGAGTTTCTAATTAAGCAAAATACATGACAGGGTGTGGTATATCATGGGATATCGTCATGCCTTGGGTGCGTTGTGCAGCCTCATGTCTCATGCACCTGAGAAGTGATGATATCCCATATATACTACACTTTGTTATGTATTATTGATATTATTAACTGGTTTTAATTTTTGTATGAATAAAAAGTTTTAAAACAATTTAATTATGTAAAAAAAGTGTTTTGTTAATGATTTTTTTTATGTGGCAGGCTACATTAAATTGAAAAAGATCTACATTTGATTTGTCCCCTGGGTGGGGCACTTGTAGTGGGAACTCATAATTGTTTGAGTCATGTGAAGTCTGCCCCCCCCCAGCCTTTTGAAGTAAGTGTTCAATGACAGTTGTGGGACACGGACAATAAGGCAGTGAGTAGATTTTATGCATTTTTTAATGCTCTGGTTAGTGGCAGTTCAAAAGACTCATTAGTATTGGCTTCAAAGTGGTGCTGTAACATTTTTCAGGTGAAGCTATGGGTTCAGGTGAATGAGCAGGTGGCTTCAAAGTGGCACCATAAAGGTTCTCTTTCTTTGTGAAGCCATGGTTTTGGATTGACAGTGTTCTCTTACCCATGGTTTTAAGTTGAAAAGACATGGGGAAATGAGTGACTGAGACATGGTGGTTTGTTTTTAGTTGCCATGATCTCGATCATAAAATTTGCTAGTGGTAAGTAAGATATGGTTAAGTGCTGTTGGCAGAAGGCAGCCTGTTGTCATTTGAGAAGCCAGAATGTGTGATGACTTCCATATGGCATTTTGCAAAATTAAAATTAAAGGCACAGTCGACCACTGTAGTTAGTGCTAGTAGGGCTAAGATGTGGAAAGCAATATTAATAATGATACTAGAGAAGTAGTTTATAAAAAAAAAAAATCCTTATTTGTAGCTCACAGCAGTGGCAGTAATCTTAGTATTATCTGATGTGGCATGGCATTTAGGAAAGTAAAACTGCTATTGCATAGCTGTTTTTTCGTTTGTTACTGTGATTATGTCATTGGATTTAGTCCTGGTTGAGATAAGCTCACAGCCAACCAGCTTCCTGCATTTGTAGTACACATTTCATAATTAAGCAATAATGCATGACAGGGTGTGTGTCATGCTGGGATAATGTCACGCCTTGAATGGTTGGGCAAGAGGCCACAGGCTTAGTGCATCCAGCACCTTAGAAGTGATGTTATCCCAGCACAACACATCCAGGAGTGCATTATTGTTATTATACAATGGCTTGGTTCTAAAGAAAAAAAACATCTTTAAAATAAGTTTTCTTTGATTTTTGGTGTGTAGGAACACCTTTAGGAAAAAAAAATCTGCAGTTTTTGTTTTCCCACTAGAAGGCGCTGCCTTTTCATACTGTGTTCTGATTGTCTCTCAAATCTGTGTGTTCCTGTGTGCCCCAGTAATTGTATTTTGTTATTATTTTTTTTAATGTGAAAGAATTTGAGCCTTTTTTTATATCTGCTGGTGGATGAGTCCATTGCAATACTAGCGAGACAGAAGGGAGTGCAGATATGGCTTCAGTTTTCCTAGGAGCAGGGTCGGGAGGCAGGATGTGTGCCACTTGAGAGTGACAAAATAAACTGAATTTTTATTGCCCTTTTTGTCAAACAGGAAGTAAAGTAAATTTTCTTGGCAGTTTTTGTACCATGAAGTGATCAGCTTTAGTGAAGTGCATGACTGGCAGTTGCAGTTTCCATAGCTCACTGAAGCTGCTCCTTTTGCATGTAAAAAGCTGACATAAACATTCATTTTTTCTGTGTGGTAGAAACTGTGGTTTTGAAAATGTTGATTGTTAATTATTGTGTGGCTAGTGGGAGACCACAGAGGTAGTGCCAAGAAAATACTTGTCAAAAGGTATGCCTTGGGGTTATCAAGTCTAACGCTCACTCCATTGGTATAGTGTGTACAAATTTGACCTTATGTACAGATGGAATGGGGTGAACATTAGGCTTGAGAACCCCAAGGCACACCACACAGCTGCTGTGCTGCCTGGGGGGGTGTTAGGGTTGGAAACCCTAATTCCGCCTTTCCTTACTTTTGTGACTTTGACCCTAACTAGTGCATTAATGCAATTTTTTACAGTTTATTTCTTTACTTTTTGGGATAGCATAATTGTAGCCTTATTGTCTCCTAGGACACTTCTGGAAAGAAGCTATTTCAGCTCAGTGTGCTCTTCCTGGAGAAAGAAGAAATCAATCAATCAATACAAATATTACATAGTACTGTGCAGAATACAGAATTCCACTGGAGACGCTTGCATAGAATTGTCATTCTGCCTGCGGAATTTCTGCTGGAAATGTGCTTGTTTTCCTGTGAAATTCCACCTACTCTGATCCATGGAATAATACTCCACAGAACAGTATTTTTCCATGGAAAATTATAGTGCAACAATTTCCACAGACAACATTGACATCAGCAGAACAATATTATGTGGAACAGCATTTTGTTCTGCAGAAAATAATTCTGCAACTTTTTCTGCCACCAAATTCCACCATTCCATTTCTGGTGAAATTCAGTGGAATTTTGAAAATTCCTCGGAATTTCATTCTGCTGGAATTTGAAAATTCCACACAGCACTATTACATAGTTTTGAACTATGACTGGAGTTAAAATATGTAGTATACTGCATGCCACATTTCTAAACCCAAAAGTGCAACATCTCTAACTGCCTGTTCAAGCAGTAGGACTGTATCAGATAAAAATGTAAGTGAGATTTTGAGACCTTGGATTTATACATATGTACATGAAGAGGTCAGTGCTCTTGATTGGATGAATTTCTTAGGACAAAAGACATTCTCAAGGTGTTAAATCACTTGTCACTGCTGATAACACAGTCATGAATAAACTTTCGGACTGCACTGTTTTGCGAATTGCACTCAATACACTTAACTTTAAGAATAGAGAATGTCTGTCTACAGCGAGCAAGCCCGAGTCCCACTGGTCCTGACCAATGATATGTACAGTACTGGAACTGTTTCAGGGTCTCCATCTTATGAAGCCAACTGAGCTGTGGGACAAATACACACCTTGGAGGTTTGTGGTGGCAGAATCTAAACAGAATCAGAACCCTTGCATCTCCTGTTTGTGTACTATATTACAGCTGTCCTGTTACACAAGTATAGTATACAGTATCACAAATGCCAGCAAATAAAGCACAGCAAATACAGCTATATATGAAAACAGTTATACTAGAAGGGACAAGCCTTGACTTTTTGGTGGAAGAGGCAAGAAGACTTTGCTATGCTGCAGAGAACACAACCATACTCATTTTTCATAACTGGGAGCCTGGAAAGGCATAATATTGATTGGGACCTGTGAGGAAGGTTTGAAACACCATTTTTATGATACTTTCATTTTTGCTTATTTGAATTAAGAAGAGGCTTGCAGGATTCAATTTCAGGAGTGTTCATTTTATAAGCAGAGGGATTAAACTACAACTGAATTTGCTTTTCACTGTGATAGATCACTGGAGTAGAGACCTAGTATTTGTAAGAATATTTTTGCACCTTTTAGAATTGTACTTGGCTGAGGAATGATTAAATGATTATTCCAGGGTTCAGTGGAGGGATCATGTATTCAACCCAGACAGAGCAGACTATCTTCAACCTGCTTACATCACAGGTGTGACACTAGTCAGTCAAGGGTTTCTGGGTGGAGTTTTTCAGTACTGCTTTGGAGATTGGGAGTTTGAACCCAGAGGGATTGAAATAACTGTTTACTGTTTCTTTTCTGGTGCACAGCTAACTTGTTTAGGGGCTGGTTGCTTTCAGAGCACAAATTGCCAGGCTGTATTGGGGCTGGGGAGTTTTACCTGTGTTTGACTCAGCTGTTTGATTTTTCTCTGTTTGTTTAGCAGGGTAATTTCTCTGTTAAATTGTTGTGTAGGTTGTCTTGCTGAAAGGATGATCAACACTCATCGTAGTGGTGGGTCAGAGCTTTCAGCTGATTGTTCCGAGAGGGCACAGTTTGGTCCCAAATCCCCCCTTCCCCTCAACCCCTCCCACCCCTGGTACCATTTCCTTTATACCAGGGGTTTTGACATAATTTTCTCAATAGGGCAAGGTGCATACCACTGTCATATCCTTTCCTGAACACTGCACTAACAATATAAGTGTATACATTATATAATATAAGTATATTTATATATAACACAACAATAACTGGAAGGAGAGAGAGAAAAATAAATATGAAAAAAAGAAAAAAAATTACTTGCACAGGATAAACAGAAAGCTAGACAGACATGTGGGGAGTAGTGCAATATACTGGCTGTGGGGCAGCAGTCTTCCAGGAGTCTTTCTGGAGGCTCAGATGCTGCCCTATTTGCAGGCAACTCTCTGCTCTGAGGGAGGAGATTGCCCATCTTCAGGTCACACTGGAAGTAGTAAGGGAACCTCTCCCACCCATGAAGCACTAGGGCCACCACCACTGCCTCAGAGAGTGCCAAGAAAGTGCAGCAGTTGGACCACAGTGGGCTCAGGGCGGGTGAGGGCGGTGGAACAGAGGCACACCCAGTCAGTTGTACCACTCCACAATCCATACACCATTCTGGGGCAGCATAGTTCCCCTATGGATGCACCCACAGAGGAGACTAAGGAGGTTGCAGACAACTGTCACAAGGGAGGCCCACAGGAAGGATGCAGTGGACACCACAAGGAAAGGAAGCAGCTACTGGTGGGGGACTCAGCTATTAGGGGAATAGAACTGAGGGGAGCAGGGAAAACTGAAGTAATGTGCATGCCTGGCACCATGGCTTGGAGGGACAGGAAGCGCATACTCAGGATCACAAGAACAGCTGCACAAGAGACTGAGCTGGACGTCATTGTGCACAAGGGATGAATGACCTGGCTCAACATGAGATTAGAGCAGTGCAGGAGGACTTTGTGGAGTTGGGGAGGGGCCTAAGACAAGTATCACACACAGTATCCTTCTCAGAGGTGCTGCCTGTCTATGGCATGGGTGAGGTGAGGGTACTTTGCACCATGTGATTCAATAAATGGTTGAAAAAATGGTGTGGTGCACAGGGGTTTGGCTTCACTGGGGACTGGGGTTCCACCTGGAGGGATACCAGCCTATACTGGCAGGATGGTCTACATCTGTCCAGGAAGGGAAAAAGTCTTTTGGCAATCAGTTTAAATGCTTAATTGGCAAGCTTTTAAACTAGTCAAGGGGGGTGGCACTGATAAGCAGCAGGAAAATCCCAGCCTCTCCCTACAAAACTGGGTACTAAATAAGGTAAATACCAAGTTAGAAAGGTCAGTGGGGGATGTTGCTACAAGAGGTAAAGCCATCAAAAAATGGAGAGCAATGAGCACCAATGCCCATAGTCTGGGTAACAAGCTTCCTGAATTAGTGGCCTTGATGGAGGAGGAACATCTGGATATTGTGGCAGTCACAGAAACATGGTACATACAGAACCATGACTGGGACATAAACATACCAGGGTACACTATCTACAGGAGGGACAAGGAGGATAAAAGAGGAGAAGGAGTAGCTCTCTACATAAGGGAAGGAATCAAAGCAACAGAACAAAAGGGTAAACAAGGAGGAGAAGAAGCACTGTGGATAAATTTGGAGACAGGCAATGGCACCACAATCCACACAGGGGTTGTATACAGACCCCCTTCTCAGGGGGAGGAAATGGACAAAGAAATGATAGAAAGTATACTTACAATGGCAGAAAAAGGGGAGATATTGCTGATGGGTGATCTGAATATGCCAGATGTTAACTGGAGTGCAGTTGCAGCAGCCACTTCTAAGAGTGGAGTTATTCTAGATGCCCTACAGGGGGCATGCCTTAGACAACTAGTACTGGAACCCACTCGAGAGGGAGCAATCCTAGACCTGGTACTCTCAAATGGAGATGGAGAGAGGATCACAAATGTAGAAGTGGGTAGCCATCTGGGAACTAGTGACCATAGAACAGTATGGTTCATGATAAACACAGCAGTAGAGTCAAGCCATACAAAGGCAAAAGTACTGGACTTTAGGAAGGCTGACTTTGCCAAAATGGGTGGATGCCTAAGGAATGCACTAGTAAATGGGCAGGAAGGAGGGGTGGAAGAACAATGGAGAATAATTAAAACTGCCATCACAGAGGCAACAAGCCTTTGTGTGAAACAAATAAACAAAACAAAACGATGTAAGGAAACCACTATGCTTCTTAAACAAGGTGGCAGGGAAGGTTCAAGAGAAAAAGAAAGCATTCAGAAGTACAAGGAATCACAGAAGGAGCAGGACAGAGAATTGTATCAGTTAAAGCAAAAGGAAGCTGGGAAGGCAGTCAGAACAGCAAAGGCCCAAACCGAGGAAAAGATAGCCAACTCAGTTAAGAAGGGGGATACAACCTTTTATAGGTACATCAGGGAGTGAAGGAAGACCAAGGGAGGGATAGTGAGACTTAATAAAGGGGATGGGGGATGGGCAGAGGGTGACTGTGAAAAGACAGAGATACTAAACAAATATTTCTGCTCAGTATTCACAAATGAAGGGGGGGGGGTACCTAAACCAAACAATAGAAACACTCTGAATGCAGGAGTTGATACCAGTCCATTTACAGAAGAAAGGGTTCTGAAAGAACTCTTAAAACTGAAGGTGGATAAAGCAATGGGGCCTGATGGGATTCATCCCAGAATTCTAAAAGAACTAAGGGTAGAACTAGTGACACCACTGACTACCCTCTTTAACAAATCATGGGAGGATGGGGTGGTACCTGAGGACTGGAGGAGGGCAGATGTGATTCCACTTCTCAAAAGTGGGAGCAGGGCAGAAGCAGGAAACTACAGACCTGTTAGTTTAACCTCAGTGATAGGTAAAATGATGGACTCACTTTGGAAGGAAAGAATTGTCGAGCACCTAGAGGCCAGAGGGTCACAAGATTCAAGGCAGCATGGATTCACAGCAGGATGGTCATGTCAGATGAATCTAATAGATTTCTTTGACTGGATCACCAAAGCAGTAGATCAGGAAGGGGCTGTGGACATGGCCTACTTAGACTTTAGCAAGGCATTTGACACAGCCCCACACAAAAGATTAATATACAAGTTAGCCAGCCTGGGACTGGGTCCCAAGATGGTAGCCTGGGTAAAGAATTGGCTGGAGAACAGGACACAGAGGGTAATAGTAAAAAAAGTCAACTCTGAAGAAAGGGGAGTTACTAGTGGGGTACCGCAGGGTTCAGTACTAGGACTGGTCCTCTTCAATGTCTTTATAAGCGACATTGCAGAGGGACTGGAAGGAAAAGTATCTCTCTTTGCAGACAACACAAAGATCTGCAACAGAGTTGATAAACAAGGTAGGCTGGAAAGGATGAGATGGGACTTGGCAAGGTTGGAGGAATGGTCAAATGTATGTTATCTTAGATTCAATGCTGAGAAGTGCAAGGTAATGCACCTGGGAAACAAAAACCCAGGGGAAGAGTACACAATGGGGGCTGAGATACTAACAACAACAAAAATGGAAAGGGACCTGGGGGTAGTCATATCAGATGACCTAAAGGTGGGCAAGCAATGTGAGAGGGCAGTAAGGAGGGCTGGGGGGATACTGGGATGCATAGGGAGAGGCATCAACAGTAGAAAACAAGAGGTTGTTATCCTTTTGTACAGACAGCTGGTGAGACCCCATCTGGAGTACTGCATGCAGTTCTGGAGACCCAGTCTCTGCAAAGACATAAAAAGGGTGGAGGCAGTCCAGATGAGGGCAACTAAAGTGGTGCAGGCTCTGCACCAGAAGACATATGAAGAGAGACTTGAAGAGCTTAATATGTATAGCCTCAAGGAAAGGAGGGAGAGGAGGAACATGACAGAAACTTTCAAGTACCTCAAGGGAATCAACAAAGCCCAAGAGGGTAGCATCTTTCAGAAAAAGAGGTGTCCAAGAACAAGGGGGCACAATTTGAAACATAGAAACATAGAATATGACGGCAGATAAGGACCGCTTGGCCCACCCAGTCTGCCCATTTCCCTACCTACTGGATAAGGTGCAGATCCTAGTAAACCAGCAGCCTACTTCTTCCTACCCCAACCCCCTAGAATTGCCTTATGACTGCCCCATGCATTCTTGAATTCCACCACTGTTTTTGACTCCACAACCTCCTCCTGAAGGCCGTTCCATGCATCCACAACCCTCTCTGTGGAAAATACTCTTAAATTACCTCTGAGCCGCCCCTCTATCTTCAAATTGTGCCCCTTGTTCTTGCACACCCTTTTTTGAAAGACGCTACCTCTTGGACTTTGTCAATTCTCTGAGGTACTTGAAAGTTTCTATCATGTCCCCTCTCCTCCTTTCCTCGAGGCTATACATATTAAGCTCCCAAGTCTCTTCATATGTCTTCCGGTGCAGACCCTGCACCATTTTAGTTGCCCTCCTCTGGACAGCTTCCATCCTGTCTATGTCTTTGCGGAGATTGGGTCTATAGAACTGCACGCAGTACTCAAGATGGGGTCTCACCAGCTGTCTGTACAGAGGGATAATAACTTCCTGTTTTCTACTTGGTGATGCCTCTCCCTATGCATCCCAGTATCCCCCCAGTCCTCCTTGCTGCCCTCTCACATTGCTTGTGCCACCTTTAGGTCATCTGATATGACTACCCCCAGGTCCCTTTCCATTATTGTTGTTGTTAGTATCTCCCCCCCATTGTGTACTCTTCCCCTGGGTTTTTGTTTCCCAGGTGCATTACCTTGCACTTCTTAGCATTGAATCTAAGCTGCCATACATTTGACCATTCCTCTAACCTTGCCAAGTCCCTTTTCATCCTTTCCACCCCACTTTTCCTTCCAGTCCCTCTGCAATGTCGCTTATAAAGACATTGAAGAGGACCGGTCCTAATACTGAACCCTGCGGTACCCCACTAGTAACCCCCCTTTCTTCACAGTGGACTCCATTTACTATTATTCTCTGTGTTCTAGTCTCCAGCCAATTCTTTACCCAGGCTGTCATCTTGGGACCCACTCCCAGGCTGGCTAACTTGTATATTAATCTTTTGTGCGGGACTGTGTCAAATGCCTTGCTAAAGTCTAGGTAGGCCATGTCCACAGCCCCTCTCTGATCTACTACTTTGGTCACCCAGTCAAAGAAATCTATCAGATTCGTCTGGCATGACCTTCCCGCTGTGAATCCATGTTGCCTTGGGTCCTGTGCCCCTCTGGCCTCTAGATACTCGACAATTCTTTCCTTCAGAACTGATTCCATCATTTTCCCTATCACTGAGGTTAAACTAACAGGTCTGTAGTTTCCTGTTTCTACCTTGCTCCCACTTTTGTGAAGGGGAATCACATCTGCCCTCCTCCAGTCCTCGGGTACCACCCCATCCTCCCATGATTTGTTAAAGAGGGTAGTCAGTGGTGTCACTAGTTCTACCCTTAGTTCTTTTAGAATTCTGGGATAAATCCCATCAGGCCCCATTGCTTTGTCCACCTTCAGTTTTAAGAGTTCTTTCAGAACCCTTTCTTCTGTAAACGGGCTGGTATCAACTTCTGTATCCAGAGTGTTTCTGCTGTTTGTTTTAGGTACCTCCCTTCTTCATTTGTAAATACTGAGCAAAAATATTTGTTTAGTATCTCTGTCTTTTCACAGTCACCCTCTGCCCACCCTCCCTCCCCTTTATTAAGCCTCACTATCCCTCCCTTGGTCTTCCTTCGCTCCCTAATGTACCAATAAAAGGTTTTATCCCCCTTCTTAACTGAGTTGGCTATCTTTTCCTCGGTTTGGGCCTTTGCTGTTCTGACTGTCTTCCCAGCTTCCTTTTGCTTTAACTGATACAGTTCTCTGCCCTGCTCCTTCTGTGATTCCTTGTACTTCCTGAATGCTTTCTTTTTCTCTTGAACCTTCACTGCCACTTCCTTTGAGAAGCATAGTGGTTTCTTACATCGGTTTGTTTTGTTTATTTGCTTCGCACAAAGGCTTGTTACCTCTGTGATGGCAGTTTTTATTATTCCCCATTGTTCTTCCACCCCTCCTTCCTGCCCATTTACTAGTGCATTCCTTAGGCACTCACCCATTTTGGCAAAGTCAGCCCTCCTAAAGTCCAGTACTTTTGCCTTTTGTAGCTTGACTCTATTGCTGTGTTTATTGTGAACCATACTGTTCGATGGTCACTAGTTCCCAGATGGCTACCCACTTCTACATCTGTGATCCTCTCTCCATCTCCATTTGAGAGAACCAGGTCTAAGATTGCTCCCTCTCTAGTAGGCTCCAATACTAGTTGTCTAAGGCATGCCCCCTGTAGGGTATCTAGAATAACCCCACTCTTTGAAGTGGGTGCTGCAATTGCACTCCAGTTAACATCTGGCATATTCAGATCACCCATCAGCAATATCTCCCCTTTTTCTGCCATTCTAAGTATACTTTCTATGATTTCCTTGTCCATTTCCTCCCCCTGAGAAGGGGGTCTGTATACAACCCCTGTGCGGATTGTGGTGCCATTGCCTGTCTCCAAATTTATCCACAGTGCTTCTTCTCCTCCCTGTTTACCCTTTTGTTCTGTTGCTTTGATTCCTTCCCTTATGTAAAGAGCTACTCCTCCTCCTCTTTTACCCTCCCTGTCCCTCCTGTAGTTAGTGTATCCTGGTATGTTTACGTCCCAGTCATGGCTTTGTGTGTACCATGTTTCTGTGACTGCCACGATATCCAGATGTTCCTTCTCCATCAAGGCCACTAATTCAGAAAGCTTGTTACCCAGACTACGGGCATTGGTACTCATTGCTCTCCATTTTTTAATGGCTTTACCTTCTGTTGCAGCATCCCCCACTGACCTTTCTACCTCGGTCTTTTTCTCATTTAGTACCCTGTTTTGTAGGGAGAGGCTGGGATTTTCCTGCTGCTTATCAGTGCCTCCCCCTTGACTAGTTTAAAAGCTTGCCAATTAAGCATTTAAACTGATTGCTCAAAAACTTGTTCCCTTCCTGGACAGATGCAGGCCATCCTGCCAGTATAGGCTGGTATCCCTCCAGGTGGAACCCCAGTCCCCAATGAAGCCAAACCCCTGTGCTCCACACCATTTTTTCAACCATTCATTAAACTGCATGGTGCAAAGTGCCCTCACCTCCCCCATGCCATTGACAGGCAGCACCTCTGAGAGAGATACTGTGTGTGCTACTTGTCTTAGGCCCCTCCCCACCTCTACAAAGTCCTCCTGCACTGCTCTAATCTCATGATGAGCCAAGTCATTTGTCCCTAGGTGGACAATGATGTCCAGCTCAGACTCCCGTGCAGCTGTTCTCGTGATCCTGAGGATGTGCTTCCTGTCCCTCCAAGCCATGGCACCAGGCAGGCACCTTACTTCAGTTTTCCCTGCTCCCCCCAGTTCTATTGCCCTAATAACTGAGTCCCCCACCAGGAACTGCTTCCTCTCCCTGTGGTGTCCTCTGCCTCCTTCCTGTGAGCCTCCCTTGTGACAGTTGTCCTCAGCCTCCTTAGTCTCCTCTGCGGGTGCATCCATAGGGGAGCTATGCTCCCCCAGAATGGTGTATGGATTGTGGAGTGGAACAACTGACTGGGTGTGCCTCTGTTCCACCATCCTCACCCTCCCTGAGCCCACTGTGGTCCAACTGCTGTGCTTTCTTCGCAACCTCTGAGGTAGTGGTGGTGGCTCTGGTGCTCCCTGGATGGGGGAGGTTCCCTTCCTACTGTCCAGTGTGGCCTGGGGGAAGGTTACCTTCCTACTGTCCAATGTTGCCTGAAGATGGGCAACTTCCTCCCTCAGGGCAGAGATTTGTCTGCAAATAGGGGAACATCTCAACCTCCAGAAAGACTCCCGGAAGACTGCTGCCCACAGCCATTACATTGCACTACTCCCCACATGTTTATCTACTTTTTTTGTGTGTGTGTGTGTGAAGATAGAGGGGGCAGCTCGGAGGTAATGTAAGGAAGTATTTTTTCATAGAGAGGGTTGTGGATGCATGAGACAGACTTCTGGAGGAGGTTGTGGAGTCAAAAACAGTGGTGGAATTCAAGAATGCATTGGACAGTCATGAGGCAATTCTAGGGAGTGGAGGTAGGAAGAAGTAGGCTGTTGGTTAACGAGGATCTGCAGCTTATACATTAGGTAGGGAAATGGGCAGACTGGGTGGGCCAAGCGGTCCTTATTTGCCAGCAAATTCTATGTTTCTATGTTTCTATGTAAGAGGGTTGACTTAAGAAAATTAACTAAAATTGGGGGATGGCATTCGAATGTAATACAATTATGGATCTCCAATGTCCTGTGAAACCAGTTTGCTTTACATCCAAAATTGCAATATTTAAGTGCCAATTAATTACAACAAACTAGACTCCCGCCTTCCTTATCACAAGAGCAAATTGACTTTTCAGAGGTTCTTTTCTTGCAATGGTGGACTTCTTTGCATGTCCTTTGCAAGTGTCATCCTTAGGGTATTAGATTCTCCCTGTGTTTCTTTCTTCATCTAACTTCAGTCATTTTTTGAGTTTACTGATCAAACTTTTTGTTAACTTTCTTTTTATTGCATCTCTTTTTTCCACCTTTCTGTGACAACTACCGGCAGGGGCATTCAGCCACTGGCCCTGCCCACCGGGAGAGCACCAGGCTCACTCACATGATAGGAGATCTGGTACAGCCATCACCAGTCTGCTGGAGGGCCTCCCCATACTCTGCTCAGCTGGCCTGGTCCTGGACCCCCCCAGTGTGATTCTGCGAGAGTCCTCCTGGTGAGGCAGGGCACGGCCGTCAAGCTGAATGGTCACCCACAGCCATTTTCCACCTGATTGTGCCCACTGGAGCATGGACATGGAATGACATCTGGGCACAGCATGCCAGCATCCATCGTGCTCCCCTCCAACATGTACACTGGCATGTAGTGCCCCGGGGGTGTCCCCAGGGGCCGATACAATCCGGTGGATTTCCCCAGTCCTCCCCAGGATCAGAAGAGCAGTCTTCAGATATTTGATTCTGATCCTCCCCTGCCAACCCACCGATGACCTTAGTCCATTCCCGAACCTAGGTCACCGGCATGTCACGTGGTGTGGCATCCAGCACCTCAACCCTCAGCGCCACCAGGCTGGCCTGAACTTTTTGTTAACTATAACTGTTTTTTTTTATCTACTAATCATAGCTTTGACCAGTTTTCTGAATTTACAGATCAAAGCTTTGACTGTTTTTTTTTCAATTCAAGCAGTAGGACTGTAATAGATAAACACGTAAGTGAGATTTTGAGACCTTGGATTTATATACATCGGTACATGGAGAGGTCAGTGTTGTCGATGGGGTGAATTTCTTAGGACAAATGACATTCTCAAGGTGTTAAATCACTTGTCATTGCTGATAACACAGGCAACAATGAACTTCTGTACCATACTGTTCTGCGAATTGCACCCAATACGCTCAACTTCAAGCACAGAAAATATCTGTCTACAGTGAGTAAGCCTGAGACCCACTGGTCCTGACTAATGATATATACAGTACTGGAACTGTTTCAGGGTCTCTGTTTTATGGATGAAGTCAAATGAGTTGTGGGACAAATTACGCACCTTGGAAGTTTGTAGTGGCAGAGTCTCAACAGAATCAGAGCCCTCACACCTCCAGTTTGAATACTATATTACAGCTTTCCTGTTACACAGTTATAGTACACAATATTGGAAATGCCAGCAAATAAAATGCAGCAAATACATTTATACGAAAACACTTATATTAGAAGGGGTTTGAGTTATCCCAGATAAACTAATATTGGGTAATGGCATTTGAATGCAATGCAATTATGGATCTCCAAAGTCTCATGAAACAAGCTAACTTTACATCCAAAACTGATGTTTAAGTGCCAAGTAATTACAGCCAACTAGACTCCTGCCTCCTTTATCACAAGTGCAAGTTTACTTTTCAGAAGGTGCTTTACTTGTAATGGTGGGCTTATTTGCATGTCCTTGCAAGTGTATCCCTAGGTATCAGAATCTCCCAGCATTTCTTTCTTCATCTAATTTTGACCATTTTATTTTATTTACTGATCAAAACTTCGATGATTTTCTGAATTTACCGATTGAAGCTGCAACCATTTTTTAAATTTGTCGATCAACGTTTTTCGTTCGCAGCTCAACGTTATCCCCCAACATGTTATAATTCAAAAACTGTACAATTTTTTTCACCAACCCATCCTAAGGTACACCCCTGGCACAGACCCCATCATTTGTGGAAATGTAATGGAAAAATTCCAGACTATCTAGGCTGTAGGTGAGAGCAAAGATCCCAATGTTAAGTATAAGAAAAAAGTGTATTTTTAACTTTTTTGAACCTCTATATTTTAAAAAAAGTACAAGAATTTCGTCACAAAACTTTCCACATTTTGAGACTCTGACAGCCTGACTGCACATGCAAACATTTATGCTAATTCATTCAATGAATGCAAAGTTATTTGGATTTAACATTAAAACCCCTGCTCATCTCTAACCATAGTGGCAAGATTTATGTTTGTATCCAATGTATTCAAAATACTTGCTTTTAGCAAAAAGAACACAATACTGACACTACAATGACAGCATGATGTGCTTCTGAGGGCTAAACACAATTTAGTGGTACTGTGACAGACATAGGTGATTGTTATTACACAGACTGTGCAAAAATAATTATTTTATTCCATTTTCTGTGTGTCTCCTATACAGTGTAACCTCAATTATCCAAAACCCAATTATCTGAACCTCCAGATTATCTGAAATGCTCTTGTGTCCCCCAACAAAACAAGTAATCGTGGTTATACTTTACTGTGTTTTTCATTAAACATAAATGAAATGAAACTACAGGCTTTTCACGTGCTTCAATGTAACTGATGCTCATCAATTTGGTAACATTTTATTACTTGCCTCCCACCAATTGCATTGCACATACAAAGAAAAACTTGATTGTTAGCCTATTAGCTGTGGGTGGATTAAAGTAGTTAGCAGCCCTTCTGTCCCATCATACAGTCATCTGACACTCATCACTCTAAATCAGTTTTAATTAACAAGACCTTAATAGTCTTAGCTGTCCATAAAGTATGCATTACCTGATTTGTTTCTGTATGGTCTGAGGTGAGACAGGAGACTATCAGCAGATGCTCAGAGAAATCAACTGTTCTTACAGAGCCTGAACGTGAATCAGAAGAGCCCGTGTTGGTGCCGCAAGAAGAAGAAGCTAATGACGAACTGCACCGCATAGCCCAACAGACCGAGAGCTCAGCTGAGGAAGGTCAAGAATGGCTGGACTGTGATGACCACAATGATGGATTCAGGGAACTGAATGATGAGGATATCCTTGCTATTCCACAGAATAATCCCAAGGTCATGGAGGCAGTGAAGGAGGAATATGAAGAGATGGGAGACGGAGATACAGGGACTGTACAGGTACCCATGGCAACTGAAGCTGTGGAAGCTTTCAGAAAATGTCTGCTATGGTTAGAAAGGCAAGAAAATATGGACTACCTCCACACCCTGCTTTTTAGAAAACTTAGAGTACAGGCACTTAAAAAATTAAACAATTCTAAGAAGCAGAGTGCGATCATGCAGTTTTTCACTGTGATGTAGTTAAGATGTAGCAGAGATGAATACAGTATCTGTAGTACTTTATTTTCATGTACCTTCTGATGTAATTAAATGTCCAGTAACTGTAAAGTAAACTGTTTTTATACCAACCAACCATCTATGGGTCTTACCATTTAAACACAGTACCTGCACAGTATTTTACAAAAAGAATGCTGCATCAAAGTATTACTCTCTTGTTTTACTGAAACCCCAATTATCTGAACATTTTTGATGTCTCCCTTTGCATTCGGATAATTGGGGTACACTGTATATGTTTCATTTGAAAGTCATCTGGGGCAAGTAGCCTTCTTTTGGTGGGGGGTGAGGAGGAGCAGGACAGGAACTGTTTAGTGTTGATAAATGACTCACAAAATATGAATGGAATGGAGCCTGACAGTCTAGATGAAGGCCAGTACTGAAAGGACCCCCACTGTAGTCAGTTCACACAAAAGCAGGTATGGGTGGCTCATTAGCAGCAAGGCCCCTAACTAAAATGGATCGCTACAGAGCCAAGCCAATTGAAACCAGTTAGAATCTTGTAAATCAAATATGTGCTTCAATAAAGAAGTCTCTAGAAGAAATGAGGCTGAACTTCAAATAATGTAGGCAGTATAGCGTAGTGGTTTAAGGCTCTAAGCTGCAAACCTGGAGACCTGAGTTTGAATCCCACAGCCCCCACTTGCATACTGTGTGACCCTGAGCAAGTCACTTAATTCCCTTGTGCTCCCAGGTCGCACATGGAAACAAGCTTCTGTTTAGTGTGCCTTTCCTGGTTAAACATTCCCCCCCCCCCCCCAATGTCTGGCTGGATAGGTTGGTTCTGAGTTGCATATCCACATGTTTTGACTCCAGCAGGCAGATTTGGAGCCAGACATAATATTAGATTCCTACCAAGCCAAAGGAGCAGTTACTGGTCTTTAAAGTGCCAGGCCAGGCTTAGTAAAATTCTGTCATTTCTTAAGAAGATATGTGGGGTAAGAAATCCAGACTAAAGTGAGTGTTAGTAAGGTTTTTCTATCTGTAATTCTTTTTGTGTCAGTCTGTTTATTTTTTAATGTTTATAGAGTTGCTGTACTTACTTTAGTTTTTTGTATATGTTGTAGATTTTGTATAAATATTAAATGCTTTATATATGACAACTGTGTTTTACTAAACACAGGCAATTAGTGCTGTGCAGAATGTGGAATTCTGCTGGTGGAATTAGCACGGAATGACCATTCTGCTGGTGGAATTAATGCTGGAATTTTGCTGGTTCTGCTGTGGAATTCTGCCTGCTATGATCTGAGGAATACTATTTCGTGGAACAGCATTTTTTCTACAGAAAATCATTCCACAACAATTTCCAAGGACAATATTGAGAATGGTGGAATAAAATTCAGCAGAAATGTTGTGGACAAACTCATTCCACATTTTTCTGTTGCAGAATTCTGCTATTCAATTTCTGGCAAAATTTTGCAGAATTTTGGCAGAATTTCAAAAATTATGTGAAATTTAATTCTGCTGGAATTTGAAAATTCCACACACACTACATGTGATCTATTTCCGGTGGTGGTGGGGGTGCATTTCTGTGTTCCACTTCTACAGAGACTGCTGCCAAATATAGAGTGTAACAACTGCATCTGATACAGAGGGGTGAGGTTATTTGGAGTAACCAAATAGGTTCCTATGACCAAGAGGCTTTGTGCTATGTGAGCAAGAACTTGGCCTTGTTCTGTGTGGGCAGTAGCCTGTGGTGGAACTCAAAAGGAACAGACTCAGACAATGGTCAATATCACATCGCCCATGGTGTCTTGGTTACTTGTAACACTGCCTTCTAATCCTTGACAAGGGACTCCTGTCCTGCCAGTTCCCCCTATATATGATTTACCTTTATGTTATGTCTATCATTGTATGTATATAATTGCACAGTTCTCTTGCACAGCTCACTGTATGTAAAGATTATCTGCCAGGGCACTGTATGTAAAGACTATCTACCAGTGTTTGTATTGTTCATCATCAATTATTACCTTGTATAGAATATTCTAATCTCACTGTATGTCTGTTACCTGATGTATTTTATTCACTTGTGTCCCCACTCTGACATGGAACCTTTGTAAAGGAGTCTCTGACTCAAAGGATTGTAATTCCGATACTGTTAAATAAATAAATAAAAATAAATAAATACTTGTGGAATGTGCACTACCTTGCCAGTGAAAACAAGATGTACCTTTATATTTCCATCTATCTTTAAACTAAAGAGGAGAGCTAATAGTGTCTTAGAGAGTTTTTCAGTGTTTAAGAAGTTGGAGATCAAATGAGAAGTAGTTATTTATTTTAATTCATTTAGCCCAGTAGTGCTACAGTATTCTACAGTAGTTGTTTACATGATGGGAGAATGCTCAATTCAATTGAATGAAACTGTTTGAGATGTGTTTTGGTATTACCCCACCAATATGACACCCCGGCCCAGATATTCAAAAGAGCTGAGCCATGCACAATAGGGTTGCACCTGTGCAAGTCCAAATGCGCCATTCCGCGATATTCAGCAGGAGGCAGTTGCGCCCCCCAAATCATGCTGAGCAACAGCGCAATGCTAATGAAGGCATGCGCAACTGAAGAGGGAGGAACCATGCATAAACTGCATAGCCCGATACTCAGCTGGGCCATGCAGAGTTATGCAGGCGCAACCCCCTACTTGCGCCTGCACAACTTTAGGCGAAAAAAAAGGATCAAGTCAAGGGACACCCACAGGTGAGATTGCCACATTGCAGGGTGCAACACAGCAGCTGCCACCTGTGGGTGGCCCTCCACTTGTTTCTGGTGCCCCCCCTACAGCTCGATTGCAGACATAATAGTAACCCCCCCGTAGCCCGATCACAGGCAGCAGAATAGCCCCCGCAGCAGCCCGATTGCGGGCATAATATAGTGTGTCCCCACCCCCGACTAGCCCGATCACGGGCAGCCATCACTCCCCACCCCCGACTAGTCGATCGTGGGCATACATCAACCCCATCCCTGACTAGCCTGATTGTAGGCATACATCAACCCCCAGCCCCGACTAGCCCGATCGTGGGCCATCATCAACCCCCACCTGACTAGCCCGATCGCGGGCATAACGTCAACCCCCAAAGACCAATATCCCTGGTGGTCCTGTGGACCGCAAAGCCTAATTGCAGGCATAAGGTCAAACCCACCCCCCAAAGTCCAACATCCCTGGTGATCTAGTGGCCCTCCACCCCACCCATTCACGGAGCCCCATCATCCCACTTCTCCCCCATCAGCCAGTGGGCGGCAGCACCCTACCAACCTGCTGGCCCGCCGCCCACCGACTAACAGCTCAGTAGGGCTGCACGCTCATTGGTTCAGAGCAAGAGCCAATGGGCGTGCAGCCCATACCGTTCAAGGCAGTCCAGACTTCATTCACATATCTGGACTGCCTTGTATGGTATGGGCTACACGTCCATTGGCTCTGCTCTGAACCAATGGATGTGCAGCCCTACTGAGCTGTCAGTCGGTGGGGGTTGGGCGGCAGGCGGGTGGGGTGCTGCCGCCTGCCGCTGATGGGGAAGGGTGGTGGGGCTCTGTGGGAGGGTGGTGTGGGCTACCAGATCACCAGGGATATTGGACTTTGGGGTGGGTTTGACCTATGCCCGTGATCGGGCTTCATGGTCCACTGACCACCAGGGATATTGGTCTTTGGGGTTGATGTATGCCCCGATCAGGCTAGTCGGGGTGGGAATTGATGTATACCCGCGATCGGGCTAGTCGGGTGGGGGTTGACGATGCCCGCAATTAGGCTAGTCGGGGGTTGATGTATGCCCGTGATCGGCTAGTCGGTGGGGGTTGATGTATGCCCGCGATCGGGCTAGTCGGGGGGTGGGGGGTTGACGTCATGCCCACGAATGGGCTGCTCAGAGGGGTTACTGACATTATGCCCACGATCAGGCTGCTCGGGGGGAGTTACTAACGTTATGCCCGTGATCAGGCTGCAGGGGGCATCGGTCCCGATGGCTGCTGCCTGGCAGGGCGCCAGGCACAAGTCGTCAGGAATCGGCACACCCGCATGCTAATGGCATGCAAATGGGGCCGTAATTAGATGCAAATGGCCCCTGTGTGCCTTGCATACATTATGGCCCCATTTGCATGTCACCTTTTGAATATCGCAGGTTTGCGCGTGGTGCAATGGAACTTGCGCCACCGCATCTGAATGCTCCACTCTGACCACTTGCGGTGGTGCAAGTTCCACTGCGCCATGCACAGTGGCTGTGGCCAGGGGGCGATATTCAAAGAAGTTGCTCAATAGCACAACTCCGTTGAATATCGCCCTGGCCACACCCCTGCGCAACTTTTTTGAGCAGTGCATGGGCTTGCGCCACAGAATGGTGCAGTTTGAATATCTGGCCCCCCAGGTTTTCATTGTTTGTTGTTAAAAGTGCACCTGATGCAGTGCCATTAAATGTAGAACAAAATTCTCTGTTTCTGTGTTTCTGACACTGTTCCCTCCTCCACTATAAAGTAACTGTCACAACCTTGTATATTTATCACTTGCCCCTTCTTTCGCACTTCTTTATGCAGAACCATGTGCTACTGGGACTGCTAGACCAACTGGGTGGCTTCAGGTTAAGTATGTGAGTACAGTACAAGACAGAAAAATAAGACCTTGACCCTTTTCACTAATGTGATGAGCTGAACCTGGTATCATGTCACCAGAAAGTAGACACACATTATTAATAAATTGTTACCTGTTCCCCTAAACAAAATGAGCCACAGATACATTTGAATACTTACAACTTGTGCACACCTGATCATAACATATGAACAGGAAGGGCATATACAGGCAGGTCAAGAATACCACCGTGTACACCAGAAAAATCAAATAAAATGAATCTGTAATTAGTGTTCAGTTCAATTTTATTAAGAAATATGCCTATAGTCACAAGGACCATTACATGAAAAAGATGCCCAGTTAAAAATACATACAACCTAAAATCACAATTCTGAAACATTATCAATTCTTAATCACATAGTTATAATCACAAACCGCAGGCATCATGACTTCTCAAACTCTTGTGCAGAAATGTAGCAGCAATTATAAATTTGGAAATGCAAAATTATATTGCAACATGAATAGAGTTTACCAACAATACAGAGTTTCTCAACAATACCACAAGTTCTCTAAATATACAGACTTATTAAAAAATCTCTCTTAACCTATTCTTTCTTATTTCATCTAACAGTTGACAATCAAGTAATAAATGAGTAAACAGTTCATTACTGCCACTGACTGGTTCTCTAGCTACCTCCACGACTACCAACAATTTGTTAAGTTTGATGGACCCACTCTATCTTAACTGCTATCAATGTGGGCATTCCACAAGCTTCTGTCCTGGGCCCAGTAATAATTTTTGCCTTTATCAGTGACATCCCATATGCCCCCTGTCACTGTGACACCGTAATTTATGCTGATGACATGGGGCTTTACTCCAGCTCAAAATGTCTGGGTGATACCAATTCCAGGCTCAACACCGACTTCCACAAAGTCCTGAACTGGTTGGTGCAAAATTGCCTTGTCTTGAATGCTAGCAAGACTCAGGCCATGCTCTTTGGGTCGTCTCAAAATGCTCAGGCTTGTACTACTGGCCTAGATGTCAGCTGCCTTGATGGCTCCTCTGTCACCATTTATTTATTTATTTTATTTTTTATTTAGATTTTGTTGACTGGGTAAATGCACTAGACAAATTCTGTCTATTTTCAGGCAAAACTTGAGGGTGGGGGATACAGATGAATGCCAACTGACTTTGAACCAGATTAAGCTGTTGATGGTATTTTTAGTGAATGGGAGGAAATTTGGCCAGGGCACTAGGGAATGTCCCCTACTCACAGGTAGGGGAACCTAACATCCTGTTCTCTGACGCAAGATGATGTCCAGTATGCAGGAGGAAGAGTTGAAGCTACGGAGACAGGAGAGATAGTCTCCTCTCCTGTCTCAACAATACTGGAGACTTTTTCTGAAACACCCTTTATGATTATGGCACCAGGGAAGGACTCTGGCCTTATAGAAGATCTCAGGATTGTGCAGAAACAAATGGAGGCTATGGATATAATACAGGGGAAAACATCCAGGGTCAGGAGACTTTGGACATGACTGTGCAGGATTTATTGCAAAGGGAAGATGAGAGGCATCTGGCAGCTCATCAAGCCAGTAAAGCTGGCACTTCAGCTGAGTGACCCTGGCACTGCTACCTGTTGGCGGCAGGACCTCTGCTTCCAGCCCGCCACCCCTTGACCAAGGAAAGCAGACACAAGCCCAAACTAGGCTCTCCACATCAGCTGAGTGGCCCTGGCACTGCTACCTGCTGGTGGCAAGACCTCTGCATCCAGCCCACCACCCCCAACCAAGGAAAGCAGACACAAGCCCAAACCAGGCTCTCCACTTCAGCTGAATGGCCCTGGCGCTGCTACCTGCTGGCAGTAGGACCTCTGCATCCAGCCCGCCACCCCCTGACCAAGAAAAGCAGACACAAGCCCAAACCAGGCTCTCCACTTCAGCTGAGTGGCACTGGCACTGCTACCTGCTGGTGGCAGGACCTCTGCATCCAGCCCACCACCCCCTGACCAAGGAAAGCAGGTACATTTGGTCAGCTCCTAGCTCGGAGCTGTCAGGCTTCAATCCCCATAATTGGACTGGGTCCTGGGTACTGTGGCTACTGACCAAGGAAAGCAGGTATGTTTGGTCAGCTCCTAGCTTGGAGCAGTCAGGCTTCAATCCCCATAATTGGACTGGCTCATGGGGACTGTGGCTGCTTCACGATTGGATGCTGCAGATCCCCACTGAGAAAGGAAGCACACAAGGGATCTTCTTCAAAACACAGCTCAGCCACTGCCTTGTTGTACTGCTCTCTGGACAATTTTTTCTGATGAATTTACTGCTCATGTGGAAATATATAAATATATATATATACTATATATATATATATATATATAGATATTATTTTTTTTCTCTCCTCCTGGAATGTTCAGCTGTTTAGCCTGCTGTATTAACTAGGCCTGACTTCTATATAGCTTATGTCTTGCACTACTGAATATTTCTATTGCTTAAACATTGTACCTTTAAACTATTGCACTGTATATGTAGGAATTGCCTAGCAGAGTTGTAGCGAACTTTAACTGACTGCCTGACATTTATATAGCTTACCACTTGCACTACTGAATTTTTCTGCTAATTGCCCAATGTTGTAGAATAGCTGGAACTGACCACTGTCTGTTGTTTGCTCTGCCACACTTTTCCCATCACAGTTCCTCTCATTCATCCTTATTCCCCACAATGTTTCTCTACCATCTATTGGATCCCTGATTCCCTCTCCTGACAACTCCCTGAAGCAGCACATTCTGTAAATATTGCCTGGCATTCTGGACCATCTTCTCTACCCATTCCAGACTACCCTGAGTCCTCTCCACCACATGCCCCCTTCCCAGCTCTCCTTGGTCTCATTGAAGGGGCCTTCGCCCCCCCAACCTCCTGAATCAGCCTTTTGTTTTGCTATATTCCCACCTGGCACCTTTGAGCAGACCTCTCTGCAGGAACCTCTTTCTCTCACTATTTGCACCTACTCCTGCCCTAAGTATTAAATTGCCCAGGGCCCTCCCACCAATTTACCTGACCTTTGTCTCTGGCTTTTTAACTAACGGCCCGCCTTTTTTTTCTGCTCTGTTTTAGACACAAGCCCAAACCATGCTCTCCACTTCAGCTGAGTGGCCCTGGTGCTGCTAACTGCTGGCAGCAGGACCTCTGCATCCAGCCCGCCACCCCCTGACCAAGGAAAGCAGGTACGTTTGGTCAGCTCCAAGCTCGGAGCTGTCAGACTTCAATCCCCATAATTGGACTGGCTCCTGGGGACTGTGGCTGCTTCCTGATTGGATGCTGCAGATCCCCACTAAGAAAGGAAGCACACACGGTGCCTTCTTCAAAACACAGCTCAGCCACTGCCTTGCTGTACTGCTCTCTGGACAATTTTTTCACCCACCCCCTTCTGCCTCCTTTATTTAGTACACTTCCCCAGTGATCCACGCCCCCTGAGGCCTCACACTAGTCAATTACAGCAACTGCTTAAAGGGGCACTCCTTTCTGTAACTTCTTAAAGGGGTGATCCTCTCTTGAGCTCAAATAACTTATCGTCCTCAATGCATCCAGTATCAAGTGCATTGACACTGACTATGGTCCTCCTCCTACTTCCTTCACCAACCCCATCTTATTTAGGACCATCACCCTTCACGCATAGTGCCCTCCCTCTTATCTGCAACACCTCTACCAGACCCCACCGACGCTCAATCACTACACCCCCTCGGTATCCCCCCTACACTTTCACCCTTCCTACCTCTTACTTCCCACTCATACCTTGGTCTCTTCTTCTCAATGCCTTTCCCACCCTTTGTACTTTGCCCACCTCTTGCATCCCCAGCACCTGGCCCAGTGTCCAGTCACAAGAGGAGATGCCACAGTCACTACCAGACTGTGATGCACCTAATCACCCTCCTGTTGCTTCTATCAGGTGACATTCATCCAAACCTTGGCCCCGTGCCCAACCTTATGAACAAGCCTGCCCAGGCTCAAGGACTCTGCATAGCTTCTATGAATATTTGCAGCCTCCTTAAGAAGGCTGCTGCATTTCAATGCTGGGTTACTCAGCACCAGCCAGACATCGTCACACTCGTTGAAACCTGGTTATCCAAATCCACCCCCTGACTCCTTCATCTCCCTCCCTGGTTACACCCTTTTCAGGGACGATTGAGTGGGTAAGCATGGGGGGTGGTTTTACTGTCTACATGCATGACTCCCTCCTTGGACATGCACTTCCAGCACCCAAACTTGCTAATGGGGCACAAGCCCTCATGCTAAAAATGTCCCCCAACCCTGGCAAGGGCCCACTTTTTCTCACCGTTACCTATATTCCCCCCAGAAAGCAAGACCTCACCATTCAGGTGCTTGCTGACTACCTCTCTGGTCTACCGCCCAAAATGGCCCAGATAATTGTTGGTGACCTGAATATCAACTGGCTCTCTGCCACGGCCTTCCAAACTAGAGATATCTTCACCGCCCTTGACATGTCTCAGCTTGTCACCACCCTAACTAGATTCAACCCCTCTAGTGGCTCTAGTACCCTTCTGGATATCACCATTACCAACTGCCCCCAGAAGGTGCTCGATATCAGTGTACTTCCCAACTCACTTAGTGACCACTCCCCAGTCATATTCTCTTGGTCCGCTGCCAAGAGCAAACCTGCACCACAAACCACCTAGCGACCTCGCCTACTCCCAGGTGGCCTGCATTGCCTTAAACTGTACCTCTCACAACTGGATTGGTCCCCAGTCAGGCTTGCACCATCCATAGATGAGGCATTGGATTTCTTCACGCGCACTTTTAACACTGCCTGTGACCTCTATGCCCATTCACTAGAAATCGCACCAAAAAGCAAAACATTCCTTGGGTTACCCCCTCCCTCCTTCAGAAACTTAAAATGAGAGACAACCTATTTCACATTGTCATGGAATCTTGCAAACCAGCTGATAGGCAAGCGTACAACGCTGAGTGCAATAAGTGTATCTGGGCCGTTAGACAGGCCAAAGCCCAGAACTACCTATCCACTCTTGTCTCCTCCTGGGGGTTAGCTAGAAACTTTTGAGATAATGTAAAGGAGCTGAATGGAAAATCCCACTCCCCACCACCCTCTCAACTCTCCTTTAATGGCACTGTCTGCTCTGACCCCCTTAGCATTGCAGACTGCTAAACCACACTTTCTCAGGCTTGAGTTCAGTCCTGCCCAGTAACTTCTTTGACCCCATCCCAGTAGCACCCCTGCCCACTCTCCAGAGACCTCCTTTCTACCTACGTACCATCTCCCCATTGGAGGCTAGACCCCTTCTACAAAAAGCTGTTAGTAATAACAACTCTGGCACTGACCTACTGGACACTAGGCTACTTCTTCTGGCATTGGATTCTATCCTGGTCCTACTTACCGAGCTGCTCAAACACTTTCTGTGCCTGGGGCAGTTTCCCATCACATGGAAAACCGCCATCATCACTCCCATCCTAAAGAGCAGTGATCAAGTGTCCCCAGGTAACTATTGACCTATCTCCATCCTTCCACCCTCTCTAAGGCCCTTGAAAAAGTAATTGCCAACCAGCTGGCTGAATACCTGGCCATGCACAATGCCCTGTGCCCCAAACAGCATGGCTTTCATGCAGGTCACCGCACCACAACTGCGCTACTTGAATTCTCCAATTTCCTACACTCTTCTCTTGATGCCAGAAGTCCAGCCAGTGCTGAGTTCATTGACCTCTCCAAGGCCTTTGACACATTTTGCTATCCTCTCCCACTTGACTCCCTCAGATGCCTTGGTTTCTCCCCCAGCCCCCTTGTGTGGTTCGACAGATACCTCTCTGCCAGAACTCAGTGCGTAAAAATCAATAGCATCCTATCTGACACATGACCTGTCCACTCTGGGGTTCCCCAGGGCTCCACTTTAGGCCCTCTCCTCTTTAGTCTCTACCTCAGCTCCCTCCCCTTGGCCTGCCCAAGTAAGATCCTCCTCTATGCGGATGATGCTGTGCTCTTCACTGCTGACCCCAACCCCAACACACTCCAGGCCACTCTCCAACAAGTTTTTGATGGAGCTGAGCATTGGTTCACATCACGAAGGCTAGTCCTGAACCTATAAAAGACCAAAGTTAAGCTCTTCTCACATTGCCAAAGCAAAGCCACTGGTGCTCCTCTCATGATACTGCCTAGTACACTAAACCCCATTGAGCAGGTTTCCACCTACAAGTACCTGGGCATTACCTTTGATTCAGCACTCTCCTTCCATTCCCATATCAATGCCCTTTCAGCTGCCACCAATGTCAGGATTGGACTACTATACCACCATAGGGACTGTCTACCACAAGAGGCCCTTAGATTGGCAATCACCTCCTCTGTCCTGTCGCTAATCGACTATGGGCTGCCCATCTGTGCTGCTGCTGACAACACTTCCCTTGCAAGAATCCAGCTCTCTATAAACAAGGCCTGCAGGCTAATGCTGGGAGCCCCTAGGTGCACCCATACATGCCTGCTGTACTCCACCACCAACTTGCTCAACCTTGATGAAAGACTCCACTTCCAAACCTGCCTTCTTGTAAAAAAGACCCTGCTGAGCTGTCCCCTCCTGGGGTCGCCACATCCCTGCAGTGTGCCTCCCCCTCAGTCTCCACCTGCAGCACTGCCAAAATCTCCCTTATTGTCCCCAGGGTAAGGATCTCTATGGCACAGAGATCCTTTTGCTATCGGGCTCCCTCCTGGTTCAACTCGCTCCCAGCCAACATAGCTGACTCCACTAAGCTTGGTCCTTTCAAGGTCTCCCTCAGAAGCCATCTGACAAGCACTCACTGCTGCAACTGCACATAATCCCCCACCTGCCCCTTACCTTCATCCCAAGGCTGGGTCTGCCCTGTCTACTTTTGCTGTATATACCTGGGGTCTCAGGCAACATCTGCTGACTATTGTAATAAAATATCTCTGGTTGCTACCTGACGTGGTACTCGTGTACCTATAATATGACTACTGTGATCTATCTATTACCAAGCATGTACCACCAGTGTTATGTACTGTACTGTTTTATTTGCTGTGATGTATTGCTCTTTTGACGAGGTGCCTTTGTAAATGAGACTATGACTCAAAAGTTTGTAAACTGATGATCTAATAAATAAATAAAAAAAAATTAATAAATACTTGTGCAAATAGCAGCACTGGACTCCCCAAGACAGGATGCGCTTGAGATTCGGAAGCGTGAGGATGCAGAGGCTACTATTGTCATTTCACAAATGGATGCAGCATTGGCTGCGCAGGAACTTGCTTCACAAGTTTTGGAACCAGAGATGAAGGTTAGTGCTGGATCTTCTAAACTGTTGGATAAAACTGCAATATTGGTAGTGGGTACAGCATCGCGAATGACACAAATGGGGATATACCCTGGCCTAAGATGCCCCACAGCTACGATAACCGGAATGACTTGCGACACTAATCAGGGACAAAATATTGTGGATAGGGATACTGCTCGCACAACTAAACTATTGGGCCTTAGTTGGGATGAGGTGGTTTTCTTAGATGGTAAACCCAAGACATCATGGTCACCAGAAAAGGCCTTGCTTGCAGTGGGTTGGGAAAGAGATGCAACTAATAGTCACTTGGTTTCAGGGGCTTCACCTGTCCATATTCCTGATGTCAGGGAGGAGATGTGGGTAGATGTTCTCAACATTCAGATGCCTGGTAGTACCCCCTAAGCACTGCAACTCCTGGAGGAGTTAGGATTAACACAGAACCCAATCTTATGTCTGCCTGGAACTTCTACAGAAGTATTGCAGACCATTTCTGGACCTAAATCTCCTTGGGGTGTGCCACCTCAGAATAGGGCCAATTATCTGAAGTAAAATCAAATGCCAGTAGAGGTATTGAGTCCTCTCAGTCCTGACGCTTCTCCACTCTTTTCTTGACCCTCTACTTCAGTAGTAACTACTGCACTCATTCCACAGGTAGATAGCTGAATTTCCACAGCTGGAGCTGACATCTGTACCGCTCACTTCTGTTGTGCCATGATAGCCACATGCAATTCATGTTGTCATATCCGAAACCCTTCTTCTTCATCCCAGAGCACCTTCTGCAGATGTTCCACACCTTTGTTTAAATCTGGTGCCTCCCTCTCATTATTATTTATTTCATTCTGGCTTGCATTCATCTGTTCTGTTTGTGTGTACTCTGTCTCCATAGTGCCTGGAGCAACATAAAACAAATCCATCTTAATTGGCTTTGCAGCAGAGGATAAGGCCAACTCCTCTCTCTCCTGCACATCTATTCCAACTGCTGTCTCCTCTACAGCCACAGAAGCTTGCACATTTCCTCCTTCTTCCTTTCTAAATCCTAGAGTTGTGGCCTTTGAAGCCAAGTCCTGATTTTTTGCCAACTCACTGCATTCACCTCCACCTCTTCCTCTGTCCAGCTCCAAACTGGACTCCTCGATCCTTGCTCACAGGAAAAAGAGCCCCCTGTGTAAGAGTAAGGGAATTTTATTGAGAAACAAAATAAATATTACATCCCTTGAAAATGAAAATACAAAAAAGATAAAACAAAAGAAACAAACAAATAACAAAAATATATCGTAAATATGCAATTTTATCAAAAGAAAATATACTTTTGATATTTCAGATAATCAGACACCCCCTTTATTCTAGCCTATATTTTGTTTAAATACATATTCATACACATTTATACTGATAGGGTTCGTTAGCATTCTTTTCAAAAGATATTTCCAATGCTCCTCCATAATGAACAGAAATTCTCTTGTGAGACCTTTTTTATATCATCTGCCTTTACCTGACCTAAAGCTGCTTCTATCTGGGCAAGTATTACCCTTGGAGGGGTATATTTCTGTTGTAAAACAAACTGGCATCTGCTTTGCCAGATACGAGAGAGCCAGACCGTAGAAGGTTTTAAAAAGTTATTGAAGACCTACCTGTTTAACCAGGCTTTTTCAGGAATTTATTGCATAGAAACATAGAAGTTGATGGCAGATAAGGACTGCAAGGTCCATCCAGTCTGCCCATTTCTTTTTCTACCTTATAAATGTGCCATCAGCCTTTGCTCTGTCAGTGTCCTATCTGTTCATAGTGATTTGTATTGCTCCCTTATGCCTATCCCATGCCTGTTTGAAGCCCTGCACTGTATTCATAGCCACCACTTCTTGTGGTAAGCCATTCCATGCATCCACCACCCTTTCTGTGAAAAAGAATTTCCTCACATTCCCCCCTTAATCGGCCCCCCTCTAATCTCATGCTGTGTCCTCTTGTCCTGCTATTTTTCTTATATTTAAACATGTTAGACTCTTTCACCTTGTTGATGCCCTTAAGGTGTTTGAAAGCCTCGATCATATCACCTCTCTCCCTCCTTTGCTCAAGGGTATACAGATTGAGCTCTGTTAATCTGTCCTCATATGTCTTCTGATGCAGTCTCTGCACCATTTTGGTTGCCTTCTCTGGACTGCCTCAATTTGGTTAATGTCCTTGTGAAGGTGTGGCCTCCAATACTGCATGCAGTACTCCAGGTGGGGCCTAACCAGTGTCTTGTAAAGAGGGATTATTACCTCCCTCCTACGACTTGTGATACTCCTACTAATACACCCTAACACCCCCCCCTAGCCTTACCTACTGCTTTAGAGGTCTGCTTGGATGATTTAAGGTCATCAGTGATGATGATGCCCAAGTCTCTTTCTTCCTTTGTGACTGCTAGCAACTCCCCTCCCAGCCTATAGGTGGCTTCAGCGTTTCTCTTCCCTATGTGCATGATTTTGCACTTCTTTGCATTAAATCCCAGTTGCCACTCTTCTGACCATTTTGCTAGTTTATTCAGATCTCTTCTCATTCTGCCCACCCCAACTGGATCATCTACTCTGTTGCAGATCTTGGTGTCATCTGCAAACAGACAAGCCTTACCCTCAAGTCCATCTGCAAGGTCACTAATGAAGATGTTGAAGAGGACTGGCCCCAGGACTGATCCCTGAGGTACCCCACTTGTGACTTGCATCTCTTCTGACTGTATACCATTTACCACCTTTCTGTTTTCTGCCCGTCAACCAGTTTGCCACCCAGTTGACCAACTTCTGACCCACCCTGAGCCTACCAAGCTTATTTATGAATCTTCTATGTGGAACAGTGTCAAAAGCTTTGCTGAAGTCAAGGTAGGCAACATCAACTGCTCCCCCTTGGTCCACCACTCTGGTTACCCAGTCAAAGAAATCTATGAGATTAGTTTGACAGGACCTTCCTTTTGTAAACCCGCACTGATATGTTTTATTTGTTTTAAATTGTAATATTGTGAGTTTTAATGTGTATTGTAAAGGCACCCTGAGCATAGGAAGGGCACCTTATACAAATAAAGTTGATTGATTGATTGAGTAAAATTTGAAGTGAGAGAAAACTACTCTAAGAGTACTCCTATGAAATCTCTTCCAAATTCCTGAAAAATCCCCCAAGATCAGTGCCTGATAGCTAATGCATGGAAGAAATGGCCATTGCTGCTTGTTTGCTAAAGTTTCCCAAAAGATTTTAGCTTTGTGACATTCAAAAAAGAAATTATACATTGTTTCCTCTATATATATATATATATATATATATATATATATATATATATATATATATACATGTTTGCCTTGGGCAGTATCTGTCCTTTATTGCATAATGTTTCAAATTCCCTCTTACCCCCAGTCTGCCATGACAACATAGCCAATTAATATCCCATGTGTTTCTAGGTATTCATTTATCCATTAGAACTGTTAAAACATAGGTCATTCTTGATGGGACACATTTTGGGAATAACCGAGGTCCCTGTTGAAGAGATAGGATTGGCTGATAAAGTTGTCTCTGACCTAATGTAAGGACTGTTCTTTTGTTTAATTTCCGCTGTCTAACCTTCTTTAAGGAATCCCTAGCATATTCAGGAATATTAAACTGAGATAATAGTTTGGGGGGTAGGGTATCCCATTTAGTCATATAAGGTTGTAAAGACTGTGAAGTCCAGAGTTGCCATGGGGTAGAAACTGTAGCTGTACAACATTTAAAAAAGTTATGTAAAAATAAGGTATGAAAAACACAATTGGGTTTATCATGCTCAAACCTCGTTTTGATACTGGATAATATGTTATATCTCTTTTAACGGGGTTTAGTCTGCTGCCCCACACCATCTGAAAAAAAATGTTGTAAAGTCTAGTTTCCAGGTGCACTGGTGGGGCATAAACATAACTAAGGTAAAGAAATATGGGGAGCAGGAATCTTTTAACAACCATAACCCTTTTCAACTTTCCCAGTTTCCATGACTTCCATACTTTCACTTTGTTATCAGCCAGCTCTAACCTTTTCTCACAATTATTTTCGGCTCCATTCTGAATATTAAATCACACTCCTAGAAGTTTGTGAGGGCCATTATCTATCCTGATACCTTCTAAGTCCTGCTCTAATTTTGCATCAGATGTCAAAGGGATTACAACGCTCTTATTTAAGTTTAGTTGGGTGCTAGAAATTTCTGAAAAAGCTTGAAAGACATGAATAGCTTTCTTTCCTGCCTCATTTTCCATCATTACATCATCTGCATACACCGTAGGTTTCTCAGATAGAATTCCAGAACCAGGTGAAAGTCCAATAACTTGATTATCCCATTTAATTTGATGAATTACAGGATCTAAGGCAAAAGTATAAAAGTAAGGGGCTTAAGGGTCATCCCTGCCTAACCCCTTTCTTTAACTAAAAATAACGTCCCCTAAATATCCATTTAAAAAAGGACGAGGTCCTGCCCATTCATGAAGAAATTTCACCCAATTTATTAAACTCTGAGGTATCCCATACTTTTGTAAAAATGTGCACTAAATATTGATGATCCACTTCATCGAAAGCTTTGGCCTGATCTAAATATGTTACATACCCATCTATATTTTGAGTCCTCTTTTTCCAAAAAATTCCCTTAAAAGGAATACATTTTGCTGTATGTTTCTTCTGTGGATAGCATAAGTCTGCACTATATCAGACCTAGGGCTCCCCTTTGTAATCTTTTACATAGAATTTTAGCCAGGATTTTATAATCACTGTTTAAGATGATAATAGGCCTCCAGTTCCCTAATGAAAAAGTACCCCCTTTTTTACAGATATAGCTAATAATCCCTATCCCCAAATCATTACATTTTCCACCTATGTTTGAAATAATGTTATATACTTTCTCCAGATTTATATTTAATTCTTGTGCAAATTCTTTATAAAAGTCATTGGACAACCCATCTAACCCAGGGGCTGTACCTTTTTAGAATTTTTTTTAGTGTCAAATATTTCTTCCCTAGTAATAGGGCCCTCTAAAATACCCTTCTCCTGTTCAGAAAGATGTGGAGTGGGTGTTGTTAGATAATCTTCTAGAAATTTGTCTTTCTGTAAGACAATGTCAAATGTCTTCCATAAATGTTCTTGGATTAATGATAGCATACCTAAATCAGCTCTTTCAACTATAGCATCAGATTTATATAGACCTAACATTAGTGTAGCATCTAATCTCTGCTTACATGCTAAAAAGGGATCAGAGGAGGGAGATTTTGTTGTCCCATATCTCATCTCAGCTTCCAAAGTTTTGACTTGATTTTTTTTTTTAAATTATAATTTTATTTGGTTTTGTTGTGCAACAATACAGACCAAAGAAATTTACATATACATTATTAACATCCGATAAAGACATTGTGTATCTGGTTAAATAATGATTATTAATTGACCAAGTTACAGAAATCCATATTAATAAGTAAAATACAAACTGTACTTAATTTTGTGAATATAAAATCAAATCACCAGATCACTACCAACATTACCTAAAAGAACAATTAAAGAGAGGAAAAGAGAGAAAAGAACAGAAATAGAAAAGAAGAAAGGAAAGATAAAGTGTACAGGAAGCAAGACAGGCATAACTAAGGAGGAGACACTAGGCATCATATACATATACCCAACAAAAAGTCACTTTAAATCCCCAATGCCTTAGGGAGTTGGACATACACAGAGGGTCCAATACCATATATATATATATATACACAGGGCTTTTTAAACAAACATTTGAGTTGAATTTTTCTCTTGTGCTCATCATATGAAACAAAGGAGCAAAGGCACCCTTTCTAAGCCCTCAGGCATATTTAGCCAAGATTTCTAAAACATTTATTTGTTCTCTTTGTGCCTGGAAGTGAAAAAAGGGCAGCCATTGTGTCTTGAACTTGTCTTTTTGTAACCTTACTCTAGCAGTAAGATCTTCCATGTCAAGAACAGCCAAACAATTTTTATACAGAGCTTCTGGTAGGGGGGGCAGTTTTAGACTACCAACATTGTGTAATTGCCTTGGCAGCTGAAGCCAATAGAATATTATACAGGTAACACTGGGATTTTAGCTTAATCATCTCAGGATATTGCCCCAACACCCAGCACATGGGATCATCTGGTAGGGATACCGAAAAGACCGAACCCACCAGATCCAGTATTTGGGCCCAGTAAGTCCGAATTTTGGCGCATGTCCAGAACGCATGTAGATGTGTACCCCTTTCACCACACTCCCTCCAGCAAAGATCTGAGAAGTGCTGGCCAAAGTGTTTTGTGACTATAGGGGTGCAGAAATAGCTAGAGACCACTTTCCACCAAAATTCACGCCAACTGTAAGAGGCAGTAGTATGGTGGATAGCTTCCTATATTGTGGCCCAGGTTGAGTCTTCAATGGGCATTCCAATCTCAGTGGTCCAATTTTGTTTAATATGCTCCATGGAATCTGCCTCAAGTGCTGAGAATTGGCCCACCAACTGGGAAACATAACCCTTCGATTCTAAACTACTGGCTTAAGTTAACATAAAATCCACCAATGGGTTATTACTATTTACCCTAGATACCCCCTCTCCAAGATCCTTTCTCTGCAAGTAGTGTTTAAACTGTAAATATCTAAAATAATCAGTGGTGGGAAGAGAGAATTTTTGGGAAAGCTGCTGGAAGGATTTTATAGACTCCCCTGAGTACATCCGCCCCTCCTTTGATAAACCTCTCTTATCCCATTTTGCAAAACCTGAATCCCAAACAAGAGGCTGGAAATTCAAACAGGCTTTAATGGGAGAATACATCCCCAGAGTCAACTCATATCCTAGTTTTTTTTTAAATCTCAAGCCAAGAGGAAACAATCACTCTAGTCCAGGGATTATTACCATATAGACTTTGTATTCCATCACGGTCCATGTATATCAAATCAAATCTCTACTATCTCCCCTGGAGGACTGTGGCCTCTTAATCGCTACCCACAATGGAGGCTCCTCCTTTCCCATAACAGAAATCAGTGAATGAATCTGGTCGGCCCAGTAATATTTCTTAAGGTCGGGTAAACCTACTCCCCCTTTTTTATGTCCTTAAGTAGGGAACTCCACCGCACTCTTGGCAGCCTACCAGCCCATATGAATGGGGACAGGGAGGACTTAAGGGCTTTCCAAAAACCAACTGGGGGCCTAAGCCACAAAGACTGGAAGAAAAAAGAAAACGTGGGAGCACATTCATTTTCACACAATCAATTCTCCTGAACAAAGCAAGGAGTATTTCCCCCCACCTTCTCAGGTCTTCCTATACAGTCTGAAGCAATCGGCTATGATTGAAAGTGTATAATTTAGAGGTACCTTTAGTTATCCTAACCCCGAGACATTTAATATCTTCCTTTGCCCACTTATATTTTCCAATAATTGGAAGTATACCCTGCTGTGGCCAACCTATAGGTAGAAGTTCTGTTTTAGAGTCATTTATTTTG
This sequence comes from Neoceratodus forsteri, assembly GCA_016271365.2. Taxonomy (NCBI): domain Eukaryota; kingdom Metazoa; phylum Chordata; order Ceratodontiformes; family Ceratodontidae; genus Neoceratodus; species Neoceratodus forsteri. The sequence goes on along the minus strand of CM057452.1, from coordinate 298,562,260 downwards.
AACCCAGACACTGCACTGAATGTTTGAATCAGGGAATTAATCAGAGGTATCTGTATCTCTGGGTCAGTAATATATAGTAGAGTGTCATCTGCATATAGAGATACCCTGACTTCAATCCCCTGTACTTGTATACCCTTAAAGTCCTTTGATTGCCTTATGAGGGCTGCCAGGGGCTCAAAGCACAATGCAAACTACAAGAGTAACAGTGGGCACCCCTGTCTAGTTCCCCTGCTAATCAGTACTTTATTAGATATTACCTCGTTCACCTTCACCCTTGCCCAGGGATTCCAGTACGAGTTTGCAATCCACTTTCTAAATGTTTCCCCAATGCCGAATTTGCCCAATACCTGTTCCAGAAAAACCCAATCTAAACAATCAAATGCCTTCTCCACATCCAGTGCCATCAGCACCCTAAGAGTGTCCAGTGGGAATGACCTGGAGGCAGACAAGACATTGAGCACTAACCTTATGTTGTCCTGGATGTGGCTACCTGGGATGAAACCCATCTGATCTCTGTGTACTAACTCCAGAATAAATTCTTGTAAATGGGAGCTCAGGATCTTAGCAAATATCTTAGTGTCCTGATTGATCAATGAGATGGGGCAATAGCTCCCACACTCTGTCGGGTCCTTGCCTTGCTTAAGCAGGAAAGTTATTAGTGCTTTCTCCCAAGAGGCTGAAGATTCCCCCTATTCCTGTTCATTACAAACCCTAGTAAGTAAGGGGGTTAATTCTGATGAAGGCCTGGTAGAATTCCGCCACAAACCCATTGGGCCCTGGGGCCCTACCCCCACTAAGATTTTTAATGACTCTCTTAACTTCCTGTTCAGAAATGGGCATATCTATTCTGTGACTCTTGGACTCCTCGAGCCTGTGTAATATAATTTTATGCAAAAAACTCTCCATCTGGCCAGAGTGATTAACTTCTCTCTTGTGGGCATAGAGATCTCTATAATAGTTGCAAAAGCTATCCGCAATTTGCAATGGGTCTGAGGAGATAGACTGGGTTCCATACCTTTTGAGTCGGGGATGTATCTTTCTGCCTCTTGTATTCTAAGTCTGAGAGCCAGGAGGCGGTTCATCCTACCCCCAGATTTGTAGTATCTTTGTCTAGTATATCTCAGGGAATTTTCAGTTTTTCTTTTCATTTCAGTATTATATTGTTCCCTAGCCTCCCTCAACTTAGCTAGAACCAGTATATCTCTATTCTCTTTATGCTCTTTCTCCAGGGTGCCTATGGCTTCCAGCAACTTTTCCAAATTGGCTTAATTATATTTGTGTTTATATAAAGAATAACTGATAATCTGTCTGTGTAGGACTGCTTTCAAACCATCCCAGATAAATTGTGCATACGTTTCCTCTTCTTTATTCTCTGATAAGTATTGTTTAATTGAATCTTTTATTTGGGCTACAAACACCACATCATTTAGAAGGCCAGGATCAAATCTCCAACTCCCTTTGGCTTTTACCCCCAGCCATATCACCCTAGCACTGATCAGTGCATGGTCAGAAAAAGTGACCAGATGTATTATTAAATCAACCAAGTCTCCGGCATTCCCTGCTTGTGTGTAGAATCTATCAAGCCTAGAGTAAGTCCTGGCAGAAGTTGAATAAAAGGTAACATCTCTAGCCAGTGGATTCTGTTGCCTCCATGGATCTGCCCCCCCCCACCACCAGGGTCCTGAGAAGTTTGTAACAAGCCACCCCTTCCCCCCAAAGCTCTTACCCAAGAGACAGTTTTTGATGCAGTTCCAATAACCTACCATTACCACTCGGCCTAGGGGGAGGAAATCTAATACAGAGAAAAATTGCCTAAAAAAGACTCAAAAGGAAGGCATGGGGGCATATACAGATGCTAGGTGAAGAGTATCTCCCATATATTCCTCTGATAATATTACATAGTGAACAAATCCCTCTGTTTGTACCCTATGAACTTTAAATGGAAGGCCTCTATGTATTGGTATAACTTCCCCTGATCTAGAGGCATCAGGGCAGGAATCCGAGTATACCCCCCCACCCTCATTCTCTTTAGCTTGGAGTATTCAAGTGCAGATAGTTTAGTCTCCTGAAGGCATGCTAGATCACATTTTAATTGACCCATCTCCTGAAGGATTCTTGCTAGCTTGACTACCCCATTAATCCCCTTAATGTTGACTGATACTATTTTAAGTGACGCCATGTTGACAGACTATAACTCCCAACTCATCCGAGTGTCCTGTCCAGCCACAACCTGGTGTTCCATAGATGTATTTGTATTTACACATGTGAATGCCTGTGAAATAGAGTAAATTAGAAAAAAAAAGAGAACAAGGACATTTTCCAAAGTGGTAATAATCAAGAGTAACACAAAACATCACAAAAATTGAACTAAACCTTGGGTTAATTGCACCCAGTTTGACCCCAAACGTGGGACCAAAAATGAAAGAAACAGGGTAACAGTTACATCACTGAATACCCACTAGCTCAAACAGAGCTATAGAAGCTGGGGGTAGAGATGTTAATGCCCCAGAAGCTAGGTGCTTAGAGCCCAAGACCAATAGGAGAAAAAGCATCAAATTGCGCTAGGGGATGAGCTCCTGGTAAAACCAGGGGGCCAGACCCTTTCCCAGTTAGGGTAAATCTGGTTGGGCCAGCTATCAAAGCCAGGTACCCTGGGCACTACATATTATACTTAAAAAGAAAAAACAGTAGTCATCATGCATCCCATTCCTATTTTGGTCCCCCTTTGAATATGATCTCTCCAGATGGGGTTTGTTTCTATGTCCATGGGACAGTTTTTATTAAGAGGAAAGGGTTCCATCCCCATTCCTAAATCCAACCCAAACTCATAGTGGCCACATAGCAACTCTTGAGCTACTCCAACCTGTAATGAATAAAAGCAAAGGAAATCCCCTCCCCATTCAGGGGACCCCGGTATGTGCATACAACCCAACCCTCAACTCGCTGCGTAACCCATTGTGGTGATATACAACAGTTTTCTCATCCTGACCTCCTGACTAGTCAAACACTTGCCAAAATAAAATTAATACATAATGGATATTGTAGTATATCCTAGGCAGTAAACTGGCAAGACAGCCTAGATAAATTAGGAAAAACAAAGTGGAAAAAACAAAAGTGTTATCAGCAGTCCATGTCCGTTTGACACCATTGAAATGCATCTATTGGGGGAACTAAGAGACTGGTACACCAACTTAAAGTTCCTTCGCTAAACAGTTCCACTGGAAACTAGTGCCAAGATCAGTGAAGGCCCATATTGCAGTTTTAACACTTGTCCATCACAGTGAAGTGAGAACGAGTAAAACCCCCATTAAATGGTGAAACAAACTAGGAAAAAAAAGAGAAACCCCATCAAATCTTTTATAATTCACACTAACTTAGACTGGCAAAATCACTATCCAAAATAGTCAAACAGCTCATCAAGGGCGATAGAGTGTGGGGTGTATTTTAGCCCCCAGTGAGGGGCCTGTCCTGAAAATATAGAGAGAATAATCCCCGATATCCCCTTCAGGTTTTCTTTGCCTGCAGCCATTTCGCCATGTCAGCATGCAAGGGAAGTAAGGCATCTCCTCGTCTCCTCACTCGTCTCCTAGATCCTGCTGCAATGGACCATAGCAGGTCTTCAATTTCTTTCTCCACTTGTTCCTCCTTCATGTCTGGGACAGGGATCTCCTGGGATTCAAAGGAAGAAGTGACTGCCAGCAAAGAATCAAAAACTTTCGCCCCAACCTTATCCTGTACCCATAGCTTCACTTGATACCTGAGGTAAGCCCTAAGACCCTTATCTCTTAGGGTCTTCACCACAAGGAGAACCTTTTTCCACTTGGCTAGCATTAGAGGGGGAAAATCTTGATCAACATACAGCCTTTGCCTGTCGAGGTTAAGGTTCTTTTTGGCTCAGGCCATTTTAATAATTTTTTCTTTTGTAGTGTATCTCAGGAACTTTACAATCACAGATCTGGGGGGCACACCCTCTTTTGGCTTGGGAGCAATAGATCTGTGGGCTCACTTGATTTCTGTTTTAAAGCCCTCCTCTAAATTCAACTCTGTCTTCAGTTCAGAATCTATGAAATCCTCCATGCATGGAAGATCCACCCCTCCAGATGCCAAAGATACGAATGTTGTTACGGCAGCCCTTGCCTCTGCATCTTCCACCCTCATAGTTAACTCCTTTTCTCACCTCTGAAGGTAGACCAGGGATATCCTGAAAGCCATGTGTTCTGACTGAAGATTCTCTACATGTGCTTCCACTGAAGTAGTACGTGTTTCCAATTTTTTAAAAGCATTTTGTATGCCAAGTATCCAGGCGTCAATACTGTAAAGTATCTTCAGCATTCTGTGCATGTCTGCTTTGGCGAAGGTAGACATGGCCTCAGATTCTGAGCCATCTGAATCCTCCCCCGAGGCTGTGATTAGGGATGAGTGAGACATGGCTGGACTTGTAGGTCTACCCCACTCTGATCTCTTGAAAGGCTGTTTTCTTGCACAGGAGGCTTTTTTTTCATGCGTCCCATGCAGCAACTGAATATAGGGACCTACTACTCGATAATTAGACCAGCAGAATCACGCAATGGCAACCGATACAACCAGAAATTGCACTGGAGGTACCAGAGCTCCGATTTCAGCAACCATCGATCATGTGACGTCACCGGAAGTCCCTTTGGCTCAATTATATTGATGGGTAAACATGAGTTTTTTAATTTCTGTAATTTGCTTAAAATGTTTAGTTTTATCTGTACCTGGAAATGATATAATTTTATATAACTGATTCCTATACCTCAAATATTTTTTTCCCAATTGTTTAACCAGGTGAGACACACTGAGCTGAAAGCTTCTTTACAGGTGCAACCTGGGAGCAGAGGGAAGTTAAATGACTTCTTCAGGGTCACACAGTATGCAAGTGGGGGCTGTAGGATTCAAACCCAAGTCTCCAGATTTGCAGTTCAGAGCCTTAAACCACTGCGCTATACCGCCTCCTAAATATTTTAAGATATTCTTCGTTTGATCTTTCTCTACCATAGGAAATAAAAAAAATGCTTAAGATCTTTTTTTGGTTTCTAACCACCATTCCCAAATATTATCATAAAAGCATTGGACCATAATCCTAGCCCAGAGCAACCTTCTAACTTGCAATTTTATTTCCTCATGTTCTAATACCGAAGTATTCAATTTCCATCTTTGTGTTTGAGAAAATAATTTTGGGAGGTACTGTTGCCATACTAAAGATTCCTAGAATTAAATGATGGTCTGAAAATTCTGTTGGCCGCAGCCATATTTTACATGGTTTACAATGTTTAGAAACAAACAAGCAGTCAGTTCTTGTAGCATAGGTGCATCTGTGTTATGTTGCTCCAGTATCTGATTTTGGGCTTCCATAGGCACCTATCAGGGCCACTTCCTGCACTATATTTTTCAAGGTCTGTAAGTCACAATATAGTTTCCTGCCTACCTCACCTATGGTTCTAGAATCTACACTGCAATTGAAATCCCCTGTCCAAAAAAGGTGTCGCCTAGTACAGAGAAAGTGTTTTATTAAATTAAATAGCTCTATCCTGGCAGTTTTAGTCTGGGGGGGCATAAATGTTAATCAGCCTGAATCTAAAGTCTCTGTGTGCACAATCTAAAATTAAAGCCCTTCCAGGAAAAATATATAATACCCTGGATACAGAATTTTTTTTTTATTTTTAAACAAAATGCCTATCCCATCAGCTGCATCTTCCCCAAAGGTCCAAAATGAAGGCCCTCAAACCCAACTCCCCCTGACCTGTTCTACTTCAAACAGTGATTTTAATCTAATCTCTTAGAGAAAAAATATATTTGCTTGTAGTCTGCTTAAGAAGTATAAAATTGCAATTTGTTTCTTGTAGTTCATCAGACTACAAACATTATAGGAGGCTATATTTAGACTGGCCGTATTAAAGTGTACTAACAATGCCTCCTTACTTACTTGTTTTTAAGTGAGGTTTTAGACAAACTGAAAAATATGATAAGAACATGTTGAATGAAATGTATTATTTCTTGTATAATGTAAGGTATTGCTTATTATGTGTTAATTTAGTTTGAGCACTTTGTAGCAAGCACGGTTACCTTCTCAGAGGTGCTGCCAGTCCATGGCAGGGGTGAGGCTAGGGTACTGCACACCATGCAGTTTAATGAATGGTTGCAAAACTGGTGGAGAGCTTTGGCTTTTTTTTTTTATTTAACCAGGTATAGCACACTAAGCTGAAAGCTTTTTTACAGGAGCAACCTGAGAGCACAAGGAGGTTAAGTGACTTGCTCAGGGTCACACAATATGCAAGTGGAAGCTGTGGGATTCAAACCCAAGTCTGGTCTGCTGGATGTCACCAAATTTGCAGTTCAGAGCCTTAGACCACTGCACCATACTGCCTCCTAGGCTTCATTGGGGATTGGGGGTACAACCGGAGACATGAAGGTTTATACTAGCACAATGGTCTGCATCTGTCCTCGAAGGGAACCAAGCTCCTAAGTGACAGGTTTAAATGCTTCCTTGGCAAGCTTTTAAACTAGCCAAGTGGGGAGGTGCTGATAAGAGGCAGGAAATGCCAAGCCTCCCCCCACAAAACATGGCAGGTAGTATGGTAAACACTGAGGTATAGAGCTCAACAGAGGGCAGGACAGGGGTAAATGAAAAAATAGACAAGAGCAATAAGAGCAGGGATGAGTGGAAAAAGGATAAAGCCAACATTAAATGTAGGGCAATGAGTACCAATGTCCGTAGTCTGGGAAACAAGCTTCCTGAGCTAGTAGCCCTGATGGAAGATGAACAACTGGATATTGTGGCAGTCACGGTAACATGGTACATGGAGAACCATGACTGGGATGTCAACATACCAGGGTACACAGTCTACAGAAGGGACAGGGAGGGTAAAAGAGGAAGTGGAGTAGCTCTATACATAAGGGAAGGGATCAAAGCTACAAAACTAAAAAGTAAAGGCGGAGGACAAGAGGCACTATGGGTCACCTTGGAGACAGGGAATGGCATCACAATCCACAAAGGGTTTGTATACAGACCCCCTCTCAAGGGGAGGAAATGGACAAGAAAATGATAGAGGACATTCTCAAAATGGCTGAAAAAGGGGAGATACTGTTGATGGGAGACCTGAATATGCCATATGTTAACTGGATGACATGTGCTGCAGCCACATCCAAGAGCAGGGTCATTCTCGATGCCCTGCAGGGGGCAGGCCTTAGATAGCTATTGTTGGAACCCACTTGGGAGGGAGCAATACTAGACCCGGTACTCTCAAATGGAGAGAGGGTTACAAATTTAGAAGTCAGTAGACATCTGGGAACAAACAACCACTGCACAGTGTGCTTCACGATAAGCACAACCATGGAGACAAGCCATACAAAAACAAGGATACTGGACTTAAGAAAGGCTGACTTTGGCAAAATGGGTGAATACCTGAGGAATGCACTAGCAAATGGCCAAAAAGGAGAGGTGGATGAACAATGGAGAAAAATCAAAACTGCCATCATAGAGGCAACAAGCCTTTGTGTGAAACAAATAAAGAAAACAAAGTGGAGTAAAAACCACTATGGTTCTCAAAAGAGCTGCAGGGAAGGTTAAGGAGAAAAAGGCTGCATTCAAAAAGTATAAGGAATCACAGAATGAGCACGACAGGGAACTGTATCAATTAAAGCAGAAAGAAGTGGGAAGGGCAGTCAGAATAGCAAAGGCCCAAACCGAGGAAAAAATAGCCAACTCAATTAAGAAGGGGGATAACACCTTTTAAAGGTACATTAGGGAGCATAGAAAGGTTAAGAGAGGAATAGTGAAGATTAATAAAGGAGAGGTGAGGTGAGCAGAGGGAGACAGTGAAAAGGCAGAGATACTGACTGAATACTTTTGCTCAGCATTCACAAAAGAAGATGAGGAGGAGCTACCTAAACCAGACAATAGAAGCACTCTGGGTAGTAGGGTTGACACCAGTCTATTTACAGAAGAAAGAGTCTTGAAAGAACTCTTAAAACTCAAGGTGGACAAAGCAATGGGACCTGACGGGATTCACCCCAGAATCCTAAAAGAACTAAGGGAGGACCTAGTGACACCACTGACCACACGTTTTAACAAATCGTGGGAGGATGGGGTGGTACCTGAGGACTGGAGGAGGGCAGATGTGATTCCCCTTCACAACATTGGGAGCAAGGCAGAAGCAGGAAACTACAGACCTGTAAGTTTGACCTCAGTGGTGGGGAAAATGATGGAATCCCTTCTGAAAGAATTGTTGAGTACCTAGAGGCCAGCAGGGCACAGGACCCAATGCAGCATGGATTTACAGTAGGAAGGTCATGTCAGATGAACCTAATTGATTTCTTTGACTGGGTGACCAAAGTAAAAGACCAAGGAGAGGCTGTGGATATGGCCTACCTAGACTTTAGCAAGGCATTTGACACAGTCCCTCACAAAAGATTAATAATCAAGTTAGCCAGCCTGGGAGTGGGTTCCAGGGTGGTAGCCTGGGTAGCAAACTGGCTGCACAACAGGACACAGAAGGTAATAGTGAATGGAACACATTCCAAAGAAAGGGGTATTACTAGTGGAGTACCTCAGGGCTCAGTACTGGGTCCAGTCCTCTTTAACATCTTTATAGGTGACATTGCAGAGGGTCTGAGGGAAAGATATGCCTCTTTGCAGATGACACAAAGATCTGTAACAGAGTTGATGCACAAGGGGGAGTAGAAAGGATGAGAAGGGACTTGGCAAGGTTGGAGGAATGGTCAGACATATGGCAACTTAGATTCAATGCAAAAAAGTGCAAAGTAATGCGCCTGGGAAACAAAAACCCAGGAAAAGAGTACACAATAGCAGGGGAGGTACTAACAACAACAAAAATGGAATGGGACTTTGGAGTAGTCATATCAGATGACCTAAAGATGGGTAAGCAATGTGAGAAGTCAGTAAGAAGAGCCAGGGGGATACTGGGATGCATAGGAAGGGGCATCACAAGTAGAAAAAGGGAAGTGGTTATCCCTCTGTACAGACAGTTGGTGAGACCCCATCTGGAATACTGTGTGTAGTTTTGGAGATCCCATCTACGCAAGGACATAGACAGGATGGAAGCAGTCCAGAGGAGGGCAACTAAAATGGTGCAGGGTCTGCATCAGAAACCATATGAAAAGAGACTGAGAGAGCTTAATACGTATACACTTGATGAAAGAAGGGACAAGGGGGACATGATAGAAACTTTCAAATACCTCAAGGGAATCAACAAAGTCCAGGAGGGTAGCATCTTTCAGAAAAAGAGAGGTGTAAGAACAAGCGGGCACAATTTAAAGATAGAGGGGGGAAGGCTCAGGGGTAATGTGAGGATTTTTTTTTCACAGAGAGAGTGATGGATGCATGGAACTGCCTTCCTGGGGAAGTTGTTGGGTCTAAAACAGTGGGGAAATTCAAACATGCATGGGACAGACATAAGACAATTGTAGTGGGGGGTTGCAGGAAGTAGGCTGTTGGTTAACTGGAATCTACAGGTTATCCAATAGGTAGAGAAATGGGCAGACTGGGTGGGCCAAGTGGCCCTTATCTGATATCAAAGTCTATGTTTCTTTGTTTCTATGTATGTATAGCTGTATATTTTTTGAGTATTTGATACCATTATTGTAAACTGAACACCTTTACACAGGACAACTTTGAAAATAGGTCTTTTCAACCTAAAGTTTTATAATCCTGTATAAAAATAAAATGTTTACAACAACAACAATCTAATCATTATCACCTTGGGAGGCCATATTTTTCCTTTTTTTTCCCCACCTCTTTTCCCTTTTTCTTTTCATTTCTTTTTTACTGTACTTGGAGGCCTGGTATCTTCATCATCTACTTCAGAAATTAATTCTTACTGTGCTGAGCTATCTGAATCTGAATCCAAATCCTCTCCTTCTTGTACAGGTGCAAAGTTATTTTCTAATAGCAAAATAAACTCAGGTGATTTTTGTTTTGCTGCTTCCCTAGTGACCCTTCCGGAATTAATTTTTGTTGTCTCTGCTGGGGGGACCCGTAATTAATTGTTGTTTTTCAAATGCTGTAACTTCCAGAGCTTCTGTTTGCGGACTTTGTCCTTCGAGTGTACTAGAAGGAACTTGAGGGGTTTCGACTATTTCTTTCTCTGGTGTTTTTTGGGGTTAAGGGCCTTCAGGCCCTACCCCACCATCAGCATTATGAGGTGGTGTATGAGACCTCATCTCCTATTCCCACTGTTTATCTTGGGCTGACTGTACTAGATTATCCTGGTCCAATCATTCTTCCCTATTTCTTCTGGCCCAGGGACACTGATGATAAGCGTGTCCCTTCTCATCACAAAGATTACATTGGAACACATTCACACTGGTTAAGCTGGGGTGACCATAACCTCCACATATTGAGCATTTTAACAAATCACACATGCTACTCAGATGCGTTCTAGCCCCACACTTATATCAGGCACATGGCTGACCTCCATAAAAGCACACACCTCTGTATTTTCTAAGGAAAAAACTATTAAGCTAATGTATGACTTCAGAGTTGACTTAAAACAGTTTAACTTTAAATTCCACCCACCCCCCAGCCACAAGTCTGCAGTGTCAATTATTACTTCATGGGGACTCAAAATGTCACACCTATTTTGCGGTCAATGGTAAGTATCACTAACACTAACCCCTTCATTTTGGAACATTATTGTAATTATTCTGATCACAGGTTTTGTCAGGGGATTGCATAAAATGGCATCCATAGGGGAGTTTGCTTCAAATTATTATATTTTAGCCAGAATTTCTGTAAACCAACATTAGTTTTAAAACTAACATTGAATGTGTCTTCTCCAACATGTGAATTAGGGTATAAATTTCTGCTGGTCTAAAATTCATAGAACCCTTTAACAGCTGCTTTGCATCATAATATTTTTCAGGAAGCTCAGCTAGGCCTCCCCTATATCGGAGCCCAACTGCATTCCATCTAGGAGCCTGTTCTAACTTATTTTTGAAAAGGTCTGATAAGGTGGGGCTTCTAGAAGTGTCTCCAGCCCTATTTCTTTGTCCTGAGGTTCCTTCCTCAGCATTATCCCTGTTAGTATTATCACGCTCTCTGTGTGTGCTAGATCCAATGTTTGAAGCCCTCCCTGCTATAATGTCTGGTGCTCTCTCATTAGAATTTCTTCTATTCTTCCCCTTCCTGTCTGCCTCTAATAAATTTGTTTTAGATACATCACACTGTGCATCAACAGAATCATTAATAATTTCAGTACTCATATTTCTTGGATGCATCACATTAGATTCATTATCAACAAGTACAACATTATTTTTTAGATACAACACCAGCCTGAGAGTCAGTGTTTTTTGATATAACCCCTGTATGAGAGTCAATATAAATGTCAATGTTTTTTCCTGATCATGAATCCCTCATCCCAGATACCTTTTCCTTTTCAGAGCTCTGAAAAACCATTGCAAGACTATTTGTTCACTGGAGTACCCCTTCTGTTTCCTCATTCCAAGCTGAATCTGAAATTCATTGCCCATAATCCATCTGTTTCCATCTGGAATGCTGTAAAGATGATTCAACAGTCCAATCTTTTTCTCCATCATTGCAAGATTTTGCAAGCCCAAATTGCTGCCGAATTGTTTGTGAGACAGTTCCTGCTTTGGCAGGCTGTAAACGCTGTCTTTGCTCCCACTCTACCGCACTCATACTCTGACTGGGTGCGGTCTCAAATTCCTCTGAATCACTGACACTCTCCACATCTTTGCTCAGCTGAGTGCAGCCAACAGCTGATTTCCTGCTGTCAAAGCATGATGATTCATTCCTAAGTTCAGACTGTTGACTTCTCATCAGTATAGCTGGAAACTCAGTCATACAATGCTCAGTACTTACACCAGCAGTCTCCGGCTGAGAGACTATGTATAAACAGACTGTAAGTCCTGCTCCGAAGCTATAACTGCTGACAGTAATGCAGGCCCATCTTCCAAATCCAGCAAAGGGGCAGCATTTTGATGTATACGTTGGCCAACACTATTTTCTTCATCACGGCATCTTATTTCCACCATGGTCTCTGGCTTACAAGAGGTGGGAGACAAGACCATATCTCCAACCTTCATAGCTTCCAGCTGCTCCTCTACACTAGCATCTGCCATCTTGGCCAGCATCAAAGACAGTAGAGGGGCTCCCGAGAGCAAGAGTTGGGTAATTTTATTGAGAAAATCAGTACAGGGTATACAAACAGTAAAACAAGGACAAATAATGATGAATAAGACAATACACACAGGCAACTCCCTAATCACCATTTACCTTACTTAACCCAAAACCCTAATTCTAACACTCCTTCATAACATTTGCTAATACATAGCATTCATACTTGTACAACAATTCTTCGGAGAAAAAACTGTTTTAAATTTATCTTGGTTTCAATACCTCCTCAAAACCTTTCCACATTTTCTGTACATTCTTCCAATTATGATAGTCTAAATCTTTTTGGTGGATTTCTTTACTAGCTACTTCATACAACCTTCCTACTGGCAAATATGTCATCCGTAGTTGTTGCAGAACACATTTACTTCTACTTTGCCATAGGTAAAATTTTAAAACTGTGAAAATACTCCCAACATCCCACCATCATACTTTCCCAATCTACCAAAATAATCCCCTGAAACACTTTGGTTATAAGATAGGTTCTTTAGCTAAGGGAGTTGCTACCTTACCGTCAGAAAATTTCATCGATTTATCATACATATACAGTGTAAAAAAAGTGTTTCACAGTTTCTACTGGAGCTAGACATTCATTGTATGTACAGTTTATTTCATCCAGTGCCTTGTGCTTCCAATTACCTCAGACATTAATCTTGCTGTATGTGCAAAGCCAAACGTTATCTCACATACATGCCAGTATACAAACATTACACAACTGATGTATAGCTGTGTTAATCTTTTCTGTATTACAGCCCTTCAATTCAGGCTCAGAAGGGCCTATTTTATTCAGAATCATTTCATATAACAGTTTTCTTGAGAGAGTCAAAACCTGGGTCTTTGTAACTAGCCATTGACTCATTTTTTTAATAGAAGGCTTTAAAAACTCAGGTATATGTAGAGAAGGGATTATTTTCAAAGGCACCTCCAACCATTTCCCTTAAAAAATGTTTAGATTCCCTGAAACCAGTTATTACTAATTGAAACCTCATCTTGTGCTAAAAATTTAAAAGAGCCTGCCCAAAATAGGGTATGGAAAAACACCAAAGGGTGTATCATCCCCAATCTCCCTTATGTCTACTCAGGTACGTGAAATCTCTCTTAATCAGGTTAAGACAGCTACCCCATAACATCTGGAAAAATAGGCTATAAACTTTTGTTTCTAGTTGGAATGGAATTGGGTTCACCCATGCTGTATATAATAGAACTGGTATGAGAAATTGTTTAATGATAAGTATTCTTTTTGATTTAGAGAGAGTCCAGCCTTTCCATCTGACCACCTTTTGTTCACATTTCAAAAGTGCTTCATGCCAGTTTTTATGTGCCATATTCCTATCCCCTATATATAGTCCTAAAACTTTGATTGGTTCAGAGTGAATCTTGATGCCTGTTATAATAACTTCATTCCAGGTACTCCCTATCTGAAGTCCCATGCATTCATCTTTATTTATTTTTGTTCCTGCTATTCTTGAGAATTTTGCTGTTTCTGTCATAGCTATTTCTATACTAGGGGTGTCTTGACAAAATAATAAGCCATCATCTGCATAGGCCAAGACTTTAAGGGGTGGTCCTACTTGTGGATTGGGTAGACCATTAATGTTACAGTTCTCTATAATGTGACGTACACAAGGATCTAAATAGAACACATATAGTAAAGGGCTGAGGTGGCAACCCTGCCATACCCCACTATAGACTGGAATTTTATCCCCCAAAGACCCCACTATCAAAGGTACAATAGTGGCTATGTCATACAGGGTAGCAATTACTTTAATTATTCTCCTGGAAATACCACATTTATCCAATATCTGGAACAAAAAAGCATGAGACACTCTGTCAAAGGCTTAGCTTTGGTCCATTGCTATCAGAATGCTCTGAATTTTATGTGTACTGCAGAATATTAAGCTTTCCCTGATTGTCCAAAGGTTCTCCTGAATCTTTCTCCCAGGTATGAAGCAAGTCTGAGAGGGGTGATTTAATTTTTTACTGTCAATTGTAGCCTTTTATGTAGAATTGTTGTTAAAATTTTCCAATCCGTATTTTACACAGTAATATGATTGGATTCCAATTTTGAATAAGGCCTTTATCCCCTGATTTAAACAGAAATCTTAGCAATCCAGTTGCAAATTCTGGGTGAATTTTCCCAGCTGAGAAAATATCCTGGAATACTTGATGAAGCATACCAGCCAATTCCTCTCTAAAAAGTTGATAAAAATCTGTTGGTAACCCATCCCACCCGAGATCTATTCTTTTTCATTCCTGAAATAACTAAGAATTTCTTCAATGGTAATTGGTGACGTGAGCGTCTCCTTTTCATCACTACTTAGATTGAATGAAAGAGGGGATAAATAACCTTTTCTGTCAGGTAAACTCCCTATTGGAAGATTAGATAATTCCTGGAAGTAGTTCTTTATAACAGTTGCTATTTCAGATTTATTTTGACAGAGTTTATCCTCCCTAGTTTTTAATTTAGTTAGACTTTATGGCCCAGATATTCAAACTGCCCCCAAAATGTGTGCAACAGCAGGAGCAAGCACAATTCAATTGCGCATATGTGCAACAGATGCGATATTCAAACATGGAGCAAAACAATTTACGCAAGCAGCCAACATCTGAATATCGCACAAACTAAGCCATAGCGCAGCAGGAAGGGAAGCTGAGCAGAAGGTTGCACCATAGCGCAACAAGGCTAGCCCAGCTGAGCAGTCCAGAGGTGCCATAGCGCAAGCAGAGCCCCCACCCCAGCAGAGCAATGGAACTGCACAACCAGGGAGGCAGGCTGGGGCCCTCCGCCAGCCATGCCACACATGGGCACAGGAACACACTGCAGAACCAACAAGACACCCTGACACCCCAAGCACAGCATCACTGGGGAGGGATGGATGATCCACTGGCCCATGGGGACAAGCCAACAAAGCACAGCAGGGCCATGACGCCCAGCACAACCACTGTCAGGCTGAGACTGCCACACAGGGGTTGACAACCACAGTGCACATCAGCCCCCGTCTGCACAGCACACCCTGCACAGTGACCCCAAGACACCACCCATGTGCAGTGACTGTCACTGCAGTAAACACCATGCATCCCCCCCCGGCACACGTCAACCTCGTGTAGCATAGAACCATACAAGCCAGACCCACCCTGTGCACCCAGCAGTGGGCGGCAGCAGATGGCAAGACCAACAGAAAGTCACTGCCACACCGGAGACACCTCCCCATGCACACACACACACACACGCACACACACACACATACCCAGGACCATACCACCCCAGATGGCATGCACACCACTGCAACTGAGCAACCATAGCCAGCTCCAAATCAGAGACCACCACGGTATTCATAACAAAATATATATATATTGCAAAAAGAGAAAGTAGAACAACAAGAACAATAACAAAACTATTTACAGATATTTACAAGACTGGGGGTAGGGGTACAAGGTAGGTGGGCAAGGGATAGGGGTGAACAACTGAGAGGGAAGGCAGGGTGGGAGGGATGGGTGAAGTGGGGAGGAAGCCTGTCTAATGCCTAGCAGGCTGGTCTTCTGCTGCCTGGTGCTGTCTTGGTTGGCTGTGCCGTCACCGGAGACCACGGCACTGAATGTCCCTTAGGGTTCTGATTTTCAATGGACACCCTGGTCAGTTGGTGGAGGGCACGCTCAATTCTGCATAGGATGCTGAGGCCTAGGAAAAGGGAACACAGTCAATGGCTGTGACTGTCCACAATCCTGAACACCACCCATCCTGCAAGGCATATAGCCCAGTGCCCCGCACCTGTGATGGTATGCACCCACCCACAGTGACCATGCACATGACATGCCCAACCAGGCGGCACCAGCTATGTGCACCACTGCACACACACACTGCCCATGTCCATCACAGCACAAACAAGGCTGTCAAGTGACGTGGCAATGTGGTGGGATGCCAGTTCCACAGCCATGTGCCCAGTGCATGCATGGACCACCAGTGACGCACACACAGACGTGCAGTGACACTGGACAGTGATGACTGTCGCCTGTGTCGTGCATGGTTGTGTTGTCTAACTGTGGTCATGCCCACCCTCCAGCATTCAATAGCATCCATGATGTAATGATACTCACACTCATCAAGCAGCTGTGGCTGCTGCTGCTGTGGCCCACCCCTCACATCACCTCCGTCTGCCACCTGGGCCCTGCCATGGCCCTCCTCAGCCCGTGCCTGCATCCTCTCTGCCAGGCATGTGGGTGACAAATGTTGAGAAAAACATCAGTGTGACTCCAAAGCAGACTGACCCCTGCCCCAGTGAGTGTGCCTGCCCACACAGCCAGACCCATGCATCTCACACCTGCACACACTGACACAGCCAACCATGGCAGAGCCATCCCCATGCACCACCACCAAAACACAGTAACACCCCTACGGAGAATACAGGTGCATAGATGGTACACCCACTGGCCTAGGCACAACACCCCTCCTGGCACGTGACCTTAGGCGTTGCAGCACATCTGGCTCCCTCCTGCAGAGGTCACTGAATCTGTGCCTGCACTGCTCTGTAGACTGGCACCGCCCTGTGACCCTCACCAGGTCAGTGGCCACCTGCAGCCACACCTGGGTGCGAGCCATGGTGAGGGGGCTTATCCCCATACAGTGCCCCATAGTGGGGCTCAACCAGGGCCACCAGGTTGGCCACCTCCACTGGGCTCCATTGGGGTGCTCTCCCTCGTGCCATAGTTCGTGTTGTACAGCAGGCAATATGACGCCCCACAGCGCGGTAACCCCCACGTGGAAATGTTGCGTAATAGACCACCATAGGTTCCAATTGTGCTGTTCGTACAGCACTGTCAGTTCACATAGCGCTGTCACCAAACAGCACAATAGGGCCATACACATGGCAGCCGAACAGTGCCAGGGTGCAAAGGTCGGACACCAGGTCAGGGGTCTATGACGCAAGGCCACGCACAGCGCCATCTGATGTCTACGCATCCTGCGCGACAGACCACCTGCGTGCCAGTGCCACAGTGGACTATTGCGCAGTAGTGCCACAGCGCCATATGGTGCCCAGTGCTGTAGCACCACTGGCACAATGGTGGCCATGGCCTGAATTGCCGATTGCGCACAGCACGTCATCAGCACGGCAGACGCCTGCGTAAGCTACCTGGGCATGCTCAATGCAGTGTAACACACAGTCACAGATCTGCTCCATTGGCTCAGCCGGTTCAACCGTATTACGCAAAGCGCAACTGCGCGATATTCAACTGACACATGCAAATCATCTGATCAGCCATTCAAAGGCGCAGTGGCGCGATTTGCATCTCATTACAGTTGCTCCACTCCTAATTTGCATGCATTGCACTATAAATGTGCGACATTGGGCTGCGCTGGCCAGATTCGGTTACTGCAGGTGAGAGGTGGGTTGCATGCTGTGTGATGTTCTGGACAATGGTCATGGGATAACGCTGTAGACTGCACAGTGACAGGTGTCCACTTCCACCCATACAGATCGCCATGACCAAGCAGAGCCAAGGTGAGGGTGAGGATGGTGGGTGGAGGAGGAAGTCCAACTTCACCACGGCAGAGACAGAGGCCCTCTACCAGGCCTACCTGGAGGAGGAGGCACTACTGAGTGGACGGCGGGGCACCCCTCAGGCCCGTGCGGCTGCATGTGAGGGGGTAGCTCGGGCAGTGAACCTGCACGGAAGCCACCAGCGCTCCGTGCAGAAATGCAAAAAGAAGATGGGGACAGACCGCAGGAGAGTGAAGGAGAAAGTGGCAGCCCTCAGGGCGGCATGTGCTGGCACTGGCGGGGGCCAGCCAGCGGTGGTGGAGCTGACCCCAGCTGAGGACCAACTGGCTGCATCAATGCAGTGCAGTGCTGTTGAGGGCGTACCAGGAGGTGGATTCCAGACAGGTGGAAGCCCATCACTGCACGGTATGACATGGTGGTGGTGTTGAGGGGGGGGAGGTTGTTCTCATGCACTCACATGTCCTCTCTTTCTGTTACAGATCCTGTTCATCTTCAGGGGATGGTGGTGGTGGGTCCAGGCAGTGAGGAAGACCTGCTGGACATGGAGGAGGGTCCATCCACCTCTGTCACCAGCCAGCATGCACTGCACCAGCATGCATGCCGGGCTGCCAACTCTGGTGAAGGTGAGTCAGGTGTGGGGGGTGCACAGCCTGTGTCTCAGCAGTCTGGCATGCAAGCATGCTGTGACTGTGGCTATAGCACGTACCTGCACCATTGATGATGCAAGGACTGCAATGGGCAGTGACATGTGTGTGTCCCATGACGGACACACAGCAGGCCAGCACGTGCCCCTGGGCCTACCTGGTTCCAACGTGTGTGCCAGCATGTCGGCACAGTCCCAGGCTGTGCCAGTCAGCACTGGTGGGGCAGCACTGGTGGCTGTGCAGGTGTCTGGCACTGTTGCGGCCACAGCAGTGGAATGAGTGGTCCCTGGGGCGCAGCGGTTGGAGGGCAGCAGCAGCAGTCACCCACCAGGTCTGGGGGTACAGTGTCCAGCGATGGCACATGCCCGCCGCCCTTTGATATGCCCATTCATAGTCCTGGTGAACAGCACCCACCCTCAAGGGGTGTTGAGCATCAGGACCTTCCATACCCTGGGGGACAGGATGCCATTGTGGCAGAGTACCCATTGGAAGAGCACACCCACCTGCTGCGGGAATCAGTACAGCAGCAAAGGCGGATTGCAACATCTGTGGAGGCACTGTGTGAGGCTGTGGAGTGGCACAGCAGTGACTGTGCTCTGGACCATGCAGAGATGGTCCATATGCAGATGGATGTGACAGCCGCCATTGACAGGCTGACCCAGGCATTGGTCGCTGTCGTGGCTGCATTGGGCACACAAGCAGGTGCTCCTGTACTGCGCACCCCACACAGTACGCTCTCCACTCCCCGTTCCCGGTGTCGTGACACCAAGCCTGTCAATGCCAGGTTCTGCTGTGGGCATCCCAAGCACCCCTGGTGCAGGTATGTTTGGCATCCTACAGATCCCACGCGACAAGGTCGCAATCGTGCAGTGGGACCCTGGTGGTCCATCGGTGCCACCCCATATGGCCCCTGCTCAGCCTGCCAGTGCTGTTGGGTCAGGCGGGGCCACCCACGCATCCACAGTGGCTGTGGAATGGTGCAACATGACTGACCTGTCTCCCAGTGCGGGCCCTGTCTGGTGCTGCCCTGTGTGCACTGTGTCATGGTGGACAGTGCACTGGTGGGTGCCCTGCCCATCACGCCAACATACGGACCACCTGCACACCATCCTGACTGCTGTCCACAGGTGCATGTGCATGATGATGCCTGCATTGTACTGTACACCAAGGTGCAAGGGTGCCCAGCATCTGACACACGTGCTTGGACAGTACAGGTGGTGGGTGTGGTCTGTGGATCTGTGTGTTTGCCATGTCTGTTCCTGCTCTGCTGTGCACCTGCCCATGTATGCTTTGTGCCTGTTGTGTCTGTGTGTGTGTGTGTCCATATGACTGTTCGCCCCTCCCTGATGGTGTGTTTGTGTGCCTGGTCCCTTCCACTCCCCTTGCCGTCATGCACCCCTGGTGTGTTATTCTGTGTGCCTCTGGGTTGCGCCAGGACAGTGTTGTTTGCACATCGCCCCTTGACTTACCTGTGTTGTGCATAATGCTCCTGCGTGATGGTGTCCCGGTGCAGCTGGGCCTGCCGGATCAGTCGGGGGTCCCGCCGTCCAAGGGGGAGCTGCTCATCACCATCAACACCGGCGCCACTGGCGTCCCCATCGCTGTCCACCTCTTCAACCTGTACGGTTATCCCACAGTCATTGGCCATGTTGTGCAGGATACAACAGGCCAGGAATATCCCACAGGCCTTTGAGGGGCTGTATGTAGGGCACCGCCGGAGGTGTTTAGGCATCGTAAGCGTGCCTTGAGCATCCCAAACACCCGCTCAATGATGTTGTGTGTGGTGGCATGTGCCTCATTATAGCGTTGCTGCGATGGGGTCATGGGGCGCCGGTACGGTGTGAGCAGCCAGGGACTGAGTGGGTATCTGCTGTCACCTGTGTGGAGATAGTAGAGATCAGTATCATGTTCAGGTCCATATTGCCCATATCCCTGTGTGCCACTACCATGGCACCTGTGGCATTCCCACCCTTGCCCCGAGTTTGCATTTCCTACATGTGTACTCACCCACTAGATGGTCTGTGGGGATGTCCCCACTCTCGAATCGATGGCACAGTGCAGACTGATGCCATATGAAGGCATCATGTGCTCCACCAGGGTGTGTGGCACAGACATTGATTATACGCCCAGTGGCATCACACACCACCTGGCAGTTGACACTGGAGAAGCCCTTTCTGTTCCTATATGCGGCCCCATCGGGGCCAGGTGGCGTGAATGGCCACATGGGTGCAGTCTATGGCCCCTAGTATGCCAGGCATACGTGCTACCCTGTGGAACGCCTGCATGTTTGCTGTATGCTCTGCCGCGGTGCTGGGGAAATGGATGTGCTCCGCAGCATGTGGCAGCAGTGAGCTGAAGAATTGGGTGAGGATGCGTCACGTGGCCGACTGTGTGATGCCTGTGGTGTCCCCTGTTGGCCTCTGGAAGGTGCCCGTGGTGAGCAGGCACATGCAGGCTGTCACCTTGGTCTCCACTGACAGAGCATGACTCCATCGTGAGGGTGCCTGCATCTCATCACTGCACAGCTCACAGAGCCGCCTCAGTATTGCCCTGTTCAGGCGGTACCGGCCCACGATCTCTACATCTGTGTACAGCTCAAAGCTAATGCGGGCACAGTACTGCCTGTTGGGGCTTAGCCAGCGGCCCATCCACGCCATGTCCCCTGCACCTTGCATTCTCACTCCCTCATTACAGCTTCCATGTGGAAGCTGCCACTGTCCATCTCTCTGGCTTGTACCCCCCGCTGATGTTGCTCTGTTACCCCCCACTGTCCTGACTGCTACTTCCACTGCACCAGGCACCCCCGCTGGCCTCTGCAGCCTATGGCCCACACTGCTTCCCTTGCCTGCCCTGGCCTGTCACTGTCTGTCTTTCTCTCTCTGTCTTCCCCACTTGGCATCCCTGTAGCGTTCTTGCACCTCTTCCTTGAGCCTTTTTATTTTGGCTCATTTCCACTGGGGCGCAACTTCCAGCTGTTCCACTGTTGCACATTGCGCAGGTCTTTGGATATCGCATTGCGCTCTTTATGCATGGATCCACCCCCTTTGGTTGTGCATGCCTTCATTTGCATTGCGCTGTTGCTCAGCATTTTTTCGGTGGTGCAACTGCCTCCTGCTGAATATCGCAGAATGGCGCACTTTTGGACTTGCGCATGTGCAACCCTATTGCACATGGTGCAACCCTTTTGAATATCCGGCCCTATGAGTCTACCCTGGATTTACAAGCTGCATAAGGGTCACTCGTTGGGGTTTTCTGCATTCCGAAACTTAGTTCAGCAGAAAGTGTAGCTGCTGTATCATATTGATGGTTTTTCATTTTGTTTTTCAGGTTTGAAATTTGGGCTGAATAGTCTTTCCCAGTTCAAGTAGTTAAAGAAAGTAAGTATTGTAGTTGTCCTCTTGATGATAAGTATTTCAGAAAATTATCATTCTGTTTTTGTGCCCCCTGTCATTGTAGCCAAGTCCGAACAATTTTTTTGTGTCCTCCCACCAGTCCCTAGCTGAATTGTATAGACCACTTACCATCATTCTATCAGAAAGTTCTTGCATAAGGCCCTTATATATATTTTTGTCAGAAAACAGAGAACTGTTGGCTCTCCATCTGTTTTTAAGACCGGCTGAATCATGGGTCAACTGAAGTTTTAAACTTAATTTTAAATGATCAGAAAACTCACATGGCAACATGTATAGCCCATTAATTTTAGTGTTTAGCGATAGAAAAAAGAAATTGATTTGTGTAGCCAGGGATCCTCTAAAATATGTTTTTATTGGAGGTAACCCTAACACCAAATAAGCTTCTTTCAACCCTGCCTTATTAAGACACTGGAGTAAGGCACTGGAGTCATAGTACACTTTTTCACCTAAAGTTATCCTATCGGTAATATCAATTGTACAGTTAAAATCCCCCCCTAAAATTACGGATCTTGCCGTTGCTAAATAGAGTTGGAATTTCCCCCATATCTCAATTAGTTCTGTTTTAACTTGGGGGGCATAAACATTTATTAAACAAAAAGATCTCCTTTCCCGTAGCCCATCCAAAATCAAAACTCATCCAGGGATAAGATCAATGAGTTTTTGCAAGGTAAAACCAGTTCCGGAAAACAAGATTCCCACACAGTCTGCTCTATCCAGTCTGAAAGACAAGTATGAGGGTCCCCAAACTCATGCATTCTTAGTGTGATTCATATGGTATGAGTCCTGCATCCAGGTTTCTTGTAAAAAAAATATGTCAGTATGCTCTTGGTATAATGAAGAAAACAGAGCAGTCTTTTTTTTGGAATTCTTAATGCTAGAAGCATTAAGGGACACAATGTGTAGTTCATTCATTTAAGTAAAATCCAGTTTGATGTAATCTGTACACAGGTGATTATTATGAGACTTGGTTCTAGGGAACAGTATGTTTTTCTTTTTCTTTTTCTTTCTGCCATCTTTCCTTTCTGTCAAAGGTAGGGAGTGAGTCAAAGTACCAGATTCTACTTCTTCACATCAGTATCTCCCCAATTTTATGTGGAGTGAGAGTATCAAATTTATTTGAAGTAAAAAGCATGGGAGTTTGAGCAGCCCCGAATTCTTGTGCTGTGCCTCTTGTCAGGCTTGGCCCATTCTGTTGAGGGGGGAGGGGGCATTTCATGAGTGGCAAGGGGCTCCTGCACCAGGGGTATAGGTACCTGCTGCATGCTTAGAGGTGATGTGTAGGAAGGACCAAGAGCCTCTGAAGGGGAGGTAGGAGTCGAAGGAGGGATGTCCTGATCATCCAGTCTTCTTTCCTGGTCCCGGCTAGGTGTCTCATGTGGACTTTGTCCTGTGGTCTCTTTATTTGGGGATGCTCTAGGTCTAGATGTATTGTTTGTTGGTTCGTGAGGTGTTGCTGTGGCCAGGCATCTCGGATCAGAACATCCTGGTCAAAGCCTCCTGTACGATTGAGAGAGGTCTAGGGACATTTTTGAAAAACATGTCCTACTATATCACAAAGATTAATTTTGCTACACTAGTACAGGCGGTGCTAATGTGATTGAATTCTCTGCATAGAATGCACCTTAGTTTATCACAAGCACTTGGTAAGTGAGAGTGATCTCCACAGTTGTGACACACTTTAGGTTGGCCTGGGTAAAAACAAATACCACTGTGTTTTCTGATATAAAAGCCATTAGGGATATGTTGGATACCCTCTTCAGTGTGGAGCAATCTAATATGAAAACACCATCCACCAGTCCAAAATAGTTCTGAATCAATAATAGGTGCAGGAGGCCCAAGGATTGTGCATTTCTTTTGTAACCAGTGATTGATGTCACTGACACTGACCCCCTCATTTCTGAATATGATAGTGATTCTTTTAGTAAGTGGCATAGTTAGGGGTATTGCAATAAAGGGGGCCCATTCTGGGGAGTATTTTAGCTGGTTATACTTGACCCAAAACTGCTCCAAGCCCCGTGATGTGTGAAAGCTGATATCAAAATGTTCCTCTCCTGAGATATGGATTAGTGCGTGCACTTCCCCTGGGGTGAAATGTAGTGAGTTTTTAATTAATGTTCTGCCCACATATTCCCGATCTGGGAAAACCTCCATTCCCCCTCTATATCACAAATGGACCACATTTCTTCTAGGTTTAGACATTGTCCTATCAAATAGTTCAGAAAATGTCAGCCTCCAAGGTGGGGGAGACTTGGCCCTTTGCTCCTGTTCCTCCTCAGCACTAGAACTTGCAGCATTGTGTAATTGTTCCTGTTCTTGCTCCCTAACAGGCTCTTTCTCTGGGATTCTCTGCTGATTTGTTTCCTCCTTCTGTTCCAGACTGTCAGGATTCTGTTCTGCTATCCCCAGGTAGTGGTCAATATCAGTATGTTGCTGCACAGGTTGTGCAGGCCCCAGTGGTTGTTCAACATCTAAATTTTGAGGGCCTAGCAAAATCTGTGGGCCAGGTACCGAGCCCATGAAAATTAAATGGAATTGTGGTGTTTGAGGCTTAGCACCCTCAGTAACATTGTGATCAACCAAAACATTATGGTTATTAAAAGGGAGACTTACCCCAGGTTGATCCTGCTTACTGGTCTCTTTGGATATATTCCCCTGAGATGCCATAATGAAAATTCCAGTCATCATCCCACTGCATTCCACCTAAGAGGGAGTGCCCATAAAATCATAGGAATCACAGGGTACCCAGATGCCGTGTGCATCCTGCATCCAACCCGCTCTCAGGAGCACTTTATCAGGTATCCAGTCCAGTTCCATCTAAAGGGGTGACTTAATTGTGAAGGTTTCTTTGATTCTGTCTACTTGTTGTAGATTTCTTGGGCCTAAAAGGGCCTTGTCTCCAATCCCCCTTATTCATATTCCCATCCTCAATTTTCCTCCTTTTTGTGTCATGTGACCTTAAATCCATCCTTCCCCTATGCGGGGTGTGCTCCATATTTGAAAAGTCTAATTTCAGCTGTTTACTCACAGCACTGATGTTGTTTTCTAGTATATATTCCTCTGTTCTTGCAGTGGGTTCTGTTGTGTCCATAGGAATGAGTTGTGAACCCTCTCGTATTATCTTCTGGTTCATGGGTTTCCTTGCAGAAGTGTGACAAAAGACTCACTCAGACATATCCTGGCTATATTCTAGCTCCATTTCCTCAGTTTCAGGAGTCATAAGGGAGTTCACCAGTCCTGTGAGCTGTTCATTACTTACATTACCATCCTTCTCTGATTCTTCCATCGTCAGACATGGGAACAGCACCCCCTACCACAAGAGTTGGGAATTTCCTAGATGCCCTCAAAAGAACCCCAGAACAAATGCACTGGGACAAGAGTTATCCTAGAAGATATTTGACAACAGCCAAATTTTAAAGAAAACACAAACTGCACATACCCCAATAAAGTAAAGCATCATGGGAAGCATATGCAAATGCCCATGAATTACTTTTTACTGGCTCAACTTTAAGTAGAATTGTATGGTGCCGAAAAGCCTCACAATACAATCAGCAAAGGCTGAGAATAGCAAACACATGCACGTGTTTCCTCCTTATTTGGACTCATCAGAGAGCCAGCCACCCTTATAGGGGATCTTGTTAGGTTGGGTCATGGGCAGCTTAAAGCAGAGGGAGAAAAGAACTTCAAAAGAACCCCAGAGAAAATGCACTGGGGCATGGGTTTTCCTGGAGGATATTTTCCTACAGCCAAATTGTAAAGAAAACACAAATTGCACATACCCCAATAGTGCAAAGCATCTTGGGAAGCATATGCAAATGCCCATGAATTAATTTGGACTGGCTCAACTTTAAGCAGAATTGCATGGTGTTTCAGGATAACCCATGCCCCAGTGCATTTGCTCTGGGGTTCTTTTGAAGTTCTTTTCTCCCTTTACCTTCAGCTGGGTCCCTCTCCCTGGGCTGAGATACAGATATGGCACACTGATGAGTCCAAATAAGGATGAGACACGTGTATGTGTCTGCAGTTCTCAGCCTTTGCTGATTGTATTGTGAGGCCTTCCGGCATCATGCAATTCTGCTTAAAGCTGAGCCAGTCCAAATTAATTCATGGGTATTTGTGTATGCTTCCCATGATGCTTTGTATTATTTGCGAAATTTGTGTTTTCATATATATATATATATATATATATATATATATATACACATATATACATATCACAGCAGAAGTGTGTTTTTTTATAAAATAAATGTTACTTTATCCATAATGATAAAGTATATCAATATATATTTGTATTATCAACATGGAAAATTTCATGATGGCTTAAAAATAAAATTTAAAAATAAATGTTTGCACTTTATCTGAATTTTGGTATTAGTCCCCATAATTTAATTGGTGTCTGTATAAGTTTAATACCCATAAACATTAACTTTATATCTTAAATTGCATTGCTGACATTTCACTCTGCCCCTCAGCAGTACCAATTGTTCCTCACTTTTAGGGTCAGAAGATAACTTATTTAATATGGATATTCAAGTACAGATAGCTGTGTTTTCTTTCTTAAATATATAGGATTCTTTTATACATGTTTCTATTTGAACAATGATTTATTATTCTAAAACAATAATTTGTAACTCTGATATAAGCAATCAGTGCAAATAATAACATTCCAGTCTCCAGCCTCAATAGTTCCTGCGGGACAAACTGTGATAGTCTTAGTAAAATTCTAATGAAGAGATTTTGTATAGGTTTAATTTTTTATCATATTTTCTGATCGCCATATGTTGGAACCATAAAGTATTGTTGATTTTAATTTTGCTTCATAGATACTTTTCTTATTGCTAAATGTTCCAAATACTTTTAGTTTCATTTTCTCAATATGCATATTCCAATTAGGTGAACATGTGATAGGAAGACCAAGATAAACAAAAGATTGCACTATTTCTAGCGTGCTTATTCCAGTTTATATTCAGAATGACCTTCTGTTCTTTTTGCTGCCTATTAAAATCTTTGGTTTTTCAACATTGGTTTTTAATATTAGACCTTCAAGAGTTTTGATGACCTTGCTTATTGCCCTTTCCCAAACCAGTTGGAGTTCTTAAAGTAACAAAGGAGCTTCCTGGAACTGCAGGCAGCAGACAGACAGACAACCTTGCTGACAACACTAGGCCTCAAAATGTCCCAGGACACAACTTCCACAGGTACAGTTTTTAGTGCAGTGCCAGTGCAGCTGGGTGAGGATTGAGATTTTGACAATCGGAAGAGCTGCTTATGTGTGAGAGATAACAGGCGAGACAAAGTGGAATACAGATGAAGTGAACGTGATACTGCCAGCTACCTGTGAACTGATGTCATGACTGGGTGAAATTACGCGCGTCAGTGATTGAGGAGTAGTCACTGATAGCAGGACCGCTACACTCATTTTATATTTTGAAAAGGTATGCCATCTATGTCACCCTTGTGTTATGCAGTCTTTCCAGACTGTCTTATTGTGAAACCTGGTCGCGTCTGTCTTCCTCTCTGTTTTCTCCTTTTCCCCAGCCTTGGTTTTAAGCTGACCGCTCTAAAGATGGCATGTGAATAAGAGCGTGGGTTTCAGGAGACACAGTTCGGACCAGTGCAGTGGAGTGGAGTGGAGAGTGAAGACGTCTCTTTTTGCGTCTGTGGCTTCGCATTGTAAAATGGATTGCATTGAAAAAGAAATTGATAACATTCCGCAAAGAAGGAAAAAAAAGCCAAAACTGTTAGAACATCTAGGCTGAATTTCCTACTCGTCTGGGCATCTATGGGATATATCCTTTTTAGGCTGTTTTGCTTTTAATAGGAGCTTGTATGGACTCTGTGTTTTACTGTTTTAACTTTTTTTTTTACGAAAATATCTTTTTGTACCTTATATACCCTACATACATATTACATATATATTCTTAATTTGTGATTTCACGGGTTCCTCTAACCTCGTGACTTTTTTAAAGCAATTGGATTCCCTTTTCTTTGAGCACCAGAAAGCATGCATCTCACTCTCCTTTAGGTTCTAGGAGACGCACGTCGCAGTAATAGGAGGCTCTGCAGAATAAACTAGAGTAAAACCAGCCATTACTCTCATTCTCTTGTTTTTTTTTTTTTGTTACTGGCAGTCCGTCTGCAAATTAAACTATTGTTTAGTGAAAGTTAGAAAGTTGTTCCTGCATGTGTTAAAATAGACAGGTTGGGTCTCCTTGCTGAAGTGCTTTCACGTGCTTTGGCGTGCTTGGCGTCTTAAACTTTACAGTTTTACTCAGTTCATTCAGTTTCTATCACGTCCTTAGCACCTGATATTTTGAACTGAGTTGTTGTTTTCCTATAAAGAGTGACATAAGCTAGATTAGGACTAGGATCATAATAATTTTTCCTTTTTTTTTTTTCAACTCTATGCTGTTGGGTTTACCTGTTCTATATATACCCCTACCTCTTACCCGAGTTAAAAGAGGTTTCAAAAGGTTTCAAAAGAAGCTCCTAAAAGTGTTCCCAAATCAAGCCTTTTAGGTTCATTAACAGTTACTGGAGACTATAGAGCTTTTATTATGTTTATTTAAGAATTTATGCCTCTATGGAGTTATTGAGGTATCCTGATACAGGATTCACATGCTGGGTGCGTGCTGGACTTTTTGCGCTGGAAATTCATTAATGGCTGAACAGTGATCATTGGTCACTGTAACATTTGCTCTGGCATTTGCACTTTTGCACTATTTGCACCATTGCATTATTTGCACTGTTTTTACTGCTATTGTAGTTTTTACTGCTTTTGCTGCTATTGCTGCTTTTACTGCTATTACAGTTATTTATATATACTGCTATTATTATATAAAGTCTAATAGTCTAATATATAAATCTAATAGATATAGGATAACTCGAAGTTACAACATAATAAATAGATAATAAATAGATAAATAGATCTTGTCAGTATGTACACTAAGAGTGGGAAAGTTTTAATTAAGGACAATAAATTATCCTCTTTGAAAGCACCCAAAATGAGTTCAAAAATGGTTGTGTATATACACAAGATTTGTCGCTTTCAATGATGCCTTCTGCATCCACACCTAAAGAAGAAACTCAGAATACTATATCCTTAATAAGAGAAAAAGTAAAATATGATTACAGACCACAATTTAATAATGAGTATTCAAACCATAAATCTACTAATGTTGCATCTGTTGTTATGCCTAATAACATGTCCTATGAAGAGACCTCTTTGAACCACTCTCAGTGTTTCTCTTACTGTCTGTCATTTCAGAACCCACAGGAGCAGATAGAGGTGTTTTCTCCTCCCCTTAACCACTCTATTTCAGTTTTTGAAACTGATTTACAGGAGCAAGCTGAATCAGGGTTAATCAACTATGAATCCTGCAAAATATTGGAAAACAACAGCAGATCAAGAGATTCTGTCTCTTCCTCACTCATCCCCTCCTCCCCTAGTTACCCTAAATATTCTAATCACTATAGACAAGGGATAATCACTGAGTATTTTCTTTCTTCAAAAGTAAAAACTAACAAATTAAATGAAAAAGGGGAATGTAGTACAAACATGCATGAGATAGATCTAGAAACAGACAAGAGATCAGAGGAGGATCCCATTTCACTGCATCCAACTAGGTTAAACCTCTTTAGCCCACTTAATTCTAGTATTATAACAAATAATGATACTACCCCCTCTTCTCCATACTCTAACCAACATCGCAACCCACCTCTTGGTAACCAATCCATTCTTGCAGGATCCCTGATAAAGTTTTTGAAAGATTAGATCAGTAAGTCAAAAATTGAAATATCCCATAAGAAATTTTAGAGCAATGCCCGGATACCATCTCTAACTACACAATTAAAGCCTTAGCCCACTCAATCATGGCCAACATAGTCCTGCTTGAAGCCTTTAATGAACTAAAACATTATATGAGAGATCTCACTAATCTGCATGTTGAAACTCATGGCAAACTCTCTCAGAGAATTGATGATCTTGAAAAAGTACTTTTGGAAGGGAAAAACACCCATCATTTATCCTTTTCATCAGTACATTTCCCTAGTTCTAGTTCCCTTCCTCCCCCCCAAGAAAAGAGGAATAAAATGGTCAAAAATGTAAATAAACACACTGGAAAAGGTACAACCCAAAAAATGGAGAATGGAAAGCTATCAAGAAAAAGCAATCTTAAATCAAAGAAAAAGGCTGGGAGTATCATTGAACCTAATGATCCTATAGAGCCTGATTCTCCTAATATTCCTAATTCACATAAGGATCCAACAAGAAGCCCTTTAATAGAGTCTGCCCTAATTAATCCAAATTCAAAGATTGAATCCCATGATACAGATTCATCTGAAGTGACTACCCCCACAAAAAGGCCAGGCAGAAAAGAACATGTAATTCTAAGGAAACCTCAAACTTATTAGTTAATCAAGTATCTCTTCCCCTACTTAATGATAAAAACTCTCCCACAAATCAACAAAATTTCTTAGTTATTAGTGGAAGTGAGGTGGTCTTTAAACTTGAAAATACCTTCCTGAAGTAACATGAAACCTGCGAATCACTTACTGAACTCATTAAGTATCTATTTAGATGCCAGTTAGTTATACCTGAGGCATCAAATGCGATCATGCATATTTATAGAGATAAAATGGTGGAAACAAACCCTGTCTACGTTCTATTATCTGACATGATTTGTGCAAAAAAAATATATGGGCTAAACAAAGAGAGCTAGATAGATTGGGCATTCTAATATCTTCCCTTGTAAATTGGATCACAATCTGGAAGCATGTCCATGGGGAAACCAAAACAAACTCTACTCCATCAACTGACATCATAAATGATACTATATCTATTTTGAATTGGAATTTTGACAATATAGTTTTGAAAACTCTTTCTATTTTTGGAATAGAACATTTGCAGGGTGAAAATTCCACATTGCTGAAATCATATATTAGTAAATTATTGAGTTTCTGCATAAATACTCATGTCTCCCTTCTAGATTTTAAATCTGTTTCTAGAATATTTCCTGATACCAATGAGACACAAATTGATAATGTAATAAATCTAAATCTCTACTCTGTTTTAATGCAAAATCTGACTAAATTAGATTGTGCCCAAATATGTATAGTAGATTTTACTGCTGGATCAGATCACTTTAACCAGAATAGTATCTCTGAGCCCAACCCTTGACTAGTTAATCTAGGTCACATACATTTGGATGTTGTACTAGATGACTTAAATACTTCTAGTAATGATTTATTAATTGAAAATTCTATATTTGTATCCTGGAATATAGCATGTCTCTCCACTAAATATTCAGACCCTGATTGGCAGAAGTTCTGCCAAAAATTTGAAATATTACTTTTCCAGGAAACTTGGGCTACGGAATTGACATTACTAAATGGCTATGAATCTTATTTTGTTCCTGCAAATAAAGTAAGGAAGAATGGTAGACCTAGAGGGGGATTGTCTACATTTATAATGATACGAAAGAACATTTTGGTTTTGGATCATACCATCCTGGCTGATAATATATTGTTACATGTTGTAAAATGGGATAACTATGTATTTCTTATAGCAAACATTTACATCCCCCTAATTATCACACTTTACCCAGTAATGATGTTTGGTTCAAATTGGACACTGGAATTGATCAATTAATAATAAAACACCCAATTGATATAATTCTTTTGGGTGGAGATCTTAATGCCCGAATTGCTAATTCTGACAACTTACCACTGCTTCAGTCTATGGTTTATCTGGGAGATCTCAGAACAAGAAAATCAACTGACACTGTCCTTAACTGTGCTGGGGAGAAACTCATTGAATTTATTAATAGCAATCACTTTTTAATTCTTAATGGTAGAATTAAGTGAGACTTAATTGGGAACTCCACTTATTTTTCATCATTGGGAAGGAGTGTTATTGACTATTTGCTTACCTCTCCTGACAGTTATGAACACTTTCACTCTCTTGTGGTCACGATGAGACCAGAAAGTGACCATGCAGCCCTGATAGCTGATATTGATACACTCGGTTCTGAGAGACATTCTGGAGTAGATAAAAGAATAATAAAAAACTCAACAAAAGATAATCAAATCCAGTTAGAGTCTAGAAGGCGATAAAAAGTATCACTAAAAGCAATTAATACAACAAGGATATTAGATCTAATGTACTCCCCAAGATGGCCAAATTATTCTCATTAGCATACAATTCTTGCTCCCCTCAAAATTTCTAAGAATTGTTGGAGACTGCTTACCAAGCAATTAGATCCAAAATATACAATTTTGTGACAAATTCAATTAACCCAAATACTTGGTTCGACAATCATTGTAAAAAAAACAACAATATCTAATGAAAATTATTAGATATACTAAGAAATTTCCAACCAGAGAGAATTTTGTATATTTAAAAGAGGTAAGGAAACTATATCACAAGCTTCTTGAAAATAAAAAATGAGAATTCAAGCAACTACAATGGGAAAAATATATGATACTATATGATCCAACAATATCAAGGCATTTTGGTTAATGGTCTCTAAGGGAGAAAGAACTGATCATTGCTCTTTATCAGTCCATATACCACAAGACACATGGATTACACATTTTTAAAAACTACTTACTACAGACCCTCACATACTTAGTTTGCATCAAACCGCGCATAAGATCCTACTAGCTGAATACCAACCATTATCAGTTTCCTTTAAGGAAGTTGAAGATGCTATATTTAAATTAGCTATAAACAAAGCCCCTGGTCCAGATCTCATTCCAGGTGAGATATATAAAAATCATATGAATTACTGGGTACCATTCTTTGTAAATTTCTTTAATCTCTGTTTTAGAGAAAGGTACATTCTGCCATCATGGAACAGAAACGTTATAGTTCCTTTACACAAAAAAGGATCTTATCAGTCCCCTTCAAACTATCGCCCTATAAGTCTTTTAGATACAAGTGGTAAACTTTTCTCTAGAATTTTATTAAACAAACTTCTGATCTGGGTTGGAAAATACAATCCATTATCTAAATTTCAATCAGGATTTATTCAAGGATGCTCAACCCTGGATATATATATATATATATATATATATATATATATATATATATATATATATATATATATATATATTATCTCATCTTATTGAGAAATATAAGGTTTATAAGAAAATGAAACTCTATGCATTGTTTGTAGACTTTTCTGCTGCATTTGATTCTGTGATAAGAGAATTGTTATGGGAAATTCTATATAAAAAGGTTTACCCTTAGAATTATTATGTCCTATTGTACTACTTCATTCAAACACATACACAGCAGTGAATTTGATAACAGTGGCAATATTACAGATTACTTTCAAACCAACAAAGGGTTAAACAGGGGTGCTATTACATTGTTATTCAATATTTATATAGGCTGTCTTTCATTTGATGAATCTTTATCATTAGACTCCCCTAAAGTTAACAATGTTCCTGTTCCTATTTTGGCTTATGCGGACAATCTGGTGATACTCTCTCTTTCAAACATAGGACTACAAAGAAAAATGGATCAACTTAAAGTAAAATGTAACTATTTTCATCTTGGAATTAACTTAACTAAAACTAATATAATGGTTTTTGGTAATCAATCAGTGGTTCCTAGAATTTGTATTGAGAAACAACTAGTAGAGGTGGTGAAGTCATATGTTTACCTGGGAGTTACACTTGCATCAAATGGTCTCTGGAATAAACATATTAAAAAACAGATAGACAGGGCAAAACTAACAGTGAAAGGATTACTCTGTTTTAATTTTAAGTTTGGAGGATCAACTGTACTGCCTGCTGTTAGAGCTGGAGAAGCAAGAATCATTTCTTCACTTGCCTATGGGGTAGAGATTTGGGGAACTAAAGAATATTCCCAGCTAGAACTCTCCTTATCCTACTTCTATAAGGCCATATTACAGGTTCTCCTCTCCACCTCTAATCCAGTAGTACGCACTGAGTTAGGCAGGATCCCAATAAAAGACATAATAAATCTCAGAATAGTCTCATATTGGCTAAGGCTAATAAATAAAAATGATAATAATAATAAAAAGAACTGTACGAGTAGTACCACCTATCTTTGTCTTTTAGAAAAAAATCACTGTAATACTGAAAGCGTTCATTCTCTTTGGCTAAAAGTTGACCACTATTCTTAAAAATATCAATAATTATCATCTGTGGAAATATTTTAATAAGGGTATTTTGATCTCTATTCAATATAAAAACAAAATTAAAAAATATATTTTTAGATTAGCCCCCCCCCAAAAAAAAAACAAATGGAGTCAGTCAAAAGCCAAAAAACAGGCAATTTGGTTCAGTAAAAATAAAATTGACTCAGGGATCAAAAATTATCTGTTGTTACCCCTACCCCAAAGCCTCTGAAAAGCTATTACTTGGGCTAGGTTTGGAATTCTTATATCTAAGTATATTTATTTCAATCAGGTTAAAAACAATGAACAAAACACAGAGCTATTCTACAAATGTAATAGGGGCTTCCATGAAACATTGGAGCATGTAATAATTCAATGCCCCTTGTATTCTCATCTAAGAGACTCCAATTTTAAACAGTTTTTGACAAAATACCTAAATTTATATAATGATCTAGTTTTTATTCTGTTACCCATGACCCTAGAGGATGCCATAATGATTGCTAAATTTATTGCATCTATTATCCACTCAAAAAAAAAAAAATTAAGGAAATTATTAGCCCATAATATTTTATTTTATTGCACAAATATATTATACTGGTAAAATTCTGACTTATTTACATTATTTCTATTTTTACTTTATCTTCTTTTTTATTGTGGTACATGCTGTTTTTAACTGTTGTATTCATTTTTAACTTTGTAATGTCCAAACTGTTATGTAATGGATGAACAAATAAATGATGATGATGATGATAGTAACAACATCATCTGCCAATAAAAGAATATTTATTTATAAATCGTCTTCCTTTGGGCCATCTGTCTCTATTATATCTAGTTCTTCCAATGGTTTGTTAATTTATGTGTTGAACAGTATGGGTGCTAAAACACACCTTGTTTTACCCTTTTGTCAAAATAAATTTGTCAGTAAGCTGCCCTTGCAGAAATATAAGTGTACTGCTTAGATGCAGAATGTGTGCCACATGCTTAATTGTGCAATGTTTGGATGCAGTTCACGTACACAAAGTGAAAGTACTGTATGTGAAACAGGTCTAAAAAGTACATCGGGTTCACATGCTGCAAGCTTGATGTGTGTACAGCAGGTAAGCTGGTGCAAACATCTTCTAAAAATCACATCAGGTTTGCATTTTGCACACTTAACATGAGTGCAGCGGTTAAACTAGTGTGTACATTATTTAAAAATCACATCAGGTTCACATGTTGCATGCTTGCCATGTGTGCAGCAACTAAGCTGGTGCAAATCTCATCTAAAAAGCACATCAGTTTCTATTTCTCATACTACTTCTAGCAATTAGAGCCATTAAAATCCCCTTTACATTGATTTCCCATTAAAATTAAGAAGAAGAAGAAGAATCAGCATTTATATAGTGCTTTTCATACTCAGTATCCCAAAGCACTTTACAAGCAATGCTAGACTGGTAGTGAAGTGACTGAATGAGTGGTGGCGGCCATATTGCACATCATCACCCACACACAGCCTGGGTGATTGCATGAACTGGTTTATGGGGAGGGGAATGTTGGTCATGACACTGGGAATGTTACCTGCTGTTTTGCGAAGAGTGCCCTGGGTTCTTTTACTTCCACCTGGACACCTGCCAGGGCAACACCAGGATGGGCAGAAGGGACCTCGGTTTAACATCTCATCTGAAGGACGGCACACCCCAGCAGTACAGCCCCCCCAATACTGCACTTGGATGCCAGCGATTTTTAGGTGCAAGTCCAATCCCAGTGTGGGACGAGAACCCATGACCTTCTTGTCCAGAGGCGGATGTGCTACCAACTAAGCCATGCAGACAGCTTAGGTATACTCATTAATTCTGATCCTTTTGCAGGTTGTTTAAGGCCTTTTGATTTTTGTTATTAAATTGACATTAATTTGTAAAGTATTGTTTACTTACTGCATTAAATGCCTAGGATATAGTCAGCCAACATCCCCCATTCCAGATGTGCGAAGAGGGGCCTCTATGTTGTGAAGCCTGACCATTTTGTTTTGGGCCATGCAATTTCTCTTATGCATATTTAGTGCTACAAATGTGATGTGTTTCTCTGTGACTGTTACAGCTCACTTTCCTTTTGTCATTCTGTATGGGGCATATACACTATAGCCATGCTTCTGTTTGTGCTGAGTAGGATCTTGGAAGCATACACTATATCTCACATTTTATCGCTGAAATGAGGGACATGGACACTCAAAATGAGGGACACTAATCTTCACAATAATCAGGACACATCCTGAAACATATAGATACAGTACCTCAGAACACAATGGAAACCATTGTATTTACTTGTACTGATGTTAGCCTCTGATAATTAGTTTCTACCATAAAGCAGGGGTGCCATTTAAGTAGGGCAGTTGCCCCCCCTCTCATTTATGCCTATATTGTTCTTATGGTGTAGCAATAATGGCATAACATTTGGATTTAATCTTTTGCACAATAAGTGCCCCCCTGGCCTGTGTTGCCCTCATGCTTCAGGTGCACTCCTGACTCAGCTGTGCCTGTATTGTATTGTCCACTCTCTCCACCGAGTAGCAATGGTGCCATCACACATGACGTGGAGGAACTCCAGCTAAGCAAGAGAGCATGAGTCAAGTGAGTGGGACACTGTCTCTCCTGCCACACAGTAGACAGGCCACACACTACAGCTTGGAGGAGTCGGTGAGCACTAAACTCTCAATAGCAGTGTTGTTGGGGCATATCTTTATTGGTGTACTTTTAGTGGGCCCGATTCTTGAACAGGGCTTAAACAAGCAAAAGCTGCATCAAACAGCAGCTTGTGACAAAGCCCCTTACACCAGGGACCCTGCATCTGATTCTGGTATAGGAGGGGTCCCAGCGCCAAAGTTTGCACACCTGCAGCAACCCCTCCCATGCGGCAAACACTTGGTACATGGGAAGAGTTTTCTGCAATCTTCTTGCAGCAAACACAAGTAGCCCCCTCCCCAAACCCCACTGCAACTGGTATTAGAAGTCATAAAATAACCCCCATACTGCCAGTTCCATCTAATATGGGGCAGGGAAAAGGAACATTGTTTAACCAGGAGTAGCACACTAAGCCAAAGCTTGTTTCCAGATGTGACCTGGGAGCACAAGGAAGTTAAGTGACTTGTTCAGGATCTCACAGTATGCACCTAGGAGGCCGTGGGATTCAAACCCAGATCTCCTATATATCAAATGGACCCTCTGATCCCTGATGCAGACAGTATTGTACTTAATAAATTCCCCCATCCCTGATGCTGCCCTTTATGTGAAATATTTAAAATGTAACCCCCTCCCGATGCAGCTCATATTATATATACTGTAGTAATACAAACCCCCATCTACAATACTGCCCATTGTATGTACAATAACAAATGTTTCCCTTCCCTGATCGTACCCCATTAGTAATTAATATCCTGTCCCCCCTCATGGTGGTATAGTGCCCCCACCTTCCACCCCAACAGGTTGTACCCACCCCTTCCACTCTCCATCCGAAAAACAGCCAGTACCGGCGTCCACCTCTCACCTTTGCGTCTGGGCACCAACTGAACTGTCAGAGTTTGCTTCTGCACAGTGTGCAGTCCGTTACACTGTACTGTATGCGAGATCTGACGGTTCAGTTGAGCCTGCCAGTGATTGAAGGTGGTGAGCTGTGCCAGGCATGGCTGTTTTCAGGATCAGAGGTGGGAGACAGGGGTGGGTACTGCCTTATGGGGTGGTGAGTGGGGGCACTATACCACCATGAGTGGGGACAGGATATTAAATAATGAGGCGGGGTTGGGGACAGTAAACATTTGCTCTTGCACGTACAATGGGCAGTATTGTGGATGGGGGTTTGTATTACAGTATATACAAAATGCGGGCTGCATGGGGAGGGGGTTACATTTGAAATATTTCATACAACAAGCAGCATTGGCGATGGTGGGATTTCATTAAATACAATACTGGCTGCCCAGTGATTGGGGGGGTGGGCGTTACATTTAGAGATGCAGCTAAATTTAATTTCGCCATCAAAATTCTGGTGAAATCACCAGTTTCGCTTCACAAAATATTTTGTGTAATGAAGACCTCAAGGCAAAGTTTCGCCTGTAAAGTGAGGCAAAATTTCACCTGTACATTACGCTTCTGATGGTAAATTTCACCTTAGCAATTTACTAAGACGAAATGAAGGAAAAAAATGCTTGTCACATGACTCACTCTCTGCAGCAGATTGCAGGTCACATATGTGACTGTACTCAGGCAGGAAGCCACTGAATATACATCCTTTTCCTGCAGTTTTTAGGTTGAAGAGTGCAGCACAGACTGAAAGAGAGAGAGAGAGAGGGAAAAAAATATAATTTTGTGAGTGAGAGAGTGACAGTTAGTGTTGTGTGTGTGTTGAACTTCTGTTCATCCCCTATTTCTTTAATTTAAAAAGTTAATCTTTCTTTTATGTTCTGTTTTACTCTCTTTACAGTTAGTTTGTGTGTGTGTGCGTATGTGTGTGTTTCACTCCCCCTTTTTTAATTTTTCTTTACTTTCTTAATAAAACTTTTTGTTTTTTAAACTAATGATGGTAGGGACTGGGTTTGGACAGAGTGGAACAGAAGGATGAGTTTGCCTTAATAGGCATGCATTTAAAAGTAATGCCCCCCCCCAGCAGCAGGAGCATGTGGCCCTGGCCTCTGCCCCCAGCAGCAGGCTCTGGTCATTGGCCCTGAAGCAGCAGGTCCCCACCACCCACAAGCACTGTTAGCAGGAGCAGCTTTCCCTTCCCAGCAGCAATAGCAGCATGTTGACTCTGCCACCACCACCCAGCATCAGGATTCAGAGTCCATTGGCCCCCCCAGCAGCAGGAACATATGTCCCCCACCCCTCAGAGCAAGGGTGGGATGAAGCAGAGGGCGAGATAAGTTGGCATCCCCCCAACAAAGATTGTTGGTCGGGTCATTTTTCACTACAAAGGCTGATGATAAAAATGTTGTTGCCTGCAGCCTTTGTGGGAAAAATGTTAAAAGGGGGAAACCAGAGTCCCACTTTAGGACTATTGGTCAAAGTAGGTACCTGCAGCACCACCACGCTACAGAGTGGCTTGCAAAACAGTAAGAGACAGCAGCAGGAGGCAGTACTGAGGCTTGGCAGTGCCAGTCTAGAGGGTGCCATACCAGGAGGTCTATCAACAGGACGCACCCTGAGGAGATAAAAGGAGCATCCCCCAGCAGCAATGCATGCCACATCCAGTGGCACCACCCCCGCTGTGAGCATCCCGTAGCCCTCCCAAACCAGGTGGTCAGCAGTTCAAACCTGGAGGCCGTGCAAGCTGAGGTGCAAAATGTCTGTCAGAACATTGACAAACTCCACCAGGAGATCAGGGGGACCTCCAAAAAATGATGGAAGACAAGAAGAAGGTCTTGGACCTCCTGGCAGAGCTTCGTGGTGGTGGTGGTGGTGGCACAGGTGGCAGTGCCCAGTGTAATTACCTGTGGTGGACCAGTGTTCTTTTCTTTTTCGTGCCCTTTCAATGTTGTTGTC
Organism: Neoceratodus forsteri; assembly: GCA_016271365.2. Classification (NCBI taxonomy): domain Eukaryota; kingdom Metazoa; phylum Chordata; order Ceratodontiformes; family Ceratodontidae; genus Neoceratodus; species Neoceratodus forsteri. The sequence continues at coordinate 298,522,883 of CM057452.1, read as the reverse complement.
ACTCTTCTTCTTCTGCACGTTCTCCTCTAAGAAAGAAAAACCAAAAACAAAAAAAAATTTACAAAAAACAACGAAAAAAATCTTTTCTGTCCTCTGTCTTCCATTCTATATCATCTTGTTTATTTTTTCTTGTCCAGCTGTTTATGCTCCCTCCCTTTCCTATCCCCTCTCATATGAATACCTTTGGCCTGACCATGCATGTCCCCAACTCCCTGGCCTTCTGTTGTAGTATCATGCCCATAAACTGTGTACCTTTCTTCGTTTATCTTATTCCATTTTTCTTTATATGTTTCCTCTTTCTATCCACAAATGTCAAATATTCTAATTTGTTCCTATGAACAAAAATTTTGTCCAAAGCTATGTGAGAGTGACTTTTGGCTCTGCCCATGCCAAACAGGGCCCACAAGTCCAGAAATGTTTCCAAAAAAATGTTACAGTAAATTCAGACTGACATCAGGTCTCAGTCATGCAGTTAGATGGTTCGCATCCACCACCAGGACCCAAATCTGCTGTTTTCTGAGCTGTTTCAAATGGTTTTCAGGCCTAATCTTGGTGATTCCACTGCCTAACATGCCCCTGAAGTCCAGAGATGTTTCCCAAAAAATGTTACAGTAAATTCAGACTGAAATCAGATCTCAGTCATACAAGACATGAGGGTGAGCTGGATGTCATTATCCAACAAGGTACTAATGACCTGGCAAATGGGGAGCCAAAGGAACTTCAGGAAGAGTTTAGGAAATTGGGGAGGGGTCTCAAGCAAGCAGCTACTTCTGTCACCTTCTTGGAAGTACTACCTACGAGAGGCATGGGAGAGCATAGGGGCGCATTCACCAGGAACTTTAACTCATGGTTGAAGAACTGGTGCTGTGAGGAAGGGTTTGGATTCATTGGTGCCTGGGGACCCACCTAGAGGGATAGAACTTGGTCAAGCCTGATGTCCTGCATACATCCTGGAGGGGAATCCAAGCACTCAATGATAAGTTTAAATGCTACATGGACAAGCATTTAAACTAGCTGGGTGGGGGTGGCAGGCCAGCAAGGAGGGTACCTAATTGCCCACCCCACCAACCGCAGCTAGCAGTGGAACCAGTGAACAGATGGAGTGGATATCTCTACAAAGCAGTGTGCAAAAGATGGAGATAAGTGCCCAAGAGGTGGATAGGCAGAAAAGGGGCAAAATTCAACAGAAGGGCAGACAGCAGGGAGAACCAGGGATAAAGAACTACCAGGGAAGGGTCTGTAGTAGAACAGCTAAACAGTCTAGGGAATTCAAATCATGGAAAACCATGTGTGCCAATGCCAGGAGCCTTAGCAACAAGATGGAGGATCTGGAGGTTGTCATGGTACAGTCGGACCTGGATATTGTGGCCATCACAGAAACCTGGTGTAATGATAACCATAACTGGAAGATGACCATACCTGGCTATAACATACTCAGAAGAGACAAGGCAGGTAGGAAGGGAGGCATGGCACTTTATGTGAAAGATGACATAAAGGCTACAGAGATCCAGGAGGAACAAAATGGGGGAGAAATACTGTGGGTTAAGCTGGAAAGGAAAATTGGGGCAGCCATCTGCACAGGTGTAGTCTATAGACCACCAGCCCAGGAAGAGGAAACAGATAGGGAGATGATGCTAGCCATCCAAAGGATGACAGACAAGGGTGAGGTAGTGCTGATTGGAGACCTCAATATTCCACATGTGGAATGGAGCATTCCAGCAGAGGCATCAACCAGGATCAGATTTATCCTGGACTCCCTTCAAGGTGCCTCCTCAAGCAACTGGTTATGGAACCAGCTCGGCAGAAGGCAATAATGGACCTTGTGCTCATAACAAGGACAGTGTGTTGCGGGTAACAGTGGGGGAGCACCCGGGGAACAGTGACCACCAGTCATTGTGGTTTGAAATCACAGAAGGAGCAGAACCAAATCACACAAAAACATGTATCCCTCCCCTTGTACTCCCTTCAAGCCCATTACCCTCCTCTTTCTTAGTAAAGACTGAGCAGAAATACCTGTTCAATATGTCGGCTTTACTGTTGCCAGCCTCCACGTGGCCTCCATCCTCCCCCTTCAGTCTAACTATCTCTCTCTTTGCCTTTCTTTTTTCACTTATGTACCTGTAAAAGTTTTTTTCCCTCTACCCACTGATTTTGCAATGTGCTCTTCTGTCTGAGCTTTGGCTTCCCTTACTGACCTCCCTGCCTCCCTTTGCTTCTCCTGGTACTTCTCCCTATCCCTTTCTGCCTGTGTCTTTTTGTATTGCCTGAATGCAATCTTTTTGGATTTCACTTTCTCCGCTACCTCCTTGGAAAGCCATAATGGCCTCCTCATCCTCTTCCCCTTGCTAATCTGCTTAATGCATAATTCTGTTGCTCTTGTAATCCCCATTTTAAATACCACCCACTGTTCCTCAACCCCTGATTCCCACCCCATTCCCTTAATGCCTCTTTCAAGCATCTCCCCATTTTCCCAAAGTCTGCCCCCCTAAAATCCAGGATACAGTAAAGCTGACATATTGAACAGGTATTTCTGCTCAGTCTTTACTAAGAAAGAGGAGGGTAATGGGCTTGAAGGGAGTACAAGGGGTGGGAATAATGCAGAAATGGACACAAGTCCCTTTACTCGAGAAAGGGCCCCGAAGGAATTGGAAGGAATAAGAGTTGATAAAGCAATGAGGCCAGATGGGGTGCACCCCTGGGTCCTTAAAGAACTAAGTGAGGTGGTGGCTGAACCTCTGACAAGCCTGCTTAGCTAATCACTGGAAATAGGGGAGATACTCAAAGACTGGAGGACAGCAGATGTAGTCCCCTTATACAAAAGTGGGAACAAAGAGGAAGCGGGGAACTACAGACCAGTCAGCCTCACCTCAGTAGTGGGGAAGATCATGGAAGCACTACTGAAGGAGATACTGGTGGAACATCTGGTTGTCAACGGACTACAGGACCCAAGGCAGCATGGTTTCACCAGGGGGAGATCATGTCAGACCAACCTCATTGAATTTTTTGACTGGGTGACTAGGGAGGTGGATCAGGGAAGGGTAGTGGATGTGGCCTATCTGGACTTCAACAAGGCCTCTGACACTGTGCCAAATAGAAGGCTATCACACAAACTTGGGAATATGGGTGTGGGTAGGACAGTAGTGGGGTGAATAGGTAACTGGCTGGACAGCAGGACACAGAGGGTGGTGGTAAATGGCTGACACTCCACAGAAGGAAGAGTGACCAGTGGGGTGCCACAGGGATCAGTGCTGGGACTGGTCCTATTCAACATCTTCATCAGTGACATTGCGCAGGACCCAGAAGGCTTAATTTTCCTGTTCACTGATGATACAAAGCTCTGTAACAGAGTGGACACACCAGAGGGTGTAGACAGAATGAGAAGGGACCTGCAGAAACCTGAAGAATGGTCAGGGGTTTGGCAGTTGAAATTCAATGTAAAGAAATGCAAGATAATGCATATAGAGAACAAAGATCCTGGCACAATATATCAGATGGGGGTGAGGATATAGCATGCACCCAGCAGGAAAGGGATCTTGGGGTTATCATCTCTGATGACCTCAAGGTAGGGAAACGGTGCAACAAGGCAGCAGGTAAAGCAAATAGGATGCTGGGATGCATAGACAGGGGCCTCACCAGCAGGAAAAGGGAGGTCATAATTCCACTATACAAGACACTAGTGAGGCCCCACCTGGAGTACAGTGTACAGTTCTGGAGACCTTACCTATGTAAGGAGATAGACAGAGTAGAGAAGGTTCAGAGGAGGGCAACAAAGATGGTACATGGATTGCATCACAAGTCCTATGAGGACAGGTTGAAGGACTTGACTATGTACTCCCTGGAGGAGAGGAGGGAGAAAGGGGGGATATGACATAGACATACAAGTATCTTACAGGGAGGAACAGGGTGCAGGAATACACTATTTTTAAGTGAAAAAGAGATCCCTGGACTAGAGGTCATGGGATGAAGTTAGAGGGAGTACGATTCAGAGGAAACATGAGGAAGAATTTCTTCACAGGACAGGTGGTGGACAAGTGGAACACCCTGTCAGGGGAAGTGGTGGGGGCTGAAACAATCACGGGATTTAAGAATGCATGGGATAGACAAAGGAATTCTGGAGGTCAGGGGTGAGGGGCAGCTGACTTCTAGGAAAACATAAAGTGAACTTACAAGCTCAAATGGGTAGACTGGGTGGACCGTAGACCCTTATCTGTTGACACTGTCTATGCATCTATTAGGGCTGTGCAAATACTGAATATTATTTCCCAAATACCACGAATAATGAGCTATTCGTTATTCGGAATCCAAATAATGAATAGCTCACTATTCGTATGGTATTCAGGGAATAATATAACACCCTTTCCCCCCACCCTCAGATAGCTCCCAAAAGCCCCCTACTCCCCCCAAGCCCCTAAGTTCGCAAACCAGTTTTAAAATAAAAAAAAAAGTCAGCAATTTATTTTGGGGGCGACCGGCATAACTCCACCCATCTCCACAGTCGGCTGCCTGCCAGGTTTCATACATTCACTTCTCCACCCCCTCCCAGATAGTTGCAGCCCCTCTTCAAACCCTGCCTCAGTGAAGAGAATAAACCCCAGTAGTGGCTGCTCATTTTCTCCATGGTTAGCTGCCTCTTATGATTGAAATCCTCGCTGCTTGCTTGAACAGAGAACGAGCTGATCACGCCACATCACGTGATTAGCCAGTTCCCCATGCAAGAGCAAGCATGGTTTCATTCATAAGAAGGCAGCCGCCATGGAAGAGCGCGGCTACCCGGCCTGCCTTGCACTTAGATTTTTTATTCTCTTACATGCAGGCAGGGTTTGTGGAGAGGCAGGGGCTGCTGCTGGCTACCAAAAGAGGGGATAAATGTATGAAAACTGGCGGGTGGCCAGCCGGAGGTGGGTGAAGTTGTGCTGGTCACCCCAAAGAAATTGCTTTTTTTTTGCAAACTGGTTTGTGAGCTTAGGGGCTTGGTGGGGGAGGAGGAGGTTTGGAAGCTAATTGAGAGTGGGGGTGGGAGTAGCTAAACAATCGCTGAATACGAATATTCAGCTCAATATTTGGCAGTTCAGGCATCGAATACCGAATATTCGGCCAAATATTCAAAAAAAGGTATTCGCACAGCCCTAGTATCTATGTATCTATGTTAAATGTTGCACTCCTTCTATCTGGACCAAAACACGGTGTTTGGTCTACTGTTTAATGTTTTCAGGCCTAATCTTGGTGATGCCACTGCCTAACATGTCCCACAAGACCAGAAATGTTTCCCAAAATATATTACAGTAAATTCAGACTGAAATCAGGTCTCAGACATGTTGTTATATGGTGCTCAAGCCACCACCAGAACCAAAACATGGTTTTTAGTCCACTGTTCACATTGATTTCATGCTGAATCTTGTTTCTGTGAGTGCAGAACAGGCTGTACATATCCAGAAATGTTACAGGAAAAAGGGTACATAAAGTTGAGACAGAAATATGGTCTGAGTCATGATGTGATGTGGTGCCCCCCCCCCCCACCACCACCACCCAGACATTAAATTCCTGTTTTGGGCCCTGTTTACCAATGATTTCACCTTGAATCTTAGTGCTGCTACTTGCTATGGTGTGCAGAAGTTAGAACATGCATTATACATTAACTCCAGAAAAAATGCATGCCAAAATTGTGAGAGACAGGAGATATAATTATGGTTGGAAGTAATAAATAGACGAAGGGGTACCATGCTGAGCAAATGAATTCCTCCTGCAAAATGCTGCTGCTACCTGCAATTGTTTCCTCCTGCTGCTGTTTTTTCAATTGATTGAAAAATGTACAATTATCATTTCCCTATGCTGCTGTTCAGATTGGCTGTGTTTAGGGACTCTATGGCTGCAACTTGCCTGGCGGTGGGGAGTGAATGACATTTTGGGGCACTGTAGCTTGCTGCCTGCTGCTGTCTCTGACTACTACTTGCAAAGTTGACAGAAGAAGTATTGTTTTGGATGGTTGATTGTGGATCATCTTCACAGAGTCCATACGCTGCTGCTGCATGCATAAGTGTCTTTATTTTTTTTTCCTGTGCAAGATAAGGATGTTGATGGGTTGGTATAGTGGCATCTTGAGTTCTAATATGTTTGTACTACTTTTATATTATTTTTCAGTGTGCTGTGGATGACATCGTTATGCCAGGCTGGGATTAGGATCCAGGGATGCTGGAATGCACATTTCCCAACGCAAACGGTAAGTAATTTTTCATTACTAGTAGGGTACGTCTGTTACTGCCATCTGGATGTCTGAGTCTGAGGGTAATTGTGTTCTTTTTGGCTTTTGTTAACATCAGGAATTCCGGCAAAGTTAACTCTTGCTCCTGCTGCCACTGCTGCTGCTCGACCAGATCTGGGGGATTTATTTCATTGTGCAATGGTTCCACTTTCAAGTCACTGAGGTAAGTATTTCTTCATTTTTTATGGTCTTCTGTAAGGGAGGATGTTGATGGTGGTGGTGGGGGGGGCTGCAACTTTTTACAATCCTCAAAAATTGTTATCCTTTTTATCTTATTTCCAGGTACGTAATACTGATAAGGGAAGGGGAATGCCTGCTACCGTGCTTCATCATGGTCTGGAATCATGTGCCCAACCCAGCATGTTCATTCTGGGGCTAATTTCTGCAGTTTAATGACATCACGGGGTGTAGTAAGTATACGTTTTGTTTCTCTGCTTGCTGCAATTTGCTTGCTAAAGCCAGGTATGCAGATGGATGAGCATTCATCATTTTTTCTTATCTGTGTCTTGCTTAGGTCATTTTCCTCCATTGAGGTTTCATCCTATCTCTGTGTGATGACTACATCCATTCAGGCCCTACAGGAGCTGTGTTGCATTGAAGACAGGGGGTGTTGCTTGAACTGCGGTGTTGGCCACTGGTGTTCGTACCATTAACGAGTAAACACCACACACACATGCAGGGAGGAACTATATGTGGAAACGGATGGTTTAGATGGTGTTTGGTAAATAATTAGGTGGAGGGGGCTAATGTCTTGTCTAATCATTTGAGGTGGCATTAATCATGAAAATTCGGAATCCAAACTGAGGACAAGCAAGCACCTCCCCCTGCCCTGACCCCCAGGAACCATCACTGTTTCGGTACAAGAACTTTAACCTGCTAGCATAAGTAACCTTGTCAGGGGAATTAGTTGTTGTAAGTTGTTAAGCTTTTTCATGACTATTTTTGTAATTAATGACTCGCATCATTAAAGATGGCCACCATTCACCATTTCTCAAAATTTGTTCAACTTGTGGTGTTAACGGTTGAATAAGCATGTTACATTCATATGCTACTTGTACTGTGAGCCAGGGTTCTTCGACATGTCATTGATGGTAAGTGGCAGAAAATATTTTTTTGGGTCACATGGAGTGCATGGGTATGTCAGGTGGTAGGAGGGGGGACCGCGTGGCATATGCCCGCATGGGAACTTTTAAGGACATCAAGACCACATATCTTGCTGTAAGATGGGGTTGCTAGTTGAAATGAAAAGTAAAATGTGTATGTTGATATTTTTGGCAACCAACCATTATAACTGTATTCATGCAAAATCTTTATGGTTATGGTAATTTCATTGCTGCTGCTTTATACTGGCTGGGACCAAACAATGGGTTATGGCAAAGGGTGATCAAACAAAACTGATTCACACTGAGGCAGATAACACATTACCATAACCAATCCAAAGGTACATAGCTAAAAATAAGTTAGAACATTATACTGAGCTGAAAGTGGTTGGAGGGGGTAGCCTTCAAGTAAACTCAGCCTTTTTTCCACTTCTACATCATCCAAGAAGCACCATTCACAGTCTTCAAGACTGGAGTTCTCACCAGGTGGAAATTCTCTCACCATTGCTGCTTCATCCACCTCGCTGCTGGCGGATGCCTTAGTCGAGAGATTGTCATCATCCTCATCACTGAGACACAGCTCTTGTGGCAACACCACTGGCATCACTGTGTTGTGTGGAATGTGCCTTTCGTTCATTTTGATGAATGTTAGTATGGACACAGTCATGGTGACAGATTGGTCCTACAGTCACTCGCAATTAGTGGTGGGCAAAGTGGGCTCAATCTGCTCCATGAAGTGATTCATGGAGTAAAGGTGAATTCTCTGAGTGCTCCACAATGCAAAGCAGAGTAATTCACGTTATGATGGGTAACGCAAAGTCCACTGAAAACAATGACTTTGTGTTACTCTGCCTTCCGAGACCACTACTCCACCAATTTTTTTATTTAAAGTTCATTATTTTTTCTGTATAGACACAAAAAAGAAAGCAAAATACAATGCATCACTGTTCAGTACACAGGTAATGCAATCTGGATAAAAAAAAAACACTTTTTTACTCACCCTACACTCCCCAATCCCCCTCCCACCACCCTAAGGAGTGTGCCAATAATGATACAGGATCTCTAAAGGAACTTAAAAGGAAATTATCCAGTAAAATTATCTAGGGAATCAGTAATAGTATCAGGATCCATTACAAGTACAAAGCATAAAGCCTGCCCCATCTTTTGTCAAAAAGATGAAGCTTATCACCTGAGAATGCAATTATATGTTCAGTTTGGAGATATGTTGTGATCTCTCTCACCCATTCAGAGTGTGAGATGGACAACTGATCTTGCCAGTGTTTAAGCACCAATTTTTTAACAGCCATGGAGACTAAAGTCATATGATATCTGTGCTCTATTACTCCTATATTTGTGTAAATACTCAGAATACACATTTCCACTGTAAACAGCTCTGCAAGACCTAGTAAAGGGTCTAAAGAACTTTGGAGCAACTGCCATGGTGGTTTTACCTTTTCACATTGCCAGAATATGTGCAAAAGATCACCTTTCTTTTTGCCACATCTAGAACAATTAAGATTGGTGAGATGCCTGATCTGGTATAGTATAACTGGGGTATAGTACATGTTATTAAATAAGTGATAGTGGGTATCTCAGAGTTTATCCTGAGTAATATAATGATAGAGGTCTTTCCAGATTTGCGTACAATTAAATTGCATTTCTGGTAATAAAGAGGTCTATACCTTGGAGCCTGGGAGAGGATCTGGATGCCTGACATTTAAGAGGCTCACATAAAGCTGGGATATACCATGGGGTTTAATGGACAAAGTCCACATCTGTGCTAATATGTTGTCTAGCCTGGATGCTTGAGGTATGGTACCAAAAATGGTGTGCTATTAGATGTCTCAGCTGAAAAACTTTGAAAGTGCATGATCCAGTTATTTTGTATTTCTCAAGAATATCCCTAGATGAGACAAGGGAATCCTATGAATACAAGTAGGCTACCTTGGCCTCTTGTAGTAGTGGTAACCAGCTTATAGACAGGCATCTGCCTCCTATTTTGATATTAGGATTGAGAATCTGGAGTTGGGCCACGTTCTGTGGCGTGGAAATTTTAAGAGAAGAACAGCACTGGTGGAAGACCCTTAATGAAGTTCCAATCACTGACTGATAGAGTTCCTGTGTTAAAGCTTTGAATGTAGTGAAGAAGAAAGATGAGGCTTCTAAACTGTGTGAAATCAATATTTGGTTTTCTATCTGAAGCCATAGGGGCCTATAAGTGTCCTCTAGTGGAGCCAACCACCTGCCCAACCTTGACATATGAATTGCCCAGTAATATAGGAGAAAGTTAGGTAGGCGTAGTCCCCCATTTTCTTTGGTGAAACTTAACTTTTGGTAAGAGTGTCTGGGATGTTTATTTGTCCAAATAAAGCTAAAAATAATTGAGTGTAGGTGAAGAAAGAAAGACTACGGCAGCCAGATATTTAACATGTTAAGGGGGTAGAATATTCTGGGAAGAATATTCATTTTAATAATGTTTATTTGACCTCATAGGGATAATGGGAGTGATTCCCATCTACGGAGATCTTGTTGAATGGTACCCACCAAGTCTTCCATGTTTAGTTTCCACACTCTTGAGATGTCCAAGGCTAGAAATATACCTAAATATTTAATGGAATGTGGAGACCATTTCATTCCGACTGGCCAAAGTTAGAAATATGAGTTAGGTGATTTAAGGGAAATATTTCGATTTTGGATTGGTTGAGTTTGTAATTGGAGAACTTACTAAGTTGTTATATGATTTGTAATGCGCCCTGTAAGGAAGAGGTTGGAGAGTCTATGTGTAGGAGAATATCATCTGCATAACCAGATAAGACCAGAGTATGATTAAGAATGGGGATGCTTTTGATTTGGGGGGGGTTGACTTGAAGCTACAAAGAAGAGGCTCCAGGTATAGGTTAAAGAGAAAAGGGGATAGTGGGCAGCCCTGTCTAGTACCTTGATAAAGAGGAAAACAGGAGGAGAAAACCCCATTGCAGTAAATCTTAGCTGAGGGAGAAGAATATAAGGATTGGAGCCAGTGACCAAATTGAGGAGGGAAACTCATTCTCCTCAGGGTCTGACAGAGAAATGATAAGTCCACTCTGTCAAATGCTTTTTCAGCATCAACCGAGACAAGAGCCACAGAAACTTGGGAGGATTGGGCAACCTGAAAAATATGAGTCAGTTTCCTGAGGTGATTGGCAGATGAATGTCCGGGAACAAAACCTACCTGTTCCGGGCTCAAAAAGGCCAGTCCAGATTGATCTAATATGCCAGGAAAGAAGTTTTGTTAAAATGTTGATATCATAATTCATAAGAAAAATAGGCTGGTAACTAGAGGGTTGTGAGTGTGCTTTCCTGGGTTTGAGAAGAAGAACTAGAAGTGCAGGGTCAAGGGAGTCAGCTGATAGCTTGTAATTATATAATCTGAGTAATAAGGGAGCTAAGTCCTTAGAAAATATTTTATAAAAATTGGAGGGAAAACCGTCAGGTCCTGGAGTCTTATACAAGATTAAGTCTTTAATTGAGGCCTCCACCTCTGAGAGAGTTAAATGAGATGTTAAGAAGGATTGTTGTTGCTCTGATAGGGTGGGGAGTTCTAGAGAGTCCAGACAGGTTTCAGTCTTTTGGGAGGATGGTTTATTGATACATTCCCCATATAAAAAGCAATAGAAGTCCTCAAAAACCTTAGATATATCCCTGGGAGTAGTTTTGATCATGCCATCCTGAGCTACAACTGAGAAAATAAGCCAATAGCTCTCCAGTTTTTGCATTCTTAAGGCTAGAAGCTGACTGGCTTTCTCCCCTCTGTCAATGTAAGTCGATTTAGTTTGAAGAATTGCATATTCAGTCTTTTCCCTAAGTAGTTCTGCATATTTATTCCTAAGGGATACAAAGGCAGCAAGTGAGTCAGTTGTCGTAGACCCAGAGAAAGAGAGTTCAGCAGTCCTAATTTGGCCTAGAAGATAGCTTCCTTTTTTCTGCATTTTTTTCCTATATGAGGCAATCTTAATTAGCTCCCCTCTAAGATAGCACTTGAGAGCTCCTCACAACATATCTTCCCTTTGAACTGATCTCTTGTTATTATCTAGGAAGGATTGAATAAGGAAATGTATTTTGGAAACTGGTTTTATCTTTAAGAATTTGGGTATTTAATTTCCAAATCGTATCCCTTTGGTTAAAGGGGTATAAGGTTAATAATGTCCATGCAATATAATGATCAGGCAGATCCATAGGTTTCAGTTCAGCCTGGAGTACACGTTGCAAAAGAGAAAGACTTAGAAGAATATAATCCAGTCTGAACCATGTTTGGTGAACAGTCGAGAAGAAAGAGAAAAGTTTACGGTTGGGGTTGAAAGTACGCCATGGATCACATAGTCCATATCCATTTCAAATCCATACTGGCAAGTATCAAGATTTTATTTCATCTGTTCAATTTTTTTTAAAAGACTGCAGCAAATGTGACTGAGTACGATTCATAAACTAGGTGACATGTGTACGTTGCCAAAACTATTTCTGCAAGATATCATGAACTGTATTCTGAACTTGCAGCTGTGCAGCCATGACAGTGTTGAAAAAGTTGCACACAGGTTGTGTTACTTGACAAGATGTGGTTTTGAAATGTAACTTTACTTGAGATTGAGAACCAGGGACAATCAAGTTGTAAGAAGTCATTCATTTCTTTTTTAGGAAAATTCCAGGTGCTTTGTTGTGTCATAGGTGCCTTATCCAAAGACGTTCTTCAACATCAGCCCCTTCCCCCTGGCTGGGGCAGACATGCAACACACAGAAGTCATTTCAATCGATGACCATGGCCATCATTAACAACCAGACTCAAGAATGGTGTAGATTAAATCTGTGAAGAAGTAACCAAATAAGAAACCATTAATGAGAAAAACCTGCAAATATGCCCCCCCCCCAAAAAAAAATGCTTACCTTCTTTGGCTTGAGAGTTATCCATTTCAAATTTCTATGCAAAAAGTTGTCATCAAGCACTGGAATGTGCACACCAATGTATCTGTGGCCTGTGATACAAAACAATACAATGAGTACATGTCTATATATGTCAACCCCCACCCATAAAATTCAAAAGTGTGTATATATATATATCTCTCTCTCTCTATATATATATATATCTATATCTATATATATATATTAGAGGCAAAAAACTCAGTTTAATGCATTAGTTAGGGTTGTTCCACAGCGACAAAAGTGATGAAATTCACTGTTAGGGTTGAAACCCCTTGGACCCTCCCCCACAGCATTGGGTGGCTAGATCGCCAGCCCTAACTCTCACCCCATGACATGTGTAAAGCAGCAGATGTATAGGAGAATGGGTGAGAGTTAGGACCCACGATCCCATGCGCACCCTAATGCCGGTTGGGGGTGGGCGGGTCCAAGGGGTTTTCAACCCAACAGCTAATTTCTCACTTTGTTGCTGTGGAACAACCCTAACTAATGCATTAAATGGAGTTTTGCCTCTAATTTCCTTCTTTTGTGAATGATAACGAGAAATAGTGAATGTAATGCAGCGAGGGAGCGTGGGCCCGCTCCACCACATGATGTGTTGTGGCATACTAACAGGGACAGCAATGCAAACAGAAATTAACAATAGTGGCTTATAGGTAACACAAGCACGAATGAGAACAGAAAGGGTAACGCATATGGTGGCGAGACGGAATGGTCTGCCACGTGATGTGTTGTCACATAGTAACATGGTGCCTGCAAACAGAAATGTCAATGGGCATGGTGATGTAAAGTGAAACAGTAAGATAAACAGTACTGTAGACAGAAATGGCAAAATAACAGAAACACAAGCGCAAATGAAAACGCAAAGGATAACGACATGGTGGCGTAGGACGTCAATGGTAAGTGAAATGGGTACGTGATCTCAAGCGAAAGGGCAACAGTAACAGTATATAGCGCATTATGCTGGTTTTCCCAAACCTGCATTGAGAAAGACAGGAGTACAAATAATGTATGCAAAATAATGAGTATCGGCACAGAAAATGAGATCTTGGAATACTAAATACATTATATCTCAGGAACCGTACGGCGTAGAAAAAAAATATAAAAGTCATATTATTTACAACTGTCCTGGCTAATTTGAGTCTTAGCCCCATTATGGGGCTAAGAAATTTTCTGACGAAAAGTCCGTATCTCACACCATTTCTGAGATACGGGCCCTGAAAGGCGCGGCGAACGCCGTAATGTTATCCTATGGGAAAAAAAGAAAAGTTCGGAGCACCATAACTTTGCCTCCCTGTAATGTTTTTCACCAAACTACTGCAAGGCACATCTGTGGGCTGTTGGCTGTCTTCCCTCCAAATTTCAGGAAAAAAGACCAAACCGTTATTTTGCAGCAGGGTGCCAAAGGATTCCTGTAATGCTTTGGGCGCCGTAATGTTATCCTATGGGAAAAACTGTCAACTTTGGAGTGCCATAACTTTGCTGCCATGTAATATTTTTTCAATACAACACTGAAAGGCACATCTGTGAGATGTTGGCTGCGTTCCCTCCAAATTTCAGCCCAAAACTCCCAACGGTTATTTTGCAGTGCAGTGCCAAAGAATTGCTGTCATTTTCCCACAGACTAGAAAATTACTGTAGCAATTTGCGAAAGCTTTCTCAAAAATTTGTGACACTTTCGTGAGCACGAAAGTAATTTGCAAAAGTACTTTTTCCAGAAATTTGAAAAACATATTTCTGGGGTGTTTTACCACAAAATAAAGACATGGCAAGCATCCTCAGGGCCCGACTAGGTGAATACAAAAAAAATTAGGTTGCTAGAGGGTCCCAAATTTAAATGCCAACCATTTTTCTGATCACCAACTGAAAACAAAATGGCCGATTTGCGAAAGTAAAATTGCATTTGTGAAAGTGTTGAACTTTTTGTTAACTTTTCCCATTGACTTATAATGGGAAACTGTTTTTTGAATAACTTTTGAACCGTTTAATATTTTTTCACGAAATCTTTGAAAGGCACATTGGGGACCCCGGCTGCATGTTTCCTGAAGATTTTGGGCCGGTCATCTAACCCGTCGACCTGTAGGTGCGTCACAGAATTTCAGAAAGCGTAAGCGTGCGCACAGATCACACTTAATAACTCCGCAGCCGTATATCTGACCAGTATGAAACTTGGCAGATCCCAATGCCTATGGTTCTTGATCATAAATTCCAAATTTCAGGCAAATCCATCAAACGGTTGCAAAGTTATTAAGGTGCAAAGTTTTGGGTTTAATATAGAAATGGTTCTCAATCCTAATTCATGGTAGTGCACTACTGTACTACTATATAATATATATAGATATATATATATATATATATATATATATATATATATCAGCTCACAAAGGTTACTATTAGTGTACAGACAAAGGGCACCATTCCATCCGGTTGAGATGATTACATTGCATTTGCAGGAATCGCAGTACACATTGGACCAGCAAAAGTTTGCTCATGGTCATAATTTCTGAGGGGACTTTGCATGTGGTGTAACGCTCCCATTTCACTTTGTCACCACTTGTCAATTTTCTGCACACAAGGCAGATGCATTGTGGGCATGCAGAAAAAATCTGGGGACTCTGTGTGAGTACTGCGTGCATGACTGAGTGTGTCATTGATTCTGGGGGACTTTGCATGTGGTGTAAAGTTTGCTCATGGTCATAATTTCTGAGGGGACTTTGCATGTGGTGTAACACTCCCATTTCACTTTGTTACCACTTGTCAATTTTTTGCGCTCAAGACAGATGCATTTTGTGTGTTGTGATTATGAGCACATGATGTCATACTTAAATGATAAATTAAAGCAGCATTGCAAGAATGTGGTGACAATTTTGACCTGTACTTTTTTATGCTATTTTACATTGCCAGCCACTAGTTACCTCCGAGTCATGACTTGAATGATACCCTTCTTTTCACAATTTCTGTCTGCTTTACTACTTTTTCTCATGTCTGAAAAAAAAGGAGCATGCCTTTCAATATTGTTCTGACCAGGTTTTTATCACTATTTGCAGCTGTTTTTCAATAAATATTGTTCTGTGAGGTCATAAAACACTGCCTGTTGCATAACTGTTAATTTTACAACAGACGTGATATATAACAACTGATGGAGAAAAGCAGCAGAAAATACTGACAAAGACCTGGTCCGCAGTGTATTAAAAGGAGTGCTCCTTTTATTATTTCAGACATGAAAAAAAGTAGTAAAGCAGACTCAAATACTGGAAATTATAGTACCATACAAGTCAGGATGTAAGTAAATTGGCAATGTAAAATAGCATTGAAAAGTATAGGTCAAAATTTTTAACAGATTGTTGCACTGCTGCTTTACAGATATTCACCAAGTTACATAGTTATTATGATGTTGCACCCAATATATGGGTGCCTTACTTCAAGGGGCATCTTTAATGCTCCAGATGTCCTTACATAGCGCAATACATTTCTGTCAGAAACACCAGTAATTTCATTAAAGTGTGTCATGTCATGGAGGAATTCCTGTTCTGAAAACCTGCCCAAATTCTGCTCCCTGCTCTCAGTAACATTAGGATGTGATGCCAGGGAGAGCGTGGGTGCATGCTCCACTATAGTGAATGTCCGGCAGCTATCTTGTTACTGGAAACATGCCCACATGTTTCACCACAGACTGACCATTGTAACATAAAGAAACATTCGGAAAACTGATGGACATTCACTATACTGGAGCATGCACCCGTGCTCTCCCTGGCATCACATCCTAATGTTGCTGAGAATGGGGAGCAGAATTTGGGTGACTTTTCAGAACAGGAATTCCTCCATGATGTGACACAGTTAAATGAAATTATGGGCAATTCTGACAGAAATGTATTGCACTTTGTAAGGACATGTGGAGCAAGAAAGATTCCCTTGGAAGTAAGGCACCCATATATTGGGTGCAATACTGTAAGTTGGTGAATCTTTTTAATGTCTATTTCACAAACAAAATATTCATGGAGCCTCAGTAATGTTTACTTTGTATCAGGACTCATGAATTAGATTTGAAGTGTTTCTCAAAAAGCATGACTGAGCAGTGCAAATATGTTGTGCTAAACTGCATGTGTGCCATCATTGTTCTTTCCTGTGTGCATGCATTGTCCAGCTTCATGCAAACATATCTATGGTGTGACTTGTTGCAGTATCTCAGGAATAAATATAACAAAGAATACATGACGTATATTTTTTTGGTACCATCAGCACCAGCGGAGCAAGTGATATGATATTTTTTCAGAGGTTTCGGGTCACTGCGCACCTCAGTCACTCACAGTGCACACATGACTTTGCAGAGATCATAGCTCAAAAAACACATGCTGTCCTAAAAGTTATGTGTGCAGTATGTGACTAAGGTGCACTCTGGCCAGACACCTCTGAAAAAGTATTGTATCACTTAGTCAGGTGATGATGATGGTGACAACTAAAAATACGTTATTCTGCTCGCTATTCCTTAAACCATAAATACTGCAACAAGTCAGCAATATATGTTTGCAAGAAGCTGCACAATGTCTGATGTCACACACACACACACACACACACACACACACACACACACACACACACACAGGAAACAACACTGACTGCACACATGCAATTTTGCACATCATACTTGTACTACTCACACCAGCTTTTCCACAAGCACTCCACAACAGAAAGTCAACATTACTGAGGCACTGCATTATAACAAAAGAGCAAGTGTCTCTTATTAAACAAAACAAAAAAAACCTCCTGCCAAGTCTCATACATCCATCCCAAGTGGATTTTATCCCCAGGCAACACAGCTCTGATCATTTAAGGACATTAATGAATTTCATCCACATAGCAAAATATCTCCCTGCTCCTGCTGCAGCAGTCGTAGTGGATTTTGAAAAAACTTTTGGCTCTGTTGAGTGGGACTATTTATATTTGGCTTTGGCATCATTTGGAGTTGGCCCAAAATTCCTGTCAAGAATTCAAGCTATTTACACATCTCCCTCAGCTAGAGTTAACACGAATGCCATACTCTCTGGCCCTATTCACCTTGAATGGGAAACAAGGCAAGGCTGCCCATTGTCCCACCTTCTTTTTTGTTCTGGCAGTGGAGTCCCTAGCTTTGGCACTTTGTAGTCACCCAGGTATTAATGGTATCAAAGTGGGTAATACAGAGTACACTTCCCTTATGAATGCTAATGATTTGCTTCTCCCCTTGGTAGACCTGCAAAGATCCGCTCCTCCGTTATTGGAGTTGTTGGATTTATTTTCCAAATATTCAGGATTGAAACTGAATCAGGCCAAGACGGAGGTACTCCCCCTGAATGGGAAATGTTCCCAAGAGATAGCCCAGACTGTAGGCCTTATGTGGGCACCCAAGAGGATCACATATCTGGGTATTAAGCTCACAACCTCTTTAGATACTCTCTGGCAGACAAACATTCAACCCCTTCTTAGCTCTCTAAAAATGGAGTTCAATAGATGGAAACTTCTGCAAAATGATGCTGGCAGCAAAATTGCTGCAATTAAAATTGTTTCTGCACCCAAGATTTTTTATCTGCTAATGCATATCCTTATTCCCCTCCCTAAACAATGGTATCTGGCTTTGGATAGGCTTATTGGAGATTTCCTATGTGAAGGCAACAAACCCCAATTTTAGCCATGCCCAACTGAAAGCTCACTGGAGCAAGGGAGGATGGAGCCTTCCATGGGTAGAAGGATACCAGCAGGCATTCCTATTGGCACAAACTGTTAAAGGGCTACACCCCCTAACATCACTATCTCCACAATGGGTACATATAGAGCTTGATATTACTGAATCAGTACATTTCTCATCCCTTCTGATGCCCCACAGGGCTCATAAAGCTAGCCCCTTTGTCAGAGGTAGGTCCCTTTACACGTCTCCATCTGTTGAGGCAGCCAGGTCCAACTGGCTGGGTGTCCACAAAAGAATGAACCAGACCCCTCTTCCCAGGTCCTACACCCCTCTATGGTTTAACCCAGATATTACTGTTGGTGCACAATGGGTATATTGGAAATTCTGGGCAGACAAGGATATTCTTGTATCAAAAGACCTGCTAGATCCCACTCTTAAGACCCTCTATACATTTCAATCCCTTCAGCGTATCTGGAACCTTTCTCGTGCAGACTTTTGGAAGTATCTTCAGCTCAGGGCAGCACTCAGGTATATATTGCACTCTTCGAAGCCCCAAACATACAACTCAAAGCTACATATCTGGATACGACATCTGAAAGGTCTAGCAGGGCACATCTATGCTAAACTAAGAGATACCCTTCCCCAATATTCTGTGAGGGTGAGACTCAAGTGGGAAAAGATGCTCCGGACCCCTATCTCCTCTATATCCTGGGAATAGTCCTGGAAAGATACCCATAAATGGCTGATGGATGCTAGGTCTAGATTAATACAGAACAAAATAGCCCACTCTTTGTATAAATCACCAGCTGTGCTTTATACGGCTAAGACTCTTGCTGAAGATGTCAGGGCTCAGGAGCGGATATTCTGCATATACTCTGGTCTAGTCTGCAATTGAAATCTCTGTGGCAAGGCATCCATGATACTGCATGCAAAGTGTTAGAGAAGAAGTTACCTTTTAGTCCACTTTTTTACATCTTGGGTATCCGAATGGAGCTCCCACAAATGACCCCTCATGAGACTAGATGGCTGGCATTGATCTTGCTTCAAACTAAGAGAGTTCTATTATGCAAATGGAGGTCACCTCTGATGCCCACAGTGACAGAGGTATTAGTATCTCTTTCCTCTTTAGCCAAATTGGACAGGATTTCACACCTGCAGAAGTACCAAATGTCCAAATTCAATCAGTGTTGGACCCTTTATCTTAACTTCCTGAAGCTCCAGAACTGGAACATCCCCCAGGAGGGTATTGGTTGACTTCTCTTACCGCCGGCTGATATAGCTATATACAGTATATCCCATGATATCATACAAGTTGGGTGGGTTGTATCCCCTGTAGGAAATCTCTGATGGGCATATGGCCTTGTGAAGACACAGATTAGGCTCTAGCACTTTTAAGGTGCCTAATCCCCCCGCTCGAGGCCTCGAAAGGAGCTTGGTGGGTCATCACAACTCTCTAAATGGTCCCATCTCAGTAATACACTATATGAGGTCAACGACTTTGGGTAGGAATGACAGTCTGTCAGATATAAAGTTACTGCTGCTATAGTTAATTATATTTTCTTATGTTACAATAATTAATTTGTTCTAGGAGATTGCTAGTCATGAACCTTGTATTAATTAGCTTTGCTATCCCCACTAGTTATGTCACCCCATGTCCTTTGTCTCTTCCCTCTTTCCCTTCCTTATTTGTCTCCCCAACCCCTTTTTCCTCCCCTGTCCTCCCCATTTTGTTTCCTTGGGGTGTTAAGAACAGTAACACTGTATTGCCAATAAGTTTTTGATCTGCTGTTTCCTCCATTCTGTATATCTGTATTTGTTGGAAAACAGTAAAAAATGTTGTTACAAAAAACAAAACAAAAAAAAATCACAAAACACTACAGCACAGCAGTGGGGGGGTAGGTGTCCCCCCAAAAAAAAACTTAATGGGGGATTCCATTGGTGTTCCAGCAGCAGGTGGAGCATTGAGAGTATCTGCAGCTGCTGTTGCTGGATCTGATCCACCTGCTGCTGCACAGCACACACCCTCTTGTTGCTTTCCTCAAGGGCTGCCAACGGGAGTGGAATGTCAGCCTGAGTTGCAGGCACTGTGGTGGGGTCCACTGCAGCAGGAAAGCCAGATAGTGGTGGTGGTGGTGGTGAGGTTGGTGCTGGTGGCTGTGGTGGTGGTGGAGCAGCTGCTGCTGTTGCCCTCCTGCTGTGTTGGTGAGGCACAATACCCCCCAGAACCCTCTGCCACTCCCACAGAAGAGCCAGCAGGTGTACACCTGGCCCCTTCGGAGGCAGCCTGCCACTCCACCTTGTGGTCATTTAATATGTCTGTGCGTTGGCCACTGGTCCCCAAATGTGTCCCCTGGGGGCCATGGTGTACCTGCACACCACACAAACAGCAAACCACAATGGTGCTGTCCCCCCACACAGTTAAAAATTTGCCACACTGGGGAGTTGTGGGGTGGGGGACCAGATGTACTCCTGGAAGCATCTTCATTCACCTGGGGCTCCACCTGCAGCTGTGGAGGGGGGTGCTGCTGGAGCTCCTGCAACTGCTACTGGTGGTGGTGGTGGTGGTGGTAGTGGCAGTAGAGGCAGACTCGGTTGATGTGCCACCACCGGTGGAACTGGTGGTGCTACTGCTGCTGCTTCCAGAGGGGTAGATGCAACACCAAACAGTCGGGAGTGGTCCAATGACAGCCGACCACGCCCACATGTGCGCACTCCTCCTCTCTGCCCACAACCATGGGCCACAGACTCTCCTCCCGGGTTCATTGCACACAAGTCCCTCAGACTGTGACCAACGCCTCACAATACTCCATCACATGCACTCACAGTCTCACACACATGCACACACACACACACACAAAACAAAACTTATAAAAAAAATTAGTAGCAAAAAAGAACTGAAAAAACACACTACAAAAAAAACTAAAGATTTAGCTTTTAAAAAAGCTGTTTTTTTTGGTCAGATCGCAAGTTACCAACTACCAACTGCAAACTCTCCTATCTCTACACCCAAAAGGCTTCCTCCTTCTACCACTGCAAAGGAGAAAGTGAAACAAACTGCTTTTCTGACTCACTTCCTTCCTGCCTGGCTAAAGCATATGACTTACAGTACTGTAAGCCATGTGATGTGCGGGGTACTGCCTATATTGTTTGTCACTTCGCCTTACTTAAGGCAAAATGACAACATGAGGTCATAATGAGAAGGTGAAGTGAGCACTTTCCAGTGGCCACTGCACGTAGCATTATGCTAACACAAAGTGGCCACTTTGTGTCCACTTCACTGATGGATTTTAAATTTGCTGCATCTCTACTCACAATGGCCCCAGTCACACTAAACACTCATTCCACACTGACACTGGATGGTGGACAGTTCAGGTATTTTACAGCAACCGATGTTAGTGCTGGCCAGTCAGTCATTTTGCTGCTCCAGTACAGCAGTGGCTCATCAGTAATGGCAAAGTGCTTTGGGTCCCCCATGTAGGCCTCCACCATTCGATCTGCTACCCTGAGTCCAGTTGTCTGATCTGTCCCCTCCTCCTTTTCCTCCATATCTTCCACTCCCACCTGAAAGAGAACATCCCAAATGGGATTGCTTGCTGTTTTCTGCTGTGCCTTGCCCATGTTCTCTGATTGGGTTGCCTGTGAGCCACTGGTGGTGGTAGCAACACCCGTTTTTGACACAGTGCATGCCTTTTTCATGTGTGCAGCATGTAACATTCTAATGAGGTTCTCTGTCAATGTTTGTACTCACTGACAACCTCCCTCAATCACAGAAGGCAGGCCACTTTTGTAGTGTGGATCCAGCATGGTGGCAACTACAAAGTCAGATGACTGTAAAATGTTGGATACATGGGTATTTGTGTCCAGCATGTGGAGCATGTGATCCATTAGATCACAACAGCCATGATCCCCACTTGCCTCCATCTGGTATCACACATTAACTAGTATCTTTATTTTTTTTTAATTAATTTTAGTTGTTTAACCAGGTGAGGCACACTAAGCTAAAAGCTGTTTTACAGGTGCAACCTGGGAGCACAGGGAAGTTAAGTGACTTGCTCAGGGTCACACAGTATGCAAGTAGAAGCTGTGAGATTCAAACCCAAGTCTGGTCTGTTGAATGTCACCAGATTTTCAGCTCAGAGCCTTAAACCACTGCACTATACTGCCTCCTGCTCTGCCACAGAACACATATGAGGGATATGGATTGACTTATACAAGCAGTTTCCCCACTCACTGCCTGTGTAGCAGGCTTGAATGGATGGAAAATGCCTATTACCCATCCATTTGGTGCCACTGCTCTGTTGTTAGAGCAATAGACACTTCAGCACTGTCACAGGTGGTGTGTACCAGCAGGTATTCTGACACAGCCTTATACTGTTCATACAGCCAGTCAAGCATGTTCAGTGTGAAGTTCCACCTGGTCACATCAAGCTTCATCCAGTACTGAGACAGATGGTTATTGTGATGTAGCTCACATAAAGGGCCTTTACAGAATGGGCAAAGAGGACACAGATGTGATGGGTGATAGTAACTGTTTCCTTAATGTCCGCATGGTTAAGAAACTGCTGAACAACAAAACTGAGGCAGTGTGCAGGCAGGACACCCTGAAAAAAACACCATTGCTAATGCACTTCACTACATTGGAGCCATTATCACTTGGAATAAATCTTGCTACAGTATTGTTGACTGTGTCTGTAGCCACCCATCAATCTCTGACAGCAGAACATTAAGCATTTTCTCAGCCGTGTGAGAACCAGTAACACTTGTCATACTCAGAGTCTCATGCTGCTGAATGCCAGATGTGTTGCTACCACCACAATTTTGCTTTATGCAGGTTTTACCAGGCCGAAAATCAAGTACCACCCCAGGAAACTGTGCCCAGTGTGCTGTTATGCATCTATACAAGCTTACTGCTGTTTGTCCACTGGTCCACATATCCATGCTAAGATGCACTGTGCTTCAATGCATGTCTAATGAAATCAGCCACTCTACTGTTCAGCTCTGGCATGGCACGCTTAGTAAAATAGGTTCACGATGGAACCTGCCATTTGGGACAGGCACAGGCCATCAATCTGCAGAAACCAGCATTCTCCACAAATGAGAATGGCACCAGATCAATGGCCAGCATTTCAGCAGTGGCAGCATTTAACTTTCATGCAGCAGCATGATTGGGGGGTACATTGTTTGCCGCTCAAGGATGCTCTAGATTGGGTTGCATCTTTGTGGCTTTTTGACCAGAATTTATTTATTTATTTATTTATTGTTATTCGGAAGTACCTTTGAGCCAGGGGCTCATTTACAGAGGTTCCATGTCAGACACATTATACAGAAGATTAACAGCATATAAAAGAATACAGAGTTTAACAAAAACATAACTTGTCATTCATTACAATAGCACCTTAGAATATTGAGAAACAAAAAAGCTGCGTCAATTAGAGGGAGAAGAAGGGAGGAGGAGGGGATAAGGAGGTGAGGGGATGAGCCAGACCTGCATTAGAGCAGTTCTCTTGTCTAAGTGGAAGGAATAAGATTTATTATTTTCTTTTCTTATTAGTGAGCAAGTGCTAGAGGAGCAGGAGGAGATTTGATTATGGAAGGATGGGAGGGTATTTTGTGGTAGAAAGGCTAAGGAGAGGGGGTTAGAAAGCAAGGGAGACAGAGGGAGAGGATTTGGGTGGAAGAGGAGGGGACAGTCAGGCCCAGGAGGGGGAATAAGAGAATGAAGAGCGGGTGAGAAGAGAAGAGAAGAGGAGAGGTGAAGTAGAAGGCTGGTTGGATACAGTATGGTATTGAATACTGTACTTATGGCAGCAATGATGTTCTTTAGGGGTAACATTTGACTCTTGAGGCTGTGTAGATCACATGAAACCAGTTATTTTGGTTGCTTGTGGGTATGGTGGTGTACTTTTCTGACTCAAGGGACTGGCATCTCCACTGCTATGCCCACTAATCGAGAGAACAATGGATTGCTCACCCTTCTCCTCACCACCGACCCACTCTGCCCCCCACACCTGCTCTTACTCTACTATATTTAATTTGCTGAGGGAGATGCCACCAACAGCTCTGCAATCCTTCTGGTGTTGCTGTCATCTCAACGGTTGCTTGTTTTTCAGGTGAGCATGTTGGCCACCAGTGCCTATGTGCCTTCCCTTTTCCCCCAACGAACAAGTGCTTGACAAAGTTGGCATATCATTATGATCTCATCAGCAGTATCAAGCACATAAAAGTCTCAAACTAGGGATTGTTGATCTCTGGACTTCAGATGCTTCTGGGACTGGGAAAGTTCAGAAACGGGTGTGGAAGTATGTGTTTATTGGGCTGCTATCATCACTTCCATAAGAGTACTTTTGGGAGGAAGGGGGTGACTTGACTGCTTGGAGGTTTGCTAAGGGACTTGTTGACAGACTGACCCATGGGCTGTGCATGTAAATGGCTTACATCATCCTTGACCTTTTTTAACTCAGGCTCCCAATTGGGATCATCCCAGTCATCATCATTACCACCAACAGCGATGATGTCCTTGTTGTCCTCTTCCTCCTCTTCCTTCCTATCACTGTCTTCTTGCAGCACAGCACCTTTTTCTTTCTCTACAACCATCTCAGGAGACTGACTATCCCTATCTCCAGGATTATCAGACTCTGGTTGAACACTATCATCACCAACTCTTGCAGGAACAAGGACTATCGCACCAATAGACTTATCACCCTCCTCCTGGACCACTGTTCCTGTGGTGGTGTCAGTGCCTCCCTTCTTCTCACTTTCATCATCCTTCACTAGCATGGATGCAACAGTCTGAGCCTTAAAAAAGTAAGACATGGGTATGCCAGTACTGCCAACAACTCCTTTGCTGGTACCAGCTGCACCATCAGAGTCCACAGCAGAAGACACTGATGCAGACATATGTGTGTGCTTTCAGTGCTATGGGGGACTGGAATTGAAGTTATACTCATTTCAGCAGACTTCTTAGCTCCCTCATCCCCCCTGCCACATTTCTCCCCCTGTACTGGGCAGTCTCTTACCATGCATTTTTACTGGCTGCTGTTTCAAAGCTTTGCCTTTCTATGGGAGTATATCAAGAAATATATTCTATGGATTATAGAAGACTTCGAGGGGATCTATGCCTGACATATAAAGCTATACAGAGTGATGGAATATTAGAAAAAATAGGTCTACAAAAAAATATGTCTATCGTCAATACTAGACCCCATTCACTAAAACTTAAAGGTACTCAAAATAATACTTCAGAAAGAACTAACTGGTATACACAAAGGGTGCTAAACATATGGAATGAACTTCCTGAAAATGTTGTATTTAGCACTTCTCTGACATTATTTAAACTTAATTTAGATACTTATATGGGCGATTTAAAATTTAGATTCCACCCTTGATTTGGTGGCGAGTTCATAAAAGGGTAGCAATACCTATTGAACTTGTATTAATCCTATGAACCTATAAGAAAGGATGCATTACTAATTGTGTGAATAACACCTCACATGTCACACCTATAGTACTGGCTTCCTTACAAGTCCAAACACAATCAGGACAGGTAGCAGCACTCAGAGTACAACTAATACCATATATGGTAGGTAGCCTATTCTAGTAAAAACAAAAAGGTAACCTTTTTCTTTCCAAAAACAGAAATTAAAGCAACACACACAAGGAAAAAGGGCACAAGTGACCGAGTTTAAATACAGATCACCTGTGTCTGGACAACTAAAGTACTGTAATGTGTTATTACTTAGTTAATACCACAATTTTTTTTTATTATATAAGGGCAGAGACAATCATAAAACATCAACAAAGGTGAGTACCACAATATGGTAGTGGTCTGGATGGGAGGGATCAGCTAGCAATCTCTTGAAAACTACTATATTAATATATTAATATATAGTTTTTTTATACTGAGCATGTCAGGTGTTAAACAAACAATGCTGTAACAGAGAAAGGGTATGGTAAGTCAACTAAAACAGGAACACTGCAATGTGCAGAGTCAAACTCCAGCAATAAAATACAGGGGAGCAATTCAACAAAGCAGTGAAACTGTAAATGGACAAGCGCAAATGATCAAGTAAAAGTATTTAAGTTTCCATACAAAAAAATATATACTGTTGATTTTCACAGTGTAAGTGACACAAGTTAACACTCCAGCAAACAGAACTAAACACAAACAAATAAAAATAAAATAATGGATCAACTCTATGTGTTTAAAACTTTAGAATTCACACTCACAACTGAAAGCGAAAGAATTGTACATATAAAACAGGCTAACAGAGGCAGGGACTCTCAGACAGGACAGAGTAACTTTTTCAATGAAAAAAAATCATCAAGATATAACAAAATTAATAAGAAATAACAGTTAAAAATAACTCGCAATTTGTGATCCAGAAACAAATGATTTGATACCTTTTAATGGACCAACACAGATGTAACAACAAGAACAAAGTGCTCTAGCTTTCGGACCAACCAGTCCTTCTTCAGAAGCTCATGGCAGTTGTTTAGAAAATACAATACTTATAACAGCTAGATAATGCAGAGAAAAACAGAAAAAAATCCCCATTGGTTTAAAATACTCATTAAAAAAATACAAAAACAGAAGATGATGTCAGAGAAGTTTAACAGTACAATACTGCCCTCAGTCCGAAAGAACCTTGGGTTCAGATGTGCTTGGTGCAACACACATACAAAGAATCCTACTGCACATAAATTTAATTGACATAAGATAACACTGCTGAAGCAGATAACTCCCAAATCAAGCCATGAGTGTCACAGTCAGTATAAGGATGTGATTACTGAAAGGCAACCCCCACCCAGCTTAAAGACAAACTAAGATAGTTATAGGGCTCATGAAATTACAATGTATGCATTACAGACAAGAATTACCAGTAAAGTTGTCTAAAAAACATCAGTGCACATTGTGTGATGTGTAAAACCTAGCTGGACATGTCACCCAGCTGTATTCTTAAGCTAAATAAAAGGCCCAAGAAATTACAAAACCTCAGGACTATATAAATGATAATTTAAATATAAATTGATAATATTAGTGTCAAACAAAAAACTCTAGTCGAGGAACCTCAAGGAATTAAGACCATGCAGCCTGATATGTATTGATGTCAATATATTCTGAGAATGTAGCAACTTGATGTACCACAAGTGTCTAGGGAATCTGAAAAAGAGATAAAAATGTAATTTATCTCCTCCTGTTCATATAAACAATACAACCTAACCCACCCCACATCACAATAATGTGGGTGGGGGAGATACATAGCTTAAAGGAGATGTTCTCTCTCTCTCTCCCCTCCTTTTCTCTCTCTCTCTCTCTCTCTCACACACACACACACACACACACACACACACACACACACACACACACACTCACTCACTCTCTCTCCTACTGAACCTATATTAACTTCAGTCACTGCAGTTGTTCCCCAAAGGAATACAACTTGTCATAAAATCCTGAGTAAATTACTACAATATTAGCCTAATGTAAAAAGATCTGTGCAGGACCCCCAAGCAAATGAGATCACACATCCCAATATGTACAGAGTTACAAAAATTATATATAACAGTATAAGATAACACTCCTGTATGTACACTAGCAGGCTGTGAGTAATTTGTTTGTAAAAGGATAGAAATAGCCTGCACTGGTTTACACTCCTACCCTACCCCACTCAACTCC
This sequence comes from Neoceratodus forsteri, assembly GCA_016271365.2. Taxonomy (NCBI): domain Eukaryota; kingdom Metazoa; phylum Chordata; order Ceratodontiformes; family Ceratodontidae; genus Neoceratodus; species Neoceratodus forsteri. Next base: position 298,495,236 of record CM057452.1, on the reverse strand, counting down.
TTCAAAGACACAAACAATAATAAAACATAATTAAACTAAATATGCAAAAATCCTCAAAATTTGAAAATGTTCCCTAGCAGCACTAGAAAAAATCTATGTATTTTGGAGCAATTAGCTCTCAAAAACAAGTTGTAAGGAGATTTTAAAAGACTTTATTGTCTCTGATGGACCACATAAGACTGCTATCTGACTCAACACCCAGCAGAATGAGCTATAAACAAGCTGCACATGATATTTGACCTATTTACCCACAATTTATTGCAAATTTCGCTTTTAGAGCAAAATTTCACCAACAAAATCAAAGTTAGGCCATTGAAATTGTGCTACGAGGTAAAATTTTAAACATTAATTGGTGAAACTGGCCAACCAAAGCATTTTTCATGAAATTTTGCTATTACGTGAAATTGGAAAACCAGCAAAATTTTGTTTCGCCAGTGAGAAAAATTTTGCATAATTGTGGAATTACAGGAAATATTTTGCCAGCTCAATATTTCAACTTCACACAACACTAGTTACATTTGTTATATTACATAGAATGGGCAGCAAGGAGGGAGAGTATTTTATGAATGATAATAAGGGGTTGCAGCGGAGTATGGGAGGGGGAGCATGTTATGATTTCTATTGGCAAAATGGGGGATCAAGGACCATGACACATTGCTGCATACAGGGGACTCTCCCAGAGGGGAATATTCTAAGTACCCTTAGACTAGCCCTGTCATATTTGGGGATGTAGCAACTTGTATCTGCCACATGACCCCTAGCACCAAGTCACAGCCCAGTACTGGGCACAGAGGTGGTGCAAGCTCTGTTTGGGGCAGGCAGCCTGCGGTTGATGTAGGTTGCCTTTGTGACTAGCTCAGGGGGTTGTTTTTGATGCAAGGTGCCATGTGCACCATTTATGATTGGTGCATGCACCTTGTGTCCATCTTAGGGCTTTGAGAATTGGGCCCAGTGAGTCTCCATCTCCCTTGGTGGCTGAAGGGACTGTGGGTGAGTTTGAAGCTAACTCAAGACTTGGCTACCTACTTACTCTACTAGGCTCACCTCACAAAAACACAGTATGGGCCACCTGCAGCAGCAAGCTAGGCCTCGCAACATCAGTGACAGCAATGTGGGCAGCCTTCATAGTTCTTGATCAATGCAGTGCACAAGCAGCCTCAACAGCAGCCAAGCAAGATGCAAGCAACACAGGTTGGGTGGGTTTGACTGGTGAGGTGACTTGGTTGCAGACCACGTTGGGGACATGGAATGGTCAATTCTAGCATCCAGCTTCTGGCAGAAGGATGTAGGAGGAGTGGACTGAAAACCAGGCTGCTGGCACATTGGGCCAGGCTGCAGATTCTGGCCAGAACTAGTAAGCAAACTTTTTTTACAGGGGGGATTAGGGAAGGAGGAATGACTGAAATATTGATGTGTTTTTCATGTGCCTGTGCCTTTAGGATGCTTCACACCCCCATATGGGATGTGTACTGAATGGAATGGAGTTGAGGAGAGAAATTGGGACTTTTTCTTTGGAGGGGGTTCAGAACTTCAGTCGGGAAAAACATTGGTTAGTAACTGGGTGGGTTTAAGCCCAAATCTGATGCACTGTTCCAGGGTACAGACAGATGAATCTTATACATTTTAATTTTTCCTGATTTTCATATCACTTTTCAGTCACAACAAATAAGTTTTACCTTTTTGAGACATTCCAGACATGCCAGAGCTTGTCGCCTAGGAGCTAATCTGCACCTGGCCACTGCTGGTTGTTGGCTCCCCCCTGCTGAAATCTGAAATGGTGCCCCTGCCATAAAGTCTAAATTTACATGACATCCTCTGTGTAAGCAGCATGCTTTCCATGAGGGAGGGATGGATGAGGGGAAGAGCAGTTTTCAGGGGTAAAATGAGGGTTGTCCCTTGTATTCAGGGACAGCTTAGTGATGCAGTATGGTATGCACAGACTAATGGAGCACCATTATAGTCAGGCTTGTCCCCCAGTGAAGCTGACCTCCACATCCCCACACTCAAGCACATTATGACATAGGGCAAGGGAGTGTGCCCCATTGAAAGGAATTAGGGTATTTTTTATTACTATTTTATACATTATTTATGGAGAGTTGGAGATTAATGAAGGCCACCACTCGACTAACAAGGATGTTGTTTGTAGAACAGTGGCCTTCATCATTCTCTAGCTCACCATCATAATGTATGAAATAGTTATAAAAAATAATTCCATTCATTTCAAGGGGGTATGCCCCAGAACTCTTACACATGGACATCATCTTTTAAAGACTCCTACTTCTGGCTCCCTAGAACTCATGTAAGAGACTCTCAACTTATATCTATACTTGATGGGTTGTCTGTAGCAGTGTGGCTACACCCACTACAGTGTGTATGCATGTGAGAGGAGTATGGTCATGTAGGTGGGTGTCAAGTTATAGTACTTTTATGTTTGCCCCTTAAAGTCTGTTTGCATGGAAGCATTTAAAAATGTTGAAAGGAAATAGTAGAAGTAAAGGCCAGACAGAAGTAATTAAGTAGTTTTGTGGGTAAGCATGTGCATTGGAGGTGGGAAGAATCACATGTGTTTCCATGGTATGCGTGGTACAGTTCAGCTGTGTAGCTGAGATGAGGGGGACAACAAAACTAAAAGGTATATCAGTGGCTATAAGTATGCCACATACATGCAGATTTGTATTGAAGTTCAAGTGAGCCATATTTATGCAGGCAGTATAGCTTATTAATTATTATTTTTTTATTTTCTATTTTCAATTGTTGAACCAGGAATAGCACACTAAGCTGAAAGCTTGTTTACAGGTGCAACCTGGGAGCACAGGGAAGTTAAGTGACTTGCTCAGGATCACACAGTATATGCAAGTGGGGGCTGTGGGATTCAAACCCAGGTCTCCAGATTTGCAGCCTTAAACCACTGTGCTATACTGCTTCCCAAAGGATTAAAGGTGCTGAACTGCAAACCAGGAGACCTGAAGACCTGTGTTTGAATCTCATCAACCTCCACTTGTATACTGTGTGATCCTGAGCAAGTCAATTAACTTTTATGCATGCAGTTATCAGTCACCACTTGCTTTTTGAATGCATGTCACATGCATGCAGTCTGTTGCAATTTAACATAAAATGCATTCTTTCCACACTTGCTTGCTGCACACATGCAACATGCATGCAGTCGGTTCCAATTTAACATTTAAATCATGCTTGTAGCATGCATATCACATAAGTAGTTTTATGTGCACAACATGAAAACATTTCATATAATTATTTATGTAAGGGTGTCCATCTAATGAGAACCTCACCTGGGCTGTAGGGTTCCTGTGCAGGGCAACAATAATATTAATGAGACATGCATCCATCCCTTTTTGTCTTAGGATATCTAATAGAATTCTACAATCCATATGGTCAGATGCACTTTTATTGTCTGAGAATCAGCCCATTTCTCCATCTGCAGCTTATATTGCTCTACCACAAGGGGCATACGCTGCTTCATCTCTCCAACTGCAGGTTACAATTTGATAATGATTCTAGCTCTGCAGACCATGTTAACCCTACTCCTGATCAATGTCCAGATACCTCAACAGGCAACTGCACCTACCACTCTCCATGGCTCCATACCACTTATACCCCCTCTTTGGCATCCTGGCTGGCAGTCACCTCTCAACTCTACACTTGAGTCTGCCCCACAACCCCAGCCTCTACCTTCTGTCCCCTTGCCTTGCCCTCTATTACTGGTCTCAACCTCACTTTCCAGCCTCCCTATCCCCTCATTCCCCTCTCCTAATTGGCCCCAGGGTGGTAGTTTACGCCCCCGCAAGATGACCAAATGGTACCCCATTCATAGGATCTTCCTCCTCCTCCTCCTCCTCCTGCTCACATCGGGTAATGTTCACCCAACCCCTGGCACTGCCACAGCTAACATACCTACCCTCCCCCCAACCAGCGGACTATGTATTGCCACCCTTAACATCTGCAGCCTATTAAAAAAGTGGGACTCCTTCCAGGGCTGGGTCTACCAACACCAACCAGATATTATTGGACTCACTGAAACCTGGCTTTCCCCATTGACCCCTGATTCATCTATAAACCTTGCAGCGTACAACCTATACTGGGTGGATCGGCAAGGTAAACATGGGGGGGCTGTGCTGTATATACTAAAGAGGTCCTTCATGGTCAGCTACTCCCCACACCCTGACTGCATCCTGGCCCACAGTCCATCACTATAAAATCACCCTGGGTACAACGAAATCCCCCCAATCCTCATCACCACAGTCTATATCCCTCCCAGGGAGCAGAATGTGACCTTCCATTCAGTTCTGTCCTACCTGGCTACACTTCCACCACTAGCTGATAAAATCATGCTAGGGGACTTTAATATTAACTGGCTGGACAAAGCTGCCGCACCATTCATAAACGTCGCTACTGCCGAGGACCTTACACAGGTCATCACATTCCCCCCACCAGATTGAACCAGCACACCGGGTCCTCCACCCTTCTGGATCTGGTATTCACCAACCACCCTACTAAAATTGCCAGTGCAACAGTACTCCCAAATGCCCTTAGTGACCACTCCATGGTACTCTGCCATTGGACGGGCAAAACCCCAAACCCCCACAGACTAATCTATCAGCACAAACTTGGCCCAGGAAAACTTGCGCAACTAAAAATCTATCTCAGGTCATTGGACTGGTCCATTGTCATGAATATCACTGACACTGACCTAGCCCTAAACCACTTCATCCTCGTCTTTAACAACATCTGTGACAAAGTTGCCCCAATCACAAAAAGAGTGGCCAAAGGAAACCCGGTACCATGGGTCAGTGAGCACCTCCTGGATCTTATGCGGAATAGAGACTCCCTATGGCACCTCTCTAATGAGACTGGCCTGCCAGCAGACAGGCAGAATAATAGAAAAACAAGGAACAAATGTACATGGTCCTTGCACAAAGCAAAAGTGGAGTACTACCAGACCTCATTCACCAACTCCTGGGGCTCTGGACGAAAGTTCTGGAACAATATCAAGGACCTGCGTGGTAAAGCTATCAACACCACCCCTAGCCAGATCAGGGTTGATGGGTGCCTTACCTCTGATCCAGCCCAAATGGCCAATGCCTTCTCCAATCTAAGTCAAGTTCTCCCCCTAACTTCTTTGACCCTCCCCCTGACTCCTCCCCCTCCCTCCCATCCGTCCCACCCTTTCGCCTGCATGTCATCTCTCCCAAGGGTGCCAAGCCTTACCTCAGGAGGGCTCTAAGTCACTCCCGGTATAGCAGTGACACCTTAGACTTGAAATTACTTTGACTCACACTCACCGAGGTGCTCAACCCCCTCACCCATATTCTAAATAGCTCCCTATGCCAAGGGAAATTCCCTTCCCACTGGAATCTGCCCATATCATGCCAATCTTCAAAAATAGGGATTATGCCCTTACTAGCAACTACCGACCCATCTTCATTCTCCCTCCTCTATCCAAGACCCTTGAGAGGATAGTCTCTGACCAGCTAACGGACCACCTAAATAAATACAACCTGCTTAGTCCGCAGCAACATTGCTTCCAGAAGGGCCATAGTACTACCACTGCCCTTCTGGAACTCACCTCGCACATGCACTCCACACTAGATAGAGGACAAATCACAGGGGCTGTCTTCATAGATCTTACTAAGGCGTTCGACACTGTCAACCACCTGCTCCTGCTATCCACTCTGACCAGCATGGGGTTCTCTCTGGATGCCCTTGATTGGTTCTCTGACTACTTGTCAAACTGCTCCCAGCAGGTAAAGATAGGAGACACTGTCTCTAGTAGGCTACCTGTCCTCTTGGGTGTCCTGCAAGGGTCCATCCTGGATCCACTACTCTTCAGCCTCTTTCTTAACTCCCTCCCCAAGACCTGCCCCAGGAACCTTCTCCTCTATGCGGATGATGCCGTCCTCTTTATATCCAACTCTGACCCTTTACAGCTCCACCTTTCCCTCCAGTCCTCCTTCAGCTCTGCAGAATTATGGCTAGCCTCCCATCACCTTGTCTTGAATTATTCCAAGACTAAGGTAATGTACTTCTCCCATCTAACTCAAAAAAGGTACTTTGTCCACAACTGAGGACTGCCAACCTTACCACACTAGACCAGGTGGACTCCTTCAAATATCTTAGCCTAACACTTGACCCTGTACTCACATTCCACCAGCATATTCACCCCATATCTACTGCCCTCAATGTGCGGCTCAGGCTCCTGTATCGCCTCAAACACTGCTTTACCCCAAATGCACTAAGGTTTGTTGTCTCCTCCTCAGCCCTCTCCCTATTAGATTATGGTCTAGTCATCTATGCGGCAGCAAACTCCTCGGCACTCAGCAGACTACGGGTCTCCCTAAATAAAGCTTGCCACCTCACCTTGGGCTGTGACTGGCTAACTCATACGTGCACACTGTACAATGCTACCAACTGGCTGAGCCTCGACAGTAGGATCAAGTTCCACACATGCCTCATGGCAAAAAAAATTGCCCTTGGTCTCTGTCCTTCAGGTCTCGCCCTGCTAATAAGACTTGCTCAATTGCTTAAGCACACTTGTAGCTATGGTATGCACCTCCTTACTGTCTGCCACTGTCGCACATCCCTATACCAGAGGTCCTTCAGCTACAGAGCCCCATCCTGGATAAACAGTCTGCCCCCCTCGCATGCAAATAAGAACAGATTAGGATCATACAAAACCACCCTTAGAGCTCACCTACAGGCCTCAAACCTTTGTGAATGCCTTTGACCAATCCTTCATCAAATGACCGGCCTAGGCTGCGATCGACTCCCCCTCTTCATAACCCTGCCACTAACACCGTTCCTCTTGTTTTGCTATGCATTGTTATACCATCTTGTGTTGCTTGTTTGCTCTCTCTTATCCTAGGTCTCCTCTGTGAGGCCCACAAATTGCCTCTGTAACAAATTGTTATTATACTACCTGACTATGTACTGCTGTACTGCTTTGCATCCTCTTTTCTCATATGTAACATTTGTGACGTGGAACCTTTGTAAAGGAGTCTTTGACTCAAAGGTACTTCCGAATCTCCAATGAAAGCATAAAGCACATAACAAAGTGTCCCTTCAAGTCCCAAAAACATTTTTTCTCCTTATGTGGTCAATATTAAAAATATTATCCATAGTGCTTTTGCCTTCTCTAAACCCGCTTTGCTTGTCCAATAAAATACAGTTCTCTTGTACCCATTCCTCAGTTTTACTTAGGATATTCCTGCTATATATTTTTGTAGATATGCACATTAATGTTATTGATCTATAACATTCTGCATTTCACAAGTCCCCTTTTTTACAGCTGCTTAGCGAGAGCTATGCATGATGTACAGCCACAGCCAAAGACATGGTCAGATATTTCCTGAAATTTCTGTGATATTTCTAGATAAATCTCCTGCTTTCTGCATTTCCGCAGTAGGGGCAACAGAAAGAAATTCTTTAGAAATTTCATGAAATATCTGGAAATATCTGACCATGTCTGTGGCTACTACTATAGTGCAATTACATTGAGAAGGGGGCTCTGGTAGCACATGACTGCAAATGAACTTCATCTGTCTCCTTCCATTGAGTGGAGCTGAAGCACATTTCTCTGCATTATCTCCATTCAGAACAGTGTGGTTGCTTCCTCCCCACATCGCAGTATTTTCTTGCCCCTTTGTTGAGGTTCTGTAAAAAGTTAACAGGCCAGAGAAGGAGGACAATACCTCATTTAAACTTTTAAATTCAGTTCATACTAAGGGAACATAAGCAGCTGTAAATTGGGATTTTGTATCAGTTTTCAGTGTTAAGTTCTCTGTATTTTCCTTACCACTGAACTCTTGCTGACAGCCATGGAAACTGCAGTAAGTACATCACCTATGGGGGTGCAATATAGGGCTTTGAATTGGAGTAAACAATTAAGCTGGTCAGATTGTGTGGAACCCCCAATTCCACGGGAGTTAGTAAAGGAAACGTATTTGTCCTTGTGTGGATGCTACTGGAGCCCTCTGAGGCTAAGGGTGGACTCAAGGCACCAGTCAGCTGTCACGCTCCAGCAGCTGATCCCTGGGATAAGAAGCAGTAGCAAAATATCAGTCCAACATCCCCTTACAAACTGGCATCTCTGGATCAGAAGAGGAAGATCCATTTTTCATTTTCTGTTGTTGCTGCTTTGATTGAGATTTAGACTATGATTTAGACTCCCTTCCTCCTTCCCACCACTGCACTTTTTTCTTGCTCCTTTGTTGAAATCCCATAAAATGTAAACAGGTCAGAGAAGGAGGATTATACCTCATTTAAGCTTTTAAATTCAGTTCTTGCTGAGATAAGCAGTGATAAGTTTTGATTTTGTATTAGTTTTCACTGTTAAGTTCTCTATATTCTCCTTACTGCTGAACTCCTGCTGGCAGCCACAGCAGCTGCGGTAAGTGCATTCACCTTCATGGATGCCATATCAGGCTTTGAATGGGAGTAAACAATTGAGTTGGTCAAATTGTGTGGAACCCTGACTCCATGGGAGTTAGAAAAGGAAATGTATTTGTCCTTGAGTAACTGCTATCTGAGCTCCCTGAGGCTATTGGTGGGCTCACGGCACCAGTCAGTTGTCGCACCCTGGCAGCTAATCCCTGGGGCAAGAAGCAGTAGCTAAATAGCAGTTCAATATCCACTTACAAACTTTTATCTCTGGATCAGAAGAGGATGATCTCTTTTTCATCTGCTGTTGTTGCTGCTTTGATTTAGATTTATACTGTGATTTAGATGCTGATTTTTTCATGGTTTATCAAGAAAAATGAATGAAAGGCTAATGAGTTTGGATGAGTTCATTAGCACGACTGCCTCCCTGATGCCATCATGGCCCATGTTATAAAAACTAAATAATGCACAGGCACTGCACAACATACATCTCAACTGTCCCTGAGTATGAGGGACATCCCTCATTTTTCCCCCCAAAATAGTTCTGTTTCTTGACTCTTCATCATAGAAAAGGTTCTTCCTGTACATAGAAGGTGCAGAAAATTCAGATTTCAAAGTAGAACTTCATAATCTTCAAAATGCTAAAGCAAAAATGAATGCTATACAAATAAATTCAATGGTTGCCATAGTGTTCAGAGCTTGTGCCTCCATCTTTGAAGATGTGTCCCTCATTATGAAGGTCTGCATACCTCATTCTTCCTCATTTTGAGTGTTCAAGTCCCTCATTTGAGTGGCAAAGGGTTGAGAGGTATGCATACACAGGACCCCAATGCACACACTTTACATAATAAAATGCCATAAGCACTATACTTTACTTTTTATGACTGCGTAGTGAGAGCTACAGTATGCATAATGTACTGCAATTACATTGAGAATGGGGTCTCTGGTAGCATGTGATTATGAATGCACACATCTGTTTCCTTCCATCAAGTGGAGTGTCATTTCCATTCAGTACAGTGCAGTTGCTTCCTCCTTTCCCCCCTCCCTGCCACACCATTTTCTTGCTCCATTTTTTCTTAGCTATCCTCTTTATCTCTCACTATCACAGAAAACCTAATGCAGTCCCAAAAGTCAGCCTGGATTTGAGAAAACATGAACTTGTCCCATGTAGTCTCCTCTGATTTGTGGAAATGGGTTCATCTCTCCTGATGCATGAACCATATGTTTCAATGTCATTGACACCCCACATGTCTGGAATATTGTTGCAGTTCTCCCTTAATAGCCAACGTAAACCTAAAGGACAAATAAAACACCAGCAGGGTGGTAATCTAAGCACCTCATTTGGTTCCTTTTTAATCTTTACAGATGTTTGTTTCTGTAAAACACAATCAGAGTTGTGATACAGTGTAAATAAAGGTTACTGTGAAATAAATAAAGTATTTTGTGTTGATTCCCCACATCTGGAACTTGGCCCAAATATGGGTTCATTGTGCATGGTTCATGCTGGTCCAAGATGGCACCCATGGAGGAAACCCAGGAAATTAGACTACAGTAAAGCTTAGGAGAAAATGTTATTTTAATATCTTGTCCTAAAAACCTATGCTTTCTAAATCTTCTGTCAGCCTAAAGGTTAAAAAATGCATTGTAATTTTTGTTTTTATCATTTTTAAAAGTCTTTTTTTTTTTTTATTTCTGTTCCCCATGCTGAAGGTTTTTGATGGTGTGCTTCTTTGAAAAAAGGATCTGGAAGTTGGAACTGAGGTTGAAATCCTCATTTGGAGCCAAACCTGCCATTTACCCTGGCCTTTGCTGGTCTATGTAGTTATGGGGAAGGAGGGGAAGGGGTGCTATTGTTCAGATTTGTACCTATACAGATAGATAACGAATAAAACAAAAAAAAAACACCCAAATGTCCCAGCTCACAGCTGCAGCTTTTTGTTTCTCCCCCTCTCAGCTTGATCCTGTGAGCTCCACCTTCAGTGGCAGCTCCCTGTTTTGTGTCTAACCCACATAACTCATTAGATGTTTATCTGCAAAAGCCAAGGGTTTATTGTCATCTAGAACTAGGTGGTCTTAGTCTGGAGTGTCAGAAAGCTCAAGGAGGGATGCATTTCTTTTCTTTTTTTTTTGTTTAGTTTTTGTTTTCATGTGTGAATGTATATATTTTTTCAGTTGGGCAGAAGACAAACAAAGAAACACACTGGATTCTAAATGCTAGCATTTTGAAATTAAAAACATGAAAAATCAGTTGCTGGCCAATGTGTTAGACACCTGAGGTTGTTGATCACCCAGTTGTTAATATTGATTGTCAGCATTTTGAAACATTCCAAAAGGAAAAAAGGCAAACAAAAACCAAAGGTCTTTTCTTCCATACATGACTGGGGTTTAGAATGTGAACAGATCTCAATACCAGGAGATAAGAGCCATATAGTATCCTTTCAGGTGACCAAGTGCTACAACTCTACTGATCTATACTAGGCTCTTTTATGTATATTTTGGTACACATGATTTTGTATTTAAAACAGGGTTTTATAAATAAAATATATAGACAGAATAATAACATAACAGTTGTTTAGGTCAAAGGGTAGTTAACAAACTCCTTACCTATGCATGATGTGGTGTAACTACATTGAAAATGGCTGAATAGCAGACTACATAAATTAATTAAAAGAAAAACAAACTGTACAAAAAGTACTGTTCATTCAAATGTGTTAGAACACTAACAGCACTTAAAAATATACAAAGAACTTGTAAAAAGAAAATGAAAAAAGCAAAATTTAAGATGGAAAGCTCATTGGCATCGCATGCACAAGAAGGGAATTGTAAAATGTTATAAAGCTATTTTAACTCTTTAAAAAAGCAGGAATGTAGTGTAGGTCCAATTGCTACTACTGACTCCATTCTTCAACATCCAAAAGAAATGGCTGAATTACTTAATTTACATTTCTGCAAGGCATGTTCTTCTGACACTAATACTGGTAATCCTTCATTTTCAGCTTGCCATTTGACCTACAATGTGGATATCCTTTTGGATACTATTAAAACTAAATTAAATGAGATTAAAAAAGGATCCTCACCGGGCCCTGACAGTATTTCTGGGAACCTAATATGGGCAATGGAAGAACATCTTTCTGTTCTGCTTAAAATTCTATTTGACAAAAGTCTAAATATTGGAGCTGTGCCCTCTGGTTGGAGACTAGCAAATGTTATTCCATTATTCAAAAAGGGTGTTAAGAGTTCAATGGACAACTATCGCCCTATTAGTCTGACATGTATTTTTTGCAAAATGTTAGAATGTGTAATCAAGGATGAATTATCCTTGGCTATTATAGGTTTAGATCAAACCCAGCATGGGTTTATTAAGGGTCGGTCATGCGCCACAAATTTGGTGGGCTTTTATGATCTCGTAAGTGATAATTTGGATAAAGGCAAACCCTGTGATGTCATCTTATTGGATTTAAAAAAAGTCTTTGATTCTGCTCCTCATAGGGCTCTAGTTCAGAAGCTGCAGATGTGTAGGATCAATCCTATATTTACTCAATGGATCTCAAACTGGTTGTTGCATAGGAGGTAGAGAGTAACTATTGATGGTCACACTTCTGGTTGGATAAAGGTAGAAAGCGGGGTCCCTCAAGGATCCGTTCTGGCCCCATTAATTTTTCAGATATTTATATCTGATTTATCCACCAATATTAAAAGTAATATTGTCAAATATGCAGATGACTGTAAAATTACTGACATATGTGTATCCACAGATGACCATTCAGTCATCCAGGAAGATGTAAGTAAATTAGAGGAGTGGTCTATTAAATGGAATCTTCGTTTTAATCCCTCAAAGTGCAGTGTTCTGTATTTTGGTAAAAAAAAACAAAAAAACAATATCTTCTCTATTGACTTCAAAAACTAGTGAGAGAGATTTGGGGATTACTGTTGATTCATTTATGAACTTTGATACCCATATTACCAACATTATTAGTAAGGCTAATAAGATCTGGTGGGCAATACGCCATAATATCACATCCAAAGATCTTGGCATTTTGCTACCATTATATAGAGCTTATGTAAGACCTCACTTTGATTACATTTCTCAACTATGGAGTCCCTTTAAATGAAAGGACATGGCTAGAATTGAAAGGGTACAGAGAAGAATAACAAAGTGTGTTGTTTCTGATAAGGCCCTGTCGTACGAGGATAGATAATTCAAATTCAGTCTAATGTCACTGGAAAACTGGATAATCAGAGGTGATATATTATTACCATGGAAAATTATACACGATCCTTATTTAACTGAATTATGTGGTTTGGAATTTAAGCAGGTTTATGTTAATACCAGAGGTCACCCACTTCAGCTTGCCAGAGGCAAAAGTAAGACAAAGAAAAGAGCCCAATACTTCTCTCAAAGAGTGGCTGGGCCTTGGAACAAACTGCCCCTAAATATCATTGTTAGTGAAAATAAGACCACATTTAAAAATAGACTACATAGTTTTATGAAATCTGGATCTACCTTAAAATACTATATGCAGATATGAAGCATTATGGGCCTTGTTGCCTTTCAGCTTCTTTCCTTTCTTAGTATTGAAAAGGGGGCACTGGTAGCATGAGAATGTGAATGCACCACAGCTGCCTCCTTCCACTAAGTGGAGTTGAAGCACATCTCTTTGCGTTGTCTCCCTGCAGTACAGTGTGGTTGCTTTCTCCTCCCTCCCTCCCCTCCCCACTCCAATGTTTCTTAGATATCCTCTTTGTCTCTGGCTATCCCTGAACATCTAAAGCAGTCCTCAAAGTCAACTAAAAATTTCCAAAAGGAATATAAAAACTGAAGGTGCCTTGTTCTATGTATCACTATTCACTCAATTGTGTATTTAAAGCAGTGTTTTATAAATAAAATATATAGACCAAGTAATGACATAAACAGTTGTTTTGGTCAAAGTTGTAGTTAAAAAAACTCCTCAACCTAATTTTGAAAACCTGTTTTTTTTATATCAGATGTACTTTTCTTAGACCTGTTTATCTGTGTTGGGTTGAATATAGATGTGTGTGTGTGTGTGTGTGTGTGTGTGTGTACTATTTTGATAGTTTCTGAGGCCAAAGGTAGGTCACTCTTGAGATAAAAGCTCTTGACTGTGATATCCATCTGCAAAGGGGTGTGACTAGACAGCTATGACAGTTTACTTAATGTCATTTTGTGATGCTACAGGGGTTATTTTGTTAAACTGGTTCACATGTGTATAGAAATAGATGAATAAGAATTAATCAGCCATAAGTTTATGCAAGAAATGGAGATCAGACATAGAAATAGTAGCCTGAAAACAGCCATTTTCACATATGAAGTTTGTGTACTGCATAAGTACAGTAGACTCTTACACCATATTCTTTTCTGAAAGTAAACTTCAACATAAATCTGGGCAAGACAGTTTTCTTACACATCCATTCACCCAGCCTAAATTATAGAGGCCAGTCATCATCAGCACCATGTACACCAAAGGCTGAGATTTACAGATTGGTACTTTAGCCTGCAGGCTTGCTTTTTTCACAAGAAAATAAAGAATTATTTGGGAACTAAACTTCATGCTGAGTCATTGAAGGAAGAATGCAGGACAACCCACCCATTTGTAAATGTCAGCTACACTGACCTTCCAACTTACATAACAATTCCTATAGAAGTAGTAGGCAGGTAAGTTATTCAGATGATTGATTCATTTTTTGTCTGTTTTCCCAATAAAGAAATACATGAAATCCTCCCTTAGAAATCTGAACATGGTTCTTGGCATTGGCGCTACCACTGCTATATGTGAATAAAAATTAATCAGCCATAAGGTTATGTGAGAAATGGAGCTCAGAGAAGAAGAAATATTTCATAGACTGAGTGTATTAATTTTAGGAACTTGTACTAAGACATGTTTCAAATCCAGTTGGAAATCAAGGTAGTAAGTACACACCTTTCACTGCCATTGATGAACTCATTTTGCAGCTGTATTGGCTCTATAATGATGTAATGAACCAGATCATGTTTAAAATTGGAACTATGATGCCATTTAGCTAACATTCTGGTACTTTCACATTTGTAATTATCTTTTTATTTATTCAAATAGACCTGACAAAGTTTCTGCCCACCATCCTTCATTTATATGGTGTAGTTCAGCTAGTAGGCTGTCAGCCCCAGAGGTATTATTATCTTTCTGCTGTCTAATGTAAGTAATAATTTCAGATGGAGATAAATGTTAATACAGACCTTCTCTAAAACTTACTTCCTGTGTGCTCATTAAGAGCCCTTTTCCAGCCAACCATATCAATTATTAAAGTGATTAAACCTTGTACAGTATGTGCTGAAATAACAGCTTCTATATTTGCTCTTTGTTTGTTATTACCAAGTGCAATTACATTCCAAAAGGCTCTAGTATTCTTTTCCTGTGCAGTGGCTTGTATCTCTACACAGAGACTCATTTGATATTGTGTTTTTTTTTAATTTTATTTTATCTGCGCTGATGAGCTGAATATTCCTTTTTCAAAGATATATAGGCCATCCTATATTGCATATTATTCTATAGATATACCAAATTTACCTAACTTACTAATCTTTGATTTCATATTCACACACTCAGAATCATATGATGGAGCCTTATATAGTGTCCCCAACTGACTCCTTTTATTTACCTCTCCTGTGCCTGAAATTAAATTATTCCCTAGTGTGAATTAGATTTAAAACTATTCTAGCTTGTTCTATTATGGTCTCATTATAATCTTGTTCAGATTTCCCACGATATTGTCATGTAGCAGCTTATTACAGGCATCATTTGGGCCTAGTTTCCATTTAATTTTAATATTACTAATTTCCATATTATTATTTGCATCACTTTGTTTTGGATGCATAGCTCAAAATTTTGCCTGTCAAAAACACATTCAAACTTCAGACGCAAAGGCACGTATTCACTATAAAAGTCATCTAAAACCCTAAGTGGGTAACTGTTATAAGAAAAATATCAACATATATATATTCTAATACTGAACCTCCATACATAGTAGGGAACATAATTTCTCCACTCTTATCTTGTGTGGTTATATTCTTTAACATTCTCATATTTTCAGCAGCCAGAAATTTCACAAAGTTCTTTCACCTGTAATTGAGCTTAGAAACCCTGAACAATCTACTATGCATTCTGAGCTCATAATCCATAACCCAGTGGGGATCGATGAGCATCTGAACATGGTGGCAGCCTAAACATACTACAAAGTTTCTACTGAAGCAATCCTGATCAATAACTCCAGTCACTGGTATTGGCAACTCATAATTTCTGCACCATTTGATCCTGCTGCTGAAATTCTACCGCCAGGTGTGTTTTTAACTTATTCCACCAAGTAGTTTTTATTTTATTTGTAGTTTTAAGCTTCCAACAGCTCAGGTGAGCCTCTCATCATGAACGGCTCGAAATCTGAGCAGCACCTGAAGAAACCTATGTTATTAAATCTAATCATTCGAACTGACAGTTTTTAAATATTACACTATTTGACTCCATATCTCAAAATCTTCAGTTGGGTATAGTTTTAGTCCAGTTCACCAAGAAATCTTTATTATTTTTTAACCCTAAGTTTTCAAGAGCTCTGTTGGCCCTTCCTCTGTGGATCACTCATAGTTTGAATTGAGCACAATTATGCAGCAGGTGCAGAAGAAAGGAAAAGGAACAGGCAAGAAGTGAATAACTCCTGTTATTAATAATCACCTAATAACAACTCCCAAACAAACTGGTGATGTATCTACAATTCTCCAAATGCTGACAAATATACAAAATGACATAAGGTCTCTTAAAATAGCAGTAGCTAACATACAAGCTCATAATACTGCCACATACACTAGACTAGATGAGGCTGAAACATGTATTGCAATGGCAGAAGATTCATTTCTTTTCATAGAAGACAGCACAGAATTTCTTAAGGCACAAATTTCTAAATTATGGGATATGGTGGATGATCTGGAAAAATATGGGAGGCACAATAATTTGTGTCTAACTGGGCTCGCATAAAATTCTGAAGGTTCAAATATGATTACCTTTCTCGATAAAATGCTCCCTGTTGTATTGAATTACAGCTCTCCTTTCCCACTAGAGATAGAGCATGCACATATGTCACTTGGATCTAAACCCAAACCAGGGGCTTACCCAAGATTCATAATTATTAACTTTCTGTGATTTACAACAAAAGAACAGATCCTTGAGCTGGCCAGAAAAAGAAAGGATCTCTGCTATTTATATTTCAAGATTACTCTATTGAGATAGTTAGGAAACAGAAACAGTTTGATGAACCAAGGGGTTACAAAGTGTGGTGTTGCTTACTATTTTAAATAACCTGCTACGTTTAATATTGTTCTCAATGGAGCTGCACACTCATTTAATATTGTTGATGATGCTTGAGAATTTGTGTTTAAGTTTTGGCCTAATGATGAGAGAAGCCCCTATAGCAAAAAAACCTAATGGCCACAATCAGCATGTGGAGTCTACAGCTTATCTAGTTTCTGTGCACACCACACCTGCTGAAGTGTAACTAAAGTAACTTACTCTGCAGACTCCAAAATCCCTGTAAATAAATTCTCTAATAAAAGATCTGTGCTGAATGCCAACATTTCATACCTGGAAAACAAATGGAAATCTATTCATAGAAAAGGAGACAGTTTTCCAGGAACTGGGATCATTTGAACCAGTCATCTTCTGGCATTATACAGCATGTTCTGCAAGCTACAACCCACAGTTTGGGATGCAGGAAATCACCTGCATACTCAAGTTCCTCCCAGGAAGAGGAGGGTTTTAGAACGATTACGCCAATAGAAACATAGCCTCTCATAACTGAGAACTCTGCCATGGCTTAACCATTTAAGTGCCAGGATCCATAAATGGCAAGATTTACTGACAGAAATCTGGAAATATATTCATTTGTTCACCCAGAAAACAGAGCTTTGTCAAGGTCAGAACTTCAGTATGCGTGAGATGAGAGAATTAAAAAAAAAAGTATGATTTTTAATTGTACCATTGAAATTTATTATATATTTCTGAATTTGGGGAGTGAGATTAAAAATAAAGCATACACATTGAATTGCACCATTAATTTTAATTTTAATTTATTTATATAATAATATTTGAAATTACAACCCTTTGAGTGATAGACTCCTTTACAAAGGCTCCACGTCAAACAACAATAAGGACATACATATAGTATTAAAGAGCAGATATCCAGTAACTTTCTTTTTTTTAATTTGCAGGTTTTTACCTTTCAGTACTGCTGAGGACAGGTTGGAATTTGTTCCTGCTGGTAATGTAGGCAACCCCAACATCAAGTAAATGCCAGTGACAGCAATCGTATAAAGTGGAAGATCAGCTACTTTTCCAAAAAAGAAACTGCTCCGTGGACAGTGAAACCCGTGCTGATGTGACTTCACTAACAGTATTTAGCTGACGTTTCACGGGCGCGCTCTTTCCATTATGTGCCCAGCGCTCGTTCATGACAGGGGCAGTGAATGCACCCATCCAGGACATGGCAGTGTTTGATAGGTAGTAGCAGCGAAGCCAGGCTGAATAGCTTTTCCTGACTGAAAGCCACCAGCTTAGAGAGCGAGCGAGAGAGAGACAGCGATTGACTGGAGCCCGCTGCATACCAGAGGAGAAAAAGTAAATACTTAAAAGTGAATTTCTCATCAAATGAGGTTTTTTATGTGTCAAATAAAGTGGTTGGAGCAGAAATACCCTCCGGTTTCAGTCTATCCCTGCTTCCATTCATGTAGTGAGCTCCTTCTACTGTCAGTGCAAGCTGTCACCCGCGTCAAAAAACTGCCACTTTCCCATTTGCGTCTGAGGTAATTTATACGGTGGAAGCCTTGCAGGCTGCAGCATCACACTGTTTGTGACTGAATGTCAAGGTAAAGAAGCTAAAGGAGCTTGGTAAAACTTTTTGAATGCCTTGTAGTCATCTGCCTTATGTAGCATGCACGTCTCCCCTTGGATTACATCTGAAAATACTCTGAGCCCTGAGCCTGTCAGAACAGAAGTAGTTAACCTCTACTGGCATGTCTTTACTCTCACTTCTTGATCTTTGCCCCATTGTTTGATTTAATGTGCCAGCAGACGGTGACTGTACTTGTCCGCATAGACTTCTCGTCTTTCAGGCTTGTGCTTGCAGTAAAATTACATTGACCGTCACCTTGCAACAGAAGCTTATCTGATGCCTGTGTCATTTGTGAATCTCTCCCCAATAAAGCAGTGTAACAGTGCCTTGTAAATCACGATGTTCCACACTGTGAATGGGACACTTTTGCTTTTTATCCCTACAAAGATTCAGCTTGTGGACGCGCGCCTTGCTTCACTCTGCATACACTACTGTTTATGTTGTGACTCCCTTGTGTTTTTTACTCTACAGATGTGCATTCATCATAGGCATGCTTGTTGTATTGCATATGATTTTTATATCATGTTTGCATGCTACAGAAATGTATTTAATTACGGTAACAATTAATGTAAGTTGCATATGTTGTACACATGGCTTAAGACCATGCCATGTCAAAAGTCCTCACCTACTACCAGCCAGATAAATGGGAAGCCTCAATTTCTTGTTTTTGTTTGTCTGTCATAAATATTTCACTCCAGTCCTACTATGACCCTAACTGATATGTTAATGCTGTATACTTATTTTGATCCAGCTGTAAGTATTGTTTATAATTTAATAAAGGTGCCATTGTCTCACACTATGAAATCTTATTAAATGCCTCCTTCTGTGTTAACATTTAATTTCAAATCATATCTCAGGAACAAATGTAATGAAATATAGCAATAAATGTTATTTTTCTAATACTGTAATCTGATTGGCTGTATTTTATTATGTGATTTGTCTCTTAAATGTGTCCCATTTATAAATGTTTATGTT
This sequence comes from Neoceratodus forsteri, assembly GCA_016271365.2. Taxonomy (NCBI): domain Eukaryota; kingdom Metazoa; phylum Chordata; order Ceratodontiformes; family Ceratodontidae; genus Neoceratodus; species Neoceratodus forsteri. Next base: position 298,475,940 of record CM057452.1, on the reverse strand, counting down.
GTAATAGATGTTTTACAAATGAATGAAACGAAATATAGCAATAAAAGTAACTTTTCCAGTACTGTAATCTGATTGGCTATACTTTATTATGTGCTATGTCTCTCAAATGTGTCCCATTTATAAATGTTTATGTTCTAATAGATGTTTTGCAAATGATCAAAATGAAAAATAACCAAAAAAAGAACTAAAAAATTTTTTTAAAATAAATGTTGACGTCCATTAATTTTGGTTGAACACATGATATCATCTATCCTACTTGGGGGTGTTAAGTGATAATAAATAAATGAATTCATCACCATTTGAGGTTAAACAAGTGAACAAAATGAAATATGGCCAAAAACATTTTTTTTTTTTAATTTATTAAATGCTGCGATCTGATTGGTCGGTGCACATTTTTTGTTTGAAACTAAAAAATTATCTGAGAATCACTTATCCACACTTGATTTCTTGTAGAAACTGGTTTTAACTTTTTCTCATTATCTTTTTATTTGCAAATAATGAAGAAATTTGCATTATTTATGCTGATTGGTTGAAATCAGCAGTATGATTAATTAGTATGCATATAAACAGGATCACTACTACCAGGTACGTGCCCCATTATAAAGCTTTAACTGGAGAGGTGCCAGGGTACACGTGTGTGTGTGTGTGTGTGTGTGTGTGTGTGTGTGTGTGTGCCTTTGTGTGTGACACATGGTGTGCTTGGGTAAACTTTTGTCTATCCTATTTTGGGGTTTACAGTAATAATAAATAAATGATTTCACTCTTATTTGATGTGTAACATGTAAACAAAATGAAATGTGGTAAAAAAATTACTTTTTGAAATTTTACGAAATGCAGCAATCTGATTGGTCGGTGCACATTTTTTGTTTGAAACTAAAGAATCATGTGAAAATCAGGTAGAGACACTTGATCCATTGTAGAAAATTACACAGATTTTCCCAAGCCATTTCCCTTTCCTTCAATTAGTGTAATACAGTATGAAAGGAAACCATTACTGAATATTCTGTACACATCTACTTCTTCATTCAAACAAGAGGGTCTGAGAGTATCCTGAGTGAATATCCACCATGGTTTTCTGTTTGTTCACTAAATGGATTTTAGTTAAGAGGTACAACCACACTGCAATGGGAAGTAACCTAACTAGACCAGCAATCTCAAAGTGGGAGAGTGGGAGAGTTGGAAGGCAGCATAGCGCAGTGGTTTAAGGCTCTGAACTGCAAATCTGAAGACCTGGGTTTGAATCCCACAGCCCCCACTTGCATATACTGTGTGACTCTGAGCAAGTCACTTAAGTTCCCTGTGCTCCCAGGTTGCACCTGTAAAAAAGCTTTCAGCTTAGTGTGTCTCACCTGCTTAAACAATCTGGGGGAAAAAAAAAAAGTGGTTGTAGTCATAAATGTTACTTACTTGGCTTACTATCTAAAGTGTTAATTTAGTTAGCAAAGCATGATGTCAGCTAGAAAGAAATATAGAATATAAAGAGAGGAGCACCTACCAGCAGATTCTGCTTGTCCTTCTCAGAGGGGCACACATCCTGATTGGGTGCTTGAGAGACTGGTGCTCTTGAGACCACTGAGGCTGCATAATTATCTGATGAATCTACATATGCATGCAGGACAGTGGGACTATGAGTATTGAGGCCCAATGCCCCAAACATAGTTTTGGCTGAGAGAATGTTACTTCTGGCAACAATACCGGTCGGCATTTTCAAGGTGGCTATCAGATTCTCTGGCAGGAAAGCAGTTTCCTGAGTTGTGTCCTGAACAACTCCAGTGTACTGTAACCTTTGTCTCGAATGGACTTTGGTATGCTGACTAGGAAATTGAACTAGTCAAGTAACTGCCATATGCAGTTCACTGTGTGAACAGTCGGGTCTGCAAAGGAACCCTTCAGGAGCCAGTGTTCCAGACAGGGGAACACATGCAGCTTCTCCTGACTAAGAGTCATGGTTACCATTGCAAACCAATTGGGAAATGTACATGGGGACAAGGACAAACCAAAGGGGAACACAGATTTGAAAACTACAGTAATTGTCTGTGTTGTTTCCTGAGCAGATGACACATTTTTTAAACTGTGTACTCGTTTAGTGGCCAAAGATCCAAGATAGGATGAAAGTGTAACCAGCTGACTTGTTTTTGGAAGTAGGAAATAACTGGAGTATAACTCCAGATTCTGTTACATAGATACATAGATACATAGACAGTGTCAGCAGATAAGGGCTTATGGCCCACCCAGTCTGCCCATTTGAGCTTGTAAGTTCAGTTTGTTTTCCTAGAAGTCTGTTGCTCCTTACCCCCTGACCTCTAGAATTCCTTTATGTCTATCCCATGCATTCTTAAATCCCGTGATTGTTTCAGCCCCCACCACTTCCTCTGGCAGGGTGTTCCACTTGTCCACCACCCGTTCTGTAAAGAAATTCTTTCTCATGTTTCCTCTGAATCGTCCTCCCTCCAACTTCATCCCATGCTCTCTAGTCCTGGAACATCTTTTTTCACTTAAAATTAGTGTTTTCCTGCACCCTGTTCCTCCCTGTAAGATACTTGTATGTCTCTATCATATCCCCTCTTTCCCTCCTCTCCTCCAGGGAGTACATGTTCAGTTCCTTCAACCTGTCTTCATAGGACTTGTGATGCAATCCATACACCATCTTTGTTGCTCTCCTCTGAACCTTCTCTACCCTGTCTATGTCCTTACGTAGGTATGGTCTCCAGAACTGTACACTGTACTCCAGGTGGGGCCTCACTAGTGTCTTGTATAGCGGAATTATGACCTCCCTTTTCCTGCTGGTGATGCCCCTGCCTATACATCCCAGCATCCTATTTGCTTTACCTGCTGCCTTGCCACACTGTTTCCCTACCTTGAGGTCATCAGAGATGACAACCCCAAGATCCCTTTCCTGCTTGGTGCATGCTATATCCTCACCCCCCAACTGATATATTGTGCCAGGGTTTTTGTGCCCCATATTCATTATCTTGCACTTCTTTGCATGTTTCCAGTGATCGGCTAAACAGGATAGCCAGAGGTTCAGCCACCACCTCTCTTAGTTCTTTAAGGACCCTGGGATGCACCCCATCTGGCCCCATTGCTTTATCAACTCTTATTACTTCCAGTTCCTTCAGGACCCTTTCTCATGTAAAGGGACTTGTGTCCATTTCTGCACCATTCTCACCCCTTGTACTCCCTTCAGACCCATTACCTCCTCTTCCTCAGTAAAGACTGAGCAGAAATACCTGTTCAATATGTCAGCTTTACTGTTGTCATGCTCCACGCGGTTCCCATCCTCCCCCTTCAGTCTCACTATCCCTCCCTCCCTTTGTCTTTCTTTTTTCACTTATGTACCTGTAAAAGATTTTGTCCCCTCTACCCACTGATTTTGCAATGTGTTCTTCTGACTGAGCTTTGGCTTCCCTTACTGACCTCCCTGCCTCCCTTTGCTTCTCCTGGTACTTCTCCCTATCCCCTTCTGCCTGTGTCTTTTTGTATTGCCTGAATGCTATCTTTTTGGCTTTCACTTTCTTTGCTACCTCTTTGGAAAACCATAATGGTCTCCTCTTCCTTTTCCTCTTGCTAACCTGCTTAATGAATAATTCTGTTGTTCTTGTAATCCCCATTTTAAATACTGCCCACTGTTCCTCAACCCCTGATTCCTGTCCCATTCCCTTATGCTCTTTCAAGTATCTCCCATTTTCCCAAAGTCTGCCCCCTAAAATCCAGGACACGTGTTTTTGTGTGGTTTGGTTCTGCTCTTTCTGTGATTTCAAACCACAATGACTGGTGGTCACTGTTTCCAGGTGCTCCCCACTGTTACCCCCATCCCACTGTCCCTGTTTGTGAGCACAAGGTCCAGTATTGCCTTCAGCCGAGTTGGTTCCATGACCAGTTGCTTGAGGAAGGCACCCTGAAGGAGTCCAGGATAAATCTGCTCCTAGTTGATGCTGCTGCTGGGATGCTCCAGTCCACATCTGGAATATTGAAGTCTCCAGCCAGTACTACCTCACCCTTGTCTGCCATCCTTTGGATGGCTAGCATTAGCTCCCTTTCTGTTTCTTCCTCCTGGGCTGGTGGTCTATAGACCACACCTGTGTGGATGGCTGTCCCCATTTTCCTTTCCAGCTTAACCCATAGTATCTCTCCCCCATTCTGTTCCTCCTGGATCTCTGTGGCCCTTATGTCATTTTTCACATACAGTGCCACTCCTCCTCCCTTCCTGCCTGCTCTGTCTCTTCTGAATATGTTGTACCCAGGTATGGCCATCTCTCAGTCATGGTTATCATTACACCAGGTTTCAGTGATGGCCACAATGTCCAGATCTGACTGTACCATGACAGCCTCCAGATCTTACATCTTGTTGCTAAGGCTCCTGGCATTTGCACACATGGCTTTCCATGATTTGACCTCCCTAGACTGCTTTACTGTTCTACTCCAGCCCCTTCCTTGGTTGTCATTTATCCCTGGTTCTCCTTGCTGTCTGCCCTTCTGCTGAATTTTGCCCCTTTTCTGCTTATCCACCTCTTGGGCACTAATCTCCATCTTTTGCACACTGCTTTGCAGAGATAGCCACTCCTATGGTTCACTGGTTCCACTGTTGGCTGTTGGGGTGAGCAAGTAGGTACTTCTCCTTGCTGGCCCTGCCACCCCTTGGCTAGTTTAAATGCTTGTCAATGTAGCATTTAAACTTATCATTGAGTGCTTGGATTCTCCTCCAGGATGGATGCAGGCCATCAGGCTTGAACAAACCTCCATCCCTCCAGGTGGGTCCCCAGTCACCAATGAATCCAAACCCTTCCTCACAGCACCAGTCCTTCAACCATGAGTTAAAGTTCCTGGTGCATGCACTCCTATGCTCTCCCTTTCCTCTCAGAGGTAGTACTTCTGAGAAAGTGACAGAAGTCGCTACTTGCTTGAGACCCCTCCCCAGTTTCCTAAACATTGTTCTATGGTGTAGGCATCAGCTGGATCACTTGTTTCTTAAGAAGAACTGTGACTTCCTTATCAAGGAAGGACAAGTACTCTTGAGGATAGTACTATGGCCTGGGGTATCTCTGTGGTCTGATTGATGAACTCCAGTACACAGCCCAGTTGGATAATTGTCAAGACCCACCTGGATGAGATGATGTTCCACCAGTGGGGCAAGAACATTGAGAAAATGCCCCTAGCTGAATCCTTGGAGGCAGAGGGAGGATGACTAACTTAGAAAGAGGTGGAAGGGCAGTCAGTTGTTGATCTGCGCCATGACACATTTAAGCCCTGTAAGGGGCACACATGTATTGCTGCTGTTGACAACAGTGGTCTCCTCCAAGGGAGGAATTTAGGGGAAAACAGCCATGGTGAAAATTGTCACCCCCCACCTCTAGGTTGATGGTGGTTACTTGACTTGATCAACTGGAGGATCTGGCATGATGCCCCAAGGTCATTCAGAGTAGCCTCAACTGAAGCTCAGCCACCTAGTATACCCACGTTTTCTAATAGCATAGTGGTGTGATTCAGTTTGTATTGTTATGATAATTGTGAAAGTATCTGACAGATATTTACATTTATATTTATATTAAACACAGTCCAAGAGCATTATCGCACTACTGTTTATACTTGCAATGTATGTTTGAGTATTTTTAATTATGAAATAAGCATCCCTTGTGGTGAATATGTACATGTTTATATCTGTTTGTAGCAATCTTTATATGTTTCAAAGTAACTGTTTAACCAAATATATATATTTTGTTTCACAGTATATGGATATTGATTTGATGGACAGTGAGTCTTCAAGTGACCTGCCATCCTCTGACAATGAGGATGTATATAATGTCACCACAGCAGAACAGGATAGTGATGATGATGAAGGTAGCAGCATTGGTGAAGGGGCATCTGATGCTGTCTCCATATTTACCATAACACCTTATAGGTTTGAACCCCCTGCAAGACTGAGTGCAGATCACAGTGATGAAGAGCAGGAGGAGTCTGTTGATGAAGACCTAAGGTTGAGATTAAATAACACAGACTGGTAGGTTCTGTTGTGTGTGTGTCAGACTACTATCTGAAGTTGCAGTCTTGAGAGTCCCGCCAAATGACCACCCACTAGTGGAGGCCAAAGGTTGGTGCGGTGAGGCCTCACACTTAATGGAGGGTACTGTGGGTCAAAGCACGAGTGAATGGCTCTATGCTTGCATGGTTATGTATGTGCCATGGCAATACGGATGAAGGAGAGATAAAATGGAAAATGCCAGGTAGCAGCAGAATCACTAGTTTGTCCTTTTCTGGCCTTGTACTGGTTGCTCAAATGTTACATTATTAGTCAATAATGTCCATGTAAATGGGCATTGCTACTGGTTATAAAATGGCCTAGATTCTAGGAGCTCTCTCATTGGCTGAGAGCCACTGCAGGTGGGTACATTGACTCACAATAGATGTCACAACAAATTAAGTATGGAGCCTGTATAGCACAGTGTGTTAAGGCTCTGAGCTGCAGATCTGGAGATCTAGGTTTGACTATAACAGCGGTCTAGGGGAATATTGTGTGATCACTTACCTTCCTTGAGCTCCCAGGTAACATCTGGAAATAAGCTTCGACTTAGTGTGCTACTCCTGCTTAAACAATGTTACTAGCTTGGGGTGTCCTGTTGCTCAGTGTATCGTGAGTCACCCCACATTTTTAAATCAGAACCCACCATTTTTGTTTTGCCACTAAATGGCCAATTTGCTACTTCTTCCAGTAACTGTCACAGAATGACAAACTCAATAACTATATCCACTCTCCAGGTCCATTATTGTTGTACAACATGTAACCCAGTCCAAAACTTCATGCCCAGTTTACTGTAGCTTCATGACTCCTGTGACGTTTCACTGACTACTTTTGCATAAATATTTGTGTAATCAGTGAACTGGCTGATCTTATTCTTTACCCAGTCTGTAAGTACACCTAATACAGTAGGCACTGTGCCAATCATTTCAATTCCCAGCTATGGTGACTGTGTGCGGAGGGTCCTTGTCAGCTGCTATAATGTGGTAAAAATAGACAGTGGATGCAATGCAATGTAATGGAGTATGACAGTAGACATCTGCCACAAGCTAACTTGTACCTCACAACTACTCTTTTCAGGTGCAAGGGTTGAGCAAAACACCTTTTGCCACAGGCAGACACGTCTGACATTGGACATTGAATATTCAGCATATATTACCACTCTGTAACAGATAAAAGACATGTTGCTTGGTGTTATAAGTTATATATTAGATTCCACATTGTCGTTTTTAATATTTCAGGTGCACATGCACCAAATGTATGCAAATGGATGATATCCAGAACAATCGTTGCTGTCATGAGATTCAGCAGATTGTGACAAGAATACAAGAGGATGAGACCTACACAGAAGAAGAAAGCATGGAATGCATAACTACACATGGGGGGTTTGCACCAGTTCGTTTAAATCCACATGTGCTGGAAACTGCTTATTACCAATATAGACAGGAATATTCTGAAGATGCAGCTGTTATTCCATATGACCATGAGTGTGTTTAACATTATGACTTCATTGACTCATTTTTTTTTTATATTTTATATACATCTGTGATTAAAGCTGCGATTGTGTGTGCCACATATCTAAACTGATAGTCTTTGTTAAGACTGCATGTATAATGAAAAGCCATTGATCACATAGGGTCAGTGGCCACATACAGTGTATAGTGAATTTGGGCAGACTGGACTGACCTAGTGGTCCTTATCTGTTTATATGGTTTTATGTCATTAAGTAGACAGTTGAGGAATACGTAAGATTATTTAATCTGTACTAGTCTAATGGAATGTTAAGGACTGTAGAATGTAGTTATAAGTGTCTAACATCATTTATTCAATAATTGAATGGAATTATTCATTTAATGTCATCATGTAACACATGCTATTTCTTCTCTATTATAGGCGATACAGATACATCTCATACCGTCAGTTTGTGTGTTGGTGCTGGGGTTGGCTAGGAAGGAAGAACCGTGTACCTCTACCTGCATGTGTCATGCACAAAATTAGTTAAACTTTTCCTTCTGACGGTGGATATTACAAAGGATTCTCCCTAGCTTAAGATCAAAGAAATAGTTGGAACAATAAACATTATAAATACGCTATATCACTACATGAAAAAAACATTTGAAATGTTTTAACAGTTCTGACAGTTTATTAAGCTATAACATTACATGTATACTAATAAATATTCACCAAACTTCATTGATGTTTTACATCTGTTTTCAGTGTGTTTCTTCTTTGGAAGAGTTGGAATAGTCCTATGCTACATATGTATGATGCATTCCAGTATGTGGCATACCTGGAAATTATTACTGAAATGCACCATTAACTTTAGCACATACTGCACATATCTATATGTAAATATATAAATATATATGTAAACAGTAGGACATCGCTGGGTGTTGGTAGTGCTGAGATACCCGCACACCCAGTGCCGTAGTGAGGCACGAGGCCTCAATACTACCAACACCCTGCCATCTCTTATTGCGCTTATAAAATGGGCCTGTTAAAAAAAAAATACAAACAGCATTGAATAAGATCAAAAAACAATACATGTATTCACTCTGTATGTTAACAGTACATTACACACCAGAAAATTGTCACAAAACTAACTTTTACCATAGAGGACTATTAAATTTCATTGAATTACATTGTTTTACTGCTTCTATGTACACATAGTTGTGCAGCTGCTGTGAATGTCCTGGTAGCTGCTGGTTGTTCACTGTGCCACTTGCTACCCCACCCCCCCATCCAACCCCACCTCCAACACCCACACATACACACAGGTTCAGATTTTATAGGGAGGCAAGTATTTTATGTGCTGTGAGGAGGTTATGGACATTACATTTCCTCCCATTTTTGTTTGTATTCATTATGTCAGTAATGATGGCAGACTTACTGTGCTGTTACAGTCAGGTAATGGTGAGGACAGGCTGACAATGCTGGTATTGTGAAGATACATTTCTGAGCATGCTTAATAACCAGTTTCCTTTAATATCCCTCATGACAATACCACAGATGAGTCTTATAAGGCATGTAGCCATTCAAATTAAAACTGGTTTAATTAAAAAGTAAATTATGTGAAATAACATTTAGTTTCTGATTACATATACAGTATTCTATGTAGTTTACATTTTTTTTCTTTTGTGGCTTTTTACATTTTCTGTCACAATCCACTTAAACACCTGCTGTATGAATGAACAATCTCATCACCTGTCATTGGTTGCATTCATAACTAAAAGCATTCTTCATCAAAGTAATTTCTTTATCATCTGGTATCTGCTTGTAAAGTCCATTATGGCAACACATTTGTCAGGTCGCTCAATCACACCTGAGCATAGCAGCTTAGGTACATTCTTCCTAATGTCATCCAAGGATTGACTTAATTTGAACGGGTCTGTTTGATACTCTGTAACGAGTGTTTCCAACAACTCCTCAGCATATCCTGTAAAATGAATGAAATGAGTCAGTGTTTAACTATACCATGTCAGGACCCTGATCACAGTGAGAGTTTTTAGATTCCAACTTAGCAGTCTTCCACATCTGTAAGTAGCAGGTGACGGTAACACTTGCGCAACAAGCAATGTAATACTATGAACACCACAAAAAAATATTCCTAACACCTTCTACATCACTCATATAGACAATCCTGAATGGGTGACCGTGCTGAGCCAGTGTGTTTGTTCACACAGGGTCTTACTCCTTGGACCTTGAGAGCGAAGCGTGGAGAGGTCCTGTGGAATCAGACCCTGGAGGTGAAGAACACACGCTTCTGCATGGGGTTACCCATTTGATATTTGTTAAACTGCATAGTGTCCTTTTTAGGCTTTTTAAAATCATTTTATGCAATAAAGAATTGCAATATGTTTCATTTGAACTGTAAATACTGAAACAAAAAAAGTGTTCCTATTCAGGAAACTGTGGGGTTAGATAAAAACATGAAACACAATGACTATATCTTACCATATGTAGCATTCTTTAGAAGCTTTTGCACGGTGTATCCACCCTTTTTAAACTTTGGGAATCTAATTAGGTATTGCGGCTCACCGTCAAGCCGAACCGATTGCTCTCTGTTTACATTTTCATTAAAGTGCATTGGGTTACCCCCCAATCCCCATTCTACATAATTAAACATAGAAACTTAGAATTTGACAGCGGATAAGGACTGCATGGCCCACCCAGTCTGCCCATTTCCCTACCTAATGGATAAGCTGCAGATCCTAGTTAACCAGCAACCTACTTCTGTCTACCCCAACCCCCTAGAATTGCTATATGACTGTCCCATGCATGCTTGAATTCAACCACTGTTTTTGACTCCGCAACCTCCTCCAGAAGGTCATTCCATGCATCCACAACCCTCTCTGTGAAGAAATACCTTGTGCAGCATATGAATAAATGTAAATGTAAAATGTAAAAAGCCACAAAAGAAAAAAAATAAGCTCTACATGTATGTTAATAAATGATTAACATAAGGATGTTAGAATGTTTACAGCCAATTCAAAAGCTTCATTTCTCAGACCCTTTTTATAATAAAACTTATTTCACTAATATTCAAACATTATATATTCACAATGTACCAATGGTGATTGGATTAATACTGCACCTGCACAATCTCAATGTTCAGTACTCTGTTGATACGTTGCTCTATCACGCTATATGAACCATACTTTGCACAGTGACCTGGGCTATCAGAATGCCCATCCCCAGCTAGTACAAGACCACCATCAATACTGCAAAGCTGATCTGTCATACCATCCTGCTGCATTTTCCACTGTTTGAATATCACCGGTTGCAGATAATGATGTTGATGCTTGAAGAAAGTGTTCTTCAGTAGACAGCAACTTTTAAAAGATTAAAGAGATGTATTACTTTTGAGGGGGAGGTTACCTGAAAATAATATGGAACCGGACAACAAGAGATTGCAAGATGGAATATGGCCTATATATGGTTGATTCACCCATGTTCGTCGATAGCCACATTCAGCACATATCTGCTCAATGTGAATTGCAGTTCCACAACGTCTAAATATATGTGGATTAGTGATGCCATTACATTTAACACATATCTTGAACAAGGCAAGCAAATTAGTCTTGCAGATAATGAACTTCTCATCTATCATCGGGCTACAATGATCTATAGAAGAGGGAACTGATCAGTTCAATGTCTGTTTCAGTGTCTTCATCAACACTCTCTAGACTGCTTGGTATATAGTCTGGATCTTTGTCAACACTGGATACGTTTTCTAAGGAAGTTTCATCAGTTTCACTAGAAACATCTTCAGTCTGGATTTCATTGACATTAGATTTTAGAATCTTTACAAGAGGCCCTCCTATAATCTGGCACTGCACACCAATATCACATGATGTGACTGACTTATTTGACTTTCCTATCTGTTGATAGTCAGATGTCTGTACCCCTACATGAATTTCAAAAACATATATTTACATCTGTTTCTGGAGTACATCATGTAAGTAATAGAAATAAAATCATGAAGTAATTTTTTAAAAGCTTGACACACAGCAAATAAATCTATACTGGATTCATCTCATTAAATTTCTGAAATATTAGGCAACTCCTAAAAATGCACCTGGCACAAATGCAACCCCCAAAAAGTTGTCAGGCATCTGACATATGCTGGCATGCATCGTCTGTATGTCCCATCATACATCAGATGGCTGGCAGCCGAAGCAGTGAGTGAAGAGCTGTGCCAATGACAATACAGGAAACAGTACTAACACATATGAATAATGGCAGAGGGGTGGTAGTATGGTGCTGAGTTGGGAGGGCTGCACACATGAGAGGTACCAGGATGGGGTCGAGTCAATGTGGTCCAGGGCATGTGAGGGAAAGGTTGGGCTGCTGGTACATGAAGTGGCCATACAGTTCGACATAGCAACCCTATATATGGGTTACTGACATGAGTACAACAGTTACCAAGATGATATTATTTTGACCACAGTAATATTATATGCATTTCTGTTATGTAGCTTACCAAAGTCACTGCCTCTTTTCAGATGGCATTGTGTTCCGTGATCTACTGAAGTACGATGAGCTGAAGTCTTTGAGTACGAGTGATCGAATGCATCACTATATGATGAAAAGATTTCCATGTTTTCATTGTGACAATCTGTCGACATGTCTGAAGTGCATGTTGCCATCCCAAAACATTGTGCAACCGTGTCTTGAATGATTTCTTCCTGACTGTATGTATCAGCATAACTGTTCTTTTGCAAAATTGGTTGATGCAATACCTAACAGCAATGGATACAATAACACAAAATAACTGTTTTCATCAGCACTTTATCTACAGTACATGATAAAAATAAAAAGGAAGACATGTACTGATATATATATGTACTGCTATTACATCCGCCACTCTGAACAGATACATTTTGAGTGACTGTTCATATTCTAAAGACATTGCATTACTATGAGGTACTAAAGGCTGATATTTCAGACATGGTCCTGAGAAGGTTAAAAGCCTCATTGCAGAAGATACATTGATGGTAGCTGGACAGCATAAACAACTCAGCTCAGTACAAGAAGGCAGCATCAAAGGCCAACAGGGTGCTGAGATGTATAGCGAGGGTAATCTCATCCAGATACAAGGAGATGATTCTTCCCTTATACAGATACCCAGTCAAGCTGCACATAGAGTAGTGCGTGCCAGACTGGCACCCATTCCTGAATATGGACATCACATTGTTTGAGGGGGTGCAATGTCGGGTGACCAAGATGATGAAGGGATTGGAGGGTATGTCATAAGGGATAGATTGGATGAGCTGAAAAGGTACTCCCTAGATGTGGGAGGGATGGGGGGGATATGTCTGAAACCTTTAAATACCTTAAGAGGTTTCATAAGGTTAATAAGGAGGTTATATCCTGTACAACATCATGCAGCATTATAAGGGGTTGGGACAGTATGGGATGGGAGGGCAGCCATAAATTGATACATCTGTAGATGAGCAGATTTGCACAGTATAATATCCTGGTAATACATACATAAATAAATACAAAAATAAGTAAATAAATAAATAATTTTACAAATTCAACCTTGATGCTACCTATTATGTATTTTAACCAGACTCAATTTATCCACCACAACCACTCCCTTCTTATCTCATATAATTACAGCACATTTTGCTGTCTTGTTAAATGTAGCCATCAACAAGGGTGATATACTCACCGCTGCATCAGGGAAATAATCTTCCTTGTCATACTGATGACGCTCACATTCATTCATAGTAGAACACTTGATGGGATGAGGTATGGTGTCTGATCTTAACCTTGATGGACAAGCTCCTTTTACAAGGTCAAGTTTTTTTTTAAATCCTAGTTTCCACTGCTGAAATCCTACAAAGTCCCTAGGTGCAACAAAATGTTCTCCACAAATAACAGATGTAGAACTGCCACCTTTCCAATTCTTACGTGTTTTTCTTACAAACTCATCCAAGACATCACGTAGAGATGGATCCTGTGGCCCAAATGTGAAGACTGACTGTCTGACTGTGCGTATTGCTACAACCACCTACAGCACAGCGTCTTGGCATCTTACTGAATGGTGATATCACAGTAACTATGGCACCTATGGTATAAAGTTACATATATGATTAACAGTCATATAAACATTACACAGTGAGCAATAAATATATATTATTAAGCATCTACATGACCTAATGTCCCATACAGCCAATGTTTCACACAATAAGTAAGAAACAACATGCATTACCGATGACAACTATTCATTTGATATCAGACACTCCACATTAACCTCTTCAGTGTGTTTCTATACATATGGTTGTTCATTTACACAGTCAGTTATTCATTTATTAACTTTAACAGTCAGTAGTGAGGAGTATTCACATTTGTGGCATACTCTTCCCCTATGTTTCTCATCCTGTCATAGTATGGAACTGGGAAATTATGTACAATAGGATGCCACATAATTACTGTCATATCTTCATGTATTCTTAGATGTGTTGGACCAAAAATGACTTTCCTTGGCCATTGACTCTGCCCATCTCCCCCACCATCCCAGCACTACCAAGACCCAGTCATGTCTTATTGCTTATATAATCATTCCACAGATGTTTCTCACCTGTCAGTCATCTGTCTTACTTCACACATATTATGCTGTGCAATTGTTTACCATGGAATTTAAAAATTCACAGCTCTGCTTTCCAAGAACTAGGGGGTTCAATCTTAAGACAGACTGGGGATGACTCAGTGGTAGTGTGAGTAAATATATTTTCACAGAAAGGGTTCTTGATATATGGAATTGCCTTCCTCAGGAGGCAGTGGAGTCAAAAACAGTGGGGGAATCAAAGAACATATAGGAAAATGCTGGCCATCGGGGGTTGGCGGGGAGGGAGAGGATTGTGTAATGCCCCAAAGTTGGGGCATCCCAGAAATGTAAATTAAGTAACAGATTCAGGGTTTACAGGTGCCCAGGGTGCCTGCCTTAGGTATAGACTACAGGATATTTAGGTAAAAAGGGTCCCCTCAGTAGTTTTTTCCCCAAGGTAAATGTTGGCCATTAGGCCCCAGGTAAAGCAGGGTTCCAGGGAGGCTCCAGGCCTACTGTATTAGGGCAAGCCATCTTAGTAGTAGTAAGGGCAGCCTCAGCCTAGTGTCTCAGGGCAAGCCAGCCTAGTAGTAGTAAGGGCATCCCTGGCCTAGTGTATTACGGCAAGCCAGCCTAGTAGTAGTAGTAAGGGCAGCCTCGGCCTAGTATATTAGGGCAAGCCAGCTTAGTAGTAGTGAGGGCAGCTCCGGCCTAGTGTATTACGGCAAGCCAGCCTAGTAGTAATAAGGGCAGCCCTGGCATAGCAGATTAGGGCAATCCAGCCTAGCGAATGTAAGTGAGGCGTATAGGTCCCATAGTAAATAAGGCATTTGGGCCTTTGGTGTTCCCAGCAATTAACCTAGGGCAAGTACTACCCTCAGTACAGGAGTTAAGGAAACCTTAACAAAACATTCAGGGGTAGCCAGATCCTATTTGGGAAGACCATACATTTAGGAAAAGGGGTCCATCCAATGGCGCTCAATTCACAAATACTGTAAATCTCTGTAAGAACTGTACCTTTGACCACCCAGTGGCCTTTACAAGGTCCCTGCTGAGAATTATGTCAGCATAATCTGTCTTGGTTGGTTCCCCTTCGTGGTTACCATCATAGAGCAACGGTTTACATGACAACGTCAGACCTCTGGACTCCTGTAACATCTGGACTTTGGTAGAAGTGTGTAGTTATAGCTAAACCAAATACTGTTGTGGGTAATGTATGTCATCTGTTCTTTGCCTAAGCTTATTGATAGGAATAAGAATTGTAGAATTATTTCAGAATTAGAGTGGCAGTAGGCCTCAGCATCTATTCTATTCTTGTGGAAATAATTTTAGCAGTCATAGATAATGTATCTATCTTATTTGCCACCCTATTGTTTTGGGTGACCCAGAGCAAGCCTCCAATATGCCCTCTCCTACCCGGTACCTCCAGTCTGATGAGACATGAGTATCAGGGTGCTTTCCCACCCCACCACCCACACGGTATGTCTCACACACACACAGACACACACACACACACACAGTCACACACAGTCACACACACACACATATACAGTAATCCAGTGGCTCTCCAATTAAGATTTCTTATCAGGGGGGGTATGTACCTGATAATAATAATTAGGTTTATATACATGCTAATTAATCATACTGCTGATTTCAAATAATCAGCATAAACAATACAAACTTCTTCATTATTTGCACAGTATAAGGAAATGAGGAAATGTAAGAACAGGTTTATACAATGAATCTAGTGTCTCTACCTGATTTTCACATGATTCTTTAGTTTCAAACAAAAATGTGCACCGACCAATCAGATCGCTGCATTTCGTAAAATTCCAGAAAGTAATTTTTTTACCACATTTCATTTTGTTCACATGTTACACATCAAATAAGAGTGAAATCATTTATTTATTATTACTGTAAACCCCAAAATAGGATAGACAAACGTTTACCCAAGCACACCATGTGTCACACACAAAGGCACGCGCACACACACACACACACACACACACAGACGTGTATCCCGGCACATCTCCAGTTAAGGTTTTATAATGGGGCATGTACCTGGTAGTAGTGATCCTGTTTATATGCATACTAATTAAGCATACTGCTGATTTCAACCAATCAGAATAAATAATGCAAATTTCTTCATTATGTGAAAATAAAAAGATAATGAGAAAAAGTTAAAACCAGTTTCTACAAGAAATCAAGTGTGGATAAGTGATTCTCAGATAATTTTTTAGTTTCAAACGAAAAATGTGCACCAACCAATCAGATTGCAGCATTTAATACATTTAAAAAAAAAAGATGTTTTTGGCCATATTTCATTTTGTTCACTTGTTAAACCTCAAATGGTGATGAATTCATTTATTTATTATCACTTAACACCCCCAAGTAGGATAGATGATATCATGTGTTCAACCAAAATTAATGGACGTCAACATTTATTTAAAACATTTTTTTTAGTTCTTTTTTGGTTATTTTTTGTTTTGATCATTTGCAAAACATCTATTAGAACATAAACATTTATAAATGGGACACATTTGAGAGACATATCACATAATAAAGTATAGCCAATCAGATTACAGTACTGGAAAAGTTACTTTTTTGCTATATTTCGTTTCATTCGTTTGCAAAACATCTATTACAACATAAACATTTATAAATGGGACACATTTAAGAGACATATCACATAATAAAATATAGCCAATCAGATTACAGTATTAGAAAAATAACATTTATTGCTATAGTTCATTACATTTGTTCCTGAGATATGATTTGAAATTAAATGTTAACACAGAAGGAGGCATTTAATAAGATTTCATAGAGTGAGACAATGGCACCTTTATTAAATTATAAACAATACTTACAGCTGGATCAAAATAAGTATACAGCATTAACATATCAGTTAGGGTCATAGTAGGACTGGAGTGAAATATTTATGACAGACAAACAAAAACAAGAAATTGAGGCTTCCCATTTATCTGGCTGGTAGTAGGCGAGGACTTTTGACATGCTGCAGTCAGTTTTCATGTACAACATGTGCAACTTACATTAATTGTTACCGTAATAATACATTTCTGTAGCATGCAAACATGATATAAAAATCATATGCAATACAACAAGCATGCCTATGATGAATGCACATCTGTAGAGTAAAAAACACAAGGGAATCACAGCATAAACAGTAGTGTATGCAGAGTGAAGCAAGGCGCGCGTCCACAAGCTGAATCTTTGTAGGGATAAAAAACAAAAGTGTCCCATTCACAGTGTGGAACATTGTGATTTACAAGGCACTGTTACACTGCTTTATTGGGGAGAGGTTCACAAATGACACAGGCATCAGATAAGCTTCTGTTGCAAGGTGACGGTCAATGTAATTTTACTGCAAGCACAAGCCTGAAAGCCGAGAAGTCTACGCGGACAAGTACAGTCACCGTCTGCTGGCACATTAAATCAAACAATGGGGCAAAGATCAAGAAGTGAGTAAAGACATGCCAGTAGAGGTTAACTACTTCTGTTCTGACAGGCTCAGGGCTCAGAGTATTTTCAGATGTGATCCGAGGGGAGACGTGCATGCTACATAAGGCAGATGACTACAAGGCATTCAGAAAGTTTTACCAAGCTCCTTTAGCTTCTTTACCTTGATATTCAGTCACAAACAATGTGATGCTGCAGGCTGCAAGGCTGCCACCGTATAAATTACCTCAGACGCAAATGGGAAAGTGGCAGTTTTTTGACGCGGGTGACAGCTTGCACTGACAGTAGAAGGAGCTCACTACATGAATGGAAGCAGGGATAGACTGAAACCGGAGGGTATTTCTGCTCCAACCACTTTATTTGACACATAAAAAAACCTCATTTGATGAGAAACTCACTTTAAATTATTTACTTTTTCTCTTCTGGTATGCAGCGGGCACCAGGCAATCGCTCTCTCTCTCTCTCTCTCTCTCTCTCTCGCTCGCTCTCTAAGCTTGCGGCTTTCAGTCAGGAAAAGCTATTCAACCTGGCTCGCGCTGCTACTACCTATCAAACACTGCCATGTCCTGAAGGGGCGTATTCACTGCCCCTGTCATGAACGAGCGCTGGGCACATAATGGAAAGAGCGCGCCCGTGAAACGTCAGCTAAATACTGTTAGTGATGTCACATCAGCACGGGTTTCACTGTCCACGGAGCAGTTTCTTTTTTAAAAAAGTAGCTGATCTTCCGCTTTATACGATCGCTGACACTGGCATTTACTTGATGTTGGGGTTGCCTACATTACCAGCAGGAACAAATTCTAACCTGTCCTCAGCAGTACTGAAAGGTAAAAACCTGCAAATTAAAAAAAAGAAAGTTACTGGATATCTGCTCTTTAATGGGACCTTG
This sequence comes from Neoceratodus forsteri, assembly GCA_016271365.2. NCBI lineage: Eukaryota > Metazoa > Chordata > Ceratodontiformes > Ceratodontidae > Neoceratodus > Neoceratodus forsteri. The sequence goes on along the minus strand of CM057452.1, from coordinate 298,457,505 downwards.
TATTCTGGTGGAGGATTTATTTTTTATTTCATTTATTTAATAACATTCGGAATTACAACCGATCTTTTATAGTTAAGAGTAAAATTCCAATATGAGATTCTAAATGAGTGTCGGAGACAAAGCAAAAGAAATCGGCTTGTTTACACCTTAAAGGTTAGCTTGACAGGGGCCCCTGAAGCAGTCAGCTGCATTTAACTCATAATCAGGGAGGTGAGTCATGTCATAGTTCAGCCCTTGCCTTACTCAGTGGCTGAGTCCTTGACAAAAAACATGCAGCTCGGGCAGAAAGAAAAGGATATATAGTAAATACATGTTGGGGGTTGTTGGAGGCCCCTGGCAGGTAGGGGCCTTAGGCCTGTGCCTATGCTGCCTATGCCTTAATCCAGCCCTGAATTTAACCTCTTGAGCCAGAGGTGACCTCTGGGGCTCTGCTGCCACATGGCAGGGCTAAAGGAAGCTGGGGATTTAAGGGGTTAGCTGAATTTGGATGCATAAACACAACAAATGTCCAAACAGGGGGTTATTGAACAAAACAGGATTCTTTATTGTTCCACTGGAGCACAATTAAAGATGGCATTTTCTCCAGCCTACATTTCCACATCACTACAGAAGGATTATCCAATACTCTCCATCTTCTGGGCTGGCTTCAACACTGGTGGGGTACTTTGTTTGATAGCTACAGTAACTAGTCACAAGAGGACACTAAACTTTAGGAGTTTTCCAGCCCTACAGCAAAGGTGAGAACTCCATGGGATTCTTCTAGTCCATTTTCACTTTTACTAGCCACTTGGCAGATTCATAGTCTCACTGGCTGGCACAATATGGCACCAAATGATCCTATGAGGTACTCTAGGGACCCACTCTGTCCTCCCTCAGAGCATATCCATTTTTTCTGCTTTTCACCATCTTTTCTTTATTTTTGAGATCATCGACAATGTGCCCACCTGGGCATAGCTGATGTGCCAGCAGGCACTACACATCTATTTTGGGCTATCTAGATCACACAGAGTACTTTCTGAGGTAAAGTCCTGTTAACTGATAGAAATCTGCATCATGTCAGATGATGTCTGTCTCTTGAAGAGGGAGGCCATTGCTGAGTGCCATACCAGCCAATTTACTTTTAATAAAGCTTTAACATCACCTCAGATCCAGGTTTAATGTCACCTTAGATCCGATGCTCACAAATCTCTCCAACTTCCTAACAGGCAGACCTCTAATTGTACTGCAGATGTGATTTTCTTCTGCTGGAGAAGGGAAACTCCATTAAGAGGCTGAAGAAGGCAGCCATTGTCATGATCAGACACTTGTACTTGACACCAGGCTCTATAGAGAAACTATGCAGACAGTGAGAGCTGTCAAAGTGTGCCAGTAGTACCTCTCCCACCAACTCTGACTCAGCAGTACCCTGCCCTTCAGCAGAGAACATAAGCTCCTCCCATTTTGGAATGTCTAGGTCAGGCCAGCAGACCCAGTCCTCCAATGTCATAGAAAACTGGCATACCCTAGAGGTTGATAGACACTCTTAAAGGGGCATATGTAGCTCCTAAGGGGGGGTATATTTATTAAAAGTTGCATCATGTCTTGTCAGAATTTAGGCTAGGGGAGCATCTCCTGAATTACCAGATTTCACAAATCATATGCCATTCTGGCAGAGTGTGGTTCCTCTATGGAGACACCTGCAGTGGAGACCAAGGAGGATGCTGGGAACCTCCACAAGGGAGACCCACAGGAGGGTGGCAAGGGACACCAAGGGGGAAGGAAGCAGCTCCTGGTGGAGGACTAAATTGTTAGAGGGATAGAACTGGGGGTGGGAGAGGAAGGGGAGGCTAGGTGCCTGGCTGGTGCCATGTCTTGGAGGGACAGGAAGTGAATCCTCAGGATCGCAGGAGCAGCATCATGGGAGAGGGAGCTAGACATCATTTCCACCTTGGGATAAATGACCTAATGGGGCATGGGATCAGAACAGTGTAGAAGTTGGGAAGTTTGTGGAGTTGGGAAGGGACCTTAGACAGGTAGCACACATGGTAACCTTCTCGAGTTGCTGCCTGTCTATGGCATGGGTGTGGCTAGGGTACTCTACACCATGCAGTTCAATTAATGGTTGAAAAACTGGTGCAGAGCACAGTGTTTTGGATTCATTGGGGACTGGGGGTCCACCTGGAGGGATGCAGGCCTATACTGGTGTGATGGTCTTCAACTGTCCAGCAGGGTAACCTGGCTCCTAGGTGATAGGTTTAAATGCTTCATTAGCAAGCTTTTAAACTAGACTGGGGGAGGCACTGATATGAAGCAGGAAATTACAAGCCTCCTGCCACAAAACAGGGTAGTTAGTGAGGTAAACACCATGGTACAGAGGTCAATAGGGAGCAGGATGGGGTAAATGGAGAAAAAGGCAAAGGCAGTAAGGGCAGGGATGGGGAAAAAGGGTAAGGCCATCATAAAATGGAGGGCAAAGAGTACCAATACCCATAGTCTGGGTAACAAGCTTCCTGAGCTAGCGGCCTTGATGGAAGAGGGACACCTGAATATCATGGCAGTCACAGAAACATGGTGCACAGAGAACCATGACGAGGATGTCAACATACTAGGACACAATCTACAGAAGGGACAGGGAGGGTAAAAACGGAGGAGGAGTAGCTGTCTACGTAAGGGAAGGGATCAAAGCAACAGAATTAAATGGTAAATGGGGAGGAGAGGAGGCACTGTGGGTCACCTTGGAGGCAGGCAGTGGCACCACAATCTGCACAGAGGTTGTATACAGACCCCTGTCTCAGGGGAGGAAATGAACAAGAAAATAATGGAAGGCATCCTCAGAATGGCAGAAAAAGGAGAGATATTGTTGATGGGGGACCTGAATATGCCAGATGTTAACTGGAGCACATTTACTGCAGCCACATCAAAGACTAGGGTCATTCTCGATGCCCTACAGGGGGCATGTCTCAGACAGCTAGTGTTGCAACCCATGCAGGAGGGAGCAATCTTAGGCCTGGTACTCTCAAACAGGGACAGAGAGAGGATCACAGATTTAGAAGTGGGTAGCCATCTGGGAAGAAGCAACCACCACACAGTGTGGTTCACAATAAACACAACTGTGGAGTCAAGCCCTACAAAAGCGAGGATAGTAGACTTTAGAAGGAATGACTTTGGCAAAATGGAGGAGTGCCTAAGGAATGCACTAGCAAATGGGCAGGAAGGAGGGGTGGAAGGACAATTGGGAAAAATCAAAACTGCCATCATAAAGGCAACAAGCCTTTGTGTGAAGCAAATAAAGAAAACAAAACAAAGTAAAAAAACACTATGGTTGTCAAAAGAGGTGGCAAGGAAAGATAGGGAGAAAAAGATAGCATTCAGAAAGTCTAAGGAATCAAAGAAGTAACAGGACAGAGAACTGTATCAGTTAAAGCAGAGGGAAGCGGGGAAGGCAGTCAGGATAGCAAAGGGCCAAACTGAGGAAAAGTTAGCCAGTTCAGTTAAGAAAGGGGATTAAACCTTATATAGATACATTAGGGAGCACAGAAAGACCAGGGGAGGGTTAGTGCAGCTTAATAAAGAGGACGGAAGGTGGGCAGAGAGTGACAGTGAAAAGGCAGAGATACTGAACGAACACTTTTGCTCAGTATTCACAAAAGAAGAAGAGGGGGAAGTACCTAAACCAAACAACAGAAGCACTGTGGGCAGGGGGCTTGATACCAGTCCATTCACAGAGGAAGGGGTCTGGAAAGAATTCTTAAAACTCAAGGTGGGCAAAGCAATGGAACCTGATGGGATTCACCCAAGAATTCTAAAAGAACTAAGGGGAAACCTAGCGACGCCACTGACTACCCTTTTTAACAAATCATGGGAACATGGTGTAGTACCTGAGGGCTGGAGGAAGGTGGATGTGATCCCCTTCACAAGAGTGGGAGCAAGGCAAGACAGAGCCAAGAAACTACAGACCTGTTAGTTTGACCTCAGTGGTAGGACAAATGATGGAATCACTTCTGAAAGAAAGAAGTGTTGAGTACCTAAAGGCCAACAGGGCACAGGACCCAAGGCAGCATGGATTCACAGTGGAAAGGTCATGTCAGATGAATCTAATAGATTTCATTGACTGGGTGACCAAAGCAGTAGATCAGGGAGGGGCTGTAGATATGGCCTACTTAGACTTTAGCAAGGCATTTGACACAGTACCACACAAAAAATTAATAAACAAGTTAGCCAGCCTGGGAGTTGGTCCCAGGGTGGTAGCCTGGGTAACAAACTGGTTGGACAACTGGATGCAGAGAGCAATAGTAAATGGAGAACACTTTGGAGAAAGGGGAATTACTAGTGGGGTACCACAGGGTTCAGTACTGGGACCAGTACTCTTTAATATCTTTGGCAAGGTTGGAGCAATGGTCAAGAGTATGGCAGCTTAGTTTCAATGCAAAGAAGTGCAAAGTAATGCGCCTGAGAAACAAAAACCCAGGGGAGGAGTACACAATGAAAGGGATGTACTAACAACAACAAAAATGGAAAGAAGAAGAATCAGCATTTATATAGCGCTTTTCATACACAGTATCTCAAAGCACTTTACAAGCAACGCTAGACTGGTAGTGAAGTGATTGAATGTGTGGTGGCAGCCATATCGCACATCATCACCCACACGCAGCCTGAATAATTGCATGAACTGGTTTATGGGAAGGGGAATGTTGGCCAGGACACCAGGAATGTTCCCTGCTGTTTGCGAAGAGTGCCCTGGGTTCTTTTACTTCCACCTGGACACCAACAAGGATGGGCAGAAGGGACCTCGGTTTAACGTCTCATCTGAAGGACGGCACACCCCAGCAGTACAGCACCCCCCAATACTGCACTCAGATGCCAGCGATTTTTAGGTGCAAGTCCAATCCCGGTGTGGGACGAGAACTCATGACCTTCTGGTCCAGAGGTGGATGTACTACCAACTGAGCCACGCTGACACCTGGGGGACCTGGGGGTGCTCATATCAGATGACCTTAAATTAGGCAAGCAATGTGAAAAGGCAGTAAGGAGGGCTGGGGGGATTCTGGGATGTATAGAGAGAGGCATCACCAGTAGAAAGCAGGAAGTTGTTATCCCTCTGGACAGACAGTTGGTGAGACCCCATCTGGAGTACTGCATGCAGTTCTGGAAACCCCATCTCTGTAAGGCCATAGACAGGATGGAGGCAGTCCAGAGAAGGGCAACCAAAATGGTGCAGGGTCTGCACCAGAAGCCATTTGAAGAGAGACTAAAAGAGCTTAATATGTGTATCCTTGAGGAAAGGAGGGGGGACAAGATAGAAACCTTCTGAGTCCTGGTTACCTGTCTGAGCTCCTTACACTGGTGTCCTCTTATTGTTCCCTTCTCTCCTCCTCGAGGGTCCTCCTGGATATACCCAAGGTTCAGCTCAAGACCTCAGGAGATCATGCTTTTAGTGTCTCTGGGCTGACACTGTGGAACTCACTTCCATCTGCAGTCTGGTAGGCTCACTCGATCACAATGTTTAAGGGGATGCTAAAGGCCCATCTCTGCAGTCTGATTTTTGATAGCTGATATCATCTTTATTATAGACCAGTTCATTGAAGTTTTTGCCCTCTGGAAATTTTTTATTATTGTAGAATATTAATTTGTTCATGGTTTTAATAATGTTTTATTATTTGTTTTAATTTATTTCTGTATGTTTTACTCATGTTCTGTGCCCAGAGCCTCTGGGATTGGGTACCTTATAAATAAAATTGCCTTGCCTTGCCTTCAAGTACCTCAAGGGGAATCAACAAAGTCCAAGAGGGTAGCATATTTCAGAAAAAGATTTGCACATGAAAAAGGGAGCACAATATGAAAGTAGAGGGGGAGGGCTCAGGGGTAACATGAGGAAGTATTTTTTATGGAGAGGATGGTGAATGCATGGAGCAGCCTTCCTGAGGAGGTCATGGGATCAGAAACAGTGGGGGAATTCAAGAATGCATGGAACTAACATAAGGCAATTATAGTGGGGGATAGGAGGGGGTAAGGAGGGGGTAAGGAGGAAGTAGGCTGCTGGTTGACTAGGATCTGCAGCTTATGCAGTAGGTAGGGAAATGGGCAGACTAGGTGGGTTGAGTGGTCCTTCTCTGCCGTCAAAGTCTATGTTTCTATTATATTGTCCTATTATGGATAATATGGCAGGAGCACACATGGGCACACCATTTTCTCTGCTCCTTATTCCTTAGTATGAACCGTAGTATACTTTTAGCTCTCCTCTCTCATTTGTCCATTACAAATTCTGTAATTTTCATATTCTTTGGATCAGGTTTTGGTAACAGTTTTTCAATTTTCACATTTGTCTGTGCAGTACATTTAAATCATTTTTTATTGTTTTCCTGAAGTAAACAGTGAAAAGTCTTTAGCATCAAATTGGCAGTGTTTACTTGATTTCTTTTAACAACCATTTGTCAATGCCGAATATTGGCTGCTTGTTAAACAATTTGTTTTTTGCAATTCTAACCCCAAATTTTAAAGATACTTGTTTTAGGATTTGCCTTGTAAACATGACATGTGCCATTTGTAGTATATTGGCCAAAATGTCATTTCACCCTAGATATGCGAAAACACATCTCATCCAGGATTTAAAAAATGACATGTCACATTTATGAGGTGGTGTGGAAAAATGGCTATGCTGAAATATTGGAGTCAAAATATTGAAAATGAGAGAAGTTATGAGTAAACATTGAAATGGTGTAATGTTCAATCATAAACTGGGCATTTTAAAGTAAAAAGGGGAGAGAGGGGTTTCACGAGGATGGGCTGTGCTAAACCTGTTTCTCAGTCGTCAAAACATAGTTCCAAAACCATAAGCTTCTCCTCAACTATAAGAAGACTAAGACCATGATCTTTGCTACACTGCAGAATAAACTCATCCCATCAACTGCAACTACGCAACAACCACAACAAAGTACTGGACATGGTCCACTCTTTCAAACACTTGGGGGTCACTCTAGATGGCTCCTTCTCCTACATGCAACACATCAATCTGGTCATGAGAACAGTTAACTCCAGAATCAGCATACTGTATAAACCATCGGCACTGTTTTACCACTGAAGCCCTTAAACTCACAGTGAACAGCTCAGTCCTGTTGGTAATCGACTATGGTCTGGTTGTCTATAGAGCTGCCACAGACACAACCCTTCAGAGAATCAAGTTGTCCCTTAATAAAGCCTGTAGACTTTGCCTAGGTGACCCCTGATGAATGCATACCTACTCCTGTATGGGGTTGCTCAACCTAGAGTGCAGAATCAGATACCACGTATGCCTGTTAGCCAAGAAGATGAACCTGGGCCTCACCACCCCTGGGGTTCTGGGCCTCCTCTGTCCTCATTGCAGTAACAGGAATACCAGAAAAGTGTGTAGACAATCACTTAATATTCCCTTCCACCAGACCTCATAAGGTCAGTGGTCATTTGGTTACCAGGCCCTGAAATGGCTAAACTCTCTTAGCTCTGACCTTCTATCCTGTACTAAGCTTGGACAATTTAAGCCATTACTGAAGGCCCACCTGGTGAGCAACAACTCTAAGTGTGATTGTGGTCTTCATCTTCTTTAACATCTTTATAGGTGACATTGCAGAGGGTCTGGAGGGAAAGGTATGCCTCTTTGCAGATGATACAAAGATCTGTAACAGAGTTGATACACAAGGGGGGGTAGAAAGGATGAGAAGGGACTTGGCAAGGTTGGATTAATGGTCAGACATATGGCAACTTAGATTCAATGCAAAGAAGTGCAAAGTAATGCACCAGGAAACCAAAAACCCAGGAGAAAGAGTACACAATAGCAGGGGAGTTACTAACAACAACAAAAATGGAACAGGACTTGGGGGTAGTCATATCGGATGATCTAAAGGTGGGTAAGCAATGTAAGAAGTCAGTGAGAAGAGCCAGGGGGACACTGGGATGCATAGGAAGGGGCATCACAACTAGAAAAAGGGAAGTGGTTATCCCTCTGTACAGACAGTTGGTGAGACCCCATCTGGAGTTCTGTGTGCAGTTTTGGAGACCTCATCTATGCAAGGACATAAACAGGATGGAAGCAGTCCAGTCCAGAGGAGGGCAACTAAAATGGTGCAGGGTCTGCATCAGAAATCATATGAAAAGAGACTGAGAGAGCTTAATATGTATACCCTTGATGAAAGGAGGGACAGTGGGGACATGATAGAAACGTTCAAGTACCTCAGGGAATCAACAAAGTCCAGGAGGTAGCATCTTCAGAAAAGAGATGTGTAAGAACAAGGGGACACAATTTAAAGATAGAGGGTGAGCTCAGGGGTAATGTGAGGAAATCTTTTTCATGGAGAGAGTGGTGGATGCGTGGAACTGCCTTCCTGGGGAGGTTGTTGGGGCTAAAACAGTGGGGGAATTCAAACATGCATGGGACAGACACAAGGCAATTGTAGTGGGGGGGTGGCAGGAAGTAGGCTGTTGGTTAACTAAAATCTGCAGCTTATCCAGTAGGTAGGGAAATGGGCAGACTGGGTGGGCCAAGTGGTCCTTATCTGCCGTAAAAGTCTAGCTTTCTATGTTTCTAATCTCTCCTGCCTACTATGCTGGTTCACCCCCATACCCTAGGCCCCCCCAACTGTCCTCTACCTCTTTCTCTCTACCTCCTCAAATCTCCTCCTCTACTCCCCTCCCCAGCCCGTTTTCAACACTCCTCCACCCTACTTCTCCCCACTCCTCCCACGACAATGCTTGTCTCAAGCTGCTATTCTATTCCCTTGTTTACCTCTCTTGACTCTTCTACTCCTAGCCACTCCTTGCCTGACCCTCTTAGACCATTGGCCAAATTACTGCTCCCCTCCTTCATTAGCTAACCATTTCTCTTTTTTTTCTCTTAATTGTTTTCTTTTTTGGAACCACACATTACTGTATATGTTCAATGTATTATAGCTATGTTTAACTTGTTTAATCTAGTCTATTGTGTTTATACATCCTGTTTGTTTCTGTTGAATGATGTGGAACCTTTGTAAATGAGCTTTCAGCTCAAAGGTCTTGTAATCCTAGTAGCTAATAAATAAATAAATAAAAACTAATGAACGCAGTAGGTGAAAATTTTCAGATCCCTGACAAAATTTCATTTCATGCCTCAAGTATGAAAAGACATTTTGCCCAGGATTTGAATAATGACAGCTGTCACATTCATGAGGGTCTCTGAAGACATGACAATGTTGAATATTTGGGGACAAAAAATTGAAAATTACCAAAGTTGCAAGCCTGCATTCACAAACTTAAATGTAGGCTCATAACTTTGTTGTTTTTTAATATTTTTATGCCAAATTTTCAACACAGTCTTTTATGACCCCTCCTAATGAACAATAATGGGAAAAATGTTCAACTCCTGCCTGAAAGGTAATTTTGTGCCGTGAATGTGAAATCACCTTTCGGGATGCAAAAATGCATTTTGGCCAGGATCTGAAAAATGACAGCTGTCACATTCATAGGGTGCTTTGAAGAAATTGCCGTGTTGAAAACTGTGGGCCAAAATATTGAAAATTAGCAAAGTTATGATCCTGTGTTCATAAATTCCAACATAGGCTCATGACTTTATTGTTTTTTAACATTTGTGCCCCACATTTTTAACATAGCCCTCTTATGATCCCACCTCATGAACAACAGTGGAGAAAATTGTCAAATCCTGCCTGAAAGGTGATTTCCTGCAATTACTGTGAAATCATCTTTTGGTTTGCAAAAACACATTTTGCCCAAGATTTTAAAAATGAAATCTGTCATATTCAAGAGGTGCTGTGAAGAAATGGCAATGTTGCAAGTAGGGTTGTGCGTGGGCCGAATAATATTTTCCAAATACTATGAATAGTAGGCTTGAATATTCAGATGCTACTATTTGATGAGATTTCCAAGGCTCACAGAGCTTTGTTGGCCAATCAAAAGCCATTCCTGGAGCTCAAAAGCAAGCACACCATGAGACTTCCTCACTCTGAGATGGTAGAAGACAGGAGACAGTGGTTTCTGAGAGCTAGCTCTGCAGTACTTTTGAGACCTTAAACGTGCCAAAAAAGAAATAGTTTTTTTGCTCCACAGGCTTTTTTGTGTCAGTATAATTTGTTTGTTCAGTGTCAGAAAAGCTGTGTTTGGCTGTCTGACAAGTATTTTTGTCCTTATTGCTGTACTCAGTTATAGGGACTAGGAGGCTGTCTGCTAACACCCATCTCTGCTGCTGTCTGACACAGATCCACTGTGATTTTTCTGGGTGAAGCACATTTTATTTTTGTGTTTTGCTTTTTTGCTGTTGTCTGATACCAGGCTTGGTTCCCTGCTCGACTGATGAGGGTGCCTGCTAAAGCTCCCTCTTATAGGTCACTGCTCATGATTTGCCTATATGTGCATAATATTTGATTTTGTGAGGCATTGCCCTGCATGTGCATGCTTAATATATTTTTTCATGAGGCTGGGCCTCATGTGTGCACAGCTGTGTGCACAGTTTTTGAAATAAACTTCTTCAGTTCAAAGCCTGTCAGGCTTGACCCACTGAATTATTATTGTTAGTCCTCTGGTTCCAGGCTTGGAACCCTGTACAATTGAGGAGTGCGTTGGCTGACTCCCCCTCCTTCTGCAGCTCTCTGCACTAGAGGTGTGCAAAAAAAAACTTCCGCTGGTGGAATTTCTGCAAAAGTCGGATTTTCGCTTCCACGAAGGTGTGGAAATCAAATTAGCAACTTTCATGGAAATTCCGACTTTGAACAGTGGAATAAATATATGAAATGCAGATTATTCTATTAAACTGTGGAGAAAAAGTCATCAAAACTGATTACTGAACTGCAGAATAATTACATGAATTGAGGAATAATTCACCAAACTGCAGAAAAATAAATCCTCAGAACTGTTATTCCACCATTCATCTGTATTTTTCTGCAGTTCATCCCAAACATCCACGGAACATGTCGGAAATCTGCCAAACACATTCAGAAGATTCTGATCTTGCCAATGGTGGAAATTCAAAAAATTCTCCGAAATTTCCACATTTTCCCAGAACATCCATGAAAGCGGAATTCACAACCTTTGCCCACCCCTACTCCACATGTGATTAAAACATGTGCACGTGTTTTTTTGTTGTTGTTGCTGTTTTTGTTTTGTTAATTAAACCATTGCACTTAGTGGGGCAGGCTTGTCTCGCTGAATTGACTGTATATCATCTGTCAGTTCCTTGCTCAATTCCAAGTTTGACAAAAGAGGTTGCCCTCTTCTTCCCCCTTCTTAATAGCAGTGGTTTTTTTATTTGCTGCTGCTTTTCTGTGGTACAGTATTACTGCTAGGGTTGGCGAGAGTATTACTGTAGTCCCACAAGCACTAAGTAATGAATCACACACACACAGGCACTAGCTAGTAATTGTTTGTGTTTTACAAAGTAACCACTAGTGACCTGATCCATCATGTCTTTAGCAACCTTGCAAACATGCATGGTCAAGCCCCAGCAAAGCATCTGCACCACTGGCCCCAAGTGGTGAGGGACAGGATGATAGACCTACAAATGTACATCCAGGTGATTACTGCCAGTGTTGTCCCTGGGCCACCAAATGCACAGACAATCTATGTAGAACAAAGGAAGCACTCAGGGGGTGCAGTAACAAAATACAGTTAAGAGCAGTGAAGCATTAATTTTCCAATACATTTATTTGTGCTAAGACTGGAGGATGCCAATATAGCCCTGGTGCTTTGACCAGAACCTGGTCTTTGTCAGGAACTGTGTCAGTAACATACAAACGCACTATGAATATACAACCCTTAAACAAACACACACCATAAATAAGTGAATAAATAAGTGAAGTTATAATAAATGGGACTGAGATGCCCTTGTAACTAAACAATTAAAAACTAACATTCCCAAGGATGAAACACTGCATTAAGATTTATAAACATAGTTCATACAGTGACACCAGACAGTATGCAATGCAGTATCTTGCAAAATTACTGAAAAATGCTGCAGTATGCTGCAAGGAGCAGTGTAATTCAATGGCAATTAAGCCCTCTTTTCATCCAGTATTTTGCGACACATCATTTACTGCAAAATATTGCATTGTATCTTGTCTTGCTCCACTGTATATTATTGATACATACTACAGTTCCAGAGAAGGTGGTGAGATAAACTACATAGATAATGAGAGATGGGTGTCTCGCTCTGCATTCAGCATTTTTAAATATTTTTCTCCCCAAGCAAGCCTTTTAGTTCTTGTAGCATTGGGAATAGTACTACTACTAATAATACCACCAGTATTACTACTACTAGTGTCACCACCTGTTACATCTGTACGTTCGCTGTCACATCCTTTTGTGCAGTAGTAGGAAGGCATTAGAGCATATGTGCTTTATACAGGAAGCAGCAGACACCACCACCAATGTTTCTACTGCTACAACTATGGCTGTTACATCCACAGCCAGTGTGCTTCCCACCATCACCACCGGTGCCATTCTTGCAGCAGCCACCCTTTCAGCTGTCACCACTACAGCAGCTGCTGTTACCACTATTTCTATGTCCACAGCCAATGCACCTTCTACCCCATGACTGTGACCATGAGCACCCTCCAGTGCTGACCCACTACAATGTTTGATATCATTTTCGGAGTACTATGTGTGTGGTGTGGTGGATCGAATGTACCACATGCAGCTTGTGTTTCATTAGTGAGAGCTCTATGTTGGTGGTTGAAGTGTCATTGAAGTGTATATGGTACACCAGGTTCAATGGGTGATTAAAGGTGTTGCTGAAGTGCTCTTTTAACGCTATCCTTAAAAAACACCTTGTCTGACCGAATAACGAATAGCGAATACCTGGGATCCAAATATCAAATATTCAGACAAATATTTGGGAAAAGGTATTTGCACAGCCCTAGTTGAAAGTCTGGGGTCAAAATATTGAAAATTATCAAAGTTACGAGCCTATGTTCGCAAACTTCAATGCTGGCTCATAACTTTATTGTTTTTTAATATTTTTATGCCAAATTTTCAACATAGCCTTTTTATGACACCACCTTATGAACAAGGGTGGACAACTTTTCAACTCCTGCATAAAAGGTGATTTCATGCAATGATCATGACATTGTCTTTTGGGACAGATTTACCTAACGATACTTGGACTGTTCATGAGGTAGTGTCACAAATAAGGTATGTTGAAAATTTTGGGGAAAAAATAGAAAAATGCCCAAGTTATGCTACTAAGCTCAAAACTCCATTGAAATATTATAATAGGCATACCTGACTTCCTCAATTTGTGGTCTGGTGTTGAAGAGTGAAGACATCTCTGTGGTTTGGAGAAGATCATGAATTGGACGCCCGCTGTGTAAGTAAAGGTTTGGGGTGGTGTGAAGATTAATGGTGCAACAGACAATGATGGACGGCTTTCTGTTTCATAGAGTTCAAAGAAACAAACAAAGAAAACAGTGAGGGATGTTTTTCTACATTGCAGGTGATGGCACTGGGGGATTGGGTACCTGCACTGTCAGTGTTACATTTATGAGGGTGGTACTGAGAGTGAGGGTCAGGTGGAGGGCAGTAAAGAAGAGAAAAAAACTATGAAGGATGATACTGGGGGATTGGGTACCCCAGTGTCAGTGTTATGTTTGTTGGGGCAGTGATACTCAGAGGGAGGGTCTGGTGGGGGAAGCAGTTACAGCGACACCAGCTACAGACATTGAGGGACAGTTTTCTTTATTCCAGACAATATATAAATAAAATAAAATAAAGTAAAAAAAATAAGAGGTGACAACACTTGGGGAATTGGGCACCCCCAGTGTCAGTGTCATGTTTGGGGGTGGGACAGTGGGTGCTAAGAGGAAGGGTCAGGTGGGGGCCAGTTTCAGGGAAGAGGTCAGAAACCAATATTGATAGACATGTTTTAGACTGACAGGCTCCTTTGAAAGCCGCTGAGCTGTTTGCTGATGGCTTCATGCAAATCAAAGAACCGAAGCCCTCTCTGATTGGAGTGGTTTCAGTACTTTGAAATACACAAAGTTTCAGGCCACCAAGCAGAGAGTGATGTCAAAACCACAGCCCATGGTCATTGGTGTAGGCTGCTGAGCCCTTGATTTTCTGAACTGCAATGGGCTCGGCAGTGACACCCCCGCAAAAAAAATCCCCTATCATTGCCACAAAATGTTGGATGCTTAAGAGCAGCCAACATAAAAAACAGCAGGCCACCAATTCATTCTGGCTTTAGCAGAAGGGTTAGACTGGAAGGGGCTCACCAAGTTCACTCCATCTGAGCTTTGGGATAGCTTCAAAAATAAATATAAAAAGACAAATACTCTTAAGTAACACAATTCTACTAAAATTACTGGACCAAGTATCCTAAAATTTATCTATAAACAGTTTTGAAAAACTGCATTTACATACTCATAATTCTCATTTGAAATATTGCAACACCACTGGACTCGGAGGGACCCAATTCTCAAACCTCCCAGCATGGACCAAGGGGTTTGTGCTACAAAGGATGGCGCAAAGTGTACCTTGTGCCAAAAGATGCACTGGGAACAATTCTCAAAGGCAGCCTGTGTCAACCACAGGCTGCTGACAACAACGGGGCTTGCACCATCCTTAATGGGTTGCAGTATGGTGCTGAGGTTTGGGACATATGCAGACTGCCAAATCCCCTAAATCAAGATTCACAGAACTCTTTCAGATGACTGATTTCTAAGTACCATTAGATCAGCCAGGGCTGGTCTAAGGGTACTTTAGAAATCAGCCATCTGGGAGAGTTGAGTAACATGGTAATGTTCCATGTCCCCCCCAGTCCTGATCCCTGTTTCTTACTAAATTTATCATATTCCTGGCAGTCTAGCAGTCCCCTGTCTTAGCCCTGTTCCACATTTATTAATAAATGTATCATATCCCTGGTAGTCTAGCAGACCCACCCAATGCCCAATCCACATTTCAGTAGCATAAATAGTCCCTTGTGATGTAATGGACCCCCACCTCGACAGGCAGTGCCCCACCACCCCACTGCCCCATCCCCAAACCAAGCCAGCAACTGGCACAGCCAACTGCTCACCACCACAGCCAGCCACTGACTGAGTTGTAAATGAGTGTGTACTGTAAACTGTATGCACTCCGTGAATGACAGGTCAATCAATGAGTGCATACTGAATACAGTATGTGATCATTGAGAGCTCTGTCATTGGCTGGTAATATTGGTGAACAATGGGCAGTTCCAGTCACAGGCTTAGTTTGGGGATGGGGGAAGAGTGAGGTGGTGGGGCACTGCCTGCTGGGGTGGGGGTCCACAACACCACCAGGGAATATTTACATTATCAAAAATGGGGCTTGGAGCTTAGGGGGGATCCACTAGACTACCAGGGATATTATACATTTATTAATAAATGGAGATCAGGGCTGGGAGGGGGGTCTGCTAGTCTACCAGGGATATGATATATTTATTAATATATGAGGATCATGGCTGGGGGAGTCTCCTAGACCACCAGGGAATGTTTCATTGCATTGCCACAGGCTTGTGGCAACCTGTCCACATGTGCCTCTGTGTGGCACACAGCTTGAGTTGCCACAAGCCACAAGACTTTGCTAGCGGGACCCTACCCAATAGTGAATCAAGTGTAGGGTCCCTGATACACCGGCAGTTGGCACAAGCCACCGTTTGGTACAGCTTGTGCTGAGTGTTGAGAATCAGGCCCTGAGAGCTGTCTGTTAAATTATTCACATTGGCTGTCATAGAGGTATGAAAGGCTTAAACAGGGAGTCTGACCAAAATTTCTGTCATCAATAAATTTAGAATTTAAATTAGAATATCCACAATCAGCCTCATGCCAAAAATGAGATCTCTAGGTTACTTTGATTAAATGTTACAAGTCATTTGTCAACCCTAAATTCACTGCCTGTTCAAAAAAAAGCCACTTCCAGTGAAGAGCTACTGATGATTTTATAAGCAGAACTTGCAGCCTAGCTCTCCCTGCAAGCTACTTTACATGACTTATTTCTCACACATTACATAAAACTGCATTGTACCGTAGTAAGCTTCTGAAAAAGTAAAGTTGACATTGGGTGGGCCTGGGCATGCATTTCCAAATAATGTGCAGATGCAAGGTGCAGTACTTAAAAATGTGATGGGGGGGTTGAAATGCAGCAGGAAATATGACTTTAGAATGAGAAAGTTGTGTGCAGTTTTTATAATACTGTATTGATGAGATTTTGAAATGCCACCAGGTTACAACTGTGGAATGCAACAATGACACAGTCTTAGCTGGGGCACACAATTCTGTAATGTGGCAGGGACACTAAAATTCCTAATGTGGCAGTGTTGCATATTTTTAGAATGTGGAAGAGATACACAATTTTGAAATGTGGAAGACACATAAAGTAGTTGCAAGAAAGTGGCAGGAATATGTCATTTTGTAATGTGTCATGGATGCAAAAATGTGGCATGTGGTGGTGATGCAAATTTCAAAATGCGATTTTGATGCTTGATTTCAGATTGTGGCAGCAACATGCAATTTCAAAGGGGCCATGGACACACAATCATAGAATGTGGCAGTGATGTAGTTTCAGAATGTAGTAATCACATGCAATTTTAAAATGAAGCAGTGATACATAATTTTAGAATGTGAAATAGACTTGGAATGTGGCAGTCACTCAGTTATATAACGTGGTGGGGATGTGCAATGCTGCAATATGGTGGAGATGTACGTTTTCAGAATGTGGCAATGACAGACAATTTTAGAATGTGGAAGTTTACAAAAAAATTTAGAATGTGGCAGGAAGGTACAATTTTAGAATATGGTGGAGACATGCAATTTTGGAGTATGGCAATGATGCACAAATATTGGAATGTGACAGTGATGCACAGTTTGGAATGTGGTGGTGACAATCTGTTTCAGAATGTGACAGTGACACACAGTTTCAGAATGTGGCTGTGATGCACAATTTCAGAATGTAGCACATGATGCACAGTTTTGGAAAGTAACAGTGACATATAATTTCAGAATGTAGTGTGACACTCAGTTTCAGAATGTGGAGGTGATGCGCAATTTCAGGATGTGGCAGTGATGCACAGTTTGTGAACGTGGTAGTAATGCACAATTTCTGAATGTGTTTTTGATCCACAATTTCAGAATCTGGCAGTGACACAGTTTAGAATATGGCAGTGATGCACAACTTTGGAATGTGGCAGGGACACATAGTTTTGGAATGTGGTGGTGACACACAGTTTTGGAATGTGGCAGTGATGCACATTTTTGGAATATGGCATTGATGCACAGTATCAGAATGTGGCAGTGATGCACAGTTTTGGAATGTGGAGATGCACAATTTCATACTGTGGTGGTGACACATAATTTTGGACTGTGGCGATGATGCACAATTTCAGAATGTGGCAGTGAACACAATTGCAAAATGTATCAGTGGCACACAATTTCAGAATGTGGTAGTGATGCACAGTTTTGGAATATGGCAGTGATGCATAGTTTTGGAATGTATTGGTGACACACAGTTTTGGAATGTGGTAGTGATGCACATTTTTGGAGTATGGCATTGATGCACAGTATCAGAATGCGGCAGTGATGCATAGTTTTGGAATGTGGAGATGCACAATTTCATACTGTGGTGGTGACACATAATTTTGGACTGTGGAGATGATGCACAATTTCAGAATGTACCAGTGGCACACAATTTCAGAATGTGGCAGTGATGCACAATTTTGCCATGTGACAGAATGCAGTGATGATGCACTATTTTATAATGTGGCAGTGACTTTTGATATGTGGTGGTGATACAATTTTGGAATGTGGTGATGACACAATTTCAGAATGTGGCATTGAAACACAACTTCAGAATGTGGATGGAATGTGCAAATCTGGAATGTAGAAGTGATACACAATTTTGGAATGTGGTGATGGACAATTTTGGAATGTGTAGGTGATGCACAATTTCTGAAGGTGGTAGTGATGCAACAGTGACACACAATCTTGAAATGTGGTGGTGTTGCATAATTTTGGAATGTGGTGGTGACACAGTTTCAGGCTGTGCCATTGAAATACAACTTCAGAATACGGCAGGAATGTGCAGTTTTGGAATGTGGCAGTGACACACAATTTCAGAATGTGGAGGTGACACGCACTTTCAGAATGTGGAGGTGGCACATAATTTCAGAATGTGGCAGTGGCGCACAATTTTGGAATGTGGCGGTAGTGCACAATTTCAGAATGTGTTTATGATGCACAATTTCAGAATGTGTACAGTTTTGGAATGTGGCAGGGACAAGTAATTTCAGAATACAAAGTTGTGTCCTGTCACATTCTGACACTGTGCATCCCTACTGTATTCCAAAACTGCCAGTCCCTGCCAAATTCCTCGATGTGTGTCTTTGTTGCAATCCGAGATTGAGTGTACCACATTTTGAGATGTTGCATCCCTACCAGATTCTGAGATTGCATGTACTCCCCCAATATTCTCAAACTGTGCACCACCTTGACATTCTACACCTCGGTTCAATGCCGCATTCCAAAACCACCTCTTGATGCATTTTAAAAGTACAGTGCTATGCATCTGGACATTCTGGAAATACATGCACTGCAGCCTACTCTATGACATTTTCTGTTGTTGAATGATTACCACTACTAGAGTTTCATAACTTTGGAGAAATTAGTTCTATAAGGTTGCTGACAAGGAAAACTTGGCCATGAGTTCTGGCTATGACATCCTCAGTGGCACTTCACTGAAACTAGCTTTTTATCTTTGCTTGCACACATGTGCAAGAAACATAGTGCCATCATCTGAGTTTTTCAGAGGTGTGTCAGCATCTTCCAATTCAGCCAGTGTGTTTGCAGGTGTGGTCACAGTTCTCCAATCACTGCTGAAGCTGTCTATGACAGCAGTTGAAAATGCAGTGGCATACAGTTGAAAGAGGGAGCTACGTTTCAATGAGCAGCTCCCCCCCACACACACAGATCAACTGTGTCAGTCACCTGATAGAATGGTGTAGTCTTGTCTAGCTTAGAGAGACAAGCCACACATCATTATTTTAATAAACTGTTCCCTGCCAAAGCAGGACCACCAAAATGTGTGGGTGCCTAACAGTCCTTACACACACCAGCTCTCCAAAGCACACCTTCATGGACTCCATGGGTTCTAATCCTCCAGAAATAAAATACCTCAGCATTTGATGTGAAATCTTAGACCTCTTTGTATGTGTAATTCCAAGCATTTTCTCTTACTAGACTCTGTCAATGTGAACTTCTCGCTGCTAAAACCTATGCAAATGAACTTGAGTGTACTGTACTACCTGCTGCTGAAGCAAAGAACAGCCAGAATGCACAAAGAATACTGCTATGCATTTCAGCAGCAGCCAGTGGGGGAGGTTTTCATGACTGAAGCACTTTAATGCGCCTTTTAGTGCTGTCATATACACACCCCTGTGTGGTAATTCACTAAACTGCACACTTAGTCTGGTAATGCAGCTTAAAAATATTTTTTTTTCTCTGACTTGCCATGAGCTGGCATTTAGATAGAATCACACAGCTCTTTCTCAAATCAGATGCTCAATGAAGTCACCCACCTTGTGACCCTAAACATTTAGGGTTGGACATGTCCCCTAACAAAATAGCGAAAACTAGGTATAGAAAAAGAAAACACAAATTCAACCGTAGCTCACAATCAAATCCACCCTTTTCTCCGGTGAATCTGAAGCCGCCTAACAGCCCACCCCTGGGTGCTCATGCACTCCATCCACCCGCACAACATATGGCCGATGGGGGTGCTGTTGTATTTTATTTCATAATTTCTTGATCCTGTTGCTGCCACCATACTGATACAGTAATACTTTTTATGGCTCGAAAACTGCTTGACATTAGCTGAATTATAAATGGTATCCCTGTTTGATGCTGTGGTGCAGAATATGGGGGTGCTCAAATTTTAAGCCAAGTATTAACATGCAGATATGTTATTATTGACTCATGTCACTTACCATTTTATACATCTATTGATTTTTCAATTCACTTTTGCTGACAAATGTTGATCATGAGGATTCTGGTGTCACAATTTAGTTCAGCAACGTGTAACATCTTAGTGCAGATGCTAAGTAACTGTTTTAAAATGCTGAAAAAGTTAACAGCGATGAAAGTGCATGAACTTCTTTCTTCCGTGTCTGGAGTTGTAGTGGTGTTATTGGCAAGTGCATGTCCCTTTGCTCTAGATCTATCAGTGAGATGTCTATTCTGTGCAATGGACAGTGGCTGAATGTTATCAGCTGACAGTTTTCATTTCATTATCAACAGATAAATATTCAGGGCTTTGCAAATGCAACTTTGCTGGTAGCACAGTTTCATGCCCCCAAGTGTCTCATCAGTTAGTGGTTATGTCTTAACCGATGATCACAAAAAGTATGAAAAAGATTTGCTGCTAAGTAATGTAAATGCCAATCCAACTAAGCACCTTTAGGCTGCAAACATAATTTAAGTGTATAGGGATTCTGGACCGGTGTATCACTCCTTGGCACAGCAACAGTTAATAAGTTTAAGCACATTATCAGGACATTGTTTCACTTGTCCCCTCTCCCCACTACGATCCTGGTCACCTGAAATAAACCTGACATTTTAGTATCTGTTTTACATCTTGGCTCAGTTAGGCCATCAACACTGTAAGAACATAAACGGACATATAAATGGGGACTATAAGAACATGGTCACCTGAAATAAACCTGACATTTTAGTGTCTGTTTTACATCTTGGCTCAGTTAGGCAATCAGCGCTGTAAGGACATAAATGGACATATACATGGGGACTATAAGAACATGCCGTGGGTGCTCCTGCCTTAGTCCAGCTGTGCAACATCAGCCTGAAGCTCAGGTAGAGCTTACTGTCTATCACTTTGTTCACCCCCATGTACCTGTACCATTTCACATCCTCTCTTGCCTTAGTCCAGCTGTGCTACATCAGCCTGAAGCTCTGGTAGGGCTTACTATCTACCACTTTGTTCACCCCCCCATGTATCACTGTGCTACATCAGCCTGAAGCTCTGGTAGGGCTTACTGTCTACCACTTTGTTCACCACCCCATGTACCTGCACCATTTCACATCCTCCCTTTATCTACAGTGAATGGATCCCTCATTCCTACGTCACATATGCACGCACAAAAAGGAAAAAAACGGTCTTCAAAAATTAAGATACATTTATTATGTTTGTTATGTTTGCTTGCACACATGTGCAAGAAACATAGTGCCATCATCCGAGATTTCAGAGGTATGTCACCCACTCTTCCAATTCAATCAGTGTGTTGGCAGGTGCAGCTCTGTAAGCCAATGCATGATGGAGCTGTCTATGACATGCTCCAAAATGCAGTAACGCACAGATCAAAGGGATATGCTTCAGTGAGCAGCGATAAGATATCACTTGCTCATGTGCAGCTCCCCCACACTACACACACGCAGGCATGTGTGCCTCTCCTGCACACACACACTGTATAGCAGCAGGGGTGCCCAATCCCCCGTCGGCTGGGCTGCGCTCACCCGGCCCCCCCAAAGCCTTCCAAATGCCATGCTGGGTGCCCACCCCAGCGTAGCAACTCATGATATAGCCGAGGGGTGCCCAATCCCCCATCCACTGTCCTCACCCTCCCCGAGTACTGGGTGCCATGCCAGGTGCCCACCCCAGCGTGGCAATCGATGCTTTGGGTGATGGGGGTGCCCAATCCCCTACTGGCTGAATGCCCCCCAACCATCCTTGTGCCATGCTGGGTGCCCACCCCAGCATGGCAAATGTTCTGCGTCGTCATTGGAAACAAAAAGAACACCTGTAAAGAAAAAATGGTCCCACATAGTCTCCCTGACCCCCTTCCCACAACCTGCACCCACCCACTGCACACTCTGCCTCCTCACACCCCCCCAACCCCATACTTACCTCTGGACCTCGGCGCAACGCTCTTCGGTGGACTGGGAACATGTCTGCACTCTTCAAAGCCGACCGCGGACTGAGGAAATGCTGGTAAGCTTTATAATGGTCTAGATAGGGGGTTTTCAACTTTGTTGCATATCTCAGGCATTTTTTGGGAATTTTTGCACCAAATTTTCAACATGGGGTTTTTGGGAACCCTTCTTATGAATGATGTCACTGTCATGGCGTTATTCGTTCCCAAAGGGTGATTTCGCAGTCACTGCACAAAATCACCTTTTGGGACTGATTAATGAAATGACACTGCCAGTGTTTATAAGGCGGGCTCTCAAAAAGCCTATTTTGAAAATTTGGTGGAAAAATTTCAAAAACGATTGTTTTACGAGCGCAGCAGTAATATGCACGTCAGAAGTTCACAATTTTCAATATTTTCTCCAGATTTTCAACATTGACATTTTACTACACCTTCTTATAAGTAGTACAGCTGTCATTTTTCACATCTCACCCAAAATGTGTTTACGCCCATGTAGCACACAATGGCGCAGTCGGTGTGCTAAATCAATGTACGGGACAAACTGAGAAAATCACAGTGACACTGTTCATGAACAGAGGTCTTAAAATGCCTATGTTGAAAATTTGGTGAAAAAATTCCAAAAAATTACTGTTTTACGAGCGTGCGTTGTGCAGTTCTTACGTACGCTCGTAAATTCGCGAACTTTCAATATTTACACTCCAGATTTTCAACATTGCCATTTTACCACACCTCCTTAGGAGCAGTACAGCTGTCATTTTTCACATCATGCCCAAAATGTGTTTCCACCTATGTAGCGCACAATGGCACAGTCGATGTGCGAAATCAATGTATGGAACACATTAAGAAAATCACAGTGACACTGTTCATGAGCAGAGGTCTTAAAATAGCTATGTTGAAGGTGATGCTACTCCTAAAAATGACTTTTACGATGCGTTGCGCAGTTCCTATGCATGCTCATAAGTTTGCAGATTTAATATTTTCACTCCAGATTTTCAACATTGCCATTTTATTACACTTCCTTATGAACAGTACAGCTGCCATTTTTCATATGCTGCCCAAAATGTGTTTTCGCACATGTAGCGCACAGTGGTGCTGTTGGTGTGCGAAAGCAATGTTTGGGACAGATTAGGAAAATCACAGTTACACTGTTCATGAGCAGAGGTCTTAAAATGGCTATGTTGAAAATTTGGTGACAAAAGTCCAAAAATGACCAGTTACGAGTGAGCATTGTGCAGTTTCCACTAATTCCTCGTAAGTTCATGACTTTGTAATATTTAAGCCCAGATTTTCACCAGTGGCATTTTTCCACACTGCTTTATTTACAGTACAGCTGTCATTTTTCACAACATGGCCGAAGTGAGTTTTCACACTTTCAGCGCAGACATGCATGGTCGCTGTGGGAAATTATTGTTCGGGACAGATAAAAAAAATCACAGTGACACTGTTCATGATCGGAGGCACCAAAATGCCTGAGTTGACAATCTGCTGTAAAAAAAATCCCCAACCTAATTATATTACGGGTGTGCGTTGCACAGTTTCTATATACACTCATGACTTTACCATTTTTTTAAATATTTTTACTGCAGATTTACAACATTGCCATTTTTTACACCTCCCCATGAACAGTATAGCTGTCATTTTTACATCCTGTTCAAGAATGTTTTGCACCTGTAGGTTAAATGCGAGTCGCTGCGGCATAAGCAGCTGCTAAGAAACTGATATTCCCCTGTTCATGAGGTGGGGTCACAAAACCATGTTGAATATTTGAGAGGAAAATACCAACGAATGCCTGAGGTATTAGGGTTTCCAACCATAATGCCCAACCCTGTAGAGAATGACAGGCATCAGGGGTGTGACTTGGGATTCTTGCCTGTAATGCTCATACCATTCCATACCCTGCAGCCAGTGAAAAGCATTGAGGCATGCCTTGGACTCTTCTGCCCCAAAGTTCACCCCATTCTCCTATATCACACCCATCCCACTGTATTTCCTAATGGAATGGGTTGCGCATAAGGGCCAAAGACCCCAAGGAACACCATGACACTTGTCAGTCTCTGCAGGGTGGGTTGTACTGAAATGGCATGGCTGTTATGCCTGATGACCCAAAGGCACACCCCAATGCCTGTCACTCTCTGCAGGGGGGTGGTGGTGGGGTTGACTTCAGTTCAATACTTCACTGCCATTACTATTACGCTGCTCTGTAACTTCTACACTACCACTGCCAGTGCCAGCAAGCAAACATTTGGCATTGACAAATGCTTGTTTGTACAGGGAATGAAATGAGAGTTACAAAATAGCTCATAACTGTAAAATGGAATAACAAATCTAGGTTTTTGGTATGAGATTTATTGGGGGCACACTGATTCTAATTCTGCAATGTAGCAGTTTGGCTGGACTCCCTCTTTAAACTGGAAAACAGACTGCTGTATATGTTTTCCTTTACTTTAAACACAACTCTATAGCCACTTTTGTAGATGTAGAAAGCTCTGTATACTTAATACTTAACTATAACTGAAATAGGGCCAACAGTGCCCTCCAGCATTCTCCTCTCTTCAGAACGCTGGCAAGTTCTGAGAACCTAATGTACCTTACACCATTATATATTAGCAAGGAATGTGTGATGTTATGAACTTGTTGGGAATGAACATAACGTTTAAAATGCAAAAATACAAATATACTGCCTTTTTTTTCCAAGGAAAAAAACAAACTTGCTTACATCAGATGTAATAAAACACCAAACATGGTAATGAATTCAAGGATACTTAACTGCAATCCCAATCTGACCCACATTCTATTATGTACATTATGTATGTTCTCACCCGGTATAACAAAGAACAACAGTAAATTGTCCCACTACTCCTTCACTAGCACAGGACTTGTATTCCTTTGCCAAAAGGACAAATAATCCAAAAAGTAAGATAAGTATGCCAAGTAGCAAAACATGCTATAAAAACTGTCAGACAGCTCCAAGTATCCATTCAGTGCAAGTTAATGTATTGTACGTTTGCTCTCACATAGATCAGACAAGTGTTCCATAGCAGTTCTGCTGGTGTTTCCTTCTCTCTCTCCTTTCCTCCAAACTTCTGTCAGACTTTGTTTCCTTTCCTTTTCCATTCCTGTTTTCTCCACTGCTCTCAGTTCCTGGGTCCACTCAATACACAGGCACTTTCAGCTCCAGTCCACAGTCAAGGTCTCAGATCCCACTGTAGCCTATTCCTTGTCCTCCTTTTCAGAGTCACCTTAACCTCCAGGGCTCAGTCAGTGTGAGGAACACTTGATAAGTAAGTTGACTGAAGTTAATTAAAATGTTGTGAGATGGAGACAAACAAAAGCCTACTTCATGGTAGTGCATCCAACAAATATGAAAAATATAAAATATAGTTTTTTGCCATAATAAGCAAACAAATGGCATACCATGTATAAAATTAAAATAGCCTATCAATTGTCTAATAGAGCAGCTACTCCTCAGTGTCTCACCACCTGGCAGCCATTTTTATATTAGCTAATTAGATAGTGGATATTAAAGAAAAAAATATATATATAGATGATAATGGATGGGCACCAGTTAATAACAATGCTGTGTTCCCATCAAGAGGTTGTCATGACAACCTAGTAAACCTCCAGAGCAAAGTTTAAGAGGTTTACAGTTGACATGATGACCTCAAGATGGAAACTCCGCGTTGCTAACTGGTGCCCATCCATTGTCTGTTATAATGTATATGCACCAGTTAAATGAAATTTGTCCATACTTTATGTTTTTCTTTGCTTAGTGCTGCTCTCCTTCAGGGCCAGCTCTCACTGTCATGGTCGTTCATCATAAGCTGGTAGTTCCAGAGATGCACATGTGCAAAGCCATTCACATTGTTATGCTATCATTGTGATGTACTCAAGAGCATATAACAACCTTTTGACATAACAATGATAGCATGACAAGGATAGGAATTCATTGAATTCCATCCTTAATAACCATCTTCCATACATTATTACTAACTTAAGTGCATAAAGTTAACACACACTGAATGATAGCTGTCTTGACTCCCAAAGTCCAGTGCAGTTCTCTCTCTCTGAGACACACACACATGCATACACACACAAATACACACTCTCAGCTGAGAACCAAAAGAAGGGAACATTCAGATTTTTTATTTTAAGGGGTTAAACTGCACTGAGAGAAAGTGGTATTTCTAACATTGGTTCCTAGTTGCATAATTGCACAACACTAGAGAAAGGAGTGTGTGGGGCTGTAAGGAAATTCCTCAGACACTTTGACCAGTGAGTCTGTAGCTTAATGGTGAGAGTGCTGGAATGGCATACCAGAGATCTGAGGTTTGAATCCCAGTAGGCCACACTTTTCCTTTCTCATTTCCATCCTTGATTTAAAAATATGTATACCTTGCAGGGGTTAAACTGCACTGAGAGAAAGTGGTATTTCTAACATTGATTTTTATTTTAGGAATTTTCCTTGTTTGGTCCCATTTCACCCCCTGCGGCAGAATAAGATAATTGCACAGAACTCAGTATTGTTTTTTTTTTTTGGTTGTTGTTTTCCTTTTCACTCTATCCTACACTATTCCTTTCTTTCTGTCTATCCTTTAAATTCATGTCAGGATGGACAACCTGGCATTCTCTTAATCTGTGCTATCCCTGTCAATTAAAAATCAAAAACATTTTGTTTATTAATGGTTGAGTTCTGAAAATAAACTGACCCTTCAGTAAACTCTCCTGGAAGGACGTGTTATTTAATTATAGAATTTATGTTTAGCTTTCTTACTTACTTAAAATGCAGCCATTAGAAATAGCCATATTGGTCCAGCAGACACTCGCTATTTGGGAGACATGCACAGATTTGCATGATTGAGAGGGAGATGAGCGCACGATCGCACATTCATGCAGGAACTGTGCACTCAGTCATGCAGTTTAAAGTAATTTAGAGCCTCAGCATTTCAAAGTGAAGGACTGCTTGGTAAGGTAAAGCAAGAAAGCAAGTGCGATCCTGATATAGATGCAGCAAGAAGCGAGCGGGATGTTACTAGGGAAAGAGTAAACAGTCCCTCCTGCCGCTCACTCTTGCTGAGACCAAAAACAAATAAATGTTTTAATTTTGAACAAGCCTACATCTAGGGAGAGTTGTAGGCTTGTGTGAAGGCTGGAAACTATTTTTAAAATTTATAGAGGCATTTCTTGGAGGGGGGGATAGCCTTTACAGGCAAAGGGAATGAGTTCATGCTACCAGCTGAAAGAAAAGCCGATGGATTAAATGGCCAAAAGGTTAAGAGCATGAAAACAATGCTTACAACTGGAAAACGTGTGTTAGGCTGTAAAACACTGTTAATTCAAGATAAATTAAAGTCATGGACCTGGTTTTTAGAATAGTAAAATGATTTAAAAATGTATATGGTTAAGTTAAAATAGTAGGAAGATGAAACTTTTGGACCTCTCCTACTTAGCAGGCAAAATGGATGGGGAAGCACACCCCCCGTCTATTTAATACTGAGAAGGCTGGAGATTTCCACATTGTGAAAGAATAAAATATGTATTTTTCTTTTACCTGAAAATAGCCCTGAATGATTGTGGGAAGGTCCTTCTATAGGCAAGGCAGCCCAGAAAATGACTGTCTTTATAGAAAGAGTAATGATGTCAGAAAGAAGGGAGGGGCTTAAAGGTCCCATTATGATGTCATATAACTAATTAAGGATTATTCTCATTAAATACAGTGCTATATTAAATCTTTTCTGGTATATAAAATGTGGGTGAAATGTGACAGATTATGGAAGGACTCATAACATTGTGAAACCCTTTCTAGATCCTAAATCAAAACATTTCAACTAAATTAGTTGGTCACATGTTGATGAGGTCATCAAACTTTTGTTATAAAATGCTTCCTCTAGAGGGCTTCAAGTTATTGAGTGTTGGAGGACAGTCAGTATCTTCTGACCAGCAGGAAGGAAGGAGGTATGAGAGCTTACACACCTGAGTTACAGAAGTAAGGATATTGAATATACAGAAAAGAGAGGAAGTCAAGAAGAGGACTTGCCTGATTATTGAACGTTATGTTTTCAAATGGTGTGAAGGATTTAACACCACAAATTATTTTCTTTTCTGTAAATATCTGGACTTTTTATCATTTGAAGAAATAAAATGATAAATGCTGACTTAAGCATTTTTTATGCACTTTAAAAACTGTCTGCTATCTGTTATTAATATCCATATGTCCACATAGGTGTCAGAAATGGTTTTCTTCTAACCTGGTACACTGAGGCTGCCTGGAGACCGTACAAAGGGGGTGTTGTATATACAACACCATAACAGATGCAGGCAGATACATTATCGGAAGACAGTGCACTTCATCTCACAAGATCTGTGAGAGAAAGAACTGGAGAACCTTTATTATCTGGATTGGAGACTGGTACTAAACCCAAGATGAAAAAATCAGAGGACAAAGAGGGAGTGACAGCTGCGGCGCCTACCGAGAGAGGAGTACCTGTAGCACCTGATCACCCCAGTGAGCTATTAAAATGGCTTTGTATGAGACAGCTAGATATGGAAAATCAACAAGAAGAAGACCAAAGACAGAGATATGAGGACCAGAGGATCCAAGTGGAGGAATTTTGAAGACAAGACCAGAAAAGGAATGAGACCCTAAAAGCAATCCAAGAGATGATACAAGGACAAGGCGAGAGGGTAATACCAAGAGATATAAAATTAGCAAAATTAATGGAGAGTAATGATATACAGGCCTATCTCACCACATTCAAGAGGGTTGTCCAGACATGTAACTAGCCTCAAGATCAATGGGTAAATAGATTGGCACCCTACTTGTCTGGGAGGACCCAGTTAGTTTTTAGTCAAGTGAGTACTGTTGATGCAACTAACTATGCCAGGGTGAAGGAAGAAATCTTGAGGAGATACAACATTAATACAGAAACCTACTGGCAAAGATTCCATTCACAAAGAATGTTACATTATGATACACCAAGAAAAACTTATGCCAGGCTCAAGGACTACTGCATAAAATGGCTAGAACCAGCATCGAAGACCATTGATCAGACTGTGGAATTGATCACTATTGAAGAGTTCATTCAGGTTTTGTCAAAGGATGTACAACTCTGGGGGAAAGAGCATAAGTCAGAAACTGCTGAGGAGACTACTAAACTAGCCAAGGATTATCTGGCGGCCACAACTACAAGATCCAGAGGACAACCAGGTAATTCTGGAGTGCCTGCCACCTCGGTAAGACCCCTTTCTTATTCTACTAACCAGACTCAGAGACAGACGCAGTATACAAGAAGAGACAGAGGAGGTAGAATTCCTTATGCTGAACTGATATGCCATGGTTGTTTGGGTAAAGGACACATTGTTAGGAATTGCCCTAATAAAAGACATGAAGCAGCACATTTTGCCATAGCAAACATAGGTTACGTGGAATCAGTGGGTATGAAAGATCACCAAACCATAGGATTATTTGATTCCGGGAGTAGACAAACTCTGGTGAGGTCTGATTTGGTTCCTGATGATATTGTGACTCTCCAAGATACCACTGTAAAATGCTTTCATGGTGATATTCATCAATATCAGACAACCAATCTTGAGTTAACTGTAGACAACACCAGTTGTACCATTCTAGTAGGATTAGTTCCCAGGTTACCAGTTCCTGTGGTAATTGGGCAAGACTTTCCTCCATTTACAACATTGATGACAAAACATCAGACTTTTGTGGACTCTGTAAATGTAGTGACTTGGTCCCAAGCAAAGGCCCAACTGGATACTATTTTCTCATTCGAGGAAGACTATTTTGAGTCTAAAGGGAAAAATAGAAAATCCAGGGAAACCAAGAGAACTGAGAAAAAGGCATGGAAGAGAGCACATGAACAGCATACAGATGGAACTTTAAATTTGTTTCCAGAACTGTCTTGTGATACAATTTATAAAGACAGTTGGCTGATGATGCTTTGAAACCCTTGTTTTTACAGGTGGATCGAAAACAACAACCAGGACAGTCTTATTTCTATTTGAAAAACAAAATTTTGTATAGAATGTCTAGTGATGTACAAAATGGTATAGAAACTGAGCAATTGATGGTACCCTCTAAATATAGAGAGCAGATCATGTACCTAGCACACGACATACCCGTGGCAGGACATGAAAGAAGGGATAAAACAGTCCAACATATTTTATCTAGATTCTGCTGGCCTGGGGTACATCAAGATGTTGCTGCATACTGCAGATCATGTGCTAAATGTCATTTGGTAGTTTAGGGAGGGAAGACTGATAAAGTACCATTACAGCCTATTCCCTGTGTCACAACCCCTTTTTGGTCGGGTAGCCATGGATGTAGTGGGGCCCATTCTGAAGAGTTCAAAAGGGAATCGATATATACTAGCAATCTGAGATTACGCTACCAGATATCCCGAGGCTATTTCCATGAGAACGGTTACAGCTCCCTGAGT
Source organism: Neoceratodus forsteri (assembly GCA_016271365.2). Lineage (NCBI taxonomy): Eukaryota > Metazoa > Chordata > Ceratodontiformes > Ceratodontidae > Neoceratodus > Neoceratodus forsteri. Next base: position 298,427,178 of record CM057452.1, on the reverse strand, counting down.
TGCAGAAGAACTTGCCAAGGTATTTAGTAGGATGGGGATTCCTAGAGAAATTCTGACAGATTGGGGCAGTAATTTTACATCTGTAATGTTACAGGAACTATGTAGACTACTAGGAGTTACCGCACTTAGGGCATCACCTTACCACCCCAGACAGATGGTTTAGTGCAGCGGTTTAATAAAACAATTTAAAAAATGCTCCAAAAATATGTCCATGACGAGGGTCGATACTGGGACAAATATCTCCCCTATCTTCTATTTGCTTACAGAGAAGTACCAAAAACAACTACTGGTTACTCACTATTCACTCTGTTATTTGGATGTAACCCAAGAGGACCATTAGATGTTGTCAAAAAACACTGGGAAATTGGGGAAGTGTGGGGTATACTAACATTGCTGACTACATGAAAGCCTTAAGGATAAGGTTGGTAAAATATGTGACTGTTGCTCAAGAGAATGTACAGAACAAACAACTTGATCAAAAAGAAAGATATGATGTGGACCTAAAACTTAAACAATTTAAACCAGGGGACAAAGTTTTGTTGTTGTTACCTACAACAGAGAATAAATTGCTGATGAGGTGGCAAGACCCATATAGTGTGACTTGCCAGACTGGCATAATAAACTTTGAAATAGAAATGCCCGGACATCGGATCTTGAAACGTGTTTACCATGCTAACCTATTGAGAAAATGGGTAGAGAAAACAAAAGATGAATTGGTTGGGTATATCCAAATGGAACAAAATCATTCTGAGCTAGACATAGCCTATGAGCGTTTGGATCCCCATAATAAAGAAACACCAATACATATAAACCCTGAACTAACACCGGACCAACGTCAATATTGATCATCTCTTGGCCTACCACCAAGACACTTTTACGAAAACACCAGGCCAAGCAAGAGGAGTAGTACATGAGAGCTGTACTACTCAAACTAAACCTATACACAAAAAGCCATATAAGCTACCTGAAAAAGTTAGACAGGAAGTGATAGAAGAGGTAAAAAGAATAGAACGAGCAAAGATTATTGTTCCATCTCGCTGCCCCAGGTCCTTGCCCCTAGTGGCGGTAAACAAGAAAGAAGGATGGAATTAGGCTATGCCTAGATTTCCGCTGCATTAATGAAGTCTTGGATTTCGATGACTACCCTATTCCCAAGATTGATGGTCTATTAGACCATATCGGATCAGCCAAGTACATCAGTGTCCTGGATTTGACAAAGGGGTACTGGCAGATCTCATTGGCAACCAAAACACAAGAATTAGCAGCCTTTTGCACCCCATTAGGATTATACCAATATACTACAATGACATTTGGCCTACACGAGCTCCTGCTACCTTTCAAAGGTATATGGATCACGTTCTAAGACCCCATAAAGTGTACAGCACAGCCTATTTGGACGATGTAGTGATCTATAGTCCAGATTGGCCAACCCATTTAACTCACCTTAGTGCCATTGTTCAAAGCCTTAAAGATGCTGGTCTGACCATAAATCCCACCAAATGTGCCTTAACAAAAACAGAAACACGCTATTTTGGGTTCATTACTGGTAATGGTGCCATAAAGCCAGAAATCAGTAAGATTGAAGCTGTGGCTGTCCCAGTACTAAGAAAAATGTATGGTTATTTTTAGGTCTGGCCAGTTATTATCGTAGATTCATTCCAGACTTTTCGACAATTGCTACCCCTCTGACAGACCTTACAAAAAAATGTTACTCTACAAAAATAAAATGGAACCCTGATTGTGACCATGCTTTTAGGAAAATAAAAGCAGTATTGTGTTCTGCCCCTGTCTTACACAGCTCTGATTTTTCCAAACCATTCGAGGTTCAGACGGACACCTCTGACACAGGCATTGGTGCAGTATTAACACAACATGATAGCAAGGGAGAATATCCAATTCTTTATTTGAGTAGGAAGTTACATGAAAGGGAAAGGAAATATTCCATGGTTGAAAAAGAATGCTTGCCCATGAAGTGGGCCATAGAAGCCTTAAAGTACTATCTATGGGGTGATGAATTCACAGTGGTCACTGACCATAATCCTTTGTGCTGGTTGAACCTCATGAAGGATAAAAATATGCTGATCATGTGGTGGTATTTGACCTTACTGCCCTTCAAGTTTTCAGTCTGACATAGAGCAGAAACCCAGCATCAAATTACAGACTTCTTGTCAAGGTCTGGGGCTGACGGTAATGCTACCTTGGGAGAGAATACTGACTCCATATGTGAAAAGAAATGATTGTTTCTGAAACTGTTATAAGCATAGCAGTTATATTCACACCACAGGGAAATTGATTGGTTTGGAAGTAGTAAATGTTGATTGTATTGTTTTGTTTATACAATCCTTTCCAATCGTTATTAAGGGTCCCTGGGTGGAACTTCTAGTGAGGTTGGGCGGAAGTTCCAACCCTACCAAAGGGTTAGGGTTAGGGTTAGGCAACCTATTGATATCTGTTGCCTTCTTGAATAGGGAGGAATGTGGCAGAATAAGATAATTGCCCAGAACTCAGCATTGGGTTTTTTTCTGTTGTTTTCCTTTTCACTCTATCCTACACTATTCTTTTTTTTCTGTCTATCCTATAAATTCATGTCAGGGTGGCCAACCTGGTATTCTCTTAATCTGTACTATCCCTGTCAATTAAAAATCAAAAAACATTTTGTCTATTAATGGTTGAGTTCTGAAAATAATCTGCCCCTTCAGTGAACTCTCCTAGAAGGATGAGTTATTTAATTATAGAATTTATGTTTAGCTTTCTTACTTACTTAAAATGCAGCCATTAGAAATAGCAATGTTGGTCCAGCAGACACTCGCTATTTGGGAGACATGCGCACATTCGCACGATCGAGAGGGAGATGAGCACTCGACCGCACATTTGTGCAGGAACTGTGTGCTCAGTCATGCAGTTTAAAGTAATTTAGAGCCTCAGAGTTTCAAAGAGAAGGATCTCTTGCTAAGGTAAAGCAAGAAAGCAAGTGCAGTCCTGATACAGATTGGCAAGAAGTGAGCAGACTGTTACTAGGGAAACAGTAAACAGTCCCTCCAGTCACTCGCTCTTGCCGAGACAAAAAACAAATGTTTTAATTTTGAGCAAGCCTTCATCTAGGGAGAGTTGTAGGCTTGTGTGGAGGCTGGAAACTATATTTAAAAGATACAGAGGTATTTCTGGGGGTGGGGGGGATAGACTTGACAGGCAAAGGGAATGAGTTAATGCTACCAGCTCAAAGAAAAGCTGTTGGCTGAAAGAAAATCTGATGGATTAAATGGCCAAAAGGTTAGCAGCATGAAAACAGTGCTTACAACTGGAAAATGTGTGCTAGGCTGTAAAACACTGTTAATTCTAGATAAATTAAAGTTATGGACCTGTTTTTTAGAATAATAAAATGATTTAAAAATGTGTATGGTTAAGTTAAAGTAGTAGGAAGATGAAACTTTTGGTCCTCTCCTACTTAGCAGGCTAAATGGATGGGGAAGTGCCAGTGGAGGAGTCAAAGGGGGGGGCTAGGAGTGGTCGCCCCTCCTGGCTGCCCCAGTGTGAGTAGTGGCACCCTGCCACCATCTTTATTCACTGTTTAGTGCCCATTGTGCAGCCTGTCATTCGCTGAATGACCCTCCCTGGCTCCTAAATGATCTCAAACCTGGCTCTGCTACTGAGCGTGCCCCCAGTCTATTTAATACTGAGAAGGTTGGAGATTTCCACATTGTGAAAGAATTAAAATATGTATTTTTTTACCTGAAAATAACCCTGAATGATTGTGGGAGGTCCTTCTATAGGCAAGGCAGCCCAGAAAATGTCTGTCTTTATAGAAAGAGTAATGATGTCAGAAAGAAGGGAGGAGCTTAAAGGTCCCATTATGATGTCATATAACTAATTAAGGATTATTCTCATTCAATACAGTATTATATTAAATCTTTCTTTTCTGGTATATAAAACGTGGGTGAAATGTGACAGATTATGGAGGGACTCATAACATTGTGAAACCCTTTCTAGATCCTAAATCTAAACATTTCAACTAAATTAGTTGGTCACATGTTGATGAGATCATCAGACTTTTGTTATAAAATGCTTCCTCTAGAGGGCTTCAAGTTATTGAGAGTTGGAGGATGGTCAGTATCTTCTGACCAGCAGGAAGGAAGGAGGTGTGAGAGCTTACACATCTCAGTTACAGAAGTAAGGATATTGAATATACAGAAAAGAGAGGAAGTCAAGAAGAGGACTTGCCTGATTATTGAACTTTGTGTTTTCAAATGGTGTGAAGGATTTAAAACCACAAATTATTTTCTTTTCTGTAAATATATGGACTTTTTATCATTTGAAGAAATAAAATGATAAATGCTAACTTAAGCATTTTTTATACACTTTAAAAAACTGGCTGTTATCTGTTATTAATACCTTCACGTCCACACCCCCATATCTTCAGCTTCAGCTGATTGTTTTCACTCTAAACTTGTCCAGTGTTGCATCAAGCAAAGTTTTGCTTTGCAGTAAGGATTGGCTTGACAGAAAGGGAGGGCATTTGACTCCATGCCACCTAGAAGTCTGTTGAACATATTAGCTGACCTTGTGGTGAGGGTGGATCTTACTTGCTAGATCAGCAGCTGTATATGGGGGAGGAACCAAGGGGTAGTTTTAACTAGCTAATATTTGGGGGTTAAGGTAGTAAGGAGTGGGGTGCCACAGGGATCAGTTCTAGGGCCAGTACTTTTCAACATGTTCATGTTACATTGAGGTAGGGAACCAAAATAAAATTTGCCTTTTAGTGGATTACACCAAAAGCTACAGCAGGGTGGACAGTGATGAGGATATTAGGAATATGTTAGCAAGGTTAGAACAATGGTCAGATGTCTGACAGCTTAAGTTAAATGCTATAAAGTGCGCAATTATATATAGGCAAAATACATCCTCACTAAAGTACTGTAGAAGTGGTATTGGAATCAAGTGGAGCTGAGGAAGTTTGGGGTTATAAAATGGGAAAGCCTCAAATCTACAATCCAGTGTTACAAAGCATATGGAAAGTCTAGCAGAATTCTAGGGTGCACCAGCAGGGCTTTGTTTGTTGTTTTTTTTTTGGAGCAGAAGGAAGGAGGTAATTTTTCACCTCTATAGGTCTCTAGTGAGGCTGCTTCTGGAATACTATACTCTGTTCTTGAGACCTCATCTGAAAAAAAGATATGGATTATAGTGAATCAAGTTCAAATTTGTTTTATTTGATCAGACCAAAGTGCTAGTACAATGAAAGAGTAGATAGACACAACAAATACAATAAATGTATAAATATAATCATATATGCAATACATAAATGCAAGAATCCAATATCAACTAATGCATAAAAATATTTTTAACTACTTATAAAAAAGCATCCTTGGCAACAGTCAAGCAGGATTAATCAGAAGAGACCATTGGAAACAGTGAAGCAGGATTATTTAGAAGAGTTAGAATATTGGTATGGGATGACATAAAAAAAGCAATTAGCAAATGCTCTAGAGAGCATGAAACCTCTTCTAAAGGGTTTATGTCTATGTACCTACATTCTCCAGAAAGTGATATTTTCAGAAATGAAATATCTTTATCATAAATAAAATTGCAAACTGTACCACAATCACTCTGATAGGTTTTCAATACAAATGAATAGACTTAAGATATCTGGCCAGTTGCTTACGAGTTCTTGGATCCCCCAAGTTGAAAACTTTCCCAAGTACCGAATCATTGGCGCAATAAAATATCATTAAGAGAAGGACCCAGCCATTTGTCTTTTTTACTGTTATGTTGAGGTAAAAACAATAAAACATGTTGCAAATCATCAGGTTCAATCCTACTGCGTTTGCAAATTGGTGATATTATATTTCCACAGTTTCATTTGTACAGTAGACCAGGGCATTGTATTGATACATTTCTAAGCAAAAATGTAAAGCACTGAGTATTTGGCCTTGTCATTTAATGCTACCAAGACCCCACCCACTGAAATCCCACGTCTGTGTAAACAATCATACCTGACAGGGTGGGCAGTATTGTGCTATACTGGACCACCCAGGGGCATAATGAGGCCTGATGCCACAGGGGGAGGGCCTTATTGCCCCTGGAAGGTCTGGTAGAGCACAATACTGCCCACCCTGGATGGTACTATTGCACTTAGAAAATGGGAACTGTAAAAGAAAATAAGTTTAATAAAAAGTGTTAATAAAAAAGTAATTTAAAATAAGATTTGTAATTAAATAGTGCCTCCGCCTACTTTACAATGAGGCCTTTAGTCCTAGTAGAGACTCTGTAGTGATCCCCCCCCCAAAAAAAAATACAATGCTGGTTGTATGGAGTTGCCACCTCCACAGTAGGCTGTTATTTCACTGTCCCCTTACCCCACATACACACACACTCCACCTCCACTTTTCTTTTATTTCATTATTGATGCTTTTTTTGACATTTCTTTTAATACTGGAGCAGGAAATGTTGCAGTTGCAGTCAGGAGGAGAAAGCATGGTCTACATTCTTTTATGTGAGCCTGTGTTATTAGTTTTGAAGTTCGTTGTTTGCAGTAGTGCTCTCTGACAAAGAAAGAAACAAAGACTAAGTAATTATTTCTGTAGATCATAGAATCATGATTCGTAACAGTGTTTTGCATGTTCATTGCTGAAAACTTTCAATGCCATTTTGTAGGCCTTTTTTTCTAGGCTGCCCATAAACAACCTGCCTGCCTACATGACTATTAATAGACAGACTGAGTGCTCGGCCCTCAGCCGATCCTACAAACATGAGTCTTTTTTTTTTTTGTAGGCTTTAATGACACTACAGAGAAAGCTATCTGCTTGATTTTCTTTTAAATGAAGCGATGCATAGGTAACAATGAACACACAGGGAGGCCAATCTGGTGACAGGGTGGCAGTGGGCGCAATTGCTGGGCTATATATTGTGTTAGGAGCAGAATATTTAAAAAAAAGTCAGTTTGTTATTTTTGACTTCCCCCCCATTAGTAGCTAGGAGAGAGGTATATGAATGAGATTGCTGAAAAATGGAGCCGAGGAAAACCAGAGTTAGTGGCAGGGCGAGGGTCTGCTCACTTAGACAATGGACTGGCATCTGCAGAAGGGGTCCCAAGATCATGATCGGGAGAGTGCTTTTGGAAGAGAGCACAGCTAGGAGAAATTATGAAATGTGTGTCTCCTGACCACAAAAATAAAAGCTGCAGTGCTTTTTTTCATTTTTTTCTTCATGTCACAGTATTACTTGAACTCATACAGATGGGGGTTGGCCAGCTACTAACTCGCTCGCTAAGCGAGACAGAAAACATGGTGGTTATTCAGTTTTGAAATTCGGGTGCCCAATGATAGTCTAAGTAATGGGGCACCCTGAATTGGCCCTTCTTTTTCACTGGGCTCTGTTGCCTGCTAGACCATGGTTCAGGCTAGGGCACTAGACAATCAGAATGGAGGATTTTAGAGGCCCATTTTCTAAAATTAAATAACTTAACCTGTATTACCTTAACAGTATTGACCTGGACCATTTTGACTTGCATATTCCATAAAATATTGCTATTTAAGAGCTGCTGACAAGCTCCATGCAGACAACTCATACTACGTAGTTGCCTGCCATATAAACTATTTAACTGTAAAATGAATTTCTTTTTGTCCAGTATATATAAAAAAAAATTACTTCGCAAAGCTCAGCTTGTAACTTCCTGATATGAGCCAAGCTGGTGATGAGCACTGCAGTCCCATCCCAAAAAAACAGCATTACGATGACACATAGTGAGGAATAGAGCTGGAGACACTCTAGGGATCTACTATTAGGATCAGGAAATGAGGCTGCCTATATGTGCCAGTGTTATTTTTATAGGCATGCATACATGTAGGGGGCTTATATATAATATATACTCTTTGCTAAAAGTTTGTTAATGCTCTAGTTAGGGTTGAAGCAACAAAATTAGGGAAATTGGGCATTTGGGTTTCCAGTGCTAACACCCCACCCCCACCCTGCAGGCAGCAACAGGCATGGGGTGTGCCTTGGGGTTGTCAGCTCTAATGTTCACCACATTCTCATACACTGTACCAATCTCATTTACTCATGGAATGCGACGAGTGTTAGGGTTGAAAACTCCAAGGCATACTCCATGCCTGTTGCTGCCTGCAGGGTGGGGGTGGGTTGTTAGCATTAGAAACTGTAATTCCACATTTTCCTACTTTTATCACTTCAACCCTCACTTATGTAGTGACAACATTTTTGCAAAGAATTTCCTTACTTTTTGAGATACTATAATTGTATCCTCATTCATCCGCAGGAGCACAGGGCTCTCTGAGCCCTGCATTCCCATCCTTCCTTACATGCATGCATATACTGTATCTTCCTGTGGAGGGCCCTGCACTTACATTTGTAGTAAAACAGGAATGAAATTGTCAGACTAGCCTTCTTATTACCACATGACATGAACCCAGTAATGAAAATTTAAAATCCCCACCAAAACAGGGTTTCCTCACCACCAACGTCATTGTGCGACATGGGTGTGAAAACACAGTTTGTCCAGGGTTAGAAAAATGACAGCTTTGTTGTTCATGAGGTTGTGTAAAATTATGTTTATGTTGAAACTTTTGAGTCAAAATATTTAAAATTGCCAAAGTTACAAGGGAGTGTAGCAAAATTTCAACATATTCCCATACCTTTGGTATTTTTACATATTTTGACCCCAAAATTTCAACATATCCTTCTTATGACCCTATCTGATGAACAAAGGTGGTTAAAATTTTCAAATCACACCCAAAAGGTGATTTCACCAAGTGACCATGAAATCACTTTTTCAGACAGATTTGCATAATCTCACCAACATTGTTCCTGAGGTGGGACCCCAAAAAGACCATGTTGAAAATTTGAGCTCAGAGTATGCAAAATGGCAGAGTTATGCTACAAAGTTGAACCCCCTCCATTGAAATACATTGAAACTTCATATGAAAAAGCATTTTCCCCTCATGAACAAGGATGACGTCATATGAAAAAAAGATTCTTTTTTTATATCACAAATCACAAAAAAAGATTTCTAATGTTAAAAACATAACATTTTAAGGGCATTTCTCCAACAGTTAAGTACAGAATCCAGCTAAGGGGGTCCCAGTAAGCAAGATACATGTGTTTTACGCTCTCCAAAATGTAATTTTTTTGGCTTTTGGAATTTCAATTTTCCCTAGGGAAAACCAGAAAACAGGATGGCAGCCAAATAAGCAAGCATTTGTCAATGCCAATTGTTTGCTTGCTGGCATTGGCATTGGTAGTGTAAGAGTTACAGAGCTGCATAATAGGAATGGCAGTGAAGTATTGAACTGAAGCCAACCTCACCACCACCCCCCTGCAGATACTGACAGGCACTGGGGTGTGCCTTTGAGTTGGCTGGCATAACGGCCACACCATTTCACCACACCCTACCCTGCAGACACCAACAAGTGTCACGGTGTGCCTTGGGGTCTTTGACCCTTGTGTTGACCCCATTCCATCAGGAAATATGGTGAGATGGGTGCTGTATAGGAGAATGGGGTGAACTTTGGGGCCGAAGAGTCCAAGGCACACCTCAATGCCTCTCACTGGCTGCAGGGTGTGGATACAGGTGGAACGGTATGAGCATTACAGGTGAGAATCCCAAGTCACACCCCTGATGCCTGTCAGTCTCTACAGGGTGGGGCGTTATGGTAGGAAATCCTAATGCCTCAGGCGTTCATTGGTATTTTCACTCCAAATTTTCAACATGTTTTTTTTGTGACCCCCCACCTCATCAACAGTGGCAATATCAGTTAGTTAGCTGAAAGCTGATTTTGCACAGTGACTACGCCATTTGGCACCACAGGTGTGAAAACACATTTTGAACAGGATGTGAAAAATGACAGCTGTACTGTTCATGGGGAGGTGTAAAAAATGGCAGTATTGAAAATCTGCAGTGGGGGATGGTCACGTGATGGCAGCCTAGGGAAAGCAGCCTTTGCACTCAGCTCTGTTCTCAATCCAAATTAAAGCTCTTATCAGCAAAAAATTCGTGGAACTTTTATTTGAAAAGTCTCTAAGAAGCATAAGAGAATCTGCTTAGACTGGGATCTTTTATGAAATGGAAGCCTTCGTGAAGAAACATGCAGCCAAACATACGCCACCTCCTTCACCGCAGAAAGAGCAGGCCTCAAAACGTCCTCAGCAGGGTTCTAATAAATCTACCTCGGGGCCCTCAGCTTTAATGGAAGAGCACTTCTTGGAAATAATTGCCCCAATGCAAGCATCGATCGATGAGATTTCGGATGAAATTCACTGTTTTAAATCAGCACTAGAATCTCTCGGCACTAGAGTGGGAGACAATGAAATCAAAATTAAATCTGTCGAAAAGAAATTGGACAAGCAAGATCTAGAGTGTGTCTCTCTCAACAAACGGATTAAAAAAATAGAAGACAAACTCAAAGATTTGGAAGGGAGAAGCAGGAGAAACAACCTGATTATAATCGGGATTCCGGAGAAAGAAGCGGGAGCAACACCTATCCAGTTTGTTAAGAAACTCCTTGAAAAGACTGTAGGCCCATCTCCAAACAATGAATCTTATATTATTGAAGCGGCTCAATCTCCGTCCCTCCCGGACGCAGCCACGGCCGATAATCTGCAAAATGCTGAATTAATTGGATAAACAGCATATCTTAAGCAAAATCAGAACTCTGCAGGAAGTTTCTTGGGAGGGCAAGAAGATTAGGATAACTCATGACTTGCCTCAATCAGTGCGTTTCAAGCAGCAAGAATTACATCCCATTGTTTCCAAATTGATTGCTGCGGGAATACAGTACAGGGTAAAATACCCAGCGACACTCCAAGTCAAGATTAAAGATCAGTGGCTATCTTACGATAATTCAGAGGCAGCGCAGCAGGAGCTCAAAAGTGTTTTGCCAGAGCTATTCAAATAATGGAATGGTTTGCGAGATAAGGCAGAGCATATAGCTGAATAGGCTGAAGACAGTATTGGATCTTGAGTCGGGAAAGTGACTTTCTCTCGCTCTCATAGCCTGATTTTATTTCCCTTCGTTCCCAACTGACACGATGTCTCAAAGATTATACTAAAAGTTCAGTAACAGTCTGATGGGATCACTATCCTGGCTGTCGCAAATGTAACCAAGTTTTTCTATAGCACAAGATCTGTGGGCAAGTTAACGGAGTTTTATGGGCTGGCTAATACTTCACTGATCAGCATCAGAAAAATAACAATCGGAGGGAGACAAAGTGGTTCCCAACTGGTGATAGAGCACATCACTAATTATTTGGACCTAAACTTTAAAACAAGTGCCCGAAATGTAATCATCTCATTTACAATGTGGTCCTCACATTACCTGCCGCTGAATATCAGTACGATCACTAATTATGGCGAATTTGGATGATTGGCTAAACTCGCAATGAAGCATACAGTGGCTCTTGCTCATTTACAAGGGTATCCCTGAAGAGGATATCACATAAAAAAAAAAACTATACCCCTTGCCTATAAACGAGGAGCTCATGGTTAGGAAACAAAGCGACAGCGATGTTCTTCGAAGAGTATTGCTGACTCGGGTGAGCTGTGCAGTTTTGTCCATGCACCACTCTGATAATGCTTTCTAAAGCAGACCATGGGCTGAAAGGGACTGGTGTTAGGGCTCCAAATGTTTGACAATTTCGACTTGCTGATGGCGGTAATATCGTGGCTTATCTTTGATTACTGAGAATGGGCTTCGTGGTCAGCTGGTGCTTATTTTCAAAGTGACAGTATTCTACCGATTAAGAAGAGCATTTGGTTTCTGGTTAATGGGACTAATCCTGACTTTGTGGAGAGCGAATGCTGCCAGCCTGAATTGCTGTGTAGTTTCAACAGAATGGAGCTTTTTGTTATATTAGAGCTCCCTTTTCATTTTTCATTTTTTTTATTTTTCTTTTATAATTTATAATACTTCATTCTTTCTCCATAAGAGGGAGACAAAGACCATGGAATGATTTTTCTCTCCTTACTAGGAGATGCGAATTCCACGGAACGGAAAGCGCTGAAATAGACTGAAAGGGCTGATATCACTGTTTATTTTTATACTTGTTATTGAGTAGGTCATGATAACCTTCTGCTATTGGGATCAAGGTGGAAAGAAAGAAAGTTCTCAGAATAATAGGATCCGTTATGTTTTCATTAAGAGTGTAGATGTTCAGGAATAATGACAGGGACAGGGAATAGAGCTGGGCTGGGAAGTGATTTCGCATCCATATGGGCTGGATGTTACATCACATGACGAGTTGGTTAGATAGTTCAGTTGTTAGAACTGGGGGCAGTAGTTGGAATTTTGAGGGGTTAGAGGGGTTTTTGGGGAACGGGAGGTGGAAGGGGCAGCATCAACATGTTCGGTTAGGGAGAAACAAGATTACTCTTGATAACAAGCCTGAAAACATACAATTGGAAGATACCAGAGTATGTTAGTATCAGAAGCTAGAGGATAGTATTCAAGGGTATTAATTTTTTCAGCTGGAATATTAAAGGAGCTCGGGACAGATGTAAAAGACAGGTGGTGTTGAAACATCTCTCTGCATTAAATTGTGAGATAGCCTGTTTACAGGAAACACATCTTTACAGAGAAGACGTCAAGCTATTTACAAGATATTGGGTTGGTCAGGCGTATGGTGCAGGTTCATCCTCTAGCAAAGGGGGTGTAGCAATTTTATTTCACAAAAAGACACCTTTTCAATTAGAAAAGGAAATTTGGGACGTGCAGGGCCGATATCTCTTTTTGGTTGGGACTCTGGTAGCGAACAAAGTGGTTAATGGGTCCATCTATGGCCCTAACATGGATACCCCACAATTTTTCATGCAACTCTTAGACGTGCTAAATATTTATGTATCCAGGACATTGTTAATAGGGGGTGACTGGAACATAACCCCTCAATTGCTTATTGATAGATCTGACAATAGGCGAGTAGGGCTATCGCCCGCGCAGAGGGCTTTAAAGGAACTAATGGAGAGTTTAAGTCTCATTGACATTTGGAGGATGAACAATATGGGAGTCAGGCAGTATACCTTTTTTTCCATGCCGCACAAAACTTGTTCCAGAATTGATTACTTTCTTGTCAGTATTAATGCGTTCTCCTTTGTTGTAGATGCAAGGATTCATACAAGGTCATATCAGATCCTCCCAGTCTCCATTTTATTTGCACCCAATCCTAGTATAATGAGAGATCCCCTATGGAGATTTAATAATCAGCTATTGCAGGATTCTTTCACTCATTGGCACTTAAGGAACTTCATAGCTCAGTTTGTTGAGATGAACCTCAACTCAGTACCCAGCATAGATATTATGTGGGCAGCTCTAAAATGTGCGCTAAGGGGTGAGTGTATCAGAATTACATCCACTAGGGCTAAGAAAGTCAGGTCACAATTAGATGAAATTAGTAAAGCTATTAAGACCAGGGAAATTAACATATCTCGCCAATCAACAGATGCAGACTGGATTAGCTTACATCAATTACAAGCTCAATACTCTTCAATTATGATGCAGAAGGCAGAGCTGGCCCTCCGGAGAACTAAAATTAGGTACTTGGAATCTGGGAATAGAGCGGGTAAACTTTTAGCCCTTAGACTTAAACAACTAGATTCTAATAGATTTATAGCCGCTTTACAAAATAATGGGGGAGATGAGTTAATTAACAAACCTAGAGAAATTGCTGCGACTTTCAAGGAATTGTTTCAGTGTATATACTGTATCCCGTTGGCTAACAGAGCCACTTCTGAGGAAATTCAGAAATTTTTAGATTCAGTTGCCCTGGTCAAAATCACAAATCTGGAGGCGGATCAGCTGGGTTTGCCCATACAAGAGTGGGAGGTGAATCAAGCGATTACTCAATTGGCCATTGACAAGTCCCCGGGCGGATGGCTTTACCTCTAACCTATATAAGTCATATGTGGATGTGATTTGTCCAATAATAACCAAGGTATACAACTTCTGGTTTGATGAGGGTTACTCGGAAACGAGCTTTCTGGAAGCCCTCATAACTCTTATACCAAAGCCGGAACGAGACCCGGTGCTCCCTGTTAGCTATTGCCCAATTTCTTTGTTAAATGTTGACATTAAAATACTGGCTAAAGTCCTAGCCAACAGACTTAGCCCATTAATGAATAAGCTGATAAGTGAGGTATAAGTAGGCTTTATGAGTGGTAGGGTCTCTAGTGACCATATACGCAAACTCCACCATCTAATTGTACATGCACAAAATTTACAAACACCGGCAGTCCTACTTGCATTGGATGCCGAAAAGGCATTTGACCGGGTATCATGGGATTTCTTGTTCGCTGTTCTGGCTAAATTCGGGTTTTCTTATAGATTTTTACAATGGATCCGAGTACTATATTATATGCCTACGGCACGGATTTGGTGCAATGGTATATTATCGGATCCTTTCCCTTTATCCTGCGGTACAACACGGGGCTGCCCACTCTCTCTGCTCCTATTCAACCTGTATTTGGAACCCCTGATTTATAGATTGCTTGCATTGCAAGACATCAAGGGAATAAAGATAGGGAATGGACGATACTTAATCTCAGCCTATGCTGACGATCTGTTGTTGCATTTAGAGGACCCGGAGAATGGTATACCAATAATCCTACAAGAAATTGCAATATTCTCCAAAGTTTCAAATTATAAACTTAATATCTCCAAAACCAAGCTTTTCCCTTTAAATAATAAATGCTATCCTAGCTTAGCAAACGAATATGGGTTAAGCTGGGAGCCAAAAATGCTGATGTATCTTGGCATCAAAGTTACCAGGGAAATTAGTTTGATGATAAGAGAAAACCTTAATAATCTAATCAAACTAATTAGGAAAGATCTGGTCAGATGGAGTTCACTTCCCTTGTCCCTTTGGGCAAGAATAGAAACAGTTTAAATTAATATTCTACCAAGGATTCTCTATCCCCTAAATTTGTTGGGGTGTTACCTGCCCAAAACCTGGTTCGGGAATCTGCAGAAGATACTCAATGTATTTTTATGGAAAGGGAAGGCTGTTAGGAGAGCATACCAGAAACTTACAGGACCAAAGAAAGCAGGAGGTCTTGCACTCCCTTCCTTTTTCAAATACTATATTGCCTCCCATATTAGTAAAGTAGTATCATGGAAACAAGTGATTGATGCATCGACTCCGAATTTTTATGTGCCTCCCTGGGTCACTATTCAGAAAGACCTAGTGTTTAAATATTCATTAAAGTTAGAATCAATTGCCTATACCACTCTAAAACTCCTCCCTAAGTCACTTAAAAATACGCCTATAGGGTGGACTTTAAAAGTTTTACATCAAGTTCAGAAGCTCCTAAAGGTGAACTGGCAGACTTCACTTGAGCAATTCTTGGTTCACAACAATCACTTTTTAATACAGCGAGTCCCCATTCCTTCCACATTTTGGAGGCAAATAAATGGGCTACAACTGGGAGACTTGGCTACCCCTAGGAAAGCTACTATCATATGAGCAAGCATGTATTCAGTTTCCAAACCTAAAAGGGTGTTATTTTAAATTCCGGCAGGTCTGCGATTCAATCAAAGCCCATCTACGAAGTGTTACAACTTGGGAGGTAAACAGAATTGAACTGTCTAGACTACTAAAGATTGCAGACCAACCCCATTCTGTCTCGAGAATTTATAGTGAGCTACAGAGGATAGATGTTGGCATACCTGCTAACGTTAGCTCATACTGGAGTCAAAGGCTACAGATGATAGTAGATAGCAGAGACTGGGAACAGATATGGGTCAACAACCATAAATACATTAGGCAGGATAGATACAAACTACAGCAATTTAACATTATACATAATTTGTACTATACCCCAGCCAGACTGTACAAGATGGGTAAATTGTCATCATCTACTTGTAGCAGGTGTGCAGATAAAGAGGGGGATTTATACCACCTATTGTGGGACTGTGCTAAGATCCAGCCCTTTTGAGGGGCAATTTGCACCCTCACTACCATCAATATTAGGTTTAGAGCTCCTTTTTACACCAGAAATTTGTCTGTTAAACAGTTTCCCAAGAAATGAGATCAGACAAAGGAAATTATATATGGCTATCATATCAGCCACGGCCAAGGCGGTTATCCTTAGACACTGGAAGGACGCTTCCACTCCACCAATTCTAGAATGGTATAAGGAAATTATTATGGCATTACAACTAGAATATCACATATTCATTCTGGCTAACAGGATTCAATTTTATGGCTCAAAATGGGGCCTATTGGAGGCAGTCCTAATCAGTTGGCAAGCTTAATTTCTTTGGCTGTTGGTAATATTCCTGTGGCTTGACGTATTCACAGTACAATTGTTTCTTTCCTATAATGAATGTATGTATAACGCCTCAACCTGATCGTAGATGCTGCTAGGGAATGGGGTGGTGGGGAGGGTTGTATCATGGGTAAACCTAACTAGGATAATTGGCCAAGTGCCATCTCAATTTCTGTGGTTCTCGTTTCGACGAGACAGTTTCTACTACTATGTACCTTTGATAGTGTCCTGTTTGATTTATAATATGCAAGACTGAGTAGAGTGGCACTTCTCATGTAATGTTTAATGTACTAATAAAGTATATTGAATTACAAAAAAAAAGAAAATCTGCAGTGAAACTAGTGAAGTCACGAGTGTGCATAGAAACTGTGCAACACACACCCGTGATGTAATTAATTTGGGGATTCTTTTTACAGCAGATTGTCAACACAGGCATTTTGGGACCTCCACTCATGAACAGTGTCACTGTGATTTTCTTAATCTGTCCTGAACACGGATTTTCCACAGCGACCACGCATTTCTGCACTGGAAGTGCGAAAACACATTTCAGCCATGGTGTGAAAAATGACAGCTGTACTGTTCATACTGAGAATGCTTAGAACCAGTCATTCAATATTTCAAAATTAAATAAGTTTGGAGCAAATTAATATTTTTTCACCAAACAAGCAAAAGGCACATCTGTGGGCTAGCCCCTTTCTACCGAGAAAACTTCAGCCCAAAATTTCAAACTATTTGGCTTTTAGCCAAGTTGACAAATAACCCATTTAAAGCAATGGGAAAAAAATCCTCCCCAAAAATCACTTTTTGCACTGTCTGTATCTCGGAATCCATGCATATGACTGGAATGGTACTCGGTACATCCAGAGAACTACCATGTGAGACCATGCATGCAGAATGTTGTTTAAATCCATTAAATGGCTGTGAAGTTAAACTACAAAATTGGGGGTTTAACATTGAACTGACCGTACAACCCTAACTATAGTGGCACGACTGCACCCCTATAATTATATATCTTTATGTAACATATACTATATAAGCCCCATTCCTGTATACATGCCTATAAACATAATATTAGTACATGTAGGCAGCCCCCTCTCCTGATTCTAATAGTAGCTTTATAGAGCACCTGTAGCCCCGTTCCTGACTACGTGTCATCATAATGATATTTTTAGGGGTGGGGCAGCAATACTCAGCAGTGGCTCAGCTCATGTTAGGAAGTTATGAGCTGAGCTTTGTGAGGTAAATTACTTTTTATCTACTTCCTGCCTGGAGCATAAAACCATATCAGCTGCTCTTTAAATGTAATATCAAGGTACTCTATGTTAATCATAGTACTTCACAGCTTTATTATGATTTTTATCTGTGAATAATTTAGGTGATATTTTTTTAATTTTATATTCAAAGGCTATCATATTTGTTTTGCCTCTGTTAATTTTGTGTACAGATTGGGAGAAGAGTGAATTGTTTTTTGTTAATTTGTCTTTGTAGCCCCAAAAGAGAAATTGCAATTAAGACTAGATCATCAGCATATGCTGAGTGTCCTATTGATACATTCAAAATTTAGAGGAGTTAATTTCTAGGTCTGACAACAGAGGCAAAATTCTATTGATAAATATGTTAAATAAGGTAGAGGCCAGAACACAACCTGTCTGACTCCAGCATCAGTACTCAGAGTGTACTTTGAATGAATCACAATGAATCGGTGCAAAACAGGGTAACCAAGATGATTCAAGGAATACAGGGACATTATATGATGAGCAGTTGGCCAGCCTGTACATGTAGACACTGGAAGCCAGAAAGGGGACATAAATGTGGCACTTAAATTTCTAAGGAGGATCAATAGGATTGTCTGCCAACAGTTATTAAGGTGAAGTGAGATTGAATGGTATGGGACACTATACTGCCTACTGGTGGGAGTGGATACAGTAGGGATGTAAGGAAGCAATTTTTCACGGAGAGAGTGTCAGAAAAGTGAATCTGCTTGCCAGATGACATGGTAAATTTATTTATTTAAAAGTTGGTAACTGGGAAAGGCACACTGAGCTGAAACTGATTTCCATGTGTGACCCGGGGGCACAAAACAGGGTAGAACATACGGTACAGAGATAAAGCAAAATACATATCAGTGCAATGGGATATGGAATTCAAGCAATATATAGATCAGTATAATATAAAATGTTAACACTGGCATTAGAAACAATGGGAAATACAACAATATGGGTTGCAAGATTGTGATGCATATAAGTGCATAGGAGATCATACTATTCAATGAGATCAAAGTCAACAGGGAAGTATTGCCTGGAGGGTTGGATTAGTTGCAGGAAGTTAGGCAGGGGCTGCAGGAGGGGAGACAGAAGAGGGGGACTGGCAAGAGCAAACTGTGCTGGGGAGAAGTCTAAGTTGGGATTTGAGGGAGGTGAATGAAGGGAAGTGGTGAATGTCCCAGGGAACCTGATTCCAGAGCACAGGAAAGCTATAAGAGAAGGCTAATTGACCTGCTCTGGTGTGAGGGTGGGGGAGGGAGAAGCATCAAGAGTCCCTGGAGTGAAGGGAATACGTGGAAGGGCTTGCTGGCACTAGAGAGGAGGAGGAGGAGAGGTAGGAAGGGAGTGTCCTAAACCAGAATTTGGCAATGAAGGAGAGGCTATGGACCATATACCTGTGGGTTAGAGGCTTGATGAAAAGGGAGGAGTAGAGGAGACAGTGGTAAGTGAGGGGGGTAGCCAAATGGCAAAATGAGTTAAGAAGAGTGTCAAGCCTTTTGAGGGAGGTTGCATGGGCAGAGCCATAGACAACATTGGCATAATCAATAACAGGTAAAATAATTTTTGTAACTAGCTGCTGATGGGTTGGAAAGAGGCGTTCCCTGTGGTAGTAGAGGACGCCTAGTTTTGGACAAAGATTTGAGCAGATAGCATCAATATGGGATGAGAAATCATGACTGCTGTCTAGCCACACCCTGAGGTATTTGAAGGTGTGAACCACATCTAGGAGTGAGCTGTCCAGAGTGAAAAAAGATGGGGAAGTCTGGAGTCTAGACTACCCCTGCCTGGAGCCAAAGAGCATCAAGACAGTTTTCTTGGTGTTTAGCTTAAGCTGATTAACCTGGAACCATTGTCAAAATCATGTTGAAAGGGGTAAGTACATCTGCTGTGGTAGGACCTGAGTAGTAGATCATGGTATCATCCACATACATGTGAAATTTGGATGTAGAGCAGCCTGAGGGAAGGTCATTTATAACAACTGAAAAAAGAATCTGACCAAGTATGGATCCTTGGAAGACTCTGGCTTGGATTGGGGGGGGGGAGAGGGCATTTCCAACTAGGACAGATTTCTGTCTATTGTTTAAGAAGGATCAGAACAAATTGACATCGGATGATGCTAGACCAGACGAATTAAGTTTATGGAGCAGAAGGTGGTGGCAAACAGAATCAAAGGCCTTTGCCAGGTCCATGAAAATGGCAGTGGTGATCTGCCATTGATCCATTGCTGTACATATAGTGTTGGTGACTCATAGCAAGGAGGAGACAGTTAAGTGTTGTTTCCTGAAGCCTGACTGGAATGATGAGAAATTACCAGAAGCTGTGAAGTATCCTAAGAACCTGGAGTAGATCGGTGACTCTTGTAGCTTGGCTAGTGAAAGCAGGAGAGAGAGAGAGAGAGAGAGAGAGAGATGAGCCTATAGTTGCCAGGAGAAGTGGGGTCCTCTCCTTTATGGAGTGGTAGCACCTTGGCCATTTTTCAGGCCTGAGGGATGGAGCTAGTAGAGAGAGGGAGAGATTTAGGATGTGGGTGAGGGGGGTGGCAATAGCTGCAGCAGAGATGCAGAGGACCTTTGTGTGGAGCCCATCAGGGTTGTATGTCACAGGATTAAGTGATATTAGCCCATGGTAGACTTGTAGGGGTGAGATGGGGAGAAAGATGAAGCCAGTACTGGAGGAGGGGGGAGGGGTCCCATGGGTTAGGAGTAGGATAGCCAGAGAGAGTGCAAGTTGTGAAAACTTTGTTAAAAATTTCAGCTATAGAGGAAGGGTCTGAGATAGTTGTGCCTTCAGCTTTAAGGACTTGGGGGCATGAGTTGCAGGAGGGTCAATGAGATAGTGGATGACATTCCAGAAATTAGTTGGAGAATCATCATTTACCTGAAGTTGAGATTTGAAATAGGCAGCTTTGGCAAGTTGGATGGTCTTTGTGCAGGCATTTCTGTGGAATTTGTAAAGTCATAGGTGTGCAGACAGGGAGGCTTTCAATTGAGCCCAGTATTTGTCTCTGATTTTGCAAAGGGTAAGAAGGTCTGACGTAATCCATGGGTGGTGGTCACGTTTGACTCTAGCCTTTTTTAAAGGGGTGTGGACATTTAAGATTCAGGTTAGGGTGTCTCTAAAGAGCCAGAGAGCTGTGTCTACATCAGAAGCTTAGAGCATGGGAGGCCAGTCAACTTGAGTTAGGTCCTGAAGAAGCATTGCTGAGTTGAGGGTACGGAGAGGGTGACACCATATGTATTTGGGTATTGACTGTGGGACATTTATTTTTCTAACACAGAATGTGATACAATGATCACTGACAGCATCAGGGAGGACACCGGCAGCAGTAATACAGTGGGGGTGAGTGGCTAACACCCAATCAAGGAGAGAGTCATTTGGGGATTGAGAGTTTAGGTGGGTAGGCTCGGAAATCAGTTGTGTGAGGTTTAGCAACTCAATTTTGAGGAGGGTGGCTTTGGAGGAAGAGGAGAGCCAGTGCAGATTGAAATTGCCGAGCAGGATGAGCTTGTCCTTATCTCTGTGGGAGGTGATGGAAGCGACAGATGAAAAAAAGGAATCATGAGCTGCTTTTGGGGGGTGTACAGTACCTCAATATAGAGAGGGATAGTGGAGGGAAAGGAAAGGAGAACCATGAGAACCTCATGGGAGGAGGGACAGTCTTCGCGGAAAGAGATGGAGCAAGATAGGGATTGTCATATATAAAGGGCTACACCTCCACCGTGTTTACCTTGATCTTGATGGCAGAGACTGAAATCTGGGATCCTGGTGGACAACCATGATACAGTGATACACAGAAAATTGGTGGCATGTTGACTGACCCATACTTTAAATCATCCATCTTAGGTAGGAGGCTTCTTGCGATCTGGTGAAAAAGGTGTAGGCCCTTAGGCAGGACAGGGGGAGTGGGGGTGTGGGGAGGACCTGGGTTAAGTTTGACATCACCAGAGGGGCAATGTAAATGGCAGAGAGGCAGAGTAAATGTCAAGAGAGTAACTGGATTTAAGAGAGGGTGGGATAGCTACAGAAAGTTGATTAAAACATATGTAGAGGAAGAGGAAGGGGTCAGGTCAGAAATGAAGCTGGGCTACTAATAGGCCACTCTAATTAGTCCTGGACAGCTGGAATAGGAGAAGCAGAATAGCACATGTGCTCTCAGGTGCAGGGTGCAGGGGCAACAGCAGGAAGCCAGCCCGCACTAGACACAGCAGC
The DNA here is from genome assembly GCA_016271365.2 of Neoceratodus forsteri. Lineage (NCBI taxonomy): Eukaryota > Metazoa > Chordata > Ceratodontiformes > Ceratodontidae > Neoceratodus > Neoceratodus forsteri. Next base: position 298,405,443 of record CM057452.1, on the reverse strand, counting down.
AGGAAAGCTGCCGCATTCCCACACAGAAACTAAAGCCACAGGTGAGACCAGAGCCAGAGTTATAGTGCTATGCCAAAAGATTTATTGCAGCTAATAGTACAGGCAAAACAACTACCAGCTGTCCAACTCTGGCCCTATGCTTCACTCGCTAGTTGTTTTGCCTGTACACAACAAAACTTTTGGCATTAGCAATATAATTGTGGTTTGACCTCATTTGTGGCTTTAGTTACTGTTTGGAAGTGTGGCAGCTTTCCTGCTGTTAGTCTTGGGTGGCTTCTGGCTGATACAGTAACAGATAGGTCAGGGCACACTTGGTGGACCACTAGTCTTTTTCAGCTGACAAATTCTATATGTTTATGAAGATGTGTTTTTTACTAGAGAAATAAAATAATGACAGACCATCTATGACAAAATCAGAGCTGTGCTGCACACACACACACACACACACACACACACACACTCACACACACACAATATCTTGTGCTGACAGGCCAAAACGGCATAAGGAGAGAGAGAGAAGGAGGGAGTGAGAAGAGAGAGAGAGAGAGAGAGAGAGGAGAGAGAGAGAGAGAGAAAGCTGCATCATTGTCTAAAACTATATAGTGCCCAAAAGGATGCCTGTGCCACAGTGCTGCAGTTTTTTAAACAAAGTCTAGCAATGAGTTGGTATGTTAAGTGCTTCCAGAGGAAATTATGATTAAAATTAAATTCAGGAATCATAATCAATTAATTTTTATTTATTTATCATTCGGAAAACATCTCTGAGCACAATTGCTCTTTTGCAAAGGTTCCACGTCTGACAAGTACAAGGAATAAGAAACACAACATGCTGTACATTCACCACCTCAGGAAGCACCTGGTCAGGTACAAGCAACAGTACAAAGAAATAGATGTAATATACACATTCTAGCATAGATGTCCCAGGGAGACAATGTTTGCAAGTGCCAGTAATGTGAGAAGGCAGTGAGGAAAGCTGGAGGGATGATGGGGGTGCATAGGGAGACGGGTACCATGTCATAACAGGGATCGTGGAAAGGCGATTGCCATCAGGGTGAGTGTACATCGCCAAAAATCAGTTTTGGCGATGTACACTACTGGCGCACAGCAAAAGGGCACTGGAGACTTAGATTTTATATTTCTGCATGGGACTGTGCCCCATGCACCCCCCTACTTAGGAATTCTGAACTCCTGGGGGGGCGGTGCATGTCAGCGGGGGTGCAAGACAAAATAAAAACTAAATCCCCGACTGGTGCACAAAAAGCGACCGTGCCTAGAACTGAAGCCAGTACCCTCCCAACCCTAGGCTGCCACCAATTCACCACACCACACAGCCAACTCAGCAACCAACTGCCACACTACACCCCACAAGCCCTCCTTTCCCTTCCACCCTTACGTGCGTGTGTACATATAATGACATTCTGTCACTATTTTTGTGGACCCCACTATCCGGTCTCCCTCCCTACCAAGTAGCCCTATGCACAGGCACCATGACTGAGTCACCTTTTTGAAAGCACTCAATCACGGTCGCCATTGTCACAGTCTACTGGGAGTGGTATCACAAGTGAAAAACAGGAGGTGGTGATGCAACTGTACAGGCAATTGGTGAGACCTCATCTAGAGTACGGTGTGCAGTTCTGGAAAGCACATCTCCATAAGGACATAGGGTAGAGGCAGTCCAGAGGAGGGCAGCAAAAATGGGTCAAGGGCTATACCAGAAACCATATCAGTAGAGACCGAAGGATCTCAACATGTATACACTGGAGGAAAAAAGGGAGAGAGGGAATATGATAGAGACATTCAAGTACCTCATGGGAATAAACAAAGTTCAAGAAGGCAGCATATTTCAGAAACAGAGATGTACAAGAGCAAGGGGTCACAATACGAGGCTGGAGGGGGCAAAACTTAGGAGCAATGTGAGGAAATATTTTTTCACAGAAAGTGTGATGGATGCATGGAACAACCTCCCTGAAGGGGTCATAGAGGCAAAAATAATAGATGAATTCAAGAATACATGGGATAAACAGAAGGAAACCCTAGCAGTAAAAAAAAGAAGGTAAGCTGCAGATCAAACAGGATCTGGGTTTATGCAGTAGGTAGGGAAATGGGCAGATTGGGTGGGCCAAGCAGTCCTCATTTGCTGTCAGATTCTGTGTTTCTATGTAAAAGCACAAGATAAACATGGTATACTGGGAAGAAGCCTATTTAAAAGCTGCAGCAGGTTGATTTCATGTGAGTTCAACTTTTAAGGATTTCTTAAAGTGTGTGATTTTGGAAAGTCCCACTAGGCATTCCAGGAGTTTGTTTAGCTACTGGAAAGCACAGACAGCATAAGAGCGCCTATCCAGGCTTGTTTTTGGGGAGGAGACTTCATTGGCTTATCTAGACATACAGTACTTCTGGTGAAATATTGGTTAGTGATTGGGCAGAAGAGATCTTTAATTGCGGTGGGGATGAGGCCCAATAGAGCTTATTTTGCCATCAGACAAGGTTGGTACTTTAGCCTGTCCTGAAGTGGTAGCCAATTGTTAAGAGCATACAGTGAGCAGCTATGTGTGAGCCTTTCTGCCCCGCAGGCAAACTGACAGGATTTGTTGAGTTTCAACATGAAATTTACAAGAATGTTTATTGTTTTCAACTATATTGCATATTCTAGCACTCTTGTATGCATTGATGCTGCTGATACTGTATTGTGCATTTATGCTGTTGATACTTTGTTCATACTCTGCACTTTGCATAATGGACTGTTATGCCTCTGTATACTTTTATTGTTTTGACTGTATCCTTCTGAGTCTTGCCTGAAAGTAGGCAAACTTTGTGCAGTGCACTTATCCAGTAACCTAATTAAAACGTGCACTGCTATAGGAGATCAGGTCTTTGCCATGTGTGCTCCTAGATTCTGGAACTCCTGATATCTGTCTGGGGCATCTCCTCTCACTACCTCTTTAAAAGATCTTTATGGAACTACTTGAAAGACTCCTCTGCCTGCACCTGCCTGGGGTGACTGGCCCTTCCCATAGTCTAATGACTGTAGGCCTAAGTACTCCCCCTGTTTTTTTGTTCCCCATGTTGGGTGATGCTGTGCTTCTCGTGCTATGTGCATTTTGCCTTTTACCTCAGGTCTTGCGTTAGTACTGCATCAAATCTTTACGTTGCCTCTTCTGACTGTACAGATTTATATTATGTACCTTGATATTGCTCCTTTTTATTCCTATTATTTGTTCCTGTTGTCATCTTATGTACTGCATTTCATCTATTTGTACTAGCATATTATAACCTTCCAGGTTATACCTGAAAATAGGCATTTAGTTGTCTAGTGTGCTTACCTGGTCAATAAAAACTAAATAAATAAATAAATTAATAAATAACCAAAACCTAAATAAATAATTAAAATTGCAAAATGGCTGACATGTTTCAGTGCAGTTTTCTCTAGGATTATCTGGCACGTGACATCGCAACTGGTCTTGTTTAAATGCTGAGAAGCTAGCATGTTGGATACCAAGCAAGTTCCATCTTGATTTCATAGCTTAAGACTATTACATAGAAAAAAATCATTTCAATGCAGCTCAGCCACCTTGTGTAGTTCCCATTGAAGTACATTGATTACATTACAATTCATCATGCCCTTTGAAACGGACTACTAACTGCACTGCGATTCATCATGTCCCATTGATTTGCACTGACTACATTAAATTTTACTCTATATCGTTTAAATACATACACAAATTCAAATGCAATCAATGTATTTTAATGGGGCATGATAACCTATAGCACAATCAATGTATTTCAGTGGGGAGCTCACACAATGGCTGACATGTATTTCAGTGCAATTTTATTTGGATCCTCATCATCACGTGTCAGATCTTGTCTCATTTGAAAGTTGGGAGCTCAGCCATAAAACAAGTTCCCTCTTGTCCTTGCCTGCCTTTCAACTGAATGGGAAGCTGCACTTAAAAAGCAGTTGGGGATTCTTCACATTGTCGCAGGTGCAAGCAGCAAATGGAAGTTTAGCAATACTCTTTTAAAAAAAAAATATCTCTGGCATCTTGTTCTCAATTTTTGCCCACATTGAGTTAAGAATTATGACCCTTTTTTCTTGTCTGAGTTTGATGGGAGGTACAGTATAACCACAACATTGTCTTTTAAAGAGCAGGCATCACTTTATAGTAGCCCATATAGAAAATAAAGGGTACATTTTCAATAGCTTTGTTGCCAAAGCCCCTTCTTTTCTCTAAAGTAATAACATTTAGCCATTTTGTTTCCAATTGTCACCCTTCTTGGGTAAAACACTTCAGGTTTTTGTTCACAGCACCTTACAAATACCATTCAAACTGCCATTATAAAAACTGAGATATTCTAATCCTTCATTTTTACTTCATTAGCCAAATGAACACACAAACATACAAAAGGCCAGCAGAAGAAAACCAGAAGATCTAACAAATCTGCTAGATGCAGAGCTCATGCGCGTGTGCTATGTGTTACTCCGCCCCTCCCATCACCTTAATTTTTCCCATGAATCTATGGAGCTGCACCATAGACTTGTACAGGGGGAGAATTACCTCCTTCCTCCTGCTGGAGAACCCTCTTTACGTCAATGAATCAATCAATTAAATCTTTATTTTACCAGGCAGAACACCATTGAGATAAATTCATTTTCAAGATGGACCTGGAAGACCACAAAAGGCAACATGATACAGTCACAGAGTTTCTTTGTCAAACAGCATGCAGATATATACAACGAGTACAGGGCATGGAAGGTATCCATGTCAGCATACAAAATTGTACACTATACAGACAGGTCAAAATTACAAAATAGTCAGGTGTAATATATAACAAAATACACAGGCCCGGATATTCAGAAGGGTTGCACATGGTGTAACACTGTTGCACCATGCGCAGCTCACTAATGTGCCCTGGCATGATATTCAAATGGGGATTGAGCCTGGCACAAATCCCGATGTGCCGGAGTGCATCAGTAATGTATGCAGTGTAGGTGGGGGGGGCATGTCCATGCATACTCCGCACATCCCGATATTCAGCACAGGATGTGCTGAGCCCATGCATGCACAACCCCTACTTGCGCTGCACACAGATGAGCCAAACAAAAAGGAGCAACAGCTGGCCACCCACAGGTGAGTTGCTGTATTGCAGGGCACAACACGGCATCTGCCACCTGTGGGTGGCCACCCGAGCTCCGGCTGCACCTTCTGGTGGCACACCCCATGCCCGATCATGGGCATACGTATACAAATAATAGTCCTAAAACCCTGGCAGTCCAGTGGATTGCTTGCAGCCCGATCGTGGGCATATGTAGGATATTTTAATTGTCCCATATCCCTGGTGGTCCAATGGACCACTTGCAGCCTGATCGTGGGCATAAGTCGAATATTACAATCGTCCTATATTCCTGGTGGTCCAGTGGACCACTCGCAGCTGGATCGCGGACATATGAGGAAAAAATCCTAGTCCCATATCCCTGGTGGTCCGGCGGTACCCCTCCCCACCCGTCCACTGAGCCACGCTCCCCAGAGAAGTCAGCGAAGCGGCATGCTACCCACCGACCGACTTACTGAGGTTGTATACCCATTGGTCCACAGCGTGAGCCAATGGGCATGCAGCCTGATCGATTATATAGTTCAGATATGTGAATGGATCCATTCACATATCTGGACTGTGTAGCATGGTACGGGCTGCACGCCCTTTGGCTCATGTTGTGGACCAATGGGCGTACAGCCCTACTGTAGGGAGTTGGTCAGCGGTCAGTGGGGTGGCAAGCAGGTGGGGAGCTGCCACCCGCCGTTGACATGGGGACCAGGCAGTAGGGCTCAGTGGGCAGCTGGGAAGGGGATACTGCTGGACCACCAGGGATATGGGACTTGTATTTTTACAGCATATGCCCACAATCGGGCTGCGAGTGGTCCACTGGACCACCAGGGATATAGGACGATTGTAATATTTGACTTATGCCCGCGATCAGGCTGCAAGCGGTCCACTAGACCACCAGAGATATAGGATGATCTTAATATTCAACCTATGCCCGCGATCGGGCAGTGGGGCACTTTGCCGTGATGTGCAGGGGGCGTCGGTCCCCGACAGCTGCAGCCTGGCAGGACGCCAGGCACAAGTCACCAGTGATCAGCATACCTGCATGCAAATGGGGCGGTAATGACATGCAAATGGCCCCATTTGCACCTTGCATGCATTATGGCCCCATTTGCATGTGCACTTTTGAATATCGCAGTTGATGCACCTAGCACAACGGAACTTGCACTAGTGCGTCCCCCTGCTCCACTCTGGCCACTTGCGCTGGTGCAGTGCCACTGCACCATGTGCACTGCAGGTAGCCAGGGTGCGATATTCAATGCTGCTGTGCCATGGCGCAGCTCCGCTGAATATCACTCTCTCAACGCCCCTGTACAGCCAAGTTGCGCTGCACCCAGGCGTGCGCCACAGCCTGGCACATTCTGAATATCTGGCCCACAGAGTATACACAGTATATATGCAAGATCTACACTATGTGTAGAAAATAATATAGAGGTAAGAAGGAAAGAAGGCCAGGGGAAGGGTAAGAACATCAATTACTAGAGCAGTAAGTTAACACAAAACAGACAGAGGTGAGTCCTGATGCAAAAATTAGGGAAGGGACTGGGGACTTATAGGTGAGAATAAGAGGACAACGGGGACAAGCAGGGCCAGAAAATTAGGGGATCATTGGTGGAAGCAGTTGCATGTCTCTTTAAAAGACAGCAAAAACAAGTTTTTGAAGCAGGATGGTGACACCGGGGAAGTGAGCTGAAGTGTTTTTTGTACATAATTCCAAAGAACAGGGAGGGTGTGGCTTATTGCTGCTGTGCTAAAATGCATTCTAGCTTTAGGGATCAAGAGAGAAATATAAGAGACACTTCTCAAAAGGTAGGTACCAGGATTGCAAACAGGCAGGCAGTCCTCAATGTAATGTGACAGCTTATTAGTAATGGCTGTATATGTCCCGAACACTGCATTCTTTTGTCTCCTGAAGCTATGTGAGCTCCATCCTTAGGTAGTATAAAGTGTACAGTGATTTGTAGAACAGGGGGCATTGGTAACAAATCTAAGTGCCCATTGATATAGGGAGTCAAGTTTGGAAAGGGATGCACTCAAACTGTGCCCATACAAGAAATCGACATAGTCTAGGAGAGGCATGAACATAGTTTGTTCTAACCTTTTTTCCCCTCCTGAGTTAGAAAATGCCTGATTCTAAGGAAAATCCCAAGCCTCTGTTTTAGTTTTTTTTTCAGATGTTTATATATGGACTTTGAATGATAGTTTAAAATCTATCCAAACTTCCAGGTATTTTTTTTATAATTCAACATACTTCATTAATTTTTAAGCAACATATAAGAAAGGATATCATTCCATAAACAGTACAGCTGCGAACAAAACATAAAACAGGCAGACATACATAATAAACAATCACAAAACACAATATCTATAGTAAACTCAATTCCCGCTCCCCCCTCAGCCCGTGTGTCAGGGCAAAAGGGAAGCAAATCATGTGGGAATAAATATTCAGGGCTGCCAGAGGGATAGCAGAGTCATGATCTATAAGCATCCAGTCTGTGCCAGATGCTAGCAATGTGCTTCTCTAATTGGATGACAGTTAAGATCTCATGGTACCATTCCAAGGTTGAGGGAAGGGACTTATCCTTCCGGAAGCACCAAGTTTGGTTGACAGTAAACCTGTTGACCACCCACACAGCAATGGCACATAAACTGAACTTACAAGCTCAAATGGGCAGACTGGGTGGGCCATAGGCCCTTATCTGCCAACACTGTCTATGTATCCATGTATCTGTGTACTGATGCAGGTATTGTGCCACCCAAGGCCCCAGTGTTTTCTGTCCCCTGCACCCCCCTGACTTTAAGATTCTCAACTCCAAGTCGGAGTTGATCCAGGAAGGGGGCAGGACACTGAGGGACTGCAAAACATGGAAATGGACCATTACAGTGACTATCACTGTAGTGGTAATTTTCAGTGTTTCGCCATCGAGGAGTTGGGCAAAAGGGGGCCACCCCATCCTTCCAGTGCCTGAGCATAACTAGTTTAACCATGGCTGCTATTAAGGTTAGGTGGGCTTTCCAAGTTTTAGGTGTGCCCTGTGGGAAAAGAGATACTAAACAGGAAGTAGGGGTAAACAAGGAATCTAGTCCCAGACTCGGGTCCAGGAGGTTTTGAATGGCTTTCCAGAATATTTGAACATTTGGACATTCCCACAGCATGTGAAAGAGATCTTATCCCTTCTCCACATCTATGACAAAGGGGGATGCTAGCTTCCCGATAGCGTGTAATTTAACATGGGTATAGTACAGGTTGTGCATAATGTTAAATTGGATGAGTCTCGGCCTATCTTGTTTGATAAATCTGTAGACCATTTTCTAGAGTTTACCCCCAAAAATTGGGTCTTCAGGGAGAGCTAGTGTTTACAACCAGTAGTAACAGACCCCTTTGGGGAGCTTGGGATCAAGGTTCTGCAAGAACTTATATACACGGGAGACCACATGTGGTTGTTTCGCCACCTGCAGTCTGGTGGGTAGATCTTCTCTAAGTGGGAGATGACATGGTCTGGGGCCTATGAAAGCCAGGGCAGCCTGTCTGATTTGCCAGTATCTAAAGATGTCAGAATTGGATAATTGGAATTTCTCTTGCAATGAGGAGAACGGGAGGATAACATTTTCATTGCAGAGATCCCCCAATGTAATATGTTGTAGTTTGAGGAAAAAAAGAGGGTGGAATCGCCTGGTTCCCAATCAAAAATTGGGATTATTGAAAAGAGGCTGGCTCTTTGAAGTATTCCAGTTAAGAGAAATGTGCTTCTGTACCTGGTGTACAGCATGTACAGACCATCCAATGGGAGAGTTTTTGAGGTGTTGGGGATAACAATCAGGAGACTGGTACATGAGAGCTAAAAGGGAGCAGCGAGCTCTTTGCACCAGTAACTTTTTGATTTCCACCCAGGTGAGAGTGTAAGAGCTCACCTGGTCTGTGACGGGGTCATCCATCCATCTAGCCAACTTGCTAATGTACTGGGCCCCATAATAGGTAAAAAAGGAAGGAAGGGCAAGGCCACACCTCAGTTTAGGTGCGGTAAGCATAACATATCCCCTTCTGACCCCTTTGTTTCTCCATAAGAATTTATTAAACATACTCCGTAACTGGCAGAACCAGGTTTTGGGAAGAAAGAGGCCCAACATACCCATGGGATACAAAATCAGTGGAAGGACATACATTTTGAGGACATTTAAGCATCCCCAAAGAGACACTGGCAGGGCGCTCCACCTATCCAAATCCACTTTGAGAGTGGAAATCAGTTTGGTGATATTCTCTGTCATCATTGAAGGGTCATCCCTGGCAACTTTAATCCCCAAGTATGTCAGGGTGTGAGGCATCCATATCAGGCCTAAACCTGAGAGCTCTGCCCTTGTGAGATGATGGTTAAGGGGGAATATCTAGGACTTAGAGAGGATAAGTTTGTAAGTGGAGACTTTGGAAAATAAGTTCAATTCATTTAGTAGAAAGGGTATTGCAGAGGCAGGATTTTCAACATGTAATAAAAGGTAATCCACATAGGTGAAAAGGAGGTATCTTTTACCTTCAACTTGGATACCAATCAGGCTAGCAGAGCTGGTTAATCTATGGATTAGGGGCTCCAACTAAAAATTAAACAAAAGAGGAGAGAGTGGATAACCGTGATGGGTCCCACACTGAAAAGGGAAGGGAAGGGAGAGGAGACCATTACACCATACCCTGGCCATTGGGCCAGAGTACAGGATCCAGACCCACTTAATAAAATCCTCAGGGATCCCAAAGCTGTCAAGGGAGGAGAATAAAAAGTTCCAGGAAACTCTATCGAAGGCTTTCTCGGTGTCGAGGGAGACCAAGGTCGAAGGCACCTCAGAAACCCTCGATGTCAAGATCAGATGGTGAAGTTTCCTTATATAATCTCCTGAAGAACGGCCAGACATGAAACCAACCTGGTCATACCAAATAACCACCCTAATGAATGGGGCTAGACAGGTGGCCAGAATTTTAGCTAGAATCTTGAGATCTGAATTAAGCAGGGAGATCGGACATTAATTACCGGGAAGTAAGGGATCTTTACCGGGCTTGGGAATTAAAGTTATTAACGCCTCTGAAAATGACTGGTCACTCATCCCTTTATCAAACTAATAATTAAAAACCTCAACCAAGAATGGCGCTATCTGGGCACAGCAAAGTTTATATAAATTATTCAGGAGACCATCTGGATCAGGGGCCTTGTCAGAAGGTAGAAGCTTAATGGCCTGTTCTACCTCAAAAACAGTAATTAAAGATCCTAGACCTTCAACATGCTGTGGTAGGAGATGAGGTAGGCTACCAACTCCCAGGTATTTAAAGGATTCCACATAATCCAGTGGTTCACCAAGCAGGGTGAAGATTTGAGGGGAAGTCCCTGGGGTGCAGGGTTTGGAGTCATTCACTGTTGGGGTGAAAATCATAACCTTCATTTTCTTAGCACTTAAGAGGAGCTTTGAATGCAAAAGATTTTTCTGTAATGATTAGATTCGATTGGGAGGTCATTACACATGAGCTCCAGTGTAGGCCTGGCTATGTATAACACTGTGGGCCAGATTCCAGAATGAATGTCACAACTCGCAGGTGTATGCGAGTTGTGACAATTGCTGCTATGCCGGGGAGCCGGTGCCCTATTCCAAGACAGGTAGGGTCCCCAGCATGTACATCCTGCACCTTGTGGAAGCTGCAGGGTTGCGCCACAGGAATGGCACAATGGACCTGGGTGCCCCAAGCCACAGACCACAAGGTAATAGCCCCCCTGGAACCCCCCACCTCAAAGCAAGCCAGAAATCCCCTGGGGGCATTGGGGGATAGGCTGGATGGCACTGGTGCAAGGGGGGCACATCATGATACAGACCCGGGTGGCACCCAAAATTGCAGGGGGCATCACTGTGCTGGGTGGGTCCATGGGGCATGGCAATGAGCATTTTGTGGCACTGCAAGGGGGTATCTGTCATTTTGTCAGAACAGATGCCCCTTAGGCCAGCTAAGTGCTGGTCTAACCCTCAGTGTTGTAGTAGGACTTGGAATGGCGTAGGCAGGTTATGGCAGCCGCCCTTTTGGAATAGGGCACAGTCGCTGCTGTAACCCCCCCCTTCCATCATGCTGTAGGGGCTGTGGCCAGTGGAAAGCTCCTTGGATGCAGGCCACAAGCGTCATGACACAGGCTGTGTCTTGGAATGGCAAAAGGCGCAATGCTTTTCGCAAGATGCAATTTGTACCATAGGGTTTGGCACAAGTTGCCTTGCAACATGCATAAACCCTTTTGGAATCAGGCCCTGTATCATCAGCAAATAAATTAATGTTTGCTGACTTGATTCCAGTGTTTAAGTTGTTTATATAAATGTCAAATAAAAGTGGATCAAGAATGGACCCTTGGGGTACACCTCCTGGAAGGGTTTTCATAGGAGAGAGATCACCCATGCCTTGACCTACTGATAGCAATTGATGAGGTAGTTGGAAAACCATTTTAGGGCAAGATTGTTAACACCAATATTCCTTAGAGTGGCTGAAAGCAAGGTGTGATCCATCATATCAAAGGCTTTGCTAATTTCAAGAAACAGGGCACTTACATAGCTTCTGGCATCCAGGGCATTCAGCTAATCATTCGTGACATTAGCAAATGCTGAGATAGTGCTATGACAGGGCCGAAAACCATACTGGACTTGGTTTAGCAGGTTAGAGTCCTCTAGGTACTGCCTAAGCTGGGAATTAACTACCTTTTCAAGTAACTTAGACAGAATAGGAAGCAAGGCTGTTGGACGGTAGTTGTCTAGGTCACTAGCGTTGCCTGATTTAAAAAGCGGTATAATGTGGACTGTTTTCCATATGGTAGGGAGGGTACCCTGGGTAAGGGACATATTAAAAAGGTGAGTGATTGGAGGGGACAAGACATAGTAGCCAGGTGTAAGGTAATATGGCTCTTGGAGATCTGCGCCTGCACTCTCCCTAGTGTCCAATTGAAGTAGGAGGTCCTCTACCTGCTTCACAGTAACAGGGCCAAATGAAAAGGCTTTACCTTGTGTGAATGAAGCTAGATCAGAGCAAACAGGGCTCAGGTTACACAGTTGCACCCAGAGGCTCTTGGCCGGTGAGGCATCAAAGGCTAATATGTAACCCAGCATTCTGTTCTCCTTCTCTGCCACCTTTTTGCATCGCATTAATGGTTTTCAGATCACTTGTAATTGCTATCCCCAGGTCTTTCTCCTCCACTGTGTCTGTGACCTTCACCACACCAAAACTGTATTAAGTCCTAGGGTTGTTATGTGCTAAGTGCATTACCTTGCAGCTTTTAGCATTGAACCCCAATTGTCAGATTCCAGACCACTTTTTCAACCATACTAGGTCCTCCTTTAAATCCCCGAAGTCCTCTTCAGTGCCCAGTCTCCCGTAAAGTTTATCGTCATCTGCAAAAAGATCTATCTTGCCTTTAATACTATCTCTAATCTCACTGATGAACAAATTGAACAGGATTTTACCAAGCCCTGATACCTGCAGGTTTCCACTAGTAACTTTTTTCATCCTGGGGTGCTCCCCTTCATCACCACCCATTGCATTCTACCATTTAGCCAGTTTGCCATCCATCTAGATATTTTCTACCCTGTTCCCATATCTGCCAGTTGTTTGATTAAATTCTTGTGGGAGACAGAGTCAAAGGCCTTGCTGAAGTTTAGGTTTAGTATGTCCACCACTTGATCCTTGTCCACTGTGACAGTAATCCAATCGAAGAAGCTGCTCAAATGTGTTTGGCATGGCCTCCTTGCCATGAACCAGTGCTGCTTGCTATCCTGATCTTGTTTGCCAGAAGGAACTCCAGAACCTTTTTAATTATCTTATGGACCTGGAATAAGTACCATCACCTAAATATAGGGGGATTGACAGAATCAACTACTTAGAAAAGAGAGATTTTAGATTTATACACCAGAAAGTGTTAAGCCAGAAGGTTTGAATGAACAGTAGGATTTATAGCCCTTTCTACTACCATGATGAAGGCTACTCTAAAATTTCCCTCTGTTTGCCCTTCCTCTTCTTGCCTTTATTTTTCTCTTCTGCAAGTGAGATGGACCACATGTGGATCCCCTGAGCTAAGTTGGCTGGAATGGGAAACAACAAGAGTGATCACATGAGTGGTGCCTGATACTTTGCATCTTTTCTTTTATTCGGTGGCTTCTTTTAAAAGATGCTGCTGGAATTTTTGAGCATAACTTGTTACCATAATATTTGATTACTTTTTGGTGTTCTAGAATAAATTTGGTCTAGTTATGCACAGGAGCTGATGCTGCCATCAATTATGAAATCAGTATTATTGCAATATAAAATTGCAACAGTGTTTTTGAAGTGCATGAATTGAATGAATTTTGCAGCGGTTTTTAATAGTTGTATATAGGGACTATCCTTGTAATACCACATTTCTATATATTTGCACTTTTTGCACCTTCTATGATGTCACAGCAGTTTAACTGTTCAAGTACTAATAAGTGCTTCTCCTGCCATGCTCCCTGAGGAAGGCCTGGATAGTCAAAGTTCCAGGGCAGTTTGTTAATAGCTCAAACTGTGAGTTACTTTGCAGTATCTGCACAGAGATTGTATTAATTGCATTGGAATAAATAGCACTTGCTTTGTTTTGTTGTTTTTCTTTGAGTGTAGTACTTCTCTGATACAGTGTGTGTGTACTTGGGGCTGGCAACCCTTTGTGCAGCACCGACCCACTCCGCTGTCACAGCTTTCAAGTGTGGAGGCTGTGGTGACTGCCTGATCCCCTCCCTAATTACAACACATCTGTCCTTCACACCTATGTCCTCCCTGAGTTCCTTCAGTCTTTCCCTTGGCATCTTCCCCATGCATACAAAACTCTTCTTTCTGTTATTCAGTTTTTCCTCTGTTACAGTTTAAAAAAACAAAATCTTTCTTTGTAAACAAGGACAATGGTCATAATTGCTACAGAGTAGTAAAAGAAGCAGGAAGCATTTACAGCTAGAAGCAAGAAACCCAAGAAGAAGCAGATTGGATTTTTACAGCAAGAAACATCTTGGGATTTATGCAGCAAAATGGTGCCTGCAAAAAAAAAAAATCGTGGATTTTATAACAGTTAGGTAACCACCTTGCGCAGTTTGCTTTGCTCACCCTCTCAAAAACTAACTTCACTGCTGAACTGTCATAATCAAATATTTCCTACCCCTTTCTTTCTTTTTTTTATTTTAAAATACTTGCCTAACAAACATGTGCTTTCTTTTTTCAGGTTTGAAGTTTCATTCTTTTTATCAAGAGCAGCATCAAGGAAAGATGCATCCCACAAGGAAGCCACCAGAGGCTGCACACCCCACTCACCGAACCACAAAGCAGTGCACTCAACCAGCAGCACTAAGGAACTGTGCACCAACCAAAAACACCATTGAGCACCACACTGGCAGGATCGTGGAGCAATACTTCCCCTCAGCCTGCGTAAGAAAAAATGTATACACCTTCTTTTGCAGGCTTGGAGAAATCCCCATGTTCTTTATCAGATAAGTAACAATGCCTCTAATGAGTAGTACACCTCACTGACAATGCCAAAGAGCATTACATTCCCACCAGCAGCACCAAGTAGCACAGCACCCTAACAGCAGCATCAAAGAGTAGTACATCCTCCTGACAGTACCAAGTATTTATTTATTTGTTTGTTATTTAATAACTAGCAGTTCCCAGCTGCTGAGCATCATCAAATAGTGATAAACCTCACTAGCAGCACCAGGGAATGTTGCCCTTGACTGTTAAACTAATATTTGCTTTCTTTCTTCCTTCTGTAGGCTTGCAATATCTTTTCTCGTTATCAGCTACATGGAAGCATCAAGGAACAGCACACACCCACAACCAGCACCAATGAACAGTGCTATCTCTAGCACTTAGGAACAGCACACCCCACAGTCAACACTAAGGAACAAGGCACACCAGCAGTAACACTAAGGAACAGCACACCCCACAGCTAGCACCGAGGAATAGAGCACACCTGCTGTAGCACTAAGGAACAGCACACCCCACAGCTAGCACCGAGGAATAGAGCACACCTGCTGTAGCACTAAGGAACTGCACACCCCACAGCTAGCACCGAGGAATAGAGCACACCTGCTGTAGCACTAAGGAACTGCACACCCCACAGCTAGCACCGAGGAATAGAGCACACCTGCTGTAGCACTAAGGAACTGCACACCCCACAGCTAGCACCGAGGAATAGAGCACACCTGCTGTAGCACTAAGGAACTGCACACCCACAGCTAGCACCGAGGAATAGAGCACACCTGCTGTAGCACTAAGGAACTGCACACCACAGCTAGCACCGAGGAATAGAGCACACCTGCTGTAGCACTAAGGAACTGCACACCCCACAGCTAGCACCGAGGAATAGAGCACACCTGCTGTAGCACTGAGGAACAGCACACCCCACAGCTAGCACCGAGGAATAGAGCACACCTGCTGTAGCACTGAGGAACTGCACACCCCACAGCTAGCACCGAGGAATAGAGCACACCTGCTGTAGCACTAAGGAACTGCACACCCCACAGCTAGCACCGAGGAATAGAGCACACCTGCTGTAGCACTAAGAACTGCACCCCACAGCTAGCACCGAGGAATAGAGCACACCTGCTGTAGCACTAAGGAACAGCACACCCCACAGCTAGCACCGAGAGAATAGAGCACACCTGCTGTAGCACTAAGGAACTGCACACCCCACAGCTAGCACCGAGGAATAGAGCACACCTGCTGTAGCACTAAGGAACTGCACACCCCACAGCTAGCACCGAGGAATAGAGCACACCTGCTGTAGCACTAAGGAACAGCACACCCCACAGCTAGCACCGAGGAATAGAGCACACCTGCTGTAGCACTAAGGAACTGCACACCTCACAGCTAGCACCGAGGAATAGAGCACACCTGCTGTAGCACTAAGGAACTGCACACCCCACAGGTAGCACCGAGAATAGAGCACACCTGCTGTAGCACTAAGGAACTGCACACCCCACAGCTAGCACCGAGGAATAGAGCACACCTGCTGTAGCACTAAGGAACTGCACACCCCACAGCTAGCACCGAGGAATAGAGCACACCTGCTGTAGCACTAAGGAACTGCACACCCCACAGCTAGCACCGAGGAATAGAGCACACCTGCTGTAGCACTAAGGAACTGCACAACCCACTAACAACACAAAGGAACAGTGCTCCCCACCAGTAGCACAAATAAACAGAACTTCCCACCAACAGCACCAGAGAGCAGTGCACCCCCACTAGCTGCACTAGGGAGCCCTGCACCTTACTGACAGCACCAAGAGTGATGTGTTCCATTTTCAGCAACAGGAAGTGACCCAACCACCTGCTTGATTGACATTAATTTTATTTCTTTTGCAGCTGTAGAGCATCCTTTTACTTTATCAGAGAAGCAGCAGCAACAGCACCACAAAACAGTGCACTCCAATGACAGCACCGAGGAGATGCACAACCAGTCAGCAGCATCAGGGAGTTGCACACCCTACTGGCAGCATAAAGGAGTAGCATACCCTACCAACAGAATTAGGAGCATTATACACCACCACCAGCAGCACCAAAAAGCATGTCACCACACCAACAGCATGAAGAAGTGCCCCCTGCCAAACCTCAGAGAGAGGCAAAGAACAACAGCATTTAGCTGGACATTTGCCTTATCTAACTCTGTCTGATTTGGATTATCCTTTCACGTTGTGCACAGTTCCATAAAATAATTATCAGTTAACTGATGTGTCTGGGCCATTCTTTAAGTACATAGCAGCTTTTTGTCTTTGTGCTGAAGGAGTGCCCACCCTCCAGCATCAAGGAGTAGCACACCCTATGCAGCACCAAGAAGCAGCACATCCAAGAAGACATATCCCTACTTCACAGTGAGAATGGGAAAAGATTAACTGTAGAAATACAGTTACAAGTTAGTAATATTCTTATTCACATTAGTCACTAGTTTGAAGTGCACTCTTTAAAGAACATCTGTACTGCTTGATATTAATTTTTAAAAGCAGTTGACTATTACTTTTTGTACGAGAAGTACAGTGCTTTTACTTTTTGATAATTAGAAGATTTTCTACCAGAAATACTAGGTGCAATTTTCAGAACAGTACTGATCATATCTAACTAGAGGTGGGCAAGCCAGAAATGTTTCATCTAGAATTACACCAAAGCTGAGTCAAGGGTCTGGCTTGACTTTATAAACCAAAACAACAGCTGAGCCCTAGCTACTGCAGGCTGTACTCTACATAGCAGTTGCACATTTCCAACACTACACAAACTGCTCAGGCAGACAAAAATGCTTACTTTGACCATAACTGGCTTGGCTTGACCTTGGCTCTCTGTTTCTTATAGAGGTCGAGCTGAGCCAAACCAGGTATTAGGCTCAAGTCAATCTCGAGCCTGTTCTAACTTGCACACCTCTACATCTTTATCGCTATTAATATTTCAGAGATACACCTTTGAGCCGGGTCTCATTTACAGAAGTTCCACATCATACATCATAGACATAGACAGGATGGAAGCAGTCCAGAGGAGGGCAACTAAAATGGTGCAGGGCCTACATCAGAAACCATATGAGGAGAGACTGAGAGAGCTTAATATGTATACCCTTGATGAAAGGAGGGACGGGGACATGATTGAAACTTTCAAGTACCTCAAGGGAATCAACAAAGTCCAGGAGGGTAGCATCTTTCAGAAAAAGAGATGTGTAAGAACAAGGGGGCACAGTTTAAAGATAGAGGGGGACGAGCTCAGGGGTAATGTGAGGAAATTCTTTTTCACAGAGAGAGTGGTGGATACATGGAACAGCCTTCCTGAGGAGGTTGTTGGGTCTAAAACAGTGGGGGAATTCAAACATGCATGGGACAGACACAAAGCAATTATAGTGGGGGGTTGCAGGAAACAGGCTGTTGGTTAACTAGAATCTGCAGCTTATCCAGTAGGTAGGGAAATTGGCAGACTGGGTGGGCCAAGTGGTCCTTACCTGCCGTCAAAGTCTATGTTTCTATGTTTCTATACATTACAGAGCAGTATTTGGATGAGTCACAAGCAATGCAATGATTTGGATAAACATTTCAACAACATGACCTTCATTGAATCTAGAAACAGGTAAACAGCAGCTACAAGGTAGCATTGTCAGGATGGATATATTATGAGATCCCAAAATTCAGTCTCCCGACCTACAGTATACCTTGGCTGGGATACTGAATTTCAAAATCCAGACAGGGACTTTGTGTTATGCAGGGGCTTCACCCCTGCAACCCCCTAACTAAAATAACCCAACTCCAGAGGGAGCAGACCTCGAGGTTGGTAGTAAAAGTAGAGGTGCAAAAATGAAATTGGCAAAATATTCCCCTAGAGGGAACAGAATCCTGTCCCCAAATGCCTGCTGGCTGAGCTGCAGGAGCATTGGTGCTCCACACCATGGAGCAGGTCAGCCAGCACCTCACTACACCACCCTTAAAAGGTTACACAAGGTGGAACCATGTTCCGTGGGCGTAACCTAACATTTCTCAGAGCGAAATACAATTTCTCCCAGTGAAATGCAATTTTGCTGTTAGGCTACACTTTATTGTATCCCTAATATTGGGATACTGAAGCTGGGTCCATGAATGTCAGTGCCCTCAGCTTCAGTATCCTGATAGGATAGGCAGGAACATTTGTTTATTAATTTAAAATCTGGTAACTGGAAAAGGCACACTGAGCCAAAGCTTGTTTCCAGATGCAACCCGGGGAAGGGGATACAAAGTGAGACATTAAAGAAAGCATGAATACAAACAAGAAACAAATCAGTTACAGAATTAACATATAGTTTTAAAGTTGGCTAACAGCAGGACCTGAAACACAGAGATTCAATACATTAACAAATCATCACAAATCATGTAAGTTTAACGATCAAAAAAATAATTTCTGATATGTCAGCCACAGACTAAGGAGAAATTTTGAGCTGGGTAGGTAGGCTAGGAGTTAGCTGAGGTGAGAGAGGAGAGGAGAGGAGAGACTAAAGGTGGAGGAGGGGAACTTGGTGCACTGAGTGGGGGGTGGGAAGCCTGAATTGAGCTTTGAATGAGGCAGTAGAAGGAGAAAGATAAAGTTCAGAGGACAGTTGGTTCCAGAGGAAAGGAAAGTGATAGGCAGGGACACTGGTTTTCTGTTTTTACCGGTAACACCGGGTAACAATCACGGAATCCTGCTTGGTTTGCAGATTTTGAATTCTTGTACCGGTGCCTCACGGAAATTGCATGTCACTACATGAATCTCTAAGATTTCAGCATCTTTTTAAATTTTTTTATTTTCTTTTTCTATGTCCCCTTCTCACAGCATCAGTCTCAACTTTTCAGAGATCCCTAGGCTGGGTATCCCCTAGCTTCACCCCAGGTAATGCTCAGGAGCTCCTGTGGGCCTGCCCCTATCCTGCCTGGATTGTACCCCCAGGTGGGAAGGGAGGACACCCCAGGTCACCCCTCCACATTCCATTAGTGTGTGTCGGGCAGCTCAGTGGGTCCCTCATGGAGCCTGGTTATGAAGTCTGGGGCACCTGGGTCCCTTCTGCCAGTGACCGATGTATGGTGATTGCTCCTGGTTTTCTGGTCTCTGTCCCTGAGGGCATCTGCACTAGAGGAGTTCCAAGGAGGTAGGTCACATAGAGACATGCCACTGCTCCAGATCCTGGCTAGCTTCCTCCCCTCCTGATCACTCTGCAGCACCATTGCACCACCACCTGTGGTCACACAGGTAGTAGTAAAGCAGCAGGACCTGCAGCCCACCCTTCCCTGAGGAGGACAGCAGTCCCCCGGGTGCTCGATCCTACTCACCTGGCCAGACCTCCAGCAACCCAAGTTCACTTCTGACCCTGGGTCACTGGCATTGCAAGCAATAGTGCTACCGCAGCGCCAGTGGGCCGACCCAGATTTCAGCATCTTAAAATGAATGCTGATGTGCTTTGCATTCTTTCTGCTTTGCTGCATATAGAGTCAGTAGGGGAATCACCTGCACTGCTTTGTTGTAATCAGCCATTCAGTTTGATCACTCATGCCTAGTAGTTAGAGTAACAAACAGTGATTGAACTAGGTACATCCAGCAGACTTGGATTTGATTCTCACAACCTCCACTTGCATACTGTGTGACTCCAAGCAAGTCACTTAACCTCCCCAGTGCTTCTAGGTCCCTCCTGAAAACAGACAGTTCTGCCTAGTGGGCCTTACCTGCTTTACAAAGAATATAAAAAAAATACCAATATATGTTTACTACATCATAGAATAGTAGTCAGGGTACCATGTAATTTGCTTGCATTTTACTTGGGCTGCAATGAGTTTGTGTAGGTAAAGACAAATGTTCAGATACATTTTATGTGTTTTATAAGCTTGTTTTTAGATTTTAGTCAGGTTTTCATTGCATTCTTTGCATATGAGCATCTAGGTTATAGATTGCTAGACACAGGATCACTGTTACCAACTAGCTTATTCAAGTTTATACTGTAATCAGTAGGGCCATCCCAAATCCTCAATTGTTTGAATGAAAACTAGTCTGAATGAAAGTATGTTCACAAAGAAGAAACTGCCTTACTACTTATGAAAAGACTTTACAGTTAACACCCCATTTAGGTGAACTGGATGATTTGCACCTTTTCTCCCACTTGCTGTTTCAGTCTGTGTGACAACAAGAAGTTTTCTGATGACTGCTTCAACAAAAAGCAAAAGTTAAGTATTTAAGTGTACTTATGTTTGGCCAGTGGATTTTGAAAGCACGGTCAATGATGTACAGAAGGTAAGACCCCAGGGGCTGTATGATGCTGGTGGGCAGAGTGGTGCTCAATTCACATCTGAACAAAGACATGACAACTGGGAGACACCCTTTTCATGGACACTAAGTGAAAAAAAGCATCCACATGTCTGGGAGATGAATGAATCCATTTGAAGGTCCTCCACTAATCACTTGTGGATTTTTAGGTGAGAGACACTTTATTTCAAAGAAGCAAATTCAAGCAGTTTTTTTCTCCTCCTATCCCTGGCCATCCACTCCGTCAGGCCTGCCAAGGCCCCATTACCACTGCTGCTGAGTTCCGACCACCATCCACTGCCCCTTACTGCTGTGCTACCAGGTAACCCAAAGTAACCCTTCATTGAGTGGGCCTCTACCCCTGTGGGAGGCTACCAGGGGAGGAGAATTACCCCAAAGAGCTTCCTGTGTATCCTGAGCATGGCAGGGGTCAGAACGGACACATGTCTAGGGCTTCCAGGTTATGGAGGGACCAACAGCTGTCCTTCGGTTGGCCAGTGGGTGTTTTCCCATTTTTCTGATAGGCCACATGATGTCAAGGCACAAGCCGACGTCCATCACACTCCCTTCTGCAGTGAGGGCTGACATGTTGTTGTGCCTCTGGCCTCCACCAGGGGCCAGCAAATGCTGAGCTGTGAACCCACCCTCCCTCCCAGGAGAAGGTGCGTGGTCGTTGGACAATCAAGCCTTCACCCACCAGCTGGTCCTTCAACAGCCAAGTCTGTTCCCTAACCCTGGTCAGCAGTGTCACAGGCAGAAATCCAATTCAGGCAGTTAAATTATAGATAGGAAAAAACAAAGGTAGTCCACCTTAGTGGTGATGGTTCAGATTAACTCACATCTGAGTTCTAACAAGCAAAGAGACCAAGTCATTTGTAACTTGTGCATGTGGGGTGTGGGTGTTGAAGAAAGGGGACCATAGTGCTGTCACTACTGCCATCACCCCTGAGGGATGTGGACTGCATTGTTGCTACTGCCATCACACCGAAGGGGTGGGGGCTGTAGTGATTCTGTCATCACCACTGGTGGATGGGGAATGTAGTACTGCTGCCATCACACCTAAGGGATGGGGACCACAGTGCTGCTGCTTCTGTCACACCTGAGGGAGGGAGGGAGGTCATAGTGATGTTGCTGCTGCCATCACACCAGAGGGATGGGGGCCATAGTGCTGTTGGTGCTGCCATCGCACCTGAGGGATGGGGCCATAGTGCTGCTTCCATCACACCTTAGGGATGGGGGCTGTAGTGCTGCTGCTGCTGCCATCACATCTTATACCTAAAATAACTTTAAATTGGTACAAGGATGGAAGGATGTGCAACAGTGGAGGTCAAAATTGCTTAAATGCATGTTAGTAGAGTTAAAAAATTGTTAAATAAAGTACAGAGAATCAAATACTGGTAAAACCGGATTTTGGCTTAGCAGACACCGGTGACAATACCGTTTTTTACTATGTGCAAAATGGAATATGCCCTTTCTCAATCCCGGTAAACCAGTGTCCCTGGTGATAGGAGAAGGAAAACTGGCAAGCAACTGAGTGGGGACATGGCAGGGAGAAGATGCAAGTGTCCTTACTTAGAAACATAGAAACATAGACTTTGACGACAGATAAGGACCGCTTGGCCCATCTAGTCTGCCCATTTCCCTACCTACAGGATAGGCCACAGATCCTAGTTAACCAACAGCCTATTTCTTCCTACCCCACTCAAGAATTGCCTTATGTCTGTCCCATGCATTCTTGAATTATCCCACAGTTTTAGACCCCACAACCTCCTCAGGAAGGCTGTTCCATGCATCCACTACCCTCTCTGGAAATAATACTTCCTCACATTGCCCCTGAACCACCCTCCTTCTATCTTTAAATTGTGTCCCTTGTTCTTGCAAGTCTCTTTTCTGAAAGATGCTACCCTCTTGGACTTTGTTGATTCCACTGAGGTACTTAAAAGTTTCTATCATGTCCCCCCTCCCTTCTTTCCTCAAGGGTATACATATTAAGCTCATTTAGTCTCTCCTCATATGGCTTCTCTTGCAAACCCTGCACCATTTTAGTTGCTCTCCTCTGGACTACCTCCATCCTGTTTATGTCCTTGCAGAGATGGGGTCTCCAGAACTGGACACGGTACTCCAGATTGGGTCTCACCAACTGTCTGTA
Organism: Neoceratodus forsteri; assembly: GCA_016271365.2. Taxonomy (NCBI): domain Eukaryota; kingdom Metazoa; phylum Chordata; order Ceratodontiformes; family Ceratodontidae; genus Neoceratodus; species Neoceratodus forsteri. The sequence continues at coordinate 298,382,422 of CM057452.1, read as the reverse complement.
CAGAGGGATAACAACTTCCTGTTTTCTGCTGCTGATGCCTTTCCCTATACATCCCAGTATACCCCCAGCCCTCCCTACTGCCTTCTCACATTGCTTGCTAACCTTAAGGTCATCTGATATAATTACCCCCAGGTTCCTTTCCTATTTTGTTGTTGTTACTACCTCCCCACCCAATGTATATTCTTCCCCTGGGTTCTTGTTTCCCAGGTGCATTATTTTGCACTTCTTTGCATTGAATCCTAGCTGCCATACTTCTGACCATTCCTCCAACCTTGCCAAGTCCCTTTTCATCCTTTCCATGCCTTCTTGTGTATCAACCCTGTTGCAGATCTTTGTGTCATCTGCAAAAAGGCATACTTTTCCTTCCAGTCCCTCTGCAATGTCACTGATGAAGACATTAAAAAGGACTGGACCCAATACTGAACCCTGCAGTACCCCACTAATAACCCCTCTTTCTTCAGAGTGGACTCCATTTACAATTACCTTCTGTGTCCTGTTGTGCAGCCAATGTTTTACCCAGGCTACCACCCTGGGACCCACTCCCAGGCTGGTTAATTTGACTAGTAATCTTTTGTGTGGGACTGTGTCAAATGCCTTGCTAAAGTCTAGGTAGGCCATGTCCACAGCCCCACCCTGGTCTACTACTTTGGTCACCTAGTCAAAGAAATCTATTAGATTTGTCTGACATGATCTTCCCACAGTGAATCCATGCTGCCTTGGGTTCTGTACTCCACTGGCCTCTAGGTACTCAACTATTCTTTCCTTCAGAAGTGACTCCATCACTTTCCCTACCACAAAGGTCAGACTGACTGGTCTGTAGTTTCCTGCCTCTGTCTTGGTCCCACTTTTGTGAAGGGGAATCACATCTGCCTTCCTCCAGTCGTCGGGTACCACACCATCCTCCCATGATTTATTAAAAAAGAGTAGCCAGTGGTTTCACTAGTTTCTCCCTTAATTCTTTTAGAATTCTGGGGTGAATTCCTTCAGGACCCATTGCTTTGTCCACCTTCAGTTTTAGGAGTTCTTTCAGAACCCTTTCTTCTGTGAAAGGACTGGGATCGACCCCCCTATCAAGAGTGCTTCTGTTAATTGGATTAGGCACTTCCCCCTCCTCTTTTGTGAATACTGAGCAGAAATATTCATTCAGTATCCTTGCTTTTTCACTGTCCCCTTCTGCCCACCCACCGTTCATTCTATTCAGCCTCATTATCCCTCCCTTTGTCTTTCTACGCTCGCTGATGTACCTCTAAAAGGTTTTATCCCCCTTCTTAACTGAGTTGGCTATCTTTTTCCTCAGTTTGGGCCTTTGCTATTCTGACTTCCCTCCCTGCTTCCTTCTGCCTTAACTGGTACAGCTCTCTGTCCTGCTCCTTCTGTGTTTCCTTATACTTCCGGAATGCTATCTTTTTCTTCCTGACTTTCACAGCCACCTCTTTTGAGAACCATAGTGGCTTTTCCTTTCATTTTGATTTGTTTATTTGCTTCACACAAAGGCTTGTTGCCTCTGTGATGGCAGTTTTGATGATTCTCCATTGTTGCTCCACACCTCCTTCTAGCCTGTTTGCTAGTGCTTTTCTGAGGCACTCTCCCATCTTGCCAAAGTCAGCCATCCTAAAGTCCAGTACCCTCACTTTTGTATGGCTTGACTCTGTAGCTGAGTTTAACGTAAACCACACTGTTTGATGGTCACTTGTCCCCAGATGGCAACCCACTTCTAGATCTGAGATCCTCTCACTGCCCCCGTTTGAGACTACGAGGTCTAAGATTGCTCCCTCATGAGAGGGTTCCGAAACTAGCTGTTTAATGCCTGCCACATATAGGGCATCAAGAATGGCCCTGCTCTTGGATGTGGCTGCAGCAAATGTGCTCCAGTTAACATCTGGCATATTCAGGTCTCCCATCAACAGTATCTCCCCTTTCTCTGCCATTCTAAGAATGCCTTCTATCATATCCTTGTCCATTCCCTCCCCCTGACATGGGGGTCTCTACACAACCCATGTGCTGATTGTGGTGTCCTTTCCAGTCTCCAAGGTGACCCACATTGCCTCCTCTCCTCCCTGTTTACTCTTTTGTTCAGTTGCTTTTATCCCTTCCTTTACATAGAGAGCTACTCCTCCCCCTCTTCTCCCCTGCCTGTCTCTCCTGTAGGTTATGTACCCTGGTATGTTAACATTCCAGTCATGGTTCTCTGTGTACTATGTTTCTGTGACTGCTACGATATCCAGGCATCCCTCTTCCATCAAGGCCACCAGCTCAGGGAGCTTGTTGCCCAGACTAAGGGCATTGGTACTCATTACCTTCCATTTCCTGATGGCCTTACTCCCTTTTGCCCCATCCCTGTCCTTCTTGCCTTTGTCACTTTCTCCATTTACCCCTACCCTTCTCCCTAACGATACCTCTATGTTGGTGTTTGCCACACTTACTACCATGATTATTTGGGGGCTAGATTTCCTGCTCCTTTCCAGTGCTCTCCCTTGGCTAGTTTAAAAGCTTGCCAATGAAGCATTTAAACCTATCACCTAGGATCCTGGTTCCCCTCCAGGACAGATGCAGCCCATCATGCCAGTATAGGCTTGCATCACTCCAGGTGAACCCCCAGTCCCCAATGAAGCCAAATCCCTGAGCTCCACACCAGTTTTTCAACCACTGATTGAACCCCATGGTGCAGAACACCCTAGCCTCTCCTATGCCATAGATGGGCAGCACCTCCGAGAAGGTTACCGTGCATGCTACTTGACTAAGGCCCCTCCCCAATTCCAAAAACTCTTCCTGCACTTCTCTAATCCCTTTCTTAGCCAGGTCATTTGTCCCTAGGTGGACAATGACATCCAGCTCCCTTCCCAGTGCAGCTGCTCCAGCAATTCTGAGGATTCGCTCCCTGTCCCTCCAAGCCATGGCACCAGGCAGGCACCTTACCTCCCTCTCCCCCTCCTCCCTCAGTTCTACCTTCCTAACAATGGAGTCCCCCACCAGGAGTTGTTTTCTTCCCCTGTGGGGTCCCATGCCACCCTCCTTTGGGTCTCCTTTGTGGAGGTTCCCAGCATCCTTCTTGGTCTCCTCTGCAGGTGCCTCCATAGAAGAACCACACTTTGCCAGAATGGCATAGGAATTGTGGAGAGGTACAACTGGAGGGATGCACCTCTGTTCCACCACTCTAACCCTCCCTGAGCCCACTGTGGTCCAACCACTCCTGTTTCTTGGCAACCTCTGAGGCAAAGGCAGTGGCACTGGTGGTCCCTGGATGGATTATTCAAAGGGAATATGCTGAGGGGATGATATGTAAGAGGAGAAGTATTGTGGCAGGCTACCAGACCAGTATTTTGCTATTAATGAGACACTGTGCATCACTGTTCTATGAAATAATGACGAGGGAAAGGGTGGAGTAGAGAAAACAGAGGTGGGTGAGGGCCCGAGCGGCAGTGGCGAAGCGACAAAAAGAGTTGAGTAGTATGTCAAGTCTAGAGAGGGTTGTGGCAGGGGCAGAGCCATAAACTACATTGGCATAGTCTAATATGGGGATGATTGTTTTAGAAACTAGCTCCCGACAGGTAGGGAGAGGAAGGATGTCCTTATGTCAATAGAGGACAGCCAGTTTAGGTTGGAGTTTTATTCAGATGGAGTCAACATGTGAGGAGAAGTCAAGACAGTTGTCCAGCCAAATGCCCAGGTATTTGAAGGTAGAGACATTTGTGAGGGGGGAGCCATCGAGGGTAGAGGAAGGTGGGGGGGACTGAAGTGTAGCCAATTTCTGCCTAGTACCAAATGTCATAGTGACTGTTTTCTTTGTGTTTAGTTTGAGTTTGTTTGCCATGAACAATCTCTGAACACTATCAAAATCCTTATGAAGAGGAGAGTACACACTGGAGTAGGAGGAGCCAGAGGTGGAAATGATGGTGTCGTTGGCATACATGTGGATGTGAGAGGTAGAACAGGCAGAGGGAAGATCATTACTAAAAAGGGAGAAGAGTATAGGGCCAAGTATGGAGCCTTGGGGGACACCAGCGAGGATAGACAGAGGGGGAGAGATGCAGTTGCTGACTTGGGCTGATTGTAGTCTGTTGTACAGGTAAGAGCTGAAGCACTGCATAGCAGGAACAGCCAGGCCTGTGGACTGAAGTTTTTGGAAATGAAAGGGGTGGGAAACTGAATCAAAGACCTTGGCAAGGTCGATAAAAATGGCTGTTGTAATCTGACCTTTGTCCATTGCTGTGAGGATAGCGGCAGTGACACGCAACAGGGAGGAGGTGGTGGAATGCACTTTCCTGAAACCAGCTTGGACATGGGAGACAGTGCCATTTGTGGAACGGAACTCAGATAGCCTGGTGTGGATTAGTGACTCATGAAGTTTGGCTTGGAAGGAAGTAGGTAGATGGGACGGTAGTTACCAGGAGAGGATGAGTTGCCATCTTTGTAAAGGGGCAGAACCTTGACAAGTTTCCAGGCTTTTAGGACAGTGGCAGTGCAGAGTGAGAGATTTAGTAGATGAGCTAGTGGGGAGGCTATAGCTGGGGTGGATATTTGGAGGAGCCTGGGGTGGAGCCCATCAGGGCTAGTTTTGGTAGGGTTTAGAGAGATAAATGCACTGTAGACATCCTCAGCAGAAATTTCTGGGAAACAGAAACCTGCAAGGGGGAGGGTTGTGGGAGAGGGATGACTGGAGGTAGATGGGTTGGAGGAAGAGAAAGTGAGATGGTCTGGGAGTGCCCAAGTGGAGAAGAATTTTGGAGGCAGTATAGCGCAGTGGTCTAAGGCTCTGAGCTGCAAATTTGGTGACATCCAGCAGACCAGACCTGGGTTTGAATCCCACAGCTTCCACTTGCAAACTGTGTGACAATGAGCAAGTCACTTAACCTCCTTGTGCTCCCAGGTCGCTGCTGTAAAAAAGCTTTCAGCTTAGTGTGCTATACCTGGTTAAACAACTAAATTAAAAAAAAAAAAAAAAAAATTTGTTGAAGCGTTCTGCAACAGTGGAGGGGTCAGAGATGTGTGAGTCATTGACAGTGTGGGGGGGGCTGATGGGTAGGGAGATTGAAAAATGAATGGCTTGCTTTCCTGAAGGACACTGGAGAGTCCAGGTTTTGATTTGCGTTTTGAAGTAGTTTGTCTTGGCAAAATGGATAGCTTTTGTGCACTTATTTCTAAGAGATCTGTAGAACAGCAGATCAGTCAGGGATAAGGAAGATTTGTACATTGCCCAGGCTTTGTCTCTGTTTTTACATTGTGCAACTAGCACAGCTGTTATCCATAGATGATGGAGACATTTAACTCCAGATTTCTTTAATGGCACATGGCAGTTCCATGTACTGGTAAGGGTCTGGGTGAAAGCTAGGAGGGTGGAGTCTACATCTAGGACTGAGAAAACAGGCTACCAGTGGGTGTAGTAAAGGTCCTGCAGAAAGTCACTTTGGTCAAGGGCATGAATTGGATGGAACCAGATGTATTTTGGAGAGGAACAAAGGAAGTTGAACATAGGAGGGAATGGGGGGATAAGGTGCAGGTGTAGGGGGATGAGGGAGAGAGGAAGGAGGGAGGGCTTAGTTGGATGATGTAGTCCCATAAGGGGTTACATTAGGTGTTTATTTTATTGTTAAGATTTTTTATTTTTCAAGTACCTTGAATCACAGGCAAATGCAAATACAGTCATATGTGCTGTGCTGGTGGCAATCAGCATCACTATGAAAACTGGAACATTAATGGCATGCATGAACAAGTTTCTCTCTAGAGCAGCTCCAGCCCCCTCAGGCTTCCAACAACTGCCTTGTTACATGAGGAGAGCAGGAGGCTTAATTAGGCAGCCAATTCTATGTATAGCAGGGAACAGAAAAGAAAAATCAAGACTGTAACTTTCATACCTGGAACGAACTGGAGATCAGCTCTAAGAGGTGATTCTCAGGTGCTTCCCAGAGTGAAATACTGTTAAACAGGTTCTAAAGGAGTACCTGTGCAAAACACAAATACACACAAAGTACCTTGGAGGAACATTAAGTGTAATAATGAAGAAAAAAACTAGTTCATGGAGTGTACATCTAACTGATAAGCATCTAGCTATAGGATGCTGCTTTGCATTATGCTTAGACTAGGCCTGTATTTATTTATTTATTTATTGAACAGTTTCACCAGGTAGGGCACACTGAGCAAAAAAAGCTCTTCTCCCGGTGCCACCTGGAGGGGGGATATACATGGGAGATAGCATATACATTTCATAGAGTTAATGCCACATTTTCTCAGGTTGCTATGGGAGGGAGGGGGCTGGGGGAATTACATACTAACATACTAAAATGCCAGCAGAATAGGCCTAACAGTCTTTCGTGTCTGCTCATTTGGTCAGCCCCCACCCTGGGTGCTGACCTTGCTGTCCCCCCCGCCTTCTCTGGCTTCTCCCTTCCCAGTTCCGGATATTCTTGCTGCATTGGATTTTGCTTCCAGAACCCTTCCTCTGTACCTGTCCCACCCCCTCTTGAACCCCTCCACTGTCTCTGCCTCCACCAGCCCCCTAGGTAGTGCATTCCATGGCTCCACCACCCTCTCAGTGAAGTAGCACCTCCTCCTTTCTCCCCTGAATCTTCCCCCCTCCAGCTTCCATTTGATTTCTCATCCTATCCCCTCTCTCTGTTTCAATAGCACTGGGATGGGATCCAAAAATTCAGAGTACTGGGGCATTGTGTTTGTAATCACATGGGACATGCGCGTCAGCGTGGCCTGTTGGGCTAGAGCATTTTTCACCTCTTGGGCCGTAGGTACATCTGGCATCCTCCATTTGCAAAGGTTCAACTGCTTTGCAAGCATACTAGTAATGGCAATCCATTGTTGCTCTTTGACAGTGAGAGATTTTAGGTCACCGTGAAGGCCTAGCAAGAGGACCTCCGGCCTTTGAGGGAGGGGTTATATAGGATCTGGGATCCTAAGGAGCACACGTACTGCCATTAAGGCCTGATTAGTGGGCATGCCCAAAGTATGTGCTGCAGATCCCCTTTCTGGGATTGACACCTCCAGCATCAGTAGTCTGACAGTAGCTTTGCTTTATGGAGTACCACCAGTGTTCTGTACCAGGACTGCATAATCTTGTTCTGGATTAGTGCACTGCATGGGCCTGGATAAGCCCTGTTCACCAATCTCCACCAACAGCCCAATCTTTCTCTGCAATTTGGATACTGAGGGCTTTTTCCCATTTGGCCTTAGTGACCTGGGATTGGGAAGGGATCTGGGTTCTGAGTGCTGAATATATCACACTAGAGCAACCCTTAGAGAGGGACAGCCAGTGTCAGAGGATTGATTGTTTCTGTGGTCTCAAGGACCAATGCCTAATATGCTGCATCATGACACTTCTAATCTGGAGGTATTTCCAGTGATCTGCTGGTAGGATCTCAAAATGCCCCCGGAGGCCCTGAAATGTATCCACTGTATGGGTACCTGTCATATAAAGATCTAACAGGTGCCTTATGCCAGCTTTTGCCCAAGTTGGCCATACTATGGGACTATGGTCCATTTTGATCTGCGAGTTGCCCCAGAGTGGTGTGTAGTTGATCGGGGTGGGATCTGTTTTTAATTTTTTGTTCATTCTCATCCAGTATTCTATGGAGGGGCTGATTGTGGAGTGTAGCTTTAGCTCCCGAGGAGGGGTGTTGTAGAGAAGCAGGGGTAGGTTGGTCACTCCACTAGCTATCAGCTCCATGCCCAGCCACTGTGGTGCTTCCTCATCTAGTGATGCAAACCATTTAAAAGTTTGCGTCATCTAAAAGGCCCACTTGTAGCCCTCAAACCACTGCAGGCACCATCCCTCCTCAGACCAGTGTGCCCTGACCCTATTCCTACCATATCGTGGTTGTTTCCCCTCTCAGATGAAGTGACCCAGGAGATTGTCTATTTTGTTGAGCCAAATGGGGGGAAGTTGCAGAGGCAGACGCAATATTACATATAGTAACTTGGGAGTGGTGATCATTTTGATGGCTGCTATCTCCTCTGCTAGGGTGAGCCGCAGGGGTATCCATCTTTCAAGCTCCATGAGAATACTGGCTAAGAGGGGCTTCAGGCTAGCTTCCCATATTTTAGAGAGGTGTGAAGTGATTAGGATACCTAGGTATGTGATGCCCTCAGGTTCCCACCGTAAGTTATGGGAAGTGGCCATCCAGGGGGTGCAGTGGTCATTTAGGGGAAGAACCTCTGTCTTGGACTGGTTCAAGCGGAGCCCAGAGAGCAGGGCAAAGTCTGATAATATGTCCAGGAGGGTGGGAACTGACATTTCAATATCCACAAGGGGCAGAAAGAGATCGTCCGCATACATAAGGGTTGTGTATTCCACTTCCATGATTTTCACTCCCTTAATCCCTGGGGCTTGCCTCAGAGCTGCAGCAAGAGGCTCCACGGCCAGAACAAAAAGCAAAGGGGAAAGTGGACAGCCTTGGTGTGTCCCTTGGCCTAGGGGTGATGGGGACAGCCGGGCATTCATCAGGAAACTAGCCACTGGAAGCTGGTCCATGGCATCTCCCCAGGCCTGGAACCCCAGGCCGAAACCCATGGTTTATAGGACCAGTCAGATGAAATCCCACTCCAGGGAGTTGAATGCTTTTTTGAAATCCAGGGCCACTGCCATGGCTGGAGTGAGGAGTGATTTAACAGCATGGATTAGGTTAAGGAGGGAATGAAGGTGGCCCAAGCTAAACTGTCCTTTTATGAACCTGACTTGAGAGGGGTGAATGAACTGGGGAAGTAGAGGGCTAAGTCTGAAGGCCAGTAATTTTGCTAGAACCTTGCTGTCTTCGTTCAGCAGTGAGATCAGCCTGTAACTTGAGGCTTTTATGGGGTCTTTGCCCTTTTTGGGAAGACCATGATTACTGCCTCCTGAAAGGAGGGCAGGAGAGATTCCAGCCTCAGAGCTTCATTGTAGACCTGGCAAAGGACTGGGGATACCATGTGGCATATTAGTTGCCATATTTCTAGTAGAGATGCATCAAATTTTTAATCCACTGGTGAAGTGAACGCGAAGTGGGCACTTCGCGTTGGCAGAGCACAATGCAAAGTGAGCACTGTAAAGTGCTCACTTCACATTATCATTATTACTTCACATTGCCATTATACCTTAATGCGAAGTAGGGTGAAGTGCCAAGTAAATAGGTAGCCCCCCACACATCACATGGCTTACAATACTGTAAGTCACATGCTTTAGCCAGGCAGGAAGGAAGTGAGTCAGAAAAGCAGTTTCACTTTCTCCTTTGCATTCGTAGAGAAAGAAGGCTTTGTGAGAGCAGTGTAGGAGTCTATGACAAAGTGCTTTATTGCCTTTCTAAAACAACAGCTTTTTTAAAAGCTATCTTTATTTAGTTTTTGTATTGTGTTTGTGATTATTTTTTTGGTAGTTATTTTTTTTTTATAAGTTTTGTTTTGTTTTGTGTGTGTGTGACCGTGTCTGAGTGTGTGTGTGTGTGTGTGTGTGTGTGTGTGTGTGTGTGTGTGTGTGTGTGTGTGTGTGCTGGGGACTTATGAGGGCGGGATGGACGTGGACCCTGGAGAAGTTGAGTCGCTGGCCCGTAGGTGTGGTCAGAGGAGGGGAATTCGGACACGTGGGGGTGGTCATGTGATGTTGGACCGCTCCTGACTCCTGGGTGTTGCTTCCCCCCAGTGGAAGCAACAGTAGCAGCAGCACCAGTGCCACCAGTGGCTGCTGTGCATCCACCTTCTCCACTACTACCACCACCACTGGTAGCAGCTGTAGGAGCTCCAGTAGCACCCCCTCCATCACCTCCATAGCCACAGGAGGTGCCCCTGGAAACCATAGGTGGTGCGAGGACTGTGTCTGGTCCCCCCACAGCTCCCCAGTGTGGGAGTGTTTTAACTCTGTGGAAGGAGACAGAACAGTCATGGTGTGTCATCTGTGTCATGTGCTGGTGCGCCATGGCCCCTGGGGGACACATTTGGGGATCGGTGGCCAGCGCATCCAAATGTTCAACCACCACAAGGTGGAGTGGCAGGCTGCCATGAAAGGGGCCAGTCATCCACCTGCTGGCTCTTCTGTGGCAGTGGGCAAAGAGTGCTGCTGGGGTCGAAGTTGTGCTTCACTGCAGCAGGAGGAGGGCCAGTACAGCAGCTGCACCACCACCACTGCCACCACAGCCACCACAGCCACCAGCACCACCCTATGCACCACCACCACTACCTGGATTTCCACCTGCAGTGGACCCCACCACAGTCCCTGCAACAGAGGCTGACCTCACCCTGGTGTGGGCGGCCCTAGAGGAGAGTAATCAGAGGGTCGGTGCTTTGCAGCAGCAGGTCGACACAATACAAAAACAGCAGCAGCAAATACTGACAATGCTGCACCTGCTGCTGGACCACCACAGCATCCCATGGCCACAGTAAGGGATTGTTTTCTGCCCCCCACCCCACTACTGTGTTGTACTGTTTTGTGTTTTTTCTTTGTTGTTGTTTAATAATACACATTTTCCCTTCCAGGGGAATCTTTCTTGCTCCACATAGTGCAATATATTTCTGTGAAAACCGCCCATAATTTCAGTACAGTGTATCATGTGACAGAGAAATTCCCATTTTGAAAAGCCACCCACATTCTGCCCGCCTTCTCAGCAACGTTAGGACATAATGCCAAGAAGATCTTGAGTGTGTGCTCCATTACAGTGAAAGTCCGATTGTCAGGCAGCTTTCCGAATGTTTCTTTATGTTATAATGGTCAGTTTGTGGTGAAACATGTGGGCACGTTTCCAGTAAGAAGAGCCTTGTTAGTGGAAATGTTCCCACATTTCACCACAAAGTGAACCTTATAACATAACGAAACATTGGGATAGCTGCCGGATATTCACTATAGTGGAGCATGCACCTGCACTCCCCCTGGCATCACATTCTAACATTGCTGAGAAAGGGGGGCAGAACGTGGGCAGCTTTTTTAAACATGAATTCCTCCATCACGTGACACGCTGTAATTAAATTATGGGTGGTTTTCTAAGAAATATATTGCACTCTGTGGAGCAAGAAATATTCCACTGGAAGTAAGGCCTCCACATATTAGGTTATGTGCATCACCATAACTAACGTGGTGAATCTCTGTAAAGCAGCAGCTCAACAATCTGTTGAGAACTCTGACCTATGTTTTTTAATGCTATGTTACAACTTCATTTACTTACATCCTGACTGGAATGATACGAGAATTTTCTGTAGTTAAGTCTGCTGTACTACCTTTTTTCATGTGTGAAGTAATGAAAGGAGCATTCCTTTTAAATAGGTGCTGACCAGGTCTTTGTCATTGCTTTCATCTGCTTTCCTCCATCACTTCAGTTAGTTGTTATGTATCAGTTCTGCTGTAAATTAACAGTTATGCAGCAGGAAGTGTTTTATGACAGCATGGAAAAATATTTATTGAAAAGCAGCTGCAAATAAATACAAGCATTTGTCAATGCCGAATGTTGTCGCGCTGGCATTAGCTTTGGTAGTGCAGTGCAGAAGCACATTTTTGGCAGGATGTGAAAAATGACAGCTGTACTGTTCATAAGGAGGTGTAAAAAATGGCAGTGGTGAAAATGTGGCATGTAGGTATTGCAAATTTGCGAAGTTACAAGGGTGTGTGAGAAATGCGTAACGCACACTTGTAACATAGTCATTTTATGGAGTTTAGGCACCAACTTTTCAACATAGGCATTTTGGCACCTCTGCTCATGTACAGAGTCACTGTCATTTCTTCAAACTGTCCCAAAAAGTGATTTCGCAGAGCGACCGCGCTATTCTGCACCAGACGTGCAAAAACATATTTTGAGCAGGATATGTAAAATGACAGCTGTACTGTTCATCAAGAGGTGTGGAAAAAATGTCAATGGTGAAAATCCAGAGTGAAAATATTACAAATGCACAACGTTACGAGCGTGTGTGCAAACTGCGCAACGCACGCTTGTAACACGGTCATTTTATGGAGTATCGTCACCAAATTTTCAACATAGGCATTTTAGGACCTCTTCCTATGAAAAGTGTCACTGTCATTTTTGTAATCTGCCCAGAACATTGATTTTCTATAGCGACTGTGGTATTGTGCGCTGGAAGTGCAGAAATACATTTCGGCCAGGATGTAAAAAGTGACAGCTATACTGTTCACAAAGAGGTGTAGAAAAATGACAATGTTGAAAATCTTGCATAAAAATATTGAGAATTTGCGAAGTTACAAGCATGCGCAGCAACTGCGCAACGCACACTCGTAAAACAGCCATTTTTTTATTTTTTCCACCAAATCTGCAACATAGGTTTTTTAAGAGCCCACCTCATGAACACTGCCACTGCCCTTGTGTTAATCAGTCCTGAAAGGTGATTCCGCGCAGTGACTGTGAAATCACCTTTCGGGACCATTTAACGTCATAACTGTGACAGAATTCATGAGTAAGGGTCCCAAAAACCCCATGTTGAAAATTTGGTGCAAAAATTCAAAAAAAATGCCTGAGATATGCATCAACATTGAAAAAAAAAACCCTATTTATTCCATTATACAGCTTACCAGCATTTCCTCAGTTTGCGGTCGGCTTTGAAGAGTGAAGACGTGTTCCCGGTCCACCGAAGATCATTGTGCCAAGCTCTGGAGGTAAGTATGGAGAAGGGGGTGTGGGGAGGCAGAGTGCACAGTGGGTGGGTGCTGGTGGCGGGTAGGGAGACTACGAGGGACCATTTTCAGTTTACAGGTACTAAAAAAACAACACTGCGGATGGTTTTCTTTTTACAGGTGGATTCTCTTTTGGGGGAATACAGTAGTCAATGGGGGATTGGGCACCCCCATTGGCACAGAAGAAGGGAGGGACATCATGCCGATGGGGAGTGGGCTCCCCTGTTGGCACATTAAAGCGGGAAAGGGGGGGATGGATGCCAATGTGGATTGGGCACCTCCATCAGCAAACAACGAAAGCGGGGGCAGACACATTCTGCCGATGTGGAGTGGGCGCCCCCATTGGCACATACTTTGAGGGGCAGGGTAAGCCGACCAGAGGATTGGGCAGCCCCAAAGTGGGCAGCTTAGCGGCCACTGTGCCGCCATGTTACTAGCTGGTGAGCACGTAGGAAGGGTCCACTGCATGTGACGAGCTTTGCTCGCATTGCTGCAGACCTTTCCTTAGATGTGCTTGCCACATTAGTGTGTATGGTGCAGCGCTGGCATGCAGGCTGATTGGGGAATGAGGGACGCACCTACTGGTGCATGCTCTGCATTCACCCAACAGCAATCACGCCTCTCCAAATCTGCACTACTGCATGATGTTGGCTGTGCAAGTGTGCCAACATAAAAAACCTGGTCAGAACAAAATTAAAATGCGCTCTCTTTTTTTTGTCATACATGAAAAAAGTAGTCAACTAAGTAAAGCAGACAGAAATTGTGAAAAGAAGTGTATCATTCAAGTCACAACTCAGAATAACTAGTGACTGTGGTAATGTAAAGTAGTATAAAAAAGTACAGTTCAAAATTGTCACGACATTCATGCAATGCTGCTTTAATTGATAATGTCAGTATGACATCATGAGCTCACAGCAATCACACAACACACAAAATGCATCCCTAGAATTAATGGCAAACTCAGTCATGGGCACAGTGGTGGCATAGAGTCCCCAGATTTTTTCTGCAGGCTCAAAATGCATCCTCCTTGCGTGCAGAAAAGTGACAAGTGGAAACACAGTGAAATGAGACAATTTCAGCACATACAAAGTCCCCCAGAATTAATGGCACACTCAGTCATGTGCGCAATAGTGGCACAGAGTCCCCAGATTTTTTCTGCAGGCCCAAAATGCATCCTCCTTATGCATTGTGCATTGTGCATTGTGCAGAAAATTGACAGGTGGTAACACAATGAAATGAGACTGTTTCAGCACATACAAAGTCCACCAGAATAAAATGATGACCGTGAGTGTCCTGTTGCTGGTGCAATATGTTCTACGAGGCCATTCGAGCAAATGCAATGTAATCATCTCAAGTAGATGGGAGGATGCCCTTTGGCTGTACACTAATAGTAGCCTTGGTGAGTGTATATATATATATATGTTTGCGTATTTTGTAGGTGTAGAGGGGGGTTGACATGGACATGTACTCGTGGTATTGTTCTGAATCACACACAGGTCACAGAAACTGTTGGTGTGCACATTCCAGTGCTCAATGAGAATTATTTGCTCTGAAATTGGAAATGGATAACTCTCAAGCACATGAAGGTAAGTATTTTTTTTGGGGGGGGTGAGGGGAATCATATTTGCAGGTTTGTCTGTAATGGTTTCTTATTTTGTTACTTCTTCACAGATTTCATCTGCATCCTTCTGGAGTCTGGTTCTTAATGATGGTCATGGTCATCTAAAGAAACGACTTCTGTGTGTTGCATGTGTGTCCAATTCCGGGGGAGTGGGGCGCCTGATGATGTTGAAGAACATTTTTGGATAAGACCACTTTGACAGAACAACAACGCATCTGGAAATTTCCTAAAATAACAAATGAATGACTTTCTTACAACTTAATTGTTATTTGCCCCTCCCTGGTTCTTAATCTCAAGTCAAGTTACATTTCAAACCACATCTTGTCAACTAACACAACCTGTGTGCAATATTTGTTGCAGTCTTTCCAAAACAATGAAATGGATTAAATAAAATCTTCATACTTACCAGAATGGATTTCACATGGATATTCCATAGGTTCCTCTCTGTACGGTACAGCTGCAGTACCAATCCCATTCCCACCGAGCCGAGTTTTAGCGATTGAGACTTTTTTTGTTAACCTGTAAAAAAAAAACAAAATAAGTGTACCGTATGTGTTTTACCATTGCGGCGGTGAAAAGCTACAGAAAACAAAACATACAACTAAAGGAAGTGAGACAGCAAAATAAACATGAGTACACATACTCATTTTATGGTTTAAATATTAGGAAGCTTTGTGTCTGTGGCTGATGGATGTAGTGGTCCAAACAGACTCATGCTCGGTAGTGGCAGTGGCTAACATCAGTCCCAGTGGTGGTAGTAGTCCAGGGGTCAGACAAACTCATGGTGGCAATGGAAAACATCATTCCCGGTGGTGGTCTGGGGGTCAGACAGAATAATGCTCAGTGGTGGCAGTGGCTAACATCAGTCCCAGTGGTGGTGGTGTTGGTGGTCTGGGGTGCCACACCGCCTTTTAACAACTTCAGTTAAAACCTGCCAACATTGATCACATCATCATCCTCATAAAGAAAGCTTCTCTCACAGGCATCTATGTCTGAAGTCTGACCACTGAGAAATTCTTTCTCCATTGTGTCATCATCTATGTCAGTGGTGAGCTGTTTCAGGCAGCCACTGCCAGTGCCACCAGGGTGATCTATTTCGACATCACCAAAACTGCCATGACTAGGCCAGGGTATGAATACGGAGGTTGCCGTCTGTGCTGGTATGTGCCTCTTATTCATTTTAATGAATGTTAGCAAACTAACATTTGCAGGACACAGGTTTGTTTGACGACCCCTGACTATTGCACCTGCTGAGCTGAATACCCTCTCAACACTTGCACTGGAGGGTGAGCATGTGAGGTACTTCAGTGCCACTGCAGTCAGCTCTGGCCATTCACTGACCTTTCCACTCCAGTATAAAAGAGGATCTTCAGTTATTGTCAGATGCCTGTTTTCAGACAAACATGATTCAACCATTCTCTGAGCTGCACTAAGTCCAGTTGTTGATGCATCATCCTGTTCTCCCGAATCATTTATTTCACAAATACCCACTTGGGACAAAGCCTCCCACAGAGGGGTGACACCAGCCACTTTGGATGACACACCACCTGGAACTGCTGTCCCCTTATCCTTGCAGGATATGCTTGATAGTCCTACAGGTACATCTTCAGTTGGATTATTCTGCTGAGGTTTGCTGACCTTGGCACGTGACTTCTGTGCCCCATGAACCAAGCGCACCAGTTGACCACTAATATTTTTCACCTGTTCAGGCCCTGCCTCCAGTACTAATGCAATTCCACATTTGTATCATGGGTCCAGCATTGTTGCTATGGCAAAGTTGTCTCTACGCTGAATGCTCGCAATGTGACGATTCTGGTCAAATACTGTCAGCATGTGTTTCAGCAACATACTGCTACCACTGTCTCTGGAAACATCAAGGCCATGCTGTACATTTACCAATGTCTGCCTCAGCATCCGCAGCAGTGGAATTGATTGGCTAATGGAGGCAGACTCACCACTGACTGCCTGTGTGGCATGTTCAATAGGCCACAACGTTGTTAGTACAGAGTCCATGAAGTACCACTTTTCAGTCATCATAGACATGGAGGCCCCGGAACTGTCATGGCTAGTGTGTATCACAAGATATTCTGAGATGGCTTTGTGTTGTTCATACAACCTCTCTGCCATGTTCAAGTTTATTGCAGGAAAGACTCCGTTGAGCAAGCTCATTCACAAGGAGGTCCTGAGGCACATACACATACAGTTCACAATTATATAGACAGGAGATATAAAATGTAGAACAACAAAGAAAAAATATATAATACAAGAGGTATACACAATAGAAGTCCTTATGCTATATATGCAGTACATTCCAGCTTTAACCTTGCCCTAAATTATGCAACACATTTTAGCTTAATAAGTAGAGGGCCAGTTGGTACCTAGGAAGTTGACTTGGCGTTAGGGGCCTAGTAGCACCTACATATGTCTTTTAATTTAGAGATAGCTAGTGTTTTGTAGGAGTTAATTGATACGATGCTGATTAGCTTCAGCATGGCTTGTAATTGGTTAGAAATGTTTGGGAAGGTGTACGAAACAGCTCTTTGGCCAGCTGTGGTACGTGTCCTGGGAACATCTAGTAGGATAAGGTCGGATTTCCTTAGGGAGTAGGCGCTATGCAAGATGTGTATGAGAGACGTTAAATAGACAGGCAGTTTGTGGAGTAGTAATTTGAGGGTCCAAATGCCAGCATGCAGGAGGCATCTAGTGGCAAGAGAGGTCCACCCAACTGTTGCATAAAGATCACAGTGGTGGGTCCTGTATGCAGAGTTAGTAATGAAGCGAAGAGCACGGTGATAGAGTACGTCCAGTTTAGATAGGCTCAAGGTTGGGGAGGAGATAAAGATAATGTCTCCGAAGTCAAGCAAGGGAAGGAATGTTGCTTGGACAAGTCTTTTGTGGGTCGCCAGAGAAAAGAGGGTCCTATTTCTAAAGAAGAATCCCAAGCGTGCTTTAAGCCTCTTTGATAGATCCTCGATGTGGTCGTTGAAGGAAAGCTTGTTGTCTATCCACATACCTAGTTATTTAAATTTAGGTACAACTTCCAAGGGTTCACCTAGGGAGGTAACTATGATGTTTTTAGGTGGGGTAGGTAGGGCACCAGACAAGGCAAGTCTCAAGAAAATCATTGTCTTGGTTTTTTGGCATTTAAGAGAAGCTTGGCACTGATAAGGTTGCTTTCTAACTGGATAAAGTCAGCTTGGAGTGCTTCCCTGACCTCAGTTAAGGACGAGCCTGATGCTAACAAAACCGTATCGTCCGCAAAGAAATGTATGCTAGAGTTCTTTATGTGGGAGTCAAGGTTGTTGATGTACAGGGAAAAAAAGGATTGGTCTTAGGATGGAGCCTTGAGGGACTCCTCTGGCAATTGGAAGGGGGGGCAGATAGTAGGCCATCAGCTTTGACTTTTTGTATCCTTCCCGAGATAACTGTTAAACCACTGTAAATTAAGTGGAGTGGCACCTATGCAGGCAAGACCGGTGATTAGGAGGTGATGGTCTACAGTGTCGAAGGCCTTACTGAGGTCTAGAAAGACTGCACCAGTAACCTTCTTGGTGTCCATAGCATGGATCCAGTCATTAGAAACTTTAGCCAAGGCTGAGATGGTACTGTGCTTCGACCTGAAGCCAGATTCGGTTGGGTTTAGGAGTGATTGCGCTTCAAGGTGATTTTTTTAGTTGGTTGTATATAAGTTTTTCCAGCACTTTGGAGAGAATGGGCAAGATTGAGATAGGATGGCAGTTGTTTAAGTCACAAGGATCTCCTGATTTGAAGAGAGGAAGAACATGGGCAGATTTCCAACAGGATGGAACAGTGGCTGTGGTAATAGAGAGGTTGAAGATGTGAAGGATGGGGGCTGTGAGCTGCGCATAGCCTAACTGCAAGAAAAATGATTCAAGGCTATCGTTCCCTGCACTTATCTTGGTGTCAAGGCTAAGAATTATGTCTTCGATTTCTTTGTAGCTAAACAGGCACAACTGGAAGGGATGAGGTGGAATAGCATGTGTAGAATCTGGGCTAGTGTTGCTATTCACTCGGCTAGAGTATGGGGAGGAGTCGAATGCCAACCCGGCAGTGGCAAAGTGAAGGTTAAGTTCTTCGAGGATTCGCAGTTTATTTTTAACCATCCTGTCCTTGGCCAGAATCTTGCTGGGAAGGGAGGAAGCAGCAGGATGGCCTTCAATGAATCTCAGTGTCTTCCAGATTTTTTGGGAGTTCCCTTTGGCCTGTTCCAGAGTGGAGATGTAGAAGTTTGCTTTAGTAGCATGTACACTTTTAACACAAGCATTTCTGGCACTTCTAAATGCCTGCCAGTCTACCGGGTTCTTTGTGTGCCTGGCCCTAGCCCATAGCTTGTCTCTATTGGTAAGTGCAGATTTGAGCTCTTGGGTGAACCACAGATGTGAGATTTTCCACACCCTCATTTTAATAAGAGGAGCATGCTTGTTAATTAGGGTGGTGAGGTTGTCATTGAGGACAGAGACAGCGGCATCAGCAGATTTGGCAAGATATAGGTCTCGCCACCTGATCATAGCTAGATCGGTTAGGAAGTTTACTGAGTTGAATTTACGGAACGAATGTTTGATTCTGAATTTATGGTGCTGCTGGGTTTTAGATTGGAATCTTGTACATACAACGATACTGTAGTCGCTCATGTCGTTATGGAAAACTGCAGAATGTGAGATTTTATGGGGATGCGAAGTTAAGATGACATCCAAGAGTGAGCTGTTGGCAGAGTTAGAAGCATTGATTCTTGTGGGTTCAGTTACTATCTGTGTAAGACCCAGCTCATCACAGATGGCTTTTAGGGAGTGAGTTTAGCAGTGAGCCAATCCATATTGAAGTCCCCTAAGATTATTGTTTCCATGTTAGCAGCCAAAGTTATGGATTTCAACACGTTAAGAATTTCTGTGCATCCTGACGGGGGTCTATAGCCACCAATGATTGTGATGCACTCTGAGGATGGAAGGTGAAGTTTAAGTGAGACAATCTCCTATTCCTTGGGCTTAGTTTTACAGGAAATGCTGCTAACACCAAATTTTGATCTGGCGTATACAACCCCCCCCCCCCCGAATCCCTATCAGCCCTAAAGAGCTTGAAGCCCGGTATGGTAATTTGCGGATCAGTGTTGGTCTTTTTTAGCCATGACTCGGTAATTATATTCAGATCTGGGTCAGTGTGGGCTGCCCAAACTTGAAGATGATTAAGTTTTTTGAGAAGGCTTAGAATATTAACCATCATCAATTTCATCTCAGGAGCAGCTGCAAACTCTGACGGAGAAGTGATTTGAGTTGGGGGACCTGGATTTAGTTCGACATTGCCTGAACAGAAAAGGAGAATTAGAAACATTTTCTTGAGGGCATTTATCAGGTAGAAGTGGGCTCTTTTCTTATGGGTTCTTGTGTGGTGTTCAGTCATTGAAGTACGTCTAGCCATAACATAGGAGATGCTGACATAGCCGTTCAAGGCTAACAGGGGAAGTGCATGGAAAGACATTGGTGAAGGGAGGAGGGCCAGAGGAGAGGGATGAGAATTAAAATGAAAACCCAACAGATTAAGAGTAGGGAAGCAATATGAAGATGCAGCAGGAACTATGATTGTGGGTTCCCAGGCTGGGATGACTTCTGACTTAGCATGGATCAGTGCTTTATGAGTCATACTTTTTGCCAGGATTAGAAGTAGAATGATAATGCAGGCCATATTTTCCATGATTGAGTACAGTGATTTGTGTTGAAAGACCAAGAATCCCTCTACTGGCAGGTCTGGATAATTTGCTAATGGAAAACTAGCCACTTAAAAAAAAACAAAAAAAAAAACCTTCTATTACACACTTGAAATGTGCTTAGTTCTATCTAAAATCTATTTATAAAAAGTGCCAGGTGGCAGAAGCAGGGAAAAAGTCCTGGCCAATCAGATCAGGTTTCCTGGAAGTGCCTGTGTTCCGATTGGCTGCGCTGTCCTGTACCTTATATAAAGTGGAGTTCCATCGGGTGACAACTTCCAGCTTCAAGTGGTGCTGAGGCAGGCTGTTTTGTATTTGCAACTGCTGCAGTTGGTCACAGTCACGGTCACGGTCATTTCCAGATCTTGAAAAGTGAGAGCAGATACGTCGTGCAATGGTCAGCATTTCCTTTACATCAGGGTGCTGCAGAAACTCCTGCACCACAAGATTTAAACAGTGGGCCATGCTGGAACATGAAAAAAAATATCAGTCATGATGCATTTCACCACATTTGACCCATTGTCACTTGCTATGAACCCAGCTGTCAGGGACAGAGGGTTTAGCCATTTGCCAATTTCAGTCTGTACCATGTCCAACATGTTCTTCCCAGTGTGTGAACAGGTCACATTGCGCATAGCAATCATTGCATGCTGTTGAATTCCTGGAAGATTGCTACCATGACAGCCTACCTTATTGCACTGATTATTCACACTACCAACATCACAAACAACCCCCAGCACCTGCGCCCAGTGTGCAGTTTTACACAAATATGAACTCCCCACTGTTTTGCCACTTGTCCACATATCCATACTTAAATGGATGAATGGAATGGAGGAATGTTGAAGGGCATGTCTTACTGAGTCAGACACAGTACGGAACAACTCGGAGACAGCATGGGTAGAAAAGTATATCCTGGATGGGACTTTCCATTTTGGACAAGCGTGTGCAGCAAACCGCCGGAACCAAGAATTATCCACAAAGGAGAAGGGCAAAAGATCAATTGCCAGTATTTCCACTACAGCAGCATTATGTTCACATGACACTGTATGATTCGAAGGGTACTTCAGCTTATGCACAAAAACACTCTAACGTGGGCTGACTTAAATGTTTTACATGGGTTTGATCACAAATGGTTGTGCTCTGTGATGAATGGCATTGGCAGGGGGTGGAGTGTGGACGTTTGATGAAACCGGTTGCACAGGTGATGATGACAAACCCACAAATGCAGTTATTCTGCCAGATTTGCCACCCAGGATTGATGTACCACTTGCACTAGACATACTGCATTCACCACCACCACAAAAACTGTTACTCTCACTAGCACTGGACAAGATTTCAAAGTCATTATGGTTCTCCACCTCATCATGCCTGTAGTAATCCTCTGCACTTATTACCTCAGTACTGCACACGTTTAATTTACTACTGGATTTAACAGTCATGGAAGAGGATAACATTCTCGCTATGGTTGCCAGTGAAAAGGTTAAATGCCCCACTGTAGTATTAGCTGCCAGCTTGTGCTGGGTCCACAGTGCCAAGTGCCTATTCTTAAGATGTGTACGCTGTTCTCCTGTGTCCAGATGGCTCCCCTTTTTACCTCGACTCACACGCACATGGCAAACCTGGTAGATTGCAACTGACTCATCATTTGCATCTTGAACAAAATAATCCCTAACAAGGGATTGTGATGCACTGCTTTTAACATGTCCATGAGGTGGCTTATTTAAGTCCGTTATTTTAAGTACTGAAGTGGGGGGGGGCACATGATGATTTGGGCATTGCACACCTGGACTGCAACTAACCATCACGACTACCTATCATATTTATTACTGGGTCATCATCCTCAACTAAAACCGGTAAATCACAAGTTTACCGGGGGGATTTCTGCAAACAGATTCAGACACAGCCACTTTGATTTTCTTTTTCTCCGGTTCCCAGCTGGGGTCAATTACATCATCATCATATTCATCAACGTTACACACATCCACATCTTCTGCTTGGCTGCTAGCATGTGGACTGCATGTTGCTACAACAGCAACATCATCATCATCATCACATTCATTATCAGCATCTACACCACCATCATCACCTGATATTTTTTCACCACACTGTGAATCATTGCATGGAAAATGCATGACATTAACTGCCAGTGCCACAGTGGATGGAATATCACATTGTATGCTATCGTTGACATGAGTATCAGAATCCTCAGGTTCAGTTACTGGGATGTTACTGGGAAGTATTACATCGTCTGTGCTGCCACTCACTTGCACTGCTTCACACTCAGTATTTTTGGATATGGTACACTGGTCGAAATTCGAACTTGATGCACCAGTACTAATACTACCACCACCACTAACACCACCGGCTGGGAAAACATCATCTCCTCCAACTACGAGTGAAGCTACTGAGTGGGCTGTAAAAAACATTGCAGGAGAAATACATTTCCTCACATCAGCAGCAATGCACTTCTGCGTCTGCGTACTACCACGTCCACAGACTATCTTACTGCCCGAATTGCCATGGCAAGAAACAGATTTGCTTGCACATCTCTTTGAGAGCATTTTGGGGGATCAACCACAATATTATAACCAAATTTAGATTTTGATATGTTCACTCTTTGATTGGGGGGACGCTGGATGTAAAGCCAAAAAAAAACTGTAGCTACAGCAACAGATAAGAGACTAGTCTATCATGCAATGAAAACAACTTCAGTAACCAGTGGTGCTGATGAGGTCACAAAACCAATCCAATCTGGTAAAAAATTCCTTTTGCAAGTGGGGTTGGGGGGGAGCACTGACTGCAGATTTTTAAGGCAGTACAAGGACAGAAAGGATGGCAGAGGGGGTGGACTGGCTATGTTCATTAGAGATGACATAGAAATTGCTAGGGTAGAAGAGGGAGAGGGAAACATGGAGGCCTTATGGGTCACCTTATGAACCCCAGCAGGAGGTAAGGTCAAGCTGGGTGTAGCATATAGACCCCCTGGGATGGGTGATGTACTGGAGGATGGTTTGCTGGACAACATCATTGCCTAGTGTAGAACAAAATGGGTAAGAGTGGTGTTGATGGGGGACCTTAATATGCCAGGTACAAACTGAGGAACCATGTCCTCTAAGGTGGCCAAGGAGCAGAGACTGCTGGATGGCTTCCAGGATGTGTTCTTAACACAGCACGTGATGGAGCCCACAAGGGAGGGGCATGTCCTGGACGTGGTTCTGACGGAAGGGGATCTGGTAAGAGATCTGATTGTAGAGGATCCCCTGAGTGGGAGAGACCACAATAATGTCTGGTTTCAAATAAGCATGGGGGGGGAGATCCAGGACACTGGCAGTGGACTTCAGGGGGGCAGATTCTGTGGGTATGGGAAATATTCTCAAAGATCACTTGAAGGGGATTGCAATGATGACAAATGTAGAAAAGAGATGGGAGGTCATAAAGCAGGGACTTCATGAGGCAGTCAGGACCTGCGCTAAGGTGAAGCATAAGGGAGCCAGGTCACATAAACCATGCTGGTGGTCCAGTGAGGTTCAGGTAGTGGTCAGAGAAAAGAAGGCTGCCTACAAAAAATATAAAACAATGAGAGGGGAGAGGGAAAAGGAAATGTACCATCTTGCATCTAGAAAAGCCACCTGGATGGTGTGGGGGCAAAGTTCAGTAAAGAGCAGCGGCTGGCACAGGGGATACAGGGAGGGGAAAAGGGGTTCTTCCAGTACATTGGGAAGTGGAGAAAAACTAAGGGCCATCTCGGCAGATTGAGATCAGAAGGAGGGTGGCTGGAAGAGGCGAGGGACCAGGCAGAGGTATTAAACAAGTACTCCGCCTCTGTGTTCACTAGGGAGGGGGATGAGATATCTACAAAGCAAGGCATGATGGGGATAGAAGTGGTAGTGAGTGGGATCAGGGGAGCAACCAAAATGGAGCAACAGGGAGGGAAAGGTACCCCAGGGGTGTCACATCAGGATAAGGA
Organism: Neoceratodus forsteri; assembly: GCA_016271365.2. NCBI lineage: Eukaryota > Metazoa > Chordata > Ceratodontiformes > Ceratodontidae > Neoceratodus > Neoceratodus forsteri. The sequence goes on along the minus strand of CM057452.1, from coordinate 298,358,532 downwards.
TAAAAAGGCCAGTAAGGTGGAGGGGTCTGATGATGCTATCTCCACCAAAATGGTGTGGTTAGCCCTTAAGGCCCTAAAGAAAGATAAATCTCCTGGGCCGGATAGCATTCATCTGAGAGTACTATGGGAATTGGCAGACATTCTGGCTGAACCTCTGGTGGACCTCTTCAACAGGTCGCTTGAGACAGGGAGGGTACCTAGGGATTGGCGAGAGGCACATATGGTGCCAATCCATAAAGGGGGGTCGAGGGAAGTACCAGGTAACTATAGACCCATAAGTTTGACCTCAATGGTGGGAAATATAATGGAGAGTATGCTAAAGAAACAATTGGGGTGTACTTGGAGGAGGTAGGAGGTCTGGATAGTTGGCAACATGGGTTTGTGCCAGGTGGATTGTGTCAAACCAATGTTGGGGAGCTTCATGAATAGGTAACATCAGAACTGGACAGGGGAAAGCCTGTGAATGTATTATTCTTGGACTTCAGCAAGGCGTTTGACTCTGTTCCCCACAATGGTCTGGTGGAGAAACTGACGGGGTTGGGAGTAGGCCCTTTGATGGTCAGATGGATTGAAAACTGGCTAGCTGGATGCACTCAGAGAGTAAAGGTCAGTGGGGAGCTCTTGGACCCTAGAAAGATTGGTAGTGGGGTACCGCAGGGCTCGGTCCTGGGTCCGATCCTGTTTAATGCATACATATCGGACATCAGAGAGGGTATAGAGTGTGAAATGAGTCTCTTCGCTGATGACTCCAAGATGGGAGCAGTAGTTGAGGGGGAAGAGGGGAGGTTGGCCCTGCAAGGGGACCTGGACACCCTGGAAAGGTGGGCTCACACATGGAAATTAAATTTCAATATCACCAAGTGCAAGGTGTTACATCTTGGGTGGAGAAACCCTAAACACAGGTACACCCTGGGAGGGGAGGTGCTGGAGGCCTCAACAGGGGAAAAAGACCTAGGGGTCATGGTGGATGCATGTATGAATAACTCTGAGCAGTGCAGGAGAGAGGCTAGCAAAGTAAACAGGATGTTGGGATGCATCATAAGGGGCATCACCTCTAGGAGCAGGGAAGTGATTCTGCCGCTGTACAATGGACTGGTTAGACCACACCTTGAGTACTGTGTATAGTATTGGAGACCACACTTGAAGAGGGACATACAGCTCCTGGGGATGACACAGAGGAAGGCAACTAAGATGATACAAGGACTAGTGGATTTGACATACGAGGACAGACTTGAGGAGTTCTGCTTGTTTTCATTGGAGGAGAGGAGAGGAGAGACAGGGGAGACGTGATTGAGGACTTCAAATACCTCAAGGGAATAAATAGGGTAAACATGGAGGGGATCTTTAGAATAAAGCAGGGAGGTATCACCAGAGGGCATGGTTTGAAGTTGGAAGGTGTAAGAGTGAGGGGGGAAGAGGAGGAGGTTTTTCACTGAAAGGGTGGTGGATCCTTGGAATGCACTGCCTGGTGAGCTGGTTCAAAGGTCCAGAGTAGAGGGCTTCAAGACAGGGTGGGACAGACACAGAAAGCAGATGTATCAAATGATGGCCTAGCCAAGGGGGGTGGGGATGGATGATAGGGGTTTCTGGAACACAGGGGAGGGAGGACCTCTGTACCCAACCAGGGATCTGAGGTTCGAGCAGACTCGATAGACCGTAAGGTCTAATCTGCTGGCAATTAGTATGTTAGTACAAGCAGCAAAACAAAGAACAGATACTACGATCGCAGTACAAAATCAGGCAGCTGCAGTGGATAGCAGGTTCACACTGCTGCACCTGCAATTACACTAGTCTGTAGCACAATAAAAGGTGCATTATTTGATGTCACGCAACACCACACACACACACACACTCACACACACACACAGAGAACAGTTTGTCTACAATGCTGAATGAGTAAAGTGTAGCAAATTCAAAAGTTCGGTGATATGCCATGTATTGTAATGTAAACAATCTGAAATTATGAACTGTTGCACCAGATCCACACAACACACAAACAGCAAGAACATTTCAACAATTACTGACAATATTACTGTGTGCCCATTAACACAGTCAGTTATATAACAAAAATATAACCAAAAAACAAAGAAATCACTATTTCTCCAACTTAAATCTACCTACACCACAGATACGCCCCTCCACCAAAGCACACTTTCACTGTCTTTCATTACATACACTCAATGTTGTACATTAACATTCAAAATCCACACAAAACCAAAAATGCTTAATGATATGAGCAGAGGAGGGTTTCCTACAACTGATGAACTAAAGTTTGAGCCCCCCCAAAAAACACAAAAATGCTTTTTTAACAGCTTTTACATGGTTTCAATCACAGACATCTCTCAGAGCACACTGTCTCCTACTCCTTCCTACACATACTACCCTGAACTGAGGCTGTGCAGATCAATATAGAGCCCATGTGACCTGAAATCCCATTAATCACTGCAAAATTCGCCCAAGTCATTGTTTTCAATGGACTTCGCGTTACTCATCATAACGCAAAGTAACGTTATGAAGCACTCCACTCTGCGAATCACTTCACATAGCATATTGAGCCCACTTCGACCCCCCAACCACTAATTTCTAGTGGGAAACCCTTCCCACCAGGGGTCTTGCCAGTTTTGAGTGACTGCAGTGTTGAGGTCACCTCATCAGGTGTTATGGGGGCATCCAGAGCCACAGATTGCTGGCCAGTTAGCGTGGGGAGGTTTAGCTTTTGTAGGAAGTGGATAGCACCTGCCAGATTAGGGGCTCTTAAAGAAGCATATAGTGTGGCATAAAAATTAGCCATTATGTTGTTTATTTTTTCAGGGTTTGTGTGGGTCTGTCCAGTGCTGTTGGCAAGGTCAGCAATGTGCCTTTCTGCCTGCTGTTTCCTCAGGCAGTATGCTAAGATCTTGCCACCTTGTTCCCCCGCCTCCCAAAATTTGTGCTTCAGCCAGAGAATTGAAATCTTTGCTTTCCTGGTGACCAGCTCATCTATCTGCACCAGATGCCTGTCACCTAAAGCCCTAATTGGGATGTGTTGAGTGATGGGGGAGGCCTTAAAAGGGTCTTCTGCTTCACTCAGCACATTTTCCAGTTCGGAGAGGTGCTGTTCTCTTTTTTTTTTGCCAGTTATAGGCATATCCCATTATTGCCCCCCTAAGGGCAGCCATAAAGATCTCCATTGCCCTCGGAGATGTCTGTTATGGGGTTTTCTTTAAAGAAAAGGATGGCCTCATTTTCTAGCCAAGGGGCAAAATCTGGGTCCCTCAGTAAGAGCGGGTCCAATCTCCACGTGGGGGAGTGGTAGGTAGGGGGGCCATACATGAAGGTGAACTGGACCAGGGCATGGTCAGAGATAATTATGGGGTGTATGGTAAGTGTCCAGAGCTGCCTTCATGATTTCAGGGGACATCAACCAAAAGTCAGTATGGCTGTAAAAGTTATGCACCAGGGAATGATAGGTGTCGTCCCGGTATCTCAGATGGAAAGCCCACCGTAAGTCTGTTAGGACCTGTTCTTGCATGAGGAGACCCAGGACTGTCACACCTCTGGGGTGAGGCTCCACGTTTGATGGAATTCTATCAATGAAGGGGTCCAGTGTTAAGTTATAGTCCCCACTAACAGCACAGGGACAGCTCCCCTATCCTTTGAGCTAGCATATGAAAGATTCCTGGGGAATCTTCATTAGGACCATATACATTCCCCAGAAGCAGCGGTCCCTCTGGGGTGTCCATCTGAGCTAGGACCCATCTTCCTTCCCCATCCCTCTCCTCTTTCCTGACCATCCACTGTAATTTTTTATGTATAATTATTGAAACCCCACTTTTCTTTGTGGGGGCTGAGGCAAGCACTATCTGACCCACCCAATCCATTTTTAACCTCCCATGGTCCTCCTTGGTCAGGGTCAGTTTTGTTTCCTGCAAGAATGCCAGATCCACCCTCAATCTCTTCAGGTGTATGAGCACCTGCCTCCACTTTGTGGGGGTGTTTAGCCCATGTACATTCCAAGGATAGGCTGTAATATCACCCATTTAACACTTATATCTCAGCAGGAGTCAGTGTCTGTTGGGATTAAGCAGACAGATACTTTATTAGAAGTAGAAGGGGTCTTATTTAGGGTTAAAAAAAGAAAAGAAAGAAAGTCAGTGTGTGTTCTGTGCTGGGAAGGGTACTGTATCAACTTACTTTGCTAAATCAGTAGGAGGAGAGGGAGCTTAATTGTGGGTGTGTCTTAGACAATATAAAAGCAAGTGACTCAGATTACAACCTCCTGTTGCTAGCCTTGCTTGTAGATCAGAAAGCAGCTAACTAAAATAAGCTACATTTTCTTATTAATTTAACACTTATATCTCAGCAGGAGTCAGTGTCTGTTGGGATTAAGCAGACAGATACTTTATTAGAAGTAGAAGGAGTCTTATTTAGGGTTAAAAAAAGAAAAGAAAGAAAGTCAGTGTGTGTTCTGTGCTGGGAAGGGTACTGTATCAACTTACTTTGCTAAATCAGTAGGAGGAAAGAGAGCTTAATTGGGGGTGTGGCTTAGACAATATAAAAACAAGTGACTCAAATTATAACTTCCTGTTGCTAGCCTTTTTTCTAATTGCCCTCCATCCCACCCACCCAAAGCCATATCTACTTTTATAGCCACTAGATTTGACTGACAAGAGGAACTTCCTGTTTGGCAGTAGGAAAGGAAGAATCATAGAGAAACACTGGTTTTGTCAACCTTAAAGAAAAAAAGTAGCTCACTCTCCCCCTCCCCTCAGCTGCTGGTGGTCGGACACTGAGCAAGGAAGAAGGAGGCTACTGACGAATATAGGAAGTTGCTGTCCCAGAACAGCAAGGGTGAGAGTTGTAAGGAGAGGAGAGAGTAAGCATACAGAGAAACAGGAGCGGGGACACAAAATAAGACATGATAGGAGTGGTGCAGTGCAATGGCTGTGGGGTGGCAGTGTTCTGGGAGACATTCTGGAGGCTGCGATGCTGCCCTGTTTGCAGGCACCTCTCTAGTCTGAGGGAGGAGGTTGCCTGTCTCCAGAATGACCTGGCTAGGATTAGTGAAACCTCCTCCCCCACCCAGGGACCACCAGGGCCAATGCCACTACCTCAGAGGTTGCCAAGAAAGAGGAGATGCTGGGCCAGAGTGGACTCAGGGAGGGATAGGGTGGTGGAAGAGAGTTGCATCCTTCCAGCTGTACCTCTCCACAATTCATTCACTCTTCTGGTGCATAGTGGTTCCTCTGTGGAGGCACCTGCAGTGGAGACCAAGGAGGATGCTGGGAACCTTCATAAAGGAGACCCACAGGAGGGTGGCATGGGACTCCACAGGGGAAGGAAATGACTCCTGGTGGGGGACTTAATCATTAGGGGGTAGAAATGGGGGAGGAAGGGGAGAGGGAGGGAGGTAAGGTGCCTTCTTGGTGCCACGGCTTGGAGAGACAGGAAGCGAATCCTTAGGATTGTGGGAGTAGCTGCACGAGGGAGGGAGCTGGATGTCATTGTCCACCTAGGGACAAATGACCTGGCTAGGAGTGAGATCAGAGCACTGCAAGAGGAGTTTGTAGGCTGGGGAGGGGCCTTAGACAAGTAACACATACGGTAACCTTCTCAGAGGTGCTGCCTGTCTATGGCTAGGGTGATGCTAGGGTACTCCTCACCAGAGAATTCAATGAACGGTTGAAAAACTGGTGTGGAGCTCAGGGTTTTGACTTCATTGGGGACTGGGGAGCCACCTGGAGGGATGCAGACCTATACTGGCGCGATGGTCTGCATCTGTCCGGGGGGGACCAGGATCCTAGGTGAGAGGTTTAAATGCTTCATTGGCAAGCATTTAAACTAGCCAAGGGGGGGCAATGAAAAGGAGCAGGGAAATCCCAGCATCCCCCCACAAAACATGGTAATTAGTGGTGTAAACACTAAGGTAGAGAAGTCATTAGGGAGAAGGACAGCGGTAAATGTGAAAAAAGGCAAAGGCAGTAAGTGCTGTACTGTTTCAGTCTCCCTCACAGTGAACGGGTTTGGGGGCTGATTAACTGTTTATGAACATTAAAGAAGAGGCATTATTTTCCATTTTAATTCTCTGCTTAACTTTATTTTGATTATAATTTTAACCTGAAGGCAGTGAGAGTGCCTTGGTGGTTGAAATAACAACTGTTTGGTGATAAACTTTCTTACAGGATTAGTGTGTTCATGACATTAACATGCTGGAAAGAATGTTGTGTATGATCACTGTCTGGTGAGGATTACAGTGTGGGTATGAGACTGGATTTTAGTTTATTATGTTTTTAATGCAAATTGTGAGTGATGGTATGTGGAATTATATGTGTTGACCTTTCCCTCTAGTTCTGATGATATGTGAGAGATAGCAGAAGAAGGAACTAATTATCATTTTAGAGTGGTATGGTCTTGTTTTTATTCGTTTATTTTATTACTTTATGTTTTTTGATTTTATTCTTAATTTTGTTATTTTATTAAGATTGACTAATTTTTTTAGCTGAATTGTTTGTTTTTTTAAATTTAATTGTATAAGGTTTTGTGTGTTACTATATTATTTTGTTGTAAACTGTTTAAGCGGAGGATTTGTATTTGATGTGATGTGTTTGCCTGTTGCCCCCCCCCCCAGTCATACGCTACTCAGCCTCTGCTCTCCACTCTCTCCACCCCTTTTATACCCCCTTCTGGCTTTTTCTACTTACCAATGTTGTCGGGCTTTAGGCATTGCCCGTAGGAGGAGGAGTGGAAAGAGGAGTCGAGGAGCAGAGCGCCCCATTTTGGTGATTAAGCCCAGGAGATGCCCTGGGGTGAAGTGGAGCTTGGAGCGCAGTCAACTTTGTTTGTTCCCCATACCCAAGGGTACCATCATTAGTGATGGGCAGGTAGTCGGGACAGCCCAGGAGTTTTGTCCAACCCGGGCGATGTTGTGCAATGCCAGATCTGTCTGGAACAAGACTGCTGTAATCTGAGATCTTGTTGCCTTGACAGATCTGGCTTGCATCATTGAGACCTGGCTGGATAATAATGTGGGACCAATTTTGGAGGCCGCAATTCCAGCCGGGTATACGGTGATACATCGCACGAGGTTGGACAGCGGGGGGGGGGTTGCGGTCTGTTTTAAGACCAAATTGGTCCTCACTAGTGTTCCAGTTGAGGAGACCATTTCCTTTGAATGTGCTGTTGTAGCAGGTGTGGGCTATCGAATTGCTGTCATCTACCATCCACCAGGAGATGAGAAGCAATTCCTTAAGGAAGTAGTGGACTTCATTGTCGACCTGGTCTTCGAGTCTCCCAGGCTGATGGTCCTGGGTGACTTTAATGCATGGGTTGACGATGAACTCTCGCAATTTGGACAACACTTCCTCCAGTTAATGGACTCACTGGGCCTAACACAGGTGGTTACCACTGCTACACATAAAGATGGTCATTTTCTTGACTTTGTCTTCCTCCTGGGGATCGAGGCCTCTGATGTGGGCATGGAACCAGTCAGTTGGTCAGATCACTACACTGTGAGATTCAATTTTGGTGCCCCTCCTTGAAGGCCAACCCCTGTGGAAATGGTCAAGTACCGCCCTTTGCAGAATATTTCCTCTAATGGCCTAGCGGTGGTTCTTGACCTATCACAACTTCCTGTGCATTGCAATGATCCGGAGGCACTGGTTATGGCTTATAATACCACCATTACTTCTGCCCTGGATTCTATTGCTCCAGTTCATGTGCGTCCTCTCTCCCTGCGACCTCGGGCCCCATGGTTTGATGGGGTCTTGAGGGAGTTGCATCGACTTGGAAGCAGGTTAGAACTTTGTTGGCAGAGGTCTGGCCTGGATGCCGACCACCTTAGACTGCTAGAACACTATCAATTCTATCAGTCAGAAATATCCCAAAAGAAGGCAGAATTCCTGTCCGGGGAAATTTCTGCAGCTCAGAACCGACCTGCTCAGCTATTCAGAACTGTGGACAGATTGTGCAACCCAACCTGTCTACAGCTCCATGGAGCATTTTCACAATCACAGTGTGATGAGATTGCTCAGTTCTTTGCTGATAAGGTGGCCGACATTAGGGCAGACATCTGTTTGACATGTTCTATGCTAGTTGCAAGTGGCCAGGATCGGGTCACTACCACCTCGTTTTCCTGGAGTACTTTCCACCACCCAGAAATCATGGATGTTATGCAGATTATCCAGGGGCTGCATCCTACCTCCTGTGGTTTAGATCCAGGTCCCACTCCCCTAATTTTAGAGTGTGGAGAGCCCATTCTTCTGTCTCTAGCACAGATAGTCTGGTCTTCCCTTGACTCGGGTGAATATCCTTGTTCCTTGAAAGAGACAGTGGTGACACCCTTGTTGAAGAAATCATCTTTGGACCCAGACTGTCTTGCTAACTACAGACCTATCTAGAACCTTCCCTTTGCAGGGAAGGTGATTGATAATGTGGTAGCAGCCCAGCTGGAGAACCATTTGACTATCCATAGCATCTACGGATCTCTCCAATCAGGTTTCCGTAAGAGGAATAGTACCGAGACTGCGCTGGTTCGGGTACTGAATGATCTTCTGATGGTGAGAGACCAGAGAAAATGGTCCATTTTGGTTCTATTGGATCTGTCATCAGCATCTGACACCGTCGACCATGGGGTACTACTGGAGCACCTGAGATGTATTTGTGGACTCTCTGGGAATGTGTTCAGATGGTTCACATCATACCTCACCGGAAGAACTCAGAGGGTGGTGTCAGGGTTTTTTCCTGTGATCCCATATCTCTATTTTGTGGGGTTCCTCAGGGCTCTGTATTGTCCCCCATGTTGTTTGCAGTGTACATGCTTTCTCTCGGAGACATTGTGAGATGGTATGGGTTGGGATTTCACTGTTATGCAGATGTTACCCAACTGTACCTGTCTTTTGCACCCGACCAGGAAGGAGCTATTTCAGTATTTAATAGCTTCCTAAATGAAATCCAGGATTGGATGAGGTCCAGTTGGTTGAAGCTGAACTCTGGGAAGATGGAGGTGTTGGTATTGGATCCGGATCGCCAGATAGGGGGACCTGTGGCCGGCTCCTCATCTGGGGTGTTTTGTAGGGATGTCGAGCTACCGGTCTCTGAACGGGTGTGAGATCTGGGGGTGATCTTGGATGTGGGTCTGACTCTTTGATCCCAGGTGTAAGCAGTGGTAAAATCTTCCTTTTATCATCTAAGAAACATCACCAGAATCAAGCACCTCATTCTGTCCGATGATCTGCCAACTCTGATCCATGCCTTTGTGACCTCACGCCTGGACTACTGTAACTTGCTTTACCTTGGGCTTCCAGGGGTTGATATCCACCACCTGCAACTAGTGCAGAAGTCCGCAGCCCGAGTACTTACAGGTGCTCCTAGATCTTCTCATATTACTCCAGTGCTGCAGGAACTGCACTGGCTGCCAGTTCAGTGGTGGATCACCTTCAAAGTTGGATTACTGACTTTTAAAGCCCTGCATGATCTGGGCCCTGACTAACTGAAATAACTCCTGATTCCTTACCGCCCTGTGAGGTCACTCCGGTCAGCTGACGAGGGGTTTCTAGAGATTCCTAGGGTTATATTAAAATCAGCTGGAGCCAGGGCTTTTATGTTTGTGGCCCCCTCCCTTTGGAATTCTCTACCCCATTGGACAAGGGAGTGTATGACTGTGGGGAGTTTTAAACAGGCTCTCAAATCCTTTTTATGGGAAAAAGCCTATGGTGGTACTGATTAATTGTTGTATCTGTTTTTAATAGTCCTTTGTATTATTGTTTGTGTATCTTGTTTGTATCATATTTTACTGGAATGTGCCTTGGTATTTGAAAGGTGCAATACAAATAAAAATATTATTATTATTAGGAATGGGGCTAAAAGGGGTAAGGCCATCAAAAAGTGGAGGGTGATGAGTACCAATGCCCATAGTCTGTGTAACAAGCTCCCCGAACTAGTGGCCTTGATGGAAGAGGGTTGCCTGGATATTGTGGCAGTCACAGAAATAACAGAGAACTATGACTGGGATGTCAACATACAAAGATACACAATCTACAGGAGGGACAGGGAGGGTAAAAGAGGAGGAGGAGAAGTAGTAGCTCTCTGTGTAAAGGAAGGGATCAATGCAACAGAACTAAAGAGTAAACAGGGAGCAGATGAGGCACTCTGAATCTCCCTGGAGACAGGAAATGGCACCACAATCCGCATGGGGGTTGTCTACAGACCCCCATCTCAGGGGGAGGGAATGGACAAGGAAATGATAGAAGGCTTCCTTAGAATGGCAGAAAAAGGGGAGATATTGTTGATGGGGGACCTGAATACGCCAGATGTTAACTGAAGCACCTTTGCTGCAGGCACATCCAAGAGCAGGGTCATTCTTGATGCCCTACAAGGGGCATGCCTCAGACAGCTAGTATTGGAACCCACTTGGGAGGGAGCAATCTTAGACCTGGCACTCTCAAATGGGGATGGAGAAAGAATCTCAGATTTAGAAGTGGGTAACCATCGGGGAACAAGCGACCACCAAACAATGTGGTTCACGATAAACACATCCATACAATCAAACCATACAAAAGCAAGAGTACTGGACCTTAGGAGGGCTGACTTTGGGAAAATGAGAGAGTACCTCAGAAAAGCATTGGCAAACAGGCAAGAAGGAGGGGTGGAGGAACAATGGGGAGTAATCAAAACAGCCATCACAGAGGCAACAAGCATTTGTGCAAAGCAAATCAACAAAACACAATGAAGAAAAAAACACTATGGTTCTCAAAAGAAGTGGCAGGGGAAGGTTAAGGAGAAAAGGATAGCATTCAGGAAATATAAGGAAACACAGAAGGAGCAGGACAGAGAACTTTATCAGTTAAAACAGAAAGAGGCTGGGAAGGCAGTCAGAATAGCAAAGGCCCAAACCGAGGAAAGGATAGCCAACTCTGTTAAGAAGGGGAATAAGGGTGCTTGCCAGTCTTCACAACAGACTATCTGTCTATACTCAAATATGGGATCCCTTCACTCTCTTGTTTTAGCTGCTCAGAATTAGTAGTGTTTTAGTACAATTGCCCTGTATGCTTCTGTACAATGGTTTCACACTTAAGTGGTACATTGATATGCAACTGCTGTGGGGGAGGGAGGGCCAGTTTTAATATAATAAGTGCTGTACTCTTGTTTTCTTTCATGTTACTGCCTCGTAATGTGGAAAACTTTGCTAATAAAATTTGAATTGCAAAAAAAAAAAAAAGGGGATAAGACCTTTTATAGGTACATTAGGGAGTGAAGAAAGACCAAAGGAGGGATACTGAGGCTTAATAAAGGGGAGGGAATGTGGGTAGAGGGTAACAGTGAAAAAGCAGGGATGCTGAACAAATATTTCTGCTCATTATTTACAAAGGAAGAGGAGGGGGAGGTACCTAAACCAAACAAGAGAAACACTCTAAAGACGGGTGTCGATACCAGTCCACTTACAGAAATAAGGGTTATGAAAGAACTAATAAAATTGAAGGTGGACAAACCAATGGGGCCTGATGGGATTCACCCAAGAATTCTAAAAGAACTAAGGGTAGAACTAGTGACACCACTGACTACCATCTTTAACAAATCATGGGAGGATGGGGTGGTACCTGAGGACTGGAGGAAGGCAAATGTGATTCCACTTCACAAAAGTAGGAGCAGGGCAGAGGCAGGAAACTACAAACCAGTTAGTTTGACTTCAGTGGTAGGAAAAATGATGGAATCACTTCTGAAGGAAAAAATTGTTGAGTACCTAGAGGCCAGTGGGGCACAGGACCCAAGGCAGCATGGTTTCACAGCAGGAAGGTCATGTCAGGCGAACCTAATATATTTCTTTGACTGGGTGACCAAAGTAGTAGAGCAGGGAGGGGCTGTGGACATGGCCTACCTAGATTTTAGCAAGACATTTGATACAGTCCCACACAAAAGATTAGCACACAAGTTAGCCAGCCTTGGAGTGGGTCCCAAGGTGGTAGCCTGGATCAAAAATTGGCTAGACAACAGGACAGAAAGGGTAGTAGTAAATGGAGTCCACAGTGAAGAAAGGAGGGTAACTAGCTGGGGTATCACAGGGTTCAGTACTGGGACCAGTCAGTAAGTGACATTGCAGAGGAACTAGAAGGAAAAGTATGCCTCTTTGCAGATGACACAAAGATCTGCAACAGGGTTGATACACAAGATAGAGTGAAAAGGATGAGAAGGGACTTGGCAAGGTTGGAGGAATTGTCAGATGTATGGCAGCTCAGATTCAATGCAAAGAAATGCAAGGTAATGCACCTGGGAAGCAAAAACCCAGGGGAAGAGTGCACAGTGAGGGGGTGAGATACTGACAACAGTAAAAATGGGAAGGGACCTGGGGGTAATTATATCAGATGACCTAAAGGTGGGCAAGCAATGTGAGAAGGCAGTAGGAAGGGCTTATCAATCAATTTATTTATTAATTTATTTAGCTTTTGTTGATCAGGTAAGTGCACTAGACAAATCCTGCCTATTTTTAGGCACGACCCGGGGGAGGGGGATACAGATGAATGCCAACTGACCTTGAACCAGATTAAGCTGTTGGTGGTATTTTTAGTGAATGAGGGAAATTTGGCCAGGACACCTGGGAAATTCTCCTACTCTTTTCGATAAGTGCCATGGGATCTTTAACATCCACCTGAACTACCACTAATCCAGGCAGATGGGACCTCGGTTTAACGTCTCATCCGAAAGACGGCACCTCAGAAATGCAGCACCCCTCTCATGCTGCATTACAGTGTCAGTACTGGGATATTAACCCAAGTGCCAGATGTGGGAACTGAACCCACAGCCCTCTGATCTCCCGGCCTCAGAGGCGAGTGTGCTACCTACTGAGCCACTGACACTGCTAAACTGCAATCAATCAATCAATCAAAACTTTATTTTTAAAAGGCGCTTTTCTCAAACCAAAGCGCCTGTACAGTTTCATAAAACAATAAATAAACCAGATTTAAAACTAATATAAATCATTAAAAGCTATACAAAAAAGGTGGGTCTTCAAAGCTCCTTTAAAGCTTAGGATAGTCGGGCAATTTCACACCTGACGAGGTAGAGAATTCCACAGGGTCAGGGCCATAAAACTAAATGATCTAGCCTCTGAAGTTTTCAAACGAACCCTGGGAATCTCTAGCAATCCCTCGTCAGTGGATCGGAGGGGGCGGGAGGGACAGTAGGGGCAAAGGAGCTCTTTCAGGTAAGTAGGTCCCTGATCGTGTAGGGCTTTATAGGTCAGCAAACCGACCTTGAAGGTGATTTGCCAAAACACTGGCAGCCAGTGCAGTCCACGGAGCACAGGCATTATATGGCTGGATCTGGAAGATCCAGTCAATTACCTGGCTACCGCATTCTGCACTAGCTGCAGACAGCGAAGTTCAACCCCCGATAGCCCTAGGTACAGGGATTTGCAATAGTCAAGGCGTGAGGTAACGAACGCGTGGATCAACGTTGGAAGATCCTCTGGAGGAACCAGGTGCTTCACCCTGGCGATGTTCCTCAGATGGAAAAAGGAAGTTTTGAACACCGCTGACACCTGAGATTTAAGCATCAAGCGGTCGTCAATTATTACGCCAAGATTACGCACCTGATCTGAGGTCATCAGCTGAACGCCCCTAAGCCATAAGCCTGAGGGTGATTCATCCAGCAGACCCGCCTCACAGCAACCCTTGTCCACGACCAGCACCTCAATTTTCTCGGGGTTTAACCTCAACCAGCTCCCATTCATCCAGTCTTGGATTTCGGCAAGGCTTAGGGGATACTGGGATGCATAGGGAGAGGCATCAATAGTAGATAACAGGAAGTTGTTATCCCTCTGTACAGACAGTTGGTGAGACCCCATCTGGAGTACTGTATGCAGTTCTGGAGACCTCATCTCTGCAAAGACATAGACAGAGTGGAGGCTGTCCTGAGGAGGGCAACCAAAATGGTGCAGGGTCTGCACCAGAAGACATACGAAGAAAGACTAAAAGAGCTTAATATGTATACCCTTGAAGAAAGAAGGGAGAGAGGGGACATGATAGAAACTTTCAAGTACCTCAAGGGAATCAACAAAGTCCAAGAGGGTAGCATCTTTCAGAAAAAGAGATGTGCAAGAACAAGGGGGCACAATTTGAAGATAGAGGGGGGACAGCTCAGAGGTAATGTGAGGAAGTACTTTATCACAGAGAGGGTTGTGGATGCATGGAACAGCCTCCCTGAGGAGGTTGAGGAGTCAAGAACAGTGGGGGAATTCAAGAATGCGTGGGACAGATATAAGGCAGTCCTAGTGGGGGGTAGGAGGAAGTATGCTGTTGGTTAACTAGGATCTGCAGCTTATCTGTTAGGTAGGAAAATGGGCAGACTAGGTGGGCCAAGCAGTCCTTATCTGCCATCAAAGTCTATGTTTCTATGCTTCATTAGCATCTATGGAGGGAGGCAGTGCTATTGCAGAGGTACTGATGACAAGTAGAGATTGTGGGGCAGGCATCTGGGACCCCTGACAGGCCCAAAATGCACGGTGTGGGGGTGGGACCTGGAGTTGGTAACTGCAGCAAACATCCTGGAGAGAGGGCACTAGTTGGGTAGCATTCAATTTCAGATTCAACTAAGCATACAGAATAGCAGTAATGTAGCAATATCACAGACATACACTTCACAATACTTGAACTATATACATTTGCCTTACGGCAATTCCCTTTGGGTAACAAGGGTATACATAAAGCCACAGCTGTCAACTGGAGGCCTACCTCTGTTCCCAGAGTGCAGGTAAGGGAAGTACCCTTTGGGAGGAGGATCAGAGGGTGGGGGCTATCTGCCTCCTACGAGCGGGCCTTGTTGTCTACCACTGAATTTATGGTGACTTGCGAGGACTTTGTACACCCTGGATCATACTCTCAGGATGCAGGGGTTGGGGTATAGACAGATCCCTCCTGCCTACTTCCACCCTGCCATCGCTGGCAGGTAGCCGGGAAGCCCTGTAGTCCATAGTTTTGTGCCTAAGTGGCAGCATGGAGGGGGCTGTGTCCATGTAAGCAGAGGAAAGGGGAGCAGGAGTAACGTATATCATCCCTTTGTTGTGCATCAAAGCAAGCCACATGCTGCCTCTTCAGTGCTTTGCCGAGCTAACCTGGCATCGGAGAACTGGGAGAGATGAGTATTTTCCAATCGGCAGTCTGGACTATGTCCGCATTTGCAGGAAGTATGTTTGCGGGTCCATATAAGTAGGCTAGGTCAGATAGTAAGATATAAGGGGGGTGACAGAGCAGGGAAAGGGGGGGGCACCACCCTAAGACCTACCGCCAGCCACTATTCAGTTAAGCTGGTGCCATGTAGGGAGAAGGGAGGGGGGATCTGGGCCTACTGAGCTGTGGTGCACCAGTGATCATACCCCTGGTGCCTTCTGTCTCCCTTTCTGCCAGTCTTCCAGTGGGACATCTGCAAAATGACCCAGGAAAGGTGCAAGTAGGACTTCCAAGGAGTGGGGGGAGGAAGGGAGCCTGGCAGATTGCTAGCATATGTTGCAGTTTTAGGGTGAATAAGCTCTGTGGACTATCATGAATTTTCTACTTCACATACACTAAATCCTGCACCTCCCCCTCCAGGGCTTCAGGGTATACTGTGTCATCAGCAATGGTTCAGATTTACATTGTCCATGTATCCTTTTAGGTCCTCCCAGTGGAGCCTGAGCAGAGGATCAGCAGAGCTGATGTGGGCCCCTTCCTCCATTGTTGGACAAGCAGGTTGCCTTAAGTTATGAGATGTTCTGGTTTTCATATTATTCTTGTGTTTTTGTGGTCCCCCTGGTGGAGCTTGGAATGAAGGGTCAATGGGCATTCCTTGTTCTAGGATAATTTGACAGTGGCTACATTGTGAACCCATTGAAATGGGTCCCATGACAGACCATGAAGATTACCTGGCAGGCAGATGCACACCCTGGGCAGTTGGAAGGCCCAGGGGGTTGCCATACTGTGACTCACATATCTTTAACCTTGTCCTTTGTGTCTTTTCCAGATCTTCTGAACAGATCCAGTCGATAGTTTGGCAGACACTCCTTCACATACTAAGTAATGGGGGATGGGGCAATGGGGCAATGGCCAGAGTAGGGAATCTGGCATTCTCAGGAACAAGCACGCACATGGTGGGAGCATCAGGGTGGAATATCCAGGACTCAGAAAGGCTGCAGCATGCTGCTTTGGGGTAAAGGTGGGGTGTGGTTCCTCTGTGGGTTGTGACCTGAGGCACCATGGAGGTGCACAGTTTGGTACATCTGGGGTCTGCGAGATGACATGGCATCATCATCAGCACAGTGTGATCAGGGTGGGACATGAAAGCCATAGTGCATATAATGGGAAATGCTGGAACTTTTCATGGACTTAATATGCTGTGTATTACAGCCAATCCTGTATATCTTGGAAGTATCTAGAGTGAGCTGCTTGGGGGTGGTGTGGGACTGCATTTGTCCTGTGGTAACTCTGGAGTCTCAGAAAAAGATGGCACAAGAGGAAAAAGGAGAGTCAAACTCTTGCAAAGGACTCATTTCCCTAGTTGGCATGAGGCAGGGGACTGCAGGAGCTGGTTCCCATTCGAGGGGCCACAGCCAACATCATCAGGCTTGCCTGTGTGTACTGTGCTACCAGACAAGGGTAGGTCACTTGACGTGCGGCCAATTGATCCTTCTACTGTCTGAGGTTTGGGTTGGGGGAGAAACATCACTCCTCAGTCTGCACAAGGGTATGGCTGTTTGCAGGAAGGGGTGTGGAGCTTCTCAGTTTCACTTGGTGAAACTTCTAATGTAGCTGTGCATGTCATTCTGATAGAGATCATGTTAATAACTTAATAAAGACATGGCTGCAACAATTTCCTTCAAGACTGGGGTGTGGTATGTGTTTTGTCCAGGAGTAGAGGATGTAGGGGTCTATCAAGACAAGGGATGTTATTTTAAAAGGGGGATGTTAACCTGGGAGATATTAACTGAAATAAAGGTACAGTTGTTACTACATCAGTGAAACTGCTAATGCAAACTACAAATGATAGCAAATTGAAACATTATGTTACAAAAGGGACAGAAGAGTGGAGCTGTACCAAATTTTCAAATTCCACTTTCTCTGGCATTTCAATAATTCTACCTAATTTCATGGCATTTTCTCATATGGGTAATGCAGGTCTTCTGAAAGCAGAATATTGCTGTGGAATCATATTCTGTAGTTAATGTAAACCACTGTTTTATTTTCTGCAAACCATGATATTCCACAGCTTACCTAATATTCCATGATTTATATAGAAAAGTTTTATGGAATTCTTCAGAATTAAAAAAAATAAATTCTGATAAGCATTGCAAAACCAGAATTTTCTAACCTGCACAAATTCTGTTAGCAGAATTCCACATTCCACACAGCTCAAAGGGAGAGGTAATTTTGAGGTTTGATAGTTAAGCAATAATGACCAAATAGCTGGCCATTTCCTGGTGATTGACGACCAGCTTGGGGGTGTGGCCCGAGGTGCAGTGGAGGGCCAACCCCACCTAGCTGGTTATTAACTGCCAGAAAATGACCAACTATGAGGTCATGATTGAGATTGTAAGTCTAATCACAATTATGACACTTCAATAAATGTTTCTGTGTAGATTTTTGTTTTTGTGGCAGTGCACATTGACACTGCTACCTAGTGAGCATGGTTTGTCTAATAATATGTGCAATGATACTGATGTGCTGGAGAGTAGGAGTGATTGTGACATTTGTTGTCTTAAGCTGAGCATCATAGAAGCATTTGTGTACTAATTTTTCATTGGAAATCACAAGCGTTCAGTTTTTCTTTTTATTTATTAAAGCTATCACAGTAAATGTGCTATGGCAACAACAGTATTCCCAGCATAATGACAATTTAATGAGAACTGTTAGTAAACTGAACAATCAAAAGTGACATACTCAGGAGTGTCATAAATTATTCAGCATGTTACAATGGGAATACTGCTGTTGCTGAACCATGTTTAGTGTGAAAGCTTTGATAAGTAAAATGAAAAAAAAAAACTGAACAGTTGTGCTCTCCAGTGAATAATTAGTACACAAATGCTTCTATGATGCTCAGTTTAAGACCCCAAATGTCACAATCGCTCTTGCCCACTAGTAGATCAACATCACTGCTGAGTTTCAGGAACATTTACTTCTGTCCCGATTGCTGCTACAGTGCTTTTCTAACTGATACTGTACACTGACAGCAGCACTGAAAACACTTGTTTTGCTGCCTCTGCTGTCAGCATACAGCAAGCAGTCATCTGAGTTTCGCTGCCATGCTGGTCATTTCTAAAAGATTTCAGACCAGCACAGCAGCCAATCAGTGAGCTACTTTAGCTCATGAATAATTAATTAGACTTACAATAAACAGTATGGGGAAAGGGGTTGATAAATTGTGACATGAGAGAGCCATTAACAGAAGTAACCACAACATGGTATCTTTCCATAGCTTAAGGAAACAGGTAAATGTGGACACTGTACAGCAACTACAGGGCAGGGTGATAAACCTACATGAGGGAAGTGTTCCAAAAATGACTGCAATTGTTGAATCTATATTTTATGTCTATTCTTATACCTGTAATTGTGAAACATTATAGCAAATTATTTTATACTATGGGTCGCCATTGTAAACAAACTTTTCTCAGTGGTATTTCCCTAAATAAGATTAAATGAAATGAAGAAGTGGGACTGGCACAGAGACATGGCAGGCATAACTGTAAATGTTCAGTGGAGCATGCTAAAAGCCAAACTCTTGGAGCTGGTGAAATGCATATAAAAGAGAGTGAAATACAACAAGATGGGGATGAAACCAATATGGCTATCTAAAAAGATACAGAAAGAAATAAAGGCAATAAAAAATGGCAGTCAGAAATGGTAGGTACAAGAGTGGCAAAAGACAGATACAGAGAAAAAGTCAAAAACTGTAAGAAACTAAATAATGAAAAATAGAAGACTGGGGTCACAGATTTTGAGCGTTATTACCTTGCAGCCCCATCAGTCCCATTAACAGCTATTGCCAAACAGAATATGGAAACAGGATGGTATGCACTGGAAAATAGGGCCACACTACTGACTCCTTTGTATACTTTACCTTTTGTCAAATTGCCCAATGCTTGTCTTCAGCAGATTAAAAATCGTTGGACCAGGACAGCTGTCCAAGTCCTCCTCAAGCTGTGTAACGTGACCCAAACCGAGGATGGTGTAGGCCCACTTACAGTGATTATAAGAGATCCAGGTTTCCCACAGGAACAGATTGACCCAGCTTTCTGTAAGTGGAACCAAAGTGGTCTTACCACATTTGTGCAACTTTTCCAAAATGGTAGTTGTGTATTCTTTGCTCACTTGCAGTGGAAATATAACCTCTCTCGCATGAATCATTATTGGTTTCTGCAAGTCTGACATTATGTGCTGTAATCAAATAACAAAAAGCAGATACTCCGCCCTGTTGAGCAAATTGGAAGAAAACTTCCTCTGGTTCATCTAGAAACATAGAAACTGACAGCAGATAAGGACCGCTAAGCCCATGTAGTAACCCCATTTTCCCTGCCTACCGTAAAAGCTGCAGACCCTACTTGATCTCCGACTTTGCCTCCATTCCTATTGCTAGGGTTCGTGTATGCCTGTCCCACACTGTGTTTGCCCCCATCACCTCTGCTGGGAGTCTATTCCATGCATCCATCACCCTTTCTCTAAAGAAATATTTCCTCATGCTACCCCTTAATCTACCCCCTTCCAAATTCATGTCTTGCCCTCTCGTTCCTGGATATCTCCTTTTGTGAAAGATGCTACCCTCCAGTACCTTATTTATGCCTTTTAGATATTTGTACATTTCTAGCATATCTCCCCTGTCTCTCCTCTCCTCCAGGGTATACATATTGAGGTCTCACAATCTCTCCTAATATGACTTTTGGTGCAGGCCCTGCATCATCTTCATTGCCCTTCTTTGAACTGCCTCCATTCTGTCTACATCCTTCCAGAGATGCGGCCTCCAGAACTGGACACTGTATTCCAAATGAGGCCTTACCAATTATCTGTACAGTAGCATCACCACCTCCTTCCTTCCGCTGGTGATACCTCTCCCTCGGCACCCCAGCATCCCACTGGCACTCCCCACAGCCTTGACACATTGTTTGGCGACCTTTAGGTCATCAGATATGATTACCCCCTGAAATTTCTTTCCTGTTTGGTGACTATCAGTCCCCCCCCCCATTATTTAATCCTCCCTTGGGTTCTTGCACCACAAATGCATGATTTTGCACTTTTTCACATTAAATCTCAGCTGTCACACTCGGGACCATTCCTCCCGTTTACTTAAGTCCCTCCTCATTTTTTCCACCCTTCCAGGAGTGTCCACTCTGTTGCAGATCTTAGTGCCATCCGCAAAGAGGCACACCTTTCCCTCCAGACCCTCTGCAATGTCAGTTATGAAGACATTAAACAGGACTTGGCCCAGGACTGATCCATGTGGCACCCCACTGGTCACCCTCCTTTCCTCCAATTGAGCTCCATTTACCACCATCCTCTGTCTTCTATCACTCAACCAGTTCCTAACTCAGTTTACCACATTGTGACCCACTCCCAGGCTGCCCAGTTTGTTCACAAGTCTTCTATGTGAAATAGTATCAAAGGCCTTACTGAAATCCAGGTAGGCCACATCCACCAATCTTAGTCACCCAGTCAAAAAATCAATTAGATTTGTCTTAAAGGGAAAAGCAGATATATCTCAATAATGTATAAATTACTACAATATGGGAGCCCATAATTTGGATAAAATAATACAGCAATAGGAAAAAGAAGTAGTGTCCTCACATTTCTGCAAAAGATTAGCTAAAAATTTTAACTCGGGCCTGGAAGGTAACAGCTTCACCCTTCAGGAGGAAATATAAATGGAAAATTCTGGCTAGGTTTCTGTACACCCCTGTGATAACTGCTTATTTTGCCAGGAGAGGAAAAAGCTGCTGGAGGGGTTATGGGAACAAGGGGATGCACCACCATATATTTTGGGATTGTCCTAATGTGGTATCCTATTGGAGTTCAATGCATGCAGATTTAGAAGAGATATGGAGACTGTCCATTCACTTTAATTTCGAAACACTGGTCTTAGGTTTGCTTCCTCCAGGGTTGCATAGAGTCCAACAAATTAATCTACAGTATTCCACACACTTTGCATTATGTTGGTTAAGGGGCTAATGTGCCACTTGTTGTCTATGGACATCCCCACACTGCCAAAATGGTGCTGCAGAATGCAGCAAGTGGAAAGCATGGCAAAAATCATAGCTGCTTTATGTTTCTGCTCAGGGAAACATTCAGAAAAATAGAGGTCATGGTTTCCTTTTTAAAACAAGTTAATATGGGTGGGGGAAGAGTACTTTATGGAAGACTTAGCATGGATCTCACCCACTATCTCTAAATATCCTATGCAGATAAGACACCAGACTGATTAAGTATCGTGTTAATATTTTTTTCTGTTGTTGACATGTGCATTGTTTGTTACAATACACATATGTATTATTTGTTACAAGCTGGCTTTTCTTCCAATCAAATATTTTTATCCATGTTTTGGGAGCAGGCTGGGATCCTCAGTTCCACTCTCAAAATGCGCTGGCTGTTGTGTGCCCTGTCATTAGGGTGCCAGTCCTGCAAGTCGTGGATCGCATTTCATGTGGGGGCTTTTCCCCCTGCACCCCCGCTTGTGGAGGGTTGTGCCCCCATACTTAGGATTTGAACTCCAGGAGGATAGACCTCGGGAGGGGGGATAACTTGAGGGTGTGGTGCCCTAACAGCTAGTGCACAATGGCCAGCGTTCCAGAGGTATGCAGTGGGGATCCTCTCCTGAAGACTTTGAGAGTTGGAAGTTTGACACTGTCCGGATGACATTCCACTGAATGGACTCTTTTGCTGGACATTTCTTGGAGTAACTGGTCTTAAGTAATGTTAAAATGGTAATGGAGTATGTGTATGATAACTCGGAAGGATTCTGATGTCATGTTGGTACGTTACACCAACTGTACTATGCCAATATCTCTCAATAAGCCTGAGTTACAAAAAGAGAAAAGACTGGAAAACCACTTAGCAACAGGAAACAATAGAATAGGTATGTAACTGGAAAATGAAAGAGTAAAAAGGCAGTGGTCCCACTAAAGTTGGGATGGGAAAAAATTAAGCAGTAAGGCATGACAAAGGGTACGTTATGCTGGGATAACAACCTGCCTCAAGTGGGTTATCACCACCTGAGAAAGGCCGTTAGCTCATCATAATGCACCCCTTGGAGTTCCTTTTTGCTATTATAAAATGGGTCCTTTTTAGTAAACTGAATGTATTTTATTGACATATTTTGTTTGAGCTACTTTCAGCCAGACTATTGTGTGGGGATAATGGTCTGGCTGAAAGCATCTCTTTGGCCAATCAGTAGCCAGCATTCTTTCTACCCATTCCAGAATACAAAATTAGAAGAGGGAAGCAGATATGTTAAACCAATACTTCTGTTCAGCTTATGGGGGAAAGAGAGGATAGAGGTTACTACCATAGAGCCAGGAGAAAAAGGGAAGAGAGAAAGGAAAAAGGCTGTTTAGTAAAAAGAAGATAACAGATAAACATATTTTATACACAATCACAGTAGGTTATCCACATATAATAACTGGCTTCCCCTTTTTCCCATAGGGAAACCATGGCGTAATTTGTCACTATGAAGTAGTGCTTATAACGGCAAACACATGCATGGTTTCCTTTGCTGTGCGCATGCCCACAGAGCAGCACAATTGTTCCCAACCACCCGTCATTTCTGTGTTGCCAGAAACAGCACCACCATAAGAACTTGGTGGTAAGTTTTTTTATTTTATTTTTCTCCTTTAGAATCCTGTTAAAAAAAAAAAGCCATTTTAAAAGACACGGATGGACTCCCATTTCGGCACCAGACCAACAGTAAGCCGAACCGAGCTGCACTAAAAGGTCTTTATTTTGTATAATTGCTGAGGCGAAAAAGGGAAACCCAGCAATTATATTAAATACAAAATATGGGTTATTGTGTTTAAACTTGAAGTTTACACACACCCTCAGGGTTAGATGCTCACATAAACCCCACTTTGCTCTTGGGTTTATGAGCATCTAACCCCTCAGGTGTGTGTTAACTTCAGGTTACACACACTAATCCACACTTTATTCTCTATTTTACACACACCCACAGTAGGTTATCCAAATTTTAGACATGCCCACAGTATATTACAACAAAATCTAAGTGTGCTGTAGTCAAAAAAAGACAAATCAAAGTCAGTAATGCTGCAAAAGGGATTTATTGGTGCAGGGGAAAACACATAGGACATTGTAGGTTATCCATATTTTCAAACACACCCACAGTACAAAGGGCGGAGGTGCTGGAAAACTCATTTGTGAATGAGTTTCTCATTTTCAGTACTGCTGGCTAAATCCACTTTGTAAATTCACCTTCTATTCTGAGTTTTTCTGTTTGACTCTGAATAAAAAACAAGCAGTCTAACAGGGTGAAAACCAACTTTGAAAAGTAAAGTTGTGACTCTTGGCATGCCTGGAGTCACGCCTTTACTTTTGAAAGTTAGATTTCACTCTGTTAGACCACTTGTTTTTCACTTGGAGTCGGACAAACAAAAGCTATGTAACTCCTGCTGGTATCCGCCCATGCAGCAACCAGGCCCAATTCAATTAAACAGAGCAGGAGAGCCGCCACCTTGGGATCAGGTTTTGAAGGCTGTTGGTGATTTAAACAAAAAGGTGGAACACATCCTAGAGTGACTAAGTGTGCAAGATACCAGAATAGATGGTGCAATAACAATGGCAAAAGATGCCGAGGAGCACTCAATCTGTACTCAAGTGACAGGTGCAACGCTGACAACTGAAAACTCCCACCTTCGAACACGGCTGAAGACACTTGAGAATGGGGCCAGGGCCATGAATCTGTGGCTCGTTGGCTTAACTGAAGGTGAAGAGGGAGAAGATCTGGTGACATACATCAGAACTTGGCTCTCGAGAGCGATTCCGGGCACAATGGGAGTTGAGGTACTAGATATTAAAACAGCATACCGAATTAACTTTTGAACCAGACAGCTCAACTGTGACTCCCCTTGCACAGTCCTGATTTTATTACTTCAGGGATGGAAGTGAGGGACTGGATTCTTAATTGGACCAGAATAAATCACCCACTCCAACATGAAGGCATGGAGGTCCGGCTGTTCCCTGACTGGTCCACTGCCACCCACACTCAACGAAAGCAGTTTGACCCTGTAAGGTAGCTACTATGAGCACTTGGAGTGGTTCACGCACTCCTTGCGCCAGCCCGACTCCGAGTTACTTTTGGCGGTAAGACTTTTCAATTCACGGATCCTAAAGAGGCCCAGAAGAGAGTGGACAAAATTTCTTTGAAATTTCGAGCTACAGTTTCGGTAATGGCAGAGGGCAATCCTGACTTGGAGACAGAAATGTAAGGTGCCTTAAAGGTCTTGACTTGTGAAGGGCTGATTGATTTAATAGGACACACCGGAACTGGGGCTTGGGACTGATTCAAGTAATGAGGTTCTATGGTTTATAATGATCGTTTGCTCTATGGACATCTATGTAGACTCAGTTAACAGGGGTGTGTGGCATATAATTATAAGTGCGTTGTAGTTTGTGTACTATGCAGTTTATCAAGTTTTGTTACCTTCCCCCACAGCCATGAAGGACTTAAGATGGCGTTTGCTCTGCCATACGCAGTCTCTAATCCTAGACATTATGCCTGTAATAGACTTTTGGAAGCTGTATATTGGAACAGAGTAAAGCTTCTCTAATGTTTATCCATTCTCCTTAGGTATTGGGCGTGTAGTGTTACTCATATGTTTAAAAGCTTTGGCATTTGTGATGGTATTTGAAGGGGAAAGGTGTTGAAAACCCTATATCTATACCTTTAAAAGTTTAGGACTAGTGGAAATAGAGGCTAAACTGGCCACATCAGCTACTATGTTTTCTCATTATGCCTGTTTTCTTCCATGGGTCATGGCTTGGTGAGCACATAAAGAAGTGAAATCCTATAGTTTTCCATAGCATGGTGAATTCCCCCATATGTTGTAACTTCTGTAATAGATTATTATATCTGGGTACTGAAATGAGTGATTTTACATTTCCATGTATAACAACATCTGTGATGTACTACTGTACCTGCTACTGAATTGTTAAATTTTCTTAAGCTTAAAAAAAATAAAGTACAAAAAGAAAGGTAACCAATTCTACTCTACCTGTAAGACTACCATGCCACCACACTTGTATGTCTGTGACATATCTAAATCACCCCCTACACTGTCCTTATAGAGGATGCGAAAAAATGGGAAAAAAAACTTATGGAAAATCCAGGAAAATTCATCCTTGACTCATATGGTGATTCCTCATGAATGGGATAACAGGCTGTCTACCTGCCATCAGCCCTGTTCCCCAGCTTTGAGGGTGGGTGAGTGGGAATTTCATCTAGAAGAAGGAGAAAAGAGGCTGGACTTCAATGTCCTAGCCCTTATATAGCCTCTTTGCTTATCCCCTCCAGTTCAACTTCACCTGCCCCTGAGCAGTCCTATCTAACTATACTAACCCTCCCCTTCTTCCCATCCCCCTGACATCCCTATCCTACCCTACCCACCTTCTGCCAGGCATCAAAGGCCCCACAGACAAAGTCTTGCAGGCTTCAAGGGGACCCTTCACCAGCTGTCTATTGTCTGGGTAGGTCCCTTACCCCTTCAACTGAACAGAAGAGATATAAACAGTATTTCGGAATAAATGGCCATAAGCATGTGTTTATTTATAAACACCCACCAATAAGCAGCAGCATGATGTGCACAGCTAGGTAGGGTCAGCAAATCTCTTTTTATGTAGTCTGTCCAGCTACCCACAGGAGACCCTCCAGGCAGACCCATCATTTATTAAAAAGGGGCACTGCGTCCTAAGGGACTCTAGCCTCCGAGTCATAAGGGGTAGCCCCAAAGCCACATGCCATCCTCCACATGTGTATCAGAGGGCTCAACACACGCAGGACAAAACCCAATGAAGCTAGCTCCCTGAAGCTAACCCATCTGTGACAGTGACAGTTCCCAACCCCATTACCCCCATTGTACCTGCTTGCTACTTGAGAGACTACCATGAGACCACAGGATGACTTTGGTCAATCCCCTCAAAGAAGGCCACACTAACAGTTCTCCAAAACACCCTGTATATCTGCTAGGAACCTATCCATCCCCTCTGTAGACAAATGCGCCCCATCTCTTGCATACAGCTGTGGCATCTTGATCACAATTTCATCTTGCTGCAGCATCATGCCACCTATCGAGCTCATAAATCTGCTGTGCATCAAGATGTCGACCACCCTATGAGTCTTCTCAGTTGCTACAGGATCCTTTGTATGTTGTCATTTCTGCTGCTGCATGATGTGCGACTATATCAGTTGTGATTTCCCCCACATGTATAATCAATACCACAGGAGGGCCTTGCAGATAGACCTCAGCCACAACACATAGCAAACTCTTTACAACTGCTTGCTCTGTGCTCCATCCACTGCACATGCTGCTGTCATGGGTTCAAGAAGAAGTTCTCACCTCTCAACATCTACCTGGCCCTCCAGGCTGCCCAATAGATGAATGAGTGCCCACAAATACAAATGTATGACTTTCTTCATTTGGGATCTGCCACCTGTAGGTAAATAAGATAAAGAGTTACAGCAAATGTGTGTGCATGCCCTTCGAAGGCCTGTGACCTCCATTGCCCCAATGCCTTAATTTGAGTGTCTGTCAACCCTAGTGCCCTCGCATTCATGGCTGCCCCAGTGCACAAGGAATGGGTACTGAATTCAGCAGAGTTCAACCCCAACCCCATTCATGGTCCTGCTTAGGATGTATCAGAACAGAAATACTGAAAATGAGGTTCAATCTTCGTGATGAAAGAACACCACCACTGCTCCAATCACTGGGCTATATACTTTTGTATTTCCACCTGAACATTCATGTTGTCCCTATTGGTGCCCTCAGACTGTATCAACAACCCAATGCCAGGAAGTCCATTATACTCTTCTGAAATCACAAGAAAACCCCTTCAGTAGTCAAGACCACCTCTTCGTATGCCAAAACCACCTCCATCTCAGCCACCTTGTTTGGCTGTACAAACTGTGACACCCAGAATGCCCCACAGAAGGTCACCAAAAAGGCAGAACTCAGCAATATTGTTTCTGCTATGGCTGAATGCACCATCTCCAATTCTCCTTATACCTGCTCAACTAGGTCAGGGCCAATTGGACAACTGAGGTATACATTCTTAGGTGTTCCTCATGCCCATCCATCGAACAATTTGAGAAACTGAAAAGCTAGTGTGTTGTCCTTGTCACCTGTGACTTTTGAAAACCAAGCAATACCTAGCTGTTTGACCCACCATTCCAGGTATGAGCCCCCTCTCACTTTTTCAGCAGTAAATACTGACATAGCAGTTTACAGGTATGGGCCATATGTTTGTCCACGCTTGTGCCTCCCATGTGTTTAAAAACTGCTCAACGCCCCTCGTGTATGCTGCCCTCATGCTTGGAGCTAATGCAGTCTTAATCAGCTTCCAAATGTCTGATTGCACCAATTCCCAGATTAAGGCTGTGACTACCCTAGGGTGCTTCTCCATTTTGGTTGATAACTCCCAGAACCTCTGCTGGGTGTAAACGAGAAAGAACATCAGTATTGTCATTATCGAACTCAGGTACATGCAACACCTAAAACTGAATGTTTAACATTAGGCACTTCAACATAAACACTTTAATGAGATCCCCTATTAACCCTTTTGCCCCAGTTGATCATTAAGTACATTTAGCACCCCATGTCATCTGTTCAAAAAGTGATATTTTTATCCCAGAACAGATTGCCCCATATGCAGACAGCCACTACAATTGGAAAAAATTCTAATAAGATGGCATTTTTGAAACCCTGCCTCCTGCCAGTCAATCAGTCACTGTTCTGTACACCAAGCTCCTTGGAAGTGCACCCTGAAGCCAAAGCCCCTGATGCATCCATGTATAGTTTAATCCCTTGGCTGGTACTGGTCATTGATCAGATCAAAACATCATTATAGAATTCATAAAAGCCATCCACACTGCAAAATCCTCCTTCGCGTTCTCCATCACTCGCAATCTATGAAGTGTTTTTTTTGTAGCCGGTCCCGACTTTTTCATTCTCTGCAAATATGTCCTCCTCATTGTAATTATCTTGCACACAAAACTGAGGTGCTTCAGCAATTGTTGCAGCTCTCGCAATGTGATTTTGTGTGTACCTGCCTCTTTGGCCAATAATTCCCACATGGCCTCTACTTTATCAGCTGGTAACTGAAAAACCTTAATCTAGGTATTTGTCTCAATCCCCCAAAATGACAGCTCTGTGCAGGGGTCTTCCATTTTGGCCCTTGTGAATGGAACCTCAAAGTCTGTATACTCCTCCTGAAATACCTTCAGCAAGTGTCCACATTTCCCAGTGCCTGCCCTTCCTGTAATACAAGAAGTGAAGTGCTGGAACACTGCATGCCACTGCATACGCAATGGATATGCTTTTGTCTATGTAATGCTGACCTTCAAATTTCATGCCCAGTAAATTCCTGTCCCATACATGAACTGGCAATAACAAAAAAGCTGACTCAGAATCCACCTTTGCTAGCAAGGCCCCTTTTCCCACCACCCTCTCAGTTACTGCCCTGTCAAATAATGCATTGGACACTGCTGCAAACACATGGGTTAATGTAGTCATTGCCAGAGTCACCCTCTGGGCAAGACAGGTGGTTTGTCATCCTGAATTCACCAGGGCTTTCTTGGGGACCAACTCAATCAGGCATATTTCCAACAATAATAATAAAGGTGGGGATGAAAAGGGGCTGCTGAACCTTCCTGCTCCCACTTCCTTGGCTATCTTTCCCCTTATCAGATATTTTTGCTACCTTATGGACTTGGCTATCTTTCCCCTTATCAGATATTTTTGCTACCTTATGGACTTTAAGTCCTTAACCTTGTAATGCCATTGAGAACGCTCATATGGAATCCTAAACCATACTGTGAACTCCTCCACTAAAGATCGAGCAGCTGCCTGATGAAAATATTGGATCAACTGTGGCCTAATTCGATCTACCCTTATTGGGGTTGGGAGGCTGTTTGCACCACTTCCAAAATGGCTGAAGGGCAGCATAATCTGGTTTACACTGCATGAAAGGAAGAGTCAGCCACAGGCTATGGAGACATGCTTGAACCAGCATTTTACTGCTTTTCAGATGCTTTAGTTGTAATTATAAAAACACCCCCTCCCCAAAACAGGATTACAATACATCCAAGTAACTAGTAAAAATAAATTAATGTTGTGATTCATGACGTGATTGTGAATAGTGATTTGTGACTACGTTTGTGACCATGATGATGAAGAATGTGATTTGTATCACAAGTAAATGGTGATGATGGTCCTGACTTAAAAACGCATATTAATGAGTACAACGTTCATGCAGAATTATGCACCACACCTGTCCAGTACTCTGAAGGGAAGCTGATGGAAACAACTGTGACTTAAGTTACAGATGGAGATTGGGCCCTAAAGAGTTGTAAATGCACAGACAGAGTAAGATTGCTCTGAGCACTGAAGAGATGCAGACGCAAAGGCACAACACCCAACCAGTGCTCACCATCAGAAATTCAAATCTGGAAAAGAATACCTTTGCCGGCTGGGGCAGGCCATGGGGGGGGGGATGGGGGGCAGTGTACTGCGCTGCTGCAGTAACAGTCTCTAGTACCAGTACCAGTAAAGATACCACAAAGAAGTACAAAAATCACACAGCTGCAGTGGATAGCAGGTTCACATTGCTGAAATTAATATGTGGCACAATAAAAGGTGTCTGATTTGATGACATGCGTCACACACATACTCACACACACACACTGAGTAATGCGTAGTAAATTAAAAACTTCAGTAAAATAACCACATATTTTAAACAAACTAAAATTATGCACTGCTGCAATACAACAATCAGCAAAAAAAATGGCAAGAATTATTGAAAATATTACTGTGTGTACATTAAAATATCACCAAAACAGAAAGCACTGTCTTTTTCTCCAAGTTAATCTACCTACACCACAGATACGCCCCTCCCCCAAAGCACACTTACACTGTCTCTCAGTACACAGACTGACTGTTGTACATTAACATTCAAAATCTACACACATGCAATAAACGCTCAATGATATGAGCATGGGGGGGTTTTCTATAATTGACGAACTAAAGTTTCAGCCAAAAAAATGACTCAAAAAGGCTTTTTTAGCAGCTTTTAAAAGGTTTGAATCACAAAGAGCTCTCAAAGCTGATTGTCTCTTACAGCTTCCTACACACACTACCCCAAACTGAGACTGTGCAGAACAATCTAGAGCCCACATGACCTGAAATCCCATGAATCACTGCAAAATTCATCTTTGGAGCTTTAAAACAAGGCGAAGTGAGGCAAAGTACATTGTTTACAATGTACTTTGCCTTAAGAAATAATTAGATAGTGGTTTGGGAAAGTAGAAGTAGCATTGAAGTCATTGTTTTCAATGGACTTGGCGTTTCCCAATATAATGTGAAGTACTCCGCTTCGCGTTGTGGAGCACTCCGTGAATTTGCCTTCACTCTGCGAATCACTTCGCAGAGCGAATTGGGGCCACTTCACCCATCTCTAATTCCAACCACCTGTAACCCGGCTTACTGGGATGCATTGCCATGTCCCTGTTGTAGTAGTTCCATAGACCATGTGCCTTTTCTATGGCCACCTGCTGTATTGTCACCACATAGAAACATAGAAACATAGACTTTGGCGGCAGATAAGGACCGCTAGGCCCATCTAGTCTGCTCATTTCCCTACCTACAGGATAGGCCACAGATCCTATTTAACCAACAGCCTATATCTTCCTGCCCCCCACAAGAATTGCCTTATGTCTGTCCCATGCATTCTTGAATTCTCCCACAGTTTTAGACTCATAACTTCCTCAGGAAGGCTGTTCCATGCATCCACTACCCTCTCTGTGAAATAATACTTCCTCACATTGCCCCTGAACTGCCCTCCTTCTATCTTTAAATTGTGTCCCCTTGTTCTTGCAAGTCTCTTTTTCTGAAAGATGCTACCCTCTTGGACTTTGTTGATTCCCTTGAGGTACTTGAAAGTTTCTATCATGTCCCCCCTCTCCCTTCTTTCCTCAAGGGTATACATATTAAGCTCCTTTAGTCTCTCCTCATACGGCTTCTTTTGCAGACCCTGCACCATTTTAGTTGCCCTCTTCTGGACTGCCTCTATTCTGTCTATGTCCTTGTGGAGATGGGGTCTCCAGAACTAGACACAGTATTCCAGATGGGGTCTCACCAACTGTCTGTACAGAGGGATAACAACTTCCTGTTTTCTGCTGCTGATGCCTCTCCCTATACATCCCAGTATACCTCCGACCCTCCCTACTGCCTTCTCACATTGCTTGCTAACCTTAAGGTCATCTGATATGATTACCCCCAGTTCCCTTTCCTGTTTTGTTGTTGTTACTACCTCCCCACCCATTGTGTATTCTTCCCCCGGGTTCTTGTTTCCCAGGTGCATTATTTTGCACTTTGCATTGAATCCTAGCTGCCATCGTCAGACCATTCCTCCAACCTTGCCAAGTCTCTTTTCATCCTTTCCGCCTCCTTGTGTATCAACCCTGTTGCAGATCTTTGTGTCATCTGCAAAAGGCATACATTTCCTTCCAGTCCCTCTGCAATGCCACTGGTAGAAGACATTAAAAAGGACTGGACCCAATACTGAACCCTGCGGTACCCCACTAGTAACCGCCCTTTCTTCAGAGGGGACTCCATTTACAATTACCTTCTGTGTCCTGTTGTCCAGCCAATGTTTTACCCAGGCTACCACCCTGGGACCCACTCCCAGGCTGGTTAATTTGACTAATAATCTTTTGTGTGGGACTGTGTCAATGCCTTGCTAAAGTCTAGGTAGGCCATGTCCACAGCCCCTCCCTGGTCTACTACTTTGGTCACCCAGTCAAAGAAATCTATTAGATTCGTCTGACATGACCTTCCCGCTGTGAACCCATGCTGCCTTGGATCCTGTGCTCCACTGACCTCTAGGTACTCAACTATTCTTTCCTTCAAGTGACTCCATCACTTTCCCTACCACAGAGGTCAGACTGACAGGTCTGTGGTTTCCTGCCTCTGTCTTGGTCCCACTTTGTGAAGGGGAATCCACATCCGCCTTCCTCCAGTCCTCGGGTACCACACCATCCTCCCATGATTTATTAAAAGAGTAGCCAGTGGTTTCACTAGTTCCTTCCTTAATTCTTTAAGAATTCTGGGGTGGAATTCCATCAGGACCCATTGCTTGTCCACCTTCAGTTTTAGGAGTTCTTGCAGAACCCTTTCTTCTGTGAAAGGACTGGGATCGAGCCCCCTATCAAAGGTGCTTCTGTTAGTTGGATTAGGCACTTCCCCTCCTCTTTTGTGAATACTGAGCAGAAATATTCGTTCAGTATTCCTGCTTTTCACTGTCCCCTCTGCCCACCCACCGTTTATTCTATTCAGCCTCACTCTCCTCCCTTTGTCTTTCATGCCGCTGATGTACCTATAAAGGTTTTATCCCCTTCTTAACTGAGTTGGCTATCTTTTCCTCAGTTTGGGCCTTTGCTATTCTGACTTCCCTCCTGCTTCTTTCTGCCTTAACTGGTACAGTTCTCTGTCCTGCTCCTTCTGTGTTTCCTTATACTTCTGGAATGCTATCTTTTCTTCTGACTTTCACAGCCACCTCTCTTGAGAACCATAGTGGCTTTTCTTTCATTTGATTTGTTTATTTGCTTCACACGAGGCTTGTTGCCTCTGTGATGGCAGTTTGATAATTCCCCATTGTTGCTCCACACCTCCTTCTAGCCTGTTTGCTAGCGCTTTCTGAGGCACTCTCCATCTTGCCAAAGTCAACCCTCCTAAAGTCAAGTCCAGTACCCTCACTTTGTATGGCTTGACTCTGTAGCTGAGTTTAACGTGAACCACACTGTTTGATGGTCACTTGTCCCCAGATGGCAACCCACTTCTAGATCTGAGAGATCCTCTCCTGCCCCGTTTGAGAGTACGAGGTCTAAGATTGCTCCCTCACGAGTGGGTTCCGAAACTAGCTGTCTAATGCCTGCCACCTGTAGGGCGTCAAGAATGGCCCTGCTCTTGGATGTCGCTGCAGCAAATGTGCTCCAGTTAACATCTGGCATATTCAGGTCTCCCATCAACAGTATCTCCCCTTTCTCTGCCATTCTAAGAATGCCTTCCATCATATCCTTGTCCATTCATTCCCCCTGACATGGGGGTCTGTACACAACCCCTGTGCGGATTGTGGTGCCCTTTCCAGTCTCCAAGGTGACCCACAGTGCCTCCTCTCCTCCCTGTTTACTCTTTTGTTCAGTTGCTTTTATCCCTTCCTTTACATAGAGAGTTACTCCTCCCCCTCTTCTCCCCTGCCTGTCTCTCCTGTAGGTTATGTACCCTGGTATGTTAACATCCCAGTCATGGTTCTCTGTACCATGTTTCTGTGACTGCTACGATATTCAGGCATCCCTCTTCCATTAAGACCACCAGCTCAGGGAGCTTGTTGCCCAGACTACGGGCATTGGTACTCATTACCTCCATTTCCTGATGGCCTTACCCCCTTTTCCCCATCCCTGTCCTTCTTGCCTTTGTCACTTTCTCCATTTACCCCTGCCCTTCTCCCTATTGCACCCTCCATGCTGGTGTTTGCCACACTTACTACCGTGATTGTTTGGGGATGGGATTTTCCTGCTCCTTTCAGTGCCTCCCTTGGCTAGTTTAAAGCTTGCCAATGAAGCATTAAACCTATCACCTAGGATCCTGGTTCCCCTCCCGGACAGATGCAGCCCATCATGCCAGTATAGGCTTGCATCACTCCAGGTGGACCCCCAGTCCCCAATGAAGCCAAATCCCTGAGCTCCACACCAGTTTTTCAACCACTGATTGAATCCCATGGTACAGAACACCCTAGCCTCTCCTATGCCATAGATGGGTAGCACCTCCGAGAAGGTTACTGTGCGTGCTACTTGACTAAAGCCCCTCCCAATTCCACAAACTCTTCCTGCACTTCTCTAATCCTTTCTTGCTTAGGTCATTTGTCCCTAAGTGGACAATGACATCCAGCTCCTCCCTGTGCAGCTGCTCAGCAATCCTGAGGATTCGCTCCCTGTCCCTCCAAGCCATGGCGCCAGGCAGGCACCTTACCTCCCTCTCCCTTCCTTGCCCAGTTCTACCTTCCTAACAGTGGGTCCCCACCAGGGTTGTTTCCTTCCCCTGCAGGGTCCCCTGCCACCCTCCTGTGGGTCTCCTTTGTGGAGGTTCCCAGCATCCTCCTTGGTCTCCACTGTAGATGCCTCCATAGAGGAACCACACTTTTCCAGAATGGCATAGGAATTGTGGAGAGGTACAACTGGAGGGATGTGCCTCTGTTCCACCACCCTCACCCTCCCTGAGCCCACTGTGGTCCAACCGCTCCTCTTTCTTGGCAGCCACTGACCATGTCTACCATGTATGGTGAACCTGTACCCTTCTTCTTGCCTGTACACTGTTATCTTTTTATTGTTTGTCCTTCTCCTCTTCAGGCTCCTGGGCTGATTAAGGAGTGAGAACATGTCCAAATATTCTTCCACCAAAATCTGTAACCACACCTTTTCAGTGAGCTGCAACCCAGTATACTCTCCCAAACTTATGAAGTCCACTGTGGGGGGCACTGCAGGTGGGGCCTCAACAAGGACTATGGCATCAGGTGCTGGCATGCCTCGCCCACTTAAGGGGCACCAACTCTAATGGCTGTGACATGGGCACTCTTCCATCTTGTGCATTGCCTTTCAGGTATGTCAGGAACCAGTTGAGCCTCTATTACAATGCCAGGTGGCTACTTTCCCCTCTCTTGCTGAATAACTGGATCCTGTGCTGGCAACTCCAGCAGCACCACCAGGCTCCTTGACTGGGGAGAGATTTTCTCAGGCAGCATCCTCCCAGATCCTCCCTGCCTCCCCTCCCAAGAACACCCAAACTCCACAACTCAACCATCCAAATAAAGATTATCAACTTCTCCCAAGCCAGTCCCCCTGGTGTGGATATTGGGCCAGGCACTACCCTAGTTGAGCCCTGTCTTCCCTGGAGTCTTTGCCAGATTTATGGCCCAGCCAAGGGGATAGATCCTCCCTGCCACTCCTGTGCCTCTTTTGCACCAGCTCCCCACTAGGGTTGCCACTTTCAAACAAGGTTATCAGCAATGCCTTCATCTGTTCCATACTCTATTCCCCAAAAGTGGGCCTGCATTGCTCAGTGTTGCCTGACACTGCTGGTACCCTCTGTTGCCTCTTGTTCTGTGCTGTCTTCTTGGCTGCCAGATCCTTAGTCACCATTTATTTGTTAACAGGCTGCTGAGGAGTTGGTGCCTTCTTATTTCCCTGTGCCTTGGAAGCCATAACAACACCAAGACCTATTCCCAGCACATGAGAAATGCAAATTAACAACCAAAAAAAAGAAAGAAATTTCCCCCAAGTGACAACATTATACTCTCCTGAATGCATTTTCAAATGATCCCTCTCGCCACTCAGTCAGTCTACTGTCCTGTTCCGCTGCACTCCATTCTGTGTCTCTGTATTATAGCTGTACTCTAGATGCAAATTAACAACAAAAAAAAGGCAGAAAATAAATTCCCCCAAGTGACAACATTATGCTTTCTTGAATGCAAACTTCTGGCTTAAAGCTTTCCTGACAGCAGTCCATTATGGCTCACACCACTCAAAGACACTTGTTAGTTGCTTCTCACTCAGACCTCCCGGTCTATCTATATAACAAAAAAAAAAAATAAGTATCTCAGTAGTTGCTGCTGTCTCTTTAAGTAAAAAAAAAACAAACATGTCAACATATAGATGTCTATATGGGTCTGCAGTAGGATGCACTGATAACAACAATGCAGCCATAAAACAGCCCTAGCAAACAAGGAATATTCTTTCTGGCAGAATAACAAATACAATCAGAATAAATTAAAACACACACAAAAAAAGTTTTAATCATTTTTTTTCTATCTCAAAAAAGGAGGACATTGTATAATTGCAATAAACATCTCCAGGGTGGGGGTTATGCTGGGATTTACCCATTTCTGGTGTGGATTTGGTCACTTGGCCTGCGGCCTCATGACCGAACCACACCAGACATGTGTAAGTCCCAGCATAATCCATGCCCTGTCATGGTTTATTGCTTAAGTATGCAGGCAGACACAGCTATGAATCAATGTCAACAAGTTGCTGTATCTAAATGGTATGTATTCTAGAACTAGTGCAAAAATTAGGCAACAATGAGACAGACTAAAATAATGCTAGCAGTAAGCAAATAATTAAACAGATACCATATGGAGAGCACAGAGTATGTTTGAAAGATATACTAAGATTGGGTATGGCTGAAGGTGCCATATAAGAGGCAAAGCAAAGTAACAGTAACCTTTAGTAGAGGATTAGAGTCCAAGGCCCTCAGAGCACCAGGGAGTGAAAGGAGGGCACAGATAGAGAGTTAGTGGAGAAGCATGTCGGTCTGATGGCCCACCTCAGGCTGACTCCAGGTAGACTTTTTTAATACCTTATTCCTGTAGCCCTTAGAACTCTGGCCCACTGTACAGAGTCCCGCTTATTGGAACTGCTTTCAGGTAAGAGTCCAAACTGGGTCTGTTCACGCCTGCCTTGACTGGCCAATGCTGAGGGCAGCCAGACAAAGTCAGTCAATAGAGTCTGTTGAAGTAGCAGGAGGTGGATAGCTTTTGTGGGGGAAGGTGCATCAGTTGCAGCATTTACCCAATAGTGCACTCTCATGTAGCTTCTAAAATGACTGAGTGTGGAAATGCAGCAGTTTGCGACTAACTGCTGGGTGCTGGAATACAGATGAGAGTTTGAATTTTGGTGCTCCAAACTGGCTCCACCCATGTCTGGCCTGATTGTCCAAGAGCAGCCAGACAAATTCAGTCCCTAGAGTCCGTTGAAGCAGCAGAAGGTGGATGATGCTGGCGATGGGGGGGGGGGAGGTGTGTCAGCTGGAGAATTAACCCAACCTCATGCTCTGTTACAGCTCCTGAAGTGGCTGAGTGCAGAAATGCTGCAGCTTGCATCTAACTGCTGGGTGCTGGAACAAAGTCAAGACTTGAAATTTTGGCGCT
Source organism: Neoceratodus forsteri (assembly GCA_016271365.2). Classification (NCBI taxonomy): domain Eukaryota; kingdom Metazoa; phylum Chordata; order Ceratodontiformes; family Ceratodontidae; genus Neoceratodus; species Neoceratodus forsteri. Next base: position 298,321,351 of record CM057452.1, on the reverse strand, counting down.
CCAAACTGGGTACTCCCATGCCTGCTCTGATTGCTCAATGGTGAGGGCAGCCAAACAAAGTTAGTCTCTAGAGTCTGTTGAAGTAGCAGAAAGCAGCTGGCACTGGTGGGGTGAGGTGGATCAACTGGAGAATGAACACCATTTTGTGCTCCCATGTCACTTGAAGTAGCTGAGTGTGGAAACACTGCAGCTTGTTTCTAACTGCTGGGTGCTAGAACAAAGCCGAAAGTTTGAATTGTGGTGCTTCAGACTGGGTCCTCCTATGGCTGCACTAATTGGTGAATGGTGAGGGTAGCCAGACAAAGTTAGTCTATAGAGTCTGTTAAAGTAGCAGGAGGTGGATGGCATTGATGGGGTGTTTTTTTGTTTATTTAGTTGTTTAACCAGGTATAGCACACTAAGCTGAAAGCTTTTTTACAGGAGCGACCTGGGAGCACAAGGAGGTTAAGTGACTTGCTCATGGTCACACAGTATTTAAGTGGAAGCTGTGGGATTCAAACCCAGGTCTGGTCTGCTGGATGTCACCAAATTTGCAGTTCAGAGCCTTAGACCACTGCGCTATACTGCCTCCTTGGAGGTGGAGGTGAATTAGCTGGAGAATGAACCCAACCTGGTGCTTCCATGCAGCTCCTGACGCAGTTGAGTGTGGAAACACCACAGCTTGCATCTAACATAGGCTATATTACTATATATGTATATAATATATATTTATATATATATATATATGAATGATAACATATGGAGGATAGGACACAAAACATGGTGCAAAACCCTCAACTGGCACAGGATGAAAGTCTGCCCCCCATGCAGACCCTGAACCACTGACAACTGCACAAGCCTACTAGATGGCAGATCTCCAGTGGTAGCCTCGGAAGAGTTACAGGAACCTCAAAGGCCTCACCATGGGGGGGGGGGCAAGCCATGAGGGATGGAGGGGAGGGTAAGTACCTGGACAAGGTGAGTGATGGGGCTGGGAAGGGCAAGCCATGAGGGATGGAGGATGGGGTAAGTACCAGGACAAGGTGAGTGATGGGGCTTGGGCAGGAACAGACCGGATAGGGCTGGTCAACAAAATGGAGCATAAACACTTATAAAACAAGCATTTGTCAATGCCGAATGTTGTCTCGCTGGGATTGGCATTGGTAGTGCCAGAGCTAGAGACGCATAATAGGAATGACAGTGAAGTATTAAAATGATGCCAACCCCACCCCCATCCTGTAGAGACCTACAGGCATTGGGGTGTGCCTTTGAGTCGTCAGCTATAACGCTCTTTCCATTTCACCTCATTCTACTCTGTAGACACTGACAAGTGTTGTGGTGTGCTTTGGGGTCTTTGAGCATTATACTTACCCCATTCCATAAGGAAATACGCTGAGGTGGGTGCAGTATAGGAGAAAGAGGTAAACTTTGTGGCCAAACAGTGCAAGGCACACCACGATGCCTGTCACTGGCTGCAGGGTGGGAGTGGTGATGGAATGGTGTGAGCATTACAGCCGATGATCTCAAGTCACACCCCTGATGCCTGTCAGTCTTTACAGGGTGGGGTGCTACAGTTGGAAACCCTAACACCGTAGGCGTGTGTTGGTATTTTCACTCCAAATTTTCAACATAGACGTTTTGTGATCCCACCTCATGAAAAGCGGCACTATTAGTTTATTAGCTAAAAGGTGGTTTTGCACAGTGGCTATGCCATTTGGGGACACAGGGACGAAAACACATTTCGGGCAGCATGTGGAAAATGACAACTGTATTGTTCATGAGAAGATGTAAAAAGATGGCAACGTTGAAAATCTGGAATGAAAATATGAAAAACTGGTGAAGGTATGTACATGCATAGAAACTGTGCAACACACGTCAGTAACCCAATAAGTTTTTGGATTTTTTTAAACACATCTTTAACATAGGCATTTTGGGACCTCCCCTCATGAACAGTGGCAGTGTGATTCTGTTAATGTGTCCGAAATGTTGATTTCACACAGTGACCATGCCATTGTTAGCCACAGGTGCGAAAACACATTTAGGGCAGGATGTGAAAAATGATAGCTGTACTGTTCATAAGGAGGTGTAAAAAAATGCCAGTGTTGAAAATCTGGCATGAAAATAGTGCAAATCTGTGAAGTTACAAGGGTGCGTGGAAACTGCACAATGCATGCTTGTAACACAGTCATTTTATGGAATTTTGGCACCAAATTTTCAACATGGGCATTTTAGGATTTCTGCTCATGAACAGTGTCACTGTCATTTTGCAGCGACTGCACTATTCTGCGCCTGGACGTGCAAAACACACATTTCAGCCAGGATATGTAAAATGACAGCTGTACTGTTCATAAGGAGGTGTGGAAAAATGCCAATTTTGAAAATCTGGAGTGAAAATATTACAAATTCACGAAGTTACAAGCTTGCGTGGAAACTGTGCAATGCACGCTCGTAAAACAGTCATTTTCGGGATTTTTTCCACCAAATTTGCAACATAGGCTTTTTGATAGCCCAGCTCATGAACACTGGCACTGTCATTTTGATAATTGGTCCCGAAAGGTGATTCTGCGCAGGGACCGTGAAATCACCTTTCAGGGCCGATTAACGCATGACAGTGCCAGAATTCATGAGGAGTGGTCCCAAAAAACCCATGTTGAGAATTTGGTGCCAACATTCCAAAAATGCCTTAGATATGCATCAAAGTTGAAAACCCCCTAGTTATTTCATTATACAGCTTACCGGCATTTCCACAGTTCACTGTTGGCTTTGAAGAGTGCAGACATGTTCCCGGTCCACCGAAAATCATCGCCCAGACTCTGGAGGTAAGTATGGTGGGGGTGGGGAGGCATGGTGCGCAGTAGGTGGGTGTGGGTTGTGGGAGGGAGGCAGGAGACCGGAGGACCGTTTCTTTGACTAGGGTAAAAAAAAACATCATAGGACCATTTTTTTTAACAGAGGCATATGACACACTGGGGTGGGCCCCAGCATGCCAATGGACTCTTTTTTTGAGGGGGAAGCTGTAGCTGACTGGGGATTGGGCACCCCTGGCGGCACACACCAAAAGGAGGGGGGTTACATTATGCTGGCAGGGATTAGACACCCCTGTCAGCACCAACAAAAGCGGGGGGGTGACATTATGCCAACAGGGATTGGGCACCCCCATTGGCACACAACAAAAGCAAGGGGGGCGTTACATAATGCCAACGGGGAGTGGGCTCCCCCATCAGCAAAATCACTTGGGCACTGAAGCTGATGGGGATTGGGGGCCCCATCGGCAAAGAAAAACTGTTGTGGGGCATGCATGATGCCAAGGGGGATTGGGCACCCCCTTGGCATACATTGTAAATGGGAGGGGGGTTATTATGCTGATGGGGAGTGGGCTCCCCTGTCGGCATTCTGACAGGAGGTGGTGGCAGTGTTGCGTGCCCATCAGGAGGCATGTTGTAGTCATGCTGCATGGGAGCTCAGCTCTCATTGCAGCAGACCTTTTGTTTAATCTGGTGCCCACATTCCAAATTTCTGATGTGGTGCCTGCATGCAGCCTGATTGGGGACTGAGGGATACACCTACTGATGCATGCCCTGCATTTGCCCAACAGTGACCGTGCTTCCAAATCTTCAACTACCGCATATGTTGGCTATGCATGCACGAGCCAACATAAAATGAAACCTGGTCAAATGACTGTGTTGAAATATTTATTTTGTGATTTATATAATTCAACTGAGATGCATCATATCATTGTCAGATATGGTGGTCCTATTTTGCAGCTGGGAGAACTGAAGCACAGGAAGGCCATGCGACTTGTTGAAGGTCACATACTGAGCCAATGGCTGTGGTGGGATGTGATCTCTTGTTTCACATTCCAGTGCTCTAACCACTAGATCACACTGCCTTTCCTTACAGAGATGTTCTACTATATTATACTAAAAAGTACCCTCTTACAGCCCGATAGAACCCTACAGTATACACTATGAATGTGTCCTTCTGTAAATCCAAAGTCTTGCAGTCACACATGAGCACAATACAATGCAGTTCTGACATCAGAGTTGTATTTTTATTGCAGGGTAAAAGTGCAGTTACAATACCATCATCCTTGTTTTTACATTTTACTACCGGTGGTAAGTCATAGTAAAACTCATCACCCAACCATTAGAGCCAAAAAACAATTTACAAATGTTATATAAACAATCGTAGTATAACAGTGATAATTGAACTGCCACCACATTATACTAGCAATAATCTGTTTCCTTAGAGGAAATAAAGTGTGCAACCTTTTCCATGTACTTTATCTGTGCAGGAACTGGATTATTGCCTCATATAATATCATGGCAGCACAATTACTACTTAATTATACTGTGGGATAGGTGCTGGTATTAATGACATTGTATCTCTTAGCAGCTTTGTTTTGCAGTGTCACATTTCCTTAACTAGCATAAATAAAAGTGTTTAATGCTGCCCTGTTGGAGGTGTTGTGTCCTTTTAAATGATTTCTTTCTATTTCCGGTGGTTTTCCAGGCAGAAGTTACAGATCCCACTACATTATCTAAAAGCAGTAGGAGGATTGTCCTGATGTCTGTCCAAGATTTCCTCTCCCTGTAAACTAGGTCATATAATTCAGTTGCCCACATTGTGTATTGGTTGTAGTCAAGAACAAATTGCTCTGCTTCTTTGCTGTGTACTGACACTGACTACTGTACCTTCAATATCTGGATCCTTGTTTTACAGCCTTTTGAGAAACATTAAATTTGTAAGGCAGCTAATGGCAGATGGGTGGCCTGGTGGTTACTGTACTGATCTTGTACCATGGGGGGCTGTAGTTCAAATGTTAGCTTTGGTCATATGCGAAATGAGTTTGGTTTTCTCATCTGAGTTTTTCTGAACATACAACATCCCAAATGCAACAGTTTGGTAAAATGCTGCACAATAGGCATCCTTGCTTAACCTTCACTCTGGGACTCATTTACTGTATGAGTCAAAACATTTTCTGTGCTCAACCTTATTGAAAACAGTCACAGTGGAATGAATCGACCTGAATTGAATGACCATGAAGGCTGAAATGCCAACTCGCCCAAATTACCTGTCTTTCCAGTTAGGTACTGGGAGGGATTAGAGGAATTAAGTGGAAGCCTGTCCTGTGTCATATTTCCCATGTCCTCCGGTGGTAATGTAGCTCAGTGCTAGCATTCTCTCCTTTGGGCCAGAAGGTCACAGGTTCCCAAATGTTTAGAAACAAGGAAAAATTATTCCTATACAGAAAGAGGGAAACAGCCTTGATTTAAACAATTATTAGCCCCTTTCCCTCTCCCCCACCAACAACATCCAGAATCCTTGAAAAGCTAATACACAAATCAATAAGAAAATATTTGATTCAGCTTTAGGTCAAGATTTTCAATCACCAATTTTTTGCTGAAACTAACAAATGACATCAATTAAGCATTAGATTAGGGATGGTTGATGGGAGTAATCTCTTTATTGACCTCAGTGACACCTTTAACCTCATTTCCCACCTCTTCTGCTGCCTAAGATAGGCAACATACATTTCATTGACAACTCACTAAAATGAGTTGCATTCTTCTTGTCTGATGGGTCACAACTAGGGAATATTCCTGGCACCAGGTGAGGAGTGTGAGGCATTAATATTTGCTCCCTAGTCCCCAAGGGCCATTCCTGGGGCTGCTGCTGTTTTAAATGTTCGTATTGAATCTCCCCCTGCACATGTGCAAGCTCAACTGGTCACCTTTTATGCTAACTTCACAATCATATGTACAGCAGGTCAGTCAGGATGCAGTGCTGTGTGATAAGCATGTCACATTTCCCTGCATGACAAAGTGAAGTAATTGCTGTTGGATTACATTGTGTTCCTGCAGTATTCTGTGTCATGTCACTGGCAGAAACTATAACAGTGTTGCATCCTCACTGACTCCACTATAAACGTGCCCTAACCATATCCAAAATAACAAACAACCTGCTATCAGATTTCTCCAAACTTTTAGATCTGAATGAAGTCCCATCATCTACTTCTAAAGGCATAAAGGACTGATGTTACACTCTGAATAAATAATGGTTTCTAAATCTTTAATGTCAATAATCACCCTCTTACCCCTGTCAACAGTTTCAAATACTTAGGCCTCAGACTGGATAGTGGTTTCAAATGTAATACTGTATTCATATTGATTAAATAATTGAAATCATTAACATAAAGCTCCAGTTATTCTGTAGATCTAGGGATAGACTTTCCTCCAGTCAGGAGAATATTGTTACTCCTACTGCTGGCCCCAGTCACAGAGTATGGAGATATAGGGTAAGATTTTTAAAAGGGTGTCATGAACTAGCGGCACTCTTCCTATATGATTTCAAAATTATGCCTGAAAGTTAGATAACCTACAATGGCATTGAACTTTTGGGCACAGTTGCTGAGATTTGTGGCATGACAATGATGCATGTATCACTGTTTTTGACCCAGACTGCCACAAATCACAAAAACTGTCGTAAAAGCTTTAGAAAATAAGGCACTTGAGTTTTTGCACAACTGAGAGGATGATGATGGAGCAGACAACCAGCCCTTATATCAGTGTAAGCAACCTCTGGGAGCTTACTAGTTAACTTCAGTTGCTAAGTGCAGTTAGGCTGGTTGCTAGATGAAGCTAGGCAGGAAGAGCTGGTGATGCCAGTAGGTCTGGGATTTAGGCTTGCTTGCTGCAGGCAGGGGGCCCCCATCCCTAAAAGGTATAAATAGGAGAGATATTAGATTTGGGGGAAGCTTCCAGAAGAAGAGAGAGGAGTCGGGGGGGGGTGTTGGCCTGCAAGTTCAGCCGGAGAGCCGCAGTAGGGCCAGAGTGGGCCACTTGCCACCGCGGCCCTCTTCCCTCAAAGACCTGCATTTGGAGAAGGGAGGTGATTAGGGACATTAGCGAGGGGTAGCAGTGGAGCAAAAAGCCTGGGTCCTGTCAGTGCTGTTAGGAGCCAGACCCTGTGAGAGGCAAAAAGGATGGAGGCCTGCCAAGCGATCTCTTGCACCTTGGCTGGGTAAGCACTGATGGAGGCCCTGTATTTTAAGTAGTCTTATGGGTAAGTGTGGCTTGTGGGACAGTGTGTGCCCTGTGAGCAGGCCTGCTCTGGCAGTTGGGGCCTGGGGCACAGTTCAAAGGTAGCAGCCTGAACTGTTGTGGATATAGTGGTGGTAGCACTACCCCTTTTCCCCTGGTCAGTAGCTGCAACAGTGTTGGGACCCTCAGGTTGGGCAGCCTGTGAAGGCAGGGAAAGGTCCATGTGGGGAATGGTTGGTCGGGACCCCAGCACAGTGGCTGACCATCTGGGTGCTCCATGTGGTACAGTCAGCAGTACCCTGGGTGAAGGTAGTCCAGAAATTGGAATCACTGCATAAGCGGAAAGTGCCTCTGGGTCTCTGTAGGTCTGGGAGTGTGACACTCTGCAGGTGGGTTTTAGTCTCTGTAGGTCCGGGAGTGGCAGCACTCTGCAGGGGAGAACAGAAGGTGCATGGCATCAGTGATTGGATGTCCAGAAGGTCTTCAGTGGCTTGGTTCTTGCTAAGAACACCAAGTTGACTTTTAAGACTTTGAAGTAAAGAAAAAGCTTCATTTATTGTAAGACCCCCAGTGGAGAAGGTTTAAAGTAAGGTCAAGTTGGAAATGGTTTTGGGACAGTAGAAATGTCTCATGCTGTTATAGTTCTCAGTGAATGCCCAGTTTTGAGAATCAGGGAATGAAAAGTAAACAGGGCCTGAGGAAAGTTTCTGAGTGAAAAGAAGGGATATGAAATGAAAGTGATGCTAAGTGTAACCCCCCTGCAAATAGGGGTTCCCAAAAGTCTTCCAGGAGCTTGCTTGAATGCTTCAAGCCTGGGTGGTGTTCGGCGTCTAAGTCGTTTATCTGTGAGTGCTTTTAGAGCCTCTGGTACTGTCTCTTTAAGAGCTGTCTGCCTGCAGACATAATTAATTTGGATGGGGATCTGTGTATTTCCCTACTTGAGTCCCACTCGAGCTGCTGCCAAATCGCTCCATTTCTGCTGTCACTAAGTGGCAGAGTGAGCACTTTTCAAAGATATAACTGTTTGCCAGACATCATTTAGAGTAGTAACGAAAATACAGTTTGTCTAACCTGCTTTTCTTTGTAATCAGAACTGTGTTTGCCTAGTCCCCCATTCTAGTTTTGAACTGCTGAACTGGACCAATCAGTGTGGGGGGACCTTTGAAATGGAGCCTGCTGCTGGCAAATCAGAACTTGGACTCTCATTGTGGAGCCAGCCACCTAAGTACTGTTTGGCCAATGCTTCTGGGAATTGTAGTTTGGACCTCTGCCCCTTTTTTCCACCAACAGGGAGAGTTTACTGTGAGTGACAGCAAAACCAGCCATTTAACAGGGAGGAACTCAAAGGAAATGCCCGGCTCTGTCTACTGGAAAGTTCGGTTGAGTTGTGACTGTGAAGAGGAAAGGAGTTCTGTGCTCCTGCACCATTGAGTTTGCACGTGGGAAGCTTGTGTGGGGCCCCAGAGTTCGGTCTGCAGCTGTTTGTGAGTGCCAGTGTGGACTGAATCAGAGTTGTAAAGAGAAAGAAGCACCAGAAGTGAGGAAACCAGGCTCACCCTGTAGAAGACTGGAGAAATTGCTGAATCGCACTCGGTCTGTCAGGAACTGAATCTGCTGTGTGTTCTCCCAGGTATTGTGCAGTTATTGCGATCGGGATACAGAAGCAGCCTGCCTGGTATAGTACTTCCCTTTTTACATATAAATGTGTGTAGTGCTTGTGGGGAATCACGTTTCAAATCCCCTGTACAGTGAACAGAGTGCATGATGCTGGAAGTAAGCCCCAGCTTAAGCCAGACTACATCCATTGGCTTTAAACTGCAGTGGGGTCCAGCCACAAGGACCTTGTCCACATGGTCTGCTCCTCCTGGCAATCCAGGACAATCTGCCTTCCATCCAGTTCCCAGCATTGAGTTGTGAGTACAAAGCAGGGTAGCTCCCTGCCATCTGTTCGTTGAATTGTAAGTGTGTCATCTAATTGTTGCTTTTTTCATTTCTTCACGAACTGAGCCCTCCGGCTCCGGATTACAATTGGGTACTGTGCAAGTGTTTTTCCATCACAGGGCCCCAACCAGCTGCAACCGATCCTGGCTAGCCCCCCTCCCCCATCCTGGGTACCCAGTGAGGGTGACAATTTGGAACTCTGAATATGTGCACAGTACTGTGATTATTAATGTGTTTAACTTAATTAACCTGATTCCCCCTGTCCTTTTTATATCCCCCTAAATAAATCAGATTTGTTTGTTTCAGCAAAGTTACGCTGTCTGAGGTATTCATTTATGTTAAAGTATTGTTCTGTGGCTTTTGCACTGTATCATCTTGCTTTACAGGGTGTCCCCTGGGTCCAGTCGACGGAGTCAGTCCTGGGGGTAAGTGTACACTGTGAAGATATTCCTAATGCATTGTGTGGACCACTAGTGGGAAGAAAGTGGGGTTACAGTGTCCCAGAGGGCTGTGACCAAGTTAGTCTAACTACTGCAAACCCTGAACTCTGGGTGGAGGCACCCGCCATTGGGCCTAGGCCCCTCAACCTGTTAGTAGTTAAGCAGGCAGGGGTAGTAGCCCTTGGGATAGCGCCACCTAGGGGTTACATAAGTACAAACTACCTCTTAGTGTGGCCTGGTTCAGTCCACCGTATTGCTGTTGTCAGGAATGTAGCCTTTTCGGCTCAAGGGAATGTCTGCATGCAAGCGAAATTAGTCTGTTGGCAAAAGAGACTGGTGCAGAATATATGTCAGGTGCCTAGCTGTAAAGTAACCCTACCATGAATTTGTTACGCCCCTGCTCCATGGAGTGACTGTTCCTGTTTATCAACTGTTCATTAAATGGGATCCCCTGTTTCTGCAGTTTTGGTGTTTGCCTCATTTGTTGGAGAAACTGTTTTTGCTGCTAAAAGAAGTTTGCATCCACAGCCAGCTACCAGTGTGTTCCAAGGCTGGATCCCAGAGAACCATCGCACCATCGAGGAGGGCATTGAGAGGCCTGCCTGGTGAAGACTGTCTACAAAGGCCTGCTGGCAAAGCTAGCAAGGCCAGACTGGTGAAGGTCTCTGTTATCCCACCAGTGCACTGTCCCAGCATCATTTGGTGGTCTGTGGACATCCCCTGACGGAGATAGTTCATCACCTTCAACACCCGAGGAAATTCAGGTACTGTTTTTCCTGTCTTATTTCTTGGACTGTGTTTTCTTGGTTGTGTAGTGCCCCCCTTGCCCCCGGACATTTTATTTATTTATTTAAAAGTTTCACCAGGAAAGACATACTGAGCAGACATGCTCATTTCCAGATGCATCCTGGGGAGAGGGAATAGGGATACACAGTAGTACAGCAACAGCAGTCAAAAATCAGTGCACAATGGAAATAGAATGCAAACATGCACAGTATGAGCAAAAAATAGATGACAATACATTTCAATAAATGGCAAGAACATTAACAAAAAGGTGCTAGGCTACTAATAAAAACAAGAACAGTTTCATAATTCAACTAGGAAGGTACTTATCTGCAAACAAGTGCAGAGGCAAAAAATGGTAAGGGTAAAGTTATACATTAAACACATCTACGGGAAGGGGGGGATGGTCCTTGAGGAGGAAGTTAAGGATATGCAGAGAGGCAGCATGATGGATGGGAGGTGGGAGGGCATTCCAAATTTTTGGAAAATGGTGTGGGAATGCAGCCTGACCAATGGAGGTTGTCCTGGGGAGAATGTTTAAAGTGAGGTGGTCATGGTTTCTGAGTGAGTAAGAAGAAGACGGTTTGAGAGAAATAGAGGAGAGATACAGATGGATGGAATGAAATCAGAATTTAGCAAGAAAGTTGGCAAGTGGATATGGTGCCGGTTGGCTAGGGAAGGAAGAGACAGAGATTGGTTAAGGGTGCAGTGATGGTAACGGGGAGGACTGTCAAGAGCAAAATGGCAGAAAGAGCGGAAAAGAGAGTCCAGCCTAATTAGGGAAGATTTGGGAGCAGCACTGTAGACTACCTCTCCATAGTTGAAAATTGGTAGGATCATTTTCTGGACCATGGCATGGTTAGCCCACAGGGGAATATCACCACAATTTTGTTATAAAGCACCATTTAGTGTATAGCTTTTTGTGGACGACATCAATGTGACAAGAAAAGGAGAGGTGCTGGTCAAGCCAGACCCCAAAGTACCTGAAGGAGGAGGTGACCTCAAGTAATGTCCTATCTAATAAGTGGTAAAAAGGGAGGGAGTTTAGCTGATAAAGTCTCTTCTTTGTGCCACAGGTAAGGGAGACTGTCTTCTTGGCATTTTAAAATAACTGATTGGACCAAAATCAGAGTTGTACTTTGTCAAAATCATGTTGAAGTTTAGATGCTACAATGGATGGGGAAGGGCCAGATGCAAACAGCACAGTATCATCCACATACATGTGGATGGAGGTAAGAGTGCAGGCAGTGGGAAAGTCATTTAGGAAGACAGAGAAAGGAAAAGGTCCCAGCACAGAGCCCTGAGGAACAGTGTTGATGGGAAGGGGAGGGGAAATTGCATCACTAATCAGAATGGATTGCTTTCTACCCACTAGGTAGGAATGAAACCAACTGGTGGCTGCATTAGGGAGCCCTGCAAAAGAGAGTTTAGCAAGCATAAGGGAGTGGGAGACAGTATCGAAAGCCTTGTCTAGGTCGATAGAAACAGCGGAGGTGATGAGGCCCTGGTCCATCCCAGTGAGTATAGAATCAGAGAGCCTCAGGAAGGATGAGGTGGTGGAGTGGTGTTTGCGGAAACCAGACTGGTAAGGTGTGAAAAAAGAGGAGGAATAAAGGTAGGAAGAGATTCGGGATAGAACCAAACATTCCTGTAGCTTGGCAAGAATGGGGAGCAAACAGATAGGCTGGTAGTTTCCAAGGGAGGAGGAATAGCAAGGGAAATAACAGTGACATATTTCCAGAGAGAGAGGACAGAGACAAGAGTGAAAGATATGTAAGCCCCCTCTTAAAGGAGGGGCTTATGCTCCAATTTTAGGCATCCTTTTCCCACTCCTACCACCGCCCCCCCCCCCAGAGCAAGGAAATTCATTAGTGCTCTGGGGGTTAATACCTGCTGGATGTCTCAAGGTGGCAGCACAGGGCAGGTTTAGGGAGATATATAAGGCTGGCAACAGGAAGTTTGGGGCCTATCAAACCCAGGCATTAGGCCTGGGGCTGGAGGTGAGTGGCTGGAGGAGCAGAGTAGGCAGTCAGGAAAGGGAGCTCAGCGGTCCAGGTGGGCCAGTGGGGAGGACCCCCCCAAGTGCAGATAGGGAACCCCCTCCAAGTGCAGATAGGTATGGCTTTTGCAGTGATGTGGCATCAAGGAGCTGGGAAGGGAGCTCCGTTGGGGAGGATGGCCAGCCAGGTCATGTGTCGTCGGGGTAAGGAAGGTGCAGGTGGCAGTAGAAGACCAGGATAGGAAGGAGCCCTTAGAGATCTCAAGAAGGTTTTGCTCAGGTTATCAGGGCTGTGGGGACTGTGGCAGGGTCCTTACAGGGGAAAGACCAGTGGCAGTGGCTCTTCCCTGTACCCAGTGTGGCAGGGTGGCCTGAGGGCAGTTGGAGCCAGGGGACTCTTCACCCACTAAGAGGGCCTGCTTGAAAGGTCATGCTCTGGGGCACCAGTATTAAAGGGCCAGGCAGGTCACAGATCATAGGACGGGCCTTGGATGGTGGCCTCTGGTTGGAGATTACCACAAGCCCTGGATGTGTTTGATAAGGATGAGGGCCTGGGCATGGATCCCTCAAGAGGGTCAGCTGGGATGGGAGAGAGGATTTTGGCACTATTTGTAGAGATGGGCTGCTTGGAGGGGCCTGGGTGGTGGCAAGACCCAGGGGCTGCCTGTAGCATAGGGTTTAGGTACTAGAGCAGGGCCAGGTTTGAGGGCTGCTGCACCAGTGGAGAGCAGTACAGAGGAAAGGCTGAGTTGTTAGGGGGTAATGGGTGCCAGAGGTTTGTGCGCACTCATAGGTTTAGATTTCCCTGTTTAAGTTGAGAACAAGGGGTTACCAGGTCTGAATTAAAGGAAAAATTCTGGTACACCTTAATGTAACCACAGTGTGCGGTGCCTCTTATCTGTAACCCACTACCTGGCTAGCCTAGGTTCGGGGAGAAAACATTTGCTCAGCATCAGGGCTAGGTTTGTACTTCTGGACAGGGGCACCCAAGTAATTCGGACACAGGAAGCAATAACTGAAAATGTCCAAACCAGGAGTGGGATTCTAAAGTGTGGCTTTTATTCACTTCAACACAAGAATAACAAAGCAAGATGGACCCCCACAGAGCTACACTCACTAGATATGCAGAGCTACAGAGGTCAGAACACATCTTCCTCTTTACATGACAACCCTCAGGTTCTGAACACATCTGGGCTCACACACCCAAACTGGTACTCTTCCTCTTGGATTCCCTGGCATGGCAACCCAGCCAGCACTAGGATGCTTTTCCATATGGCATGGAGTTTTGGTGGTGGGTCCCTCAACCACCCATGAGTGTTTTCTAGGTCTAAAGGGAAAATCTCATTATTAATGCCACGTCTGGGTACTTTTTGCAGACACTGGCCAAGTGCCTGGGAGAAAGCTATAGGTGCCCAAAATGAATCCGTGGAGGTAAACCTGGTTACTTCAGATGGGGGGGGGTTTCCCACCTCTTGTTCCCAAATCCATACCCGGCCATTCATTTGGATCAACACCCTACTTCGAACTCTCTGGTGGTAGATTGCTCTCTCGAAATGTAAATCACATTTAACATTCTACCCTGAATTGAGGTGGTGTCCTGACTCAAACAGTTCTGTTAGTGGCTGTGTCCATCACTTAGACCCCCACTGTCTCAGATACTTCCAAGTCATACACAAAGTTAAAAGCACTGTACTTGGCTAGTCTTCTCCTGACTCCACAGTAAGCAGTTACTTTTACAACACTCTGTCTTGGTGAAAACACATGGGCTCTGTGTCAGAGCAGACTCACCGTGGTATGCAGGTACCCCAGGGCTTCTCTCAAAGGACAACACAAAATTCTCTGGTAACTCAGAAGTAACTCTTGTCAGGCAGCTTTTCCCATTCCCAGCAGGGCCAGTGAATTGCCCCTGCAATGCTGGATTCTTCCCTCCATCCCTCCGGGGATGGGGCACTGGAACAACTCCGGAAGCAGTCTCTACCACTTTTGCTGGAATCTTCTGTGTTCTTCTCAAGGGTGAGAACACACTACCCTGTTTCTGGTGTAGCTCTATGACAGAGCTAGGCTCTGAGGGGCTGCCAACTGCAGCACACCTCCTGCTTCTCTTGAGTCTGGCTGAAGACTGCCTTGAATTCCCCAACATTCTAACCTAACCCCTGCAGCCAACATTCCAGTGTGGCTTATGCTGCTGCGAGAATTCTATAGTCATGTTCCCTCTAGCTCAGCTGAGACTGAGGACAGAGTGAGACAGTGTGAAACCCATTTAACTGGGGTCTCACAAGCTGCCCTTCCCTGCCTGCCACTAGTTATAAGTGGGATTCTAGTAACCCCGGGTGACAAGGGGGTTACATTAAGATTTAGGCCAAGGTCCAGGGGACAGATAGGGGAAGCAGCACGCTTTCTCTTGAAGGAGATAGGGCAGCGACCAGTGCCAGAGTGTACACAGAATGTGTATCCCAGAGTAGAAGACAGGACAAAAAGGGATCAGCTTACCAGCGCCAGGGAGCCGGGAGATCACGTGATGTGTTCAGTTCACTAGCTGCTCTTCCTGCTAACCTCCTCAACAATCTGTTTAAATCGGCCTCTAATTGGGAAATACTCAGTTCCTAATTGGTCAGATCCCTTACTATATTGCCTATCCATGTGGATCCTTCTCTTAGTTTCATCGCAATCAGCCTATTTACGCCATCATGGAGGCAGACATGCGACCGGCCTTACTGAGACATACACCCCCGGTCTCGCCTGAGAAGCAATCCAAGAAGGCTATTGCACGAGGTCCCTGCACCCTAATTGATACCCTCAGAGGTACACCGTAGACAGCTAATGCTTATGTATAGGTCACACTAATACTTAGGGCTAAAGGCATCTACCGTATAATAGTAGATGTCAGGATATGAATGCATATTGTTGTAATCCACTTTGCTTGCTAATGCACACATATTATACCATGTATTTTCTGTCTATTTCTTACTTGTCAGATGCCAAGACACCTGTTCTTGAAGTAATTATAATATGTAAGGCAACATTGCCACCCTTTGGTGATGTGCACCACTACACTTGGTTATGTAAGACTCTGTATAAGAACTTCTTTGTTCTAAAACTGATGACTTTACAGAATCATATAATGTTATCTTGGACCGTGGAGCCACCTCTAATTTAGCCAATAGGGCTCATCTCTGTAACTAGAAATGTTTCTATCTTTTAGTAACCATAGTAATTATCATAGGTATATAATGTTATGCACAGGCTCTACACCTCGGAGACCCGAGAGATCCCAAGAGACCACAGAGAAACCTCGAGGTGTAGGGAATGCTTAGCACTGGCTCCCGGTTCGTATTGGTAAGAACTGCTTAGGGTAACTGTGATTTATCCCTTTTGTAGTAATAAACTTGTTTATTACTTGAATGCAACCTGTTTGTGATTACTTGCATTCCCAATATCGTCAAGAATCTGAAGGTGAGGTTCAGACCTCTCAACAAATTGGCGACCGTGTGCAGGCAATATTTGGTGTTTGTAAGTTTTCACTTGTTGCTTAAACTTTTCCCTTACCCACGGGGACTGTAGGTGTACATTCACGTATCACCTCTCCCATTTTTAAAACTAGTTTGCAGTCACTTGCAAAGTCTGGCTGACTTTTCGGGTGTGGTCGATGCCGTCTCGACCCACTCCATAGCAGCTTTGAATTGCAAGCCTGCAACTTATACAGTAGCCCGGCTGTGTTTAAAGTACTCGTGTTGTGGATCGATATGCAGCACGCTGTCTTTTTCACAGTTTGAATTTTCGTTCCCTCCCACACAATGGCCACAGTATCAGATATCTGCGCAGAACTGAGACTCGATGTCTCTAACTTCCTTGCCTCCCATGAAGGATGGGCTGACTTACATGCGGATGCAGATCAATCAAAACCTGTACTGGGAAGTTTCAACCTGATAAGAGATCGACAGAGTCAACCAATAAGCGTCATGCTAAAGGGTTGATGGTCGCCACTCTCTATGCTGCCTTGGAAGCCTCCGAAGCGAGGTTTCGAACCCTTGATCTGCAGATCGCATCTCTTAAGCAAGAGATGGGTTCACAGGAAACAGAATGTATTAGACTGCAGCAGAACTTGGTGTCTGAGCTCCAAACTCTGCAAAATGAAAAGGATTCACTATTGCAACATTAAGCACAGGCAGGTGAACAAGAAATGTGTACCTTGAAGCAGGAGTGTGAAAGTTTGAGACAGGACAAGAGTCAGGTTGTGCAAATGAATGATTTGTTGTGTGCTGCGAATGCCCAGTTGAGTGATGAAATGGGTGAGCTTCAGGACGAGATCAACCAGGTACGTAATGATTTAGAAATAGCCTATAGGGACAATCGCAAATTGAGCTCCGTGTACCGAGTTTTGCAAAAGCAGAAGAAGGATCAGGTTGATATGGATGTTGCAAGTGTGAATCATGATGAATGTAGAACTAAGATGGCGACACTGCGCCATCAGCGAGAGGTTCTGGCTGGCCATGTTAAGGCAATGGGAGGCGTAGCCCCTGCCTTTCACTCATCATCAGAAGGGGAGTTATGTGATGATGACATTTCACAATACAACGCCCAGTCAAGCCCCTACTATGGCCCAGAATCCCCACCCAGCCATCCACAGCATGGCGGGTCCCCACCCCCAACTCCCCCAGGTCACACGTTGACGACGTCGTGACGCTCATTATGGGAAATGCCAACATGGCAGCACCCATGATGGGGGGGAGCAGGCCCAAGCCTGGTCCCGACCGGGCCTCCGGTAGCCGTTATTAATGTGGAAGACAGACAAGAGATAGAAACCATGATTGATAGAGCATTAGGTAATGTTCCTCTTCCTGAAAGGAGTAAAGCTATTAAAAGTCAGATTCGACAGATTTTCCAAGAAGCTGGCACTTAGGAAGGTGTTGTCCGCACTGCAGCCGAAGCTGCAGCTTGTGCTGCCTTGGATGGTGCACGAGACGCTTTACCTTTGCTTGATCGACCACCTACTAATCCCCTACAAATGGCCTACTCTGTTCAGCAAATCGCTGACAGTATCAGTCGGATGAGCCCGTCCGACAACCTCAGCTGTCACTTAGAGAAGGTGCGTTCTAAATGTGAGATGCTCAGCTTCACTGCAGAATATCAGATCCGAATACTACGCTAGACCATCGATCCTGGTTTATGGGCCAAACTCCCCGAAGCTGTTCACCAGGATGGGAACACTATCTTTGATGAGGTTGCAGCTGAGCTCATTTTGGCTCACAGCCCAGGTGTAGTAGGAGTGATGCTGGCATACCCCATGAAGCAGAATGCGAAAGAAAGCCCAGCGACTTACCACCAGAGACTCTGGATGGCCTACCGAGCAGGAAAACACCTGGCACAAGAAGCTGCTGATGTAGATCTTATTGAATATAAGACCCTGTTCCTTAGGAACATGATTCCAGCAGTAAGAGAAAAGGTAGAGCCAA
Source organism: Neoceratodus forsteri (assembly GCA_016271365.2). Lineage (NCBI taxonomy): Eukaryota > Metazoa > Chordata > Ceratodontiformes > Ceratodontidae > Neoceratodus > Neoceratodus forsteri. The sequence goes on along the minus strand of CM057452.1, from coordinate 298,303,713 downwards.
CCACTTACCCAAATATGGATAGGTTTGCCGATATTCGTCAGAAAACCGAGAGAGTGTATCAACTGTACATCCGTGATTTGGGTTCCAGTTCCAAGAAAGTAGCTGCCGTGGAACCCACCCCCGGGACCACGACACATTATACAGAGGAAGGGCAAGCCCAACACCAGCAGACCAAACATCCGTCAGCCTCTCCAGCTGGTAACCAACACCCCCAACAGGCACAACAACAACAACAGCAGTGGGGTGGGAACCGGAATTGGCCTAAGAACAGGAGGCATAAGGGCAGAGGTAAACCATTACAGAGAACGGGTCCTTCATATAGGGAGATAGCTGAAGAAAATCAAAAGTTCCGAGAGCTCCTGGGACAAGTGCGCTCTGTAGCGGATGCTGTTCCCGCACAGACCCTTGCGGCGGTACAACCGGCAGCCCAGGCCACAATCGGCCATGGAGATGCCGGAAGTACAAGCCCTCAGGCCCACACAGGCCTGAACCCAGAAGCTCCTCCCTATATAGCATCGGTACAACACTGTGAAGTCATTCACGCAAGTCAGGCCCAACCTCTGCATGCTTCCTGCAATACAGATTGACAATTACAGGCCCCAGTCCGTATTGTAAACAAGCTGGTCTTGGATACAAACGGAAGGCCCTGCACTGAGACTGAGGTTGGGGGCCGCCAACTAGTAGTCTTACTAGATACAGGTGCAGCTGTATCTGTGCTACATGATGAACACCTGGACACGTCCCCTTGGTCTACCGGACGGCAGACCAATATGTCAGGAGTCGATGGTACTAGGCTGCCTGCATACCGTTCGCTACCCTTACAGGTAGAGCTAGGCCACTTGAAGGCCTCACATACTTTCCAACTGATGGTACTGCATGATCATCCTAGTATCATAGGAATCGATTTCCTTGCACCACACAGCTGTGTGGTGGACCTAGCTAACATGCTGTTGATACAGATTCAGGGTCAATACCATACCATCCTAATTCCCGACTCACACGTTGTGGCAACGATATCTGCCAATGACAATGAGTATGACATCATAGATTTGTTCAAGAATCATGAACTTTTTCCGAAACTCTTATCCATTCTGCAACAACATTTGGAAGCGTTTGCAGTTAACAAGCATGACTGTGGTAGAATGCACACCGTCATTGAAGTACCAGGCCCGGCACATGAGAGGCAAAGGCAATACCCTTTTCCAGCTGAGGCCTTGCCTTCCCTTAGAGAAATGATCAAGTCACTCCTCAAGCAAGGAGTAATCAGAACTTGTGTTTCTACTGCCGACTCCCCAGTATGGCCCGTGAAGAAACCCATAGGCGCCTGGAGACTTACTATTGACTACAGAAAACTGAATCAGGTCACTCCCAGTTGTTCCCAAACTGTTGCATCGGCACCAGATGTGCTCTAACTTCTAACCCCTGATCAGAAATGGTTCAGTGCCCTGGACATTTCCAATGGTTTTTGGTCATTGCCATTGGCCCTCAAGAGTCAATATAAGTTTGCCTTCACCTTTGAAGGACGACAGTACACATGGACTTGCTTGCCACAAGGATTCCATAACAGTCCATCCCTCTTCCATCTCCACATGATGGATGCCCTCCAGAGTTTCTCTACCCCCCAATGTCTCTTACAGTATGTTGACAACCTGTTGCTGGCCACGGCCACGCAGGAACAACATCTGGATCTCTTGGATGAACTACTGACTCTCATCCAGAGAGCAGGCCTGAAATGTAACCCGCCAAAAGCACAATTGTGTCAGAAAGAAGTATTCTTTCTGAGTCTAAAAATAACTGACCAAGGTCGAAGCCCTACCTGGAAGAAGGTACAGGGATTACAAGACTTGCCATTGCCTACCAGTGTGGCAACTCTTCGAAGGTTTCTAGGTATGGTAAACTATTCAAGAGATTTCATTTGTGATTTTGCTCAGAAAGCCGCTCCTCTGTATGAATTACTCAAAAAGGATGTACCATGGACTTGGGGCCCTATTCACACCCAGGCTGTGATATCACTGAAGCAGGCTCTGGCCTCTGCCCCAGCACTGGTTAACCCCAATCCAGTACTACCATTCCATCTGGAGTGTGCCACCTCTGACATTGCCATGTCAGCAGTGCTGGCCCAGAAGGTGCATGGCACCTTGAGACCCATTGCATATGCATCACAGCTCTTGACCCCAGTGGAGCAGAAGTATGGCCTTTGTGAAAGGAACCTTCTGGCCACCTACTGGGCTGTCAAGCACTTTTTGTATATCATTGGGTACCCACCATTGATCATTAACACTAATCATATACCAACTACCTTTTTGCTCTCAGATAGAGTGAAGGATGGGTCAGTCTCTAACACTAGGCTGACACACTGGTCACTTCTCCTCCAGGATAGAGATATCCAGGTCCACCCGACCAAAGTTCTATCTATGCTAGCTCATAGCCTCCTTTTTCAGGGAGAACCCCATGACTGTACACTACAGTCACCTGATCTTCCAGATCCAGGTCCTTTCCTCCCTGCCACGCCACAAGTACTCGAGAGTACCTCTTTGTGCCATATTTTTACTGATGGTTCAGCATCCTACTATCAGGGAGAACAGATTGCAGGGATGGGTATTTTGGTGATCTACCCTTATGGAAACACCGTCAAGATATCTAAACGCTGTAGTGTAGCTTCATCACAATATGCAGAGATGGCAGCGGTGGCCTGCGCCCTTGAGTTCATCCAACATGGAACTCAGGATACCATCATCTTTACAGACTCTAACTGGATTTGTTGTTCCCTTACAGAATTTCTTCCTTTCTGGCAGAAGAACTCCTTCCTCTTTTCTGATGGCAGCCCAGTGAAATACAAAGAATTGGTCATATACATACATGCATTGGCACAGAAATTCACACACAAACTTTATGTACACAAGGTTAAAGCCACTCTCTTCACGACCCCTATCATGCTTTCAATGACACTGCAGACACCCTTGCTAAGGAAGGGGCCCGAGGGGGGGACGTCTGGATGATGGACCATCCAGAAGCTAATGCAGCTGTACATGTTGCAGCCCTCAAGAAGAAATCTGAATCTTTTTCCCCCTTGGACCTCTCAGCAGCCCAACATCTGGACACTGAACTCAAAGAGGTGTTCAGATTCCTTGACAAGGGTACTGAAGAAAAACTACCTACACATAACCCCTACCGAAGGTATGAAGGTAAGTTGTGCTTATCCCCTGATGACAAGCTCATTTGGTTCCAACCAGATGACACTACCACTAAGTTGTGGGTAGTCCCCAGACACCTAAGATCTGAATTTTTGCACCAAGTACACTATACTCCTACTGGTGGGCACCAGAGAGCAGAAAATACCCTCCAACGACTCAAGACCACTGCCTGGTGGCCTGGTATCACCAAAGATGTTAAACAATACATAGACAACTGCCTTGTTTGTGCACAAAACAATCCCATACCTACCAAACGAAATGCCAAACTTTTACCAAAGAGACATTCTGGCCCTTGGCATGCCATCCAAATTGATTTTATTGGCCCTCTGACAAATACCAGTAGAAACAATAAGTATGCTCTTGTGGTAACCGACCTATTCTCTAAGTGGGTAGAGGCTTTCCCCACTAAGACGTGCACAGCAAAGACAACTGCCAAAATCCTGGTGGAACAGATCTTCTCCAGGTGGGGCCTGCCTCTTAAGGTAGACTCCGACAAAGGAACTAGTTTTACAGGTGAGTTGATGAAAGAGTCCCTTGAACTCCTTGGAGTTGAACAAAAGTTCCTCATACCTTATCATCCTCAATCCTCAGGTCAAGTAGAAAGAGCCAACAGATGGATTAAGCAAATGCTTTCCAAATTCATTGAGGACAATCCCAAAACCTGGGATTCCCTGTTGCCTTTACTCCTTATGGCAATCAGGGGCACAACCTCAGCCACTACCCAGCTCACACCCTTTGAGGTGATGACTGGCAGACAGATGAGATTACCTGAACACTTGCTGTTTGACCTGCACACCCCCACTGCAGACCATGTGTCTGTGGACCAGTATGTGGAAAAACTCAGAAAAGACCTCATACACACACACTTGTATGCTGCAAACTGCATGAGCAAAGCCCAGCAACAATCCAAAATACAATTTGACAAACACGCACAAGAAGTGGATTGGCAGGTTGGAGATCAGGTTATGGTACTTCGATTTGCACATCCCACCCACTCCTTCTCCAATAAATGGGAAGGCCCATACCCCATTGTCAACATGCTCAGTCCGGCAGTCTATCAAGTTAGACTCCTACACAACAACAAACTGACTGACAAATGGTTGCATGCAAACCTGTTGAAACTGTACAAAGGAACTTAACTTACTTTTCCTAACCCCATTGGGCGGAATTGTACTTATACACTATTCTTTGATCTTCCTTTTCAGATACACTGACAAGATGGCTATCTTGTTCCTATATGTCCTCCTCTCAGGAGTGATCCCCTGCATCCAAGGCACGGTACCGGACCTCCTACGACAACTGGATCCTCCAGCACCTCCTTCAGAGGGAGTTTCCATCAAAATACCAGATACCATGATCACTGTCCAGGAAGGTTCCGATGCTTACCTCACTGCCTCGGTCATTTCTCCTGACAAATCGACCCTTCAAATTGAGTGGCAAACCACATCACAAGGACAAATTCTCCCTGTGGCCAAACTCTCCAAAGGAACTTTTCAGGGTTGGCCCAATGTTAAATTATCCCCAAATGGTTCACTGTCCTTGTTACAACCTGCACTAAGACACTCTGGTTTGTACAATATTACTGCCTTAATAGATCCTTCTTACTGTAATTCTCTGTCCAAAGATTCCACTTGCAGATTTTGTGCTATACACCACATGGCTTCTGCAGCCATGTATCTCTCTGTGTTACCACCCACTGATAAACAGCTTTTGGAATGTCCAAAACATAACCCTGGTCCCCGTAGTGGTCTCACAGCCACTGCCCTCCCAGGTTCTTTGATTAATAACTTACAATTTATGCATATACCTGTTTTGTTTAATCTTACTTACTGGAATATGAAAGAGTTTGGTATGTGTCACAATACTAATACATCTGCATTTTATAGCACATTATTGCTTGATAGTTTAGCTGCATTTCAGATTCGTACACAGGATCCCTTTGCTGGGGTTTATTCTACTGAACATAGAGGCAATTTTAGGAGAAAGACCCCTCCTGGTAGTTTGAATCATAAACGTAACAAACGTGAAGTTGACAGTTCTGATGTTACAGGTGCTACAGGTACTGTCACAGGTCTTTTTGGTACTGCTATGTCTATCTGGAATAAAGCAGACATTGCTGCTATCAAAAGTCATTCCGCCAAGTTCTCCACTGGCTTGGTTAACAATGTTTTACCTCCATTATTGCATGGTGTGGATGGCCTTAGTCAGGAAGAAAAATGCACTGTATATAACATGCACAACATCGCTAAAGCATTCATCGATTCCAAAGATAAGATCAATGCACTCATACAACAGAACAATAGAGAAGCAGATAAACAATACAATACATTGCCAGGGAAATACTCTACTCTGCTTATGGCTCATACATTATCACTATCATCAACAAACTCTCTCCGTGATTTAGAATCTGGAAGAATTCCTGACATCATGCATGATAGACGCATTTCCAATGGTACTGTCCAAGATGTAAAACTTCTAGTTGTGTTTCCATGTGTATGCAACAGACTTTGTCTATTCCTCTCTCCACAACTAGGAATTTGGGGTTTGTGACCAGACACCCTAATACTGGTCCTTGTTTCACTACTAAGAAATGTTCCATAACAGATACCATGTTTACTGTCTCCTTACCACATTTCAATCCCACTACAGCTTTGTTCAACAAGCTTACACTGGCACATTCAATAGGGCATTTGGATGAAGACATCTACAGAAAACGCCTGGATCTACCACCTCTACTGGTCTACCATTCTTTCTTGGATGCCTGGGTGGCTCCACACACGGACCGCTGTGCGAAAAAGCAATACATCTACCTGTGCCGATGTGATGTATTTGATGTTATACACCCTGTTTTAGGCTACTCTCCAGACAGTATTGATTGGACTTTCACAATGGATGATGACAACACTGAGAATGGCACCAACTCTTTTGACTCAACTTTGGCTCCAGATCAGCTCTACCAATCCTATCGTGAGGAAGCTCATCGCCTGCCAACACGGATTTTGAAGACGACCTATACATGCCCTGTCCAGTTGCAAAAGTGGAGACTGCCTACTGTGCACTCACAGTACAACTCAGATGGTGAGTACTGCGTTGTCGCTAATCACAAGGCTTACACATATGGTTCTGTTACTTGTGCTATTGATTACCCCAACTTCTGTTTCGTTCCCCACCATAAGACTGTTATTGGACATACTGTTATAACCCCCGTCCCCCTTATGGATGCAGACATTATTGATGGTAACCCAGATTATCTACTCACACTCTCAGAATACTTGCCATACTTTAATGTACACATAGACCCGCTTACACTTACACTGAAATCACTTTTAGACAGGAAGGACACACACCTCATCCACATCAGCAATAATATTACCAAAGCCAACGAAGCTGTTCTTGACCTGATTAACGATGGAAATATGAATAATGCCTTAACTAACACCTGGTTAGAGATTACTTTTTAAAGGTTTTGTTATTATACAAGCATTTTTGATATTCGCTTTGATTATTATGCTTTGCTGCCTATGACATACACTATGCCAATACTGTGAGCAGCTCAAGTTCCTTTACAAGGCTCGCGCGTCGGGATTGTAAACGACCACTGCTCCTGTCCTTTCTCTAGACATTTGCCTGTGTTGCCCTTGGAGGCAACAAGGGGGGGAATTGTTGCATGAGGTCCCTGCACCCTAATTGATACCCCTCAGAGGTACACCGTAGACAGCTAATGCTTATGTATAGGTCACACTAATACTTAGGGCTAAAGGCATCTACCGTATAATAGTAGATGTCAGGATATGAATGCATATTGTTGTAATCCACTTTGCTTGCTAATGCACACATATTATACCATGTATTTTCTGTCTATTTCTTACTTGTCAGATGCCAAGACACCTGTCCTTGAAGTAATTATAATATGTAAGGCAACATTGCCATCCTTTGGTGATGTGCACCACTACACTTGGTTATGTAAGACTCTGTATAAGAACTTCTTTGTTCTAAAACTGATGACTTTACAGAATCATATAATGTTATCTTGGACCATGGAGCCACCTCTAATTTAGCCAATAGGGCTCATCTCTGTAACTAGAAATGTTTCTATCTTTTAGTAACCATAGTAATTATCATAGGTACAGTATATAATGTTATGCACAGGCTCTACACCTTGGAGACCCGAGAGATCCCAAGAGACCACAGAGAAACCTCGAGGTGTAGGGAACACGCTTAGCACTGGCTCCCGGTTCATATTGGTAAGAACTGCTTAGGGCAACTGTGATTTATCCCCTTTTGTAGTAATAAACTTGTTTATTACTTGAATGCAACCTGTTTGTGATTACTTGCATTCCCAATATCGTCAAGAATCTGAAGGTGAGGTTCAGACCTCTCAACAAGGCTAAACAGCAATCATCCACTAAGCAGTCGGGCACCCTGATATCTCCAGTGCCAATCACAGAGGAAAGATTCCTCCGGGAGCTTCTACCCTTCAGAGAAACTCTGCAGGATATATCCTCAGACCTCAAGAACGTAAGAAGTGAATTGGGGAATCTGAAAATTTGTCTTATTGATGCTGAAGCCTGTCCCAGCTCCCTAGAAACCAGAAAGGACAGAACGGAGCCAGAGATAGTCAAGTTGAGACAACAAATTGCTAAGCTACAGTTAAAACTGAAGACTTAGAGGGTAAAGTCGAAGGAACAATGTTCTGATTTTCAGCTTACGGAAGGTGAAGAAGGCTCTTCCATGTTCACTTTCATGCAAAAGCTGCTCACTAAAATTGTTGGTCCATCTCCACGCAATCCTACCTACCTGATTAAACGGGCTCATCAGTCTCTAAGGCCCAGACCCTGATTCTGCTCCTCCATGACCAGTCATTGTCAGATTCCTAAACTATTTAGAGAAGCAGCAAATATTGGCCAAATCCAGAATTACAGGCTATCCTTTGGGAGGACAAGAAAACTATGCATTACACAGGATTTGCCTTTGGAAATCCGGCAAAAAAGGGCTACATTCCATTCAATCGTGAGCAAGCTAATTGCTGCAAACCTAACATTTTGCATTTCATATCCAGCACGTCTGCAGGTCTTGGTAGGGAGCACCTGGCTATCCTTCGATTTGGCTCCCCAGGCTCAATCGGAGCTCAGTATTAAGCTGCCTTCTCTCTCTAAATCCACCTGAACTTAACCCCTGAAAAATGGTTTACCAGTTCAATTCGGTCTTAGAATTAAAATGGTGTTTACCTTGTTTTACTGCCTTTGGATGTCCCGACTTGGTTCATATCGGATGGGATGCGATGAATGGTCTCGCCGAATGCTAGATCTGGGCCCCTGCTGGGGGCTAGCGTGACCTAGCTGACAGTGGTGAATGAGTCCCAGAAGTAATACCATCTGGAAGTGTTTCTTCTGCCCTTGATTCCTGAGGGGTCTCATTTTCTGCTGCACCTGTCCATCTACTTTTGGTCCCCCACTGGACTAAACCACAAGCTATCCTATCCTACTATTGTTTGGTTCTAGTTATTGTTGTCTTAAAGTTTAATACAGGATTTTTTTTTTTTTTATCATACAATGTTTTTTTGATTTTTGTTTTTTCTGTTACAATGGTTGTGGTCAAACATTATATAGTCATTCAAACTGCATAGTCAATACACAATAGTTAAACTTACATATCATATCCAGGGTTATACAGAATGTACTAAGAAGCATATAAGCACGCAAATAAAGAAGATAAGGTATGACATCAATCTCCAGACATCACCGGATAGATATAATCTTCTGAGAAATAAATTATATATATAGCAATCAGTACTCTTATCTTAGCAGGGGTGGATTGTCAGGTATGGGAAGGGTTTTACACAAAGGGGACAAAAGGTAGGCATCCCATTTTTTGTGATAATAGTTAAGTTGACCTCGATGAGCGTAAGACAGTCTTTCTAAGATGGCCACCAGAGCCATCACTGTCAGCCACATGTTAATAGTGGGATTATTGAGCTGTCTCCAGTGAATTAGTATGAGTCTCTTAGCCTCTAGCAGTGCTAACATAATCCACTCTCTATGTTCCCCAGGTAAGGGGCATAGCCCAATAGAGTCTCCCTGGAGTAGCGCAGTATCCAGTGATAAATCTCTAATAGAAAGAACTCTTGAGCATTCATGAGCAACATTATTCCAAAAGGGGTTATTTGGGGCAGGTCCATAAAACATGGAAGAAGTGGGCATCATGTTGTGAACATCTCCAGCACTGGAGTGGGTAGTAATCCCATTGAGCGCAGGGCACCTGGGGTTCTGTACCAATGCAAAGAATTTTGAGTTGCAAAAACAGCTCTTAGAGTCTCTGTAGCCATTATGAGCATTCTTAAGGGACTGGGACCAAGCCTCAGCAGATATAGCTTCACCTATATGTGTTTCCCATTTTGCCCTGCATTGTTCAGTGGGGTCAGCTTGAGCCTCCACGCCAGGTAGCATAGAATTTACCCATTTGGCCTTTTGAAGAGGAAGATTTATGCAATGAAGCAAGCCATGTCCATTTCATGTCTGTACTAATTTGAGAGGAAAGAGCGTTAATTGAGCTACGATTGAGAAACCGCCAAAAGTCAGTATTGGGAAGATGGAACTGCTGTTTCAGTTGGGTAAAGGATAGCAGAAGATCTGAATCGGGTGTCAACAAGTCCTGTACGTACTGTATACCCTTGGCTTCCCAGTCTGACCATTTAATAGGTTTCCCACCTTTAGTAATAAATCTATTTTGCCAGAGTGTAGCATACCTCAGTGAGGGGTGCCATGCTTCTGGAGGGGTGTGGGATAGGACCATGCATCTTCTCCAGGCATGTCATGTTTCAACCATGAATGGAGATAGGCCCTTGGTAGCTATGCCTTCTGGGCCCAGTAGGACTCTTAATGGGGTGGTGACAAGTATGTTTGATTTGACCCTAACCTACAGTGGACGGAATGCACATTCAGGGATAAACCATTTGGTAGCTTGGGCCGCCACACTGGCAGGTGGTAACCTTGAAACCAGGGCACCCAGGCCTCCTTTGCCTGTGTGCCCTCAGTTTAAGTTTCCCCATCTATGAGCTTTCCCTCCCATAAAGAAGAGATACCAGTTTCTCTAGAGTGGAGAAAACTTAGGAGAAAGGTGTATTGGGAGATTATGGAATAGGTATGAAACTCTGGGGAGAAAAAGCATGCGTACAGCTGCTACTTTGCCAGGGAGGGATAGATGTAGCTGGCACCAACTGTCCACTTCTGTACGTAATTGCTTCAGTAGAGGAGTAAAGTTGGAGGATTCGAGGTCCTCCCAGTTTGTGGGAATAAAAATCCCAAGATAGGTGAACCCCATAGGAGCCCAACTTAGTTTTGTGCCTTGAAGGCAGTCCTGAGTGCAGGAAGCATTAAGTGGGGCCAAAGTGGTTTTACTCTGGTTCACCTGCAGTCCTGACAATAGGGCAAACTCTTGGAGAACAGAGAGAGCGAGATGGAGGGATCGCTGAGGATGGGGCAAGGTGAGTAACAGGTCATCTGCATATGCCGCAACTACATAGGAATTGCCCTGAATGGGGATGTCCAACAGGCCCTCAGTGTTAGCAAGTTCTCTAATCAGTGGGTCCAAGGTGACTAAGAAGAGGAGAGGGGACAACGGGCAGCCTTGTCGTGTCCCTCTATAGAGTGGGAATGGATGGGATATATCTGAGTTAGTCAAAACTCTGACAATAGGTGAATTATAGAGCATCGAGATCCACTTTCTAAATTCCGGGCCAAAGCCATATAGTCTGAGAACTTCGTAGGTAATTCCATTCGAGTGAATCGAATGCCTTTGCAAAGTCAACAGCTAGGGCCACCATAGGTCTCATAGATCTGGCTGCTATCCACTTCAGGTTAAGTAATAATCTAGTGTTATTGATCCCACCTTCCCTGGCATAAATCCCACCTGAGAGGGGTGAATTAAGGAAAAGAAAACATTATACATTCTAGTAGCCATTATCTTGGCTAAGAGTTTTCTATACACTGGCAGAAGAGATACAGGCTGAAAGTTTACACAATTCAGGGGATCATTATATTTCTTAGGTAGCAGCGTAAAGAAAACTTCTTTTATTGTGGGAGGGAGGGACCCTGAGGCATTTGCATCTTGTAGAGCTAATAGCAGCGGGTGGGCAATCTCTTGTTCTAGCGTTTGATGTAATTCAACAGTCATCCCATCAGGCCCAGGGGTCTTACCTTTGGCCATCTGGGACAAAGCCTGTTTTAACTCTGACGCAGTAATAGGAGCGCCTAGCTCGGAAACTTGTTCCGGCATTAAGGTAGGTATATTAAAGGACTGACAGAACTGAGCTAGTTTCTGGGCTAACTGAAACAGCGCTAGAGCTGATTGGGTTTTATATAGAGATTGGTAGAAGAGACTCATAGTCTGATTAATACTGACCGGGTCAGAAGAAATTGTGCCCGTATTAGTATGGAGAGAATGGATTTTGGCCGCAGCCTGCTGTTTGCGCAATTGGTAAACTAATAATTTGTCACTTCCCCTCTTCCCAATAAGAATGCTTGGATCTGATCAAGTGCCATTCCACTTTGTGCTGTAATATAGCATTGATTTGATACTTAAGGCCTACTATTCCATGAGATAAGTGTAACCCCTAGGGGGCGCTACCCTTAGGGCTACTACCCCTGCCTGCCTCCACTGAGACAGGGTGAGGGGCCCAGATCCGTTGTCGGGTGCCTCCACCCAGAGGTTGGGGTTAAAACGGTCGAGACCACCTTGGTTACAGCCCTCTGGGTTACTGCAACCCCCTTTTTGTCCCACTAGTGGCTCACACTGTGTACCAACAAATCTTTTCATCAGTACACTTACCCCCCCCCGGGTAGTATCTCTTCGCTCACTCCAGGGACCCCTTGTAAAGTAAGGTACAATTATGTCACAGTCACTATGCAGCAGTTCACCAGGGATGCACAAACCAGCCAGGATGTAGTTGCAACATGATAATCTGATTTATTAAAGGGGGGATAACCAGGAAGAGGGGGAAAAAATCAGGTTAATTAGCTTATACTAATATTAGCTACCTAGGGCTCTGTGCACAGGCCTAACTCGAATTTACTGTCCCTGGGTACCCAAGCCCTAACGGCTAGTCCAAACGTATGCAGCTGGTTAGCCCTAACACAGATAAATCATCACAGTCCTGAGCAGGTCAGAACAGGAGGAAAGTTTAATTAGGCAGTCAGCAGTATAATAATGCACTGGAAACCACTGTGTACACACTCTGCAGGAGCTACCTGAATCAGTACTCACAACCCAGCAAATAATGATTCCTTCAACACTGCCAGGACGGAGCCTGAACTTCACCAGCCTTCTCACACATTTATATGGCAACAACAGAAGGTACCATACCAGCAGCTGCCAAACCAAATTGCAGAAGGACTCAACAGCAAATGGCAGTTTCAACATTACAGGCGGACCGAGCGCGACTCAGCAATTCTCTCCAGTTCTCTCAGGATGAACCTGGTAGGTAGCTGGGCTGGCACCAGCCTCCTCCGACCGCACGTCGGAGGATTTAGTCCGACTTGCTAGAAAAGACAAAAACAGCCGCCTAGCCCTTCACGCGCTTCCCGCACGAACACTCCACCAGCGCAGAAGCATACAGCTCCTTTCCTCTCTTCAGCCACAATGAATCTGGCCCCAGCAGTAAGGGGCTCTTCCTTCAGTTTGGGCACTACCCACTTCTATTGGCTGGCTGAACACGCCAGTCATTTCCTCCTGCCCTCAGTGGTGCGGCGCCATAGCCCATAATGCCTTTCCCAAAATACAAACAGTCCTCCATTGGTCAGGCCGACTCTGTAGGGTCCCAAGGTACTGATTGGCCCAATTCAGCAGTTCTGGAGAAAATGGAGGAGTCAATCAAACAGTCCTTACTGCGAAGGAAGGCAGGTTAGAACAACTATATTATCATTATTATTTTCGTTATTTCAAGCAAACAATCACATCCTCCAGCAGAGCCCCTCTGCACCATTAGTGATGGCAGACAGGGAGCTTTTTTTCAGCATCCCAGGCGGGACTCGGGCATACAACCACACAGCCCCCCCCATTGCAGTTAATTACAACTGCAACAAGTAGCCCATAAAGAGACAACTTACGGAGGCTTTAAAAGCGCTCACTGGCTACCCATTTACACGGCTTTATGCCGATCACCAACCAGGCATGGAGCAAGGAAACGAGCTCCGAGAAAACTGTCAGGAACCCCCATTTGCAAGGGGGATACACCTTCCCTGGCCTGGAAAAACTTGGCGTCCACGTCAAGTAGTTACCTTTGAATTACTTTCTGGCAAATATCTTAGTTAACACTATAGCACACTTTGCATTACATACATGAATATTACATTCACAATGTACTATGATTTATACAACATTATACACACAAACTCTTGTTCCCTTTTTTTAAATCAGGTCATTAGTTCCTGCTCATGACACCGGGCCCAGGGAAACCCCTCCCTTTCAGCTACTGGCAGGTCACCTAAAGCAGGGGCACCACACTCAAAGGGTAATACTAACAGTCTGGAGTTATCCCCAGGCTAACTAGGCAAGGAATTCGAGGACACATACACTCCTTTGTGGACCACATTTAAGGGCAGGTCCACCGCTGACCCAGAGACTCATAACTCAACTTTATTACCGGCCTTATTTCGGCCGGATCGCTAGGGAGTTTCGGGGACCTTGAAACAGGCCCTGATTCCACTTCAGTCTCCTTGACATTAGTGATGGGAATCTCTATGGGGAAAAAGGGCCTTCACGTCGAGTACTATTGGGGCCTGACCTTCTATCCCGGACCCACCCCACTGGGCTCAGCTGGGGCTGTCTAAGTACAGGTGAGGAACCATCAGGGCATTCAAAATATTCTTCTGGTTCGGCATATCACTTGTATTCCCTCATCTCACTCTCTTCCTCTGAAAAGTCAGACAATTCAGCCAGGCCAGACAGTTCAGCCATGCTCAAGGATCCCACCTCCTGGGCATTATTGCCACCCGATTCAAGGTCTGGAAGCATTGGTCCTGGAGACAAAGCTGGGGGCTCAGACAGTCCAGAAGGCCCAACCTCATCTCCAGAGTTAACAAGGGGATTGCCCCACAATAACTGGCTCAATTCATAAGAGGGATAGTATTCAATATCATCTTCGTCATCTTCTGACACCACTGGTTGCTCACTTCCCTCTGCAGACCTTGGGTGAGGCCCTTTTGGTTGGCCAGCTGAAGAATCAATGGGTTTGATGCCTTTCCTGGTAGCAGATCTAGTCATAGGCCTGGAGGGAGCATTTGGAGATTCAGCTTCAATCAGGACTTGTCCGATTAGCAGCAGATGATTTCTTGCATAGTTTTCACATCTTTAGAATTGTTTTCAGGCACTTTATATACAGGCAGCTCTTTAAATTTTCCCACAACAATGTGAGGGAGGTGATGCCATCTGTCAGCAATTTTATGTTTCCATGTAGTCCCAGATTCCTCAATAACACTCTGTCCCTTCTTTTAACTCCATTGCTTTACTTTCTTATCATATCGTTCTTTGTTGGCCAGGTTTGTTTAGCCGCCATAGTCTGGGCCAGTTGGTAGGCATGGTTTAATTGGACCTTTAATTTCTGTACATATTGTAGATGGATCTCTGCTTGCACTCCATCTGGGGAAACCCCAAAACACACATCAACTGGCAGTCTAGCCTCTCTCCCAAACATCAGTCGGTAGGGGGAAAACCCTGTGGCGTCACTTTTAGTACAATTATAAGCGTGAACTAAGGTGCTAATCTGCTGGCTCCATCTCGGTTTATCTTTTGGTTGCAATGTGCCCAACATGTCAAGCAAGGTGCGGTTAAACCTTTCAGGCTGAGGATCTCCCTGTGGATGATAGGGGTGGTTCTTGACTTTCGTACTCCACACAGGATAGCATCTCTTTAATCAAACGACTCTCAAAGTCCCTTCCCTGGTCGGAATGGATCCGCTGCGGGGCCCCATAGTGGATGAAAAAGTTCTCAAGTATCTTAGCCACCGTAGTTGCTTTCTGATCCTTAGTCGGGAAAGCCTTTGCGTACTGGGTAAAATGATCAGTGACCGCCAATATGTTGCTGACACTTTTCAGATCAGGCTCTAAACTCAAGAAATCAATACAGACCAGTTCCATAGGGGCACTTGTGGTAATGTTGACCAGGGGAGCAGCTCTCTGGGGGTAAAGCTTTTCTTTGCAAACAGCGACTACAGGTCTTGACATATTGCTCTATATCCGTACTCATTTTCGGCCAGTAAAATTGAGCCCGTACTAGATCAAGAGTCCGGCCTATGCCGAGATGCCCCATTTGATTATGCAAGGACCCTAGGACCAATTCTCTAAAAGCTAAGGGCAGCACCAGTTGTTGTCTGTCTACCCGGCCTTCCTTATTTACAGTCTCTCTGTATAGTAGTTGGTTAATCAGTTTCAATTTGGGCCCTTCTTTATACAACAAGGCAGTCCTTAGATCAGTGGAACATAACTTGGACACGTCTTTCCCTGCACAGAGGGCTTCTAAAGCTGATTTGATCATGGGATCGCGGGATTGAGCCTGTTGGAGACTATCATTGTTAAACTGTGGCAATGAGCCAGTGTCTAGTGCAGAGAAGTGACAATAGGCAGTCGGTATGCAATTTTCGGATGGTCCCAAACAATCCACCATGCAGTCCACCCCGTCAGGAGACACCTGTTCCTCTTTGTCAAATTTCTGGCAAAGGGCTCTTATGTCAGGTTCGGATAACCTGACCCAATCAGTTCGTGGCATAGGCCTCCGAGAGAGAGCATCCGCATCTATATGGTTTAGGCCCGCCCTGTATTCAACAGCATAGTCATAGGTGGCCAAGGCAGAGAGCCACCTATGGCCTGTCATCCAACTCGGCAGAGGTCTGTACATACATCAGAGGATTGTTATCAGTCTTTACCAATATCTTGGCACCATACAAATAGTCATGAAACTGATCAACAATGGCCCACTTCAGAGCCAGGAACTCTAGTTTGTGCACTGGATAATTCTTTTCTGAAGGAGTCAGGCTTCTGCTGGCAAATACTACAGGTCTCAGACCATTCGAGTACTCCTGGTATAACACAGCCCCCAATCCCTGTAGACTGGCATCAGTATGAAGAATGTACGGCTTGGCTGGATCAGCATAGGCCAACACTGGGGCATGAGTAAGTTGATATATGATGTCATAAAAGGCTTCCTCACACTCAGCAGTCCAACGATCCCCAAACATATCATTCGGCTGGAAATACTTCTTTTCTGTCTCCAAGTGCACAGCCTTCTTATACTTTTTGTGAGTAGGCAGATACCCATGAGTGAGGTTGAAGAGGGGGCGAATCACTTGAGAATAGTCCTTAACAAACCGCCTATAGTATCCACAAACCACAGGAATCTTGCAGCTCTTTCAAATTCCTGGGCTGAGGCCAAGTGGTCAAAGCTCCACTTTGCTAGGTCAGTCTCTATGCCCTCAGTGGACACTATGTGGCCCACGTGATTTTACAGAAGTCTGAAAATTAAAACTTGTCAATAGACAGCTTGAGGCTGAAATCCTCCAACCGATCCAAGACCTTGAATAATCTTGCTTGTGCTCTTCCAACGATCAGCCAAACACTATGACATCATCTAAATAGACCAGACATTTGAGTAGATTCATGTCCCCCACAGCCCGTTCCATCAGGCGCTGAAAAGTGGCTGGGGCACCCGAGATCCCTTGAGGCATCCGGACAAACTCATAGAAGCCCAGGGGACAAATAAAGGCAGTCTTCTCCCGGTTGTCTGGGGCCATTGGGATCTGGTAGTATCCACTGCGAAGATCTAACACAGAGAACCACTTGCTACCATTTAAACAATCCAATGCATCCTGTATGCGTGGCATGGTATACTGGTCCATAATGGTCCACCGATTCAAAGTGCGATAGTCTACACACATCCGAACTGCCCCATTCTTTTTCCTTACTACTACTATGGGGGAAGCTAGGGCTCCTGGGACTTTGTATACACCATAGCCAATACTTTTGTAGATGCTGCCTACATCATCTATATCAGTGAGGCCAGGAGCCAGATCTCTCTCAGAAAGGCCTTTCATCATGCAGCCGAATGTGATGCTCAGCCCCTCTGTACACATCCCACATCCCACTCTTTTCAGGGAGAAAACCTGGTCTCTATTGGCAAGCCTCTCACTGACCCTTTGTTTCACTCAACTGGCAGTGGGGAGTCACCAAGTCAAACAAATCAGGAGTAACTCTATCATCTGTCCTGGAACCTTTCAGTTTGGCAGTACTGCAGTATCCCGACAATGTACGGCCAAGGTGCACCTCTTCTTATTTGAACCTCCCTGTACGACACATTATGCACTTGAACCATCACCCTCTTAACATAGGCATGAGCTCTAGCCAGCAAGATGGTGGGTTTGACCAACAGTCCCTCAGGTAATCTTTCCTCCACAGGCGCATCCAACATCAACAACTTATTCTTAACATCGGTTTTCAGTCGTACTTCTCCATGCAGGACACATTGGGCATTCGGGGCAAGTATCACCGGGGCCGGATCCTTTTTCCACACCACACCACACCCACCGGGTCTTCAGGTTCCTCGGGACTAACCTTCTTCTG
The DNA here is from genome assembly GCA_016271365.2 of Neoceratodus forsteri. Classification (NCBI taxonomy): domain Eukaryota; kingdom Metazoa; phylum Chordata; order Ceratodontiformes; family Ceratodontidae; genus Neoceratodus; species Neoceratodus forsteri. The sequence continues at coordinate 298,285,913 of CM057452.1, read as the reverse complement.
AGTGGCACTTGCCCATTGAATCACAGCAGGTATGCTTAAAGTTCGCCCAGTCTGGAATGCTTGTTTTTCAGAACACAATTGGGCCAATCGTCCGAACATATACGCATTTGTCCCAATCAACAAAGGCACCCCATCATACAGTCCAGTGGGTGGGCAACTAAAACTAGGTTTCCACCTGCTCATCCATTCCAGCCACAGTTGCAGAAAAGATAACCAGACTTGGATGTACTCCAATACGGATAGGCCTTGTTGCTCAACCCCACACATGTAGACCATTCAAAGGTTGCAGGGCACCTCAGGTAAGTGTGCCTGGTACCAGTCCTGAAACATGATGGTTACCTGAGAGCCACTGTCTAATACAGCTCAAGTGGAATTCCATTTACCCGACCGGGTCTCCATTGAGGCCGACCACTACCTCAGACCAGTTGGGGCCACAGCATTGATAATGTCGGGCATGGGCCTGAGTCACAAAACTTTTCCTGGGAGCCTGAGACTGGGCCTGGCGATGTCAGGCTATCAGTCTGTTGTTAATTTTCCTTAAATTCTCGGGCCTCTGGCACTCGGGTTGGAAATGCCCATCTTCCCCGCAACAGTAACAGAACTTGGGGTCCCAGGGAGCACTATTTTGCGGGGGGCACCTTATCTGTGGGGGGCTCTGAGAGGGGTGAGAGAGCTCTCTTTGGCCAGGGCTTGGGCTTCTACCAGACTCAGGGGCCTCTGGTCTAATAGGGTACATGGTAGATTGCTTCAAGTCCCTCACCAGTCCCGTAAATTCCTGACCTCGGCCCTCAACTCACTCTCTACGTGGAGGTCAGAGGAAATAACTCACATCCCACAGTACCTGGAAAATCTGGGGACCTCAGACCTCTGGACAGACCGGTCTCCTCAGGGCGTAGGCTCAGGGGTCCCACTAGGGTGTACTGCCCCACACATGGCTCCACCCCTCTCATCAGTCTCTACTTCCCCTAATTTCCATCATTAATTGACAATATTCAGGCGGGGTGGCCCGCCGATCCTGTAGCTTAAGTTTCAGCAGTATCACACTAGAAAATCTGGCAGACTTTAGAACATGTTCTAACTGGACCTGATTCAGGGATGCGGCAGTGATTCCCCCTTTTCTATAGGCCTTCTGCAAGGCCCGCTCCACTCTAGTGACAAAAGTGGACAGTTTCTCATTTCTCCAATGCTTAGCAGACCTGAATTTCCATAATAAGTCTTCACCAGTCTCGGTACTCCCAAAAACCCCTTCTAAAGCAGAGAGATACTCTGCAGCGGTGGCTTCCGGATGGGTGGCCCAGAAGAATCTAATAGCTTCTAAAGCAGGGCCCCTCAAGCTCTCCATCAGCATCTTCCTTTTCTTCCCCTCAGAACATTGTCATTCCTGGACTAAAGGGGTGGAATAGTCCACCCAAGCCCAGGTCATCCTTCCTGAGGCACACCGCACGGTGCCAGAGAAAAGTTTTAGCTACGGTAAGAATCGAGCTGTATGGGTGGGACCACCAGGGCAGGGAAGCCAGCACAGAACTCTTAGGCGGGCAAGGAAGTGCTAGGGAGCCCTGAGGGGTAGCATCACTGGATAAATCATAGTTAGCAACTCCTGGGTAGTTCTCCTCTCCACGGCCAACAATTTAAGCAGTTTGTCTTTAAACTGTTCATTTGAGGAGAACCCCAGGAGTGACTGACCCACTTTGAATATGAATTAGCCTCCATCCCTGTGAAGCACCCTCCGGATAAATCACAGGAGGTACTCTTCTCGGGCGATGGCCACACTACATAGAAGTAACACCTGCAGCGCCTGGTCAAGCAAATCAGCCATATGCCTTTTACCTCCACTTTGCCCAAACATTTAGTCACTCAGCAGCAGAAATGATGTCAACAGTTGGAGTTCCCAAAGGCACATCTAACAATAACACAATCTTCTGGGAGTCTAGCTCTTCGGCTTCATTCCACCCCATCAGTCTGTGTACCATGGTCTTGATGGGTCCCAGTTTAATTTTTCCCAGCATATCCCCTTCCATTTTTTCCATTTCTTGTGTGCTTCCCCACTTGGCCACTAGGGAACGCTGATCCCAGTGGTGCCTCCAATTTGTAACTTCTAGGGGGCGCTACCCTTAGGGCTACTACCCTTGCCTGCCTTCACTTGAGACAGGGTGAGGGGCCCAGATCCGTTGTCGGGTGCCTCCACCCAGAGGTTGGGGTTAAACGGTCAAGACCACCTCGTTACAGCCCTCTGGGTTACTGCAACCCCCTTTTTGTCCCACTAGTGGCTCACACTGTGTACCAACAATTCTTTCACCAGTACACTTACCCCCGGTAGTATCTCTTCGCTCACTCTGGGGACCCCCTGTAAAGTAAGGTACAATTATGTCACAGTCACTATGCAGCAGTTCACCAGGGATGCACAAACCAGCCAGGATGTAGTTGCAACACGATAATCTGATTTATTAAAGGGGGATAACCAGGAAGAGGGGGAAAAAATCAGGTTAATTAGCTTATACTAATATTAGCTACTTAGGGCTCTGTGCACAGGCCTAACCCTTGAATTTACTGTCCCTGGGTACCCAAGCCCTAACGGCTAGTCCAAACGTGGCAGCTGGTTGGGACCCTTAACACAGATAAACATCACAGTCCTGAGCAGGTCAGAATAGGAGGAAAGTTTAATTAGGCAGTCAGCAGTATAATAATGCACTGGAAACCACTGTGTACACACTCTGCAGGGAGCTACCCTGAATCAGTACTCACAACCTCAGCAAATAATGATTCCTTCAATGCTGCCAGGACAGAGCCTGAACTTCACCAGCCTTCTCCACACATTTATATGGCAACAACAGAGGGGTACCATACCAGGCAGCTGCTTTCAAACCGTCACAAATTGCAGAAGGACTCAAACAGCAAATGGCAGTTTCAACATTACAGGCGGACCGAGCGCGACTCAGCAATTCTCTCCAGTCCTCTCAGGATGAGCCTGGTAGGTAGCTGGGCTGGCACCAGCCTCCTCCGACCGCACGCCAGTGGATTTAGTCCGACTTGCTTGAAAAGACAAAAACAGCCGCCTAGCCCTTCACGCGCTTCCCGCACGAACACTCCACCAGCGCAGAAGCACACAGCTCCTTTCCTCTCTTCAGCCACAACAAATCTGGCCCCAGCAGTAAGGGGCTGTTCCTTCAGTTCGGGCGCTACCCGCTTCTATTGGCTGGCTGAACACGCCAGTCATTTCCTCCTGCCCTCGGTGGTGTGAAAAAGCGCCATAGCCCATAATGCCTTTCCCAAAATACAAACAGTCCCTCCATTGGTCAGCCGACTCTGTAGGGTCCCGAGGTACTGATTGGCTCAATTCAGCAGTTCTGGAGCAAAATGGAGGAGACAATCAAACAGTCCTTACTGCAAAGGAAGGCAGGTTAGAACAACTATATTATCATTATTATTTTACGTTATTTCAAGCAAACAATCACATCCTCCAGCAGAGCCCCCTCTGCACCACTAGCAATGGCAGACAGGGAGTTTTTTTTCAGCTGGCCCCAGGCGGGACTCGGGCATACAACCACACAGCCCCCATTCCAGTTAATTACGACTGCAACAAGTAGCCCATAAGAGACAATCATTGAGGGCTTTAAAAGCGCTCACTGGCTACCCATTTACACGGCTTTATGCCGATCACCAACCAGGCATGGAGCAAGGAAACGAGTTCCGAGAAAACTGTCAGGAACCCCCATTTGCAAGGGGTTTACATAAGGACTTATCCCGAACAGCTGCAGGAGAGGCTTTAAAGCGAGCCTCTAATCCAAACAGCTCTGATTGTAATCTGTCTAGTGATCTCTTCCGGGCTTTGTTTCAGTGTGCTGCAAGCACAATAATATGGCCACTAAGATTAGCCTTAAAAGCCTCCCATACTGTGCTTGCAGAGACTCCACAGTCTGAATTGTTCGCAAAGTAATCCTGAGTGGCTTTTAACATGGCCTGCTTAAATTCTGGGTCCTTGATTAATAAAGGGTTACATCTTCATCTAGTACCTGTTGGTCGTTGGCCCCAAGGGTTATACGTGGTCATTATCGGTGCATGGTCTGACAGGTGGATGCTGCCTCATGGAGTTGTTCGTGACCCCACTGGATGCAGCATTGTTAGCCAACCAGTAGTCAATATGAATATGAACTCCATGAAAGGGAGAAAAGTTGGAATAATCCTGCCCAGTCGGATTTTCTCTCCTCCAAACATCTATTAAACCCCATTTCATCTTCAGTTCATGTAAGGCAGCATGGGCTCTAGTGTGTGCTTGGAAAGTGGGTCTGGACTTATCCAGAAAGATATCAGGGACCAGATTGAAATCACCCCCTAGTAACAGAGGGGTGGTAGTATTATCCGTTTGCAGGGCAGAAATGGCTTGACTCGGACTAGGGAAGAAATCTGCTTGGTCTGTGTTTGGAGCATAGACATTTCCCAAAATCAGTTTCCTGCTTGGGGAGCTCATCTTAACCAGAATCCCCCGGCCCCGGAAATCAGATTTAGACTCTTCAACCATCCACATGCTGGATTTTCTGATAAGAATGGCTACTCCTTTAGATTTAGTGCAAGCAGACTTAGCATGAACAGCCCCAACCCAGGATTTCTTAAGCCAAGGAGTAGCTTTACTAAGGAGATGTGTTTCCTGGAGTAAGGCAATGTCTGTATGAACAGAACATAGGTATTGGATAATCTTAGTTTGTTTGATGGAATGATTGAGCCCTTTAACATGCCAGGATACGAGGCATAAGCCTTGGGTTAGAGGGGCAGCCATAATATTAAAAGGTGTACTCACCCAGCTGCAGATAGGTAAGAGAAGAAGGAAAGATTCAGGAGACTGCAGCCTGATACATGACCACTGTGTGAGGAGAACTGCACTGCTCCAAGGAAACACTAAGAAGTGTACCAGACAGAAAAACCTTAGTGTAACCTGTAATAATAAAGACAAATATGTAAATAATAACAATGTATCTGAGTACTTCTGTCAAATATTCTAGCAGAGAAGTAGAAACTACAACAACAAATTCCAAAATGCGTTTAAACCTTAAGAGTGAGAAAGCTATGGCGAAAGAAGGTAAAGACCCTCAGCTACGCTAGCTGCCACACTCAAAAACAGGGGAGAAAAAAGACAACAAAGGAACTTCGCTTCTCCTGTGGTAACAATCCTCAGGTGCAAAACATAGCCCCAGGATGAGAAACGGGGAAACAAAGAAGGAGGTAAGTGGCTGGATGGAGGGGAAGGGGGCTAGTGGATGGGGTAACCAGGAGAGAGGAAAAGAAATGTGTGGTTGGGTGACCTCCTGAACTGAACACTATAAGGCCAATTGCCCCTGGTGACAAAATTGTCTATGAGTACAAACCCTGGTCATTGCTGGTACTGGGTGAACAAGATCAGGATAGCTCCAGCCACTCTAGCAAGCAAGCAAGATTAGAGACAGGGGATAGGGTGATATGAGGTATGAGCCCCTTATTATTATAAAGTTGTAGCCTATAAGAGGCATATTACATGCATTAGGTATATAATAAAAATACACTGTTAGAACACATCAACAGTCCACCCAAAGGATACACTGGAATGTTGCTAGCAGAAGCTCAGGTGGCCGCCTCAGCCACTATGGGATTCAGGGATGGTGTTAGGACAGCCACAGCATAGGTTTTTCCCCAGGTTTGATCTTTTCAGAGATGTCAACTGCTTCCGACCAATAAAAAGTCCAGCATATCTGCCCAGTCCATAGAAGGTTCAGTGGTTGGCAAATCAAATCTGGAGGAGCGACTGTCTCTAAGGGTTGGGGGAGATACATCCCTTAATATCTTGGCTGGGGGGAGCAGCCCCTTGTTGATCCGATGGCAGTCGCTGTCCACTCTGCGAGCATTGCCTCTGTCGAGAGGAAGGTCCCATTGCCCTGGGAAGTAAATGATCAAGGAAAGCAGCTGGAGTGGAGGTAGCAGTTGGTGGTGTGCGAGACATTTTCCTCGACCTGGGGGAATCACATGGAGAGGGACCAGGTCCATGTACAAAGCGGTCCTCCGGGTACTACCTGCTAGCATTAAGGTTCCTGGAGGGGGCGACCGAGGAGGCCGAGTCCCAGAGCTTTCTGAGAGATGTAGTTTGTAGAGGAAGATTAGGCAAATGCCTGAAGAGCCAATGTTCCACTTCAAATGGTGAGTCTGCCAGAAGCTCTTTCCCATCTTTAGAGACCAGAAGTTTGGTGAGTGCTCTAAATCTGTACTGAAAGTTGTGGGCTGCTGAAAACTTTTTTAGAGGCCATAGGCATGTCTTCTGCTAGCTGTTTCATTCGCAAAGTCTCTGTAGATTGAGATGTTCGCCCATGCCATCTAATTTCACCCAGGTCCCGGGCGACCCGCAGGATGCGCTCCTTTGTGGTGTACCTAAGCAAGTATGCTATTATGGGTCTCGGGGACTATGAAGCCCTATCCTCCCTGATAGATGATGAACTCTCTCAACCTCCACAGGCCCTCTCACCTTTCTCCCATCATCAAAGGTAGCTGCTCCTTTAGAAAACATTCCATGGAGTTACCTTCGATCCTCTGGAACCCCAAGAATTCTGAGATTATTACACCTCCTCTGTTTTCTTGATCTTCCACCCTGGCGAGCAGTGTAGCCATCTGATTTTCCTGCATTTGTATTTTATGTTGCAGTGAAAGCTGTTGTTGTTCTAGAGTTTCAACCCTTTGCTCAGCCAAATTAAAGCGGTCTTGCAGTTGATGGACATCTGCTGTAGTGCCCGTAAGGGTGGTGCTGATATCATCTACTTGAGTCAGTAATGCCTCCAGCATCCGAGTAATATAATTTAAGGAATCCCCCACCGATGGAGTTTGTGGTGTTGTGTTAACGGGTGGCATTGAGGGGCCCCCTGAGGCCATTCCCGAAAGCTTCGGTGGCACGTTCGAGGTAATGTAATATAGCCCTAGACTAGGCAATGTGGCAGCACTTGAACACAGAGGCCTCTACAGCCTACCGAGATGAGTGACTCATGAATACCGGTGCTTATAGAGCACTAGCGCACCGCATAACCTGCAAAATGGTCGCACTGGACAGTTGAGGATGGTCACCCAATTCAATTACACTTTAAAATTATAAATCACATCCTAGGATTAGGTTGGCCGACTGTGGATCGTCACCATACTCAGAGGAGCTTGAAGTTTAAGCTGCCATGTTCTTCAGTGGCCAGACCACGCCCCCAATACAAGATATTTTGAACTTGACACTGTTTGGGTCTGCCTCCATTGGGTAATTGCAAGTTCAGGTCCACTCTTTTTCTACTTACACCTTACACCCTGTCTGGCTACTGTCTCCATATTTCTAGCTTGGTATGTTCCTACCCTTCCTATTCTCTCTGTATTCTGGCCTGCTCAGTTTCTAAACTGTATCTGTAGGGAGCTTTTGTTTTCTTGTGCTTACTACGCTTTTGGTGGACCTGGCTGAGCGACGCCCGAACCTTACTAGGAGCCCAGGTTGGGACCTTTTTCATTTCATGTCTTAAATTTGTGACAGCCTGTTGTACACTGTTACTGCTACTAACTGGATTTCTTGGGGAGGGGAGCGGGGGGGATGTAGAGGGTTAGAGATGCTTGGCCTCACGCACTTGATTTTTTTGGGGAGAACCCTGCATACCCTCTGGACTCTGTTAAGCTTTGAATACTTTGTGTCACCTCACTCCCAGTCCTGAAAGATCCTCAGTTAGCTACTGGGTTATCACAGGTTCAAGTCCAGTTGTATTGCTCTGCAAAATACATGATCTGGGTCCAGCAATTTCATTTGATTCCTAACAGTTGAAGGGGGCATCCAGGGTCATGAGGGGTTTGCCACTGTTGATTACTTCATTTTTGTCAGGGGTTCTGATAATGGGTGAGTGGGCCTTTGTATATAGATTTTATAGGAGGGTAAGGGGGTCCTTGGGGTTCATTTAAAGGGCTGGGGGAGGGTGGGATGGAGTGTGCCTCATAGGTTATAGTCTATTAACTTTAAGCCTAGTCTTCCTTATCATTCTGCTTAACACAAATGGCAAGCAGCACAATTAAAATCATTACATGCAACATCAGGGGAGTCAGAGATTCCACCAAGAGATACCAAGTCCTGAAACATTGTTCTCTACTTAATGCTGGCATCATTTTCCTACAAGAAACACACCTCTTAGTGAAGGAGGCCATCTGGTTGTGCCGGCAAGGAGGATCTCAAGTTTTTCCTTCTGGGGATTCCTCCTCGAGTCTAGGAGTAGCAATTCTGGTAATGATGAATATTTCCTTTCAGGCAAATTTGACCATTGTGGACCCTGGGGGTAGATTTATCCTGGCTAAGGTTCCCTTCTCTGAACCGAAGTAGTTCTGGGATGCCTATATGGTCCGGTGGGGGGGGGTGACCCCTTATTCCTCATGGAGCTAGCCAAAAAGCTTGCATCCCTTCTACCCACCCACTTACTCTTGGGGGGTTGAACATTCCACCCACACAGGACCTAGACAGATCCTATCTACCATTAAAACCCTTTCTCCATCCCAAAGAGCTTTGCAAGATTTCACAGATATGTTGGGTTTGTGCGACCCATGGTGCATCTTTAATCCCTCTCATCATCTCTACTCCTTTTATTCTAATGTCCACCAGTCCTGGTATAGGTTAGATTATATTCTAATCAGCCTATCCCTCCTCAATGGATTATGCCACGCTGGCCTTGAACCTATTGTTCTATCAAACCACTTGGTAGCTTGGCTAGCCCTTTCCCCAGATCCTGATTTGCAGAGAGTTACAGCATGGAGGCTAAACACACAACTGTTAAAAGACAAGGCTGCTATCACCAAAATCCAATCCTTTATACAATCCTTCATTTACTTTAACAGAGGCTCTGTTTAATGGGTTGATCTTGAATGGTGTACCCTTAAATGTTATCTTCGAGGTGAATTTATTAAACTCCTCAAGAAGGAAAAGACAGAGGGAGGTAGAGGCCTTATCTCTTCTAAAACAAATCAGATCAGCAGAGCTCACTCTCTGTCAACCTCATCCGATAGCCTGGAAGCATTGCTTTCCTTAAGAAATAAATATGCAAATTTACTGAGAGAGAAGGCTGAATATGCCATCCTTAAAACACGCTCTAAATATGTTGAGCAAGGTGACAAGGCTGGCAGGCTCTTGGCTCTTCGCCTTCGTAAGTTGGAAAGCTCCAGGCTAGTCCCCTCTATTCTTGCACTGGATGGTTCCACCAAGACCTCCCTCGGGACATAGCTCTGGTGTTTGAACATTTTACATAATCTTAATGGAAACATCTTTCTTCCCCGACCTCCCAGGAAATAGACATTTACCTTGATCCTCTCAATCTCCTAGTCTTCTTTCTCATTCATCATCAGGCCTCTTTCATCTCCCATTTCTGTTCCAGAGGTAGAGGAAGCCATACAGGGCTTAACCCTTGACAAGGCCTCTGGGCCAGATGACTTCCTTCTAACTTTTATAGAACCTTCTCTAAAGAACTTGCCCCTCTGTTACTCCAGGTTGTATAGCTACATGCTTAATGCTGACTCTCCGACCCCTCAATGCCAGGGGCCACCATTATCCTTCTCCTTAAGCCAGACAAATCCCCCACAAACCCTGCCAGTTATCGACCAATTTCTCTTCTGAACTATGATATTAAAATCCTAACCAAGATTCTCTCTTCACGTATCAGACAGGACTGGATGACCCTCTTGAGCCCAGAACAAGTAAGATTTGTACAGAAGGTCTTCTGTAGACCACCTAAGGAAGTTGAAGCACATTTTCCAGGCCACTCATTCCTCCCCTACTCCTATAGCACTGATTTCCCTAGATGCGAAGGCCTTCGATAGAGTCGAGTGGGAGTTTCTTTGCTTGACTCTCAGGAAATGGGCTTCACCCTTACTTTCTTGCATTGAATCCAAACCATTTATTCTTCCCCTCTGCCAGGATATATTGTAATGGTGTCTTCCTCTCACTTCTCTCTTTTCACTAGAACTAGACAGGGCTGCCCCTTTCACCCTTCTTATTCAACCTGTACTTGGAACCTCTCCTGAGACATATCAAAATGTCCCCAGATACAGGGTATCCTGGTGCATAGCTCCACTTTAACAATCTCGGCATATGCTCATGACATCCTTCTACATTTAGAGTATCCTATATCCTCCCTCGAGCACACAGTTAATGTGATATTCCAGTTTAGCACCTCTCCAACTATAAATTAAATGTTAACAAAACTGACATTTTCCCCTTAATCACCACACATACAGAGCTGATTTTAACCATTTCGCATGAAATGATTCCATACTCCATCAAGTCTCTGGGTCTATCACTATCCACTGACTCCTCTCTTACTATGAAATTAAACCTGGATGATCTGGTGGCCACTATTCAACAAGATCTCTGGAGGTGGGAATCTCTCCTGATCTCCTTATGGGGATGTATTAACATCATAAAGATGAACGTTCTCCCCAGACTCTTCTATCCCCTAAACATGCTGGATCTTTGGCTTCCCCTCTCCTTCTTCCAACATGTACATTCCCTCATATCCAATTTATTTTGTTGCACAAAGATCTTAGAAGCTTCTTCCTCAAACTGAGCCTTCTCAAAGATATGGGCTGCCTTTGTCTTCCCAATATTCTTCTATACTACTGGGCCAGTCACTTCTCTAAATGTGTAAGATGGCTCTCGAATCCTGATGGTGAGTATACCCCTACCTGGCTACACATACAGAACCAGATCCTACAGCTGCACAACCTAACCACCCCAACAATCTTCTATTTCCCATGGGAATCCCTGCCAGTCTCGCTCCATCACTCAATGATTGGCACCCCTCTTAAGGTTTTTTCTCAGTTCTGTTCCTTCCACAATTTCACCCTCCGGAAAGACTTTGCTCAACCCATTGTTCTAAATCCCAATATCAAAATAGGGTGCACTTGTCTTGTACCAGGATGGCTACCTCAGCTAAGAGAGGCCACAATGACTGATCTATACTCTCAGGACTCTCTCCTCTTCTCTCCAGATAGTCTCTTGATATTTTCATCTAAACCATGGGTACATCTTCAAGAATTTCCAGCTCAGACACCTACTGGGTCAGCTATTTGGCACAGTCCTGAAACCTTCTGTATTAAGCCCTATCTTGACACAGCTACAGGAACTAGCCAGAATGCCACATGCTATTTCCCTTCTATATTCCTGCCTCCTGGCCATAGGCCATCCCAAACCTGTACCTGGTTCGAAGGTTTGGAGTTCCCGTTACCAGATGTTCCTCTTAACTGGTCACAGATTTGGAAGGATTTATACATTTATAATTCTCAGGACAGGTTTAGACTCATCCAGTACCATATCCTAACGACATGTACTATATGCCTGTTAAGTTGTTTAAAGTGGCCGCTTTCTTCCTCTGTATACTCTAGGTGTGGCAATTCAGAAGGAATATCTTACATATATTCTGGTCCTGTGTAAAAGTCTCCCCCTTATGGCAGTCAATTCAAAACAAGATGGATCCCTTGCTGGGTTTGGATGGTCTCTTTACCACAGAAATCTGCATTTTTGGATGTTACTCCAAATTAAGGGTCAAAGAGAGAAGATTTCACATGGCCTTAATCTTAGTGGCTGTCAAGAAACTGGTACTCAAACACTGGCTGGACCAGCTTACCATATTTTACAATGAATGGCTTAGTGAACTGTCATTGTGTTTCAGGATGGCATGCCTGATTGCTAGCTCCATAACAGATTCAGGCTCTTGACAGAAAGTGGGAGCAAATTATATGCACTATACTTGCATTAATTGTATTGGGGTTTAGTAACTCCCCATGTGTTCATATTTGCAAACTGTATGATGTAACACACTCTGAGGGTGGTTTGGGTGGGGGAGGGGAAGAGTAGGTAAAATTTTGTTTTTCCGAGATGGCATGGCCGATAACATTTCTAAGCATGTTAACGTATTCTGAAATCAACAAAGAAATTAAATTTCAGCACCAGGGAACCAGCAGCCTGTGGGTTTCGAAGTGGAGAGGTGCCTTGGGTAAATCATCCAAGCAGGTAGAATCTGAGAAGCCCTGCTTGTACTGCCTGTAAACCTTTATTGTTGCTCTGAATGTCCAGCTTGGATGTCTTATAAAAAAGTTCAGATAGCCACATGGAGCAGCTTTATTTATTTTTATTTATTTGAGTCTAGGATTACAAATACCTTTGAGCTGAGAGTTCTTTACAAAGGTTTCATGTCACTAGATGAGCAATACAAACAAGACAATTCAGGAAAAAGCCAAGATACATGTTAATCAGTCAGTTACAAGAACATCAATGCATACATTTAGGTCAATGTCAGCCAGAGGCATTGTCAGGATACACAGAGTATAGCAGGGGAGGGAGGAGGGTGGTAGGAGGAGAGGATCATGGGAGGGAGGAGAGAGAAGGAGAGAGGAGGAGTGGGGAGGGAAGTGGGAGGTAATTAGGGTTAATAACAGCAGTGCCAAATTGTTAGGAATTACAACAAGAGATTGGGTGCTGGAAGGGAGAGCAGATTAAAGGAGACAATCGGAGGAGTTTGAAGCTAAGAGTAGAAGTCAGAGCTTGGATTTGAAAAGACCAAGCTTGGGTTGCGAGGAGATGACCCTGCTGAGACCATTCAACCAGATAGGGGCACTATGTGCAAATGATCTTTGTTCCCGAATGGTACGGCAGCAAGGGACCTGCAGAAGTTGAGATTTGGAGCCCCGGGTGTGGTGAGGATTATAAAGTGGGCAAAAGAGACCTTGGACTCTGGGAGGCGAAAGGCCTAATGCTATTTTCTTTGCCATTATGCATGTTTGATTTGGGAGATTCGGTCTGAGTCGGTTGGCAAGACAATTTAAAAACACCCAAGGACCGGCAAGAAGTGCCCCCAAATCGAGCGCTGGGGCTAGACTCCACCAGCAGGCGGTCGGCCTCCTCAGCTGATGCTCGGACCAACCAGCCCAGACTAGCTTCCCTCGCAAGGTACGGCAAAGCCACAACCAATCGGAAAGTGAGTGCCCTCTACGGCTTTGCTTCCGATTGGTCCCCGCTTCACTTGCTCTATTCTGCCTTTAACTGTGATTTTCTGGGACTTTGTTTGTTAAAACTTATCAAAAAAAAGCTGTTCTCACTGTAACTGTGGGGTGTGGGGAAACTGTCTGTTAAAAAAAGGGAAAATTACTGTGATCTCAGCCCTTCCTGTGAATTGTATTCTGGATCAGACGCTTCGGCACCAAAGCTCCACCTACAAGCCATTCACTTGTTAATTTAGACCCCTGCTTCACTGCTGATGCTTGTGTCTTGGACAGCCTTTAAATCCTAGTGCCTCTCTCCTTTCCCTAAGCCGAGGACCACCAAGAGCGCCCCCAAACCGGCGCAGGGCTAGACTCCACCAGAGGGTGGTCGGCCTCCTCAGCTGACACTCGGACCTACCAGCCCAGACTAGCTGCCCTGGCAAAGTCGGCAAAGCTGCAACTTTTATGCCCACCGCCCTTCCCCTACTCTGCTATTACTTATATAGACCCTTTCCCGCCTCTACTAAAGTCATGCCCCTTGATCTTGCTGCCCTATGGCCTGTACTCCATCTCTTTGCCAGCAACCAATTAACAGTTCCCCAAACTGCCTTTACTACTCTGGCCATTCTCTTGTGTATGAACCCTTGCCATTGATTGCACTCAAGCATATGCTTGATAAATTACTCTCCTAGGCGCCTCCCTACAGTGCTATTCCACCCTTCCTCACTCAAAGGATTGTTCCACACTGTCTCAAGATCTACTCTCCCTGGTGTTATCTAGATAGGACAATTATTGTGGACACTTATTGTGGTCATTCCAAAACACAGTTTTTATAAACACATTATTGTGCTCCAGACAGCACAGACCTAAAGCCTTAGATCATATATTACCATCCCAGCATCACTTATAATGGGGGGAAACCTCTGATCCTCCTTGTGTGCTCCTTCTATATCTGATCCTTGCTGAAATTGCAACCAATCACAGGATGCTACACAAGGGTACTGGATGTTGTCCTTGTTCTACCGCAATACCTCAACAGTATCAAGAGACTGGGTATGTATATATAACCTCCCCTACTGCAACAACACCCATGGTCAAGCTGCTATGGAGGGACGCAGTCAGTCTTGTTGTTGCCTGATGCACATCTCCCCCTCTATACAGTAAAATCTTCAATGCTCCTATCTGTCAGAGTATTAATCACTGCTCTATTAGGAGGGCAAAGCTTTGCACCTGGATATCATAGAATGCTGAACCAGAACAAAAAAAAGCGGACAAAAGCAAGACTATACAAACTATCTCTTGCTGTAATCATAAAACTGCTGATTTTACTACTATTATGCTTAGGAAATGTGGAACTTAATCCAGGGCCCCCAAAGGTTATTACTGCACCCTCAGATCAAGCCAAGATTAAAGGATTAAGCTTCCTCCATGTTAATGTGTGCAGCCTATTGAAAAAGATCACGTTGATCCAAGCTTGGGTTAACCATACCATACCAGATATATTGGTGGTTTCCGAGACATGGCTTAGGCCTGCCACAGCCGACAAAGATATAAATTTACCCAACTACCGACTTTTCAGAGCTGACCGACAATCTAGAGGAGGGGGTGTAGCTAAGTAAGTAAAGGACAACCTAACTGCAACCTGCCTCTCCTCATCTTCTATGGCAAAAGAATTCGAATGCCTATCCCTTAAAGTGGCTTTTTCACATACCGCATCGTTGCAGGTAATTGGCTGCTACAGGCCTCCTTCTGCTGGTCTCAAGCTATTATCACATCTGGGTGAGATAATCAAAAGGCCTGTAGAAGCTATAGTTATGAGAAACATAAATCTTAACTGGCTCTCCAAGGCAGCTACCCCTTAATATCATTCTGTGACACATATGGGCTTACACAACTCATCAATGAGCCTACCAGAATCAACAATAAGACACCAAGTAATAGCACTCTGCTAGATGTTATTCTGGTGAGCAAACCTCACCTATTCTCCCACGTTGGAGTCCTGTTCAGTGATATCAGCGACCACTGCCTCATTGCTAGCATAAGAACATCCTATAAACCTACCTCCCCCACTAAGTTCACAGCTAGGAGACCAAAGCCGAATTTTAACATTTATGCATATCTGGAAGAGATAAAGTACTCCACACGATGGCAAGAATTTTACTTAGCAGATACAGTGGAGAGAGCATATGATGTTCTTAATGACATTATCACAGGAATCCTTAACAAATATGCACCAGTATCTAAAGTGCGTATCAAACACAAAACCTGTCGTTGGTTTACATCAGACCTTAAATCCGCCCTACTAGAGAGAGACATGCTATGGAAAAAGGCATGTGAAACTAAGACGCCATCAGATTGGGGGCAGTTCAAAAAGACCAGAAACATCTGTACCAGGAAAGTAAGAGATGCTAAGGCTACTTACTATAGGGCTGAGCTATACTCCTCCTTCCATAATCCTGCCAAGTTCTGGAACACTATAAATGACATAGCAGGACATGACCCAAGTAATTCACTCCCAGCCAAGATACTCATTGGAACGAACATCATCAATGATAGACTGGAAGTCTTGGAGTCCTTTAACAACTACTTTACGACCACAGGACTAGCATTTGACACCTTTCCTGCTAACCTATTGCAATCCCAATTAGGCATACAAAACACCAAAACACTGGTAACCGACTCTACCTTCTCCTTCAAACCAGCCACTTTGAAGCAAGTGGAAGAATTAATATCCCAATTGGACATCAAAAAAAGTGCAGGTGCGGACTCCTTCGACCCCTACTTCTTAAAGATTGCCATACAAGTATTAGCAGTACTGATAACACACTTATTTAACCTTTCATTACAACTAGGAACTATCCCATTGATCTGGAAAACCGCTCAAGTCATTCCACTATTGAAAGCAGGGGACCCTTCGGATCTCAACAACTACAGACTGATTTCCATCCTTCCTGTGCTATCCAAACTGCTGGAAAAGATTGTAAGCACACAACTGAGAGGATACCTTGAAGTGGCTAACCTCTTAAACCAAGCACAATCTGGATTTAGAGCCAAACATAGTACCATTACAGCCCTTGCAAAAGTAACCGACTGGCACAAATTAGATAAAAAAATTGTGTCTGCGCTGTGTTTTAGACCTGAGTTAGGCATTTGATATGGTTGACCACGATCTGCTCCTTTCTCCCTGAAATCCATAGGACTCGATTTGAACTCCCTACGATGGTTCAATAACTACCTTATGGGAAGAACCTAGCAGGTGAAGGCTGAAAGAGGCCTGTCCCCACTCAAACCACTGCAAAGAGGAGTACCCCAAGGATTTATCCTCAGTCCGATCCTCTTTGCCATCTATATCAATAGTATCGACAATAACCTCACCAAAGCCACTGTACACCTCTTTGCCGATGATACGGTGCTATATGTCAGCCACCCTTCTCCTGAGACAGCCTGCAAAGAACTACAAGCAGAATTCAACCTACTCCAACACCAACAACTGAAAAACGTCTGCTCAATGCAAAAGAAAATGAAGGCAATGTTTTCTCTCCCCAAACACAGGCAGGATATTCTAATCCAAGCAATCTCCCTCACATATCCACTGTCCTTGGTGAAAACCTTGAATTTGTCACAAAATTCAAATATCTGGTGTCTGGCTAGACAGTAGACTCTCCTTCATAGAACATTTGGAAGAACTACTAAAAACCTTCGACAAAGACTTGGACTTTACTACAGAATAAAGTATTTTCTCACAAGCGAAGCTAAGAAAAGCTGGTCCAGGCAACATTTCTTTCGTTAATTGACTACGCTGATTTCTTATATGGTCATTGCCCCATCTCATACCTGTAAACCTGGATACACTCTACCATAGTGCCCTGAGGTTTATCACAGAACTCCCTTTCAACACCCACCATTGCTCCCTCTATGCCGCAGTTGGATGGACCTCGCTCCACTTTAGAAGGGACAGAAACGCTACACTATGGATTTACAGAGCCATAACCCAGAACTTACCAAAATATGTTTCAGACTGCTTCATACAAGCCTAGTCAAGTAAATATGCCCTAAGAAGTTACAATTTCATCATGCTTAAAGTGCTCAAATTCAATTCTCCTTTGGTAGATCTGCCATTAGTTTTGTGTTATCCTCCTTATGGAACAATATGCAGAAAATATTGAAAGTGAGCAAACCCATAACCATTACATCCTTCAAATCCCTGTACTCTAGGCTTATCAAAGAAAAATGTAACTGTTTTCGACAGTAGTAGAGAAAATCTTCTTCCTCTCCCTCACCTCCTAGCCTGTCCCATCCTCCAAGGCTCTCCGCTACTCCCCAGATTCATCATTCATACATTCCTCTCATTCTTTTTTCTTTCTTTTACTATGCATTCATATAGTACCGCACTATTCCCCCTGTTATGTTCAGTACCCCCCCCCCATCATCGGCTTCCATCTTCCTTCACTGCCTACTTGCACCTCTCCCTTCTCTCTTTCTCTATCACCCCTGCCAACAGTCTCCAATAAGTCCATCAATACAGTCTATCTCTCTTGCCACCTGGCCCTCCTTGTAATAACCCTCCGACTTACCTCTCCCCATAGAACCACCTCCTCATCCGCCCAGACCGCGCACCATCCATTCCCAAACCTCTGTCAAACCCCCTTATACCTCATACTTTACACCTCAATTCCCACATATTCTCTCTACAACCAATCTCATGAGCTGCCTATTCCTTAATCCATGTAAATATGTAAATGGTGTTAATAGTTTTTTGCACAATTTGTATATATCTATGTATTGGTACCCTCGATGCTATTATATCCTGTATAATCTGTTTCCTCATTGTGTTGTGTTCATTGAATTGTACTGTATCTTTTATGTAACTGAACCTTGACCTTACCAGGTCCATCTTGCAAATGAGCTTTGCTCAACGATGTTCGCCTGGATCAATAAAGATTTGATTGATTGATTGATTGATGCAGTTTGTGAGTTGTAACCAGCCAGTTTGTGCATAGAGGTCACATGTGTGAGTGAGACGGTGAGCTCCCATGATGAGACGACATGCTTTGTTGAGAGATGTGGCGATGTGCTGGAGGGCAGTAATAGTGGCTGAGTCATAGATGATCAGGCCATAGTCTATTAAGGAGATAATGGAGCTCCTGAACAGCTATGCTTAAGGCTTCTGGGTGAGGTATTGCCTGTGTCTGTAGAGTAGACCAATATGAATATTTGCAGCTTTGGCAACGGTATCTATGTGCACATCATAAGATAAGTTACTGTTAATCATGATTCCAAGATATTTAAAGGATTGCACCTATTCAAGGACAGTTTCAAGGTAGCTGGTAATAGTCAGGGGATGTAGCCTGTGCTTGTTGTGGGAGCTGCTGAAGAGTATTGTCTTAGTTTTTTTATAGTTTAGTACTAATTTATGTTTACTAAACCATTTCTCTACTGAGGCAATTCCGAGTTGTAGTTCGCTTTGCAGGGGTGGGGGTCCTTATGGGTGGTATGAATAACACTGTCATTAGCATAGAGGAGTATTTGTTCAGGGCAAGATAGTGGTAGGCTGTTTAGGAAGAGACTGACTAGAAGGGGGCCCAGTCTGGATCCTTAGGGGACTCTTGAGTGAACAGGTCTTGAGTCAGAAAGGACATCCATAATTTTGACTTTCTGAGAATGGTTATCCAGATAGCTTTTAAACCAGGCCAGCGAGTCAGGGGAGAGCACAGCATTATGAAGCTGTTAGAGTAGTAGACAGTGGTGGACAGTGTTGAATGCTTTAGTCAAGTCAATAAAGACCAACCCAGCTAATTGACCATTATCCAGAGAAATGTGGATGGCACCGGTGAATTCCAGAAGGGCAGAAGTGGTGCTATGCCCT
Source organism: Neoceratodus forsteri (assembly GCA_016271365.2). Lineage (NCBI taxonomy): Eukaryota > Metazoa > Chordata > Ceratodontiformes > Ceratodontidae > Neoceratodus > Neoceratodus forsteri. Next base: position 298,267,063 of record CM057452.1, on the reverse strand, counting down.
TGTCTGAACCCATGTAGATGGGCACATAAGATCTTGTGTTTGTCCAGGTATTCGGTAAGTTGGTCAGCTACAACGCGTTCAATGGCCTTGGAGAGGGGAGGTAATATGGAGATTGGCCGGTAGTTCACATGGAGAGCCCTGTCACCACTTTTGTGGACTGGGGTAACTGTGGTAGATTTCCATATGTCAGGGAACTGGCTGAGGCTGAAGGAGAGGTTAAAGATCTTAATTAAAGGTGCTAACACTTCATCAAGGGTAAGGGACAACGATTTGAGGTTGAATGAGTCCCTGCTTCTTCTGGATTTTCCAACTGCATTATGAATATATTTACAGGCTTCATGCAGCCTGACTACTTTAAAGTAGAATGGCGGGTAATTGATAGAAGGGGGGGAGCTGGCAGGGTATATTGGGGAGTTGTCTTCATCGAAAAAGTCAGGCGGGAGAACACTGCTGAGGTCTGTGAATGCAGAATTGAAGGTATTGGCAATAGTTGCAGGGTCCAGAGTTGTAATCCTATCAAAGGCAAGCAAGGTGGCAGAAGTTTTAGGATGTTTCCCAATAACCTCTTTGATATTATTCCAGAAAGCTTTCCCATTGCCCCAGGTGTTAGTAAGAGCTTCCTTAAAGTAGATACTTTTCTTAAGGCAGATGGATCTTGTGCAATCATTACAAGCTCGTTTGTAGTTCTGAACGTCAGTTTGCGTACCGGTGGCCGGGCCCGCAGCCAGAGGCGGTCCTTGTTTTCAGTTGTGCTAGTAGGTTTTCGGAGAGCCACTGGTTGCAATGACCTTTGATTCTGCACTTTTTGAAGGGAGCATGGGAGTCACAGGCAGCATTAAAAGTGTTGATGAAATAGTCCAGCACCGAGTTGACATAAGTCACTCTGTTGATAGGTGTCCTATTTTGTACTCTGAGGGAGGGATTTGAGGGTTCCAACTGCCCCAGGAAAGAACTCTGCTGGTGATTACTTTCAGAGGAGGCTTGCAGAATTTGTTAGACCACTCGCAGATGACAGGGGAATGGTCACTAAGCATGTCAGGGAGGACGGAGATGTTAGAGATGCAATCAGGATGGCTGGTTAGTACCCAATCCAGTACGGTACTTGTGCCTGTTTTGTGGTTGTGTCTGGTCGGGAAGTCAACCAGCTGGGGAAGGTTTGCCACAGAGATGGCATCCTTATGGCCCCCCAATTTCAGATGCAAACCAGTTGATGTTAAAATCACCCATCAGGATTGACTCAGAGCCAGGAGGTTGGCTTTGGATGAAGTCCAGGACAGAACTGAGGCCCTTCCCTTGTTCTTTTGGAGGGATGTACACTGATGAAACTGTAAGGGCCTTGTTATGTGCCCCTAGCAGGATTCTAATGGCAAGTATCTGTGCACATGATTCCGAGGAGGGGGTAGTCAGGGGGTGACCCATGAGTGTTTCTTTGAGGTATATTGCACATCCCCACGCTCTCTTTGTTGTCATATCTAGTCTAAAAATGGTGTAGCCTAGCAGGGCAATAGCCATGTCATGGATTTTTGGTGTGAGCCAGGTTTCAACAACCGTAAGGACATCAGGATTGTGTTGATTTGCAAACACTTGCAGAGCATCCAGTTTAGGGAACAAGCTGCAGATGTTAAGAGTTGCTATGTTATTTCAATGAAGGGTGTGATCCCTGCATTCCTGGAATCATTTGGGGTGCATGAGCTAAATAAAGGGGCAAGTCTGGGAAGAAATTAGTAGTGGATGTTGTCTTAGTTAAGCTAGAAGGGGGACTAAATGAAATAGAAACTCCTCCCTCCTTGTGTATAATTTATCTCATATGTTTTAATTCCAGAGGAGTTTTTCCAGCATGCCACATTTGGGATCAAGGGGCTCTAGGGCTTGAAGAGTCAGGAGGTTGCAATATGGAGATCGTGGTCTTGTGTAAGTGTTCGGGGAGACTCCAGATTGTCAGTGGTGAGATCGAGAGTGCACTGTTGAATGAAGTCACCGAAAGGTAGGACCACCATTTTTCTATCTTGTTTAAGTGTGCACTGGCTTGGGTGTTAGTGCTTGATGTAGCCCTTTTCTAGTGCCCTCTGCAACAACTGCCATGAAGATCTATGCCCCTAAATAAGGGGGCCAAAGGGGGGGGTTACATGTGGGGGCTCATCCAGGATGTTCCCCAAACCACAAAATGCCGCTGGACCTCAAGCCTTGCTGTCCAGTGTGTGGTCAGGCTTCCTGGCCTGGTTGGGCCCTGTGGCACAGAGAAAATTAGCTGTGGGGGTAGGCCTGAAGCAGGTGTAGGCCTCGGCATGCCTGGTGTGGTGTGCACGCATGACCAGCCAGTCACGTGATCCTTGGGCAGAATCTGATTGGGTGATGGCTGGAAAGGAGCTACAGCACCATCATGGGGCGAGAGAGAGAGATCAGAGACAGTAGAGTTGAGAGGGTGCAGAGAAAGAGAGCCAGTGAACAAAACTAGCGAGAGAAAAGTTTGCACATACACACCAAAGCAAGTGGATTGTGCTGCAAAGTAAAGCCAAAGAAAAAAGCATAAACACCAAGTAAGTGAGTTCTTTACTGTGGGTACTGGGAGGTACAGAGAGGAGACTTGGGAAGACAGCCCATGAATTGGTGGTGGATTGTGTCTGGAAGGGAGGAAGGTGGAGCAGAGGAAAACCCCAGGAGGAACCACTGGCCACGGTTCCTGCCTCACTGCTCTCCTGGCTATGGAAATCTGGGGGACAGGGACAAGAAAATGAACGATGTGTGGGGTGTGAGTATTGGGGAGAAGGTGTTGACAGGTTTCCTGTATGCCAACGTTGTACAGGCATGCCACAGTTCCAAATTTGGGTTGTTCCCTCCTAGTTCCACTGTGAGCTTCTTTGTGCTGGGATCACCAGCCAGTAGGGATTTGGGAGCCTTTGAAAGACTCTCCCTTGGGGAAAACACCTATGCGGCTGCCCAGTTGGAAGAGACTAGGAGTGTTTCTCCAGACATTACCATGGAGGCCGAAGAAGAGGAAGGTGCAGGGGGAAAAAGCAAAAAGAGAAGGTGACGGGGAGCACAGCCGTCTGCCCCGCTCCCTACCACCGGCTACTGGCTATCCCAGTGGTAGAGGGAGTGGCAGGGGTCTCAGACAACCAGCAGGAGATTCTTCAGGGTCCATGGGGTCTCCGCCTCATCCCTTGTCCGGCGGAAGCCCATAGGCCCTGCCGTCCAAGTCAGAGCCCACCTCGGGAGCCAAGTTCAGAATCAAGCCCAGCGGGTTTGGCTCCGAGTCTGGTCCTGTACCAGCAGCAGCCAGAGAGAGTTCTGGTGATCAAAAAGAGCCGGAGGAGTTGGACGAGGAGAAATATATTGGCAGCACATTTCAGTTCCAGGAATACCAGTTGATTAGGGCAATCACCAGGCCTTACCATCACTCAGTGATCACCTTGGCAGAAAGCACCCCACAGCTCTCAGTCCAGGCTAAGACTCTCTGGACATAAATGGATGGGTTGAATCCTAGTGACCCATTAAACCTCAAGTATCGATGGGAGATATGGCTACCAGTAGGGCAAGCCAGGAGGACCAGTGTGAGAGACCTGCCAGAATGCAGCCAGGCAGAGAGGTGGGTCCGTAGGAGGCTGTGTGTGGAGCATCCCCATATGAACTATTCTTATGTGCCTGAGAGGCTATGGGATATCATTGAGGAGATGAGGGAAGAATGGATCTTTAAGGAGCAGAAGCAGATGGACCACTTAATGAATCGCACTGGAGAGGAGGAGGAGGAGGACCCATCTCAGCAGTTAAGACAACAGGCCAAGGTCAATGTGTCACACAGGGACTTGGTCTGGCCTGACTTTATTCAGACATTTGCCTTGGTCCAGGACTTGGCTGGGACATGAACCAAGTACTACATTTTGGACTGGGATTCCTTTGGGACGTGATGATCAAGCTAGACCCAGAGTATTATTTCTCCAGGAGGAGGGGTCTGCAACTTAGGTCTCTGGATTTCCAGACTTGTGAACTACGACAGGACAATTGCTTTATGGAGCATAATCACGGTGTCTGCATACAGTTCACATTCCTGAAAAGGAAGTTTTTGACATTTAAAATAATGTTGCTATTAATAACATTTTATAATTATGGTAAAAATGTTGGAATGGAAGTTGGAGGAGACTGGCAGGTGAATGTGTGAGTGGATGTGTGAGTGAATAGTCTGGGGATTGTATACAAAGTAAGGCATATGGGGGCACAACTAAACTGTTAGAAAACTACCTCATTACTGTTTACATGTTTAAGACTGAAGTCCAGTCATTATGGAACAATGATTAAGGTTATCTGTTTGTTTTGATAAAGAAATAATGAAGGTTTTTCTAAACATTTAGGATATCTCCTGGTGCAGGAAGGTTTCAGTTTATAGGGTGTGTTGGGTTAAAGAGGCAGGTTGGGTGGTGCCTATGGCCAGGTGTGGTAAGTTTCTTTCCAGACCACTGGGGAGTGTGCATGCTCAGTTTGATGGGATGAGACCATCACTGGACCCTTGCCATCATTCCCAGGAGGGAATGATTTTCTGGCTGGGGGAAGAATGTAAGCCCCCCCCTTAACGGAGGGGCTTATGCTCCTACTTTAGGCATCTTTTTCCCTCTCCTATCCCCCCTCCCCAGCTAGGGAATTCATTAGTGCTCTGGGGGTTAATACCTGCTGGATGCCTCAAGGTGGCAGCAGAGGGCAGGTTTAGGGAGGTATATAAGGGTGGCGACAGGAAGTTCGGGGCCTTTCCAGCCTGGGCGTTAGGCCTGGGGCTGGAGGGGGGTGGCTGGAGGAGCAGAGTAGGCAGTCAGGAAAGGGAGCTTGGTGGTCCGGGTGAGCCAGTGGGGAGGGGGGCCCCTCAAGTGCAGATAGGGACAGCTTTTGCAGCAATGTGACATTGAGGAGCCTGGAAGGAGCTCCATGGGGAAGGATGGTCAGCCAGGTCATGTGTCATGGGGGTAAGGGAGGTGCAGGTGGAGTAAGAGACCAGGATAGGAAGGAGCCCTTAGAGATCCAGGGAAGGTTTTGCTCAAGTTGTCAGGGCTGTGGGGACTGTGGCAGGGTCCTCACAGGGGAAGGCCAGTGGCAATGGCTCTTCCCTGTACCCCAGTGTGGCAGGGTGGACTGAGGGCAGTTGAAGCCAGAGGGCATTTCACAGACTAAGGGGCCTGCCTGGAGGGGCAGGCTCGGGCACCGGCATTAACTACTCCTAGTAGTACTATACTAACTCAGCCTCACCACCTCCCTCCACTGTCTTTACAATCTGTATCTTGCTTTCCGTAATTTTGCTGCTGTTTTGCACATGACTCTGGACTGTCTCTGCCCTCTGCTAAGGAATGTTACTCAGTTCTTTACTGTACTTACTAATGTAATATTTGGACTGATTGATGTCTTGCACCTGTTCTTGTGATGTTGTACTATGTCTACCGACAAGGAGCCTTTGAAAAGAGTCTTTGACTCAAAGGGTGTAATTCTGATTTCTCAATAATTAAATAAATAAATAAATAATGGGCCTGGAGGGTCACAGGTCATAGGACAGGCGTTGGAGGGTGAACTCTGGTTGGAGCTTACTGCAAGCCCAGGATACATTTGATAGGGATGTGGGCCTGGGCATGGATCCCCCAAGGGGGTCAGCTGGGAGCAGAGAGAGGATTTTGACACTGTTTGTAGAGATGGGCTGCTCAGAGGGGCCTGGGCAGTGGCAGGGTCCAGATGCTCTCCGTGCCAGGGCAGCCTGAAGCAGGTGGCTCAAGTACTGGAGCAAAGCCGGGTTTGAGGACCACTGCACCAGTGGAGAGCAGTACAGAGGAAAGGCTGAGCTGCAAGGAGGGAATGGGTGCCAGAGGTTTAGAAGTACTGGCAGGTTTAGATTTTCCTGTTTAAGTCGAGAACAAGGGGTTACTGGTCCTGGGTTGAAGGAAAAAACTGGTACCCTTTGAGATTTGAGCCAAGGTCCAGGGGCCAGGTGGGGTAAACAGCATGTTTTATTGCACCAGAGAAGGGACAGCAACCAGTGCCAGAGTGTACAGAGAATGTGTAACCCAGAGTAGAAGAGAGGAAAAAAGGGGATTTGCTTACCAGTGCCAGGGAGCCAGGAGCCTGTGGGTTTCTGAGTAGAGGGGCGTCTTGGGTAAATCATCCAAGTAAGTAGAATCGGAGAAGCCCTGCTTCCACTGCCTGTAAATCTTTATTGCTCCTCTGAATGTCCAGCTTGGATGTCTTTTAAAAGTTCATATAGCCCCATGGAGCTGCTTTATTTATTTCAATGAAGGATGTGACCCTGCATTCCTGGAATCATTTGGGGTGCAGGAGCTAAACAAGGAGACTAGTTTGGGAAGAAATTGGCAGTGGATATTGCCTTATTTAAGCTGGCAGGGGACAAAATGAAATAGAACTCCCCACTCCTTGTGCCTAATTTATCTCATGTGTTTAATTCCAGAGTAGTTTTCCAGCATTCCGCATTTGGGATCGAGAGTCTCTGGGGCATGAAGAGTCAGGAGGTTGAAGCATGGAGATCCTGGTCCAGTGTCAGCGTTTGGGGAGACTCCAGATTGTCAGTGGTGAGATCGAGAGTGCACTGGCGAATGAAGTCATTGAAAGGTAGGACCACCATTTTGCTATCTTGTTTAAGTGTGCACTGGCTCGGGTGTTAGCGCTTGATGTAGCCTTTCTCTAGTCTCCTCTGCAACAACTGTGATGAATATTTATGCCCCTCGATGAGGGGGCCAAGGGAAGGGGTTACAGATAGATTTTTACAGATGGATTTAGTAAAGAAGCGAGGGGAGTAGCAATAGCAGAAGCAGAGAGGTAAAGGATCTTGGAGTTGAGACCAGAGGGGCACTTACCCTTAGAGGGGTTTAGGGCCAGAAAAGCATTTAAAACTTTGGATGGGGATAAAGGACAGAAGGAGAAAGAGGAAGCTGAAGTGGAATCTATATGAGAAGGATCGGGGGGAGGGTAGAGCTGACAAAGGAGGGAGAGAGGAAAGAAGTGAGGAGGCACAAGAGGTAAAGAACTTGTTAAACTCAATAGCCACAGGGAGTGAAGGATCTATGTGATAACAGCGATCACCAATCGGTGATCGCTATGGATGATGACATCACCAAAATACATTTTGTTGATGTACCCCCCAGCTCACAGCAAAAGCGGCACTGGGGATGTCAGTTTTCTGCTTTATGTGGTTGGCTCGCGCCTCGCACCCACCTACTTAAGGATTCTCATCTCCGGGGAGTGCATGTCGGGGTTGCAAAGTGGAAAATTAAAATATGGGCTGGGCGCAATAAAACATACCTGCGCCTGGACCAGAACCCAGCACCATTCCAACCCCACCCCTGTACCCACCACCATGCCACCGGAGCTGCTCAGCAACTTGCCACGGCACCACCCCTTACAATCCCTCCATCCCTCCCACCCCATGCTCGGCGTGTTTCACCCCCATGTGCGAGGTAATGTAGCAACAGGATGTCGCTATTTTTGCACCCCCATCCAGTCACCCACCTTCCCCGTCACCCCGATGACAGGCACCACGATTGAGTCACCCTTCGGTAGGTGCCCAATCGCAGTCGCCAAAGTCACTGGATACCAGGAGTGAATCAGCCAGAAAAATATTGCCCACTTTCAGAACAGGAGGCGGGGGATGGGAAACAGGGGAGAATAATGAGAGAACCACATTCCAAAATTTAGATGGGTGGTTGATGTTAGAATTGAACGTAGTTGAGAAGTAATCAGATCTCCCCAGTCTAATTGCCCTAGCGCAAACATTTCTGAGACTACAGTACTGATGGAGGACTATAGAGGAGCCAGTTAGATTGTGCAACTTCCACATCTGATCCCAGGCACATTGACATGCTAACAGCTCAGCCAAGACCAAAGGAAGGTGAGAGTCATGCACATGGATACATCTTAGGGGGGTATAGCAATCCCAGATAGCGAGTAACTTGGAACTAAAATATTCCAGGGTGGAATCAAGGGAGGAAGACAGGGAGATGGGGAACCAATCAGTGTTAGACAGGTCATTTAGAACAGGGGCCAGATCTAAGGATTTGTATGAGCAGATCAGTAATATTTTCGGGAGGGGGGGAGCTTTTCGGCAACAGATTTTGTGAACAGTGTATACCAGGTGGTGCTTACTTGAGGCATCAGGTAGTATACCCACAGTAATAGTGCTGGATATGGATACCACTAAACGTGGGCAGGGGGGCTTACAATGTGGGGCTCATCTGGGATATCATTCTGGGGTGCCCTGGCCATGGTGGACTAAAAACATGTGATTCTGGACAAGCTGTGGAAGTCCCCCATCTGCTGGACTTTATTGTGAAAACAACATGGGACTGGGACAATTTCTTGTGAAAGCTGCAAGTGTTTTGTTCTGGTCAGTGGCCAGGACTGGAGCAAGGATTGACTTTGTGGGAGCAGAGACTGTACCACGGGCCTTGCCTCTTTCACCTAAAGCTTGGGTATAGAGGTTGATGGACCTTTAAATATTAAGCACCCCAAGCTTATGAACTGAAATGCAGTTAATGCAGAGACTTTTGAACTGTTTGTGGACAATGGGCTTTTGGGGGGGAAAATGCCTTTAAAAAGAAAATAAATGTGTAGTTGAATAATTGTTCATGCACTGTTGATTTAGTTCATATTTAAGTGTCTTAATTTTGCACTTTTGATGCTGTGTGGGTATAAGTTGTACCCTATGAAAGAGTATAAGGATATTTTATTTAGGAAAGAGTCAATAAATGTTTTTGTAGAAGTGGTGTTAATTTGCTGAAACTGTTTGCACCAGCTTATTGATTTTGTAGGATGCTTCCAAGTGATTAGATGTTGCAGTAATGCCACTTTAATGTAGGAGGGAAGATATATATGGCTGGTATGAGTGGGGTGAGTATGGTCATTTGAAAGTTATGTGTGGTTGAGTGTAAATGGTTAGCTACTTTCCATAGATCAGTTAACAAGAAAAAACTCTGTGGCCTGGGACTAAATAGCTTGGATGTGTGGAGAAAGCTGGGAGACATGTTGTTTGACTTGGAGTTAATGAATGGCCCTTGCTTATGACAGCATTAAACATAAGTATAAACATCATAGATTTGATGTAAGAGGACATCCCCTATAGGTGAAAATTAAGAAGTATAAATCCAACAAAAGGAAATTTTTTTATACAATCAGATCAGCCAATTTATGGAGCAGATCACCTGAAAATGTGATTATAAGCACTAACAAGGAGAGCTTTAAAGTTTAGATAACTATATAAAAATGGGGTAATATGAATTACTTTATCATGTCATAAAGGAGCTAACCCATGGGCCTCAGCCTTTATAGCTCCAAATTTCTAAGTGAAATTCTAAGTGAAATATGTTTCCAAATGCTATGTATTTTTGAAACAGTATAAATATTCTTGTTTGTAGGAAATAAAAGAGTTTATAAACTGTGTTATTGCTATCCATATTTTGGGGTGCTTCAGTAGGTGGGTGTGCATCATAGGTTCCTATTCCTGGCAGCAGCACTTTCTCATTAATTTTGAAGTCAAGTTAGTGTCAGAAGGTTATAGTGTTAGTGGGGGGAGGGATGCTCCCTCTGTAGTACCTGGCAGTTGACAATGGGAACCAGCAGGTGGGTCACCAGTATGCTCCAGTTAAGATGTTAAAGTGTAAGTTAAGTTAAGGTCCAGCTCAAAGTGCATGTATTCCCACTGTTCCGGCAGAGTAACCATTTTGGTGAATTGATCCATGTGGGGATGGAGGCTGCATATCTCTCCTCTGGGGATCGGTGGTGCAGCCTGGTTGGTGCTCACCAGGAGGTGAACGTTTTCAGTGGGGGGAAAGTGTAAGCACCCTCTGGAATGTTACTAGTTAACTCTGGTGGCTAAGTGCAGTTAGGCTGGTTGCTAGGTGTAGCTAGGCAGGAAGAGCTTGTGGCATCAGTAGTTCTGGGATTTGGGCTTGCTTGCTGCAGGCAGGGGGCCCCATCCCTAAAGGGTATAAATAGGAGAGAGATTAGATTTTGGGGAAAGCTTCCAGAAGAGACAGGAGTTGGTGGGGAGGTCAGCCTGCAAGTTCAGTCCGAGGGCCGCAGAGGGGCCGGATGGGCCTGCTGCCACCCGGCCCTCCTCCCTCAAAAACCCGCATATGGAGAAGGGTGGCAGTTTGGGCCATTAGCAAGGGGGAGCAGTGAAGCAACAAGCCTGGGTCCTGCTGGTGCTGTTGGGAACCAGATCCTGTGAGAAGGAAGAAGCATGGAAGACCTAAGGATTTGTATGAGCAGATCAGTAATCTCTGGCACCTTGGCAGGGTAAGCACCTATGGGGGCCCTGTAGTTTCAGTAGTCTCACCCATGGGCAAGTGCGGCCTGTGGGTCAATGTGTGTCCTGTGAGTGGGCCTGCTCTGGCAGTTTGGGCCTGCGATGCAGTTCAGAGGTAGCAGCCTGGACTGTTGTGGGTGTAGTGGTGGCAGCACTACTCCTTTTCTTCTTGTCAGTGGCCACTACAGTGTTGGGACTCTCAGGTTGGGCAGCCTGTGGAGGCAGGGAAAGGTCCATGTGGGGAATGGTTAGTTGGGACCCCAGCAGGGTGGCAGACCATCCAGGTGCTCCCTGTGGCACAGTCAACAGTCCCCTGGGTGAAGGCAGTCCAGAAATTGGAATCACTGCATGAGTAGAAAGTGCCTCTGGTTCTCTATCGGTGCGGGAGTGTGACACTCTGCAAGGGGGGTTTTAGTCCCTGTACGTCTGGGAGTGGTCAGCACTCTGCATACATAAGGCTGGCAGTACAGGCTAGAGATTAGAGTCATGAGCTGTAAATGAGCTTGGTACATCCAGTAGATCTGGGTCTGATTCCCACAACCTCCACTCGCATACTGTGTGATGCTGAGTAAGTCACTTAACCACTCCTGTTCTCCAGGTTTGCTCCTGAAAACAAGCACTTGTGCCTAGTGGGGCTTACCTGGTTACCAAAAGAATAAGTAAAAAATAAGTTAAAACAAGAAACAAGTGCACCCTCCAAGTCAGCAAGGTGGACCTCCCATCAGCTGAGGCCCTATTCTAAAATGCAGCTGCCAGAGTTTGCTCTCTTTAAAATATGGTGCACTGCCTTATTTGCTCACTTTAAAACAGATACAGTTCCCAGCCAATGTACTGGTGATTAGTGGGGAGTCAGCTAATGAAGGCAGCTATGGAGACTGGGCCCCCAGACCTCAAAGAAGCCAAACCTTTTTTTCCCTGCACCGTTCTTTCAACCAAGTGTTGAAGCTCCTGGTGTGGCCTAACCTTCCAACCTCTCAGCCATAGACAGATAGCTCCTCGGCGAATGCCACTGTTTGAGCTACTTGCCTTAGGCCCCTCCCAAGTTCCCTCTTCTCTTCCTGTACTACCCCAGCTCAATCCTTCTCTGGGTCATTTGACCCACAGTGGGCAATGACATCCAGCTCCCCCACTCTGTCCTGACATCCTAATGATCCCTGTGATCTGCTGTCTATGCCTACAAGCAGAGGCACAAGGATAGCACCTAACTTTCCTCTCATCACCCCTTCATGCTCCCAAATCAATCCCCCTGACAACTGAATCCCCCAGCAGAATCTGCTTTTTCCTGAGTTGGGGTCCTCTATCTCCCACTTTGGTGCCTCCTCTTCAGAGGATGCCCACATCCTGTCTTGCCACCACTACAGGTGCCTCCACACAGCAGTTCTGTTCTGCCAGAATGGTGAAGGAATACTGTAGTGGCACAAGCTGAGAAATGTGGCCCTGACCCACCAACCCCATCCTCCCAGAGCCCACCATGGTCCAGATAGCCCTTTTCTGTCTAGGCAATCTCTGGCTCAGTGAAGACTTGGTAGCCCTTTTGTGGGGCAAGAGGTCCTCTGGATCGTAGCCAGCTTGGCACTGAAACCAGCGACTTCTGCCCTCAACCCAGAGAGGTGTGCAGAGTGTGCACCTGATGTACATGGTGTACCTGAGTACCGGCTTTTGTTTTGCATGCTGGCCTGCTGCTTTCACAGCACTGTTGATGTGCTGCACTGCTGGTGTCATCCTTCAAATGAGCTGTCAAAGTGATGCACCTTCTGCCTATCTCTGGTGCCTGTCCAGGTTAAAGCTAAAGGTCACATGGCACACATCCTGAGAGAGAGGATTTTTCCTGGTATCTAGGCCAACAGTCCAGCTGTCAGCAGAACAATTCCATGTACCCCATTCCCTGGACACAAAAAGCAGTCACCGCTCATTGGGCCTTTCCTGTTCTAAGAATGATAAAGAAATAAAAAATACATTTCTACAGATGTACTGGGGAGGATCAAAACAATCCACCAATGAACTTCCTGTTACTACTTTTTTATCTCTATTTTTATCCTCCTGCAGCCACAGTCCCTGCCTACCTCCAGCCACCCTTCTCACCTCCTACCCCAGAGTTGTGCATACCCAGCTGGCATATGCATCTGTACCATCAAGAAGGGCCCCTCCAATGCTCCCTGCACCGCCAGGATCTACTACCAGCACATGCCTCTGTCCAGGCATTCGGCCGCCAGTGAAGCTGCTGCTATCAAGCTGCCATGGGCTTTGTGCTGCCATTTTCCTCCTATTTTGTTCCCCTGGAGTGCAAGTGTGCAATGACTTCGCGAACGTGCCGATATCTGCCATACTCCACCCCTTACTGCACCACTCCAGTAGTGCCCCGGGTCATCACCAGGGGCTGCTACAGAGTGGTGGTTCCTTGGATCCCTCCCAGAATGGGAGAGCAGTCCTCTGGACACTCGATCCCATCCCTCCCCTGCCGACCCCCAACGGCCCAGGCTCGCATCTGAACCCAGGTCACCAGCATGGCACGAGATGTGGCGTCCAGCAACTCAACCCTCAGCTCCACCAGGCCGGCTTCCTGTTACTAAATTATTTATTTATTTATTTATTTATTTGTTTCAGAAGTTTCACTGAGAGGGAAAGTCACGTGATGCAGAGCACTGGTAGCATTCTCCTTCATGAGCTCCTGCCCCCATCCTATTTTATACCAATTAAACTGCATTTGTGAAGTAGTGAACTACTCTGCAAGCTGTAGGAGTTCTTTCTGTAACCGTGTTCATTGGACGGAGATTTGATGGAAATAGAAATGAAGAAAATCCTCCCAAACATACCCCTCCAGCAACTCCCGAGAAGGCCCCGAAGAAGCCTAAGGCCTCTACTGCACTACAGATGCAGACTGCTGGTGCTGGGAACACGGATTCTGAGCCTCTCACACTCGCCAGATTTCTTAAAGAGTTTCAGCCTTTCAAAGCAGAAATACAAGTCATCGTGGGGGACATTAAAAGCATTTCTAATGCTTTAGAATCCCTCTCACAGAGAACGTTGGATAATGAGGCTCATATACACTCGTTGGAGCACAAACAAGACCAACTCGATCCTGAACTGGTAGCCATGAGGCAACGATTGGCTAGGATGGAAAATAAAGTGGAGGACCTTGAGGGTCGAAGTCGCCGCAACAATGCGGTAATAATAGGTTTACCCAAACGGGAAGAAGGCACAGACCCAATCAAATTCGCAAAGAAATTTATAGAGAAAGTAGCAGGCCCTACCCCTTTTGGCTCTGAATATATCGTCGAGAGAGCCCATAGAGCACTGCGACCAATGCCACTGCAAGGAGCTGCCCCCAGGACCTTCATTTTCTGATTTTTGAATTATCAAGAGAGACAGCATTTTCTATCCAAAGTATGGGAAACAAAGGATCTCATGTGGGAAGGAACCAGGTTAAGGGTAGCGCAAGATTTACCTTTGACAGTGTGCCAGAAACGGGCTACTTATCACCCAATAGCCACGAAGTTAATAGCGGCAGTGATCAAGTTTAAATGAGTTATCCTGCCAGACTTCAAGTACTGGTGGCAGGTTCCCGGATAACTTATGAGGATCGAGTCCGTAGCTGCTGGCCTCAAGCTAGCATTTCCAGATCTGTTCTGTACTTCCTGAGGCAGGGGTTGGATATGTTTAGACGAGGGCTCGAATAACAGAGTTTATTTCCCGACTTCGATTTAATTAAGATAGTCTGGCGACTGATGGGGGCTTCGCTCATTGTCCTCGGACGTTCTGTGAGCACCTTCTGAAGTACTGTGGGGCCAGGTGTATGGTTTGCCGTGAGACTTATGATTTTAACTGAGTCTGCACCAGTTGGGCTCCCAAATTGAAAGAAGAACGAGATAGGTCAGCCAGTACTGCTTTGTACCCCCTGAGGTCTCGGGACCTGTTCCAAAAAATTGAGGAAGCTGCGAAAGCGGTTCACGTCAAGTGCTCCAAGCTTTTATGGCCTTTTCGTGTTATAATTTAAGCCTGATTTGCGAGAGGGAACTAGAAATGAAAGATCAGGCAGCTGAGTCTCCATGGGAAGCACTGTTATCCACCCTGCAACCCGAACCTGTAGTATGGACTTTTTGCTGCTAGATGGCGCCAGAGACTGTATCTTGCACAAAGTTACATAGCTAGTGTTTATGTTGGCTTTCTGCAGGAAAAGGTCTTTTGGCAGTCACAAATGTAACTTTCGTTGTTTTTTCTTCTTTGTTTTTCTTTCCAGAGGGTTACACGTTTGAAATTTTACTTTTCCTACAGATGTGTGCACAAGGGAATTATGATTGGAGTGGGCTGTTAATATATGCCTTATTTGTTTAGGTATAAAACGAGTGGGTAATTAATTCATTAGAAGTGGTCATGGGCTAGTTGCCTTCAGGACCCCCTCCTTCTTTTTCTGATTTACAATGTCAAGATCAAAGTTTTTTCCCACGTTGTTTTTTTTTTTTTTCTGTGGCATGTACAGAGTCTAAGCCAAAATTCCTCTCTCAAGCTGTATGGCTTGGAGGGATCTACACTTTCTACTGTCTGTGTCTTTGGACACTGGTGTATTTAGACAATTGTTGGTTAACTGTAGTTTTGTACTGGTTGATTAGGATAGATATATATGTAATATTAGAATAGCCAAACTAGTTGTAGAGGCGGGAGGTGGGCGGTAGGGGGATGTCTAGGTGAGCTGCTCATCATGTGCCAAGAGATAAGGGGTGGGAGTGGGAGGGTAGGGGTTTATCGAGGGCTATTGGGGTTGATCTTCTGGGGTTTCTTATTGGGTTTAAGATGGGTATGGGTAGAGGTGGGGGTGGGTGGGTAAGTTCAGCATATACCTTGTAATGTGTGGAAGGAATACTATATATAAATGCAGATGGGATTCCATAGTTACCTAGGGTTCTAAGGGACAATGGCTAGAAGGATTCAGTTTACCACTTGGAATGTCAAAGGGGCAAGCATAAGACTAAGCAATATAAAATTCTGAAATATTTAAGTCATCTAAAAGCAGAAATTATGTTCTTACAGGAAACACATTTGCTCAATGACGAAGCCGATAAGATGAGACGACAACAGGTGGGACAGATTTTTGCTGCACAAGGCACTACCCAAAACAGAGGTGTCATGATCCTTTTACACAGATCGATCCCTTTTAGACCTATCCAAAGTATTTCCGATCCCTCCGGGAGGTTTTTATTTGTGAAGGGTAGGTTGCACACTTTGGACATTGTTTTGGGTAGCGTCTATGGTCCCAACACGGATACTCCCATTTTTTTTGTTAAAATACTGGAAGTTCTTACTCCATTCTTGGATATCTCCATGATTATAGGGGGCGATTTTAATCTGGTGTTCGATACGTCTGTAGATAGGACAGGTCGACTTCGCCAAGGCCTTTCTCCCACTCAAAGGGTGTTTAGGGACCTCTTAGACTCTGTAGGGCTTTGTGATGTGTGGCATGTTTTTCATCCCAAAATTAGGGAATATACATTTGTCTCACAAGTACACGGTACTTCTTCACGGATCGACTACATTTCTATTTCCCAAATACTCCTGCCCGGGGTTTTAGATTCTAGTATTGTCCCAGGTCCACCATTGGACCATTCCACAGTAACCTGTCGATTATCTCTGTCATCTTTACCCAAAAAGGGGAGTAGTTGGAAGCTGAACAACCAAGTTCTGAAGGAATCGGATAAGGTTGAATATATAGCATCCCAAATACAACAGTTTATGGCTTTAAATAACAAATCTACAGGATGACCCGACATGGAATGGGGGGCTCTTAAAGCTTTCTTGAGGGGGATTTTAATTGACCTAACCTCGAGGAGGAAAAAGGAATGGGAAAATAAAATTTCCCACCTTTTGTCCCAAATTAGGAAAATGGAATCCTGTCTTTCCCCAGCCTCCTCGGAGACTTTTAAGCAAGATTTAGTTAAAGCAAGGGATGCTTACCTTGATTTGTTAAGTGAGCAAGCCGAGTTTGCTATTTTAAGAACAAATGCAATTTATACAGACCAAGGGGAGAAGGCTGTGGCGGATGTTGGCAATGCATGTTAAGCAACAAGAGTCTGCTAGATTTATTGCTGCAGTTCGTTCTTTAGAGGTGACTCCTTAAAACTTCACCTTCAGAGATAGCTGACAAATTTACTAGTTACTTCCGGGATCTATATGGTCCCATGGTAAATCCTCCTTCAGAGGAGGATTTGCAAGAATATTTGAGGGATCTACATTTACCTTCCCTCACCAATTCTCAACAAGCAGCATTAGTGTCCCCTATTTCTGAGGATGAAATAGAAAAGGTAATTAAATCTCTTCCGTCCGATAAAACCCTTGGTCCTGATGGGTTTTCTTCTAACTTCTATAAAGTATTTTCCAAGCAACTAATTCCCATTTTGTTACCACTTTTTCAATTTCTCCTTTCTGGTCAAGGGTCCGACCCCTCCCTTTTTGAAGCCCTGATTGTTTTATTGCCCAAGCCAGATAAGCCACATGACCTGGTCTCAAGCTATAGACTGATTTCTTTACTTAATCATGATATCAAAATTTTTGCCAAACTATTGGCTGATCGTATGAATGTAGTTCTTCCTTCCATAATAGGGGAGGAGCAGGTAGGTTTCATGAAAGGAAGATCATCATTCGACCACTTCGAACTCTGGCTTACGCCTTCTCGGCCTCCAGGGATGCCGATATCCCAATGGCTTTGGTCTCCCTTGATGCCGAGAAGGCCTTTGACAGGGTCTATAGGAATTACTTATTTGCAACAATGGAGGCATTTGGCTTTCTAAGAAATTTTGGAATTGGGTTCATTCATTATATCTATTACCCTCTGCTAGAATTTCTTGCAATGGAGTGATCTCAAATCCATTTAAACTGCATGTGGGAACTAGACAAGGTGTCCCTGTCCCGCTGCTTTTAATATATACCTAGAGCCCCTTATTTGGGAGTTAACTAGAGCCCAGGATATCTCAGGTATTTCTCTAAATGGACATGTAGTCAAGGTGGCAGCATATGCAGATGACCTCCTGTTGCAAGTAATGAATTCAGTTACATCCATCCCCTATTCTCAATATAATAGAGGATTTAGTAAGGTTTCAATTATAAACTTAACATTGGGAAAACTTTGGTTTTCCTCTTAATCATAGGGTTCACAAACATGAAGTTACCACCTTCTGGCTTGCGTGGCAGTCTGATGCCATTAAATATCTTGGAATTATTCTGACACGGAATACAGTTCGCTTAAGCAGTTAAATTTAGACTTGTTGGCCATAAAATAACCAAGATCTTTCACAGGTGGACGCTATCTCTCTCTCTTTATGGGGTAGGATTAACTTAATTAAAATGAATGTTTTTCCCTGCCTTTTTTAGCCCCTTAAAATGTTGAATATTGGGCTTCCGTCGTCTTGGTTTAAAAAAATCCGTAGTATGATTTCCAATTTTATATGGGGGTACAAAAAGTCAAGAATGGCGTTCCATAAATTAGCCGCACCCAAAGGAAAAGGAGGGTTAAGACTTCCACATATGGGGCTGTATTATTGGGCCAGCCAGGCCAATAAATATCTTAGGTGGCTGACAGCGGATCAGCTATTAGCCCAATCCTCATATTCCCGGCTTGGCTAAGAGTGGAGTTAGCCATTATAAAAAACACGGATACCTTCCTAGTGCGATGTTATACACTAAATTAGGATCCCTTCCTGTAACACTACATAATTCTCCCATAGCAGTATCGATCAAGTCCCACACTCAATTGTGCGCGTTTCTCAAATACGACAATATTAAGGATTTATCTCAACCTATAAATGGTAATCCTAATTTACAATTAGATAATAAGCCCCTATCACTCAGTTGGCTTCCTCCGATAGGAAATTGTCAGTTGAAAGATTTCATTACGGTTGATAGACAATGGTGTTCTTCAGCTGAAATCATGTACAAGCTTATGATACCTGGTATAAATATTTTCAAGATTTTCCAGCTTTGGCATCTTTTGTTAAAGGTAATTGGGGTAATTCCACCCCCGGCACCCATATTTGTTTTCAGGTCACCCTAGCAGAGTTGGCCGGATCACCTCATGCGGTGTCCAAGATATACAGTATTTTATTTACGTGGGCATATCCTAATAATTTTGCCCCTGTTGCTTACTGGTCTTCTCTTTTTCCTGATAAGGAGTTAGACTGGTCCCATCTCTGGTACAACTGTCACAAATTCTTGTTACAGGATAGACTTAGATTAATGCAATTTAAAATTTTACATAATATGTACTACTCCCCACAGAAATTGGTCAGGCTGGGCGTTGTGTCCTCTCTGCTCTGTACAAGATGAAAGTTGCAGCCTGGGGACCTTCTTCATATCTTTTGGAAGTGTCCCAAAGTTGCTCAACTTTGGACCACTATTAAACAAAGGGTTGACCCACTTTTAGGGCTTTCAGATTTGTTCACACCTGAAGTATGTCTTTTGGGGGATTTCTCCTCCATTTCTGTGTTGCGTAGGAAATATCACGTGACATTAATTTCCTTGTCCATTAAAAAAGTGGTCCTTAGACATTGGAAAGATTCTGACAATTTGACTTATCTCGAGTGGCTCCAGGAGCTTCTCACTAACCTAAGAACGAACAGAACCATTGCAAGCCTTTCAAATAAAATTAAGAAGTTCAACAGGATATGGGGCCCTCTACAAACCCTGTACTCCTTACAAGTTTGAAACATACGATCATTATAGTGTATGGCGTAACTTTGTTGGTACGATGCTGCACTGGGATTGGGGGTTATGAAGGGGAGGGAGGGTGGATAGGGAGAGAATGAATCATTATAATATTTGAAGTTGTTTTTATTTTCACTATGCCAAGTGTGTTGTGGATTCGTTCTCTGTATTGAAAACTTTAATAAAAGTTGAATGAAAAAAAAAATAAGTTTCACTGAGAAAGACATACTGTGCTGCTAAAAGTTTGTTTCCAGATGCATCCTGGGGGAGTGGGGAAGTGGAGAAACATCAAGAGGTGGTAAAAACTATACAGTAATAGCAATATCACATTACAAAAGCAGAAGTCATATATAGCAATATAATAAATGAAACAAGCCTGATAATAAATATTGAAGATAAGTCAGCACAACAGATACATGCACTGTAGTAGATAAAACTGAGTTATGATAGGCAGAGGGAAACTACTCACAGAGGTTTAGCCAGAGGATGAGGGAACAAAATGGAGGAAAAAAGTAAACTGTCATGGACAGTTGCAGGTGGAAAAGGAAAGTTATGAAAAAGAAACTTTAGGGAGAAAGCAGAAGCAGAGTGGATCGACAGGGGAAGAGAGTACCAGAGTTTAAAACAAGCATTTGTCAATGCCGAATGTTTGCTTGCTGGCATTGGCATTGGTAGTGTAGAAGTTACAGAGCTGCATAATAGGAATGGCAGTGAAGTATTGAACTGAAGCCAACCCCACCACCACCCTGCAGAGAGTGACAGGCATTGGGGTGTGCCTTTGGGTCATCAGGCATAACGGCCACGCCATTTCACCACACCCTACCCTGCAGACACCGACAAGTGTCACAGTGTGCCTTGGGGTCTTTGGCCCTTATGCGCACCCCATTCCATCAAGAAATACGGTGAGATGGGTGCAGTATAGGAGAATGGGGTGAACTTTGGGGTCAAGAGTCCAAGGCATACCTCAATGCCTCTCACTGGCTGCAGGGTGTGAATGGTATGAGCATTACAGGCAAGAATCCCAAGTCACACCCTAATGCCTGTCATTCTCTACAGGTGGGCATTATGGTTGGAAACCCTAACACCTCAGGCATTTGTTGGTATTTTCACTCCAAATTTTCAACATGTTTTTTTTTTTACCCCACCTCATGAACAGTGGCAATATCAGTTTGTTAGACGAAAGCTGCTTATGCACAGTGACTACGGCGTTTAGCACCACAGGTGCAAAAACATTCTGAACAGGATGTAAAAATGACAGCTGTACTGTTCATGGGGAGGTGCAAAAAATGGCAATGTTGCAAATCTGCAGTAAAAATATTAAAAAACTGGTGAAGTCACGAGTGTGCATAGAAACTGTGCAATGCACACCCGTAATGTAATTAGTTTGGGGATTTTTTACAGCAGATTGTCAACACAGGCATTTTGGGACCTCTGATCATGAACAGTGTCACTGTGATTTTCTTTATCTGTCCCAAACAATGATTTCCCACAGCGACCACGCATCTCTGCGCTGAAAGTGTGAAAACACATTTCAGCCATGTTGTGAAAAGTGACAGCTGTACTGTTCATAAGGAAGTGTGGAAAAATGCCACTGGTGAAAATCTGGACTGAAAATATTACTAAGTCATGAACTAACGAGGGTGCGTGGAAACTGCAATGCTCACCCGAACACAGTAATTTTATGGACTTTTGTCACCAAATTTTCAACATAGCCATTTTAAGACAGCTGCTCATGAACAGTAGAACTGTGATTTACTTAATCTGTCCCAAACATTGCTTTCACACACCGACTGCACCATTGTGCACTACATGTACGGAAACACATTTTAGGTGACATGTGAAAAATGGCAGTTGTACTGTTCATAAGGAAGTGTAATAAAATGGCAATGTTGAAAATCTGGATTGAAAATATTGAAAATTCGCAAACTTACGAGCATGCGTAGGAACTGCGCAATGCACGCTCGTAAAACAGTCATTTTTAGTCATTTTTTCACCAAATTTTCAACATAGCCATTTTAAGACCTCTGCTCATGAATAGTGTCACTGTGATTTTCTTAATGTGTCCCATGCATTGATTTCGCACACCGACTGCGCCATTGTGCGCTACATGGGCAGAAACATGTTTTGGGCAAGATGTGAAAAATGACAGCTATATTGCTCATAAGGAGGTGTGGTAAAATGGCAATGTTGAAAATCTGGAGTGAAAGTATTGAAAATTTGCGAACTTACGAGCATGCATAGGAACTGCTCAATGCACGCTCGTAAAACAGTCATTTTTAGGATTTTTTTCCACCAAATTTTCAACATAGGCTTTTTGAGAAACCACCTTATGAACAGTGGCAGTGTCATTTTGTTGCTTGGTCCCGAAAGGTGATTTCATGCAGTGACTGCGAAATCACCCTGCGGGCCCGATTAGCGCCATGACAGTGAAAGCATTCATGAGAAGGGGTCCCAAAAACCCCATGTTGAAAATTCGGTGCAAAAATTCCGAAAAAAGCCTGAGATATGCAGCAAAGTTGAAAAAACCCTATCTATCCCATTGTACAGCTTACCGGCATTTCCTCAGTTCGCAGTCGGCTTTGAAGAGTGCAGATGTGTTCCCGGTCCACCGAAGATCGCTCACGGGGTCCGGAGGTAAGTATGGGGGTGGGGGGTGTGGGAGGCAGGTGCGCAGTGGGTGGGCACGGGTGGGGGCAGAGACAGCGAGACCGTTTTTCTGTTTCAGGGTTTGTTTGTTTTTAAATAAAGGACGAGACCACGGGACGCTTGCCATGCTGGGGTGGGCTCCCAGCATGGCACAAGGACAGCTGTTTGGGGGCGTGGAGCCGATGGGGGATTGGGCACCCCTGTTGGTGACAGCATCTGTTGCCATGCTGGGGTGGAGCTCCACGTGGTACCTGTACTCTCTGGGGGGACAGTGGAGCCGACAGGGGATTGGCCACCCACATCGGCTATACATGTGTTGCCACCCTGAGGTGAGCACCCAGCATGGCATGTAGAACTCTGTTTGGGAGGGGCGCAGCACAGTTGACGGGGGATTGGGCACCCCTGTCCGCTATACAGTGTGGGGGCGGGGGGCGATGAAGTATGCGTGTGTGTGTGTGTGTAGAGGAGCACGCATGAGCAGGCGATATCTTATCACTGCTCACTGAAGCGTAGCTCCCTCCTTTCAACTGTACGCCACTGCATTTGGACTGCTGTCATAGACAGCTCCAGCAGGCATTGGAGAACTGTAGCCGTGCCTGCAAACACACTGACTGAATTGGAAGAGGGCTGCCACACCTCCAAAAACTCAGATGATGGCACTATGTTTCTTGCACATGTGTGCAAGCAAACATAAAAATGATATGAGAAAGCACACTGACCAACAGCAGATTTTCTAGAAGGAACAGAGAGGGAATGGGAAATATTACTATAAAGAGGGTAGGAGGTAGACGGGGGAAGAGGATAGTAGGGATGTAAGGAAGGAGGGAGGGGAACCAAACCAAAATTTAGATATACAGGAGGTACAATGGGAAAGGAGCCTGGCATCAGGAGATGGGAGTGAAAGGAAGAGTAGAGTGATTTTAAAATGGAGATCTGTCCAGCTCATAGCACAATATATTACATAGTTTGACTATGCCCAAATTTCCCAGACAAAAAAAGACACAGTTGTGGCAAAACAGACGTATATCACATTTGTGTCAATTGTTTTGTCACATATCAGTACTTTTGACACAGACAGATGCATCCTTTAAAACAGCAACAGGGCCACTTAGACACAATTGCTCGGATGTGGAATGCATGCACAACATGCACTGGCATCCATGTCCAACTCCTGTATCTCAAAGTATTTTGCAAAGTGCTAAGTTAGATATTTGTAATGCAAATGTACGTAGACATATGAAGAAGCATTTATGCACTCAACAATACCCCATGCACAGTCATCAGCCACCATCTGACTCATGCAAGCAGTCACTGTCTATACCAGGAGCTGACTGACCATGTACTTGTGTGATTAAATATCGATAAGGTGACTTACATGACTGTACTTGTGTTAATCAAACAGCCTGTCAGAATCACCCAAGCAGGAAAATATTCACTTTATAAGTGAAGCAAGCACTCATGGTAGGTATTCAAAATAATGCTTGCTTGCTTAACCTTATTGCACGTTAGTTTAGAATTATTTTAGTGCTTGCAAAGCATATTCATAGAAAGGCTTTTAGACGCAGTATATGCTTGTTAAATATTTATTTTTCATAGTGCCTTTAAAAACTTTGCAGGCATAAATAAGGCACAAGAGGGTTTTTTTTTCAGAAACAAAATATACCCAAAAACAAGGGGACATGCAATGAAGTTGGAGGGGGGGTAAGTTCAGAAGAGAAGTGAGGAAGTACTTCTTCACAGAAAGAGTGGTGATTGCCTGGAACAGACTTCAAAAAAAGGTGGTGGGTGCAAAAACAGTGGCGGGGTTCAGGAATGCATGTGATAAACATAAGGGAATCTTGGTGAAAAGAAAGGTTGGGCAGGGGGAGAGTCAGAAATCAAGTTGAGTCTATGATGACACTACAGGGAAAAAAAGGACAGACTGGGTGGGCCCAGCATTCTGCCACTAAGTTCTATGTTTCTATGTAACTCATTTCAGTTTCTATCTTTTAAAACGGCAATAGCAGCATCACATTCCAACTTCATTAAAAAGCACAAGTCTTTAATATACAAAGTACATTCACTATCAAAGGGTTTCAAAGTGCTTTTAACTGCTTGCATAGCAAAAAGCAAATGCCTTACCTCATGCAGCAGAGATGTCCAGCCACTAATCCAGTACTTCACTCTGTGAGCTTCGTCAGGGGGCCTCACAAAAGTACACTCACTGTCAGTGCAAGCCACTTTATGGATATTGTACATGTCTGAGTACAATTTCCATATAATGATGTGCGTGATTGTACAGTTTGTGAGTCAGATAGCAGTAAGTCATGGAGATTTATGGAGGAATTTTGCCAGCCACGCAGGGGGAGGGTAAACCACTGCACCAACAAAACAAAAAATGTCTGCACTCCCCTCAAAATGTTACCGCAGTGTTTGCATTGAAGACTTGTAACCCCCTGATGAAGCCTTCATGGTGAAGCACTGGGGTAACTTTTTCCCCTACTGGTGAATGACAATACTATCTACACCATATTTGTCTACTGCCATGCTGCAGTATGTGTATCAGCACTGGTCTTGAAATAAATTGTAAAGCAGTGTTGAGTTTTTCTGTGTGGACATCATTACTTCTGTCTGGGAGAGCAGCTGTTTTTGGTTTTGTTTGTTGAATTAGCCTGTGTTCAGCCACCCTGTACAGCTGCACCTTCCCCCTCGGATTCACTGAAGCGTGGCTGTTAAAGTGGGACTGCCTAAACCTGTGGACCACCAGAGATATTGATATCGGAGCATACTAGCAGTGAGGACTTGGGGGAGGGACTACTCAATTACCAGGTAAGTCCTATGGTGGACTGTTTCACGGCAGTCATGGAAACATGGTACATGGAGAACCATGACTGGGATATCAACATACCAGGGTACACAATCTACAGAAGGGACAGGGAGGGTAAAAAAGGAGGTGGAGTAGCTCTCTACATAAGGAAAGGGATCAATGTTACAGAACTGAAAGGTAAAGGGGAGGACAAGAGGCACTGTGGGTCACCTTGGAGACAGGGAGTGGCATCACAATCCGCACAGGGGTTTTATACAGACCCCCCGTCTCAAGAGAAGGAAATGGACAAGAAAATGATAGAAGACATTCTCAAAATGGCTGGAAAAAGGGAAGATTTTGTTGATGAGGGACCTGAATATGCCAGACATTAACTGGACGACATGTACTGCAGCCACATCCAAGAGCAAGGCCTTTGTCGATGCCCTACAGGGGGCATGCCTTAGACAGCTAGGGTTGGAACACACTCAGGAGGGAGCAATATTAGACCTGGTACTCTCAAATAGAGAGAGGATCACAGATTTAGAAGTCAATAGTCATCTGGGAACAAGCGACCATTACACAGTGTGGTTCACAATATGTACAACCATGGAGACAAGCCATACAAACACAAGGATATTTAACTTTAGAAGGGCTGACTTTGGCAGAATGGGTGAATACCTAAGGAATGCACTAGCAAATGGCCAGAAAGGAGGGGTGGAAGAACAATGGAGAAAAGTCAAAACTGCCATCATGGAGGCAACAAGCCGTTGTGTGAAACATATAAAGAAAACAAAGTGGAGTAAAAAACTGCCATGGTTCTCAAAAGAGGTGGCAGGGAAGATTAGGGAAAAAAAGGTAGCATTCAAAAAGTATAAGGAATCACAGAAGGAGCACGGCAGGGAACTGTATCAGTTAAAGCAGAAAGTAGGGATGGCAGTCAGAATAGCAAAGGCCCAAACTGAGGAAAAGATAGACAACTCAGTTAAGAAGGGGGATAAAACCTTTTATAGGTACATTAGGGAGCATAGAAAGGTTAATGGAGGGATAGTGAAGATTAATAAAGGAGAGGAGAGGTGGGCAGAGGGAGACAGTGAAAAGGCAGAGATACTGAATGAATGCTTTTGCTCAATATTCACAAAAGAAGAAGAGGAGTTGTTACCTAAACCAAACAATAGAAGCACTCTGGGTAGCGGGGTTGACACCAGTCCATTTACAGAAGAAAGAGTCCTGAAAGAACTCCTAAAACTCAAGGTGGACAAAGCAATGGGGCCTGAAGGGA
This sequence comes from Neoceratodus forsteri, assembly GCA_016271365.2. Lineage (NCBI taxonomy): Eukaryota > Metazoa > Chordata > Ceratodontiformes > Ceratodontidae > Neoceratodus > Neoceratodus forsteri. The sequence goes on along the minus strand of CM057452.1, from coordinate 298,241,383 downwards.
TTCACCCCAGAATCCTAAAAGAACTAAGAGGGGACCTACTGACACCACTGACCACCCTTTTTAACAAATCATGGGAGGATGGGGCGGTACCTGAGGACTGGAGGAGGGCAGATGTGATTCCCTTCACAAAGTGGGAGCAAGGCAGAAGCAGGAAACTACAGACCTGTTAGTTTGACCTCAGTGGCAGGAAAAATGAAAGAATCACTCCTGAAAGAAAGGACTATTGCTTACCTTGAGGCCAGCAGGGCACAGGACACAAGGCAGCATGGATTCACAGCAGGAAGGTCATGTTAGATGAATCTAATCGATTTCTTTGACTGGGTGACCAAAGTAATAGACCAGGGAGGGGCTGTGGATATGGCCTACCTAGACTTTAGCAAGGCATTTGACACAGTCCCGGACAAAAGATTAATAATCAAGTTAGCCAGCCTGGGAGTGGGTCCCAGGGTGGTAGCCTGGGTAGCAAACTGGCTGCACAACAGGACACAGAAGGTAATAGTGAATGGAACTCACTCCGAAGAAAGGGGGGGTTACTAGTGGGATACCTCAGGATTCAGTATTCGGTCCAGTCCTCTTTAACATCTTTAAAGGTAACATTGCAGAGGGTCTGGAAGGAAAGGTATGCCTCTTTGCAGATGACACAAACATCTGTAACAGAGTTGATACACAAGAGGGGCTAGAAAGGATGAGAAGGGACTTGGCAAAGTTGGAGGAATGGTCAGATGTATGGCAACTTAGATCCAATGCAAAGAAGTGCAAAGTAATGCACCTGGGAAACAAAAACCCAGGAGAAGAGTACACAATGGCAGGGGTGGTACTAACAACAACAATAATGGAAAGGGACCTAGGGGTAGTCATATCAGATGACCTAAAGGTGGGCAAGCAATGTCAGAGGGCAGTAAGGAGAGCTGGGGGGATACTGGGATGCATAGGGAAGGGCATCACAAGTAGAAAAAGGGACGTGGTTATCCCTCTGTACAGATAGTTGGTGAGACCCCATCTGGAGTACTGCATGCAGTTTTGGAGACCCCATCTCTGCAAGGACATAGATAGGATGGAGGCAGTCCAGAGGAGGGCTACTAAAATGGTGCAGGGTCTGCATCAGAAACCATATGAAGAGAGACTGAGAGAGCTTAATATGTATACCCTTGATGATAGGAGGGATGGGGGGGGCATGATATAACCTTTCAAGTACCTCAAGGGAATCAACAAAGTCCAGGAGGGAAGCATCTTTCAGAAAAAGAGATGTGCAAGTACAAGGGGGCACAATTTAAGGTACAGGGGGATGGCTCAGGGGCAATGTGAGGAAATTTTTTTTCACAGAGAGAGTGGTGGAGGCATGGAACCGCCTTCCTGGAGAGGTTGTGGGGTCTAGAACAGTGGGGGAATTCAAACATGCATGCGACAGACATAAGGCAATTATAGTGAGGGGTGGGAGGAAGTAGGCTGTTTGTTAACTAGAATCTGCAGCTTATCCAATAGATAGGGAAATGGGCAGACTGGGTGGGCCAAGCGGTCCTTATCTGCCATCAAAGTCTGTTTCTATGTAACAGTGGTGGATAGGGGATTCTACTAGACTACCAGAGCATACATATTTATCAAATGGGCAATGGATGAGGGAGGGGGCTACCACTAGACTTATGTTATTTTTATTTTATTTTAAATTTGTTAACCAGGTAAAAAAAGCACTGGGCAATGTGGCCCTTTTACAGCCTTGACCTGGATACATGTGCACAAACATGACAGTAATTCCTTATACATAAAACAATAAAATAAAACACTCAACTAAAACCAAAAAATTTAAACATTTACTTTCAAGTACTCATTTACTTAATTGGCCCTGATAATACTAGTAATCACAAGGAAGTAAAAATATTAAAAGTGTGAGAGTTTGAAATAACACATTTTACAAGAACACCAGAAGTAAGAACAGTATTTTGAAAGGCTATGCCTGTAATTCAATGGAGCAAGCAACCAGCCACACCCTCTCCAGAGCTATATAGCAGTTCCTCCCAGCCACTTTCTGAAGCCTTTTTCTTTGCCCCACCATCCTCCCCTCTTCCTCCAGCAGCACACCTCTCTCCTCAGGGGGCTCCTTCCTATGGTATCTTTAGCCAAGGGAATCTTCCTGTGGCACTTCTGGGGTGGAAGGAAACTTCTTTGAGGGTTCCATGCCTTTGGTACCCCTACAGGGTGGTAATTCCCTGTAGAATAGAGAGTGCAAATGGCTAAATAGTTATTACAGCTGCACAAGCATAACACTACTCTGGTTGCGTAGGCCCATTGAAATAAGGATTTACACTGAGCTTCAGATGTTAGTGTGCATTTAAGTAAACATTTAAATTAATAAATACTTTGGTCATTTCATATTTCCAGTGGTAGACTATTCTAAAGCTTCACAGCAGTCTGCCTGAAAGCCTTCTAATTGTTTGTAGTTCTGCACAGAGGGAACGTGATTGTTTTTGGCCAAATAGTCCATCAAGAGGACTGTCTGTTTTCATATGCATGATTTTATGTACAAAACATGATTTATACAATTTATTTCTTTGGGTAAGTGGGAGCAAATTTAATTTTTCATAGAGAGTGCAGTGATGTTCTCTTTGCTTCGCTCTCAGTGTGATCTTCATATCATATTAGGGGCCGGATTCTAGAATGGTGGCACAAATTGCCGCCGAACGCACCTTGCGCCACCTGCACCTGCGACATTGACCCTGCACCCTATGCTAGTAGGGGCAGGGTCATCGCAGCTAAGTCCTGTGACTTGTGACATGTGGCCAGGTACGCCGAACTGCGGGCGTACCTGGCGAGTATGTTGCAAGCCACAACAGCAGGGCAGCGTGGTCAACCCCCCACTCATGCCCAGACCCCTAGTCACCAGCCACAAGTGCGGCAGATACCCAGGTAGCCCTAGTAGTCTAGCAGCTCCCCTGAACTGTTAAAAATAAATTCAGATCCAGTATCCTCGAGCCTAAGCCTCGATCAACATAAAATACATATTGTACATCCAATCCCTGGTATCAAGTGCCCCCAGCCATGCCAGCCCTCCTAGTACCTTCACCCATCCCCCAGTTAGTGATTGGCACAGCTCACTTCTCACCACTATACCAGCAGTTGACTTGAGTCCAGTATCAGCGGCACGTGAACAGACACGCCAGATATTAATATCTGAGCGCCTGTTCAGTATGTGCTGATACTGGACCCGGTCAGCTGCTGGTCATGGTGGTGAGAGGTGGGCTGTGCCAGTTGCCAACTGGGGATGGGTGGAGGGTGCTGGGTGGGTTGGCACGGCTGGTTGGGGGGCCACTTGACTACCAGGGACTGGGTGTACAGAATGTATTTTATGTTGATCGGGGGGCCACTAGACTACCAGGGATACTGGTCCTGTGTGCATTTATTTTATTACAGTTTGAGGGGCCACTAGACTACCAGGGATACTGGATCTGTGTGTATATATTTTATTACAGTTTGGGGGGGGCTGCTAGACTACCAGGGATACTGGATCTGTGTGCATATATTTTATTACAGTTCTGGGGGGCGCTAGACTACCAGGGCTGATGTTTTTCCACATGTGCGGCTGGCGACTTGCGGTTCAGGGCACGGGTGGGGGATGGCAGCATCTTGGCATGTCTGCAGGCAGGTCTACAGGACCCACGGGGGGTGGCCATAAGTAACATCAGCTAAATGCTGGTGTAACTTACAATGCCTGATCTCTTCCGGGGGTTCTTTCAGAATCCTGATGTGGGAACTTTGTGGCTGCCCTTCTAGAATAGGGCGCATCTGCTGCCGTAAACCCCCTAGCACCATGTCGTAGGGGGTTTATGCAGCATACCTGCTGTTCAGTGCAAGTGGCCTGCGACATGTCACAGGCCACTTTGTAGAATCGCGCATGTCGCAACTGCTGGCGTAAGTTGCTATATGCGCCATTCTACTTGGCGCAACTGATGTTACACCAGGCGTAACCCTACTAGAATCTGGCCCTATACATGCAAGTTAGTTGTTTTAAAGTCTTTTCAGATGCCCCCCTCCCCCCAAATGATACTCCTATACTAGACAGAGGGAAGCAGACAACTTTGGGCCAACACTTTCCTGGTATCCTCAATCAAGTAATGTTTTATTGCATACAATGCACCTAGCTTTTATGTAGCTACTTAGCAGTATAATCAGCATGTTTGTCAAAGTTTAAATGTGAATCTTCCTAAATGTCCAGATATTTAAATTCACTGACAACCTCCAGGCAATTTCCTCCTATTGCAATCTGAAACTCTTCCTTAATGTTTCGCATCTTTTGAGTTGTTACAGAACACCATTGCCTTGGTTTTCTTTTTATTTACAAGCCTATTTTTTGTAAACCGGTTTGCCATTCTCTCGTTCAATTTCCAAAGCTGAATTCAAATTTTTTTATATCTTCATTTTCTTCATTTGCATAAAGAACCTTGCAGCATTACACACCAAGGGGTTCATTTAGAAATAGAGAGAAAAGCATTGGTCCCATGGACCCCTGTGGAACACCATATTCTACCTTTCTTAATTCAGACAGGGACCCATTAACTCTGACCTGCTGTTTTCTGTTAGCTAGATAGTCACCTATCCAGTTTACCAATGGTTTACCAAACACTATTTTACTCAACGTGGTCTTCAGGAGGGAGTAGTCCTCCAGCTGAATATCTTGGTCAAGTCCACAAACACCACTTCTGTGTATTGTCCCATCTCCATATTCTCCTGAAGGTCATTTGTGAACCTGATCAAGGCAGTTGCCATGTTACAATCACTCATGAATCCATGCTGAGCCATTGTATGTATATCATGTAAGCAATAATACCCTCCAGGGTGGGTGGTATTGGCTATACTGGATTGCCCAGGGGTGTAACGAGGCCTGACACCACAGGCAGAGGGCCTTATAGCCCTGGAAGGTCCGGTACAGCCCAATACCAACCACCCTGGAGGATATTATTGCACCTAGAAAATTGGCACTGTAAAAAAAAATTGTAATAAAAAAAATTGTTAATGAATAGTTAGTTTAATATCAGTATTATATTAGTTTTGTAATAAAATAGTTCCTCCGCCTGCATGAGCTATGGAGTTTTGTACTACTGCAGTCTCCATAATTTGGGAAAAAAATGGTTGTCTGGAGTTGCACCCCTCCACAGCCATTTGTTTATGCCCCCCACCCCATCGTCATGCAGTGTGTGTGTTTAATTTAGTTTATTTTTTTTTTAATTTTCGTTTTGTTTACTCCATTCCCCCTGCCATGGCAATAGTTTTTTTTTTTTTACAATCACTAGCTGTTACCATAGCGATCATGACACAAAAAAGGAGAGAGTGTGTGTGTGAGCACGACTTGTGGCAGAGGGTACTTATTTTATGAAAAACTATATATATATATAATACTGTGTGCATGTATATATATATATATATATATATATATACACACATACTGTATGTGTGTGTGTGTGTGTGTGTGTGTGTGTATATATATATTTGTCTCTTTCAACAGTGGGACCAGGAGCTGTTTATTTATTTATTTATTTATTTATTTGCTTTTGGTAACCGGGTAAGCACGCTAGACAGCAAGTGCCTATTTTCAGGTGCGACCCAGGAGAATTACAGGGTAGTTACATAGAAGAAATACATAGTAAGCATAACAATCGAGTGGCGTACTCCAACAGTGGAATTTACATGAGAGAAATACATAGTCAACATTGCTATCAGGAGCAGCATACCCCAAACGGTGGGATACATAGATACATAGATACATAGACAGTGTCGGCAGATAAGGGCCTATGGCCCACCCAGTCTGCCCATTTGAGCTTGTAAGTTCAGTTTGTTTTCCTAGAAGTCTGTTGCCCCTTACCCCTGACCTCCAGAATTCCTTTATGTCTATCCCATGCATTCTTAAATCCTGTGATTGTTTCAGCCCCACCATTTCCTCTGGCAGGGTGTTCCACTTGTCCACCACCCGTTCTGTGAAGAAATTCTTTCTCATGTTTCCTCTGAATCGTCCTCCCTCCAACTTCATCCCATGCCCTCTAGTCCTGGAACATCTTTTCGCTTAAAAATAGTGTTTTCCTGCACCCTGTTCCTCTCTGTAAGATACTTGTATGTCTCTATCATATCCCCTCTCTCCCTCCTCTCCTCCAGGGAGTACATGTTCAGTTCCTTCAACCTGTCTTCATAGGACTTGTGATGCAATCCATGCACCATCTTTTTTGCCCTCCTCTGAACCTTCTCTACCCTGTCTAATAAGATAAGACACCAGAGAGATTCTAAAGCGGTAGGACACAGCAGACGGGATTAGCATATCAACAATCACAGATTTTCAAACATACAAGCTGGGGGCAAACATGGAGGTATAAGACCTCACCCTGGGTTGAAAGAGTAACAATGACATATACCCAGAGGTAGAGAGAAAACACCAAGGCGGCGAGGGAGTAAGAGCCTAGCTGGGGTACCAATGCAGATGGGATGGTGGGCTGAAGGCCTGGAGATTAGGCAGCACACAGACAAGATGCAGCAGATTTCAGGAAACTCCAGAGGGAGGTTTTGAAGGTGGAATGAGAGGTGGAAGCTCGAACTTGGGAGGGAAGGGAGTTCCATAGCTTCGGTGCGTGGGTGGTAAATGCTCTATCCCCAGAGAGGGTGCGGGTCTTAGGGACCAGGCGGGACTGGGATGCAGAAGACCTAAGCTGGTAAATGGGGGAGGAGTGTTTCAGGGGGAGAGCGAGTGAGGTGGGGGTGGCCATTTGAATTATGTTGTCAATAAAGTTTCCCATGTTGTAGATCTGGTGTTTTTCAGGGGGGAACCATTCCAGACGAGTGTAGAGCGTGCATCAGTGAGTGAGATGGGGGGCCGCAAGTGCAAAGCAGCATATGTTGTTGTACGTGGTGTCCCAGTTGGCTAGGCTGGAGGAAGGGACAGAGGCAAAGGCAACGAGACCATAGTAGAGGGTGGGCAGCAGCATTCCCCTGGCAAGTGCCAGCCGGGCAGCCGTAAGGCAGTCTTGGCCCTTGTATGCTGGCCAAAGTTTGCCATTTGTGGCATTGCATATGCTTCTGATGTGCACGGAGAGGTCAAGTTGAGAGTCAAGGTGACTCCAAGGTACTTAGCGGAGTCAATTGTAGGCAGGAGGGAGTCGAGGTACCATGAATTTTGAGGGTGTTGTGCAGAGAAGATTTTGCTGTGGCGCCAAAGAGCATGGCTTGCATTTTCTTGAGGTTCACTACGAGTTTGTGCCTGTCAAGCCATGCACTGCCGCGAGAGAAGTCCGAATTGAGTTGGGCGTTGATGCTGGGAACATCTGAGGCACTAGCTGATAGGACAAGGTCATCTGCATACATAGTGAGGTGCCCTTCTGTGGGCACAGAGGGTAAGCCATTGACAAACAGGGAGAACAGGATAGGTCCGAGTACAGATCCTTGCGGTACTCCACTGAAAACGGGTAGGAGGGGCGAGAGGGTTCAGTTGAAGCAGGTGAGTTGCTTCCTGTCCCCAAGGTAGCTGGTGAACCAGTCAAGAGAACAACGGGAGAAGCCAAGGGTCTGGAGTGTGGCGAGAAGGAGGAGATGATCTGCGCGGTCAAAGGCTTTGGATAGATCCACAAATATGGCCCCGTCAACTTGCCCTGATCAGTTGCCGTCCTGATCCTGGTTGTGACTTCAGCAAGCGCCGTTGAGGTGCTGTGGCTTTTTTGAAAGCCATGCTGACAGGGGAAGGACACTGTATTCATGGTGTGTGACAAGTTAAGTGACACTATAGCTTTTTCCAGAAGTTTACAGGCAGCTGACAGTATGGCGATAGGACGATAATTGTTGATGTCCTTAGGGTCACCGTTTTTCAGGACGGGGACAACTCTGGCAACTTTCCATATATTGGGGATGACCCCTGTGATAAGCGAGGCATTAAATATGTGGGCAAGTGGCCTGGCAAGGTATGGGGCCCCCAGGCTGAGGAGCCTAGGTTCGAGGCCATCATGACCCACTCCCCCGTGGTGAGAGAGACCGGCAAGTAGAGCCTGGGTCTCACTCACAGAGATCTTCTTGAGGTAGAAGGGTGGACGGGAAGGCGGGGAGCCGCAAGCATGTGCCGGAAGGGCAGACTGTGAGGGGGTGGCAGACGGTAGGTCCGTGAAGAGGCGGTTAAAGGAGGAGGCAATGGTTAGTGAGTTGTTACAGTTTGCCTCTCCAATTGCCATGTCGGTAACTTGAGCTTTGGTCAAGCCACCGACGAGACTTTTTATGTTCATCCAGAAACGTTTAGGGTCTCGAGCAGTGGCAATCAATGCAGAACTGCAGTATTGGCTTTTTGCAGCACGTATCGCCCGCTTACAGGAGTTTCTAAGCTGACGGTACTCCTGGAGGTTGTTTAGGTTGCGTGATGCCCTATGTTTTTTCCAGGACTCGTCACGCCACTTTATAAGAGAGAGGAGCTCACTGTGAAGCCATTTCATGACCAGGCCTCTGACACGCCTCTTGGATAGGGGAGCATGCCTGTTCTGAAGCAGGGTATAGGCCGCAAGGAAGAGGTCAAGGGCTGCAATGGGGTCGTGTGTAGCCAGGACATGGTCCCAAGAAACACCCTGCAGGTCCATGAAGAAGTTCGGGGTTATGAGTTTCGAGTAGTCCCTCATAGTTACCACTCTGCTGGGGGCCTTGGGTGGGTTAGAGCCCCATATACAGTAAACTGGTGAGTGGTCCGAGATGGAGTCTGGGAGGAGTCCTGATTTGACAATTTTGTTGAGCCGACTACTAAGGACCCAGTCAATGAGCGTCCCCTTGCCTCCATGATAGGAGAGCCTGGTAGGTTCCGCAATGACTTGACTGAGGAGAGGCTGAGAGAATTGGTTTGCACAACTTCATGCTTGGGTCCGAGCCAGTTTATGTTAAGGTCACCAAGTATGAGCGCTCGTTGAGTCCACCTTCCCCGGAGTAGCTCCAGGAGGACGAGAGTCCCTGTACTCCCCCCTTGGGAGGGTTGTATGCACACACTATGTGCACCTTCTTGGTGTTGCCGAGTAGAAGAAGTAGGTGGAGAAACTCACAGGGTAAGGGTCCCTGGGTTTGGTGCAACACTGTGGAAATGGGTAGGTGGGTCCTGTGGAATACAAGTACTCCCCCACCTCTTTTGGTGCCAACCCTGTCGAGTCTAGCCATGCCATACCCTGGGACTGCACAAGCCGAGTCAGGGGTGCGAGGTTTAAGCCATGTTTCAGTAATGCACAGAACGTCAGGCTTGTAGTGGAAAGTCCAAGCTGATAGCTCCATGTGATTACAGAGGAGGCTACAGATGTTCAGGTGGGCTATCTTTAACCCCTTGGCCGCCCCCCAGGAAGGGGGGGCAGAAGGAGACTGGGCACAGAGGGGGACCCAGGCTGAGGGCTGACGAGCCAGGCTGAGTGGGGGGAGGCCATGTCATAGAGTGTGTGCTACCCAGAATGCAGCACCCTACACTGAGTCGGTGGACACCAGTCAGAAGTGTCAGGGTAGGGAGAGAAAGGAGGGATATGTGGAGGGGTGAACAGAAGAGGGACTGATAGGAAGGATAGGTGTGGGGTGAGCAGAAGGGGACTGATGGGGGTCTATGGCAGGTGCTGGAGACCGTGATTTAAGGCAAAGGAGAGAGAGAGAGAGAGTGGGTGGGAGAATGTCCCTACAGGAACAAAAATAGTGTGCGGTTGCAGGTGGGGGGGCTGGGGCATCTAGGGCAGGGTAGCTAGTGACCGTGAGTAAGGGCAGAGGGAGAGAGTGAGAGGAGGGTAGGCGAAATCCCTACTGGACCAGCAATAGTGTGCACTTGCGGGATATACAGGTCTAGAGAAGTGTCTGTTAGAGGATTTTGAGGAAAAGCCCCTAGTGGCAGAAAGGTATAGCCTGCATATGGAGAAGTGGGCTAGCACTATAAAGGCGAGTGCCGACCAAGAGTGGCGGTGGGGGCGGCGGGGCAGCCGGCGAAGCTGGCGGAGCTAGTACTGCACACTGAAGAGCCTATGCAACTGCAGCAACTCATGGTAAGCAAGCAGAAGCAGAAGGCAAGCAGGGACGAATTCGGAGAGCACCACCCGCACATGCAGCGAGTCACTTAAAGTACCCAGGGATTCACTATCCACCCAAGCCCTCCCCAGGTAATCTGTTGAAGTAACTTAGTTAAATCTTCCAGATAATGGGCAGATTCTCAAAAGTACCACTTGTGAAAAAACAGTCTTCACTCCTACGCTGATCTGGAGAGCCTGTGCAACTGCAGCGACTCATGGTACCCCAGTCGGGAGGTCTGGGGCAGTGCACCAACATGAATTCACCAGCAGATAAGGTAGGCAGTAATCACAACTTCAGAAAAGTCAGAACGTAGTGGAGTCCTACTCCGTTAAAAATTACCTTCAGTGGGAGCCTGTGGGAGCCTTCACCGGCAATCATGTTCTTGGGGTGGAGGTGGTGGAGGGCCTGGTCGGCAGCCCTCACGCACTGCAGGGACCCTTCTTCTTCAGTGGAGCCTGTGGGATCCTTCACCGTGATCGAAGTTCTCGGGGGTGGAGGGCCTGGTCGGCAGCTCTCACGCACCACAGGGACCCTTCTTCTTCAGTGGGAGCCTGTGGGAGCCTTCACCAGCAATCGAGTTCTCGGGGGGGGTGGAGGGCCTGGTCAGCAGCCCTCATGCACCGCAGGGACCCTTCTTCTTCAGTGGGAGCCTGTGGGAGCCTGTGGGAGCCTTCACTGGTGATCGAGTTCTCGGGGGGGGGTGGTGGAGGGCCTGGTCGGCAGCCCTCACGCACCGCAGGGACCCTTCTTCTGTTGCAGTTGAGATCGGTAGAAGAAAGCGCAGTCTAAGCAGATGTGTGCATTTGGGAGGTGAGCATGGTCGAGGAGTCACTTTTCAGGAAGCTGATGAGACTGGAAAGTTCTCCTGATATGGAAAAAAAGGAGGTGGTTTGCTTTTGTTTTGAAATGTCCAGAAAATGTGTTATTTCATGTTGTGGGTCACAACCGAAGAAGGAACATTACTTGAGAATGCAGCCAGCATTCGCGTGTCCTGAGCACTGTGCGTTGGTCTACTAAGTAAGGCAAGGAGAGAGTGGTGAATGGGAAAAGGGTTTTTATTCATTTTTTAACATGCACGCCCCTGTTGCAGTTCTATAGTGACAGAAAGATGCGAGTACACTGACAGGGAGCAGGACATCAAGAAGCATGACGGCTATCACGTGACACACTGCCACATTATAGTACTGAGGTGCGAGTTGTGTGTAGCTTCTTTTATTTTTTTTTTTAATGTGAACATTGGGTGATTGTTTATAACTAAACAGACTGGATGGGCAGGGGAAGGTAGCAAGTCGCATACAGTGTGTAAAATGGTGGCAGTTTGTAAATGAGCATGGGCGGGGGACTGTAGATCCCATATGTGTGTGTGTGTGTGTGTGTGTGTGTGTGTGTGTGTGTGTGTGTGTGTGTGTGTGTGTGTGTAGTGAGCAAGCGGAGGCTAAGGCTCATGCATTCAGGATACTGATCTGCAGGGTAGCCATGATCGGGACTTCAATTATATGAAAAGAAAAAGTACCACGGAGCATTTTGAAGAGGCAAATGAACCTCAGTGACTGACATTTATTAACTGACAAATTTTGTGCTGGGGGGGATAGTATCTCTCATTAAGCGAGACAACAACATGGTGGCAGTCTTAAATTGAAAATTTTAATGGGTGCAATGATTTTAGAAGGTAATCAGGCAAGAGAGACTGGGGTTCATTGTTGCCTGCTACCGGACCAGCTGGTTAGGTGCCTCAGCCAATCAAAGTGAAGATATTTCTGTACCCATTTTCTAATGTTTTCTAAGTATTCCATGATTTGTGTACAGTATATAACACCCTTTGCTGGATCTTTTCACTAAGGATAACAGTGATATTGGCCTGTAATTGCTCATTATATTAGCTTGTCTCCCACCCCACCCCAGACTACCAGGGATCTCACTAAAGGTATAGTGTGCCAAGGTTAGGTGTGGGATTGGGGTTACCACTAGCATCAGGGATTTGTTTTTCGACACAGCAGCACCATGAACATGGTTTGAGGAGTTACTACTGGCACCATGGATTTGCTAATTTACACAGTAGCACTGAGACTGAGACAGGAGATGGATACTGACTTGGGAATGAGCAGCACTGCTGCAGAAAATTCAAGTCCCCGCTAGGCCCAGAGATGAGTGGCACTGTAGGAGGCAAGATAGAGACATCAAGACAGAGCATGTTCATGTTAACGTGCATTCACAAGTTGTTCACTACCAGTGAAAGCACAGTCCCTACACAAATTAAAGGGGAACAGTCTGCACGAACAGTTCCACACTCAAGTGTGGGGCTGGTCCCAGTGTGTACTATCTGTGCAAGAACATTTTGGTTTATTTACTATTTACTGTAGCATAATAGGTAATGTCAGAATAATTTTGCTTAGTTCTACACTAATGTCTTCTATTACTACAAATTCCAGAATTCCCTGCAGCTGACATCAAAGCAGTAGGGAGCAGTGGGAGATTCAATAGCCTACAGTGCATATTAGAGTTTTTATAATCTCTGAGCAGATATTTTCTGGGTTTGCTTTTCTCCAGGGGTTAAATACAGTCCTCTATGACTGTGCTTAGCCAAGGGAGGACAGCGAGACCAGCAAACAAAAGATTAGAGCTTATATAAACTCTAATTGAAAGGCTAAAGCCTGTAGTTCAAGGGGACGGTGCAACTGGCCACACCCCCATTTGGACCATTTAAGGGCCACTCCCCTCACTATTCACATGAGTGTTTTTTCTTTGCAGCTGGAGGCTCTGTCAGTCTGTCTTTTCCCCTGGAGCCTGCTGGGGCCTCCCCCCCTCCTTGCTGCTGTGCTTGGACTTTGCTTGGTTTGTGCTGGACTTCTGTTGTTTGTGTTGTCCTGCTTCTGGTTTCTATTATTGTGCCTCCGGCTGTGCTGAGTGCTTCCTTGTGTGCTTGTTTTTCTGTTCTATGTCTGTGTTTTCTCTTGCGTTTCTTTTGGGGGTTTTAGTTTTCCTAATATCTCGTTGTCTTTTGTTTGTTCTATATTCATCTGCCTGTGTTCCAGGCTCCTACCAAACCTCAGTTTTCCTACACTTGTTATTGTATGTTTCGGCTCTCTCTGCAGTTTGCTGCCTCCTGCTCCACTTAATTGATTACACCTGGTTCAAGGCTCTGCTTCCTAGCTAACAACTATTCCCTGTTTTATCACCTTATAATGCCCTAACTCTACCTTAAAGGCATCTACAGTATCATGCCTCTTATTCAATTCACTATTCCTGCTGAAACCATAGCAATCATCTGCTAAACCTCATCAATTTAATTGTGCTAAATCTCAATCACTGGCATTCCAATCTCATTGCTTCAACCACTGGCATCACAGCCTCTCACTGCCTACATACCTACCTTCTATGTCTCTGACTTGGTGGGACTCAAACCTGAGTCTCCTGCATCTCTATATACTCTCCATGGGATTCAAACCTGCTTACATGCAATTATACCAAGCAATTGCTGTTGTTTTCAGAGCATTGTCTTTCCTTACACTTCCTATACTCTGGCCTGCTTTATAATTTACTCCAGGGCATGTCGGCTTTGCTGCAGCTGCTGCCGTTCCTTATTTAACCTATTAATTAGCTGCTTGATGTCATGGTGTCATGTCTGTGGCTGTTTTGTTTTTCCTATGGTGGGTGACTAAGCTGTTGCAGTGGGCATTATGGCTCCAGGCAGCGGGAGCAGCTTCATATTTTTCTTGTGTTTAATCAGCCACTGGTTTTGCCTGGCCTCCTATTGATGCTCCGCATAGCCTTATTGCACTACACAAACAACTCTTCCTGTTTTTTGACCTACCAATGCTTATATACCTACCTATAACACTCATATACCAGCCGTCATGGCACTAATGCACTCAGCCTTCAAGTCCATTTGTTGTATGGATGTAAAATTTTATTGATCAGTCAAATGACCATTACAATCAAATAATAAATATTTGTTTCATACATAAATATGTATTATAACACATAGATATCATAAATAACAATCTTTAAAACAATGGTGTGCCCTCATAACAAGAATGAAAGAATAATTATTTCTGTACCACATAATTTTATAGAGAAATTTTGATTATTCTCTAGATCATTTTAATATAAAAATTAACAATGTGCAATATTATTGTGAGATTGAAGCATTCAGATGGAATCCTCTAAATGATTATTTTTAGAAGGGAGACCACGGGGGTTAACACTTTAAGACCATGTGATTTTGGCAGAAAAGTCAACAGTTGTTGAGGTTGATATTGTTGTTGGCTCAATAAACTTCCTAGCAGATGATATCTATATTTCTCATACAATGGGCACAACAGAATCAAGTCCAAAAGGTCATCTTGTCCCATTCCACAGTTGCATACAAAGACCCTGTTCTTTTCACCTTTGATTTGAGCCCTTTTGTTATTCAAAAAGACTCAGAGCTAAATCTTGTAAGCAGTTTCCTCTGTCTTCGATTTGTTAATAAGCTTAAGCTAATTCTCCAATTTATGTTCTCTGTTGTTTTAGCTAACCAAGCAGAGGCCCTAGATTGTTTACAGGTTTCTAGGTCCCTTTATATAAAAATATCTCTAACTCTGTTGTTAACTGTCCTTTAATGTCCTCAAATGGACTTCAAGGCTATCAACAATTATATTTAGCAAGCCATAAGGTTTAATAAGCTTCTCAGCTACTAACATACTAGGAAAAATTACATCATGTTGTCTGTAGCTTAAGGCTTCCTCCAGACACAGATGAGAAAGCCTATCTGAAGGCAACCTATAAATTTTAATCCAATAGTTGATTAGTCTTCGGCACAACAACACTCAACTGAAAGCTGGCCTAATTCAGCTCTAACCAGTGCCGAAGGAACACTATTAGAAGTCCCATTATTCTCTTATAAAACTTATTTAAACTGACATCCAATGTTCCTTTGCATTATAGTCCCCAAATTTCTGCTCCATATAGCAGTTGACTTTTAATCTTTGCTCCAGCAACCATTAAGCTTCCCTCTAGTGATTTCCCTCCATATTTATGGGAAAAAGATAATAATATTGGTAAAAAACTGTCCGCCTTTGCTTTTGCAGTCTTTATATGAGCACCCGATTTTCCGTTCTCACTGACTGTGAGTCCCAATAGCAGAATTCTTTCACAACCCCCAATTTGTGATTGTTTATATAATATCGGAATTATTTTTTATTACCGCCAAATACCACAACTTTGGTTTTATCATAATTTATCTGTAAGTCTGCATTTGTACACTCTTAATTGAAATTTTTCCAAACTCCTAATCATACCTAAGTGACTGGTAGAAAGAAGGGCAACATCATCAGTATACACCAAATATGATTTTGGTTTTCATCCAATTTTTGGTAAATGAAAATCTGAATCATGCATTTCATTCAGTACTGTAGAGAAATATAAATTAAATAACACGGGGAAAGTGTGCACCCTTGCTTCACCCCTATATTGTTTTTGAACCAACCACTTAGATCACCCAAGTCACTGTATCTGACACTAGTATAGCTGTTATAATGTAAAAGTCTAATCATCTCCAATAGTGATTGATCCATCCCAATTTCCTTCAGTTTTTCCCATAAGAGGGTTCTATTAACCATATCAAAGGCTGCCTTAAGGGCAAAAATGTACAGTAGATTTTTGTTTTTGACTACATTGTACTTATGGAATTGTATGAGATAAAGTTAAGCACTGATCAATCATTGAATGATTATTTTTAAAACCAGCCTGTGCCTCATCTATCACCTTATTATTCTCAACCCATCCTATTAATCTGTTATTTAAGATTCTTGCAAAGACCTTTCCTACAGTATCCAAAAGACTAATTGGTCGATAGCATCCAAGGTCCTTCCTTTCGCCCTTCTTAAATATTGGAATCATGATGTTCAGTTTCCAGCTATTTGGGATATCTCTGGTTTTCCAGATGTAATTAAATAAATTATAAAAGAAAGGGATCCAAAAGTGCTTTGTTCTTACTATTACATCCAAAGGGACCCCATAAGGACCAGGGTCTTTTCTTCTTCTAAAAGAGTTTAGTACAACTTCATTTTCTGAGGAAGTGATCTCAAATAATGGAACAGACTCTCTCTCTCTCTCTATCTATTAAATTAGATTCTTTTGTACTGATAAATAACCCTGACGAACCCTATAAAATACTTTTTTGAAATGATTAACCCATATTTCTGGTTCAATGTGTGTCTCAATATGAATATAATTTTTTGTGCCAAAATTTATGATATCCCAAAATGTTTTACTATCTTTTATTAGAACTGATTTTTGAAGGTCAGTCCATAATTGTTCAATACACCTCTGTTTGTTCCTGATCAGCACTGCCCTATATTCTTTTCTTTCTTTATTCATTAATTTGTTAATATTCCTGTTAGGATTTTGTTTTAATTGTCTACATTTTTGATTCAACAATTTTCTTGCCCTTTTGCATTCTTTATTAAACCATGATAATCTTTCTCTAGAACGTATGGGGACACCCTTCGATATGCTATAGGCAATTGTGTTTATGATATTATTATATACTGAGATCAATGAGAAATCACAGGGTTGCTCAGACAACTCCAATAATCTAGACAAGATGCCTTTGGTTTCAAGGAAAGCATTGCAATTATGTCCCTCAATTAGATTCCTCTCAATACCTCTTTTACTTTTCTAATATAAAGAGCCATTCTTTCCTTTTCACAAATACATTTTTCAAATAGAATTTCTAATTCTAAGGACATATGTTAACTTTCAGGTCTGGGGACTAAACATAATGAGGAACAATCATTAATGAGATTCAAACTCACTTAGATATAGTCAATTATAGAACAACCATTTCCTCCCAGAAAAGAGTATTGCCCATCAAAGTCCGGCAGGCATCTACCATTCAGGAGCAACAGATTTTTATTTTTCAGGGCTTCATTTAAGTCTTTATCTTTCTTATTGGTCATTTTGTATTTAGAATTTCTTATAAGCTTTAATTTAGTATGACTATGGGCGGTAATAGCTTCAGTAGTATCCTCAGAGCAACCCTGAAGTTCACCCAACCTTGCATTAAAATCTCCTATCATAACTATATTACCTAATGGGTAATCAGTTTCTATTTTCTGAATTAATTCTCCTAATGATATAAGATAATCAGCATCCCCATTAGTACTACCTGCAGGATGGGAATAAACTTTAATTATATGCCATATCTTTTTGTTTTTTTCTGTTGAGTCTGTTTGTTCATGGACTCTCCCTTCCTGTACTGGCATCCCTTCCAAGTCTGGCAGCATATCATGTTTACTGATTTTGAACCTCACCTCCTACCTTACCAGCTTTGCAGCTCCTTTTACCTAACTGGCTTCACAGCCTCCTCCTCTCAACTGTCAGTCCTGGGCTTCACCCAGCCTTGCCATTCACTTACCTATAATATACAATTCAATTCACTCCCAATTTGGCTTTCTAATAGACTTGGTCGGCATTCATTCCTGTGGTTGACAAATACTATTTTCCTTAACTAGGCTACGAGAGGGGTCATATTGCTCAGCCTGACCTACAGTAGATACAGGTCTAGCCACATCAGCTTTCATCCAGTCAAGACTCACAAGAGGGTCCACAGTGCTCAGTCTGACCTACAGGTATGTACAGGTCTCCCCATGCCTGCCATCATCCATTACGACCCATGTGCAGGTCCCATGCTCATTACAACACACTTTTTCACATTTTGGAGACATGACAACCATATACAGTACTTTCAGGACTCAGGGCAAGCCTTGTGGCTGATGGTCTCTCTCTGCACCCCGAAGACCACATCTTGAGCATGCAAAACTTGGGCAGGGTCCTTCTCACCTGGAAAATAGTTGAGAATGTCCTCACTCTGGGTGGACCTTCAGTCATCAACCATACCGATGGCACCTCTCAATGTAGCATTTAAGACTTCAGTGGCAAATGGGTGGGGCTCTCATGGGAAGGGTCCCTTTAGCTGCCCAAGCAGGTTTGGAGGCACCCTTTAAAGCTATTCTCCCTACAGCCACCTCTGGTTCACCTGGTTTGTTTTTATATTGGTAGGCTGGCTGAGTACCCCAGTGGCTGCTACTCTCCTCTTCCCACCTTGGAGGTTGGCACCAAGATGCCCCAGTGTTGCAGAGTTCACTTGCAACCTCCACGGCATTTCCTTTAGAGGGCTAGAGGAGAGTGTTCCCCAAAATTGTAATTTCCTGCATTGGTCTACTAAATTGCAGTAGCTGAGCCATCACTAAACAAAACTATCCCAAAGCCTGGAGAGAAGGTGACCTAGGGCTTGGATCCCAGAGGTTTCCTCCTCAAAGGGTTTTTCCTCTCCTCTGTGCCAGTGGCCATAATACTAGACAGGCATAGGTGTAGCCCTAGGTCACATAGTTAGGTTTCCACTGTTGGATGGAATCAGGTGGCTGCCCCGTATTTGTCCCTTCTCCCCCATTGGCTGTTCTCTCTGTCCTTAGGAAGTCAGGCCTCCACACCTTACAGTAAGTCCACTGAGTGGGTCACTATTCACCTGTCATTTCCTGCCTACTCTACTCAAACAATATGACCAACTGACCCATGCCATCAACTGAACCCATGTTACCAATCGACATACATACAGATCTTCGGCCCTGATAAGTGTTTACCATCTTGTATGCTTTGCTCAATACTCTTTTTGGGCTTCTTCCTAAGGTATCTTTAGCTAAGGGAATCACTCCTGCAGCACCTCTAGGGGCAGAACCCTCTTCTAGGGTTCCTTGCCTTTGTGCACCTACAAGGTGGTATATCCCACAGATAAAGAGGTGAGCAGTCAAAGCTTATCTATGTTACACAAGCACGAAACCAGTTGCACAGGCACATTAAATTGAAAGGCAAAGCCTGGTAGTTCAAGGCAGTACAAATGGTCACGCCCCATTCGACCCATTTAAGTGCTGCTCCCTTGCTATTCACTTGAGTGTTTTTTTTCCCTCCTCCTCCAGCAGCATTCTCTCTCCCGTGAGCTTCTTCCTAAGGTACCTTTAGCCAAGGGAATCACTCCTGTGGCACCTTCTAGGGTGAAACCCTCTACTAGGGTTCCTTGCCTTTGTACCCCTACAGGGTGGTATATCCCATGGATAAAGAGGAGAACAGCCAAAGATTATCTATGTTACACAAGCACAAAACCAGTTGCACAGGCACATTGAACATGTACTACAGGCTACTGAATCTCTCACTGCTGCCTACTACTCTGATGTGAGCTGCAGGGGATTCTGGGATTTGATGTAACAGAAGATGTCAGCCTAGAACTAAGCAAAATTAGCCTGATACAATCAACTATACTACAGTAAACAGTAAGTAAACCAAAATGTTTTTGCACCCAAAATGCACATTGAAAGCAGCCCCGCACTTGAGTGTGGGCCTCTTGATGCTGACTGTTCCCCTGTGACAGAGTGCATTCTTGATTGGTTCACTGCCTGCTTATGGGACTGTCAAGCACAGTTCATCATAGCTCACCAACAGTATCACTGTAGTACTGTATGTAAGTGTCAGTATTACCAACAATTAGGTGCAGTAGTTAGTTCATTCACTCATTTTTCAGCTAATGTCCCAGCCCCCAATACACTGCAATGGCACAGCTCCAAAATGTTTCTCATTTCGATCCCCAATAGGAAATGTAGCCTGCTATGCAGACCAGCCCTACCAAGAACCATCTGATGACACATGAAATGGGTATGAAATATAAGTTCTCTGGAGAAACCCAAAAAGGTATCCAACTAACTTTTTGTAATAATGTGTTTAAAATGTGTAAATAATATGATGAAACAAGTGTTATATTAAAAGCTTAAATTCCATTGTAATTTGGCTAGTCAGATTGATTTCTTTAGTCTGATGCAGTTAAGGAGGCAACAAATTATTTTATTTATTTAGTTTTTGTTGACCGGGTAAGTGCACTAGACAAATCCTGCCTATTTTCAGGCACGACCCAGAGGAGGGGGATACAGATGAATGCCAACTGACCTTGAACCAGATTAAGCTGTTGGTGGTATTTTAGTGAATGAGGGAAATTTGGCCAGGACACCGGGGAAATTCCCCTAGTCATCAGAGGGGGAACCTCTGTCCAAGATGGCGGACGCACCCTTGCCTTCTGAGGAGGGAGCTATGGAGATGGGAGATTTGGTCTCTGCTCCTACCTCTGATCAAATGGAGACCATGATGCCAACAACAGATGTTTTGCCTGTTGCTGTTCCTACTTCAACTTTAAGTTCTGCTGCTCATACTAAGGATGCTATACCTAGCCCTCTGTTTACTTCTTATGGAACTGACTTGCTGACTTGCGTGCCTACAGTTGACTTACCGGAGGATTTTACTTCATCTGATTCTGAAAACAACTGTTTGACAGCACAAGATATCCGGGACCATATTGCAATGGCGGAGCGCCGTTTTGCTAGTGCAAAACTGAAAATGCACAGAGATATGCAATGCCTGAGAGCAGACAGCACAGATGCATCTTCCACTCGGGTGGAAGCTCTTGAAGATTTACCTGACTTGTCTCCTTTACTGCCTGTTGCTGTGACAGGCTCTGACCCAACCTGTGTGTCGGTAGCTGAAGCCCTACAGCCTGTTCCCCTGCTGCCTGCAGTACAAACGGATTTGGTTTCTTTTTCAAACCTGCTTCCATTACATCACAGAGTTCCTCACATGTACAAGACTTATCTACAGTAAATGCTCCCTGCCGCCTGCAGTACAAACAGATTCGGTTTCATTTCACTACCTGCTTTATTTCATCGCAGAGCTCTCACATGTACAAGAATCATCTACAGTAAATATTAATAAAACGCCTACCTGACTCTTGAATCGGCACTGAGAGGTGCTGGCTGGGTTCAGGGTACTGTCCCAGGAAGTTGGAAGTCGGGTCCATCTCCACCCGGGCCCCCACCCTGAAGATTTTCCGAGCTACAGAGCAAGATAGGAGCTTCAAAAGTCACTACTGACCTCTTGTGTCTCCTCATGAACTGGAGCTTACAGAACCCTGTGTTGGATTATTTGAAGGGTTCTCCACCTCAGGCCCTCTTTCTACTACTTCTATAGAGACTCTGGCTCCCCACCATCACAGCCTCCTCCCAAAATATCAGGACCAAGCTGCTCATATTCTTCATTCTTTAAATTTCCAATCCAGGCTGCTAAGAGACATAATGCTGTTCGCTTGGCATACCTGGGGGTTACTGAGCCACCTAATCGGGTCTATGTGGCACGACGCTTATAAAAGATTCTTTAAAATTCTTTTCCCATGAAATATATGTTAATTCATATCTCTGGTGAAACCACGCTTGACCTTAATTTCCAAACATCTAGGGATTGGAGCTTTTTGGTCAAAGTATAATTCTCTGTGGACTACTGCATTACGGACCCCATTTCAGGCTATTCCTCTTTCTAAACCTACTTTTAAGACAATTACTATTCTGTTTCGTAATGAGGGAGTTGAGGTGGAGGATGTTGTGTATTGGCTGAAACAGCATTGTGACATCCAGGGACAGCCTGAAGCCATTTTGGATACCGAGAACATTTGGACTGGGGGCTGGAAGTTTAAAGTCTTGTTACGATCAAATGATTCTGGGGTTGTACATCTGCCTAACTCTTTTTTTATAGGCCGAGATAGGGGAGGTCTTGTTCTACCTGGGTCAGCCGAAGGCTTGCTATCGGTGTGGTGACCCTGCACATCTTAGTAATATATGTGATAAAATGAAATGCAACATCTGTGGGGAATAGGGCCACATAGGGGCACACTGTTTGAATGAATGTAGATGTAACCTCTGTGACGAACAGGTGCACACCTTTCAGAATTGTAAATGGGCTGCACATAATCAGGAATTTCACAATGGTGGAGTGGACCTGCGCTTTATTATTACACAGGCGCAGAAGGCCCATCTCCGGACCACCTTGGCTGTACCTCCTCCTAAGGCAGCCCAGCCCTTACTGCAGGCTTCAGTGCCTGTTGTATCCTCTGAGGTTGTACCTCAGATAGTTTCCTTCATGGACAACCCCTTGCTTGAGATTTCTCCTGTCCCCGATCCTGCCCAGTCTAATTTTTCCTGTTCAGGACCCGGTCCCAGGTCCAAGTACTATGCCCTCCCCCAAGTGCTCACCAGTGTTATACGTAGAAGGTCACTGAGAAATAACCTCGGGTTGCACCATCTCCTGTGAGTGGTCTGGAACCCCCAATGTCCTTTCTCTAATTCTTTTGAACTTCTCCAACCCTTTCTGATGACGCTGAGGTGAGTCAGACTCTTCCTCCATAGCTTCTTCTCTCCTGATGGTACCACTGTCTCTCGAGTTGCACTTGTACTGGCCTTTCAGAAGTAAAGGCCAGAGTAAAACTTAAAGCGTAAGAAGGTGGTTGGGAAAAGGAAATTGTAATATGTATTTTTGTCTGTTTTCCTTTTTTGTGCTATGTGTCACTTTGTTTGCCATACTATTAATGTAAATAGTATAGTTGCACATTAAAAGGAGATTGATTTTTTCCTTTACGGCTTTTGCCTTTGGGTTTAATTTTATTACAGGATACTAGACTTCATACTACACATGAGATCCAACAAGCACAACAGGACTGGTTACTGGGTCCTTCTTTTTTGGTTGATTGGTCAGAACTCTTGTTCAGGACTGGGAATTTTAATTAATATCCCAGATTTTCGTTTGCTTAAATTGTTTGATGTAGCCCCTGGTAGGGTGCTCATTATAGATTTTGTCATTGGGTCCTGTCCATACTGGGTGATAAACATTTATGCCCCTCAAATCAAAACTGAACGCATAGCTTTATTTACTTTGCTTTATCCATATTTGCACACTTCTTTTCAGGTATTGTTTGCTGGTGACTTTAATTGTGGCTTGAGTCTTCAAGATAAGAGCTCCTTTGCTGCTACAAAGAAACTGTTTTGTGATTCCCACGAATTGGGTAAATTGGTTCAAGTCACCCACTTAACAGACTCCCTATCTCTCCTTTACTACACAACACACCCCTACCTTCCAAAAGGGTAAACTAGCCACACGTATTGATTATGTGTTTTCCTCTCCTACAGTACCAATTATTTCTGCCAAAGTTCAAGCGGTTGAGTTTTCTGATCATAAGCTGCTTTCTGTTGGTTTTGATTCTGTTGTCTCTTCCTGTAAAGGTCCAGGTATTTGGAAATTCAATGCATCTTTGTTGCAGATTCCGATGTTTATGCAGTCCCTTCTGTCCTTCATACAAGCCCGTAAATCTATTTTTATTTGTTATGAAGATCCTGCTCAGTGGTGGTTAGACACGAAACATGATCTGGTCACTTTTTTCAAAACTTATAGTCATTTAAAACGTAGGAGGGAATATCTAGACTATTTGCAGAAGAGGGTACATTTTCAGTCATTATTAACCATAGAGTACACGATGGGGCAAGACCTTTCCCAACAAATAAAAGTCCTACAGAATGAAATGTTGACTTTCCAACTACGGCAATCACAACAACTTTATTACCAACATAAATTCTGTACTGTTGGAACACGTGATGTTATTTGTCCTTTGAATCTAATTCCCATCAGACTGCCTGAAAAAATATGACGTGTCTTCTAAATTTAGAAGGGACCTTATGTTCCTCACAAACTGAGATTTGTCATATTGTAACAAATTATACTACAGCCCTTTTTCTCCCTCCTGCTGTGGCTGATAACAGTGTGACTTTGTATAGTGGCCTTGATATCCCAGCTCCCTCACAGCTATGTCAGGACCAGGCTTGTTCTCCCATCACAGAGCAGAATTTGACATTGGCTATTTCTTCATTACCTGTACAGAGAACTCCTGGTCTGGATGGGCTCCCTGCTGCCTTATATAAGGGTCTGGGTGACCATTTGGCCCCAGAACTTACATCTGTGTTTAATTCTCTGTCAACATGAGAATCTATCCCTTTGGAATTTACTAAGGGTACTTTGATTTACATTTATAAACAAAAATGTGATATCCATTCTCTAGAGAATTGGTGACCTTTATGTATGTTGAACACCAACTTTAAGCTCTTAACGAAAATTATTGTAAAGCGTTTGGTGAAGATTGCGGAGGTGGTTTTGCATCCCGCCCAATCCTGTTCTGTGCCTCAAAGGAGAATTTCTGATCATTTGATCCTCTTACTGCACTTCTCTAATCCCTTTCTTAGCCAGGTCATTTGTCCCTAGGTGGACAATGACATCCAGCTCCCTCCCTGTGCAGCTGCTACGCAATCCTGGAATAGCTTGGCAGAAGACACCAGGAGAAAGGACTGCTGTGTGACTGAACTTCTCTGCTGGGACTAAAGTAGAAGAACTTTTGTATTTGACCTTTAATTTAGGGTAAAAAAACTAACATACAAAAAAAAGTGTGTGTTTGGGTTAACTGAACTGAATGGGTATCTGAAGAGTTATCTAGGTGTAAGTCTCAGGTGACTGAAAGGACTTAACTGCTGTGAGGTTTAAATTACTTGTAGAAAGATCTGGTAAGTAGGGGGAGTGGCTTAGCTAGAAGGAAGCTACATTTAAAGACTGCCTTAGAAAGTTTCTGCTAATAGCTTGGCAGAAGACACCAGGAGAAAGGACTGCTGTGTGACTGAACTTCTCTGCTGGGACTATATTGCCCTCCTTCCCTCCCCTCCACCACAAGCTAGCTCTATTTTTATAGGCACATGATTTGACTGACAACAGGAACTTCCTGTTTAGGGGCAGGAAGTGAGTGATCACAGAACCACCAAGGACCCACCATCCTAGAAGGGCAAGAGTAGCTCTCCGGCCCCCTCTAGCTGCTGGAGGTCTGCCTCTGAGCAAGTAAGTGGTCTACTGAGAAATATAGGATATTCTTGTCTCAGAACAGGACAATCAGGGCTTAAAGGGCACAGGCAGAAAGTAAGGAGAGAGAAAAAAAGAGGAAAGAGTAAGGATTGCAAACAGTTAAGGGGCCAGAAATAAGACATGATTGAGTTGTGCAGTGCAGTGGCTGTGGAGCAGCAGTCTTCCGGGAGATGTTCTGAGGATGCGGTGTTGTCCCATCTGCAGGCACCTCTCTGGGCTGAGGGAGGAGGGTGCTCATCTCCAGGCTGAGTTGGCCAGGATTTGTGGGACCTCCTTCCATCCAGGGACCACCAGTGCCACTGCCGTTGCCTCAGAGGTTGCCAAGAAAGAGGAGCGGTTGGACCACAGTGGGCTCAGGGAGGGTGAGGGTGGTGGAACAGAGGTGCATCCCTCCCATTGTACCCTTCACAACCTTGCTGCCATTCTGGCAAAGTGTGTTCTATGGAGGCACCTACAGTGGAGACCAAGGAGGATGCTGGGAACCTCCACAAAGGAGACCTACAGGAGAGTGGCAGGGGACCCTGCAGGGGAAGGAAACAACTCCTGGTGGGGGACTCCATTGTTAGGAAGGTAGAACTGGGGGAGGAAGGGGAGAGGGAGGTAAGGTGCCTGCCTGGCGTCATGGCTTGCAGGGACAGGGAGCGAATCCTCAGGATTGCTGGAGCAGCTGCACAGGGGAGGGAGCTGGATGTCATTGTCCACCTAGGGACAAATGACCTGGCTAAGAAAGGGATTAGAGAAGTGCAGGAAGAGTTTGTGGAATTGGGAAGGGGCCTTAGTCAAGTAGCACGCACGGTAACCTTCTTGGAGGTGCTACCCATCTATGGCATAGGAGAGGCTATGTGTTCTGCACCATGGGATTCAATCCAGTGGTTGAAAACTGGTGTGGAACTCCAGGATTTAGCTTCATTGGGACTGGGGTCCACCTGGAGTGATGCAAGCCTATACTGGCATGATGGGCTGCATCTGTCCAGGATGGGAACCAGGATCCTAGGTGATAGGTTTAAATGCTTCATTGGCAAGCTTTTAAACCAGCCAAGGGGAGGCACTGAAAGGAGCAGGAAAATCCCAGCCCCCAAATAGTCACGGTAGTAAGTGTGGCAAACGCCAACACAGAGGTGTCGATAGGGAGAAGGGCAGGGGTAAATGGAGAAAGTGACAAAGGCAAGAAGTACAGGGATGGGGCAAAAGGGAGTAAGGCCATCAGGAAATGGCGGGTAATGAGTACCAATGCCCATAGTCTGGGCAACAAGCTCCCTGAGCTGATGGACTTAATGGAAGAGGGATGCCTGGATATCGTAGCAGTCACAGAAACATGGTACACAGAGAACCAGACTGGGATGTTAACATACCAGGGTACATAACCTACAGGAGAGACAGGCAGGGAGAAGAGGGGAGGAGTAGCTTCATGTAAAGGAAGGATAAAAGCAACTGAACAAATGAGTAAACAGGGAGGAGAGGAGGCACTGTGGGTCACCTTGAGGCTGGAAAGGGCACCACAATCCGCACAGGTGTTGTGTACAGACCCCCATGTCGGGGAAGGAATGGACAAGGATATGATAGAAGGCATTCTTAGAATGGCAGAGAAAGGGGAGATACTGTTGATGGAGACCTGAATATGCAGATGTTAACTGGAGCACATTTGCTGCAGCCACATCCAAGAGCAGGGCCATTCTTGATGCCCTACAGGTGGCAGGCATTAGACAGCTAGTTTCGAACCCACTCATGAGGGAGCAATGTTAGACCTCATATCAAACGGGGCAGTGAGAGTATCTCAGATCTAGAAGTGGGTTGCCATCTGGGGCAAGTGACCATCAAACAGTGTGGTTCACATTAAACTCAGCTACAGAGTCAAGCCTACAAAAGTGAGGGTACTGGACTTTAGGAGGGCTGACTTTGGCAAGATGGGAGCGTGCTCTGAAAAGCACTAGCAAACAGGCTAGAAGGAGGTGGAGCAACAATGGGAATTATCAAACTGCCATCACAGAGTCAACAAGCCTTGTGTAAGCAAATAAACAAATCAAATGAAAGAAAAAGCCACTATGGTTCTCAAAAGAGGTGGCTATGAAAGTCAGGAAGAAAAAGATAGCATTCCGGAAGTATAAGGAAACACAGAAGGAGCAGGACAGAGAGCTGTACCAGTTAAGGTGAAGGAAGCATGGAGGGAAGTCAGAATAGCAAAGGCCCAAACTGAGGAAAAGATAGCCAACTCAGTTAAGAAGGCGGATAAAACCTTTTATAGGTACATCAGCGAGCGTAGAAAGACAAAGGGAGGGATAGTGAGGCTGAATAGAATGAACGTTGGTGGGCACAGGGGGACAGTGAAAAAGCAGGAATACTGAACGAATATTTCTGCTCAGTATTCACAAAAGAGGAGGGGGAAGTGCCTAATCCAATTAACAGAAGCACTCTTGATAGGGGGGTCGATCCCAGTCCTTTCACAGAAGAAAGGGTTCTGCAAGAACTCCTAAAACTGAAGGTGGACAAAGCAATGGGTCCTGATGGAATTCACCCCAGAATTCTAAAAGAATAAAGGAGGAACTAGTGAAACCACTGGCTACTCTTTTTAATAAATCATGGAGGATGGAGGGTACCGAGGACTGGAGGAAGGTGGATGTGATTCCCTTCACAAAAGTGGGTCCAAGACAGAGGCAGGAAACTACAGACCTGTCAGTCTGACCTCTGTGGTAGGGAAAGTGATGGAGTCACTTCTGAAGGAAAGAATAATCGAGTACCTAGAGGCCAGTGGAGCACGGGACCCAAGGCAGCATGGGTTCACAGCGGAAGGTCATGTCAGATGAATCTAATAGATTTCTTTGACTCGGTGACCAAAGCAGTAGACCAGGGAGGGGCTGTGGACATGGCCTACCTAGACTTTAGCAAGGCATTTGACACAGTCCCACACAAAAGATTAATAGTCAAATTAACCAGCCTGGGAGTGAGACCCAGGGTGGTAGCCTGGGTAAAACATCGGCTGGACAGCAGGACACAGAAGGTAATTGTAAATGGAGTCCACTCTGAAGAAAGGGGGGTTACTAGTGGGGTACCGCAGGGTTCAGTATTGGGTCCAGTCCTTTTTAATGTCTTCATCAGTGACATTGCAGAGGGACTGGAAGGAAAAGTATGCCTTTTTGCAGATGACACAAAGATCTGCAACAGTGTTGATACACAAGGAGGCGTGGAAAGGATGAAAAGGGACTTGGCAAGGTTGGAGGAATGGTCAGAAGTATGGCAGCTAGGATTCAATGCAAAGAAGTGCAAATAATGCACCTGGGAAACAAGAACCCAGGGAAGAATACGCAATGGGTGGGGAGGTAGTAACAACAACAAAAAAGGAAAGGGACCTGGGGTAATCATATCAGATGACCTTAAGGTTAGCAAGCAATGTGAGAAGGCAGTAGGGAGGGCTGGGGTATACTGGGATGTATAGGGAGAGGCATCATCAGCAGAAAACAGGAAGTTGTTATCCCTCTGTACAGACAGTTGGTGAGACCCCATCTGGAGTACTGTGTCCAGTTCTGGAGACCCCATCTCTGCAAGGACATAGACAGGATAGAGGCAGTCCAGAGGAGGGCACCTAAATGGTCAGGGTCTGCAAGAGAAGCCGTGATGAGGAGAGACTAAAGGAGCTAATATGTATACCCCTGAGGAAAGAAGGTAGAGGGGACATGATAGAAACGCTTAAGTACCTCAGTGGAATCAACAAAGTCCAAGAGGGTAGCATCTTTCAGAAAAGAGACTTGCAAGAACAAGGGGACAATTTAAAGATAGAAGGAGGGCGTTCAGGGGTAATGTGAGAAGTATTATTTCACAGAGAGGGTAGTGGATGCATGGAACAGCCTTCCTGAGGAGGTTGTGGGGTCTAAAACTGTGGAGAATTCTAAGAATGCATGGGACAGACATAAGGCAATTCTTGTGGGGGGTAGGAAGAAATAGGCTGTTGGTTAACTAGGATCCGCGGCCCATCCTGTAGTAGAAATGGGCAGACTAGTTGGGCCTAGCGGTCCTTATCTGCCGCCAAAGTCTATGTTTCTATGTTTCTATGTTAGAGAATTATTTTCTCATGGCTATGCAGGTGTGCTTCAGGACTGGTTGTCTCCGTGAGATCAGAAGGCTGCTTTTGATTCAGTTAGGAATGATTTTTATAGGAAGCACTTCTGTTTTTGCATGTACCTGATGTTATGGTACACTGGATTCATGCTTTATAGAACGGCTACAGTTGTGGCTGTAGTGAATGGTTGGATAGGACCCATGATCTCCATAAAAGGGGGTTCATCAGGGCTGTCCTTGCCCATTGTTATATGTATTTTTCTTGATGTTTTGCTCCGTCGGTTGAATACTAACCTCAGATTCGGGTTATTTTAGTTCTGCCTTATGCTTGCCTTATAAGGCGATCGCATATGCAGATGATGTTTGTTTTCTTGTAGCTGATGAAGCCTCAGTGGTTCATTCTTCCATGAGTGCCCTATTCTTGGAAACTTCTCTGGTGCTGTTTTAAATTACACTAAAAGTCTGGTTATTCGGTCGGTTCAGTAACCTCCTCGAACCTGAGATGGCCTGCTACATTTAGTTGAGGGCCCTATTCGTATTTTGGGAATTTTTTGACTCAGAACTCAGATTTTTTAACTGAATGTTAAACTGCAACAAGGTAAACTTCAGGTGGCCTCCTGGAGCCGAGGGCAGATAGGGAAAAGAAACATGTTTTCTTAATTAAAAACTACTTGATCTCTACCTTTCATTTTCTGAGTTATGTATTCCTATTCCACGACAGTTAGAAACTGCTGTCTTTAGCCTGTTTTTCCAGGCTCTTTGGGAAGCAGGTTAAACCCAATAAAGTGGAATACCACTTATTTACCTATCCCTGAGGGTGGCGTTTGTATGGTTAACCCTTTGTTATTTTTTTCTTGTATTTTTTTCACTGCAAACCTTAGGCCTTTGTTGATTCATGCCCAAAGGGGGTGGGAACCTTGGTTTTATGACTCTTGCAGGATTTGGTTTCATCAATTGGAAACTAATTCCTTAACTGTGTTAAGACAAACTGTTGGTATACCAACTTATGTAAAACATATGTTTTTACATCTCAAACAATGGAAGGTACCTGTTCAGATGTTATTAAACCATTCACATAAAGTTTTATACAAGAATTTACTCCTGACGGTTTGTGCTGTATCAGTACCCTTTGATAAGTGTCCTGGTCAACACCTCCCTTCCCTTTTGTTATTGTAGAGATGTAAAAGGGTTCCAGCCAAAATGTGGGATTTTCATTGGCTTTCATGCCATGAAAAGATTAATGTAAAAGCAAATCACAAACATAAGCAGTCCCAGGATAGAATGTGTTCTCGCTTATTATGTATTACAGAACTTGAAACTATCCTCATTTATTTTTGACTGTTCCTTTATCAAAATTGGTGGTCTCTTGGCACAGGCAGGCTACACCCTTGCTTCAGTCGGTTGCTTGTTTGAATCTTGTATATATTTTTTTTTCTCCCAGTGGTCAAAATGGCACCAGGACACATTGAACCTTGTTTTTGTCTGCATTAAATGGAATATTTGATGGTGCGTTGCATGTTTTCTTTGGTAACAAAAGGACTGCTCCTATTTGGAGCTCGAAAAAGATTGTACAAGATTTAAAAGAAATTTATGAGTATGAACGTACTATATACTCAGATATGACTCTTTTGGAACTTTGGAAAGATCTTCCTTGGATCACAGACTTGATTTTGCAGTTACCTGAATGGCTGTATAATAGTTATTCTGTTTTTCTTTTTTTTGTATTATGCTTTGTGTACTATTGTACGATTTTTTTTGTCTCAATAAAACTTTCCCCTACTCTTTTCGATAAGTACAATGGGATCTTTAACATCTACCTGAACTACCACCAATCCAGGCAGATGGGATCTCAGTTTAACGTCTCATCTGAAAGATGGCACCTCAGAACTGCAGCACCCCTCGCATGCTGCACTACAGAGTCAGTACTGGGATATTAACCCAAGTGCCAGATGTGGGAACTGAACCTACAGCCCTCTGATCTCCCGGCCTCAGAGGCGAGTGTGCTACCTACTGAGCCACTGACAAATGAAAATAAATCCAGTGAGTAAGCTTTTTCCATCTACCTGTTGGCAGGAGGTGCACTCTGCCTTTATTTCCTGTAGCAGTGTTGAAGCTTTTCTGTTGATTTTCAGAAATAAAAGTTTTTTTTTTTCATTTAGGCTAAATGGATTATTGGAAATAGCCCAGAGGCTGATTAGTCAGGTGGTAGAAGGTTTATCTTTGTCATCCAAAGGATGTAAAGTAAAAGTAAAATAAGCTGAAACACAAATGATGAGCTGCTGTTGCTGAGCCCTGGAGCTGATAATTCAGTAGTACTGTACATGAATGAAATATAGAATCAAGTATGGACAGCAGTGTAATACAAGTTTTATTTACACACACTG
The DNA here is from genome assembly GCA_016271365.2 of Neoceratodus forsteri. NCBI lineage: Eukaryota > Metazoa > Chordata > Ceratodontiformes > Ceratodontidae > Neoceratodus > Neoceratodus forsteri. The sequence goes on along the minus strand of CM057452.1, from coordinate 298,210,124 downwards.
TGTGATGTTATAAAAACCTCGATCAGAAAGCTTGTATGGTTTGCATCACACACTGAGGGTGTATAACTAAAATAGTAACTAGTATTGTTCATATTTATTTATTTATTTATTTTATAATTACTGGTTTCAGAGATGGACTCGCACCATGCTGAAATGGAGTACAGTGTGAGGTTGAATCAGTTTGACAACAGAAGTATAAAAATCCTATAATTTATGGTTGTGATATCACAACTACATATCAGAGCATTTTCAGAATACTGGTTTCAGGTTGATATCAGACCTAACCAATAATCATTAAATAGTAATTGACAGAAACTAAAAATACACCTCATCTAAAAAGAGGATGGGAAAAGATGTAAGAAATACAAAGCCCTGAATGAATATGGTTCCCAACTCATAAACAACATTCTGGTTCCCTGCCAGGGTGAAGAGGTTTTTATGCCAGGGGATATTGTGGATGCCTACATCAAGACATATATTTGCCAGTGACTGAGAGTTCATGTTCACCACCCCTGTTCTTTGGAACTCACTCCATGTGGATCTGCAACTTATCACCTTCTTACGTGCCTTTAAATGCATACTAACAAATCATCTGCTGGGATAAATAAGCCTTAACTGAAGGTCTGAAGATCATATTTGCACACAAGCTGAAGTCTCATGACAGTTGTATTTGTTTTCAGTTGACATTTTCATTTTTGCACTTCTCTGTCTAGATCCACATAATTTATTTATTTAGCATTTTGCACACCAGGATAGCCTTATTGGGGTGCTGCACCTACTGTACCAAAGGGCACTAGGGTACATTAAAGCAGCAGAGTAATTGCTCATTAGGATTAATTACATTTCACAAGCACACAGGACCTGTATAATAACAAGTATTTCTTGGTACAAGTGCAATCAGTTCCACTTGTATGCAATTCATATGTATGCAGTTTCAGGATATATGCACATTTTCTCTCAGTTCCAAATAATTTCCTGATTTAAGCTGTTTAATTTTTTTGGTTGCCTGCATAGAAAATTTCAGCAGCATACAACTTGTATGACTCTTTTCTTGGTATTCTGACTTGGTTGATGCGGTAATTGTTCAGATTTGGGGTTAATTTAGGTACTAAATGGTGTTATACATGTACCTTAAGAGGCCTGAGGAATGCTGTACACTAAAAATGCTGCCTGCTGAACAATCTGCAAACTAAGATAGCTGTGCTCTCCATTAAGCATTAAATAAAACTGCTTGATAAGCCTTCCGTTCCTGGAATAAAACAAAATAGTTAATTACTGTAGTGATAAACATGCTATCCAACAGACCTTTAAAGAGCTGCTGACACCTCCAAGATAAATTTGAAAAACATAATAAATGGTTACAATTCAGCTTGCATTCCATATATATTTCCATATTTTTCTTCCCCATTATTACTGAGGAAATTTGTATGAATACATGATGGTTATCCTTTAAAGTTCCCTTAGAGTTTATCTGCCTCTATAGCTTACCCCTTACTTCAAGTTATAATCCTCTGTTGTGACATCCAAATCTGTTGCCATGGAAGTAACTGTGACGTCACAAGCAGTGCATTATGACCTCAAGTAGAGAGACAGCAACTGGAACAGATGACATTTTTAGGAGCAATGCTCCTTTTTTCATGCAAATGTCCTCAGTAATAAATAATGGGGAGGAGACATACAGAACCAATGTGAAATAGAAGCAGAACTGTGTCTAAACATTATATTTTGTGAACGTTCTGTTAAAGGCATTGGCTGCTCTTTAAAATGATTAGTTACATTTTCTAGATATATGCAATTTCAGATGTTTGCATGAATACTGCTGTCCCTAGCAGCATGCATGCAAGAGGGTAGGCCTCTAATAATTACAATAAATACAGGTAATAATTTACTCTCTCTCTCTCTCTCTCTCTCTATATATATATATATATATATATATATTTATACTAGATATGCTGGATAACATTGCTTCCTCACCCCCAATTTTTCATTTTCCATTTATGTTTCCTTGTATTGAAATTTTTATTTCAGCACCTTGAGTAATGGAAAAGTGCTACATTAAATAGATGACTGTAACTATTGTGTGCTTGTGTTAGACATAGTCATTTCTGTTGCTTTTTTTTTTTTCAAAATAAGCACTTTCAGCAGAAATGCAGTAATTGCTGATGGTTTGTAAAGTAAAGGAGAGAGACTTAGTTTTATGACACACCTTTAATACACGCTGTACCTCAACATTTTTATTTATTTGACTTTGATAACCAGATATGAGACACGAGGCAGAAACACTTCTATTCTAAGACACGAACTGGAGGTGTTACAATAATAGTCAAAGCAAATGAACTTCAGAATACATTGTCAAGTGACAAGCCATAACAATCAGGAACAGACATCAAGGAATTACAGTTAAGCAGTGATTACACTAACATTTAGAATTAGACAGTGCAATAAGAGTTAGCAGCAGGAACAAAAAATTGGCAATAAAACATAGAACACACAGTATAGGTGAGAAAACAATAAATATTGCCAGTTATTTTGTAGTAATGAACTTTACCAGAAATGGGAAGAAAAGTGCTCAGTGCTGTGATGTGCTAAGCTCAACAATTTGCTTGGAATTAGAGGTAAGAGCAAGGGCCAGTGAGGCATAGAGAGAACTTCAGGCACTGAAGAATAGCAAGTGACTAGGAAATAGCATATATTAGAAGGAAGGGCATTTATAAACCATGGCTACTTGCACCTGCCATTAAACAGCTATACTACCTGAAATTAATATTATATATTAATAGTGAACTATTACTTTATATATGAAGTATTCTCTTTCTCTTTGCCAGTTAGAAAGATGTTTCACTTGACAGTACTTTGTCAACAAAGTTCCAGCGAAGCTGCAAAATTCTCCTTTGTGAATTACTTCATGAAGTTCCCACTCTGCCACTTCACCATTAATTTCTGTGATGAAGAAGCACTTTTCAGGTGAAGACAGGCGTAGTTATGGTGAAGTAGAAACTTCACTGGTGCATTTAGGTCAGTTCACATAGAAACAGGCCTCTTCACGCATAAACTTTATGAGTTGGCACTTTGCAATTTTTGTCAATCTTTGTGAATTAATTCACAAAGCAAAATTTGGCCACTTCCCCCATCTCTAGTGTAAAATAGTACTCTTCCTGGAGGCTGACATGGCTAGATTTGCTCTGCATCGTGCATCATCAACCCTATGACCTCACTGTCTACAACATCACAAACTAACCAAGAAGAGCCAATCACCTGTTGAAGTCCTGTCACTTGTCATGTCTCTGTAAGTGAGATCATGACACTGGTTATGTATGTAGAAGAATAGGACTCGATCTTTCAGTCTTCACATAAAGTATTGCTCTTTACATCCCACCTAAAGTTAACAGGCCAAAACCTTCTAATGAGCAAATGAAAAGAAACTTAGTTGAAAATAAAAATAACAACTGACTATTGTACTTGTAAAATGTGTAAGATTCTGTCTCCTTTTTTGGTGCTAGTAGTTCTTAAAGCAAGTGTATGTAGGGTAATAGAAACAGAGGAAAGTTACATTGTTATGTTATGTTGAGATCATGTTGTAAAACAATGCTTATTCTTCTTGTTTGCTGTGACCCCACTTTGTTAGCTAGCTTTGATTACTGTTCAAATATACTTAGCTTTACAGTTTTTCTTTCCTATGGATCTTTTAGCCTGTAACTAACTATTGATGCTAGATTATGTTAACCTGTTGACTACTGCTATTCCCCTTGGCACTCCCATGAAAACAAGATGCTGCATCTCACTGAATAATTTAAAGTAAATAAATAAATAATGGTCTTTTTCTTGTTTTTCAATTGTATGTCAATCTCAGTGAGGTTAAGCAGAGGAAAGGAAGAAAGGAAAATAATCCCTGACATGTTAAATTACTTTCTCAGGGTCACACAATGTTTAAGTGGTTTTCAGGAAATTCAGACCTGGGCATCCAGGTTAATATTTTAGCCTTCAAATGACTAGGCTCTACTGCCTCACTGGTGATAAATAATATGTTGAAAAGGAAAATGCTATGATCTCTCCTAGTCCTAAACCAGAGTAGGGCTTCCTGGAAGGCTTTTGAAAAAACTGTCACATTGTAGATCACATCCATTTTACAGTGGGATTTTCTAGAATGAAATTATTAGGGCTGTGAATAGTATTTCCTGAACATTCACTATTCGGCAGCCAAATATTCGGTATTTGTTATTTGGCCATATAAAAACAATAAGAACCAGCCTTCTCCCTCCTCTCACAGCCCATACAAACTAGCTAAAACCCCACATCCCTCCACCCTCTGTCAAATGAGCATAGTACCCTCCCCCAACATCCACAAGTTGTTTTTGGTTGTCGTTTTGTTTTACAGATGAGCTCTCATAAATATTAATAGTACCTGCCAGTGTCTGGGTGACTGGCTCAACCTGCCAGTCTCCACGTCTAGTCAGTAAACTTTGTAAAGTGAGCTATGCCTTTAAGAAATACAATACATCCCCCCCAGCACCCAACCCTTGCACCCACTCAGTCTAGCACCCAGTTATCCATATTTAAGGTGAGGATAATCAACTGGCACTACCTCCCCTCGTCCATGGCTGGCTGCCTTCTCATGAATGAAAGCACTTGAACTCTTGCTATAGTAAAACTAGCTCAGCGCTTTAATTCATGAGAAGGCAGCTGGCCATGGAGGAGGGAGGATAGTGCCAGTCACCTTCTTTTCCCCTTAAATATGGATAACTGGGTGCTGGACTGGGTGGGTGCAAGGGTCAGGAGCTGGGGGGAATGTATTATTTTTCTTAAAGGCATAGCGTTCTTTACAAAGTTTACTGACTGGACATACAGGTGGGCAGGTTAAGCCTATCATCCAACACTGGCAAGTATTATTGATATTTATTGGGGCTCATCTGTTAAAAAAAACAACAACAAAAAAACAACTTGTGGGTGCTGGGGAGAGGGGTACTATGCTCATTTCACAGATGGTGGAGGGATGGGGTTTTAGCTGCTTGCTTGGGGTTGGAGATAAGGGAGGGGCTGTTCTGTGTCTTTTTTTTTTGCACTGTGTTTCCGAATACTGGATGAAGAGTGCACTGTTCATTATTCGGTATCCTAATACTAAATAGTGTATACTATTCACAGCCCTAGAAATTATATGCTCAAACAGAAAGGGAGAATTTAGGTTTGGCATCTGTATATAAAACTGACATTTTTAAATAAAATGTTTTCCTCTTTCATAAATATGATAGCATGGTTGCAGTGTGATGTGTCTGAAGATAATTTAAAACACAGGACACACAGTAACTTTTACTGAAAAGGGCACAGTGAAGGACATGCTAGAACCAGGTGGAAAGGTCTGCTGTGTCAGTATGGTGTTGTGAACTTCAATCCATGACATCAATATTTCCTAATGTTTCAGGTACTGCCTGATGAATGTTTGTGTCAAATTCCCTGGGTTCATAACCCATAGGTTAGGGTTGGGAGCAAATTATTATAGTTCTTGGAATGGAAGAAATGGGTTGCATGAATTCTGAAATTTTCTAGAAAATGGCCAATTTATTGTCTGAAAAAAATATTTTCAGATCATTTTTCAAATGCTGATAGTTATGTATGCACTCTGAAGAATAAGGGACTACACATATTGTTGTGTTTTTGGTTTAACATAGGGCATCAAGGGCTGGGGAGCTGGCTTTTGCTGGTGGAAATCAGGTGTAATTATGATTTTAAAAAATTGCATGAAAGTTCTGTTAATATTTTACAAACCTTTGGCAAAATGTTTATTTCATCTCTTTCTACTTAATTTTAAATCTGCTGATCCCAATTGTACCTAACAGGGCACATTTGAAGTCCTCTACAGCATGAATACAAGTACTAAGTTTCAGATCTCTGTCTGGAATGGGGGATGAGTTATATGCATCCAAATATTCTTTTTTTTTCTATTATCTGTTTTTCCTCCTGGGAGCCCTGGCAGGTGGCTGTGGTCCCGTCTTTGCAGAGAGACCCACTCTCTGCTCCTTGTGTCCCTGTATTGCCAACCCTGGTTAATTCCCCATGGATTGCCCCCTGCGGTGGGCCAGGGAGGAGGCCGATGGCCTTCCCCTCCCAAGACCCAATCCAGTAACCGAGCTCGACCCCCTACGAATGCAGGAGCCATCACAGAATCTGCCAGGCTCCATTTTCACTTTCTCCTCTCCTCTCCCTCCTGCTGGGGATGACATCAGTACATGTCTCCTGACATGTACTGCCTTCTAGCTGCCACCAGAGGGCTGTCAACGAGCAGAACGACAGGTCTATCTCCCCCCGAGAGAGAGAGGAGAACAGTCTTCCAGATGCTCAATCCTCTCTCACCCCTGCTAACCTCCATCACCCTGAGCTCATTGCAGAACCTGGGTTGCTGGTGTGGCATGAGATGTGTGAGATGTGGAGTTCAATGCCTTAACCCTCAGCGCCATTGGACTGGCCAACATTCTAAATTTTTAAATTAAATTTCACAAATACAAAACTTCACATGTGATGTAAATGTTGGTTATTTCCATCTCATTTTAAAGCTGTTTATCTCAGTTTTACCACGTGGGTCACATTCAAAGTCCTTCACCTCATGGATATGTGTGTTACGTTTTAGAGCTCTAGCTGTAAAGGGGGATGAGTTCTAAGCATCCAAATATACTGAATTTTTTAATTAAATTTCCAAGGTACAAAACTGGACAATTTTAAGTCCCATTAACTTTAAAACTAGAGACTGCAACATCACTACTGTTCATAGGTTCCTGGACTCTAAGAAGGAGGCTATGTATGCCAACTTTCTAATTTCTTGCTTAAAGTATGGCTAAGCTATAAGCAGCCAACAATTGCAGAATAACACCAGTAATTAAAATCAAATTTTAAGAGTTTTTATGGAAATTGTTGAATTTTGTGATAAATTTTGTGGAAACCATATCCATAAATATTGTCCAGCCATAAACTTGACCTGCCATGAAGGAGAAAGGAAAGGCTGGGTAGAGTTAAAGTACAGTGGTGCCCAGCATCAGGTGCTCTTGTGTCAATCAGTATTTTAAATGAAGAACAGAAACATAGAAACAGACAGTGATGGCAAAAAAAAGGCTATTGGTCCTTTCATTCAGACCATAACACCTTATCATACCCCAGGACCTTTTGTCTATACAGGGTTTTAGCCCACACTATCTACACCAGTGCTCTTTATTTTACTGCTACTGCCTTGAGAAACTACTAAGCCCATCACTCTGTCCCAGACATGCTTGAAACCATTAATGGTTCTGGTGCCCACCACATCAGCTGCCAGACAGTTCCATGGCGCAGCCATACTCATTGTAAAATAAAACTTTCTCAGATCCCTTCTGAACCTCATCCCACCAGATTCCACTCATGTCCCCATTTTCATGATCCACTATTCTGGAGAATATTTCCTTACAGTTCACCTTGTTCATTTCATTCAGAAACTTGAAGGTCTCTATTATAGCTCCTCTCTCCTATCTGGCCTCCAGTGAGTACAGTACCTTAAGCTAATCCTCATAAGATCTTCCCTGCTGGTCCTTAATCATTTTGGTTACCCTACATTGCACTGTCTCAAGTCTATCATTATTGGGGGTGTGGCTGACCAGGCAAGTTGTTGGACACCTTATAAGAAAGCTCATGATAGGCACATATTAAAACAGCAAAATAACCATATAGGACCAGATATAATAGGTCCACTCACTGTCTTTCATCCATTGAATGCCCATAGCCTCCAATAAAACTGATAAGAGGCAGGCCAAGTTGCCCTTCAGGCTGATTCCTGCACCAGCAGACCAGCAGCTGATTCTTGAGGACAGAACACACTCCCAGATGGTGACAGCAGCTGAAGGCTACATGACAGAGCTTGAGAAGTTGCTGGCAGGAATGTCAGCCTATCCAGTCCCAGGCTGAAACAAAAGTGGGCTTCATGAACATCACAGCTCAGCTTATGCACCTGCAACTGATAGTAACAGGATTGTTAGAAACCACCACGGCCCATGCCATGAGGCTCAACGAGGTACAGTGGAGAGTCAGCAACTTTGAAGACCTCATGACTGACTTGAGCATAGAGCCAAACACTCTAAAAGCCAGCTTGGAGGAGCTGAAGGTCAAAGCCAATGGCCAGGAGAAGTACTCCAGGTATTTCAACCTCTGTCTAATCATGCTGCTTGAGGGGCTGGAGAAAACTAACCCAGAATGCAAAATCCATTAGTGGCTAGTCAGGCACCTATAGATGGAACTCAAAGTCATGCAGTTTGAAGTGGAGAGGGCACACAGAGTGGGTCCAAAGCCAAAGCCTGATGATAGACTACAACCTTTCCTCATAAAGTACCTTCAGTGTGGAGCCAAGGAAAAGGTGCTGAAAGCTACAAAGTCCTTTGGACCCATTTAGGTGGATAGAGAAAGTGTGTCCATATATCAGAATTTCAGCAGCTATCTCCAGCACTGATGGCAGCAGTTTAACAGCTTCAAAACCAAATTACACCATCAGGGATAGAACTGTGCCCATCTGTACCCCTGCTGGCTGTGAATCACCCCACCTGGACATGTAACACATTTTTTCACTTAGCTAGCAACAGCAGAGAGGTTTTTTGAAGAGGAAGATATGGTGAGTGAAAGACAGAGCCAAGCTTGAATCAGAGCACCCACCCAGAGGAAACTTTATTCTCAACCTGAGCAAAGACACCTGCATTCCACCAGATACAACCTGACCCAACTTCCTGCCTCCCAGATGCTGCCTCCTGAACTGCAAGCCATGTGCATCTATGAAAGCAACATCAGCTCACCCATGCATCTTATTGTTGCTACAGCAAGTATTCAAGTGGCAGGTACTTTTAACACTTCTTGTGCCCACTTTGCTTTGCATGGTGACAATGAGTAGGGGATGTTTTCCTGGGAGGTTGAAACTGGGGCTAGCAATTTGGAAATGTGTGGAATAGTGAAGAGACTGTCTACAGTTAAGGCACTGGTGGGTTACTACTGCCTAAACATGATCAAAAGACCTGCTTTAGTTACAACAAGCTTTATGCCAGGGGAACTTGACCTGCAGTTGACAAGGTATTCATGAACATTGCCTTCTCTGGGCTGGAGCCATTCTGGAAATTAAGGTTAAAAAGCTTGGAGAAGAATTTAGCTGAAGTCAAATGGCACCACATGGTACTAGACAGAAGATATAGCACTGGCGGCACTTAATTTCACCTATGGGTGAAGGTACTGGTGAGCCTACAGGTGGGAAAATCCTCATCTTTGAGTGTGCACACTTCCTCCTCAAACATCACCTTGAAAGTGTGCAGAGCCAGTGGCCACACTACTGCGCAGTTGCACAGTCACAGGATTGAGGGTCTCCTGCTCAGGTGTGTTCAGAGACTATTAGCTACACTCTACCCCAACAGCAACTTGTATTACAGTGTGAAATCATTTTGAACTTCCACCAGGGGCTGCCCCAGCCAGTGCGCTTATTACTTGGAGTCACTCTGCCCGAGCCAGTGAGGATTTATCATTGATCCTACCATCCCAGAACCCTTTCTGACTGGATCACAGGATGCAAGTACCAACATGAAGTATTAGTTGCCACAAGATTAAATCACCAGGCTGGCTGAGGGCATAAACAAAGACAGGTGGTGAAGCTGGAACTATTTCTAAATGTGTTAACAAACAACCATTACATGTGCAGCCATGAACAGTTCACTCCTATAATTATACAAACTAACCCGGTGTGCCAGTTTCGAGTTAGGGGCATTGGTTGGTGCCACGTGTTGGAACCTGAGCATATTAGTTCTTTGTGATAAATGCTGTTATTAAATGCATGTTATTCCTAGAGATTGACATCATATGTGCCAGCAACCATAACACATCAGCTAGCTAGGGATTGCTGGCTGGGTGCACATTACGAGGTAGAGAGATGTTACAAGGACAGTTTCTGTGTTCTATATCCAGTGTTTTACTGATATACTTGTTGAGTTTTGTGTTGGAAATATTAAAGGTTGTTAGGGGAGTTGGAGTGAGTGGAAGGAATACTGATTAATATGCAAAATCTAGTTCAGAAGGGGCATTTAGTTGAAGAACACTTTGTCAAAATACAGACATGGGGAGATCAAGGCCCACAAGAGACTGAGGCAGAAGGGGCCCAAGCTACACTTTAACAGAGTGATGACACAGAATGAAAATATAAGGGTCACCATATGGAATATAAATGGCATGAAACATGTGGTCAAGTGGAAATGTATACAAGGAGCAATTAAAAAACTGAAGGCTAGCATAGTCCTATTTCAGGAGACCCACATGAGCTCAAAGGAAATAGATATGAGAAGCTCTGGCATGAAGTGTGGTCAAGCAGAAGCATGTGCAGGAGCATAAAAACCTAAAGGCTAGAATAGTCCTATTTTAGGAGATCCATGCAACTTTGAGGAAACTAGATAGGACAAGTTCTAACTGGAAGGCCCTTTGATAGCATTGTGCTACAATGGCACATGGCACAGCCATATGGATCCTGATGGGCTTCAGGGAACAGTGACATTGGTGCACTATAATTGGGGGTTGATACTCCTTGGGGCAAATATAACTATAATCTGGGAAAGTTTCATTGTAGACTCCATTTATGGCCCCATGTGGAGATGCCAGTTTCTGCAGAGGCTAGCCATGGACATGGCTAATATACATGCTATGGGGGGGTGGTGGTGATATAACTGTGTAGGGATATCATATTAGATAGAGCTAACTCTACCCTGTTCTGATATCTTGAAACACTGAAGCCCTGGAGGAACTGGAAAAAACAGACATCCTAATTAATACATGGTGACACCAAAATCAGCAGGACACGAGTATAGCTTCTACTGCATGCATACCAGTATTATGCTAGCATTGATAGGATTTAATTGTTTTCCTCCTCCTCAGTAGGGTCACATATGCAGCATACTCCTAGTACTGGTCACTGATCATGCCCTCTAATCCTAGCTCTGGATGGTGACAGAGCTGCTACCCAGACTGGTCAATGGCACCTGGACGCTACACTATTTAAAGATGCCATCTATAGGGACTTCATCTCCCAGACCATTCAGGAATTCATGACTTATAACACCAAAGGAGCTACATCACATGCAGGAAGATGGTAAGCTGTAAAAGAATATGTAGGAGGTCTGACAATTTCATTTGTTAGCCATAAGAGGAAGGTGCGCATGAAATAACCTTTCTGAAACAAGAAACCTGGCCTGTGAGAAAGTTCACATGAGCAGAGTGACACCTATGCTGTATGTCATCCAGAAATGGAAATGGAAATATAATGCATTAAGCTGTGCCCACATAGAACAAGCTATCTTTATTTGACAGGTGGGCAGATATTTTGAGGGGGATTAAGGGAGACAAGCTGTTTGCTTGGCAACTTAAGAAAAGGGAACGGAAGCAGGGTAATACCACATATAAGGGACTGAGGACCTAGTAGTTGACAGAGAAGGAATGGGTCAGATCTTTACTGAGTTTTACACCAAACTTTACACGGCTATAGTATGCCCACCAAGGAACAATTGCATGTCTTTTCTGACTCAATCAGAGTGCAGCCCATGACTGCTGACGCTGCCAAAACACTTGACAAACCTCTAGTTCTGGAGTAGGTTAAAAAGGCAATTCGTGGGTTGCAGGGATGAAAGACACCAGGGCCTGATGGCCTCCCAATTAGTCTTTTTTAAACACTTGCTCATCTCCAGTCTGACCCCTTGTATGATATGTATATCAAAAGCTGGAACTCAGGACAGCTACCCCTCCACACAGTCTGCCACCATTACTGTTCTCCCAAATAGTAGTAGTAGTAGTAGTAGTAGTAAAGATTTATTTTTATACAGAAAGTTAACATACACCATCATTAGGTCTGAAGGGCCTGTTCTCAAGATGATCCTGTGTATAATTATTAAAATGCATCACAAATTAATTGCACCATAATACAAATAGTTTAAATACATCACAATGCAACAGTATGTATATAGACACATACACACAATCTAAAAACATACATTTAAAAATTACTATAGGGTATTATCCAAACCCAGATTTAAGCATTTACCCCTTCCCAGTCTTGGATAAACATTTACAGCCATCCCATTGTTTTTTATTCATTTGCTGTATAAAAATCTTAGGTGCCTTAGTTAGTTCTTTCCCCTCACAATCAATATGATTCCAGGCTTTATAGAGCTGATTTAAATCAGGAAAAGGATCCCTCGCTCTGTGCATCATACTGCCTTAAATCCCTGTTGACAGCCAACTACAAAGTTCTGACTATGCTTATAGTGATCTATATAGGAGAATGACCTGAATCCCATGGAGCAGTGATCTTTACCCTATATGCTGAAAAAGCATTTGACTGTGTGGAGTGGGGTATGTGTTTCACACTCTCTGAACCATTGGCTTCAGGGACCACTTGATGGGATGGATCAGGGATTTATATAATGCCCCTGCAACTCAAATGATAATTAATGGTACCTTGACCGCTGCATTTCAGCTAGGAAGAGGGATGAAGCAGGGGTATCCTCTTTCCCCCTTCATTTTGTATTAACTCTGGAACCTCTGGCAGCAGCAATCCATAACCATCCAATAACTGCAAAGTTCAGAGGGGTAGGGGCAGAACACAAAGTGTCACTCTTTGTGAATGACCTTTTGTTATAACTGCAAACCCGGGAAATGCCTAAAATACATGCAAGAATTACTGGTGGACTACGGGCCCCTATCAGGCCATAGGATCAATTGAACTAAAAGTGATATAATGCTACTTGGCAGAATGCACAGGGATCAAATTAGCCATAATCCAATGGGGCTCCTTATGATGGACAGCATAAAATATCTAGGAGTAATCATCTCAGGCAGGCTAAACCTCTTGGTGAAAATGTACTATGGCCCCCTTCTGACAGTGCTGATAGAAGATCATGATAGAAGGATGGAACTGCCCCTGTCTATGCTGGGAAGGATCAGCTCAGTAAAAATGGCTGTGTGCCCAAATGCTTATACTTATTTTAATCTATACCAGTCTCTGTTCCAGAAAAGATTTTAAACAGCTGAATGTTATCACCCACAACTTTATATGGAGGGCAAACACATGCATCAGTAGGGTGATATTGCAGGTTCTGAGCAACCGGAGGGGGTTCTGCCTAACATTAATTATTATTTACTGGGCTTCCAGCTGGCCAGTCTCCATGGGTGCTCACCTCAAGCCTCCAGCCTGGCTAAAGTTAGATAAAGAGGAGGCTGGAGAAGATTTCAGAAGAGGGGTGGTGCTACCAACATTAAAGAATCAAAGGAGGCAGTATAGCACAGTGGTTTAAGGCTCTGAGCTGCAAACCTGGAGACCTGGGTTTGAATCCCACAGCCCCCACTTGCATACTGTGTGACCGTGAGCAAGTCACTTAACTTCCTTGTGCTCCCAGGTCGCACCTGTAAACAAGCTTTCAGCTTAGTGTGTCTTTCCTGGTTAATACAAAAAAACAACAACAGGGCAACCCCTATATTCGTAATATGGTTAGGGCTTGGAATACAGCTCATGAATACCTAAAATTCTCCAGCACCATATCCATTCACAGAAGTATAAAAACAACCATTAGGAACTGCCCTAGATACTTAGCCCCACTGCACAAGAGGTTACTGAGGTGGCCAGCTTTATAGAGGGTGAGGAGACTATACTTCCTAGAATTACAAAAGGAGTGGGTGCTGGGCCCTGAGGATTTATTCATATACCTGCCGGTTGCCCATAGGTTAACAACACTGATCCCGATGGGCCCAGACCTCTCTAACTCTTCCCCTCTGGAAGAAGTATTGTACAGGCCACAGCATTGCTCTAAGCTTCTAGCAATATACTGTAACACAAAGCCATGATGGGGGGGGGGGACAGCACCACCCACAAGGAAAAGTATAGCACACTGGTAAGAAGATCTGGGCACCACTATTTCCCTTAAGATTTGGGAAGGAGCAATCAGGCACCTTGCTTCCTGCTCTACTAGCAACAGACTTCAGCAGATTCAATATAACTTTCTTTATACAGCCTACATGCCTCCAGTGAAGGTGAACAGAACCAGTCCTGAGAAACTCAGGGAATGCCTCAAATGCAAGACAGAATAGGGTTTATTCTTACATATGTTCTTAACCCACCATAGAATAACCACATTCTGAAATGGGGTCCATGATATAATGGCCTGAGTGCTGAGCTACAGCCCACCCCAATCTCCATTGTAATTACTACTGGGAGCTGACCTAGCCAGATGTGCCCTTAAAGTAGACATGCAACTATGGTCCATGGCCCTATTTACCAGGAAAGCAATATCACAGAACTGGATAGTGGAAGAGACCCTTCCCCCCACCACCATCCAGCAATTATGATGCATATGATATAACAGCTAAACTTCGCTAGAGGTCTGACCCACTTCATGAACAAGTTAATTTTTAATGGATCTGTGAAGACATATATTTAAATATGAAATTGTTTTTATATTTGTTAGACCAGTAATCCTGATAATGCAACATATGAAGTAGCAAAATGTTGATTCTAGAGTCTGCTAATGACTCACAAATCATGATGGAAAAACAAAGAAGAAAATAATTTTTTTAATATCTAAAATACCTGGTGAGTTGGGGTCCATAATTTCATCCAGACCATATGTAGGTCTCTATTGTGTATCTGCATGGTTTGGATGGACTCCTCCAGATCTTTCTTTACCTTACAATTTGTGAGGGCCAGTATGTTAATTGGACTAGACAAGTTGTAAGCAGAGAAATATTTTCAGAAATGTATGTATAAAAAAATGTATAAAAAATAAAATGGCTAGACTTTGAGCCCCTATAATTTCAAAACCACTCATCCTATTATGATGGCACTTGGTATTTTATTAGGACTCTGTGCCACAAAAAAGCATGTATATGTTCAGATCTTTATCTATAAGAACAGCAGAGTTACGACCAAATTAAACAATTCAAAATATCATGAAAGTCTGCAAAAGTTTGCAAAATTCACAGAATTTAACAAAAATTCTGTGAAAGCAGACCTTACTAATGTTGTTCAGCCCAATGGGCATCTTCAGGCTTGTTTTCTGTCCTGCATATAAAAAAGTAAATAAAAGTTGGTGCCTGCATTTACACTTTCCTGGTGTGGTCTTCTTACTTCTGAGTTTCAAAGCAGATGTAACAGTAGCGATTAGTATACAAGAGGCTTTGCTCAAGAAATAAGTAATTTTCTACATAAGAAAAGGCAGTCTGTGCAAAAGCAGTGCTCCAGTATCTAGCAGTAAAAGCTGTCAGAGTCAAAGCAATTCTAAGTCATTGTGGGAGCAAAAGAGACTAGCTGTACAACAGCTGTGTGGAATGCAGAATGCTGCTGGTATCTATATTTAGTATTTGCTGTATTGGTCCTTGTAAGAACAGATCCAGAAGCAAATGATTTTATACCTTTTAATGGACCAACATAGATGTAACAACAAGAACAAAATGAGCACTTTGTTCTTGTTGTTACATCTATGTTGGTCTATTAAAAGGTATCATATCATTCATTTCGGGTTTGAGCACTTTGTTCTTGTTGTTACATCTATGTTCATCCATTAAAAGGTATCAAATCATTTCTTTCTGGATAGAGCACTTTGTTCTTGTTGTTACATCTATATTGGTCCATTAACAGGTATCAAATCATTTGCTTCTGAATGCTGCTGGTGAAATTCAGGTACAATGCAGGGCTTTATAAAATGTGCAATTCTGCCATTGTAAATTGTGCAGAATGGAAATTCCAAAATGCTTTTCAGAATTTCTTTAAATTCCACAGAATTCCAAAATTTCAGTGTAAACTGCAGAATATTTTTCTTCGGACTGTGGAAAAAGAATACATAGTTTATATAAACTGCAGATTATTAATCTGTGAAAACCATTTTGCATGCAACAGGTCAGAATTCTGCTACTCATGAAATTTTCTGAAATTCCAAAGAAATTTGAATATATATTTATTTATTTGGAAATTGGTGACCAGGCGATGCACACTAAGCCGAGGTTCATCACCGGGTGTGACCCAAGGGGAAGGGGACAGGAAATATAATCAGACACTACAACAGTTGCATTATTCGGTACATATAAAGTGCAGTCTGTTTACAATAATGAACTCAATTCCAAGTGCAAAATAAAGCAGCAAGGCACAGGCAGCATTAATAATGTACTAACTGAGAGACCTGCACAGGGGATGGAAGGCATTGCAGAGGTAAAGAGTACCAGAGCTGCATACAGGCTAGATGAAAGTCTCCTTCTCTCCCACTTTGTACCCCTGGGTTACACCTTGAAATAATTCTTGGCTCAGTGTACTTCTTCTGGTAACAATGTGATAGAGGATTGGTGGAGAAATCTGAACACTGCAGCATCAAATAAAAGAATCAGCTGTTCTTTGGAGGACGCAATGGACATTTCTTACACTGTATGGCCTCCTTTCGTAGACAACCTGAAAAACTACACCAGGACATTAACTAGACTTACTTGTAGTATGTAGAATCATTATAAAAACAATGCACACAGTTCTTAGGAATATGTTTCAGGTTAGTTTAGTATTTTTAGGATTAGTTTGTTAGGTATATACAGTATATACATTATGAGCTATTTAATATCTAGAATAATGCATGGGCAACCATACACAACAAGGCTGTGTTTCCATCAAGGGACTGAGATGACATCACTTGAGACCTTGACAGTGAAGCTCAAGAGGTCCTTGATGTCACCTCAGTCCGAAGATGGAAAGACAAGCCAGGTTAGACATGATTGTCTATGTTTTATTTTTTATAGTAGATGGTTTTACTGCATGGCAAAACTGTGTACAGTGCTGCAGAGAATGTGAAAGTGGAAGGAGTGAGTGCAAGGGCAGAACAATGTTATGCAAGTGATTGGAGCTGTGAGGAAAAACTAAAAGTAGCAGGAGTGAGCATGAGGGGGAAACACAGCTGAGTTAATAATTGAACATGTACACATGCACACCATCTTTAGAATGTGCTCAAGCATTCTGATACTGCTTTCCATACAGAATAAGCCCTCACCATATACTGTAAGGATTTAGAGTGTATTGAAATCCATACACAGCAACATTTAACAATATACTATAATTCATCTTATGTGTTTGTATGTCTGAATTTTAAAATATCCTGAACACAGGATTATTTTCAATGTAATTTTGAAATGTTAAAAATAAAATAACTAAAAAAAATTTCTTCCATCAGTTCTTAGCTCCTTCTTCTTTTTGCCCTGGTGGTCTGTATATCATCTTATGTACAGATATGTACTGCACCTACAATGTACACATATATGTACAGTACATATGTTTGCCTAAACCCTTGATACGTGTTGTACACAGACAGTGTACAACCTGTACTCTTGCATCCAGGCAGCACATACATCCCTGCCAACTGTGTGACTATGAGCACTGCACATGACCTCTCTGGCCCCCTACTTACAACAGTACACCTGTCATGTGGCACACATGCCCAGCCCTGACATCATGTTCAAACAGCACTGGTTATACATACAACAACTGTGTACTGTATGTGCAGACACATTTGCTTACCACTTATTCCTGTGACATGAATTTCAGCTTGCAGAGGCACTTATCACACAACGTTGATGCCATTCTGAAAGAAATGAGTACAACAACTGTGTAACAGTAACTGGAAACAGTACCACAGTGTTGCTATGAGATGGTATAAATAAATCATACCTCTTCCTGTTTTTTTATTGCTCTCCAGTCCTTCTAAATCCATAGTCCTGCTGCTCAAAGGGCCCATACTTCAGTGTGGATTGTGACTCTAGGGTGCATGTCTTTCTATAATGGGCCTGTATTGAGTGCATATTGACATGCAAA
The DNA here is from genome assembly GCA_016271365.2 of Neoceratodus forsteri. Taxonomy (NCBI): domain Eukaryota; kingdom Metazoa; phylum Chordata; order Ceratodontiformes; family Ceratodontidae; genus Neoceratodus; species Neoceratodus forsteri. The sequence goes on along the minus strand of CM057452.1, from coordinate 298,192,270 downwards.
TTAGGTTTAGTACTTTGCATTTGCAAGCATGTCATTTGCATGTTAACTACTAATAGACAGTTTGCACAGCTCACAAAAGGGATTGTGAATGTTATCAAAGCCTCTAAATTGTGACCTGTAATCATGTGACCGTTGTGATCACATGCTACAATGACTACTTGGCCCACACTGATGATGTTGGGCAACCTTCTCTGTACAGTGGTCTTTTGCATGTGCATGTATCCGTTTGCAGATGCAAGGACACCGGCACTGGTACTGCATCATGGGCATATGTCCATTGACATATGCATGACCATACTGACATACATTGACTTGTGTCTGTAATGCAGTGAAATGTATACACATAGCATTGTTTGCAGGTGTAATTCCCCACAAATGGAATGTGAGTTCAACTTTTGCAGAAGCACTTAAGGACTAAGGGCAAGATGCCGAGGAAGGGTGGTAGGGTGTTGGAGGAGGAGAGGCTCAGGGACAGGAGGTTCACCCTTGATTAGGTGGAGGTCCTCACTGGAAGTTCATCCTCTGATTAGGTGGAGGTCCTCATCAGGGAGATGGCCAGAAAGGAGAGGTCTCTGTTTGGTCAGACAGCCAAAGAGATATGCAGAGCCAAAAAGGCAGAAATCTGGGAGACAGTGGCAAGGAGGGTGTCCCTCATGGAGATGCTGTACAGTATGTCTGCATGCCTGCATGGTGTTGCCACCACTGGGATGACCTCATCAGGAAAGAGGCACAGCAACTAGCTGAGCTGAAGGCTGCTGTATCAAAGAGACCACAGACTGGGACTAGTAAGTCTCTGCATTGTGCATGTGTGTACCAGATATCCAGACCCTGTGAGATCTATGCAAACCCCTTCATGTGCATTACCGGGTCCCTTGCAGTTGTGGACACATGCCATAGGCACATGTGATGTCTGTGTTTGCTGTGAAGAGGTCACATGCAATCCAAGGGACAATGGTGAGCCACATTGCACCTGTCCAGCCACTGTACATATGCACAGCTATGTGATGTGTTGCATGTGCGGTGGTCTGAATGTGCCACCTGGGTGTGCATAGTGTTTATCCATTGCATGCACAGTTCATTGTGCTGCACAATGCCCTCTGTGTACATCCTGTATGTCACTCAAGGGCACAATGCAGAGGCGTACATGGTATCCATGGCATGTGTGTGGACTTGCATGCCGACTATAGATGACACTGTACATGCATGCATGACATCTCTCCCATGACACTGGACATATCTGGATCATTGTTAATGTGCTGTGCTCATGAGTAACCAGTGCCACCTCTGTATGTGATTGTTTATCTCATGTAGTGGCTGTACCACTGTACCAGCACATAGTGCTATTGGATTTGTACACCTCCAGTGGAGGCACTACTCCCGTACCATGCCATGCTATAGATCACCTCATGCAGTGTGGAGTGCCATGTCACCAGCTGCCCTTGTGCTACCCACATGTGTTCAGACCGGCTGTGGTCTGAGCATTGTGCCATGCAGCCAGGGAAGGTTCCCTAGTCCATGGCCAGTCATTATACATACTGTAGGTGTTGTCACTTGTCTGTGTCCTGCAGCATGTAACTATAGTAGTGGTGTCAGGCACCTTACAATCATAAACTATGATATATCAGTGTTGATGTATGTGCACACCTCACTGCCCATAACCAGTCCCCCAGGCATTGTGCAGCAAAATAAAACTACTTTCTGCAGCTAGATAGGTCTCTTTCTAGAGTAAGGTTTTGCAAATTCTGTGGCATGTCATAGCACTTTGTGCTCACTATTGTTTGTACATTTTGAGGCATGAAAAGTAATGGACAACTCGCATTATACATTTTTAATCTGTTTATTGTACCCTTCACAGGCACTTAAGTTTCATAAGATATTAAAATGTTGCATTTTTTTTCATTTTGACATCATTCTGCAATTTTGTTTAGCACTTAAACACAGAATAAACAGCCTTTGAATGCTGTTCTCAGAAAGTTTCCAGTGACTTTAAGTAAATATTGTGTTGTGTGACGATGAAACTGCATTTTGCATCTAGAGTGTTTGTTGCACAATTAGTCCATGCAACAGCCAATTCTGAAAGTTTTGGTGTGTGAGCAGCCACAGACTTCCAAATTAAGTCCAGGGGCTTGATTCTCAAACTTTAGCACTAACTGCACCAACAGCAGCTTGCACCGATCACTGGTGCACCAGGGACCCTGCATCCAATTCACAAACAGGTGGGGTCCCAGCACCAAAGTCCTGCAGCTTGTGGCAAATGTTGCCCTGCATGAACTTCAAAGACAAGGTGCACAGGAGAGGTTAGCCACAAGCTGCATGGTGGTCAGGCAGCTTTGGTACTCAGTAATAGGGGTTAACCTGGAGACTGGCAGTGTTGGGCAGGATGGAACAGGATGGGAGTTGGGAAAAGCAGGAAGAGCATGTATGGGTGCCAGTGGTGGTGGCAACAGGTCCCCGAAGATGATGTAGCTATGACTGTGCTGTCCATGGGAGGTGGGGATTGGCCACCACATGCCTGGCACCATGAGGGGAACCTGTGGGCACCGCACCATTTGGTGTGAGTGCTATGGATCTTGTGGGGGCATGAGATTTATTTATTTTATTTATTTAGTTTTTGTTGCCCAGGAAGGTGGACTAGACACTTTTTTGCCAATTGTCAGCCTCATGCCAGAGAGGAGGGAGATACAGATGGATGCCAACTGAAATTAGATCAGATTTTAAGCTGCTGGTGGTATTTTTAATGAATGGGGAAAATCTGGCCAGGACACTGGGGAAATTCCCCTACCGAATTGCTGTCAGTAGGGGGAGCTGCTGTCCATTTCCAGGATGGCCAATCAGAGTGAGACTTCAGAAAGTATGGATGCTGTAGAGGTGGGAGAACAGGCCTGATCTCCCACTTTGAACTTGCAAGGTGCCAAAAAAGAGTTTGAGGAACTAAGTAATGAAGAAAATTCAGATAAAGACATCACAGATGTTTATATTTCCACTGAGGATTTAAGTAAACCAGGGGATTGTTTTGAGAAACTCATCAAATGTGAGAGAGAAAAAAAGAAGCTGAAATGGAAAAAACTTTGTTAGTAATGCTGCAGCAAGAAAAAGAATGGCACAAGTGGGAACAAGGAAGATTAGCTGCACAACTTGCTAAATTAAAGGCTGAAACATCCCCTGTCAAACCATCCAGACTGCCTGTCAACACAGCAGATGATGTAGTAGCATCAAAGGCCCTGACAGGGCCGGGTGAGTCATTCACTACAAATGTTTTCCTTCCTACATTGAATATTGAAAATTAAAATTTCCAGGCTGGCAACAAAAATGCTACTCAAAGCGTGTGCCTAAAGCCAGGAAAATGGCAGCAAGATAAAATATTAATGGAAGCTAAAATAAAAGATTCAGATGCAAATAATATACAGGTGGGCCAAGAAGAAGAAGGTGCGAGAACGGAGGGGAAAAAAACAGGGGAGTTTACAACAAAATTAACAAAGACAGCAGAATTTGTTTTCAAACAGCCTTTAATGACTGAAAACACTTGTACTGAAACACAGACTGTTTAATACCAAACAAACAATAATATTCAGGAGGGTTAATAAACTTTTTCTTTGCGGCAAAAAGCACAAACGCTAGAATGAACAAAACAGAGGACACTAAAGAGAAAAGGGCTGCAATAACGTTGTCAAAAAGAAATATACCAGTGGCTACACAAAATCCATCCCCAGCTAACAAAAAAATCACAATTTGCAGTGCGACAACCACAAGCTGTTCCAATTTCCCCCAGTGACTCCTGGTCACCCCCAAAAAGCTTTAATCGATGCAGGATGGAAACAGACAATCGGAGGGGCTTGGCTACCTGACCCTAACTGGGACTCATCATTAGACCTTTTGCAGGCCTCTCCAGAATAGAAACTAGGAATTCCAGTAGAACCAGCTCTACTATTTGATGGGGGAAAACTGGACATGACTTAAACAAATGTTAAACCTACAGGTTCTGTACCAGGACAGAAAAATATCCTAAATAAAGCAGAGGAAGAACCTTTGAAGCCAGCAGACACACCTAAACTCCCAGAGACATCAGAAATGGAAAAAGAAAATCCTACACAGGACTTTGTACAAGATTCAGCTGCAGCCCAAAAACTTTTTTCATCTGAATTATTTGCAAATGTTAGAAAAGAGGCGGCTCCGAGGAGGAATGCCGCCCACATAAGGTACAAAGGGGGATTAGCAGAAAGACCTGATAGGTATTATGTGGGAAGACACTTGTTAAAAGATTCTTTGCATTTTACCCCAGGGAGGCATACACTTTCATTAACATATCCAGAGAGGAAAACTTTGACATCAGCTTTCGTACTGAACATGCTTTAGATCTGTTTTGGAAAAGACATGGTCAAGTGAAATTTTCCCCCACATGGAGCCCCTTGCTAGTGATTCCCCTCACTAAACCACTGATAAAATATGTTATGGTCATGTTTAGGAATGAGGGGGTCCATGTGGAGGACATTACATATTGGTTAAACCAAAAGTGTGATATTCTTAGTGAACCAGAAACGATTCTAGACACTGAAATGTTCTGGACAGGGGGATGGAAGTATAAAGTTAAGCTAAAACAAGCAGACTCAGGAACGGAGCATACTTCTAATTCTTTTATGTTGGGGAAAGACAGGTGTATGTATTTATGCAGGACAACCAAGGGCTTGCTACAAGTGTGGCTCCAGGACCCATCTGTCCAGCACCTGCGACAAACCCTGCTGTGATAACTGTGGAGAAATTGGCCACATCACCATGCAGTGTGCTAATCACATGAGATGTGACCTATGTGAGGAATATGGCCATGTTTTGGGGGAAAGCCCTTGGGCAGCAAAAAATAAAGTGGCATGCATAAGTCCTGAACTACTAATTCAACAAGCACAGATACAGCCTCTGTGCAACCCCCAACCCAAAGAAACCTGTTGCTGAAATTTCTCAGCCTTCCCTATCCTACCCCAAATATGACCATTGACCCTGTAATACAAACACCAGTATGCTATGAAGATCCTGCTAGTTTGGAAGATGGAAAGCCCACCCCTCCAGCTGCATTCCCTTTGCCTCATAGAATGTCTTCCAGAAATATAAAAGCTAAATCCCCCCCCCCACTATCCTTTGAAACAAACAATTCTTATGCTGCTTTATTCACCAGTTGGGGAGACTCCAAGATGGAACAGGGAGACTCAGACTCTCAAAAATCTAACAAAGAGCAACCTCCAAAGACTCCAGTACTAGGGGATTACAAAGGAAAAAAAAAGAACAGAAGGAAACATACAGCTTAAAGAGAATAGACAATGCTAGCGGATGGTATATTGGGCTCTTTAAATATCCACAGTATCATTAATAATGTGAAAAGACAGGCTGTTTTCTGGTTTATTCATAATGAAAAAATAGACATTTGTTTACTGCAAGAAACATGGATGTATTCTGATGATCAGGTGATGACTTTCAAAAGAGAATGGTTATGGGGACCTTCATATTGGTCTTTGGCCCAGACAGCGCAGATGGGGAAGGAATCCTTTTTAATTCTTACAGATTTACACGGTATATACTAATAGATTTGGTCCCAGGTAGAGTTTTAATTATTGATGGGAAATGGGAAAATACGGATTGCAGACTCAAACATCTAGAACCCCCAGCTGAAAGAGAAAGGATTAATCAGATGAGGGCCATCCAGCCATATTTAGTCACATCACACAAAAAATGTTTTGGGAGGTGACTTCAATCGCGACATATTGCAAACCAATAAAAGGATAAACAGGAAGCCAAAAGGAAAACCTAATGCAATACAAATACCTTAGCAAAAATAAATGAAACAGCAGAACTGATAAAGTGTAGTACATATCAAGAAAAGGGGCCAAAATGTAACTACGTACAAAATAAATATAGAACTACCATAGACCATATTTTCACTTCATCTAATGTATCTAAAGGAAAATTTCAAAAAAATCCAGTGGAATTTTTGGACCATTTAATGTTACTACTCAGTCTCAAACTTGTTCCAGGGGAACCAAGGCAGAAAAAAAGGTTGAAATCGAATACCTCAGTATTAACAGAACCATATGTTAAAACAAATGTATCAAACATTCTTAAGGCAAGACTGTCAGTAGCTTTTCTATACACTAATTTAGGAGAATGGTGGCTAGACACAAAACAGATACGAGGATGGTTTGAGAGACATGGAAAAAAATAGGAAATGATAACTTCCTCAAATATCTGTCATTGAGAAGACAACTGCAGAAACTTTACACCCTCAAGTATTCCTCAAAATTCAATTTTACAGAGCAAATTACAGAAATAAAGGAAAAAATGAAGGCATACCAGTATGACAGAGCAAAAACACTGCAAGCAATGTTATACAATGGTACGCAAAAGCCTCCAATAGGAGATCCATTTGAAGCTTGTAAAAAAATTAAAGAATCAACAAACAAAAAATATTTAATAGATCAAGAGGGAAGAAAGGCAGATTCAATTGAAAACAGAAAATTTCATGAAACACCATTATAACTCTCTTCAACCACAGACACTCATTCTTGGGGCATGTCATAGAAGAGTATTTACAAAAAATCACTATTCCAAATTTCCCAGAAGAATTTTCAAAAATGCAGGCCCCATTTTGCATAATTGAAATAGAGTCTGTGATTAAGACTCTAAAAATTGAAACATCACCAGATTTGGATGGACTCCCAAATAAATGTTATAAAACCTTTCTTGCAGGAGTTAGCAATATGTCTAGAAAAAGTTTACAGGATTTTCCTTTCTATCAAAAAGATGCACCCCTCTTTCACAGAAGGCCTATTGAGATGCCTGTTTAAATCAGTAGATAAAACGAACATTAAAAACTGGAGATCAATTACTTTATTAAATTCAGATTACAAAATTCTAGCACACATCATGAACAATACACTCAAACAATATGCAAGCTGAGTAATTTCTCCACAACAATTTTGCGGACTTCCTGATAAGGAAATTCAGAATGCCTTGATGGTAATTAGAGATGTTATAGAACATCTAACACTCTCAGGAGTAACAGGATGTATAGTAGTTGCTGATTTAGAGAAAGCATTTGACAGAGTCCAACACTCTTTTTTATTTGAAGTACTTAAAGCATATAGAATACCAATGGAGATAGTAGAACAAATAAAACTACTTTACTCTTCCTTTAAGGTTATCCCTTTTATTAAAGGGCAGGTGGCAAAAGGTTTCACAATACAAACAGGGGTAAGGCAGTTATGTTCTTTGAGTCCCCTTTTATATATTTTTTCATTAGATCCCCTTTTAAGATTGATTACAGAACATCCAAAATGGGAAAGGCTAACAAGGGACAGGGATACAACAAGACTTGCTGATACAGGTGTACGCAGATGATATCTGTGTTTTTTTTACAGATTATAGTAAGCAAATAATTTTTTTAGGAGAATTTGATAAATATGCATAATTGTCTAATTCAAAATTAAATTATACAAAACGTCAGGGTCTTTGGGAAGGCGCAGAAGGGCAGAATCCTAGGCAGATTAATGGAATCAAAATAACATTAGAACCTATCACAATCTAAGGCATACTTTACAGACCACAGAACCTTCCCATAGAGAACTGGAAAAAGTCAATGAAACATGTAGAATCCAAGGTACATAGATGGAAGCAATGGAAATTATCAAAAATTAAAAAAATACATATTTTAAAACAATTTATAACACCATGTCTTCTATATGTAGCCATGATTTTACCTTACCTACACAGTTTGAGACAAAAGTCTATAGCTTGTTTTTCCAGATGCTATGGGGAAACAGATTAAACCTCGTAAAATGATGTTATACTTATTTAGAGAAAAATAAAGGAGGTTTGGGTATGATTGACCTGATAGATTGTTTTGCTCTCAAACAATTAAAAGTAGTTTGGAAGACACAGGGACAGAAAAAAATGGTTGTGTTAAGCTAACCTTAGGAAGATATTTAAATGCATGGAATAATATAGCTCTTAAAATTAATAAACACATACTGGATTATTTTAAGCCTGCTGTACAAAACTTTACAAATGGAATCTCACCAAAGTAGCTATTCAGAAAGGTACAGGGAAAACCATATACCAAGATATGATGCATTAAATATACCCCAGAGAACCCAGTTTTAAAAATTGCCCCACAGTTAATAGCTCACAAATATTACAACAGCTTACTAACAGTAGAATTCCTTCTCAAATGTGGGAGACTTTATGGTTAACAATATATGGAAGACTGAATTTAAGAGGAAATTCCAAGTATAAAGCCAAAGAAGAAAGGAATTGCACATATTTAAAGTGTATAAATATGAAAGAAACCATGGAACATTTTCTTTTGTACTGTTCATTTGTAAAGCCACTATGGAAATTTCTGGCTTTAAAATGAAAAATAGAATGGTTTGAGAAGTTAACTTACGATATTTTAGTTATTGGGAATTATCCTATAGGGGACTGTTACACCTCTATCAGGAAACATTATCAATATTTTTCTGTTGCCTTTGATTTTTTTTGTGGCATGCTAGGTGCCAATGGATGATATATAAAAACAAGCATTTGTCAATGCTGAATGTTTGCTTGCTGGCATTAGCATTGGTAGTGCAGGAGTTACAGAGCTGCATAATAGGAATGGCAGTAAAGTATTGAATTGAAATCAACACCCGCCACCACCCTGCAGAGACTGACAGGCATTGGGATGTGCCTTTGGGTCATCAGGCATAACGGCCATGCCATTTCACCACACCCTACCCTGCAGACACTGACAAGTGTCATGGTGTGCCTTGGGGTCTTTGGCCCTTATGCTCACCCAACTCCATCAGGAAATACAGTGAGATGGGTGCTGTATAGGAGAATGGGGTGAACTTTGGGGCCGTAGAGTCCAAGGCACACCTCGATGCCTCTCACTGGCTGCAGGGTGTGGAATGGTATGAGCATTACAGGCGAGAATCCCAAGTCACACCCCTGATGCCTGTCAATCTCTACAGGGTGGGGCATTATATTTGGAAATCCTAACATCTCAGGCGTTCATTGGCATTTTCACTCCAAATTTTCAGCATGGGTTTTTGTGACCCCCACCTTATGAAGAGTGGCAATATCAGTTTGTTAGCTGAAAACTGATTTTGCACAGCGACTATGCCATTTGGCACTACAGGTGCGAAAACACATTTCGAACAGGATGTGAAAAATGACAGCTGTACTGTTCATGGGGAGGTGAAAAAAATGGCAATGTTGAAAATCTGCAGTGAAAGTATAAAAAAAACTGAAGTCATGAGCGTGTGTAGAAACTGTGCTACACACACCCATAATGCAATTAGTTTGGGGATGTTTTACAGCAGATTGTCAACAGAGGCATTTTGGAACCTCTGCTCATGAACAGTGTCACTGTGATTTTCTTAATCTGTCCCAAACAGTGATTTCCCACAGCAACCACACATTTCTGCGCTGAAAGTGCGAAAACACATTTTGACCATGGTGTGAAAAATGACAGCTGTACTGTTCATAAGGAAGTGTGGAAAAATGCCAGTGGTGAAAATCTGAACTGAAAATATTAGAAATCCATGAACTTATGAGGATGTGTGGAAACTGCACAATGGTCACTCATAACACAGTCATTTTATGGACTTTTTCACCAAATTTTAGCATAGCCATTGTAACACCTCTGCTCATGAACAGTATCACTGTGATTTTCTTAATCTGTTCTGAACATTGATTTTGCACACCGACTGCGCCATTGTGCGCTACATGTGCGGAAACATGTTTTGGGTGAGATGTGAAAAATGACAGCTGTACTGTTCTTAAGGAGGTGTGGTAAGATGGCAATGTTGAAAATCTGGAGTGAAAATAGTGAAAATTCGTGAACTTACGAGTGTGCATAGAAACAGCGCAACGTATGCTCATAAAACAGTAATTTTGGGGAATTTTTCACCAAATTTTTAACATAGCCATTTTAACACTTCTGCTGATGAGCAGTGTCACTGTGATTTTCTTAATCTGTGCCGAACATTAATTTTGCACACCAACTGTGCCATTGTGCACTACATGTGCGGAAACACATTTTGGGCAAAATGTGAAAAATGAGAGCTGTACTGCTCATAAGGAGGGGTGGTAAAATGGCAATGTTGAAAATCTGGAGTGAAAATATTGAAAATTTGTGAACTTACGAGCATGAGTAGGAACAGCACAATGCATGCTCGTAAAACAGTCATTTTGGGGAATTTTTTCACCAAATTTTCAACATATGGTTTTTGGGGCCATACCTCATGAATTGTGACACTGTCACTTTGTAAATCAGTCCCAAAGAGTGGTTACACACAGTGACTGCAAAATCACCTTTCAGGGTTGATTAACAAAATGACAGTGACAGAATTCATGAGGTGGGGTCCCAAAAACCCCATGTTGAAAATTTGGTGAAAAAATCCCAAAAAATGCCTGAGATATGCAGCAAAGTTGAAAAAACCCTATTTAATACAGTTTACAGCTTACCGGTATTTCATCAGTTCGTGGCCATCTTCAAGAGTGCAGACGTGTTCCTGGTCCACCAAGATCATCGCAATGGACTCTTTGGAGGTAAGTATTGGGTGAGGGGGTGGGGAGGCAGAGTGCACAGAGGGTGGGCATGGGGTGGGGAGTAGGGTCATGACAGTCAGCAAGGAAAGGTTTTCTTTCAGGTTTCTTTTGTTCTCTTGGATGACGAAGGACTTTTGCCACACTGGGGTTGGCTCTGGCGTGGCAGCAGGAAAACTGTTTGGTGGGGGGCAGTGGAGCTGGCGAGGATTGAGCACCCCCGTCGGCCATATGGACCGTTGCTATGCTGGGGTGGGCTCCCAGCGTGGCACCTGCTTCTCTGTTGGGGCGGGAACATTGGAGCTGACAGGGGATTGGGCACCCCCGTAGGCCACACAGTGTGTGTGGGGGGGTGCATTCGCATGCAATATGGGTGCATATCTGTGGGGGGAAGCGCATCCAGGTGGCTAGTTTCTTTTAAGTTGGTGTCAACGTTCGAAACTAGTGTCACCGGCTGTGTCCCCATTATTGGTGGACATCACACACACCCCAAAATGCCGTGCTGGTATTCTCCACAACAGTGCTACACCTCCAGAACCTGCTTTGGCAGCAAGCTGCCGCAATATGTTTCTTGCGCTGTGTGCAAGCAAACATAAAAATGAGTTATGAAGGGTTAAGCCAGCTAATAGTACAAGAAATGGGGAAAGTATATTCAAGAGTTTCAATTTTACATTCCTCTCAAAAAGTGACAAGGTGGTGTAAAGGTTTTCATATCTTTATTAAATATAAATAAAGGAATAGAGAAAACCAAATACAAGGGAAATTAAAGGAGAGTTGCGTTGGAATTTTGACTATTACCTTTCTCTTTTAATTCTTTGGAATTGTTTTTTTCTTTTGCTTTGTTGTTCTGACATAAATATCTGTAACCCACTTTGTAAGATGGAATAACTACTACTGGTATTATATGTGCCTTTTCAATAAAAAATTCTCCCCTACTCTTTTCGAGAAGTGCCATGGGATCTTTAACATCTGCCTGAACTACCATCAGAACAGGCAGATGGGACCACAGTTTAACATCTCATCTGAAAGATGGCACCTCAGGAGTGCAGCACCCCCCCCTCATGCTGCACTACAGTGTCAGTATTAGGATTTAACCTAAGTGCCTGGAGTGGGGCTAGAAGCCACAACCTTCTGATCTTCTGGCCTCAGAGGTGAGATACCACAGGTGGGCAATGGCACAGGTACCCTACAAGGCTCCAGAGGTGGCACAAGGGCAGTTAGACTCCTGTTGCAGTTCACAATTATGTAAACTAAAAGTGTTTGTCCAAATTGCACTAACCCCATACATGTTGCTGCTTACAGGGTGGGGGTGGGGTGTTAGAATTGGAAACTCTAACACAGTTCCCTACTTTTGATGCTGTAACCCTAACTAGTGCACCAACAAAGTTTTTTTGCAAATAATTTCCTTACTTTTTGAGATAGCATAATCATATCCTTATTTGACATCCATGCATACTTTTTGAGATATTGTAATCATATCCTTATTTTCAAGTGGGAGTACAGAGCCCAGAAGGCCCTGCCCTCTGATTTGTCCACAATAGTGTCCATATTTGTGTGTGGGAGTGCAGGACCCCCATGCATAATTTTAAAGATACTATAATCAACTTCGATCCCGTGCTGCGCAGCACCCTATAGTTTATAGCCATTTTGCAGTGGTATGACTGAGTGCCTGTCTGGCCATGGCATCTGTTTTGAAAAGTCATCTTGCAAAAAACATAAAGCATCTGTCTGAAAATTACAGCTTAAAAAATGATAATTTTGCTATAGGAAAGTAGGGCACCCGAGACTAAATCAGACTCTCTCAAAAGACGCCAGTGAAACAGTCAGTAATTCAGCACAAGGTATGCTTTCAATTAAATTGTTTCCAGTGACCACATAATTTAATCGTAGCCTGTGCAGCTGAACAACAGATAGGACTGTTTATATCCAGTAAACCTATTTTGTTTACAGGATTGTTTTACAGCCGTGGCAATTTCAAATGAAATGTTCGTCAGTTTTGTCAGTGTTTTTGTAGATACAGACAAAGGAATTGAGGAGGTTTCATTTGTTTAACATATGTTTTCTACTGGTTTTGATGCCTATAAGAATCACAGAGTGTCATTTATTCACCCCTCCCCACCTCATTTGCAAATAAAAAAAATGGGTTGGCAGTATAGCCTAGAGGTTAGAGGAACGCGGTGTAAACAATCTTGGTACATCCAGCAGATCAGACCTGAGTTTGATTCTCACAACCTCCATTTGTATACTGTGTGACTCTGAGCAAGTCACGTAACCACCCAGTGCTCCCAGATCATCCCTGAAAACAGGCAGTTGTGCCTAGCGGGCCTTACTCTTTTACCAAAGACTAAAATAAAAAATTAAAAAAAAGGCAACTGTTTTATATGTTTGTGTGACCTGCTAGCAGTGATCATTTGTGGGACACACCACGTGTACCTATGTTTCTGGGACTGTTTATTGCCACTTTTTGCAAAACATTCTATAGTCAAGGACTTCTTATTTCACTGCACATTTCCATAGTGTCCTACTCTATTGTTGAATATGTAAATGAGCTTAGCCTAAAAATATTTTACAGAGGAGGACCTCAGCTCTTTATTAGATGGATTAAGCAGTGTTGCTGATAAATGTTGTTTCAAACAAAGTGAAGTTCAGTCGTTTGCAAAAAAAATCAAGTTGCATGTTTACGGCAAGATATTTCTAGAAAATACAGCTCTATAGCAATTTTACAGAAATCTAACATGAATTGTGTTTTTTGAAGCAATTTCACATTTATGAATGAAGTGGATCTTACTGCAAAGGAAACTAAGCATTATAGCAATTTGTTAGAAATCAGATGTGAACTGTTTTCTCCACAGGCAGGTAGCAACAGCCAAAAATTATATATAGAATAATATATAGATTACATAGACAATACTGAGCATAAAGACATTTGTCCGTGAGCTCGCAAGTAATACCTATTTATACCCTTTTATATTTTTTCTTACTAAAAATTTATCTAACTGTGTATTAAATTCCTGCATTGTAATGCTTTCCACGACCTCCCCTGGTAACATATTCCAAATTTCTGTCACCCTATTACCAAGGACACTGGTTTACTGGGATTGAGAAAGGGCAAATTCCATTTTGCACATTGTAAAAAATGGTACTGTCACCGGTGTCTGCTAAGCCAAAATCCGGTTTTACCGGTGTTTGGTTTTGTGTACTTTATTTAACAATTTTTAACTCTGTTAACATGCATTTTAGCAGTATTGACCTCCACTATTGCACATCCTTCCATCCTTGTACCAATTTAAAAGTTATTTTAGGTACAAAATATGATGGCAGCAACAGCACTACAGCCCCCATCACTTAGGTATGATGGAAACAGCAGCAAGGCCGCCATCCCTCTGGTGCGATAGCAGAACTAGCAACACTACAGACCCATCCCTCTGGTGTGATGGTAGTATCAGCACTATGGCTCTCATCCCTCAGGTGGGACAGCAGCAGTACAACATTCCCCATCCACCAGTGGTTAAGTAATGGCCCCTGCCTCTCGGGTGTGATGGCAGTATTAGCACTATGGCCACCATCCCTGTGGTGGACAGCTGCAGTACAACATTTCCCATCCACCAGTGATTATGGCAGAAGCACTACGGCCCCCTGCCTCTCAGGTGTGATGGCAGTAGCAACAATGCAGTCCACACCTCTCAGGGGTGATGGCAGTAGTGACAGCACTATGATCCCCTTTCTTCAACACCCACACCCTAGATGCACAAGTTACAAATTACTTGGTCTTTTTGCTTGTTAGAACTCATATGTGAATTAATTTGAACCACCACCACTACTAAGGTGGACCACATTTGTTTTTTCATGTCATTTAACTGCTTGAATTGGATTTCTGCCTGTGACTCCACCGACCACGGTTGGGGAACAGGTTTGGGTGTTGGGAGGACCAGCCGGAGGGGTGAAGGCTTGAGTGTCCAATGACCACTCGCTTTCTCCTAGGAGGGAGGGTATATTCACAGTTCAGCATTTGCTGGCCCCAGGTGGAGGCTGGAGGCATGGCAACACATTGGCCCTCATTGCAGAAAAGAGCGTGATGGACGTCAGCTTGTGCCTTGACATCATGTGGCCTGTCACGCTCTCATGAAAATGGAAAAACACCTGCTGGACACCCAGAGGATGGTTTCTGATCCCTCCATAAGCATGAAGCCCCAGACACATGTATCTGTTCTGACCTCTGCTATGCCTGGGATATACAGAAAGCTCTTTAGGGTGATTGTCTTCCTCTGTTAGCCTCCCACAGGGGTAGGGGCCCACCGATGAAGGGTTACTTCAGGTTACCTGGTAGCATGGCCATAAGGGGCAGTGGATGATGGTGGGGGGGACTCAGCAGCAGTGGTAGGGGGACTTGGCTGGCCTGTCGGAGTGGATGGCCGGGGGGTAGGAGGAACAAAAAAAAAACCTGCCTGAATTTGCTTCTTTGAAATAATGTCTTCACCTTAAAAAAAACATTCACAAGTGATTAGCGGAGGACCTTCTAATGCATCTCACAAACATGTGGATTCCTTTTTTTCCCCTTGGTCTCCACGAAAAGGGTGTCTCTCAGTTTTCATGTCCAAGCTCAGATGTGACTTGAGCACCACTCTACCCACCAGCATCGTACAGCCCTGGGGTCTTACCTTCCGTGTGTCACTGAATATGCTTTCCATTCCACTGGCCAAGCATAAGTACACTTAAACACGTAACATTTGCTTTTTATTAAAGCAATCTGTCAGAAAACATTTTGTTGTCACAGAGACTGACACAACAGGTGGGAGAGAAGGTGCAAATGATGAAATGGGCAGACTAGGTGGGCCGTCGAAGTCTATGTTTCTATCCCATTCACCTAAATAAGTAGTAAGGCAGCTTGTGCCTTGTGAACATACTTTCATTCAGACTCACTTTCAATCAAACAACTGAGGAGTTTGGATGGCCCTACTGATTATAAACTTGAATAAACTAGTTGGTAACAGTGATCCTGCACTTAGCAATCTATATTCTAGATGTTCATACCCAAAAAATACAATAAAAACCTGACTAAAGTCTAAAAACAAGCTTATGAAACACAAAATGTATCTGAACATTTATATTTACCTATACAACATCATTGCAGCCCAAGTATAACTAGGATAAATTACATGGTACCCTGACTACTGTATGATGTAGTAAACATATATTGGTATTTTTTTATATTTTTTTGTAAACTGGGTAAACCCACTAGGCAAAACTACCTGTTTTCAGAGGTGACCCAGGAGCACTGTGGAGGTTAGGTGCCTTTTGCTCAGAGTCACACAATATGCAAGAGGAGGTTGTGGGAATCAAACTCAAGTCTTCTAAATGTACTCAGTTTGATCACTGTTTGTTACTCTAACCACTAAGCTATACTGCCAGCCATAGCACCCATATATAATGTTTTAATATATGATTTCAATAATAGTGCACAGTACCTACAGTGCAAATTATGAACATTCAACTCTTTGCAACATTTTACTAAAACTGAATTATTTCCCTCTCCATCTGCTTATGTTTTCTTACACTAAAGTGGGTGTATAGTTGACAGAACACTGTAAATAGCCTGAGATTGCACTACTGCTTGCAATGCCAGAAACTCGGGATCAGAAGTGAATTCCCATTGCTAGAGGTCTGGCCAGGGGAGTAGGATCGAGCACCTGGGGGGCTGCTCTCCTCCTCTGGGAACGGTGGCCTGCAGGTCCTGCTGCTTTACTGCCACCTGGGTGACTACAGGTGGTGGTGCAATGAGACTGCAGAGCAATCAGGAAGAGAAGAAGCTAGCCAGGATCTGGAGTAGTGACATGTCTGTATTTGCCCTACTTTCTTGGAGCCCCTCGAGTTTTGGTGCCCTCAGGAACAGAGAACAGGAAACCAGTAACAATCACCCCATCGGCTGCTGGTAGAAGGGACCCAGCTGCCCCAGACTTCATAACCAGTTTCATGAGGGACCCACTGGGCTGCCTGACACACATTAAAGGACTATGGAGGGGTGACCTGGGGCTGTCTCCCTTCCCACCTGGGGGGTACAACCTAGGCAGGATGGGGGCAGGCTCACAGGAGCTCCTGAGCATTACCTGGGGTGAAGCTAGGAGATACCCAGCCTAGGGATCTCTGAAAAGTAGAGACTGACACTGTGAGAAGGGGGCATAGAAAGAGAAAATAAAAACATTAAAAAAATATGCTGAAATCTTAGGGATTCTGTGCAGAGAAATGCAATTTCCGTGAGGCACCGGTACAAGAATTCAAAATCCGCAAACCAAGCAGGATTCCGTGATTTTTACCGGTGTTACCGGTAAAAACGGAAAACCATTGTCCCTGCCTATTACTTAACCAGTATTTCCTTCTATTTGTATTAGGTAATATATTTTTTTTATTTTATTTTATTGGATACAATCGGAATTACAATCCTTTGAGTCACAGACTCTTTTGCAAAGGCTCCACGTCAGTTACAGAGGGTGGAGGGTAGACAAATACAGAGAACGCACAGTAAACAGGTAGAAATTCGTAAAACAGTACTGCAAGTGCAGTCCAGGCATAATCTTAGTTAACTGGTGGTAGTAGTAGGCATCGATACAGGATAACCCTTGTCAGAGAGGTAAATGATGCTGACTCTTGGGATCTATCGAGACCCTGTGTCATTTTATTGGGGATATTAAAATACCAGAGGAGGGCAGGAAGTTAGCCACAGTCGCATTTTTATGACTCCAGGAGTTGTACTCTGAGGGCTGATTTGAATTGGGAGAGGCTAAGGGTCTGAGAGATGGGGGTAGAGTATTTAGCCAAAGAGGGCACAGTGGCGGAATGATCTTTGTCGAGAGGGATGTTCTACAATGAGGGACCAGGAATGAGGAGGATGCTGCGAGTCTAGTGTTACGCCTGAGGGGGGCTACGCTGACTATTGGGAGAAGGCCGAGGGCGGGCTGGAGATGGATCTTTTCACTAGAACGCAGGAGTGGTACTTAAGTCTTCCTTGGAAGTTTAGCCAACCAGCTAGAGCGTAGAGCTCACAGGTATGTGTTAATCTGTCACACCCGGTCACTAGGCGGCAAGCTTTATTCAAAGCAGTGTTGATGCTACGAAGGGCTGTGGGGTCTGCAGAGCCGTATATCACTATCCAGTAGTCTATTAGGGAGAGGATAGAAGAGGTGACCGCAAGTTGCATGGCATGGGTGAGTAAGCAGTGTTTAAGTCTGTAGAGGATACCCACTCTAGTGTTAACAGCGGAAGAGAGAAGTTGTATATGATGATTGTAGGAGAGGGAGGTGTCTAATGTAATTCCCAGGTATTTAAAACATGTAACATGTTCAAGTGGGGCGCCTTGTTTGGTTCGATTAGGAGAACCAACTGGCTGTGTGGACTTTATCGGTGTGCAAAGATCATGGATTTTGTTTTTTGATAGTTGATGATCAGGTGGTGTTCAGTGAACCAGGTTTCTAGCTCCCTGAAGAAACTCTGAAGAGCTCGTTGGAGGCGCTGGGCTGTGGGTGTTTCAAAACACTACCGCATCATCAGCGTGAAATAACAGAGTTACCGCTACATGACTTGGGAGAGAGTTTAAAAGAGGGTGAATAGTAGAGGGCCAGAATAGACCTGTGGCACCTGAGGAAACTGTTTTACAGGAGGAGAAGGTGGTATTTATCCTGACTTGCTGTGACCGGTCTGTTAGGTAGTCCTTGAACCAGGCAATGGCGTCTGGGACCACATTAAGTTGTGGAAGGACATAAAGCAATAGCTCATGACTGACTGTGTCAAATGCCTTGGTCAGATCCACATAGATTGCCCCTGCTATAGAGCCTTGGTCAAGGGCCTCATGGATGAATGAGGTGAGCTCAGTAAGAACTGTGACGGTACTGTGGCCGGACCGGAATCTGTGCTGTTCCGGGCAGAGAAGGTTGTGTTTAGTCAGGTGTTCTAATAGTTGGTCCGACACTATTTTCTCCAGGGCCTTGGAGAGAGGAGGAAGTAATGAAATTGGTCTATAGTTGGTTGTGTTGGTGGGGTCGCCGCTCTTCAGAATGGGAGTGATTATGGCTCTTTTCCAGGTTGTGGGGAACTGACCTAGGCATAAAGAGAGGTTGAGAATTTTAGTGAGATGGGGTAGTGTGACATCTAGGGTCAGCCTAATGAGTTTTAGATCTAGGGAATCATTGCTGTGCCATGTATTGGTAATAGCTTTAGAAATGTAGTGTTTTGCCTCGAGGCAGGAAATAACTCTCAGCCGAAAGGGTATAATATTGTTGTTACTCGAGGTATCAGTGGGAGGGGGTGTGGGGATAGTGTGGAAATAGTTAGGGGGGGTAAATATGGGAGAGGTCCGAGAAGGCAGAGTTGAGGGCTTCGGCGATAGAGGAAGGATCCTGGTGGGTAGAGAAGGATCCTGGTGGGTGGGTGTAAAATTCTGGTTCTACACACAAGCATCCATGTTTTATTTTTTATAATTACTGATGACCATTTTTAATCAGTGTGGGTTTGCATGTTTGAGAAAGTGAAGCGACAGTTGTTTCAGTAGCACTCGCATTTTTGTGAGCATGAGAGTGATTGACAGCTGATGATTACAAGCACCCAGTGGTATTGCAAAATAACAACTGGGTGGCTATAATGCAATTTTAAGATGCGGTTAACCAGATATTAAAAATGATCACCAGTAATTATAAGTATTTTACAGGGAGAAAAATTGAATGGATTGGACACAACAAGAAGGACATGAGGAGGGATGAACAGGGCAGGCCTTAACCATTCTGGGCCCCTGTGCAGCCCCCTGCTGGGCACCGCCATCTCATTCCCTGTGGGCCCCCCACATCCAACATTTACACCTATCTAACCTCCCTGTCCTATATTAATAAAACAGTACCAGGTCTACTAGTTTAACCAGCATCTTTTAATTGGTATGCTTACCTTATGCTGAGCGCACTGTCCTGACAACCAGTATCCAGGTCACCACTGCCTGATAGATGGGCTATCCCAACAGTAGTAATCCTAACAGTATTCCTCCTGAAAGGGTAAGGTAGTGTATGTCATGGAATGCTACCTTACCTCTTCTACAGTACGGGAAAGGACGGCTGGATGGGGTTGCTGGCGAGCTGCACCGGTGGTGTGGAGGGTATATCATGGCAGGTCAGCCAGCATACTGTGTGTGACCTGGGTTCTGGTCATTTTATACACTGCACCCCCCCAACTACTTTTTTTGTTTATCACAACATTATTTGTCAGCTCCTCCGTGGACCCGACAGGGGCTATACCCCCCCTTGGAGGAGTACGTCCTCCTGCCCATTGGGGCCATCATGGGTCCTGCCAGGTCACAGTATTTTCCTCTGTTTTTATCCCATGCCCCATGCCCATGCAATGGTGCAGCAGCCACCTCCACCTCTGTGGAGACAACTAAACACACCTGGGCACAGGCTAAACCATTTCCTGTGCTGACATGCACAGCACAAATCCCCACTCCAGGAAGGAGAGCAGTCCTCTGACTCTCATCCTTACCTCCTGGCCAACCCCGAATGACCCCAGTCTATTCCCGGACCTGGGTCACTGGCATGGCATGAGGTGTGGTGTCCAGCACTTCAGCCTTCAGTGCCACTGGGCGGCTCCCCGTAACTACTTAACATTTTACTCGGGGTCCACTCCCTCGGAGTTAGATATTTTAGTTACAGAGGGTGTTGGGGTGTGGATGGTGAAGCCCCCACATTTTACACTTATTTTCATATAATGCCTAAATTTTCTGTCAGGCATAGGATCCATTCATTGCTGTTGATTTCAGGCCATTTTATTTGGCATGCTGGCGTCAGTATACGAGTTTAGGGATAACATAGTCTGTCCTTTTAATTAGTGCCACTGAGTGCATTGAATTATTTGACTTTACCATTGGAAATTAATCTGACTGAACATGGAGCAAGAACTTAAGTAAGTATGGTACTTCTACCGTATTCATTTCTGTAAGGACAGGGAAATCATCACTGGACACACACACCTATGATAATCCTATTTGCAAACAAGTTAAACCTGGCCCAGATATTCAAACTGCGCCCAAAAAGTGCGCAACAGCAGGAGCAAGCACAAGTCCATTACGCCCATGTGCAAGAGGCATGATATTCAAAAACTGCGCTGGCCAAGATGCCTACAGCCAGTTGACTGAATATCACACCACCCTGCGCCATAGCGCAACTAGAGGGAAGCTGAGCATATCTGATGCGCCATAACGCAACAAAGGATGTTCAGCTGAGCAGTCCAGATGCGCCACAGCACAACCAGGGATGCCCCCAGCAGTAGGAGAGTAATGCAACAGCACAACCAGGGATGCAGGGGCCCACCATGCCAGAGATGGGCAGAGGAACACACAGCAGAACAGACATCGTCCCCACCCCCATGCACTGCACAACTGGGGAGGGCTGGAATAACCACCTAGCCCATGGAGACCAGCAACCAACCCACAGCTTGCCCATGGTGCCCCATCCACCCCCCTGGCAAGCTGTGACCGCACACAAGGAGGGCCGACCACCCCGTGCCACACCATCCCACCAATGCAGAGCACACCACTGCACCGTGACCAGACACCCTGCCCAGGAGCAGCATCCACCAGTGCAGGATACCCCATGCATGCCACCACCCCACTGTGACAATGCAACCCTGTGCACCACAGAACCATGCAAGGCAGCCCCACCACGAGCATCCATCAGCGGGTGGCAGCAAACAGTGATGCAATGACAGCATACACAGTGCCACCTCGCACAGCGCCCCCGAGGTATAGCTGAGAGATCAACCATGTGTCGGTACACGAGGTACCCCACACGTGACAGGGCATGCCCCAGACCCCACCACCAGTGGTACAGCACCCTGCACACCCTCCCAAGGACACACCCCAACCCAGCACTGGCCACAACAGCCAGCGCAGACACCCACAGTGGTGCATGGAAGCACGCACCACACCAGATGCAACACAGTGCATGGACAAACACCCACCTGTACCCAAGGGCACACCAACACAGGGATGCAGTAGCGGGGCAACCAAGCCCCCAGCATGGGGCCATGGAAACCGTGTACACACGGCCATCACTCCTCCATGGCACCAGAGTGCCAGCCACCCTGCGCAGCCACTGTGGAGCTGTACGCCACCAGCATTTGCCTGGAGCACAAGTCAGAGACAGTGGTGCACATCCTGCAACACACAAGCCACAGCATGGAGGTGGGACAACAACAGTGGAGGCCACAGTGTCACCAAGGCAGACATGCACCACACCAGTGACAGGAGGCAACCCAGCATTGTGAGCGGGTACAGTGGCTGTCTGCATGGACAGCCACCACTGACATGCCAGCAGATCGTGCAGGTCACAGTCATGCAAGTGTCAGCTGCACAGGCCATGGATGGGCTGACAGGTGCACCGTGGACACAGAGCATGCACCATGGACAACTGCACACAATCATCCAGTGCACAGGAAATAACACACACACACCACATACAGTGACTGATAGCTACTCCCACACCATAGTCACTTCCCCATGGCCACACACACATGCCCATGACTGCACCACCCCTGACACCATGCACACCACTGCAGCTGAGCACCTATAGCCTACAGCAAATCAGAGACCACCACAGTGGTCATATCAAAAGAAATGTATTTAAAAACATCAAACAAAACTATGTACAAATATTTACAAAAGTTTGGGAGAGGCCACAAACAAGGTGGGGTGGTAAGGGCAGGGTGAACAAATGGTAGAGGAAGGAGGGTGTGAGGGTGGGTCCAGGGAGTAGGGAAATCAGGGGCATTGTGAAGCTCAGCGGGAGCCCTGCTCCCCTCTCCAGCTGCTCCTTCTGCCATGATGCTGCCTGACCCCCAGCCTCTCAATCCTTTGTAGGATTTCCAGCTACACCCTGGCAACAGTCAGTATCTCCTGCAGCACCTCCCTGATCATCTGCAGCTGCCGTCCACCTAGGGACAAGGGAGCAGAGTCAATAGGTGTGAATGCACAGCCCCATACAGCTCACCCACTGTGCATGGCATATGGCCATGGGACATGCCTCTGTGATGGTGTGTGACCACCCACAGTGATCGTGTCCACAAGACCTGCCCACCCAGGTGCACACAGCCATGTGGACCACTGCACACACCCACCGGCCAAGTCCTGCACAGCACCATCATGGCTGTTTAGTGACATGGCTATGTGGTGCGAAGGCAGTGGCACAGCCATGTACCCAGTGCACTCATGGACCACCATCGGCGCACTCCCAGACATGCAGTGCCACTGGACAGTGCTGACTGTAACAAGTTGCGTGCATGGCAATGGTGTCAATGGATGGTGGCCATGCCCTGCTGCCCACCCTGTTACTCAGCATGCAATAGTAATCATGGATGTAAGGCACTCACCATCATCATCTGCCTCTGTGGACCTTCACCCCTCCTGGAGTGATGGTCTTCCAGCTGGTGCCTCCTCTCCCTCGCCAGCCATCGCTCTTCTGGGCCTAAGGTGCAACCATGGAGAGGAACATCAGTACAATCCTGTAGCAAAGTCCCCTGCCCCATGTGTGTGCAATCCCACACAGCCAGACCCACCACCCCACACCCTGATAACACCACCACAGCCAACACCGGACGGTCACCCCCATGTTCCGGACACATTGCAACCATGATACTCATATGGAAGATAAAGGTGTATGGACGTTACACCTACCTGGCCATGGCACCGTGCCCCTCCTGGCACGTGCCTGCAGGCGGACAAGCAGGTCCAGGTCCCTCCACCTCAGGTGTCCGTATCTGTGGCGGCACTGCTCCACCGTCTGCCCCATTCCTGTGGCCTCCTCCAGGGCGTCGGCCACCTCCTGCCACACCTGACTCCTGGACCTGTCCAGGGGTGCCTCACCAAACAGTGGGCCAACAAGTGGCTCCACAATGGCAACCAAGTTTGCCATTTCTATCTGGCTCCACTGGGCAGCTCTCCTCCATGTCATCTCTCTTGCTCAGTAGGGTCAAAATGGCACTCTGCAGAGCAGTTCCGCCATGTGCAGATGCTGCTCGGTACAGCGCTGAGATTCCCTATTGCGCTCTCACCGAACAGCACGATAGGGGTGCACCCATGCCTGATGCATGGCACCTAGGGGGCAAAGGTTGGGCACAGAGTCAAGGGTCTCTGGCGCACGGACAGCCACAGTGCGATTGGAACCCAATGCGTGTAGTGCGATTGGGTGCCTGTGTGCCACCTCCAGTAGCAGCCTACCACGCTGTTGCCCCAGTGCGCCTATGATGCCCTAGTGCCACAGCGCCATATAGGTGAACATCGCTGTAGCGCCACTGGCACAATGGTGGCCGTGCCCTGCATTGCCTCCCACGCACAGCACGTCAGCAGTGCGGCAGGCGCCTGCGTCATCAACCTGGACATGAGCAGTTAGGTGTGTACTGCGCATATCACAGAACTGCACCTTTGGCTCAGCACATTCAACACAATTGCGCAAAGCGCAAAAGCGCGATATTCAACTATCATATGCAAATCAGCTAATCAGCCATTCAATGATGCAGCACTGCAATTTGCATCCACTTAAAGTTGCGCCTCACCTCATTTGCATGGGTTGCGCTATAAAAGTGCGACATTGGGCTGCACTAGCCATAGTCGGTTACTGCAGTCTATTGGTGAGTTGCATGCTGTTTGGGAGTGTGGACTGTGGATTTTGGGACATGCATGGGACTGCACAGTCACAGGTAACAACTGTCATTCTCACAGGCTGAATCATGACCGAGCGAGTTGTGGGAGAAGAGGAACAGAGTTGTGGGAGGAGAAGGAGGAGGACAAATTTCACAAAGGCCAAGATGGATGCCCTGTTTGAGGCCTACCTGGACCGGGAGCTGCTTCTCAGCGGATGCCAGGGAACACCACAGGCCCATGCTGCTGCATGGGAGGAAGTGGCATGTGCTGGCATGTGCTGTGAAGCTGCATGGCAGCCACCAGCGCTCCATGCAGGAGTGCAAGAAGAAGATGGGCACAGACAGGAGGAGGATTAAGGAGAAGGTGGCTGCCATCAGGGCAGCATGATCTGCGACAGGTGGGGGACAGCCAGAGGTGCTACGCCTGACCCCACAGGAGGAGAGGGTTGCTGGTAGCATGCAGCATTGTGTCATTGCGGGTGTTCCAGGTGATGGATTCCAGATGGGTGGTAGCCCGTCACTGCATGGTAGGTCATGGTCTGTCTATTAGGGGGTACAGGGTAGGTCACATGCAGTAACACAACTTTGTTTTCCCTTACAGCTCCTGAGCATCTGCATGGGTCAGCGGTGGTGGGCCTCTCCACTGAGGCCAGTAAGATGAAGATGGAGGGGGCCCATCCACCTCCACAGGAATAAGTGGCTCAGTGCGACAGTGGGCCTGCCTGGTTGTCCGACTGATGTTGTTGGAACAGGTGTGGAAGAGCCTGCCCATGTCCCAGCATGCCAGCATCCATGGATGCCAGCATGCTGTGACTGAGCTGGTGCGGGTCTGTCACTGATGATGATGTCACCAACGTCATGGGCAGTGACACTTGTGTGCCACAGGATGGCCACACAGCAGGTAACATCACGCCATGGCTGTGGGTGGTGCCGCCCGTGGAGGCCTGCGTGTCATCACAGTCCCAGCCTGTGCCTGTCAGCACCAGTGGGGCAGCAGCACCAGTGAACCCTGGGAAGTGGCAGCGGAGGGCAGCATCATTAGTCGACCAATGGGCTTGGGGTACAGTGTCAGGGCGGCATCAGTGCACCACCTGTGGACATGCCCAGGCCTGATCCTGGTGTGCAACACCCACCCTCAAGGGGCACTGAGCATCAGGGCCATGCACACCCTGAGGGACAGAATTCCAATCAGGCAGATGACCTCTTGGATGAGCACACCCGCATACTACAAGCATCAGTCAATCAGCAGATGTGGCTTGGGACAGTGGTGGATGCACTGAGTGTGGCTCTGGAGCGGGCAGAGGAGCGTCACAGCAGAGAAACCACTCTGCTCCTGGAAGGGATGGACCAGAAGCGGGAGGATGTGACCGCTGCCATTGACTGGCTGACACATACAATCACAGCTGCCATGGCCACAGGGGGCACACAGTTATTTGCCCATGTGGCTCAGACAACGTGCAGTGCGATTTCCACCCCCCATTCCCAGCGTCATGCATCACCCTCCTTGTCGACACTGGGTTCAGCTGTGGGCATCCCGAGCACGCCTGGCGCAGGCATGTTTGCTGTGCTGCAGACCCCTGCGCGAGCATGGTCGCATTCATGCAGTGGAACCCCCGGGCGACCATCGGTGCCACCCCATGAGGCCAGTGGTCAGCCTGTCAGTTCTGGCGGGTCTCGGCGGGGTGGCCCACACATCCGTGGTGGCTGGGGCACTGTGGCGCATGACTGACCTGTCTCCCAATGTGGCTACTGTCTGATGCTGCCCTGTGTGCATTGTGTCATTCAACGGGCAATGCATGGGTAGGTACCTGACCCTGCACGCAGACACACAGTCCATCTGCACACCCTCCTGGCTGCTGTCCGCAGTTGCGTGTGCATGATGATGCCTGCGTTGCACTGTACACAAATGTGCAATGCTGCCCAGCATCTGACACATGCACAATGACAGGCAGTGGGCATGGTGGTCTGTGGACATGTGTGTGGCTAGGGGTGGTGTTCTGGATTGGTGTGCCTCCTATCCTTTGTGCATGTCTGGTGCATTGTGTGTGTGTGTCTGTCTGTCTGTCTGCATGCCATGTTAGACCTCACCCACCCCTGGTGGTGTGTGTGGTTCCATGCCCAGCCAGTTCCCTTGCATGTTTGTGGGTTGTGCCTTAGCCACTGGTGGTTGCACATGGCCCCATGACTTACCTGGGTTGGCTGAAGTGCTCCTCCGTGATGGTGTTCTGGTGCAGCTGTGCCAGCCGGAGCAGTAGGGGGTCCCGTCGCCCAAGGGGGGCTGCCCATCACCATTGTCACTGGTGTCCTCATCGTCCCCATCACTGTCCCCCTCTTCGACCTGTACGGCTATCCCACATTCATTGGCCATGTTGTGCAGGATGCAACAGGCCAGGAACAGCCCACAGGCCTTTGAGGGGCTGTACTGTAAGATACCACCAGAGGTGTCCAGGCAACAGAAACGTGCCTTCAGCCTGAACACCCGCTCGATGACATTACATGTGGTGGCGTGTGCCTCATTGTAGCATTGCTGCGATGGGGTCGTGGGCCGCCGGTATGGTGTGAGCAGCCAGGGACAGAGTTGGTATCCACTGTCACCTGTGTGTAGAGGGTGGAGGTTAGTTTGGTGATCAGCATCGCCCTGCCATGTAGGCCACTACCCATGTCACCTGTGACCATGCCCCTCCCATGCCCTATGTTTGTCCGTGTGGTTTGCATATTCACCCACTAGATGGCCAGTGGGGATGTCCTCACTCTCGAATCTGTGGCACAGTGCTGACTGGTGCCAGGTGAAGGCATCCTGTGCTCCCCCAGGGTGCATGGCACAAACATTGATTATGCACCCCCTGGCATTGCACACCACCTGGCAGTTGATGCTAGCATAGCCCTTGCGATTTATGTATGCGGCCCCCTCGGGGCCAGGTGGTGTGCCGATGGCCACTTGGTGCAGTCATGCTCAGCACACCAGGCATAGTGCTCACCCTGTGGAACTCCTGTATGGTTTCAAGCGCCCGCTGTGTGCTGGGGAAATGGATGTACTGCAGGCATGTGGCAGCAGTGCGCTGAGGAATTGGGTGAGGTGGCATGACGCCGCCAACTGGGTTATGCCTGTGGTGTCCTAGTTGGGCTCTGGAAGGTACCCGTGGCGAGCAAGCACATGCAAGCTGTCACTTTAGTCTCTACTGATGGAGCATGGATCCATCATGTGGGTGCCTGCATCACATCACTGCACAGCTCACAGAGCCACCTCAGAATTGCCCGATTCAGGCGGTACCGTCCCACGATCTCTGTATCACTATACAGCTCGAAGCTGGTGTGGACTCAGTACTGTCTGTTGGGGGCATACCACCGATGGGCCCTTCCACGGCCACGCCCCCTGCTGCCGCCTTCTCACCCCCCCTCATTACTGCCTCCATCTGGATGGTGGCACTGGCCATGTTCCTGGCTTGTGTTCATCCTCCCCGGCAGCTGTTTCTGTGTTCCCCCTGCTGTCCTGGCTGCTACTTCCCCTGCACCGGGAACACCTGACTGTGCTGGCCTCACTGCTGTGGGGCAAGTATTTCCCCTTTCTGCACTGTGGCTCCCTACACCTTCCCCTGAGCCTGTGGGTTCCAGGTGCCCTTTTACTGTCCTGCCCTGTGTGTGTGTGTGTGTGTGTGTGTGTGTGTGTTGCCTGTGTGGTTGGCTATAGTTCAGCAACTTGAGGCTTCCCTGTAGCGTTCTTGCACCTCTCCCTTGCTCCTTTTTATTTTGGCTCATTTCTGCTATGGCGCAACTTCCACTGGCTCCCCTATTGCGCATGGCACATGTTGAATATCGCACTGCGCCATTTATGCATGATTCCTCCCCCTTCAGTTGCACAGACATTCATTATCACTGCGCTGTTGTTCAGCGTGATTTGGAGGGCGCAACTGCCTCCAGCTGAATATTGCAGAATGGTGCATTTTCAGACTTGCGCTGGCACAACCCTATTGTGCATGGCACAACTCTTTTGAATATCTTGTCCCTTAACTTTTCTGGATTGAGAGAGAATAGAGAGAATTATCATTGGGCACCAGTAAGGCTGCCACCTGTCAGTTTTTTTACCTGGTGATCATATTTTCAGGGTCACTATCAGGAAATCTGTTTTTGCTCTGCGCTGGTCAGGTTTTTGAACTATTTTGAGTGCTCACATACTTTTGAAACACATTTTGTCATATCATTCATTGTTTCAGCTACATGTCCAGGCTACAAACAAGTTCTCTCCTCAATATAGCCCTTTGTTTGTGAAAGCAGTCAACCTGGGAGGTGTAAAGTATGGCCATTAACACCATTAGCACTTCATTACCTAATCTTTTCCACTGCAGCAAAGCTGCCCCCACCTTTTGTAACAGTACCAGAGCCAGTTGTCTTCCACTTTCATTTGCTGGTAAATGTTTTCACCTCTAACAAAATTTAGGCATTTTTAAATGTTTTAAATGATTTTTTGCTTCCTCAAGAAAAAAGTATGGGCCTCCAAGGTGCAGGGGCACAGTTTGCACCTAGCTAAAGCCAGCCCTGGGGATGAACAGCTGTGAAACAGATTAAAATACTACTGGGTGGGGCTCCAACCAAGAGATCCAACAGAGCCCAAGCAGCAACAGTATTAGTAAATTATAGCAGCAGAATGCTGATAGAAAGGTAAAGGACCCATAATTAACCTGCTAGGAAATGTTCGGAAAATTTAGGAGGGGAGCGGCTATGCAGATCATACAGAAGAACACTTTTAATATGTATTCCCTCCTGAACAGGGTTGAAGGAGTCCCACAAATGAAATGAAACTTTGTATGTGCTATACAACTCCTAGAAAGTGACTCTCTTGGCATTTCTGATTTACACTTGTAACCAAGCAGATTCAGAATTGCTGTTTTGCAGCAAAACTTGATTTTGAATACACTCATGGGAAACTCCTGCATGTCATTATAGAGTATAAGGGCAACAGATCAGTGATAAACATGAGTCTTCTGAATCATGTAACGAAACTAAGAAACAACATTGTCTCTTAGCTCTGGTGCTATTCATATTTGTAAAAAATTTCTCTGGAATTCAGGGGCCAGATTTACAAAGCTTTGCCCAGGCACAAACCCAGTTTGCCCAGAGCAAACTGGGTTTTGACTGGAGTTGGTATTCACAAAGCCCAGTTTGCCCAAACAAACTATGTTTATACCAGGGCAAAGTTGGGAGGGGACTACACTGTAAAAAAAGGGAGGGGACCTGCATATCCATGCATGCAATTCACAAAGGTTTTGCTTCTCACAAGGGCCTTTTGTGAAGACCCTTAAATGGAGAAATTAATACTGACAAAAACCTAGTGGTAATCTGCGCAACCCTAGTGGTTTGCGGAGGCACTGCATCCCCTCACACCCTTCCTAGTCCCTGATTGCCCACCCAACATGTCAGAATATTTTTCCATAGTGTATTGGTCCCTTCCTGGTCCCAGATTGCCCACCTGATATGTCCCTGGGTTGTCAACCCTAAAGCTCACCCCATTCTATACACTGTAGAAACATACACACCTGTGTCCGTCACATACAGTATGACCTTTCTTGCTTTCACAATGGGGTGAACTTTAGGGTTGACAACCCCAAGGAAGACTCCACCCCATTTTGTGTTAGGTGTGGTGGTGGGGTTTTAGGGTTAGAAACACTAAAGTCACGTTTCCCTACTTTTGTTGCTTTAGCCATAACCCTAAATGTTGCATTAATGGAGTTTTTTTTGCAAAGAATATATATATATATATATATATATATGTATATTTTTTTTAATTGCAAAAAAAAATGTCAATGCACCGGTTAGGGTTAAAGTAACAAAAGTAGGGAACTGTGGTGTTAGGGTTTACAACCCTAACTCCACACCCCCACCCCAAGCACTCGAAGAAAAAAAATTACTGTTTTCCCTGTCATAACTCTTGGCAAGTCAGGGTAGCAGTGTTTTGTGGGACTCTCAGCCCTAACACTTACCCCATTCCATGCACAAATAAGTCAGATGTGATTTGTTTTCATCATGCAGTGCTTAGAGGTTGGTGGCACTATGTGGGAAAACACAGGCCTGTATGTTTAAAGAGTATATGACAAGTGGGTGAGTTTAAGGGTTGAGAACCCCAAGGGCTACCTCACCCTGATTTGCAAAGAGTGACAACAGGGAAAGCTGTAATTTTTTTTCTTTTGGTGCTTAGGGTTGAGGGTGGGGAGTTTAGGTTGTAGACTCTAATGCCACATTTCCCTACTTTTGTCACTATAATCCTAAATGGTGCATTAAAAGTGATTTTTTGCAATGGATTTTCTTACTTTCTGAGATAATAGAATCATATTGTCATTAAGGGACCTGTGTGAACAAATCCGTGTGATTACAGAAGTGTAGAACCCTGTGGGCTCTGTGCTTTTATGCCTCCATTTATCCACATGTCTATGTGGGTGTGGAAGCGGAGGGCCCTCTAGGCCCTGCACTTCCTTTCCTCCAGAAAAGCAATGTATGTGCTTTGTTGTATTTTACTTTTAATTGTAAGGATGGACCATTTACAGTTCTTATTTCTTTGGGACTTAGTGCTGTGCTACTCAGTAAGATCTTTCTATTGATATATATATTGTCTGTTAACTCCAAAGACTGACAGAACTACAGCTTGTTAAAGTTGCAGTTATCCTATACAAATTCTCATTTTTTTTAATTTTCATGTTTTGTTTACATAGCCACCAAATGTTTTGGGGACCATTGCATATTTGTGTTGCAGTACTCATTAAGACATTTATTTTGATATATAGAGTGCCCATTAACTGCATATATGAACAGAGTTATGTCTTGTTAAAGTTGAAATGTGGAAAGTGTAAAAAACAACCTAAGTCTGAATTCTTTTTCCGTATGAAGGTATCTTTTTTCGTGAAGTTGTGTCA
Organism: Neoceratodus forsteri; assembly: GCA_016271365.2. Lineage (NCBI taxonomy): Eukaryota > Metazoa > Chordata > Ceratodontiformes > Ceratodontidae > Neoceratodus > Neoceratodus forsteri. The sequence continues at coordinate 298,161,137 of CM057452.1, read as the reverse complement.
TTCATACAAAAAAAGATTCCTTCATACAAAAAAAAAAGAATGTGAAAAAAAAACTAAGCCCAAATTCTTTTTTTTTTTTTTTTTTGTATGAAGGGAATATGTTTTCATATGACCCTATTGCTTTTTTGTATGGCCATATGAAGAAAGAAATTTGGATCATGAAAAAATATTTCAAGATATGCTAAAAACACATTTCTGGGTGAGTTTTCCAAAAACTAACTTCAGAATCTACCTAAAGGGGTCCCGATTAGCATGATACATGTGCTAGTGTCTGTGAAGGATATGATTTTTATCGATTTTCAAAGCATTTTTTTGGAAAAAACAGAAATAAGGTTGCGGCCATAAGAAAACAAAAATGTTGTCACCTCAAACAAATTACCCCCCCATACAAAGCAGAATCTTTTTCCATATTGCCTAAATTCTTTTTTTGTATGAAACAGACTATCCAGAAGACCATACTGAGCATGCTCAGAACTGACATTTCAAATCCTTATAACTCAGAAATGGATTAATATTTTTTCACCAAACCAATGAAAGGCACCACTATGGCACAAGTCCTTTCTACCCTGAACATTTATGGCCAAAATTCCAAACCATCTGGGTGCTAGGTGATGACAAAAAAAAAAGGCAAAAAAAAAAAAACTTTTTTCTTCACTTTTTTGCTATCCAATCTCGGAATACACACATCTAACCAGAACACAACTTAGTACATCACGAGACTTTTTCCCTAAGACTGCAAGTGCAAAATTTCATGAAAATCTGTTGAACAATGGTGAAGCTATTAAAGTGCAAAGTTAGGGGTTTAGCATTAAACAGCCTACTCAACCATGACTATAGTGGCATTACCATGCCACTATAATATATATATATATATATATATATATATAATGTGTGTATATATATACATATATATATATATATATATATATGTATATGTAATAGTTACCTGTGTTACTTGTCTCAGCAGGTCAAGTAGCAGAGATGAATGCTAGGAAGCATGCTGCAGTGAAGCCACATCATTGCGCATGTGACTTTCAGGGTCCGGTACCAGGGTGATTTAACACCACTGCCTCAGAGGGTGGCACTGGTCAGTATGTACAGTATCTGTGGCTGTACACATGGTATTGTTATGCATCACCTGACTTGCTTTGTACTGTTGCCGTTTGATGAGCATGCTGCCATATGGGCCTATCTGTATACTGTTACTGGGCAGCAGTGTGCAGTGTTGGTTCCAGGTATTAACAATTTGGGGTGGGGGGCATGTGATATGACAATGATCAGATCATTCTGTTACATCTATGTATATTGGTAATGTGCAATGGCCTGATTAAACATATGCAATACATCCACAAGTGTGAGGGGAACAGGACAATAATTCACAGGGGGCAGAGCCACAGGCCTGCCCCCTCACAAGTGATGCTTCTGTGCCTATGTTAGGCAGGCCATTTTAAATTATATATATATATCTATCTATCTATATATATATATATATATATATATATATATATACACACATATATAGATTCACAAAATCACACATTCCCCCATAATGCAAAGCAGCATGAGCTGTATATGCAAATCACCATAGAATGTTATGCTGGCTCAACTTTAGTGCTGGCCAACACTTGAGACATCTTGAGGTGGAACAGAGAGTGGAATGGAGAGTGAGGAGTGAAGAATGAGGAACAGTCATGAGTAACAGGAAGAGAATCAGGAGTATCAGGAGAAGAACTGGAGTGGAGGCATTGGACAAAGCTGGAGAAAAGGAACTCTACATAGACGTTGGGCATCCACATTGCAACATCATTATTTTACCACTTCTACCTATTATTCCCTTTGTATCTCTCTCTCTCTCTCTCGCTCATCTTGTTATTTTAGCTTTAGACATTTTTGCTGTTTTTACTTTTCATGTATTTTTGGTTTTTTTTAGTAGTGTATGTCTGAATTTTTGTACTGTGCAAGTCACATGACTCATCCCTTATACATTTAATGCACAGGCCCTATGTCCTGAGCTACAAACAGCCATTCTCCAAACACCAGCACAGCATAACTCTGCATATGTCTCTGCCATTTTTATGGCTGTGGGCGGAACCTACAGCCATATCACTTTAGCTTGAAAAGGGGTTCCTGTGGAACACATTTTTAGTAGTTTTCAGTGTATCCTTCCGTAACACTGAAAATCCCGATGACAGTTAAAAAATACTCCCTTCTTTCTGTTTAGAATGATGGACACAGAACTCAAAGCTGCTTTTTTATGTGAGCAAATGTGCACACCTTCCAAACAAATCTAAATATCTGTAAAACGATTTAAGGTGCGTAAAGACAACCAGTGTGAAAGTTGTTCAGGCCAAAAAGACCTTTCACACGAGGGTAGTCACTAATCTGAATTCTTTATAATTTGTAAAATATGGTCTTCCAAACAACCTCTTTTTTTCTCTTTCAGTGAACACAGTAGGAGTCATGCCAAACAAATGTAAATATTTCAGAAAGTATACACGTTACCAATATACAAGCTACATGAAAGTTGTTCAGGACAAAATGACCTTTCAAATGAGTGTAGTCATTCATCTGAATTTATTAGATGTTTTTAAATATAGCCATCTGAAAGGTGAACACTGTGAAGAAAAAAAAAATTGAGTAATCAGATGGCCAAAGTTTAAAAAACATAATTAGTGCAGCTTAATGAATAGGCTCATTTGAAAGGTATTTTTTTCCTGAACAACTGACAGCCTGATTTCTGAAACCACTACACTGAGACCAGAACATATGATTTATAACTTGTTATGCCTAATTTAACAGTAAATCCTGTAGTTATTCTAGCAATGTAGAGCACTTCAATGGAATTCTTTAGTTCTTAATATGAAGAAAAAAAACAGCTTGCAACAACATGATATGCTTATTGGGGGCACATTAGATCTTTTCAGGATGGGATCATTTTAAATCTTTTCAGAAAAATAGCAGCAGATTAACTTTAGTAATTATTAGCCATCAAAATCTATATGTGAAGTTGACACTGACCAGATAGGGGGAGGAAGGAAGACACAGAAGAAAACAGTGCTCACACACATAAAGAAGACTTGGCTGTCTGTGAAACTTTTAGAAGTGAATAATTTGATACCATTTAGGCATCTTTGCTGCACCACTGATTTTTTTTTTCCTTTATATCTTCTTTGGCAACTTCTACTATTAAAATATATTAAATGTATAGTGTACTAAATCTTGACCTTGGGATGACTATTGAATGTCTCCTAAATAGGTTTTAAGCCATTCTCTTTATGGGGGGGTCAAGACCTGTGCAAAGGTCATGTCATTTTTTCATATTTTTTTAAAAAGTTCCAAAGTAAAAGCTTGGAGAAATAGAAAAGTATGTACAACTAATCTCCTATGCATCTTCAACTCAGAGAGAAGTTAATGTTTATGCAAAACCAAACCCAATGTTTATACAGTTTATTCTAAACCTTATTAGACTATTGAGTGTTATTTTTTCATTTTTTTTTTTACAAATTTCCGAAGTAAAAGTGTGGGAAAAAACTAAAGTATGTACAACTAATTTCCTATGTATTTTCAGCTCAGAGAGAAGTTAATATTCGTGCAAAATCAAGCCTAGAGTTTATACATTTTTTGTTCTAAAGTAATTTTATTCTAAATCTTATTGAACTGTTGATGAACTGAGCAAAGAAATGTTTAGATAAAACAAATTCATGACTCCAGGATTGGGAGGTCATTAAAATTGCAAAAGGTCATATTATAAAACCTTAAATGCACTCATTAAGATCATTCTTCTTTGTGTGTAATTATAATGAATTAAAGACATTTGAATATAGACCTACAGTTATACAACCATTGTGATACATATTTTTAGGATCAGAGAAATGGTGCAGGCTGCCAAAATCATGGTGATCTCCCTGCTTCAATGCTTCAGTGTGCATGGATCAAACCAAAAAGAGCCTTTATAAAGGTTCTATATTCTCAAAAAAAAAATTATATTGTAATATATTTGATTTAACCTGAAAATACAAAATAGCAAAAAGGAAGTAAAACAATCAAGATGAGATTTCAGCATTCTCCAACCATACATTGAAGCCAAGCCATAATAAAGGCATCGATCTTCTTCAAAGCAATTATATTTTATTTTGATATATTTAATATTCTGTATCTATGTAGACACAAGAAAAAAAGGTTTATTGGGTGTTTGGAAACAGGCAAATGCAATCAGACAAGGGAAAGAAGTCAAAAGAGAATATAAGTTGCCGGGGCTAGTAAAAAAGTGGGCCACCCACAGACACTACTGACTGCTGGTGGGTACTGGTAGCAGAGGAGGAACTGGGCAAGTGCTGCAAGCAGTCAGTGTAGGGGGAGGAAGAGGTGGAGGATGGCAGGCTGCCTATCATAGTCCTGCTTTTGTTTTAAATCCCTGGTGGTGCCTGAGTGACTGTAGCAATCATCTGTGCAGCAACCCTCCATCTGTAGGGATTAAGGGGACTCAGTTTAGCTGTCCTGTTATATTCAGGCAGGCTTGAGCTCCATTACAGCAATAGCTCTGACTGCAGTCCTGAACCCCCCACTCTGCTACTTGTACAGGACTGACCGCTTGAGAGCAAGGGATCCTTGCTGCTTGCAAAGGAAGTGGGAGGGGTAGCAGTTGGTGTTCATTTGTGTGCTGGGGCAGGCAGGGAGCTGGCTGGGCTGGGATGAGTGCCTTTAAGCATAAGGATTGCATGTGTCTGAACTGTTGTGGATTGCATGGGTGTAGGCAGGGGGTGCTCAGGGTGTTCAACTCTTCCCCCCCAAAAAACTATCTCAGAAATGTTCAAATTTCTGTATTTTATTTTTGGGTTGCCTCAGGCTCAGCTGCTAAAACATACAGTGTCTCCGCAGTCTCCATAGTGTCTGGAGCTAGCTGCAACACAAAGTGCATGCATGGGACCATTGATGGCTAGGGGAGATAGAGAGATCATCAACAGAGAGAGCGGGAGAAGCATAGTGAGACAGACTAGTGAGCATGCTGCTGTGCTACATTTTCCTTACAGTGCCAAGCAAGTTGTGGTGTCCCATTGACTGTCACGGTGGTAGAGTAGGACTGTGTGTGTTGCTCTTCTCTAGCCTCAGTTGAACTTTGGGCTGGCAGTATAGCCTAGAGGTTAAAGGAAAGAGGTGTGAACGAGCTTGATACATCCAGCAGACCAGATCTGAGTTTGATTCTCACAACCTCCACTTGCATACTGTGTGACTCTGAGCAAGTCATTTAACCACCCAGTGCTCCCAGGTTGCCCCTGAAAACAGGCACTTGTGCCTAGTGGGCCTTACCCGGTTACCAAAGACTAAAAAAAAAAAAAAAAAACTTCAAATATGGTCTACCACAGAAAGAACAGACCCATCTGGGGCTGAGCTGAGAGTAGCACCTGGCACATCTTCTTGACTGTGCTGTACACTGGCTGGACTGGTGGTGTGGTCTGAAGAGAAGAAAGGAGAGATCGAGGAAAAATCTGCCCTGGCCTAGTGACCTGTAGTCCTGTCTTGGGAGGGGAGAGACTGTTAAGGCAAGCCGAAAGGAGGAAAATCAGCAGAAAAGTGGTGAATGGAGAAAAGAATAAAGATTATCATGTGGAGTGGGAATAGGTGTGGAAAGGCAGATGGCTGACTGACATCTTTGTCTCTGGCTGTTGCAGAGTACTCCCATGTGCAAAGGTGGAATGGGATTAGAAGTACTCTCTATATGCAGAGGTGGAATACTGGTAGAGAAGGAATGATGCAAATGTGTGGAGGTGTCCCCATGTGTAGGAGTGGGGTGGATGGGGAGCAATGTTCCCCATGTAGGGGCAGTGAGATGAGAGGGAGGAGTGCTCCCCATGTACAGAGTTGATATGATGTGAGAGGAAAGCTTCCCATGTGTGGAGGTTGAATGGTGGTGGAGGAGTGCTCCCTATGTGCAGGAGAAGGGATGCAGTAGGAGAAGAGCTCTCCATGTGGGGGAGGTGAAATATAGTGAGAGAAGCACTGGGGGGGTCAGGGGATCAGAGCTCAAAATGTATGGAGGTGAGATGGAGGCGGAGCAATGATACCTATGGGTAACCTGTCAAGTGGGCACATGAGAAAGGGCGCCGTCCATTACGGTGACACCTTCCTCGCTCAATCCACTCATGGCGACTGATGGGTAGGGTGACCGGATGAGGGGGTGGGCGAACTAGGAGACAGGATGTCACTATACATACAGGTGCGGGGGTAGTGGGACAGAGCATGGCGAGCGTGGACTAGGGGTGTGGAGAGGCTGTAGGGGGTGGTGCTGTGGTCATTGGTCAAGCTGGCATGGTGTCGGGGAGTTGGCAATGGCTGAGGTGGCCAAAAGTACTGGGTTGGTCCGGAGCTGGTGCAATTTATTGCGTCCAGCCAGAACTTTATTTACTACTTTCACACCCCTGACATACCCCCTGAGGTTGAGAATCCTTAAGTAAGGGGTGCAGGGTGCTAAGCCCCCATGAAGAGGGGTGTCAGAAAGTAGTAAAAATATGTCCTGGCACCATTGTGCTGGTGTGCCAAGGTTGCCAGAGTGCCGAAAATGTGTTATGCACTCTGACTGAGCAATAAAGGTGATCGCCTTTAGGCATTCGCCGTTATCACATAGACCCATACCTATGTGTGGAGATGGAATGGAGGGAAGTGTGCTCTCCATGTTTAAGTTTATTGTGAAGGGATAAAATCCATTGAGCAAGCTAATTTGCAAGGATGCCCCATGTACAAGCAATGATAATGACAATACATGGTGTGAGATACAAAAAGTAAAGACACATAATATAAATTAAAATAAAGCAATTTTCTTTGCATTAGTATACACAATAGATAAGATAGATAGATAGATTTTGTATTTATAAAAGCACCCATTTTTGGGGGCTCTGGGCACTGTATAATACAAACAGCAAACAGCAATATAAAATCATACACCAAAAATGTATGTAAAATTCAACTAGAAGCAGATTTAAAATGGTCTATCTATCCCACTAATATCAAACAATTAATAAATAAATGCTTGCTGGAATGGATACATTTTTAGGCCTTTCTTACGGGCTTCTACCAAGGGAGCCTCCTTTAAATAGACAGGAAAGGAGTTCCACAGGGTAGGCATGGCCACAAAGAACACCCTGTCCCCGGAATGCTGCAACCAACCCTGGGAACTCCAAAGAGGCCTCCCTCACCAGAATATGTACAATGTCGAATTCAACAAGGATTGAGACCAAATATGATTACATAACACACTATGTCCACCATGTGGACGAGGGCTGTAGGAGGAGAATTGCTCCACATATGCAAAGAAGGCATGGAGGGGGAGGCATGATCCTATCTGCAAATGTGTAATGGAGGGGGAGGAGTGCTCCTCATGTGTAGAGGTGGGATGGAGGGGGGGCAGTCAGGGGCCACCATCCTAGACCCCACTCCAGCCTGTGTGCAAAACTGTTTGAAATGGAAACAGTTTATGACGGTACAGATGTGCAACCCACATCTCTTCTCTGGCTGCTGTAAATTATTCGTTTGATAGATGGGGGTGCAAGGGGGAGCACCAGTCATGCAGGAGCACCCAGTGTATCCTGCTCCCCCCCAACCAGCAGAGTAGGAACAGTTGAGGAGGGCAGATACAGGATCCACATTTTTATATCTCAGTACTTCAGAGTGCTCTCCATGGGCAGAGCACATTAGGTGGGAAAGCCTGTGGCTGAAACAGAGTGTTCTGCAAGTGTAGAGGTGTGGCATAGGGTGAGGAAGTGCCAGCCAGCCAAAATCCACTTCAACCTTCATGCTAGTCCTGGTGGAGCAGGGACAGATATGAATGGGCAGATGTGCAACTTGCATCTCTATCCATGGCTGCTGCAGGTTGTTACCCTTATGTGGAGGTGGAATGTGTGGATGGGGCATCATTCTCCCAGATCCACCTGCCTGGATCCCCACCCAATGCCAGTTCCAGTTTTCATGGAAATCAGATGGGTGAAGATGGGCAGATGTGTGAACCACATCTGTCTTTGGCTCCTGCAGAGTGTTCCTCATGTGCAGGATCTGAAATGGAAGGAGAAAATGCTTCACATGTGCAGAGATGCGGAATGGTGTATTGGGTGCCAATGGCCTTAGGCCACCCAGAGGATCTGGACCACAGCCCCATTTCCACCCACCTGGAGCCCACCAGGCTAGATAAAAAACAGGTGTGGTGTGGCAAATGTGCAACTCACATTTCTGTCTCTGGCTGGGGCAGCCAATGTGCAGTGGTGGGACAGTTGTGGAGGGGGCACTAGTCACCAACTTCTGCCAGGCCACAGTCCACTAATTAGCTTGGGTTGCCCACCTGGAGGTCACCTTGTCACTGTGCAAACCTGTGTGGAGTGGGATGGGTGTGGAGGGGAAGATGAGTAACCTACATCAGTCTCTGGCTACTGCAGATTGTTCCGTATATGCTGATGTGAGTTGGATGTGCAGGGAGCAGCAACTACCCAGGGATGCCCATCCAGTGTCCACCCTACACCGTGCTAGTCAATGTGAAGGGGCAGATATGTGACCCACATATTTGTCTCTGTTTCTGCCTGGGTGCTCCTCTTGTGCAGTGGTGGAATAGATGCACCAAGTTTGGTTTACACTGTGTCTTTCCTTGTCTCTCTCTCTCTCTCTGTCTGAACTCCACTCCCCCATTGTGAAAGGAAAACTCTGCAGCACTGCTCTCTGTCCCAGTCATGGCACTTTTGCTGCCACTTTTTCTGCCTCTGTGTATGTGCTGTCTGCTTCCATTGGGCTTCAGAAAGACAAACAGAGAGTCAGACCAACAGCAAGGTGTCAGAAGAGTGGGCAACAATAAAATGGATGGCAACTGAGCTCACCCCCAATTTCACACTGCCAAGGTGGTGCTGCAATAGTGACAGCCTGTCACCAGGTGATCACTCTTATTCTTCTTACTCATCACATCTTAGCATGTTCCTGTCATTGTTTGGGGCACTACCCCTACCTAATACAATCAGGGGAAACCCAGAAATAGTCTACCAGCACTGAGATCAATATGGATAAGGCACATTTGCCAGGAATTACTGCTTAGAAAAGAATGAGAAAGTGACTGTGATGATGAGCAAGTCCCAGACCAGATCTCTAGTTTATTAATAGACTCCTCCCGAGTCTGACTTGTATGGCTGCGTGGGCCAAGCTCCATGGCTCTTATGCCATCATCAGATTTGTATATGAGCATTATGGAAGCACATAACCGGACCACTGTCTGATGTGCTGCCACAATGCTCTGACATAGTTTCCAGTGATTCTGTTTATGCAGCCCTTCCTCTCCATGGGCTGCATAAACATACCCACTTCCCAATGCACTACATTTCCATTCTGCAATTGCAGCAGTGATGGCCTCCATGTGCAAAATGGTGATGTTGACTTAAACTGCACATGCATGACTATCGTGCATACATAGTTATGTCAGCATCGCCATGTTGTGCAGGGCTGACTACAGGACAAACTGCACATGTGCGAGTATCACGCATGCACAGTACTATAATCACTGCAGTGTTACTTACAGCTGCAGCAAAAGCACTGCATATTCTTTTCCATGCCTTTGCCACTCCTAAAAGCTCTCCACAGCCATATTGGCTCTGACCAGAGTTTGCTTATTCTAGCTGTAGCTACTGTTGCATTTGTTCTGTTTTTCAACTCTCTTAAATGCCTGTAGTTTTTGTTTTATAGGCTTTGCTTTTATTGGTGTGTCCGTGTATGGGCAGCCCTTGTGCAGTTTACTGCTGAGCCAAGATTTGTGTCTGAACAGCATGTAGGAATGTTTATTACAGTATCTTTTGTTGTTTCTGTTGGCTAGTTGTTGTTTACTGGGTGTTTTGTAGCATTACTGGTGTATTTCATCTCTGCCATGAATCAAGCACCTTTACTTGGGTCTGTTGCCTTTGTCACTACCCTCCTTGATTACTGCAGCTCCCTCTACCTAGGGCTACCAGGGGCTGACAACTGGTACCTGCAGCTGGTACAGAAAGCAATGGCCAGGCTTCTGGCTGGGACCTCTAGGTCCAGTCATATTACCCCAATGATCCGTGAGCTGCACCTCTGTCTGTTCAGTGGCGGATCACCGTTAAGGTTGGCTTGCTAATGGCCCTTCATGATCAGGGAGCCAGTTACCTGCAAGACCTCCTGGTACCCTATTGCCCCTTCCGCTCTCTCTGATCCGCTGACGAGGGATTGCTAGAGATTCCCATAAAGACATCTGGTGTACGTGCTTTTCCTTTTTCAGTTCTGACCCTGTGGAATTCTCTACCTCATCATTTAAGGGAATGCCTGACCATTGATAGGTTTCAGATTGAGCTAAAAACATCTTTATTTAGCTTAGCCTTCCCTAATTATGGTTAATCTGTTATTTATTGCTATTGTTTTAATCTATATTTATATTTGTTGTACTTAATTATATGTACAGCACCTTGATTTTTGAAAGGCGCTATAAAAATAAAGTTTGATTTGATTTGATGTAAGTTTTATCCAGTCGCTGTGTTTTTACTTTTTTTCAATTTAGTATTTGGGGATTTTGTTTCACTTTCTCTAGTGGCTACATATTATTTCTTTATAGCACTGGTTGGCATGTAGAACTCTTAAACCCCCTAACAGGGGGAATAGTCAATAGTCTGTGGTATTTTTACTTCTAAATTTTAATAATATTTGTTTACTTACCTCCATCTTATTAAAGTTTCAGCTACCATGGGACTCTAGCCAGCTCTCAATAGAAGTAAAGTTATGGACAATTGGACAAACCTGATACTTAATCGGAGCATCTATAAAAAGTACCTGAAAATCAAAGGTGGGAAAAGTCCAAGAAAATAACTTGTCATGCTTGTTGGTGTGGTGTAAGACTGTTGTATACAAATACCCTCTAATTTCTTTAGCAAGGAAAGTTACCTGGTGCTAGAACTCACTTTTAGTGAAAACAGACTTAATTAAGACTTTTGATTCTTAGTCTGTACCTCCTTAGTATACAGCATTTACTCTGCTGCCTTTCTATCTACGTTTTGCTCTATCTAACTACTGTGTGGTTGTAATTGTGTATACAGTGTTTATCTGTAACTTTATTTATTTATTTAGTTTTTGTTGACTGGGTAAGTGCACTGGACAAATCCTGCCTATTTTCAGGCATGACACGGGGGAGGTGGATACAGATGTATGCCAACTGACCTTGAACCAGATTAAGCTGTTGGTGGTATTTTTTGTGAATGGAGGAAATTTGGCCATTGCACCGGAGAAATTTCCCTACTCTTTTCAAGAAGTGCCATGGGATCTTTAACATCCACCTGAACTACCACCAGAACAGGCAGATGGGACCTCGGTTTAACGTCTCATGCAAAAGACAGCACCTCAGAAGGGCAGCACTCCCCTCATGCTGCACTACAGTGTCAATATAGGGATATTAACCCAAGTGCCTGGTGTGGGGCTAGAACCCACAGCCTACTGATCTCCTGGCCTCAGAGGTGAGTGTGCTACTTGCTGAGCCACTGACACTGAAACTAAATAATTACAGAGCACTGTAATACTATAGAGCTGGAAAAAAAACAACATCAAACAAAGTTATGAAATTAAGAAATGAAGAATTAGTAAAAGTGGAGTATAAAACAAAAAAGGGAGGTAGAAGTAAAAATAATCACTGATTATGTGGATAAAACAAGTAAAAAAGAAATCTCCCCTAGGACTTCATCCCCTAGGTAGCATATCAATAATTCTATAATTGAGAAAGATGTCAGCTCCTCTGGTACCTATATCCTTAAATCAATTAGGGCATTGGAATCACAAAATCATTCTTTAGGGGAATTGCTCCCTAAAATAAATGTGGGGGCAGTTATACACAAAGAGGGAATTACTGTATGGGTGTGGAGAAAACTGAGAAAAACAACCAGAATAAGGATTACCTTACTAATTTTGATAATTTTATTACCCCTTTTATGAACAGAGAGAAAAATGTAGCAGCAGATAATAGGTATAGTGAACCTCCAAGTACTGTATACACGTTCACAAGGAAAATTTGACACAAACCCAGAATAATCAAAATCCATCACTCCTGGATGACCTTCCCCTGCTTTGGATTCAGGCTGTCGGTAGCCTCACTCAAATGCTTTTCTGCTGCATTTCTCTCAGTTTTCCTTTTGACGATCTGCTTCTGTGATGGTCGGGTATATTTTCTTTCCCGCAGGAACTGGACCATTCTTGGACATAACATCTATGAACATTTCCTGGACTAAGAAACTACAAAACATCACCACCAGGTATAGGCTTTCTCATCATAAATCAACTTTTTTGGAAGACATCAAAAAGCAAAAGTGAGGTCAGTAAATCTTTTATACAAGTTTCTGGGTTGTGAAGTGCTGCATTGAATGTACATTTCCGTCTGACTTTCTTAAAGGACGTGTGCTTGTCTTTGAGGTCTATTCACAACTGTTTTGGAGAACAAAGGGAAGATTCTAACAAAGGATTTTTATATCCTGCATATGCCCTAGGCTAATGTTCATCACCTTGAGGAATTTAACACTTTCTGGGTCTTTGATCTACAGTAACAATCAGTTTTCTAGTCAACAGTAGCTCACCACAAGTCACTCAGAAACACTCACCCTTGCTACAGTAAACATTTGCAGTCTCCTCTACCTTTCACACTAACCATTCAAGCTCGATACCAGCAACCTGGCACCATGGCAAATCCTCCCTACCCTCACTTGTGGCACCCTCCTACAAAGGACTGGGTGCAAATGGCAGCTCACGCCACTGGAAAGTTGACAAATCAACACCTGCTCCTAGCCATTACCCTACGCTGGGACCCTAAATGACTACACTGTACTCAAACTAACAAGAAACAGAGGCGTTGCATGTTATACTATGAGCTGTGGCAGATGTCCCTTAAACTTCTGCTCCTTCTCCTTCTGATGTCAGGAAGTGTCCATCCAAACCCTGGCCCTGTTTCTACCAGGGTAACAAATCTAGCAAAAATGGAGGGAGGTCTCATCATCGCCACCTTAAATATCTGTAGCCTCTTTCCAAAACTGGCATCCCTTCAAGTCTTTGCCAGTCAACACAATCCCGACATACTAGCCATTGTTGAAACCTGGCTGACACCAAGCACTCCAGACCATGCCATCTCACTACAAGGCTACAATATTTTCAGACTGGACAGGATTAATAAAAGGGGGGGGGTTGTGCTATTTACATTAAGGACAACCTCTCTAGCCACCCTGTCTGCTTTTCCACCACTAACTCCTCTGTGCAATTTCTCCCTGTCAAGTTACTACTTGGTGCCCAAAATAAAGTGCTTACTGTGGCCGCTGTCTATATCCCTCCTAAAGATCCAGGGTCCAGCCTCCAGACTGTTCTTGAATTTGTAAGATCGCAACCACCTGACACCGAGCTCCTTCTTCTTGGTGCTTTAATATAAATTGGCTCACATCAGACGTTGGGTCCCTCAAGGATGCTATCCTAGCAGCTAACCTAATGCAGATGGTGAGCTCCCCCACTAGAAAAAACTACAAAACTGCAACTTGCACTCTCATTGACTGGATCCTTGCTAGCCACCCAGCCTGCATAAAAAACACAGTTGTCTCCAGGACTCAATCAGTGACCACTCCACTGTGATCTGTATCTAGACAAATAAGTTCCAAAAACCACCTCCAAAAACCATCTCAAGCAGAGTGCTACCCCATGGAAACCTTACTAAGCTCAAGATCTGTCTTTTACAGCAAGACTGGTCCCCAATATACAATACTCTAGATGTTGATGTAGCCCTAGATTATTTTATCACAACTTTCAACACTGTGACACCTACGCACCAGTAAAAAAGCGTAAAATCAAAGTGCTCTCAAATCCCTGGCTCACGGCCAAACTACTGGCCCAACTCAAAGCTCGGGACCACCTCTGGGCCATAGCCAGAGCCACAGGCTCCTTGACGGATATCCAGAAGTATAAACAGGCACGAAACCAATGTACCAAACAAATCCGACTAATGAAGGGCTCCTATTTCAAAAATGCCCTTGCAAACTCCTGGGGTAATGGGAGATCATTCTGGGACAATATCAGAAATATCACGGGTAAGCAGTCCAAATCCTCTCTCACTATAATGACTGTCGATGGAACCACTACCCTAGACCCAATGGTCATGGCAAAGGCCTTAAATAAAACTTTCACTGACCTCAGTGGGGTCCCCCTGCCGGACTTCTTCTCTGACATGGACTCACCAAAACCAACATCTCCTACTGCCTCACCTGACCAACCGCTTTTCCACTTCAAAATAGTTAAGGCACATGAAGTCTACAAATATGTAAAAAAGGCTATCTCTAAATCCAGAGCAAGCAGTGATACTATTGATCTTAAAATTCTGTCCCTTACCCTGGAAGAGGTGGTGTACCCACTCACCAAAATTTTTCAATCTCCCCCTCTGCTTTAGTCAATTTCCCAACAAATGGAAGTCTGCTACAGTCACACCAGTGTTCAAAAGTGGCAACAAGTCCCTACCAGGAAACTATCGGCCTATACCTATACTTCCACCCCTCTCCAAGGCCCTCGAACGCATTGTGGCTGATCAACTCTCAGACTACCTGCATAAGTATAACATACTCTGCTTGCAGCAACATGGATTTAGGAAAGGACACAGTACATCGACCGCCCTACTGGAATTCACAGGAGAAATTCACACTGCCTTGGACAAAGGATATCAAACCGGAGCTGTTTTCATTGACCTAACAAAGGCGTTTGATACTGTTCACCATGGCTTACTTATCACACAACTACACAGTCTTGGGCTTACAGAAGGACCAGGTGCCTGGGTTAAAAGTTACCTGGCCCAATGGTCTCAATCAGTAAAAATCTCAGAAGTTCTCTCAGACTCAAAACTGGTCCTCTCAGGTGTTCCACAGGGGTCAATCCTAGGACACCTCCTTTTCAGCCTTTTCCTAAACTCTCTCCCCAAATCCTGCCCGGAACAAATAATCCTTTATGCTGATTATGCCGTGATTCTCTCCTCTCATAAGGACCCAAAACCCTTACTCCAGAGCCTGCAACTTGCTTTCTCCAATGTTGAAAAGTGGTTCTTAGATCACAAGCTGGTCCTAAATCACAAAAAAACAAAATCCATGCTTTTCTCCAGTCCACAAAACAGAAAAAGACAAATTCCACTTACTATCAAAACATACCCAGGGAATACCCTTGAACAAGTGTCAACATTTAAATACCTTGGAATCACCTTTGATCAAGGACTTACCTTTGTGACCCACATTGATAACACAGCGAAAACGGTGAACCAGCGCATTAGTATCCTGTTCTGAAACCGGCAATTCCTTACCCAAGCTGCGCTGAGGATTGCTATCCAAAGCTCTGTCATCTCAATCATAGACTATGGCTTAATTATCTATGGCTCTGCCACTACCACCGCACTAAGGCGCATCACAACCACCCTAAACAAGGCCTGTTGGCTGCTCACTGGAGCACAAAGACGTACTCATACATGTGAGCTCTACACTGAAACAGGATGATTGCAACTCTCAAATCGCATAAGGTACCTCACATGCTTGATGGCAAAAAAATCCATCTTGGGCTGCACTCCGCCGTGTATCCAAGACCTACTTTGCCTGAATACCAGCATCTGTCCCACCAGAAGATCAGAACACCAGCCTCTCCAGGTCCTCAGATGCCAGACCACACAGGGCCAAAGATCTTTTGCCTATCATGCCCCCAGCTGGTACAATGCCCTGAGCTCGCTCACTACATCCTCCACGTCACTAGGAGCTTTCAAATCTATGCTTTACTCTCACCTCTCAGCCTTTAGCTCCTGTGACTGCCTTGACTAATGATTCTTCCCTTATGGCTGTTTTTCCTGTTTTTCATCCTCCTCCTCCTCTGCTCCTTTCTTGACAAAGGCATCTGAAACCTCTAACTACTCTAAGTCTGCTCCCCTCCCCATATCTCCTCCCACCCTTCCCACCTTGACCATTCCTCCAATGTTTTGTTTTTTTCCTGTGATGTACTGTATTATACTGGCTTATTGAAACCTTTATAATTTGCTTACCATTCTATGTAACATGTCTTGTTTGTTTGTACATTGATGACGTGGAACCTTTGTAAAAGAGCCATTGGCTCAAAGGTAATAATTCCTAGAACAATAAACTAAACTAAACTAAACTATAATGTGCAGGCAGACATACTCATTAGTAAACATATGTCTGAAATCAAAATAGTTCTTGTCTGCACTAATCTGTCTATGGGAGCGATAATGAAAGAACTTGAAGACCAAAAAAAAAAAAAACAGCTGGAGGAACTTATAATGCTATGAAAAAGGAAAAAAAGGTGGAAAAGTTAAAAATGTATTAAAGAAATCACAACAGAAGTGGCAGACAGAGAGTATAAAAAAATTCTGGAATGTGGAACTAAAAACAAGAGCGAGGGAAAACCTGCAAAGCATGGGGAGGGCCAAAAACAAAGTTAAACAAAATAAATAAAGGAAAAGGGAATTCAGTCTATGCCCTATAAAGTAGAAGAGATTCAGAAAACTGAAATAAGTGCAAGATATGAGGATTACAAAATTCAAAGTGGCTGTAAAACCGGACCAGATCAAAAAAAGGAAAGTCAACAACATAGGCAGGAGGGGAAACTATCCACCATACATTTCAAAGGTAGCCCAAAAGCTAAAAGAGAGAAACATCTTTCTTGATAAAGATAGCAGTTTATAGTATTATTAAAAGCTAACTTAAAACTACAGTTTCATGGAAGGACTTGTTCTCAGTATATAGACACAAAGCATTGCCTGATAAAGGTTATGTGTGTTTGGTTGTTAGGAATCATGTGATCCAGCAGAAAATTTTAAAAACTAAAAATGAAGCATCAAAAATGGGTATTAACCTTGATATAATAAGACATTTTGGTAGTAAAATGTGCCATACTGACCAGAACAAATAGCAGCAGCAACACCAACGTGTGCAAAAAGCAAGAAATAAACAACAGCAGCAGACTATAATTAAATATTTACAGAAATCACTAGTGATTGTATATGAAATGAACAGCTCACCTGAATATGATAAAATAATTAGAGGGTGTAAACAAAGAGGTGACAGGATTAATAGTAGCATAGTTTTTGAACACTTTGAGGAGCTGGTTACACATAAGGGAAAATGTAAAGGAAATTGTGAATGTAACTGTATGGCTAATGTATCACTTTATAGCCAGTTTGAACTCTTATGACATCTGTCAACTAGCTCTGTAACAGACAGCTCTACAATGGAGGTATCAGATTGAAATTTAAAGGAAACCATCAAGCTGCCTTTAGAGAGAGATCTGGGTGTTAATATCCAGTCTTGGAATATTGCAGGAGAGAATGGTAAAACTGATGATGGTTCATGGCACTCCTTACTAAAAACTTTTGATTTAATTTTACTGCAAGAAACATGGTTAGATGCCAAATGTCAGACGGACTTTCAAGGCTATAGTAAATGTGTGTTACCTGGGAAAAAAATAGTCTAAAAGAATGAAATAAGGGTGACTTGAACATTTTAACTGATACTAAGAATACATGGATTATAAGGAACTCATGGGGCCAGAATTTCAAAACCGTGGGAATGCCACAAGCCCCTGGTGTGCCAAATATATGGCCACAGAGATTGCAGCATTCCCCAGCGAAGGATCACAATTTTCCATTATTTGTGACAGATGTAGAACCTTAGATCACATTTTCTGGTCCAGCCTGCACCACTCCCTGGAGCCTAAGTTATGGGGCTTGTGCCGGACAGTTGGCCCAAGCTGCCATAAAACACTGAAACTATCGCACCTGCACCCTGAATTGGAAAATTGGGCACAGTTGTGGCAAAGGTGTTTGGCACACCACCAAAACCTAAGTCTTGTGGTGCAGGACCGGATGCAAGCTCTGTGCCACCTATTGAAAATCCAGCCCATATTCATCAACTTTCTCAAATTGGTTGGTCTTTTATTTGATCACAGAAAAGAAAGAGAGTTTGTTCTTGGTTAATTTATATTTTCCTCCTAACTTGAAAAACATGGAATTTGAAACTCAACTTAAAGAACTTTCAGAGCTCCTAGATGAGCCCTAGATGAGGTCTGATATCATGCAGGACCTGAACGTAGTCAATGCCATGGGGCCTGATGACATGCACCCCAGAATCCTAAAAGAACTAGGGAATGAACTTGCAGCACCACCAGTGGAACTCTTCACCAAATTACTGCTGACTGGGGAAGTTCTCAAAGACTGGAAGAGGGCAACAGTGGTCCCAGTTCATAAATCTGGTAACAGGGAAGAGGCAGGAAACTACAACCCATTGAGCCTCACTTCCTTGGTGGGAAATCTAATGGAATCATTACTCAAACAGAGGATAATAGCATTCCTAGAACCCAGCGGGCAACAGGATCATAAACAGCATGGGTTCATGACAGGGAGGTCTTGCAAAACTAAGTAATTGAATTCTTCGACTGGGTTAACAGGACCGTGGATAGTGGGGGGGGGGGGCAGTAGATGTAGTCTATCTGGACTTTAGCAAAGCCTTTGGCTCTGTCCCACAAAGAAGGCTGGTAAAGAAGTTGTACAACATGTGGGTGGGGCAGGAAGTGGTTGCATGGGTGGAAAATTGGCTACACGGTAGAACACAGAGGGTGAAGGTAAACAGCACACTATCAGCAGAACAGAGGGTAACCAGCCTAGTACCCCAGGGCTATGTCTTAAGGCCTGTACTATTCAATGTGTTCATAGAAAACATAGCAGGGGGGCTTGAGGGGAAGGTGTGTCTGTTCACAGATGACACCAAGATAAGCAACAGAGTAGACTCCCCAGCAGGATAAATGAAAATGGAAACAGACCTAAAGAACCTGGAGGAGTGGTCTACAGCATGTCAGCTACATTTTAATACCATAAAATGCAAAGTCATGCACATAGGGAGAGGAAACCCAAAAAGAGAATACTTCTTGGGAGGAGTAAAACTAGCAATGACCAGCCAGGAGTAGGATCTGGGGATGTTAATATCAGATGACTTGAAAGTGAGTAGACAATGTGAGAAGGCAGCACTCGAGGCCAGTGGCATGCTGGGATGCACTGGGAGAGGAATCACAAGCAGGAAGAGGGAGGTGGTACTGTTGCTGTACCGGGCACTTGTCCATCCCCACCTAGAATACTGTGTCCAGTTCTGTAGACCACACCATAGAAAGGACATTGACAGGATAGAGACAGTACAAAGGAAGGCAACAAAAATTATACAGGGAGTACAACAAATTTCATATGAAGACATGTTGAGGGAATTAAACATGTGCTCTCGGAACAGAGGAGAGAGAGAGGGGAGACATGATTGAGATCTTCAAGTACATTAAGGGTATAAATAAAGTACAGTTTCTTGAATGTTTCAACTCCAAGGAGGATAGCAGAACACAGGGTCATGATCTTAGACTAAAAGGGGAAACATTAGGGGCAAACATTAGAAAGTTCTGCTTCACAGAGAGGGTGGTGGACATCTGGAACTGCCTACCCTCAGAGGCCATGGGGGCCAAAGTGGTAGAGGGGTTCAAAAACACTTTGGATAGGCACAAAGGAATCATACAAAAGAGGGGGTAGCAGGAGAAGGGGTAGTAATCTACGCACCATGGGCAGACTAGTTGGACCTTGAGGCCCCCTTCTGCCATCACATTCTATGTTTCTATGAATATAGGCATATCATATTAATGGGAGATTGTAATGCTCACATAGGTAGCAGGAATGAGATAGACCTCTGCTCTAATAAAAAAAAGACCAGGGATATTATCAAGATATTCCTTTAAGGTATTCAAAGGATCAAAAGACTGATAAAAGGGTAATACTCTGCTGAATTTTATAATCAAACATAATCTGTGTATTGTGAATGGGTGAACTAAAAAAGAAAGTTTGGGGGACTTTACATGTCCAACTAAAACAGGTGGTACACTATTGGACCTGGAACTGGCAAATGTAATTTTTTTTCAAAGATAGAAAGCTTTAAAGTCATGCATGATAACATGTCTGACCACTTTCCCATTGCTATGACAGTTAATTTTGATTATAATTTCAAATTAATAAGAAATAAAGAAATAGAAATAGAGACTAATCTACATATGAAAGTTATGACTAAATAAATAAAATGGAATCCTCTGATGCTAACAAAAATGTATAACCTATAACAATGTGAGGTGGTCCAAAGAATGAAGGACCTGTTACTAGAGTAAATGCTACTGACTCAGATACTATTAGATGTTTTGATAAATTGATCATATATATGAAAAATATGTTACAATCTAAGGCACGTGGTTATATAATAGAGTCAAGAAACCCTAACAAAACACCATGGTATGATAAGCAATGTTGTAAATTTAAGAAGTTACTAATCAAAATGACTCGGCTCTGTAGAAAAAATATGAACTGCAATTATAATAAAGGTTTGGTACTGCTAAGAAATGAGTATAGAATACTTATAAAAAGGAAAAAAGGATATAATAACGTCTTATGTTCCCAGTTACAAGAAGCCATCAAAAATAAAAATAGTCAAGATTTTTGGAAGCTAAGGGCCAGATATTCAAAACTTTGCCCTGGGCCTAAATTAGCACTGCCTGGTGGGCAAACTTAGCCAGGCAGTACAAAGCAAGCCATATTCAAAAGGAATAGCCCAGGGCAAACAGCCTCTGAATATAGTATGGGAATGAGGCCGGGCAAACTGGGCTGGGAGTACAGGGCAAACTTAGCCCTGGAATAAGACAGCTCTGAATATGGCAACCAGGAAGTGCAAACCACAACAGCAACACAGTGCACAGCGATGTGAAGGTAGGTAGAGTTGAACTATGTGGCCAATGTGTGTGCCATCAAATGCATGGACCCAGTACAGCTGCAGGCAGCAGCGTATGTAAAAGTACAGTGTGCAAAACTATAAGATATTCCCCAAACTGTTTGCGCAGCGCTAATACGTTTGCGCTGCTATAGCGCAGGGCTGAACCATTAGCCTGGTGCAAACATGTTTGCCCAGTGCTAAACTTTGCCATATTCAAAAGTGATATGCAAATGAGCCTACTTAGGGAGTCTGTGGGCAAACATCCAAATTAGCATCTCATTATGCCCTGATTTGCATGCAGTTTGCACCGGGCTAACTGTTTAGCCCTGCATAAACCTACACAAACGTGTTAGCACTGCACAAACAGATTGGGGACTATTATACAGTTTTGAACACTACTTCCACATGCGATGCTGCCAGCAACTGTACTGGGAAAACACAGCATAGGCACAGATGGTGGTGGTGCTGCATGCAACTGTCACACTGTAGGTCATGCTACAGTGCACAGCAGACATTACAGTAGCAAGGGGGGCACTAGTGTGTGGACACAGCAATGCCTATGGTGTGTAGGGCAGTGATGATGACTACACTATACACAGTGAGAGGCCCAACCTGAAGGTGTTTACTTGACAGTGGACATTACTGTTACTCTGTTGTGTGCTGCACCTCTGGCATGGGATGCTCACAGTGACATATACATGTCCAGCTTTGTGTGCTGTGGCAGTTGTACAGCTGTGCGGTATGTGGCCGGGGGGGGGTCTATATCATCAGAAAGGCACACTGGTGTTGGGGTATTTCCAATACTGGCCCATGTGCACTGCATGATGTGTCCCAGCCTTGTGGCTACACCTGGTCTGTGGCACAGCCTGGCCACTCATACACTCTCCCCTCAACATCCTCCATGCCCACAGTGCTGCATGTGTGTGCTGGCATCTGTTGGTGTCTACAGAAGTGTGGTCCGCAGGTGTGTGTGCTGTATGGCCACACTGCCATGCTGTCCACTGGCGGCAGGGTCACCACTTACTGCCCAGCATGGCTGGGACTGGTGGCAGATGATGGCATCATTGTGATATCATCAGTTAGCAGCATGCTTCCTCTATGTTTGGCTTTGTCTATGTGTCATATTTATTTGTTAGGGTCATGCAAAACCCATGCAAAACCCGTGCAAACACCGTGCAAAGCCATAGTGTCATGTAAAGCTGATTGCCCAGGGTTAAGACAAGCTTTTCCTGGGCGGGTAATGTGCACTGCGCTAAGTGTCGTGCTAAGTCACGCAAAACCACTTTGCACAGCGCTAGTCGCTGAATATAGCATTGCGCCTGTATTCATGTCAGTTTGCCCCTTGCATACATTATGATTTTGCCCAGTGCTAGTGCAGTTTGCCAGCACTATTTGGCCTTTTGAATATAGCAAACCTGCGCTAATCCCGCGCTAAACCTGTGCAAACAGCTTTTGCCCGGTGCAAAGTTTTGAATATCTGTCCCTAATACTCTTGGCTGAGAAAAAGATATAAAACAAATACAGAGGCAATTATTCCAGCTAGTGAATGGACTAGGTACTTTAAAGATTTATAAAATGAGGCTTCAAATTATGATATGCAGTTTACAATAGAAATAAAGGTACAAGTAGATAAAGAGTCCTGCACATGGTTTAACATCTCTAAAGAGCAAATAGAAAGTGCTATATGTGCACAAAAAAAGAATAAAGCTCCAGGTACCGATGGTATTCATGCAGAATTCTATCAATTTAACCTAAGTTGGTGCAGCAGTGCTTTCATAAGTTATTCAGCATATAGTTAAAACAGAAGCGATACCAAAATCATGGCAAGTAGCAGATATGGTTCCACTACACAAAAAAGATAATAAACAGATAACGTCTAACTATAGACCAATTGCCCTACAAATATTTCTGCAAAAATTTTCTCCTGTATTTTATTGCAGGAACTTAATAACTGGGTGATTGATAATAACATCCTATCCAATTGACAATTTGGATTTAGGGAGAAACATTCTACTGTTACTTGTCTGTTTATACTGGAACATTTGATTAGGAAAGCACATTCAAAGAAAAATGCCTTGTTTTTTGAATTTATAGACATGTCATCAGCGTTTGACAGTATGAATAGGGATATCTTGTGGCATATTCTCTCAGCCTTGGTATTAATAGTAAATTACTTGCTTTGATTCAAAAATTAGACACTGCCACATATGTTCAAACCAGATATTCAACAGATGGCAAATTGAGAGATCCATTGAAAGTAAATAGGGGGTAAAACAGGGGTTTGTTTTAGCAACCTTATTATTTATTATAAATATATAGACCAAACTGTGCATAGATTGGACACTTGTGATACAGATGCCCCAGGAATTATAAATACTAAACTTAACATACTTTTACATGCGGTCGGTGCTGTGATGGGGTCTGGAACTGCAAATGGCCTGCAGAAAGCACTGTTCTGAATTGCTACAGTATTAAAAGAGTTACAATTGTCTATTAACATAGAAAAAACAAAAATCTTAATTATAACCAAACTGAAAAATGTAAATTATAGTTGGAAAATGGTTTTATGTGATAACAGCAAGTCTATAAGACCGGCAATCACATAAAGTGAGACAACAACTGCCGACGTCAAAAGGGAAAACTGCACAACACCAACCAGTGCAAATAGCGGTGGTCGCTTATTTCATAAGAAGAAAAAAAAAAAGAAAATCAGCTTTTTTATGCAGGGGCAAGGCCCCCAAACCCCCCAAAATAAAGATTGTTAACTCCAGGAGGAGCAGACTTAGGATAAAATAACAGCTCCTCCTGGAAGCAAAATAACTTCCTACACCAGATCTGAACCTGGCATCACAGGCTCCCGGGACTGTGGCTCAAGCCACTATGCCACATGGCCAGTTTAGCAGGGTTTGGCCAAATTAATCACTTTATCCCCTTTCTCATGAGTGCAGTGTGTATCCCTCAGTTCTACACTCACTATAACCATTCAGTGCTCTTTTTCTCCACTCACTCTTCATGGGAGTGGTATTATTGAGTCGCTTATATTGAGCCGCTCAATAATACTCGCCCACATAGGGTGTTACCTTGGAGAGATGACAAAAAGATTGAACAAGTTAATACCTTATTTAGGGATTATTTTACATAACAAACAGTTATGGAAACTACATGTAGAGAAAAGTAAAATAAGGGGGAGGCAATTAGTTCTAGCAATAAATAAGTTTTCTAAACAATATATCAATAATTTGGATACTGCTCTATTGAAGATTTATAAAATGAAGGTAGACTCAACCATTTTGTATGGTTCAGATGTCTGGGGAGAATGTAAGGATGTAGAAATATTGAAACCAATACAAAACTTGTAAATTAAGCTTATTCTTAATTTGCCACAGTTCATACTGGCTGAATTTCTGAGAGCAGAAATTGGTAAGTTATCTTTAGTTACTAGTACAACAGTAAGACAGTTCTGCTATTTTGTTTTTAATTTATAATAATAAGGAAGGGAACTCAGTCCTATATGAGTGTTGAGAAGATAGTCTAACCTATGACTCAAGGAGTAATGTATCATTGAAAGGCTGATCCTGGATAAGAGAATTGGATACTACACTTAGGAAAATGGGTTTAGTTTCTATTGCAACAATATATTTTAATAGGAATATAAATGAGTTTAATGATACTATGGTAGGCAGGATACGGGACATTGCTAAACAGAGTGACATAGAAAGAATTTCCTTAATTACTAATTTCCAGACTTATAAAGTCCTAAAAATATACATAAAAGAGAGGCATTATAGTGGCACGGTAGTGCCACTACGTGTGCGGACTAAATGCTCCTGGACATTTGGTTGCGGACACAAGATTGCAGGCAACTGGTTGCAAGGACAAATTATAGTTACAAAAACATTGCTAGTACTGCTAGGAGCTGGAGAGTTAGTCAAAAACTTTGCTGCTTACCAGAAAAATGGTTGCCGTAGCTTGCAAGCCAGCCAGCCTATTATTGGGTACATCCATGGGGAGAATGTGTACATGTTTGAAATATGGTCATCTATTCTATGCTGTAAACATGGCCTGTAATGATGATGTAATGCCCTTAAAGATACAAACAAACGTTATTGCACAAAATGCTGCTTTTAGTTATGGTTGAGTAGTCACTTTAATGCAAAACCTCAAATTTAGCACCTTAATAACTTTGCTACCTTATGACGGATTTGCCTGAATGTTTGCATTCACTGTCTGGTACCATAGATCTCTGGAAGTGGCAAATTGTGATATGGTCGGATATATGGTTGCGGAGCTACAAAATGCCAAAAAACACAAAAAAACAGACTTTGTGTGCATTTCTTTGCTGGCTCCCACAGCCTGCACACTTTCTCCATTCAGTCCAAAATCTTCAGGGAAGATGCAGTCTTGGTCACTGATGTGCATTTCGAAGATTTGGTGAAAAAATACTAAACCATTCAAAAGTTATACAAAAAACAAATTTCCCATTATAGTCAAAGGGAAAAGTTAGCAAAAATCATGAAACTTTCATGAGAGGACGTTTTTACTCTTACAAATAAACCTTTTACTTTCATGAGGTGGCCATCTTGTTTCAGTTTGTGACACAGAAAAATGCCTGGTGTTTAAAATTAGGACCCTCTAGGTGAACACTGATTGTTGTGTTTACCTAGTCAGGTCCTGAGCATGCTAGACATATCTTTTGGGGGGGAGTTAACCCCCCAGAAATGAATTTTAAACATTTTTTGAAAAATACTTTCACAAAATACTTTTGCAAATGTGAACTTTTCATGAGGTTTTCTCATGAAACTTTCGTGATTTGCGAAAGTAATTTGTAAAAGTACTCCCAAAATAACTGCAAATCTTTGAAACCCTCCTGCACCAAAACAGTTGAGTCTTTTGGGTTGAAATTTGCAGGGTAGCAAGCCCTTGTCTCACAGATGTGCCTTTTGGTGTTTTGGTGCCAAAACAATACAGGGGCCCAAAGTTACAGCATTCCGAAGTTCAGAAATGTTTCATAGGATAACATTGCAGCGTCCTTGATGCCTTCCGGGGCTCATATCTCAAAAACAATTCAAGATACAAACTTTTTGTTGCAAACTTTCTTAGTGTCCCCTATAGGAGAACTAAGCTCAGAAGTAGGTTGGAAAGCCATGAAGCCCATGATATTTAATTTTTTTTTCTACCTTGTACAGTTCCTGAGATATTTGCAAATTAGTGTTCCAACTGCTCATTTTCATGTCTTAGGTCAGCATTATGCCCTCAGAGTTAGCACACACAGTGCTTTTTGGTGCCTGTATCTCAGAAATGATGTGAGATATGGATTCGATTGACTCTATGTTGCGAGACATACTCACTCTCATGATTACAACGATGCTTGAATTTTTTTTTCTACCTGCTATGGTTCCCGAGATATTGTCAAATTACTGTTACATGGGTTCCTTGCCCCATAGGGCTGCTGTATGGCTCCATGCTTATGTGTAAGTGGGAGTGCAGGGCCAGGAGGGTCCATGCTCCCACAAACACATATCATTATGCACAACTGGGCAGCTGGGCCCCGCGCTCCCACCCACACATACCATTTACTATTCATATTACACTTTCTCAAAAAGAAGGGAAATTCATTGCAAAAAACCTCTGTTAATGCATCAGTTAGTGTTGTTTCCACAGTGGCAAAAGTTTTGAAATTTGGTGTTAGGGTTAACACCCCACCACCCCACCCCCACCACCCCATCCTCAAACCCCTAACTATGCATTCCCCAACCCCCACTCCACCACACACACACACACATACACACACACAGACATATGCAAGACACATGTAAGATTGTAAGGGACTATACCAGTCAGTAACATTTGTAAGCACAATAATCAGGACACTGTACTCCTTTCACAAACCACTATGTAATGAAAAACACATACAGTATGATTGACTCTATACTGCTAGCACACTATGATGACACATTATTGCTGGCATAACTTTTTCATACAGTGAAACTTAGTCCGCACAAATGTTCTAAATACTGCTTTTTATTTGTCATAATTCAACAATTGGCTTGCTGCAGGTATCACTGCTGCCACATAGGCATGTGGCAGCAGTACAGACACACCAGCCACATACATAGTACTTTTCACATGCTGCTTAGGTATGAAACTAGCCCCATCACATGTTGTGATACTGCTGCGTTAACTGGAAATACTCATTAGCAGCATGCTATGGTTAGCTTTGGATGTTACTGCACTCTGATGGCAGCAGAACTCATACAGTTGCTGCACCATAATGATGGACGTCTCTTGTAATGCTTGCATATGTCTGTGTGGGGGTGGTGATGAGGGAATGCATAGTTAGGGGTTTGAGGATGGGGTGGTGGGGTGTTAACCCTAACATTGAATTTCCAAACATTTGTCTCTGTGCAAACAACCCTAACTGACGCATTAACGGAGTTTATTGCAATGAATGTATACTTAAATGTGAGGAAAATTTGCATTACAAGACATTGGCAAATTTAAGATTTAATGTAAATGCAGGTGTCTCTTCTGGTTTTATGGGCTGGAACAGGGGGTCTAGAATGTAAGGGCAATCACCCAAGGAAATGGAATACAATTCACATTCTATTAGACCGTGATAACTTGAGTGCTAAGAGAAAAGTGGTTCACACAACATGTGAAGAAAATTGATACTAAAACTAAAGCACAAAAATGAAGGTTTCTTTTAAATATGGATGAAATCCCAGTCCTATACAGCGTACCTCAATTTGCTATTGCACCTCATAGATGATTAAAGATAGGACTTGACTAAATATATTTATGCATTTTTTGATATATATTTTTGTATGTTGCTTATATTTATAAGTTTTGATATACCAGGGATTTCAATGTAACATTTTATATGTGTTATACATTTGTGATACACATTTGTAACTCAATAAACTTGAAACTTGAAGGTTGCGACAGACAGACAGACATACATAGTGTTCAAAGCAGTGAGCATTGTGCAAAATATATGGTTTAATCATAACACATAGCAGTACAATTTGAATAAA
Source organism: Neoceratodus forsteri (assembly GCA_016271365.2). Classification (NCBI taxonomy): domain Eukaryota; kingdom Metazoa; phylum Chordata; order Ceratodontiformes; family Ceratodontidae; genus Neoceratodus; species Neoceratodus forsteri. The sequence continues at coordinate 298,133,299 of CM057452.1, read as the reverse complement.
TAAATAAAAAAATAAGTACATGAAAATCTTCAATTATTCTAAAGCCAGGCTTTAAACATCTTTTAGAAGAGTATTATACATTATGTGTCAGACACTAATTAGCTACATGACACTGAGTATATTTAGTGCTACTTAAGTTGTTTTTAGAATCATTTTCCTTCACTGTTTATAGATTATGGAGTAAATGATGTCAGGTTTTGTACATTAAATCAGCAGTCTAAAAGGTTCTGAAAGTTCTAACAAGTCTCAGACAGCTGCCACATCTGTTTTTTCAGTTGGTCCTATTTCTCTCCCCACTGGTATGGTCCCCATCCCTCCAACCCTCCTCCCCAGCCCCATCAACCTGGCTTCCCCCAGGACATACTGGACCCCAGTCTTTTTTTTTTTCAAGTTAATAAGTGTTACTAAAGGTTTCACAAAATACATGGAACAAAAACAGCATAAACAAGAAACTCCATAATAATAAAACAGAAACTACAACAAACTACCCATGGACCCCGTCAACATCCCTTCTTCCCCCACCCGCCACTCCTACCTAACCCAACCCACTTTGGAGCACAGCTAGATATTCCTATAACATTGAAAAGAAGGTGCAATTGTCAGACTGCATAATGAAAAAGGAGAGCATAAATACCTGGGACCCCTAAGAAGAGCATTCAACTATTAGGTCAAAATGACCTCTAAGGGTTCCCAACATTCCCTGTAGCTTGTAGGTCTGTCTTGCCAGTAGGCAATATGTTTCTTCACTGCCAAGGCTTGAAAAATTTCCTGTTGCCAATTGCGAAGTAATGGAATAACGTCATCCATCCGATGACAAATGTAAGTCCTGCGGGGGCCAAAAAGCTCTACAGGGAAAAAAACAACAAGACAGATCTGGGGAGTGAAGAAAGAGTCTAAGCCCAACCAGGGGTCAAAGAAACTATGGATGGAAGACCAAAAAGGGGTCATTTTGGGACAATCCCATAAAATATGTTTTAGGGAACCCACCCCAGATCCACAGCGAGAGCACTCTGTCGAGTCTCTTCTATTCAACCTGTGCAACATTTGAGGAGTGTAATAGATGTTGGCCCGGATATTCAAACTGTGCCGGGCAGTGGCGCAAGCCTGGGTGCATTCACATATCAGGCCTGTGTAGTACAGTATGGTCTGCATGCAGTGGACCAATAGGCATACAGATCGTACTGTATGCTATCATTAGGCAGGTGGCTGGGTGGCATGAGGGTGGGGTGCTGCCGCCCGCTGATGATGGGGGGTTGCTGGGTGGTGGGGAACCTCTGTGGGTGGTTGGTGAGGGGGTACCACTGGACCACCAGGGATGTGACTTTACAACTGCCCATGATCGGGAGATGGGGGGATCACTGCTGGACCACCAGGGTTATAATTATACACCTGCCCATGATCGGGTGATGGGGGGTGTACCACTGGACCACCAGGGATCAGATTTTATGAATGCCCATGATCGGGCAGTAGGGGCTTCCCACTAGACCACCAGAGATCATATATGCACATGTGCCCATGATCAGGAGATGGGTTGGGGGGGCAAAATGCTCCCAGGGCAGGGTGCTTGTGGATGGTGTACCTGCCAGCTGGGTGGCCACCCATGGCTGGTGGCTGTTGTGTTGCACCATGCACTACAGCTACCCACCTGTGAGGGGCCGGCATTTGAGCCTTTTTTTTAGGCTCAACTTTGTGCACCAGTGTGCGGCGCATGTAGGGGTTGCGCCAGCATACGCGCTGCATATCCCAGGCTGAATATCATGATGTGCTGCATATGTATGGACATGCCCCCTGCATCTGCACCACATACATTACCAATGCATCCCGGCACATTGGGGGTTGCACCTTGCAGCCTGCCCCTTTGAATATCACACCGGGGTACATTGGGGGGGTTGCACATGATTATCCAGGCCGTTGTGTAGAATGCAAAGTTGTGTAAACAGATATTGATCTTGTTTGATATATCTATAGAGCCTCTTCCATAGCGGTTGCCATTCCTTGGGATCCAGTTGCAGATCTATTGCCTGCTGCTAATAGAAGCAGACCCCAGATAAACATCCAGGATCTTTAGTCTGAAAACACGTATAAAAATTAGAAATGGGGTGAGGTTGTTCAACAATCAGCAAAAACTCAGAAAAGAGGGAGCTGGATTGAGTGGTTGAAGAACTGGGACCAAGAAAACTGGCAAGCTCCCTGGAAAGTTGGAGATGTTTAAAAGGATGGTACACTGGGATGGAGAATCGTTGCTGAATCACGTCGGGTGAGCCTACCTTACCATTGTCAAAGAAAGCCTCCAAAGAAGTGTGCTGGAGAGGGGCGCAAAAACCAAATGCTATGGGGCGGTTAGCTATTCGGGTATTGGGGTTTCCCAATATGAGCTGTGTGAGATCCCTGGACCAATCAACCTTTAAATACAAGAAAAGTTGTTTAAGAGCTTTGAGTGACCACATCAGGGGTACAGTGGTACCCAGTGGCATCAGTAATGATATCATAAATTATGGTGCACCATGAAGCAACTGGACCCCAGTCCTCTGTGGCTTACTTCCTGTGGGGGGGTGGCAGGGACCACTCTCGACCCACCTGGTCAAGGATCCAGTGGGGCTATGTCTGAGTCACTGAGTGCAGGGCCTGTGAGAGGTGGCAATTGTCCTGCCATCCAAAATACCTCTTTCCTACTTTTTCTTGTCCCCCTCAACACACATGTCAGCATGGAGGAGCACACATGGAGTGGCATCAGTCATGGTTCTATGCACATTCCTGTGCATAACACACCAGATGTCTTCCACTCCCCAACCTCCAAAGTGCAGTCATGGTGTACTGTCCCTCAGCCTTCTCTAGGGGGCAGGCTAGCTCTGGACACTGCATCACCCCATCGCTGGAGGAGGATGAGAGCAATCCTTTCAATATTCAGTCCTCCTCCCCCTCCAATGTCCTGCATTTATTCCCAAACTTGGGTCATTGGAGCTGCAAGCAGTAATGCTACCACTGCAAGGGTTGGCTGGCCAGCTAGCACATCTTTTCATTGTATATTGAAACTGTTTTGAACCTTACAACCTTTTGCCATTCTTACTATTGTAACTTTCTAACTGGCATGTTTTTCTTCAGAAAAAGACACATAGTCTCACTCATGTCTTTATGGGGAATCAGAAACCTTTACTGGTTGGCATAGGAGAGCAATGTTATGTTTCATAAAAGTCAGAATCAATCTCACAACAAACTATATGAAACTACACATCTGGCTATGATGTCTCTATGAATCTTCCAAATACTTCTGAGTTAATTCAACTATTTATATAACATATTGATGAGGTTTATTATTTATTGGTGATTGTTCTGCTCATAACTGCGTTATGCTTGAAGGCCTAGATTGACTTTCTCTTACCTGCTGAATAGAACACTATATTTTAATAATGTATATATGGCCTTCTGATCTGTTAGGATATCAGAAGACTTGAATAGTGACATATCCAACTATAACTGCACCGTTTACCCCAGATCGTGGATTCAGATAATGCACTAGCCACTTCAAATACACAGAAAGTTTACTATCCACTCCAGATTCACAGATAGTTCACTGTTCACTCCAGATCTACTGATAGTTTACTATACAAAAAGTTGCACAGGTACAGTGGTACCCAGCGGCGTCAGTAATGATATCATAAGTTATGGTGCACCATGAGGCAATATTGTTCTCAGCAGCTGTATGTTACCCAATGAATAGTAAGCAATATCAGCATGTGACGTGGCCCAATATGGCTACTAATGGCTCTGGCTACAACAGTTCACTAGCCACTCTAGAGCCATAGATACAGTAGTTCATTATCTACTCCAAATCTAAAGAGATCTTATTATCCATTCCAGATCCACAGACAGTTCACTATTCACTCCAGAGCTACAGAGAGTTCAGTATCGATACCTGATCCACAGCTATCACTATCCTTTTAAGAGTCACAGATAGTTCACTATCTATGCTGGATCTGTAAATTCTGTAGTTTACTACACACACACACACACACACACACACACACACACACCTTGCATAGTCACATGTGTGCTCACACACACCAGATCCACAGATTGTTCAGTTTCCATTCCAGATCCACAGATACTGTACTTTACACTATTCAGACTATCCTAAACCAAACAGATAATATCTGCATAGCCTACTCATAGGCTACTTTAGTAAAAAAATCTTCTGCTGCCAAGTCTGGAGATTGTCTTCTGTACAAGTATGTGTTGATGCCCCATGGACCCACAAAAGGTAGGGATAAGAGACAGAAGAGTTTGGGCAAGGCAAGCAGGTAGTTAGGACTTAGGGGGCAGAGCTGGTTTCAGGAAGGAAAACAATAAAAAACTGGGGTAAGCAATTGCATTGTGCAGACGTTCCTAATTTTTTTCCCAGTAGTCAGCCATTCTGCAGGAAGAGTGATTTATGTATGGTAAGTATATTCTTGTCAGACAGATGTTCATGACTTCTGTGGATTTTTTCTCAAGTGTCATATTTTCTCTAGCTATTAGTTTGGCACAGACTTCATATATCTTTATCAATATATTTCAGTTTTAGTTTCCCTGATAAATGTGATACTAGAGGATTAAACAAATACAGTCATCCCACATACTGCCGTAAAATGGGAGATGGTTACAAGGTGAAAAGCTCTAATCCCATATGTCCCATTTATATGCTGCCCTACTTTAGCTAACACCCTGAACCACTGATCCAGTACACCAGAAATGAGAATCAGATTTAAGAATTCATATTGACTTTGCCTGGTGGGACAAATATCAGACACATATTCACAGAGTGACCTCTGCCTATATCTGGAGAGAGTTTTCTTGGAAATCCATAAATCACTTTTTCGGTGCACTCTAGATCCAAGCTAAATTTCAATTGGAAAGAGGGGCACATTGTTGGAGAGGATGTGAGGTCACCCAGGTGAACCATGGACATATTTTTTTGGCACTGATCATTCCTCCAAACATTCTGGGACCAACTACTCATAGCCCTTAGAGACATTTTGGGAAGTAAGTTTCAGCTCACTGAGTGCACCTTTTGTTCTTAGGTGCCCCACAGTGTTTAAGGGGCCCCAACACCTGAAAATTACTTTTCATTTGTCTGATAACTGCAATAAAGGCAGTCACAAAGAAATGGCTTACAGCTAATGTGCCTATCAACAGTCAGTCAACAAGGCCTATAGGAATGCTAGCAGGATGCTGGGATGTGTCGGGAGGGGTACTGAGAGCAGAAGAAAAGAGGTAATACTTCCCATCTACAAATCCTTGGTGAAGCCTCACCTATAATATTGTGCCCAGTTCTGTAGTTCTCACCTCGGGAAGGATAAGGATAGGTTGGAGACAATGCAGCACAGAGTAACAAAAATGATTCAGGGCCAGCAATGCAGATCATATGACGAGCGCCTCAACTCACTAAATATGTACTCACTAGAGACCGGAAGGGAGAGGGGAGATATGATACATACCTTCAAGTTTCTGAAAGGAATTAACAAAGTGAACTTCAGGGAACCTTGGGCAGACTAATTGGACCACACGGTCCTTATCTTCCTATGTTCTTATGTTCTTAACTATTCAGTCTGAATACCAATTCACAGTCACATGGACATGAATGGAAATTAGCAGGAGGTAGGTTCAGGAGGGATGTGAGGAAGTATTACTTTACGGAAAGGGTGGTGAAACCTTGGAAGAGTCTGTCGCCTGAGGTGGTGGGTGCAAAAACAGTCAGGGGATTCAAACAAGGATGGGACATAATGAAGGGAATAGTGTTTACTGGGGGCAGCAGGACCAAGGAGGAGAATAGAGAGAGAGGATGGGGAGGGTTAGTACCCTGGAGGAAGAGTAGGTTCCAGGGATTATAGGGAACTTGGGCAGAATGGATGGACTTCTGGTCTTTTTCTGCTGTCATTGCCTATGTTTCTGTCTAACAATAGCAGGCTATTGTCTGTGATTTTTACATAGAAACATAGAAGTTGATGGCAGGTAAAGACCGCAAGGCCCATCCAGTCTGCCCATTGTGTGGAAAAATGAAATACTAAGTTAAACCATGCACTTTCTAAATTTGACACTGTCTGAGTAATGGTTTCATTACATGTGAGAATGTCAGCAAGATTTTGTTGCATGAACTGTCATCATGCAAATGAAGTCAGAAACTGTTCCAGTACCTTGCGGCACTTGATCTTTTAAGGTAATGTGCTATAAGTCAATCTCTGTAACATGCCTTCTTGTGTTTTTGTGTGTGTGTTCACACTGTTTGTACTGTCATGTATATAAATTTGTAGAAATTCTCTCAATAAAAATAAACAAAAAAATTAGCATCCATAAGTTTTGTCTGTTTATGACATTCTTCATTCTTTATACTAAATAAAGTAAAACACTGATAAACAATAAAATCTGCTTGGGGTTAGGGGTCTTTGGAAATGCATGGTCATGGTCAGGGGATTTTTGAGCATGCCTGGTCAAGGTTAAGGGATCTCAGTGTCAGAAAGGTGGAAAGCCCTTGACGTAGACTAATACTGTATGTATTCTGTCCTTTCTTGCAGAGAATTCTTATTCCACATTTTTCTACTGTCCTTCAGTAGGTTTCACTGATGCCTGTTATGTGTGGGTAAGTACTGTTACTATTATTTCTGCTCTGTGGTTGCTGTCATTTGAGTTTGAAGTCATTTCTTCACATAACTTTTTCTACTTGCTATTAAGATAGAAATTTACTTTGAAGGAGTATTCAGTTGTGGAAATCTCTTAATAAGTAGTTTCTCATTCATCCCTGCTTATGAAGCAGAGTTGGGGTAGATATAATGTACCTTTGAGGAGGACCTCCCTTTCTGGGGTGGGGAGAATGGGAAGGTAGTGGAAGAAAGGTAGAGATAGAGCCATTCAGAGGGTGTTGGAGGGATGTTGTCAGGTAAAGAGGCATCACTTTGTAGGAGATGGGGTATTCTGGGACAGAAGGCTTTTAAAAGGTAATGGCCTTCACCTAACAAGAGAAGAAACCAGTGTGTTAAGTCTGACATCTACATTGGCAGACAGTTAAACTAGCTACAGTGGAGGCTGAGGTTGAGGATTCCACTGTTGAGGGAGGGGCAGTGGAGAACCTAGGCAGGACTCCACAGAATGGGGGCAAAGTGTTCAGGGAATAACAGAAGGGAGGAATGAGTTGAGGGTACAGGGCAGGGTAGACATAATAGACATGAAAGAAAGGGTAAACACAAGACACCAAGATCATTACAGAAGGGTGATGGGGTAGTGCAAGTGAAATCCAACAGAGGTGTGGGTGCATGTTGGAGGGTAGTATGCCTCAATGCCAGGAGGTTAGGTAATAAGATTAATGAGCTCCAGGCTTTGATGGCAGACTCTAGGCTGGATCAAATGGCCATTGCAGATACATGGGCCAGTATGAACAACAACTGGGATATAACTATTCCAGGCTATACCTTATACAGGCATGATCGGGAAATAGGTATAAGTGGATGGGTGGTCATCTGCATCCGAGAAGAGATTGAGGAAGTTGAGGATGCTACCATTGAGGAAAAGGGGCAATAGAATCATTGTGGGTTCAGCTTACCATTGGGGGAAAAGGGGCAGTAGAATCACTGTGGGTTCAGCTTACAGAGTCAGAGGCAGAAAGACTCACATAGAAGTAGTTTACAGGCCACAGGGGCAAGGAGAAGACAGGATAAGGAACTGGGTGCTGAAGTAGGGTGGGGGATAGCAAAGGAGGAGGTTGTAACAGTGGGTGATATCAACCTGCCAGACATCAACTGAGACATCTCATGACCAAGAGCACCAGAAGCCAGGTCCTGATTGTTATTTTGCAGGACTGCATGACAGTACAGCAGGTCAGGGATTCTACTAATCAGTCAGTCATTCTAGATGTGGTACTCACCAACTTGGAAAGAGTAGGCAGAGTATGGGTTGGAGAACTACTGGCGTCCAGTGATCACAACACTATATGGTTAGAGGTAACCCTGGGGCAGCACATGTGTCAGCTGCAGGAGGGAATGGATGCCTGAATCACTTCTCTTCAAAGCCTGGGAAATCATCCAAAATAATCTGCACTTCAGATTTTTCACAAACATTAGATCCTAATAAATGTAACTAGCTGGCATCTTGCTTGAACAAAACCCGAAGCTGCAAAGCTGAGCCTAACTCAGACATGGAAAATCATTGATAGAAGTTGGGGCTCCCTCAGCCTGTCAGTCACGCTTTTAAGATGGCTCTCTCACAAGTCCTGACAGCAGCTCCTATGTCAGCCAGTGAGTGGACTATCCTTAAAGTGATGCTACAACAAGTCTTAAATTAAATTTCAATGTTTAAGACCTCAGTGGTGGATTTCCACGAAAAGATACAGAGCCTCCAGCATAAGCAGCGTGATAGTGACACCTTTTTATCATACATCAACAATAAGAACTCCAAGCATGACACCCATTTTCCAGAATTGGAGCACATAGTGGGGCTCCTGTGGCATTGAGCAGAAGATGCTGAAAACAGAAACTGGAGGAACAATCTACAAATTATTGATCTGCTGGAGGGGGTGGAAAAATGGTCTCAGCAGCCTTCCTCCAATGAGAGTTCCCTAAAATCTTGGATAGTGTGATAGTGCCCTTGAAGACTGAAAGGGTATTCAGATCACTTGCACTCCTCCCCAAGAAAGACAACCAGCCCAGACCCATGCTAGCCAAGCTGCTGCAGTTCCCAGAGAAAGCGTATTCTGGCTTTTGCAAGACAGAGGGGACTACTCTCCTGGGAAGGACACAGGATCCTCATTTTTATGTTGACTTGTGCATACGCAAGCAACATTTTGTGGTAGTAGGAGAAATGCAGAGGTGTGTCAGTGTTGGCGAATGCAGGTCACGCTTTAGTAGGTGCATCCCTCATTCACCAATTAGCCAACATGCTAGCACTGACACAAGTTTATGCAAAGTGCCACCAACCTGAAACAAATGTGCCACTGCAATAAGAAACAAGCTCGACATGCAGCAGCAGAGATGACTCACCTCCCTACATGCCTTTGCTGGTGAAGTATTTCAATAAACATGGCAGTGGGTCCTTCCACTGCCGCACAATCCCAAAAGAAGGCTGCAATTGGGGATGCAATCCTTGTGTCCTCATGTCTGCTCCCCCCCATTGTGTGGCACACTGGGAGCCCACCCCAGTGTGATGCCTCGAAAGAAAGCCAACCGGATCAGCATGTTCCCCCCCGGTCCACCCACATTGCAAGGTACAATGGGAGTCCACCGCAGTGTGGTTAATCTCACGGCCCCCGAAAGTCATGAGACACACTGGGAGTCCACCCCAGTGTGTTTAACATTTGTTTTAATTCACCTATAAAGGAATAAAACCATCCCGTGATGTCCAATTCTTTTTTTGTGAACCTAAAAAGAAGAAAACGGTCTGTTGTCCACGGTACCACACAACACCCCACCTCCCCACACACACCCCTCTCCCCCATACTTACCTTTGGAGGTCAGTTCTGCTATCTTCGGTGGAGTGGGAACATATCTGCACTCTTCAAAGCTGACCAGGAACTGAAGAAATGCTGATAAGCTGTATAATGGCATAAATGGGGGGGGGGTTAACTTAGGTGGGTATCTCAGGCATTTCTTTGAATTTTGGTTCCAAATTTTCAACATGAGGTTCTTGGGACCCCACCTCATGAACACATGCACTGCCATCTCGTTATTCAGTCCCAAAAGGTCATTTCATGGTCACTGCAAGAAATCACCTTTTGGGACTGATTAACAAAATGACAGTGCCATTGTTCATGAGGTGGGGTCCCAAAAAGCCTATGCTGAAAATTTGGTGAAGAAATTCCAAAAAATGACCATGTTATAAGCGTGCATTACACAGTTTCCATGCATGCTTGTAACTTCGACAATTTTTTATATTTTCACTCAAGATTTTCAACATTTGTCCCACCTCCTTATGAACAGTACACCTGTCATTTTTCACATCCTGCCCAAAATGTGTTTTCTCACATGTGGCGCACAATGGCGCAGTCGCTGTGGGTAATCAACATTCCAGACAGATTAACAAAATCACAGTGACACTGTTCATGAGTGGAGGTCCCAAAATGCCTATGTTGAAAATTTGGTTAAAAACATCCACAAAATAATTGATTTACAGGCGTGCGTTATGCAGTTTCTACACACACTTGTGACTTCACCAATTTTTCATATTTTCACTTCAGATTTTCAACATTGCTATTTTATTACACCTCCTTATGAACAGTATGGCTGTCATTTTTTGCATCCTGCCCAAAATTAATTTTCGTACATGTGGCACACAATGGCGCGGTCACTGGGGGAAATCAATTTTCGGGACAGATTAATAAAATCACAGTGACACTATTCATGAGTGGCAGTCCCAAAATGCCTGTGTTGAAAATGTGGTCAAAATAATCCCCAAAATGATTGGGTTATGGGCATGCGTTGCACAGTTTCTATGCATGTTCGTGACTTCACCAATTTTTCATATTTTCACTCCAGATTTTGAACATTGCCATTTTTTACATTTCCTTAGGAACAGTACAGCTGTCATTTTTCACATGCTGCCTGAAATGTGTTTTCACATCCATGGCACCAAATGGCACAGTCGCTGTGCAAAATCACCTTTCGGCTAACGAACTGATAGTGCTGCTGTTCGTGAGGTGGGGTCACAGAAAGCCCATGTTGAAAATTTGGAGTGAGAATACCAAATAACTCGGGGCATTAGGGTGTCCAGCCATAATGCCCCACCATGTAGAGACTGACAGGCATCAAGTTTGTGACTAGGGATTGTCAGCTGTAATGCTTATACCATTCCACCCCCACCCCAACCCCCACCCTGGAGCCAGTGATAGGCATTGAGGTGTGTCTTGGACTCTTCAGCCCCGAAGTTCATCCCATTGTCCTATGCTGCACCAATCTCAATGTATTTCCTTCTGGAATGGGGTGAACATAAGGACCAGTGACCCCAAGGCACAGCATGACACTTGTCAGAGTCTGCAGGGTAGGGTGAGGTGAAATGGCATGAGCGTTATGGCTGATGACCCAAGGGCACACCCCAATGCCTGTCAGTCTCTACAGGATGGGGTGGGGTTGGTGTCAGTTCAATACTTCACTGCCATTCCTATTATGCATCTCTAACTCCTGCACTACCAATGCCAATGCCAGCAAGACAACATTTGGCATTGACAAATGCTTGTTTAAAGATTATTCCTCTGATCTTGCAACAAGGGAAGAAGAGTTTACAACAGCGTGGATAGCCTTCTAATCATTGAGCATTTAGTACCAATTTCAGTACCCCACAAAGCTCAAAATCTCAAGAATGGTGGTGCCAACACTTTCAAGACACTGGAGGAGGCCCCCCAATACTTGCAGAAAAACTGTCTTGATAGTGTTAAGGACTTTGATATTCATGTAGACAAACCTGACCCCAGTAAAAATGCATCCTTATTGCTGAAGGCTCTGCAGGGTCCATCAAGGGCTTTACAAGCCCATCCACAGCTGGAGGGCCAGGAGATGGACTGGCAAGTAATGTAGTCCAAGTCCATGTAAAAAAAAAAAAGGAACAGTGAACAGTTTTAAATTTGTACATTGAAAACTTGCACAGTGTCTGACCAATATGATAGCAGCAGGGGTGTCTATTAACCATGTCCTATTTGAATACAGAAACTCTACACTAGTACTTAAAGGAAAACTACACCCTCATATATTTTAAATTTTATTTGTTTCCATGTCAATAGACAACTCTTTTCATGTAGCTGCTAAAGACGCCTGCAACCACCTTAATCTGTTTTCACACTTCATACTAGGCCCTGTAACTGTTCTGGGAGGCTCCATTTGGTGGTTGTTGAAATCTCATTGTCCCTGCGAGCTGCATTAGCATATGAGAACTTATAAAATGGGTAGAAAATTTCCTGCATTATGATTGGCTAAGAGGTACCCATTTGCCATGTCCTTATCAGGACATATACTGGCAACTGGAACTACTTATGCCAACCAAAATGCTGCATACTTGAAATCATTGCCACGGCTCTCCCGCTGAAGCTCCACAACTGGCATCAGATGAAATGCAAAACCTGCAGTGGGAGAGCTCTGCCACCAGAAGTCATACTGTATCCAAGGTCCCCCATTACTGTACCACAAGTAATACATATAGATCACCACCATACAAGAAAAACACTACAGTTTAAAATGTAATGTCATAGAATAACTGACTAGTGTTGCTGTTTCTGTGTGTGATCCTCAAACTGTGGTATTGAAGGAGCTCAGCCCACCCACTTGGCTATCAGTCAGCTTGGCCACATAACTCTCAGTTTTAAACATGTTTTGTTGTAGGCATATTTAAAACACACACACACACAAAATCAGGTAACTACTAGGCTTGACAAAACTGTAGTGATCAGAAAGCAGGATACATTGCAGACTGAGGTCCATGCCTCCCAGAGACATTTTAAAAAAAGTCTTTCTGCAGTGTGGGAGCAGTCATCGGTCTCACCATGCTCACCCACTGGCCGTTTGGCTACAAAACGAGCAAGCTCACTTAAGGAAATGCAAAAGGAAAACAGTACCTTGTGCTGATTTTAAAAATTATCATCAACTGCAAATGCCATCTAACTGCTCACCGTTAATGACCACGAGCACGGCAGTCTCTCAGTCAGTAACATGCTAAACAGTAGTATGGCAGCTGTGAAGGGACTTGTTTGCTTTCCACTTGCAGCCAGTGGAAACCAGGTGATCTCTTGTTTTGCTTGTTAATACAATATTGACCAAAAGTGCCCTATCACACCATCAATGGCTCTCCATGCAGCCATCAATCTTGCCACTAAGCCACGTACAGCAGCTTCCGGCAGACATACTCACTTCTCTCCTGCTCCCCTTGAAATACAGCTGTCTCATGCTATGATGCTCTGTTCAGAACTCATCCAGACAGTGAAATGAAACAAAACAAAAGGATGACAATAATTAATTAAAAATACAACATGTGGAGGGGGGCATACAACACCCTCGAGTGGCTTCCTTTTACTCTCATTACAAATACTATACAATGGCAGTGACTCTTTTTCTATTTTTTCTGTTTCTTATTTATATTAACATACATTGTAAAACTTGTTACCTGAAATTTTTAAATAACATTTTCACAGGAGAACCCATTTTATAAGTGGAATAAGACACTCCAAGGTGTGGTTACGGCCTTTATTTGTTTGATAAGTGTGTTTTGTTTTAATGTGTTTTATGATTATGTACTAGTGCTATGGTTTTAGAATAACACTATTTAAAAATAAAAACTGATTGATTGAAACTGATAAGAGCACTTCCCAGGTGCTAAAGCCATTTGGTACAAGTGCCTCATGCCTCATTACACACCTGGAGCATGCTCTTATCAGGCCATAAACCACACCTCCTCATGTCTTATTCCTTAAATGATTTGTAATCAGCCTTTAAAGTCCCTGGTATGTCTGTCTACTTAATTAGTCTTCAAAGAAAACAGCCACACAAAGGCATGAAATGCCACTTTTACCTTTAGTGAGCTTTGTAAACTGAGTTATACTGCAGGGGTTTTCCCTTTAAACTTCATTCAGTTTATGTGTTTCCAGAGAGTTTTTGCTGGGTATTTGTTCTTTCAGCATAGAGATACATGATACAAATGATTGATCTGACATCATGTTCTCATATGCTAATGCAGTTCTCATGAACAATAAAATTTCAACAACCATGAAATGGAGACCCCCCAGGGCAGTCACTGAGGCTACCATGAGCAGTGAAAACAAATTAAAGGTAACCCATATAGCCCAAACAACTACAGGAAATGAGTTGTCTGTTGGCATGGAAACAAATAAAATGTAAATTATATGAGGGTGTAGTTTTCCTTTAATGCCTTTTTAATACTTGTTTACCTCTTTTTTTTTATCATTCACCTGAACTATTTATTTGTATTTGTTTGACCAGGAAAAGTACACTATTAAGGAAAAAATAAAATTTTGTATAAATTCCTTTAAATATTTGGATTTATAAGGCAGGGCAGTCATTGGCTCCCTCATCCACTAAGAAAGCACTGACATGCGAAACATGTCTTGAATCTGACCCACTGCTGTTTGATCTGATTGCTTGTACAGACAACACTACTTTTGGGAACTAAATAAAGAAGAATCACATTTGTACTGCAAAAGGTTTTAACGATTTCTTATGTGGATGCTCCCATCTCTGAGAAGTGAGTGATGTTTTTTCAGTGTCACTTTTCACAGCCAGTAGTCTTTATATTGATGAAGTAATAGAGTGCCAATTAAAAAAACAAACTGAATATTTACATGTGCCACCACTGAACTCCATTAATATGTTAGTATGGTACTGGGACTGTAACTGTTAGAGTGCCTCCTAAGGTGTATTTAAGGTGAGAGAACTGGGTTGGGATTTACATCAACATGTAGCATGATTTTTCTGCACTTGCAGTACTTGTGACAACAGAAAACATTGTATAATTTTATGTTGTAAGTGTTGCAAGTTACGCATCAAAAAGGATGCATACATAAAAAATAGGATGTTATGTGTAATTTTTCTGCCATAAAATAAGTAAAGTTTTATAAATAGATCAAAGTGATTGAACAATATCACTTCTGACAGCTACTTATCCGCTTTCCCTTCTTCTTACCTTCTCGCTATATCTTCTCTAATTGTTGTACTGTAACTCTGTATTTGGGCTGAGCCCTTAAGTAACTGATTTAGTATACTATGCTTTATATTACTTGGAATCTACTGTACTATGTTTGACTCTGGGTTGACGTTACCCTTTACAATTTGATGTATCCTGTTTTGTTTACTTTATTGTATTGTCTTTTTTTCCAAATCTTCTTTGTACTTCCATGATGTGGAGCCTTTATAAAGGAGTCACTGACTCAAAGGTTTGTAATTCCGAACTTTTCAAACAAATAAAACAAAGTGATTGACAATTTATTTATTTTTATTTATTAAACACTTCAGAAAATACCTCTGAGCTTGGAGCTCATTTACAAAGGTTCCACGTCAAGAGATAAACATAGTTACATTATCACAGGATAGAGACTAGGATATAATTAACTAACATAGGGATACTAACAAGGACATTACTATTAACAAGGACTCAATACCATTTTGTTGCTGAGTTATTGGTCTAGAGGGATCAGTGCATTTTAGAAATTATCTGTCTAAAAGGAAATCAGTAGCTGCCTTATTCCCAGGCATTGTCTCATGTCTAAGTTTCAGTTACTAAGATGAGGTAGCCATTAGATGAGAGGAAGAAATGAAGGGGAAGGGGGTTAGAGAGGAGGAAGGGGGAAGATATCAATGAAGGACAAAATGGGGCTAGAGCAGGCATGGGGTGTGTAGTTGGGAAGTTAAGGGTGAGAAAAGTAAGAATTAGGGGTGGGTCTTTATAACATTAAGACACATTAGGGAGGAGAGGTGGTAGTAAAGGTATGAGGAGAGGAAATGGATTAGGCTGTCACTGGGTGTTGGATTGAGCAAGAGCTGGGAGTTAAGGGGACAATTAGTGCAAGCTGTGTAAGGGGCAGCAGTGAGTCAAGGATCTAGATCATGAGGTTGTTTGAAACCAAGGACTGAGGTAGTGAGACAGTTAGACCACATAGGTGCCCTTAATTGGTCAACTGGTGCAAGTCAAGGGGTGGAAATACTCGATGAGTGCCAACAATCACAAGTTCTGCTACTAGCTAGAAATTGTTTCAGGTCATGTTTAAAGATTGGGAAGTTTTTTGCCTTGTTGACTTTGGCCGGTAGCTCATTTAGCCAAAGAGGGCCCTATAGGCAAAAGAGTGCTGGACAATAGCCCAAATATGTTTTGGCACATTTATTTATTTGTTAATTTTGGTATCTGGGTAGATCCACTGGAACTAAAAATCCTGTGTACAGTGGGTGACCTGGAATTTGTTATAGAAAAGATGTACATACAGAGGTCAAGACATTAGTAGGGATGCAGCTGTAGTGGAACAACTGCCCCAAGTCCTGCATCTAAACCATTGAGAATCTATGCCCTGGTAATGAGAAATGAGTGGTTCTGGCTCCCAAAGAATGTAAGCCAAAAGAGTCATATTCTCACAGCTGTAATCAATCAAATCAAATCAAATCGGTATTTATTTATAATGCTCTTTTCAGAATGCCAAAGCGCAAGTACATAATAAATACAACAACACACATTGAATAATAAATACAAATATAAAACACATAACAGGCAGCAGAATAGGCTAAGTGTTATCTTCAAAAAAACTAACTCAAAAAAATAACTTTTCAGTGAGGCTTTAAAAGACTCAGTGGACAGGCACTCTCTGATCCGACGAGGTAGAAAATTCCACAGGGTTGGGGCCACAAAAGAAAAAATTCTGGCCCCAGATAACTGAAGACAAACCCTAAGAATCTCTAGCAATCCCTCATCGGTGGAACGGAGTGGGCGTAGAGGGCAGTAGGACTGAAGGAGATCTTGCAAGTAGCCTGGTCCCTGTCCGTGTAGGGTCTTGTAGGTCAACAACACGACCTTGAAGGTGATCCTCCATCACACCGGCAGACAGTGCAATCCGTGCAGCACAGGTGTGATATGGAAAGTTCTTGGTAACCCAGTCAACAACCTGGAGCAGCTTTCTGCACCAGCTGCAGGCAACGGAGATACACCACCAGTAACCCTAGATATAGAGCATTACAGTAGTCAAGACGCGAAGATACAAAGGCGTGAACCAACACAGGGAGGTCATCGTGAGGAACAAGGTGTTTTATCTGGGCTATATTCCTCAGATAATAAAAAGAGGACTTGACAATGGCTAACACCTGTGTCTTAAGCATCAGCTCACTGTCAAGCACTATGCCCAGATTCCGCACCTGTTCAGAAGGTCTCAACAGGTTACCCCCTAACACAAGGCCAGAAGGAGACCCAGGAGTCAACTTCTCTACATGGTGACCAGGGTCCACCACCAGCACCTCAGTCTTGTCTGGATTCAGTCTCAACCAGTTAGCATTAATCCAGTCCTGAATCTCAGTGAGGTAGTTGTTAAAGACCGATATTGCATCATTTGGTTCAGGTACAAAGGACATATAGAACTGAGTATCATCTGCATAGCAGTGAAAACTCAGCCCATAATGCCTGATAATGTCTCCCAATGGCAGCATATACACCGTACATGGGGGAAAGCACAGAACCCTGCGGCACCCCACAAGGCAGAGCAAAGGGAGCAGAGGAAAAAATTCCTGATACTATCCTCTGAGTTCTGCACATGAGAAAAGAATGGAACCATCTGAGGACTGTCCCCGACAGTCCACAGAGTAGCTGAAGGCATTCTAGCAACATCCCATGGTCCACGGTGTCAAATGCTGCAGAGAGATCAAGGAGGACCAAGATTGAGCGGCTCCTCCGATCTCGCGCTATTAGGAGATCATTCAGTACTCGAACCAATGCCGTCTCAGTACTATGCCACTTCCTGAAACTGGACTGGAGAGGATCATAGACTTCATGGGTGGTAAGAAAGTCATCGAGCTGCAACGTGACTACTTTCTTAATAACCTTGCCCAAAAAGGGCAGGTTACGGATCGGTCTGTAGTTAGCGAGACAGTCTGGGTCGAGGGAAGATTTCTTTAAAAGGGGTGTCATGATAGGCTCTTTCAGAGACTCCAGGAACACCCCTTGGTCCAACAAACACCAGACTATCTCAGTAAGGACTGGTCTAATTGCATCCACGCACCCCACAAGGAGGTGCGTAGGACCAGGATCCAAACTACAGCAAGTCGGTCGCAAGCCCTGGACAATCTTCAAGATATCCATGATTGCTGGCTGGCCAAAATCTGTCCAGGCAGACTGAGGGCCTGTAGCTTCGCATCGATCACCACCATGCTCATTTGAATGTGTTTTGCAGATCTCCGACCTGATCAATGACATAGAAACATAGAAACATAGACTTTGATGGCAGATAAGGACTGCTTGGCCCACCTAGTCAGCCCATTTCCCTACCTAGAGGATAAGCTGCAGATCCTATTTAACCAACAGCCTATTTCTTCCTACCCCCCACAAAAATTGCTTTATGTCTGTCCCATGCATTCTTGAATTCTCCCACAGTTTTAGACCCCACAACCTCCTCAGAAAGGCTGTTCCATGTGTCACCACCCTCTCTGTGAAAAATACTTCCTCACATTGCCCTAGACGTCCGCCTCTATCTTCAAATTGTGTCCCTTGTTCTTGCACATCTCTTTTCTGAAAGATGCTACCCTCTTGGACTTTGTTGATTCCACTGTGGTACTTAAACATTTCTATCATGCCCCCCCCTCTCCCTCCTTTCCTCAAGGGTATACATATTAAGCTCCTTTAGTCTCTCCTCGGATGGCTTTTCTTGCAGACCCTGCACCATTTTAGCTGCCCTCCTCTGAACTGCCTCCATCCTGTCTATGTCCTTGCAGAGATAGGGTCTCCAGAACTGGACGGAGTACTCCAGGTGGGGTCTCACCAACTGTCTGTACAGGGGGATAACAACTTCCTGTTTTCTGCTGGTGATATGGTGATACCTCTCCCTATACATCACAGTATCCCCCCAGCCCTCCCTACCGCCTTCTCGCATTGCTTGCCAACCTTAAGGTCATCTGATATGATTACCCCTAGGTCTCTTTCCATTTTTGTTGTTGTTACTACCTCCCCCCCCCAATGTATAATCTTCCCCTGGGTTTTTGTTTCCCAGGTGCATTACTTTCATCAAAGAACTGAGCAAACTCATCACACTTTATTTGTGAAAAAGCTCTCCGACCCCACAGGCAGGCTGGATTGCATAGCCTGTCCATGGTCTGGAAGAGCTGTGCTGGTCGATTCCTTGATGCAGCTATCTCCCCAGACAGAAAATCTGCCTTCTTACTGGAGATTTCTGATTGATAGTCCTTATAATGGGCAATCAAACTAAGCCTGTCCCCTTCCAGGCTAGATTTCCACCAACAGTGTTCCAATCTTCGCCCTACTATCCTCAACTCCCTCAATACCCCATCAAACCAAGGGGACCGAGGGCGGAGGGAGAGGGGGCGGACTCGGACAGGTGCTATGGAATCCAGAGCCCTCAGCACCATATTATTACAGTGCACTACTAAGACATCTGGATCCAAGCACTCCACAGGCCAACTTGATAGGTCCAGCACCACCGTCAGACCCTCAGGGGTTACTCCCCTCAAAGGGCGATACCAGGCCATATCCAAAGGGGGTTGTCTCGTGGGGGGGCCACGAAATTGAACCTTATAGAGTGATGGTCTGACCACCCAACTAGTTCCACCACCAGTTCTGTGATCTCCATCCCCAGGGTGAACACCAGATCCAGAGAGTGACCCTGAATATGGGCTTATGGGCTGCAGCGGTAACAACCTGTGCAAAGCCCAACGACATCATCAGTTGGAGGAAGTTTTGACCAAAATGCGAGAGTTCATCGTTGACACAGGCATTGAAATCCCCCAGGACCAACCACCTGGAGGGTTCCAACACCATATCGACAATGAAGTCTTCAACTTCCTGCAGAAAAACTTTCTCATCACCGGGTGGACGGTAGATGAGTAAAATTCTGCTCCCCACACCTGCTCCCATAATACACTCGAAGGATCTAGTGATCATTACTGGAACCTCTACAAGGTCCAATTCCGATTTAAAACAAATAGCGACCCCACCCTTTGATTCAATCTCAGGCGATATATTACAGAGTAGTCGGCTGGAACAGCTGATTCCAATATGAGACCAGCATTCTTGTCCAGCCAGGTCTCGGTGATGCAAGCCAGATCAGATACTCAACAAGATTAGCAATAATTGCTGTCTTGTTCTTTATTGACCTGGCATTGCATAACACTGCCCGAGTTGGATGAGAGGCCTTGGAGGAAAGGGCAACTTGATCATTATCAGTGGAACCTTTTGGTATGGGAACCAGGCATCGAGAACCCTTGTCCCAGACCCATTTCACCCCAGGGTGTCTCCCTGACCTCACCACCCTTATCCACCCACTCCGCTCCTCCCCCCAGCTGAAGCACCCCCCCCCTCCATTTCCTCCATGCAATTCCCAAGGCATGACACCACCTATATACCTCGGGTTACAATGGGGGACTGTCAAAAGGGCACAAGTCCCTCAGCCTGGAGGGGGAGTAGCGCCTGCCCACCGAAACTCAGTCCCAACACATGCTGCCTGTTTTAAAAACTACTGTTGATCAACAGTTATCACCATCAGCACCACTACCCTATTAAATTAACTTATACAGAAATTGCCAAAAAACAAAAAACAACAATAAATAGACTATTTTAACTAAATTAAACTAAGCCTACCCCCACCTCTCACATAGTGTGGGAGAGCCTTAACAAAAACCAAAAAAAAAACTACTCTTCCCCTTTAAACAGGTTTTTAGTTCCTCAAAAATAGTTCAAAGGATTTGGACATAAGGCCCCAGTCACTTTTCCGCTTGAGTACCACTGTAGAAAAATCCAGTCTCAAAACTGTCATATCTTGTATAGTCTTGAAATGGTAAGAACCCTCAGAGCTGTCAACTCCAAAGAGTTAACCAGTCAGCGATTTCACCCCCAGTTTAGCTCTCACCTTAACCTTACATGAAAACACTGAGTTAATATGAACAGAAATGAAAAAAGATTCAGGCACTCTCACTGCCAGAATCTAAATTCTCCACAAGGTGTTCCTTGGAGTGGAATAATAGATAAAACTTCAACAGTTCGACAAGCATCTCAACCATCAAAGAGAAGGACATGTTAGAGGGGACACCCAGACAGAGTCCAGCCTGTGCCTTCCCAGGGAGGTAATTTAACCGCCAATGCAGGCCTACCACTGCGGGTCCCAGGAACGGCTTGCCCTATGGCCAGCCGCCTGGGAAAACCTAAGAAACAATGGTGAACTGCACCCATCCTCCAGTGGATCTTGCACCAGCATTTCCCACAGTAGGCTCGCCCTACAGCAGTCACCTCCCAAGCCAGCACAAGGTAGACCCTCCAGGGCCCACCTTACCTTCCCAAGGGCCAAAGTCCATCGATAAAATACCAGAAAGGCTCCAGAAGCAAAAATATCCTCCTTCCAGGGACCTACTAGTGCTGGTACTCATACTGGTCTTTGAAAACTTGGATTTCTGAGAAGGGTAATAACTGTTCCAATCAAGGGAGTACTCTAGACTCTTCACCCCCAGAAAGTGAGCGAGCCGCTGAAGGAAAAAAGAAATTAGTTCCCCAGTCCACTCGCACTCACTCCAATGCATAGCACCACACTGCATGGCAAAACCACATCTTAAAATTCCTCATACTCACAGAACCCTGAATCCTTCGCCCTCAATAATGAAACGGGCTGCAGAAGAAAGAGGGAATCTGCTCCACAGTCTTCTCCAGCTCATTCCGACGCACAGCACCACACTGCACGGCAACACTCCTCGGACTCCTCGGAGTCAAGCAGCTCTCAAACGTAAAACACAGAACAAAACGAAATGGAATAACTAAGTTTAAAAAAAAACCCACAGTTAAAACATAATAAAGAGGTAGCCTTATAAAATCGAATGACAACATTTTAGCAACTGGTGGCTAGCCAAGCGTGGCTGCCATATTGAATATTGAGGTTACTTCAATAGACAACTCTGGCACCATATTAACATATTGTAGTGTATAGTATAATGCTATTCTGCATGGAATTCCATGACTGGAATATGCTTGTTCTGCTGCAGTTGTGATATGATTATGTTGTTCTGCTGCAGTAGTGATGTCACTACTGCAGCAGAACAACTTGGAATGCTGCCTCACATAGAGGACTGTGTATAAGCAGTCATACATAACAAGGACATTCTTGTATTGAGAGGTTTTCATGGTAACACATGGTAGCACAGCTCGAGAGGTACTCTGTTACCAAGGGAACATCAAGATACAAGAATTTCCTTGTTTTTGTATGACTGCTCATACACAATATTTTATAGTGTATTTTATTATTTATTTATTTAAAATTGTTGACCGGGAAAGGCACGCTGAGCCGAGGCTCGTTTCCAGGTGCGACCCGGGTATAGTGTGTGGGCAGTCACAGCATTAAAAATCACATAAAACCAGGTGGAGAAGACAACAGAGAATAGAAATGTTAACATTTTCTGTTTTTTTTTAACTGACACACAGTGTGCAGCAGTTGTTTCTGCAAGTTCAAGTTTTAAAAAAAAAACAACTTCCAGCTTAACTGGATTGAGGAAAGCAACTATGTGGCAGCATTTCAAGTTGTTATGCTGCAGTAGTGACATAGCTAGTGCAGCATAACAGCTGTGATGACATAGCTACTGCAGCATAACAACTCCATTCTAGTTATGGATTTCTATCCATAACAACATTCTGCCATACACTATAGTTGCTTTCCTCTATCCAATTCTATGGTAGAACAGCATTCTAGAACCTCTAGAGACCTTTCTAAGAACATCAGTCCTATCTCCAGTGCAGCAGGTCTATTCTCTGCCAATATTTCTGTTAAACTGAACTGAGGGCAAACAACCGTGAGCAACGGAGGAGTGAATGGAAGAATGGAAGCACCGGATTAGATTAATTTAACCTAAACTGGATTTGGTTCATAATTAGAACACAGAGTTAAATAAAAGTTGAATAAGAGTGAATGAGAGACTAAGGAGGAATAATGGAATGTAGTCAAGGCATTAATATAAGTAAATGAATACACACACAACACAGACAACAGGGAGTAAATTTGTGACCTGCTTTAATTTATTTATTCATTTATTTATTTATCTTACTATGGAGGATAGTAGCCTGATCTGCTGTAACTATTGAATGAAACTTGAGTTCCAAATTAAGTTCTACAGTAAACTGCAACAAACTGATAGTGTACACACTTAAAACAAAAAGGTAAACAGTTAAAAAAAATACTAAACTGCGATCACTACGCTACCGCAAAAACAGTAAAACAAAGGAGTTAATCGGTTGATAATGGGATCCATATGTTCGGTTCGTTATAACCAGGATTTGTTATAATGAGGGACGTTATAGCTAGGGAGCACTGTACTATATACTATAAAAAATACAAGATGAGCAACTTTATGTATAACCAGTGTGTTCTGTCACCTCCGGGTTCTGATTCCCATGGACCTCTCTAGCTTCACTTTCGAGATCAGAGGGAATCAGAACCCCTCTGTGGTAGAACACACTGGTTGTACATCATTGCCCATACAGTATTCTCTATAGAAATCATCAAATGGTGTGCGATGATGTAACAACATGAAACAGGCACCCTCATTTCAAAAGTAGAGCATGATACTTCTTTAAATCCAGAGTTACCCTCCCTCCCCCTTACCTTTCTGACTTTTCCCTCATGTGCTGCTTTGGCCTCCCCTACCCTCTTTCATTTCTTTGGACTCCTGTCTTACATCCCTCATTGCTTGTTTCTTGGGCTCTCCCACTAGGCTATTGTCCCAGGGTGCTAGCCTGGGTAAAACATTGGCTGGACAACAGGACACAGAAGGTAATTGTAAATGGTGTCCACTCTGAAGAAAGAGAGGTTACTAGTGGGGTACCGCAGGGTTCAGTATTGGGTTCAGTCCTTTTTAATGTCTTTATAAGTGACATTGCAGAGGGACTGGAAGGAAAAGTATACCTCTTTGCAGATGACAGAAAGATCTGCAACAGGGTTGATACTCAAGGAGGCGTGGAAAGGATGAGAAGGGACTTGGCAAGGTTGGAGGAATGGTCGGACGTATGGCAGCTAGGATTCAATGCAAAGAAGTGCAAACTAATGCACCTGGGAAACAAAAACCCAGGGGAAGATTACACAATGGGGGGGGGAGGTAGTAACAAAACCAAAAAAGGAAAGGGACCTAGGGGTAATCATATCAGATGACCTTAAGGTTAGCAAGCAACATGAGAAGACAGAAGAGAGAGCTGGGGGTATACTGGGATGCACAGGGAAAGGCATCACCAGCAGAAAACAGGAAGTTGTTATCCCTCTGTACAGACAGTTGGTGAGACCCCATCTGGAGTATTGCATCCAGTTCTGGAGACCCCATCTCTGCAAGGATATAGACAGGATGGAGGCAGTCCAGAGGATAGCAACTAGAATGGTGCAGGGTCTGCAAGAGAAGCCATACAAGAAGAGACTAAAAGAGCTTAATATGTATACCCTTGAGGAAAGGAGGGAGAGGGGGAACATGATAGAAACGTTTAAGTACCTCAGTGGAATCAACAAAATCCAAGAGGATAGCATCTTTCAGAAAAAGCGACATGTAAGAACAAGGGGACACAATTTAAAGATGGGGGGGGTTCAGGGGCAATGTGAGGAAGTATTTTTCACAGAGAGGGTAGTGGATACATGGAACAGCCTTCCTGAGGAGGTTGTGGGGTCTAAAACTGTGGGAGAATTCAAGAATGCATGGGAGAGACATAAGGCAATTCTTGTGAGGGTTGGGGTAGGAAGAAATAGGCTGTTGCTTAACTAGGATATGCGGCTTATCCTGTAGGTAGGAAAATGGGCAGACCAGGTGGGCCAAGCGGTCCTTACCTGCTGTCAAAGTGTATGTTTCTATGTATGTTTCTTTCGTTTGTTTGTTTTACATCATGCATTAATTTTCCCTGGCCACTTATCCTTAGTAAAGAATTGTATAATAGTTGTTGCTTATCATGATGTACTGATTGTTTTTTTGAGCCTCTCATTAATTTTTCTTTCCTATGTCACTTTCTTTGTTCACCAATGATGTCTATATATCCACTTTGTTCACTAATGATGTCTGTATATCCACATGGCTTATACTCATTGTATAACCTGTCACTGTCTACCTCTGTAACTGCCGCTCGTGTGGCCCGGATCATGCCTGAAAATGGCTCCCAGGATCAGTACACTTACCCGGTTACCAAAGACTTAAATAAATAAAAAAATAAATAAAAAATACTGTGCATGAAGCCATCTTAAGTTTATACGAGGTCCTCACATGCAGGCAAATCCTTAGTGCTGATTAGCCAGATTAGAATTAATGATTTCTAATATAATACATGGGTAGCATGTATTTTCACTGGCTTCAAAAAGCTGCTCTTAACATAAGTTAGAAATAACTTTTTTGAGAATGTTAAGAACAATGTTGTGAATGTACTGTGCGATCTAAGCTGTGAGCTCAGCTGTGCTCTGTAGCATTCAGTCAGAAATACATTCATTCAAACAGTGTGGTAAACAAAGTTTCAATGTGAACTTTTTTTTTCTTGTTGGACTAGACCTCACAATGCTGATCTACAAAAGTTAGGTGAAGTACTTAATAACACACTATCCAACATATAAAAAACAAAAAAACACAAAACTGTGAAAAACTTGCTGGATCACACCTTGTGGTGCTGTGACATCAGTGAGGCACTTGAACTGCTCTCTCATGCCCTATGATGCTACAGTACCCACCTTGTGTGTGAACCAGCATGTTCTTAACAGTAGCATGTTCTTAACAGTTTGGTGTTCATTACTATCTATACTTTTCTACTGCTCCTCGCAAAGTGTCAGCATGATTTGGTTTGTAGCACTTTCGCATCTGGGCCACAAAGTCATAGGTTCTAGTCCTGCATTGGGACTGGGCTCATACTGTAAATGCTGGCACCCAACTGCAGTACTAGGGAGATGCTGTACCGTTGGAGTGTGCAATCCTTTGGATGATGTATTAAACAGAGGTCCCTTTTGTCCGTCTCTAGTGCTGTCCTTGTGGGTGTCCAGATGGAAGTAAAAGAATCCAGAGCACTTTCACAAGAGTTGGGCATTTTCCCCAGTGTCCTGGTCAACATTCCCCCCTGGTTAAAGGAGAAATGTAATGAATTTACAAGTAATTTTCCCAGTAGAAGCTGTTTTTTAGATATGGGTTCAAATTATATTATTGCTGTTGGTATCCAGACCTTTTAGTTGATTGCAGTGGCTGTTTCTGATTCACATGCTGCTGGTAAGAATAATTTTAGAACTGTATGATGTAGTTTATGTCCTTGTTCTAATCTTCCATTGTTGGCACAATGCATTTATGTTCTACTATAGCAATTTAATATTTCATGTGATTTCTATATTTCCCTTCTCATTCTTGATTATGGAATACATTTACAGGCAAACAAGAGCTTTGACTCTTGGGGCCCAATTTTAGAAAGACTTGTGGATGCCGCAAGTCCCTGGTGTGCCGAACATACGGCACAGGGAGCTTGCAGCATTCCTACAGCTCCAATCACAATTTTTTTTCTGGTGTACCAAATGCTGCAAGTTAGGCCAGCTCCCCCCAGTCTAACTTAGTGTTATTTGGGGACCCTTTTTATGGGATTTGAGCCAAAATAGTTGATGTAAGCTGCCATAAATCATGGAAAGTGTTGCTACTGCACCCAATGTACTAAAATTAGGAGCAATTGTGCCAAACAGCAGTGGTGATGAAGGGCTTGATGAATGCTCTGCATCAACCTTTGAAAATTGGGTCAAGCTGGCCCAGTGGCGCAGAGGGTTGAGGCGCTAGTGCCTTACCTCGGCCCACGCCGGCAACCCGGGTTCGGGAATGGACTCTGGATGCCGAGGGCTGGCAGGGGCAGGAGAGGATCAAGCATCTGTAGGACTGCTCTCCTCTCCTGGGGTGGTGGGTAGTGGGTTGTCATCATGCTGCAGTGCCTCTGGTGGAGACCAGGAGCACTGCAAGATGCATGCAGGAGGGATAAACTGTAAAAAATGGAAAATACCGCTCCACGGCAACTGGATGATGACTGCCCGGCTCTCTGAGGCCATCTAGGTCCTACCGAGCTCTCCGCCTCAGCAGCACACCCAGGGCCAAGTGTTGCGCTGGTCTGCTCCCCCTTGGCTGGTGCTTTACCCCTCAGAGGAGGGGGACCAATCCAGCATAGGGTTATGCCATGTTACCCTGGGGGCTGGCTGTGATTTGAGTGGAGGCTTGGAGGACGGATGGGTCAGAGGTCTGCCTTGGCATGCCTGAAGGAGTGGCTGCCATGGAGCACATAGGGGTAAAAGAAATAACACAAAAAGAAAATTGGGTCCTTGGACTTCATCTGTTGTTCTTGCATGCCCATTTAAAGCAATAATCCTCTTCTTGAGACATCTTAATTCAGTTTCTTTCAGGCAGCCATTTGAATCAAGCTTAAGCAATAGAATATTAAAACTTCTAAAAGTGGTGTTGAAAGAAAGTTCTGTAGATTAATACAGTAATTCCAATGGCGGAATAGACTGTGAAATGAGAAATAGGAGTATACAGTTACTTAAAGCAGAAGGACAGCAAAGAATGTTTTTCCAAAAAGCTAGTTTCAACCACAGTTAACAAAAATATAAGCATACCTATCAAATCTACTTTTCTAGGTACCCACTTTGTTGTGCCCCATGAGTTTGTTTCTTTTATGTTACTTCCTCAGTCCTAACCCTTGCCAGTTCTGTTGTGCTATTTCTATACCAAATGGGGACCATCTTTTTTTTTTCTTGGAAAAAAAAATTTATTAAAACATTTATAAAATGTTCAGATTTTGGTGGAACTAGAACCTTTTTTCCATCAAATAAAACAGGAAGATGTCTTGACTCTTTTATTATGGAGAAAGTGGAGTCAAACGATTTGCGCAGTTTCATTGCGCTGCAGCGTTAAGGTATAGACCTGGGTTGTAGACATATGGCACAAGCTAATGAATGTCGATTTAGAAATATCTTGTTTTCATGCATTGTCTCCAGAGACATAGAGTGAGGAGGAAAGTAATACATAAAATATAAGAAATAAAACTGAATTGGTTCTAACTTTATTGTACAATACTTATATGTGGAGCTGCTCTACTGTGCTGTAGAACTGAATATCTTTCTTCTGGTTTGACTCAGTCACTGATTTTATTGAAATTGTTATGATTGTTAGAGATTATCTCCAAGACGTTCAACTAGCTTGCCATTACAGGTGCTGCATTCCATGGTTATTTAGCTATGATTTACACATTTTGCTGGGGCATAGTATGTTTATTTAGGGTTGCTAGTACTACTTATCTGGGTGCCCCTTATTAAGCACAGCAAAAATCTATCTCTGCCTAATCTGAGTGACCCTGATTTAGCTGAGTAAAGCAGGAGTTCTCAGGAAGGGTTAAGCAAACTGAATTTAAGATTGCTTTGCATTTCCATCACTTTACCTGTCTATTTGACCCTTACATAGCTAAATGCAGTCAGGGGGTCATTAGGGAAAAGGCTGTTTTACCAAGATAAGTTTTGAGATTACCTTTCATTCCTCTATACTTCGGTGACCCTCCTAATCTAGTGATTCATAAACAACCATTCTCCTTTCACAAAATATGTTACCTACTGCTCATATTTTTCTGATTCAGAATTGGTATTCCTCCATCAAGGGGGTAGTATGCTATATATACCACCTGATAGTGTTGTCAATATATGTTGTACTGATGCTGTGACCCACCACCTATGGTCACCTGACACTACCTAACTAGTAATGCATCTGATTAGCTATGTTTTTCCTTTCTTATAGACCTTCCATGTTTATCTCCTGTATGCTGGGTCTCTACCTAATTGGTGTAATATCATAATCATGCTGCAAAGTCAGTGTTGGACACAGCAAACGATTGTACAAAACAGCTATATATCTAAGCAAACAAATTGTTATACTACTACTAGTCTGCTTTGGAAGTACTGAATGAAACCCTGGTTGGTCCTCCTTAAATCTAACTCCAACTGATTTTGCCAGTCCAGGGGGGTCCCTTCAACCAGCACCATGACGCAATAGAGATCCACCAATTGGGTGGCCCCAAACACTGAGATGCGGAGCTTCAACTGACTCTAGTCAGTAATCGGCGACTACTAATCGCTGCTATAAGAATAGCCAGGACACAGACAAAATTGCAAACAAGTACCCAAAAAGAATCTGGGCACACACTATGGCACACCACCTAACACATATAACCAGAAGGTTTAATGTGCAAAAATGTTTATTCTAACATGACAGCAGTGATGATATTTACAGACTACAGCAGTGGTAAAGTGGAAACACTGCACACAGGAGCGTGCGCTTTGGCAATGCATAGAATGTTCCCCTTCGGTGATCTTTATATACACCAAACAAAATGAACTGTGCCAATAAATACAACGTGAGAATTTATACAACCTGTAAAAATCACTATCACTAACTACAGGGAGAAACTAACTCCACTAGTTGGAAAATACCTAACACTTATAACACATTCATATTAATATGTTACAAGACTTAATTTCACTATTAGCATCAATTACACCTAAAATAATGCCCATTTATATTTTGCTCTCTTTTTTATCTTGCTCTGTTTCAAGAATGGATGCTTGATGAGCTCAGAACTAACATCATAAGACAGTTATGTTCCCCTTCCTGCTGTCATTATCTTGCAGAACATCAGGCAAAAGAGGGATTCAGACCTGTTTCTGACAAGAACAGTTTTTTCTTGAGTTTTACAGTGAAGACATACATAAACACATACGAGCTGGAGAGAATACATAAAATAAAATAAAAAAGAAAGTTGGTAGAATAAATCTTAACACAGAAATGGATATAAATCAAACTGTTCATTAAGTCCCTTTGGTTGGGTCACTGTATCACATTTATAAAACCACACTGATTCACATCTCAAAATCATTTTCTCTAGGTGACCACCTCTTTTTCAAGGGAATACTCTCTCTATCCCTTTGAATTTGAACTGGTGACCATCCCCCGGTGCTGTACATGTCCAGCAAGTGCATTATCTTGTATACTAGCTTCAAATGAGCCTACACATTTAAAAACCCAGTTTTGGGCTGCAGCATCTTCAGTTGGGTGCACCACAGAGATGTAGTTGTGACCTTCAAGGGGGTCATGATGGCCTCTGCAGCTACTGAGCAGCCCTCCAACCCTAGCACTCACCTCATTGCAAACCCACCACATCTAAGGGGTCCCTCCATGCTAACACCTTGAATGCACAGAGATCCACTAATCAGGTGGCCCCAAACACTGAGAGCTGGAGCTTCAGCTTCTCCCTAAAAGCGCAATACCCATAGTGGCCCAGACCACAGTGGTTTGGAGTGCTAAGGGCTGCACAGCAAAGGTTATAGAGTAGGTAATCCACAGTGGGTGTCATCCATGGAGGCAGCCAGGGGCTGGACATGCTGCATGTCATTTAAGAGCCTGACACTAGGTTTTCTGATTGGGAATCCTATCTGGCAAAGAAAAGATCACAGAACATTCAGTTGTTCCAACTACCCCATAAGTCAAATGCATAGGTAGCCTGTGTTGTAAAGCATGGATAACAATAATTCATGGCTGGCCTGGGTTGCTAACTGTGTGTAAGTGTATTAAACTTGCTTGTGCTGTACCAAATGCCTCACCCTATTTAAGTGACCCCTATTTACCAACCTGTCTTGTTGTGTGAGAGTGTTAAGTTTGCTTGAGTTGTACCCTACCCTAACCCTATCTAGGAACCCTGTAAAACTACCTGTTTTGTTGGGTGTGCTTGTTTAGTTTTCTTGTGCTATACTATAGCCTTACCAAATCTAGGTAACCCCTATTTTGTCAGCTGAGTTGTTGAGAGAGGGTGTTACATTTGTTTGTGTTGTACCAGAGTCTCATCCTATCTAGGTAACCACAATTATGTTAATCTGTGCTGTTAGGTGAATGTATTAACTGTAATCATAATGATTGCTTACCCTCTGTATGAGACTATACATAGGGTAGGCCAGTCTGGTACCAGTCTAGGAGTACTAGTGAATTAGGAGAAAACTGATTATTGATAGACATCTAGAGGTTATCATAAGGATTGCTACAGAGATGATGTACAGTGGGGAGCTAGTCAGCTGCAATGGCTATGGGTCGCTTTTCTCCAGGGTAGCACTCTGGAAGAGGGGGACTGCCACTTCTGCAGGACATTTGCAGAGCTCCACAGTCTGCTGGTATCAGCAGGGGAAGACCTATATCTCCTGGGGCACTGACTAAGCTGGAGCCCACAAGCCATACCCTCACTCCCCCAGATGCCCAGTGGTCCAGGGGAGTGAAGAGTGATGTGGATGGGAGAGGGAAGGGTAGTCGGGCAGCCACAAAGAGGTTGAACAGTCCCACACCATCCCAACTGCAAATTGCTTTGCAATTGGAAAAGAGTCAGGTAACTGACTCCACTGGGGGGATAATCTAAGTCAGGCAAAGGAACATGGAATGAAAACCTGATGGATATGATAGAAGGCATTCTTAGAATGGCAGAGAGGATATGATAGAAGGCAATCTTAGAATGGCAGAGAAAGGGGAGATACTGTTGATGGGAGACCTGAATATGCCAGATGTTAACTGGAGCACATTTGCTGCAGCCACATCCAAGAGCAGGGCCATTCTTGATGCCCTACAGGTGGCAGGCATCAGACAGCTAGTTTCGGAACCCACTCATTAGGGAGCAATCTTAAACCTTGTACTCTCGAACGGGAGCAGTGAGAGGATCTCAGATCTAGAAGTGGGTTGCCATCTGGGAACAAGTGACCATCAAACAGTGTGGTTCACATTAAACTCAGCTACAGAGTCAAGCCATACAAAAGTGAGGGTACTGGACTTTAGGAGGGCTGACTTTGGCAAGACGGGAGAGTGCCTCAGAAAGCACTAGCAAACAGGCTAGAAGGTGTGGATCAACAATGGGGAATCATCAGAACTGCCATCACAGAGGCAACAAGCCTTTGTGTGAAGCAATAAACAAATCAACATGAAAGAAAAGCCACTATGGTTCTCAAAGGGTGGCTGTGAAAGTCAGGAAGAAAAGCTAGCATTCGGAAGTATAAGGAAACACAGAAGGAGCAGGACAGAGAGCTGTACCAGTTAAGGCAGAAGGAAGCAGGAGGAAGTCAGAATAGCAAAGGCCCAAACTGAAGAAAAGATAGCCAACTCAGTTAAGAAGGGGGATAAAACCTTTAATAGGTACATCAGCGAGTGTAGAAAGACAAAGGGAGGGATAGTGAGGCTGAATAGAATGAACAGTGGGTGGGCAGAGGGGGACAGTGAAAAAGCAGGGATACTGAAAGAATATTTCTGCTCAGTATTCACAAAACAGGAGGGGGAAGTGCCTAATCCAATTAACAGAAGCACTCTTGATAGGGGGTCGATCCCAGTCCTTTCACAGAAGAAAGGGTTCTGCAAGAACTCCTAAAACTGAAGGTGGACAAAGCAATGGGGCCTGATGGAATTCACCCCAGAACTCTAAAAGATTAAAGGGAACTAGTGAAACCACTGGCTACTCTTTTAATAAATTATGGGAGGATGGTGTGGTACCCGAGGACTGGAGGAAGGCGGATGTGATTCCCCTTCACAAAAGTGGGACCAAGACAGAGGCAGGAAACTACAGACCTGTCAGTTTGACCTCTGTGGTAGGGAAAGTAATGGAGTCACTTCTGAAGGAAAGAATAGTTGAGTACCTAGAGGCCAGTGGGGCACAGGACCCAAGGCAGCATGGGTTCACAGCGGGAAGGTCATGTCAGACAAATCTACTAGATTTCTTTGACTGGGTGACCAAAGTAGTAGACCAGGGAGGGGCTGTGGACATGGCCTACCTAGACTTTAGCAAGGCATTTGACACAGTCCCACACAAAAGATTAATAGTCAAATTAACCAGCCTGGGAGTGGGTCCCAGTGTGGTAGCCTGGGTAAAACATTGGCTGGACAACAGGACACAGAAGCTAATTGTAAATGGAGTCCACTCTGAAGAAAGAGGGGTTACTAGTGGGGTACCGCAGGGTTCAGTATTGGGTCCAGTCCTTTTTAATGTCTTAATAAGTGACATTGCAGAGGGACTGGAAGGAAAAGTATGCCTCTTTGCAGATGACACAAAGATCTGCAACAGGGTTGATACACAAGGAGAGTGGAAAGGATGAGAAGGGACTTGGCAAGGTTGGAGGAATGGTCAGAAGTATGGCAGCTTGGATTCAATGCAAAGAAGTGCAAAATAATGCACCTGGGAAACAAGAACCCAGGGGAAGAATACACAATTGGGGGGAGGTAGTAACAACAACAAACAAAGAAAGGGACCTGGGGGTAATCATATCAGATGACCTTAAGGTTAGCAAGCAATGTGAAAAGGCAGTAGGGAGGGCGGGGGGTATACTGGGATGCATAGGGAGAGGCATCAGCAGCAGAAAACAGGAAGTTGTTATCCCTCTGTACAGACAGTTGGTGAGACCCCATTTGGAGTACTGTGTCCAGTTTTGGAGAACCCATCTCCACAAGGACATAGACAGGATAGAGGCAGTCCAGAGGAGGGCAACTAAAATGGTGCAGGGTCTGCAAGAGAAGCCGTATGAGGAGAGACTAAAGGAGCTTAATATGTATACCCTTGAGGAAAGAATGGAGAGGGGGGACATGATAGAAACTTTTAAGTACCTCAGTGGAATCAACAAAGTCCAAGAGGGTAGCATCCTTCAGAAAAAGAGACATGCAAGAACAAGGGGACACAATTTAAAGATGGGGGGGTTCAGGGGCAATGTGAGGAAGTATTATTTCACAGAGAGGGTAGTGGATACATGGAACAGCCTTCCTGAGGAGGTTGTGGGGTCTAAAACTGTGGGAGAATTTAAGAATGCATGGGACAGACATAAGGCAATTCTTGTGGGGGGTAGGAAGAAATAGGCTGTTGATTAACTAGGATCTGTGGCCTATCCTGTAGGTAGGGAAATGGGCAGTCTAGATGGGCCAAGCGGTCCTTATCTGCTGTCAAAGTCTATGTTTCTATGTTGGTGGTACCCTGGGGTGAGAGTGGAAAGAAGGCAGCTAAGAGAGTCTTAGTGTTTGGAAATTCTCTGATCAGGGGGTATAGAGGGTGATGGATGGGGGGGATGAGGGGATGGGTGATGGTCAAGTACCTACCTAGGGCATCAGCCATCTGGGACATAGATAAAATAAGAAGGATAACAGAGAGGGAGGGAGGGGGGAACTGGGGTACTGGCATACTTGGGTACCAAGGCTGGGGCATAGATTCAAGGCACACTCAGCTTCCCTGGCCTTTTCTGAGGTCCTCTCTGGGTGGAGTAATGGGGGGGGGACAGAATGAGGATGGAAGAGATTAAGAAGTTAAATGGGTGGTTAAAGGGATGGTGTTGGAGAAAGGGGTACCACTTTCTGGGGGACTGGGGAGACTTCTGGGACAGGAGCCTCTGCAAATGTCATGGCCTTCACCTGACAAGAGAGGGGCCAGCAAGCTGGTGCAGTAGTTTGACATCTGCATTGGACAGTTAAACTAACTGTGGGGGACACTGAGGCTAGGGGAACCACAGTAAATGGAGTGAGTGAGAGAGAGAGGAACTTAGCTACTGCTTGCTATAGTACAGGGATACTGGGAACTGGTAGCAGTAAAAAGGATAAAAGTAAGGCTGAAGTTCAAACAGGTGTAGTGGAAGAGAAAAAAGACGACAGGCTCTCAAGGTCTGCAAGCAGCAGGAAGAATAAGACATTAAGGAGAGTTGGAAATAATGTAGGAGTAAGATCAATAAAATGCAAAAAGGATCTCAAGCTACTGGGATGGGGACTGGGTCTGCCGTAATGCCAGGAGTCTGGGTAATAAGATCAGTGAGCTACAAGCATTGGTTGTGGATACTGAGGTGGAACTCATAACCATTACAGAAACATGGGCCACGGAGGATAATGACTGGGACTTGTCAATCCCAGGCTACACAATGTTAAGGCAGGACATGGCAAAGGTATAGGGGGAGGTGTAGCCTTATGTGTCAGTGGTGGCATAGAGGCTGTGGAGGAAGGACACATCAGGGAAAGCAAAGGCGAAAGAGAGATGCCATGGTTTCACCTCATGGTGCCATCAGGCAAGAAAATATGGGTGGGGTGATGTATAGACAACCAGGAAAAGAGAGATATAGGGAGCTGGGGGAAGAGCTGGGTAGGGATAGTAAGTAGCCATTAGTAGTAAAGGGGGAAGTGGTGATGGTAGCTGATCTGAACCTGCCAGATATTGACTGGGACATTCCAATAGCCAGGAGCACCATAAGTCAGGCCCTACTGGACACATTACAGGACTTTCCGCTGGTGCAGCTGGTGAAGAAACTCACTAGACAGGTGGCCAGTTTCAATTTGGTGCTCACCAGCTCAGAGATGGTGGGTGGACTGCGGGTAAGGGAGTCACTGGGAGTCAACTACTAAAACTCCATTTGACTCAGGCTGTCTCTCAGAACCAGAATGTTCCTATCAAAAACTAGCATACTTAGTTGCAGAAGGGCAGACTTCAACTGGAAAAGTGAACTGGTCTGACACAAACTGGCCAGGGTGGACAGCATCAAAGATGTAGAGGACATATGGGGAGCAATCAAGGGGGACCATTCTCCAGGCAACAAAGTCATGTGTGAGAATCATTACAAAACAAAATAGGTACAAGAGTCCAATGTGGTTTTCAGAAAGGGTCAGAGAAGCAGTGAGGGTCAAAAAAAGGCTTTTACCAGGTGCAAGGAAAAGCAGGGGGAAGAAGAATGCAGAGAGTATCAAATGAGAATTAAGGAAGATACAGAGCTGCATATTGTGAAAAGAATCAAGGGTGGGATTCTTCAGCTATATTAAGGAAAAAAGGAAGCAGGAAGGGAGTATTGTTAGATTACCACGGTAGAGGATAATAAAGGAACATCAGTAAAAAGCAGGTGTCCTTAACGATTACTTCTATTCTGTCTTAAGAAGGGAGGACAGTGGGACACTGTTTGAAAGTGGTATCAAGGTGACTGTCAGGTGCATCCCAGAGAGGAGGTAGCCAGTATTTACCAAAGAAAGGGTCCAGAAGGGCTAGAAGCCCTAAAGGTTGTGGACATGGCCTACCTAGACTTTAGCAAGGCATTTGACACAGTCCCACACAAAAGATTAATATATAAGTTAGCCAGCCTGGGAGTGGGTCCCAAGATGACAGCCTGGGTAAAGAATTGGCTGGAGAATAGGACACAGAGAGTATAGTAAATGGAGTCACTCAGAAAGGAGGGTTACTAGAGTGCCATGAGGATCAATATTGGACAGTCCTCTTCAATGTGCTATAGCGACATTGCAGAAGGACTGGAAGGAAAAGTATGTCTCTTTGCAGATGACACTAAGATCTGCAACAGAGTTGATGCACAGGGTGGGGTGGAAAGGATGAGAAGGGACTTGGCAAGGTTAGAGGAATGGTCAAATGTATGGCAGCTTAGATTCAATGCTAAGAAGTGCAAGGTAATTCACCTGGGAAACAAAAACCCAGGGGAAGAGTACACAATGGGGGGTGAGATACTAACAACAACAAAAATGGAAAGGGACCTGGGGGTAGTCATATCAGATGACCTAAAGGTGGGCAAGCAATGTGAGAAGGCAGCAAGGAGGGCTGGGGGGATACTGGGATGCATAGGGAGAGGCATCACCAGTAGAAAACAGGAAGTTATTATCCCTCTGTACAGACAGCTGGTGAGACCCCATCTGGAGTACTGTGTGCAGTTCTGGAGACCCAATCTCCTCAAAGACATAGACAGGATGGAAGCTGTCCAGAGGAGGGCAACTAAAATGGTGCAGGGTCTGCACCGGAGGACATATGAAGAGAGACTTAAGGAGCTTAATATGTATAGCCTCGAGGAAAGGAGGGAGAGGGGGGACATGATAGAAACTTTCAAGTACCTCAAGGGAATCAACAAAGTCCAAGAGGAGCATCTTTCAAAAAGAGGTGTGCAAGAACAAGAGGGCACAATTTGAAGATAGAGGGGGGCTCAGAGGTAATTTAAGGAAGTATTTTTTCACAGAGAGGGTTGTGGATGCATGGAATGGCCTTCCGGAGGAGGTTGTGGAGTCAAAATCAGTGGTGGAATTCAAGCATGCATGGGATAGTCATAAGGCAATTCTGGGGGTTGGGAGTAGAAAGAAGTAGGCTGCTGGTTAACTAGGATCTGCAGCTTATCCAGTAGGTAGGGAAATGGGCAGACTGGGTGGGCCAAGCGGTCCTTATCTGCCGTCAAATTCTATGTTTCTATGTTAAGGTTGATAAGGCCCCAGGGCCAGATGAGATGCATACAAGGGTGCTCAAGGAATTGGCAGTGCAACTGACTGAACCTCTGTTACGGTTATTCAGTAGCTCCATCCAGACAGGGATAGTTCTGAAAGAATAGAAGGTAGCAGATGTATTCCTGCCCCACAAGAAGAAGGGGACAAGGTACAACCAGGAAATTAACAACCTGGCAGCCTTATCTATGTTGTAGGTAAACTAATTGAGTCACTGGTCAAAGAGCACTCTGTGAACTACCTAGAGAAGAAATGTCTACAGGATAGTACACAGAATGGGTTTGTAGTAGAGAGGTCTTGCCAGACCAACCTGATAGTTTTCTTTGACTGGGTAATGAAGGTAGTAGATAAGGGCCACTCTGTGGATTTACTGTAATTCATTTTTAGAAAGGCTTTTGACTTGGTGCCACACAGAATATTACTGAAGAATCTGGAGGACCTGGGTGCAGCTGGGGACATAGTTACACAGAAAGGGAGACAGCAGAGGGTGGTGATAAATAGGGTCAAATTGGAAAAGAGGAAGGTCACGAGTGGAGTGCCACAGGGATCCATCCTGGGTCCTGTCCTCTTCAATATGTTCATCAGTGACGTTGGAGAAGGCATCCAGGGCAAATTGTGTCTCTTTGCAGATGAGACAAAGCTCTGTGGTAGGGTAGATAGTGACAAAGGGATAGGGGAAAGGCAGGGGGACCTACAAAGGCTAGGGAGGCAGTCTAAGGTTTGGCAGTTGAAATTCAATGCCAAAACATGCAAGTTAATACATTCAGGTAACAAAAAACCCTGGACAGAGTACTGGGTGGGAGTGGTGAAACTGAGCACTTCAGCAGTAGAAAGGGACCCGGGAGTAATCATTAGTGACTCTATTAAACAATCAATCCAGTATAACAAGGCCTATAGTAAGGCTAATAGGATGCTGTGGTGTACTGTAAGGGGTATCAACAGCAGCAAAAATGAGGTACTGTTACCTTTCTATAGGTCACTGGTGAAGCCACACCTGGAATACTGAGCTTAGTTCTGAAGTCCTCACCTAAGAAAGGACAGGGACAGGCTGGAGACAGTGCACTGCAGGGTGACCAAGGTGATATAGGGCCAACAGGGCAGATATTATGAGGATTGTCTCAAGGAACTGAACATGTCACTGCAGACCAAGTGAGAGAGGGGAGTTATGATAGAGACCTTCAAGTTCCTGAAGGGAGTGAACAAGGTGATCTCTGATGAGCTATTAAGCAGGAGTACAGATTCAAGAACCCAAGGTCATGAGTTGAAGCAGGTGGAGTGGGGAAGGGGTCTAGGAGGGATGTGAGAAAGTTCTATTTTATGGAAAGGGTGACAGATTCATGGAACAGTCTGACAGCGGATATGGTGGGTGCCTAGATCATAAATGGTTTCAAGAATGGCTTGGACAGAGTGAAGGGTTTGTTGGGTTCTTAGGTCGGCAATAGTAGTTGGGTGTAGACCTGCCAGACCTGTTATTCCTAATGTGGACTACCATTTTCTATTATACAACATAAGCAGCAACCCTGGTTTTCCGTTTTTACTGGTAACACTGGTAAAAATCATGGAATCCTGCTTGGTTTGCGGATTTTGAATTCTTGCACCGGTGCCTCATGGAAATTGCATGTCACTGCACAGAATCCCTAAGATTTCTGCATCTTTTTTAATTTTTTTATTTTCTCTTTCTATGACCCCTTCTTGCAGCATCAGTCTCCACCTTTCAGAGATCCCTAGGCTGGGTATTCCCTAACTTCACCCCAGGTAATGCTCAGGAGCTCCTGTGGGCCTGCTCCCATACTGCCGGGGTTGTACCTCCCAGGTGCGAAGGGAGGGGACCCCAGATCACCCCTCCACAGTCCCTTAGTGTGTGTCGGGCAGCCCAGTGGGTCCCTCATGGAGCCTGGTTATGAAGTCTGGGGCAGCTGGGTCCCTTCTACCAGTGGCTGATGTGGGGTGATTCTTCCTGGTTTTCTGGTCTCTGTCCCTGAGGGCACCGACATTCAAGGGGATCCAAGGAGGTAGGGCACATAGAGACATGCCACTGCTCTAGATCCTGGCTAGCATCCCCCCCCCATCACTCTGCAGCTCCATTGCACCACCACCTGTGGCCACCCAGGTGGCAGTAGAGTAGTGGGATCTGCAGCCCACCCTCCCCGGAGGAGGAGAGCAGCCCCCCGGGTGCTCAATCCTATTTCTCTGGCCAGACCTAGAGCAACCCAAGTTCACTTTCAACCCTGGATCACAGGCATTGCAAGCAATAGTGCTACTGCAGTGCCAGCAGGTTGGCTGGCCCAGATTTTAGCATCTTAAAATGAATACTGCTGTGCTTCACATTCTTTCTGCTTTGCTGCATATAGAATCAAGAAGGTATCCACCCGCACTGATTTGTTGTAACCATCCATTCAGTTTAACCATACATGCTTCCCACCAGGTACCTTTCCGTCAGCTGAGGACTGCTTTCCTTCCTGAAACCACGGTTTTCATTTAGTATGTGCCTAAACATCTTTTACTATTTATATTACACTGGATGATACAGAAAAAAAATACAAGTATCACCACACATGAGCAGGGCCACTGGAAAATTGTGGGAAAAGTAACCTGAAATTAAAGAGATTTTTTTGCAAAACCTCCTGGGAAATTTGTGGAAGTTCTACTATAGACCCTGAGTGCTTCACAATAAATCCTTTACTGTTTTCTGCAGCATATACTAGTCAGCATAAACTACTAAATGAATACACAGACACTTGAATATGTTTTACATATGAAGAGAAACTTATGTTCCTAACATGAGTCTTAAACGGATAAGATGTGTTGTGTCTATTCCAAAATGTAAAAAGATCAGCCTCATACAGTGCTAAATAGATTCTATTTAGTGAGCCACAGAAAATCAATATTAAATAAATCCAGAATAAACACATGTTTTCTGTTTCTGGGTGTAGAATAATGAAACCTGATCAAAAGCTACTTACAGTGCTCTGTCAACTATTCACCCACTTTGGTGTAAAACAAAAGAAGTAGAAGGAGTGGCAAATAATTCAGTTTAAGTAAAATGTAAAGTGTTTAATGTTCATAATTTGCACTGTAGGTACTGTGCACTATTATTGAAATTATATATTAAAACATTATATATTGGTGTTATTATGGCTGACAGTATAGCCTAGTGGTTAGAGTAACAAACACTGACTAAACTGGGTACATCCAGAAAACTTAGGTTTGATTCCCACAACCTCCACTTGCATACTGTGTGACTCCAAGCAAGTCATTTAACCTCTCCAGTGCTCCTGGGTTGCCCCTGAAAACAGGCAGTTCTGCCTGGTGGACCTTACTAGGTTTACAAAGAATTAAAAAAAATATACCATTATGTGTTTATTACATCATACAGTAGTCAGGGTACCCTGTAATTTATTTGAGTTTTACTCAGGTTGCAATGATTTTGTAAAGATAAAGTTCAGATACATTTTATGTGTTTTATAAGCTTGTTTTTAGACTTTAGTCAGATTTTTATTGTATTCCTTGCATGTGAGCAGCTAGGTTGTAGAATGCTAAGTGCAGGATCACTGTTACCGACTAGCTTATTCAAGTTTATAATCAGCAGGGCCATCCAAACTCCTCAGTTGTTTGAATGAAAACTAGTCTGAATGAAAGTATGTTCACAAGGAAGAACCTGCCTTACTACTTATAAAAATACTTCACAGTTAGCATCCCATTAAGGTGAATGGGATCATTTGCACCTTTTCTGTCACCTGCTGTTTCAGTCTCTGTGACAACAAAACGTTTTCTTATAGACTGCTTCAACAAAAAGGCAAATGTTAAGTGTTTTAGTGTACTTGTACTTGTCCAGTGGATTCTGAAAGCACATTCAATGACACACAGAATGTAAGACCCCAGGGGCTGTATGATGCTGGTGGGCAGAGTGGTAATCAATTCACATCTGAGCTCAGACATGAAAACTAAGAGACACCCTTTTCATAGAGGCCAAGTAAAAAAAGGCATCCACATGTTTGGAAGATCCATGATTTTCCACTTGAAGGTCCTCCACTAATCACTTGTGGATTTTTTAGGTGAAGACATTTATTTCAAAGAAGCAAATTCAGGCTGGTTTTATTTTGCTCCTCCTACCCCCTGGCCATCCGCTCCTTTAGGCCTGCCAAGGCTCCCTACCACTGCTGCTAGGTCCTGAGCACCATCCTCTGTCCTTTATTGTCGTGCTACCAGATAACACAAAGTAACCCTTCAATGGGTGGGCCCCTGTAGGAGGCTAGCAGGGGAGGAGAATTGCCCCAAAGAGTTTCCTGTGTATCTTAGGCATGGCAGGAGTCAGAACAGACAGATGTGTCTGGGGCTTCAGGCTGATGGAGGGACCAGCAGCCATCCTCCAGTTGGCCAGAGGATGTTTTCCCATTTTCTTGGGAGCATGACAGGCCACATGATGTCAAGGCACAGGCTGACATCCATCACGCTCCCTCTTGCAGTGAGGGCCGATGTGTTACCATGCCTTTGGCCTCCACCAGGGGCCAGCAAATGCTGAGCTATGAACCCACCCTCCCTCCCAGGAGAAGGCAAGTGGTAATTGGACACTTAAGTCTTCACTCCCACGGCCAGCCCTACAACACCCAAGTCTATTCCCGAACCCTGGTCAGCGGTGTCACAGGCAGAAATCCAATTCAGGCAGTTAAATGATAGATAGAAAAAAACAAAAGTGGTCCACCTTAGTGGTGGTGGTTCAGATTAGTTCACATCTGAGTTCTAACAAGCAAAGAGACCAAGTAATTTGTAACTTGTGCATGTGGAGTGTGAGTGTTGAAGAAAGTGGATCATAGTGATGTCACTACTGCCATCACCCCTGAGGAATGTGGACTGCATTGTTGCTGCTGTTGCTATTGTTGCTACTGCCATCACACCTGAAAGGTGGGG
Source organism: Neoceratodus forsteri (assembly GCA_016271365.2). Classification (NCBI taxonomy): domain Eukaryota; kingdom Metazoa; phylum Chordata; order Ceratodontiformes; family Ceratodontidae; genus Neoceratodus; species Neoceratodus forsteri. The sequence goes on along the minus strand of CM057452.1, from coordinate 298,091,450 downwards.
GCTGCAGTGCTTCTGCTTCTATTATCACCACTGGTGGATGAGGAATATAGTACTGCTGCTGTCCCAACAGAGGGATGGGGCCCATAGTGCTGATACTGCCATCATACCTGAGGAATGGGGAACATAGTACTGCTGCCATCACACCTAATAGATGGGGCCACAGTGCTGCTGCTTCCGTCACACCTGAGGGAGGGGGTCCGTAGTGCTGTTGCTGCTGCCATCACACCAGAGGGATGGGGGCTGGAGTGCTGTTGGTGCTGCCATCACACCTGAGGGATGGGGGCTGTAGTGCTGCATCTTGTACCTAAAGTAACTTTAAATTGGTACAAGGATGGAAGGATGTGCAATAGTGGAGGTCAAAATTGCTAAAATGCATGTTAGCAAAGAAAGATAAAGTACACAAAACCAAACACCGGTAAAACTGGATTTTGGCTTAGCAGATACTGGTGACAATATCGTTTTTTACAATTTCTCAATCCCAGTAAACCAGTATCCCTGAACATAAGGTATAACGGTGTTTACTGATGCTTGCTATGATATACAGTACAGTGGAACCCTCTTATAATGGACACATTTGTGAAAACAGGTTATGTCTGTTATAAGGGGTGTCCACTATATCCTAAAGTCTTAAAATATGAATCTCCTCCACCACAGATAACACACAGGAGTTAAAATGAGAACTTGCCCCCTCCTCTGCCAACCAAATGTATATGGGGAACTGCTATTTGCAGTTTATTTATTTGCTTTTGTTTACCAGGTAAGCACACTAGACAGCCAAGTGCCTATTTTCAGGTGCACCATTTTATGCACTCCTTAATATCCTAAAACTACAGCCTAATCCTTTTGATTATTAATTCTGAGTGTAAAACTGCAGAGTCTTAAGATTATTAGACCTGTACTGCACTATTATTCTAAATGAACAGCTTTTTATAATTAATTTCTGTGTAAAGCTGTAGTTTTAAATTGACCAGACTTTTCAGTGTACTGCCTACCATTCTAAATTTAAAGCCCAATCCTTGCCTCTCGCTTTGCCACCTGTCTGCCTTCTAACCCACTTATGTCTCCTCCCTGTTTCTGTTACCCACTTTGTAGTTTAGCCTCCTCCTTCCAAATAATAGTGACCACCTTGTTTCTTTGTTTGAGTTAACCACACCTCCCCTGCCTGCCCCTACTTAATCCATCTCCTTTCCTCTCCCCCTCAGATGTGCCGTGCCCTCCTGGGGCTGTCACCTCGCCGCCAGAGGAAAAGCTACAAGCCTGTCCTGGGAAGCAACCCATGATTCTGCTACTGCAAATTAGCAGACCCTGAGGCCTTCTTCCCTTGTTGAAACTGCCGCCCGGGATCCTCCGAACTCCGGTTCGTTGCAGGGCCCAGAAATCTACAGAAACAGCCAAAAGCCGTATACCCCCTCAGGTACGTTGGTATTTGGCACCTTTGGACATTCTGAATTTTCAGCGCCAACACTCTGATTGGAGGATCTCAGCCTCACTGACTTTTTCCTGCTGGTCTCCATTTTACCTTGCTTCATTAGAGATGTTTATAAGCACTGCTGATCCTGGGAGACTATCCTTTTTTGTAAAGCAATAATTTTTTTTTTTTTTGTCTACTTTCTTATTTGCAAATTATACTACATAGCCACTAGAGGGCTACAACAGGTGTCTTTTCTGTTAAAGAGGAAACACATTATATTTTCTACTTCCTCTTCTGCTCTAGTGGACCTGGGATACCTCTCTTTCTGCGGACCATCCCTGGGGTTTTTCTGCCTGTTTCTCAGGCTGAACCATGCTCATCCACTAAGGCTGCAAGACTTGAACGCCTTCCCCCACTTCCATTCTGTACTGGTGGAGTAGGGCCAGAAACAGAAACGAAAGCTACAGACCAATCTTGCCACACTGGATTGCAGCCTTTAACCACCTCACTGGCTCAGCTGCACAGAGTTGCTCCACAGGTACATTTGGCGCCAAAACCACCTTCCGGCCAACAAAAGGATTTTGAACTTATGACACCTGATCGCCGATTGGTCTAGGCTTCTAGTGACTTTTACTACCGGCTGTTGTGGCGTTTAGATCTACCATGGGAAATTACAGCTGGTTCTTCGGTGTGTCACTAGCTTCACTAGGGCTCAGCTCAATTCTTCGGAATCCACATCCCTCCCTAAAGTGGAATGACCCTTGCGCTTCTCCCTGTCCTGCGTCCAACAACTCCTTTCAGGTAGCCATTCTGGACTATTGGGCTTCTCAGCTGTCTCTGCCGGGGAGAGGGACATCTCTCGAGCTGCCTCTGCAGATTACTGTCCCATCTAGACTTGAGACTTCCTACTCATGGCAAATTTCTGCCAGGACACTAGTGACTGCAACACTAGGCCAGTATAACACCAGGAGTGGGTACAGGCCTACCCATCAACACAACCTCCCCTATTGCCCCAAAAATAGTGTTTACAAATTACAGTTCACTGCCTTCAAAAGAATCCTGCTTCTTTTACTATTGTGCTCAGGCAATGCCGAACTCAACCCAGGACCATTAGACACCGTTGCTTCTCCATCAGAACTGGCAGGTATCAAAGGAATGTCTTTTATGCATCTTAATGCCTGTAGTTTGCTGAAAAAGTTCACCCTTATCCAGACTTGGGTAAGCCACACCCTACCTGACGTCCTAGTGATCACTGAGACCTGGCTTAGGCCAGCCATCCCAGACAATGAAGTCAATATCCCAAATGATTTACTCTTCTGAGCGGATAGGCAATCAAGAGGAGGGGGGGTGGCAATTTATGTAAGGGACAAATACTAAGCCGCATGCATAGACGCATCATCCTCCCCCAAAGAATTCGAGTGCTTGACCCTAAAGATCGAACTTTCTCCTTCCAGTGCACTCTGTGTAATAGGCTGCCACAGGCGTCCTTCTGCCGGGCCACATCTCCTGTCTCACCTCAGTTCCGTACTGGGGCTCAGTTCCTTGGAAACCATTATTCTTGGTGACCTGAACTACGATTGGCTATCAAGTGCATCAGCTCCCTTGAAATCCTTTTGTGACACTCTAGGGCTGGTGCAACTCATTGGCGAGCCTACTCACCCAAATAAAAAGAACCTTAACAACAGCTCCCTCTTAGATGTAATTTTGGTTAACAAGCCACACCTGTTCTCTCATGTCAGAACATTTTTCTCAGACATCAGGGATCATTGTATAATCTCCACCATTAGATCTGTGCACAACCCACAGTTTGTGGCAAAGTTCTCTATCAAGAGGTGCAAACTCAACTTTGATTTGTTTGCATATGTCCATGACTTGAAACATTCACCACGATGGCAGGAATTCTTCCTAGCCAAAATGGTTAATAAGGCATATACTATTTTTTACGATATTTTAAGTGAGGCTTTAAATAAGCATGCACCCTTTGTTAAGGTGCGGGTCAGGAGCAGCACCTGCCATTGGTTCTCACCGGAGCTCAAAGCTTCCCTGTTATAAAGGGATACTTTATGGAAAAAGGCCCGAAGAAGCAAGAATGACTCGGATTGGTGTCTTTTTAAGAGAGCACGTAGAAAGTGCACGAAGTTGGTCAGAACAGCCAAGGCTGCCTACTATCGTTCGGAGCTAGCCTTTGCCTCAAGAAATCCTTCAAAGCTCTGGAAAACATTAAAAGACATGTCTGGACATGCACCAGGTAATTCCATTCCAGCAAAAATTATGTCTGGTGGCAGCATTATCCCTAACCGATCAGAGATATTGGAAGCCCTCAATAACCATTTTATAATGGCAGGGCTAGCATTTGATACTTCTCCTGCCAATGACCTCCGGACAGCTCAGGACCCACCAACCCATGAGTCCCCCTCTACCGAGGAGGCCTTCTCCCTCCTGCCTGTCTCTCTAAAAGAGGTGGAAGACCTACTGCTGCAACTGGACACCAGGAAGGGAGCAGGCTCCGACTTCATAGAGCTATACTATCTGAAATGTGCCTACCATGTGCTTGTGGTGCCAATCACCCACCTATTCAACAAGTCACTCTCCCAGGGTAGCCTCCCCCCTCAATGGAAAATAGCCCATGTCATCCTTCTATTAAAAGCTGGTGACTCCTGCGATCTAAATAATTACAGACCGATCTTCCTCCTCCCTATCCTGTCTAAATTACTAGAAAAAATAGTGTGTGGCCAGCTAGGGGTATACTTAGAATCCAGAAGCCTATTAAACCCAGTTCAGTCTGGATTCAGAGCAAAGCACAGCACCATAACAGCCCTAGCTAAGGTGACCAATGATTGACTCCTAGACCTTGACAACAAGAAGCATGTCTGTGCCGTTTTCTTGGATATTAGTAAGGCATTCGACACAGTCGATCACAGCCTGCTTCTTTCCTCCCTAAGCACCTTAGGCCTGGACCATAAATCTATGTGCTGGTTTGCAGACTACCTCGGAGAATGGAAACAGCAAGTTAAAGCTGAAGGTGATCTTTCTCCATTAAAACCTATGCTGAGGGGTATGCCCCAGGGCTCTATCCTTGGTCCCCTCCTCTTTGCAGTCTACATTAACAACATCAATGACCCCATCAAAAAAGCCAACATCCACTTATTCGCGGATGACACTGTACCGTACTTGAGTCGTCCCACACCAGAAGCAGCCTGTGAAGACCTCCAAGCTGAATTTAACGTTCTACAATACCAGCTCATAAACAAAAACTTTTGCTCAATGCTAAAAAGACAAAAGCCATGCTCTTCTCCCCCTCCTTGCATGCAGCAATTACTGCTGGGGGGGGGGAGCTATCCCACAAATTACCACTGTTTTTGGAGAAACACTAGAGTATGTAGCTAATTTCAAATATCTAGGAGTTTGGCTCGATCATAAACTTTCCTTCGCCGACCATCTCGAAGAACTACAGAAGAAACTAAGGCAAAGATTAGGACTATTCTACAGAATTAAGCACCTGCTCACAAAGGAGGCCAAGATTCAACTGGTTCAAGCTACCTTCCTATCTTTAATAGATTACGCGGACCTGCTGTACAGCCACTGCACTGCCTCTGCACTGGTTAAGTTGGACACCCTCTACCACAGAGCTATCAGGTTCATTACTGGCCTTCCACTTTCCATACACCACTGCTCCCTGGACTCATCATTAGGCTGGGCTTCCCTTCACTATAGAAGGAATAGAAATGCCACCCTATGGGCCTTCAGAGTGGTGACCAACAAGCTCCCCTCATATGTCTCAGATTGTATTCCCCGGAGTGTGTTAGGCACCTGTGCTCTAAGGAGCTATTCCCTAATTGCCCTCCAAGTTCCAAGGGTCAAAACTCATTTCGGCAAAGCTGATCTAAACTTCTCTTTACCCACGCTGTGGAACGGTTTACAAAGGAACTTGAAGCCGAGCTGCCCTGTTAGCCTGAATATCTTCAAGGCACTCTACGATTGCTACATGAAAGCACCTTGAAAATGTTTTCCTCACCGCTAGCCCACTAATTCCGCAACTCCCCCTTTCCATCCTGATGCTCGCCATGATTCTACCCCAGCTCTCACTCTTTCCCTATTAACTCTTCCTGCTGCACCCACCCTTCCCTGTCCACTCCAGCCTGGCTAAAGTCCCACCCCATCCATAGTAGTGTCCCAATTATCTATCCCTCCTCCATCATTATCATAATAAACAAGTACATAACAGCCATCGTCACTTTCTGTGCTTTTAGCTCAATTTTTCCCCCAATTGTCGGTAATATATCTCTCCTCTTCTTTACCTCTCTAACCTGCCACCCCATACACGGCCTCTTTCCCCTATATGTGTAGTTGCTGGCTGCCTCACTCAAAAGATCTCTCCTTATAACCCCTGTATGCCTATGGTTGATTGTACATCTGCTGACTTCTCCAATTGTAAAATAATGCTGTTTTTTTTTTTTTTATTTCAACCTTGTACTCATACTGTATACACTGTATATACTTTTTCTTCATTGTATATTATTGCTTTTTGTATACCTGCTTCTGTACTGTACTTTGATGTATTCATGACCAGGTCCACCTTGCAAATGAGCCTTGCTCAATGGTGCCTGCCTGGATAAATAAAGATTATGATTGATTGATTGATTGTTTGAGGTGCGACCCAGGAGGGTTACTGGATACAATACAAAGCATCAGACATGGTCAAAAATGCACAAGAATGACCAGCATGTGCCAGTGTGTAATTACAGCATATAGAACATCAGGCAAAAACAGGCAATAACAGTTAAACCGGATGAGTAGCAATAAGATACATACATACATACAAGATATTGATAATATAGCACGGATAGTAAACTTTTGCAGTCAGGTGAGCCCAGGGTATGACAGGGACCCCCCTCCATGAGACGTGGGGCAGGAAGTGCGTTAAAGTGATAAGAGCAGGTACCAATGAGATAGAACAGCAATCTAGTGCAGCAGTACACAGGGGCACCACCCCCGTATCAGTAGATGGGGGGGAAGGGCAGTTGATTTGTAAGTGAGCAGTAAACAAAACTGGAAATATTTTGCTGTACAGTACCGGTGTTCATTGGGATCAGGGGCTGTGCACTACATTTGATTGGTAAGATTTCACTGTACAGAACCTGTGCTGATTGAGGGATCAGGAGGGTAAATCCCCTGGAGTAAGATGTCAGGTAACAGGCATCAAGTGAGGTGAGTGATGTCTCTATACTACCAAACAAACCAGCTGAGTAATCAGGTGACAATCAGTAGGCAGTTTGCAGCATGTAACAGGTGTACAGAAAAGCTCACAGTGTTCACTATAAAGGGGATGCAGAGTATGGTATAAATGGGATTTCTAACATTACTGGCAGGCTTCTGACAAGGCAGATCTGCCCATTATAAATGAATGTCTGCTATAAGTGTGTCCATTATAAGTGGGTCACACTGTACTTACAAACTACCATCTAGAAGAGATATATATATTTGGGTCTTAGAGCGCCACCTACAGTTATTAGTCATATTGCTATGATCTGTATAATCATTATGTTTACAATATATTTGTGGTCTTACAGTGCCATCTACAGCTATTAGTCATGAATCTGCTATGGTCAACACAATATAATGAATCATTCTAGTGTAATACAAAGTAGCTGCAGTCAGTATAATACTTATCATTGTGCAAGTGCAACATATAACACCCACCATGTACACCAGTAGAAATGTTTTACCTTCCATCTTTACTATGCAAATGAGCACATTACCAGGTAATGGGACACTCTTATCTCTACTATTTAACTTTGTTTTATTTATTGAACATTTTGGAATTATAAACCTTTGAGTCAGGGACTCATTTACAAAGGCTCCATATTAGGAAACTGGTTACATAAACAGAGGAAGAATAACAAAAATGAAATGAAATATATACAATATACAGTATAATACAAGGTACAAACAAATGTGGGTTGGGTAAGGGGGTACACAACAAGTTCAGGGGCTAGAGATGACAATCTGGAGCCAGACAAGGGAGCAATGTGGTGTCAGACTTAATGCATCAAGCAAGGGCAGGGGGAAGGGGTAGACAGTGCATGAGAAAGTCCATTGTCTAGAAAGTGTAAGAGTATTGCTCTTTGAGTATCTCTATGATGATACCCGGTGTTCAGAGGTTCCGGACTCCCAGCAGGTACAGTCCCCTCCACTTATAGCACCCATGCTTTATACGGGCAATCACTTTTAACGGGCAGATTGCTGTTTCCATTTGCCAAATTAATTGCCCACAATGAAAAAGATGCTGGTTATAGCGATCTATGCCAGCCTTCTATTTTGGGCAGATTAGCTGCTAGAGCTTCAAAAATTCAGCATGCTGAAGTGTTAATTATCTGTCTCACAGCTAATCTGCCCAAAATAGAAGTCAGGCATAGGGCTCTAACTGTGCACTAATCGGTCCCGGCTTAAGTGGATGGAGATTTCCCCTAATGGCTTCAGACACTTTCAGTTGTTGCAGTTAAGGGATCAACCCTAAAGAAGGGCTTTCACAGAGAAAAATGCTGCTTTGATTTCTTCAGGAGGGCTGGCTACAAACTGTGTATGGATTCAGCTAAATACAGTCAGAGCTGTAAAAGCAGGACACCAGTGAAAATTAAATGATTCCCTCTCCGCATACCTATTCTGGGTAAATATGTTGGGAAAATAGGTACACTACTGTACTGTCTTGACCATCTAGTTTACATCACTGCTAACAGCAGGAGCAGAGTTACTGGCTTCGGGTAAGGTGGGTGGGAGTACAGCTGACTAACAGAGCAGCAAGGACTAGTGGGAGTACAGAGATCTGCACATTGGTGTTAAATTAATTATTTTTGATTACTGCAGGCATGCATTATAACAGGCAGAATCTGCTTACACAGATGTGCCTGTTATATGTTGCTTTGACTTATATTTGCTGTCCTTTTTACATGTTATGGAGAATAAACCTTTATTCTGAATACCTATCTCCTGCATTGTGTTTTGCCATCAGGTTTAGATCCAGTCAAATCCAACAGAGGGGAGCAGTAGGGTGGACTGGCAGGGTTAGAGCCCTGTATGGACATTATGTCATGGGGCAGAAAATGAACTTCAGGCAGACTAGCTGGACCTTTGGTCTTTTTATGCCTCATTCTCTATGTTTCTGTGTTTCTAAGACCTCTTAGAGCACAGGGTGGGAGTTGCACTATATGTAAAAAACAAACTATTGCCCTTCTTAGCTGCTTATCTCTCTAAGCAATTTGAATTTGAATGTATTGTTGCTACCAAAACCATCTCAAAACGTGAACCAGTAAACATGGTAGGCTTTTAGGTTGTGATAGACCCCCACAGGTGGTGCAGACATCCAGAGCTACCTATTTAAAACTGACAGTAATAGTAACAATGAAACCCATATTATGGGTGACTTTAACTTTGATTGGCTTACATCTAAGTTGAATTATCTAAAGTTACTGTGCAATGAATTTGGTTTTACACACCTGGTATCAGAGCCCACCAGAGTCAATCTTAAAAATCCATCGAATTCCTCTATTCTAGATATTATTCTTGCTAATAGGCCTCTGAAGATCACAGTTACATTTGTTTTCAGCAATGTTTTCAGTGATCCCAATGTGGTGGTTTGTACCAGAGGTTCAAAAAGTTGTGAAGTAAACTCTCATTTATTTATAAATGATCAATCACTTACTGCAGTGAACAAGAATTCCTGTGCCACCTGGCTGCCAAAAACCGGCAGGACTTTTACTTAGTTCCCTCAGTGCATGCAGCATCTGAAATCTTTACACAAGTGCTAAAAGTTAGTGGGCCCCATATTCAAAAGGTTAGCATGGTAAAAACTGGGTTTGCACTGTGCTAGCCCGGAATAGCGCTGGCTGTTGGGGGCATATTCAAAGGCCACCTATACCAGATGCAACCTTGATAATGCCATTGCACAAAATATCATGCTGCACACATGCAGATGAGGGATCCTTCATGCTTATGCAGTGCAGCACAATATTGAACATTTCCAGAGGTGCTAAACAGCCGCTAGCATGGCACACTTTAATGTTTCTGAAACCCAGCCCTTAACGGTGCGCAGAGGGTGTGGGTACACCTCACCTCGTCCATACACTGTCAAGGGCTGGGTTCCCTGGTAGTTTAGCAGTCCCTCCCAAGCCCCAATCCCCACATAGAATAAATAAAAGTAATCATTGGTGGTCTAGCAGTCCCTTACAAGCCCCAAACCCTATATAGAACAAATAACAGTAATCCCTGGTGGTCTATTGGTCCCCTCTCCCTAACCTCAACATGCCCCTATCATGCATATAGCTGTCCCTGGTAGTCTAGTAGATCCCCCAAACCCTGGCAGGTACTGTCCCAACACCCTGCTTCCCCCATCCCAACTCTGAGGGGTGGCGACCAACAAAATCCTCTGCTCACCAACTCAGCCAGCGGCTGACTGAGCTCACATGGAGCCCTGTACTGTACAATCAGCTGTTACAGTATGCACTCTCAGAAAGCTCAGCCTGCCACCAGCTGTGGTGGTGGTGTGCAGAGGGCTGTGCCAGTCACTGGCTCTCGGGGTTGGGACAGAGGGGAGTGGAGTGGTGGGACAGTATCTGCCAAGGTGGGGGAACTACTAGACCACCAGGCACAGCTATATGCATGATACAGGCAGGTTGGAACTTTTGGTGATGTCATGGAGCTAGCAACAGCACACTGAGATGAGCTCCTCTCCCGAAACCACTAAAAAACTCAAAATTTAAATGGAGATTGCACCCAACGCACCTAGATGGCAACGATGAAGCCTCCCAAAGACAAATGGAGCAGAACTAAGTTCAAATGATCCTTATGGAAACCCGATGTAGTAGGATTAAAACCGTCACCTCGAGATGCCAGCCGAAGCCCATCTCCAGCCAGTCTGCCAGACACAGACGAAGAGCAGGAACAACTAACACAATTGAGATTTGATAAACTGTTTAATGAAATAAAAGCAATGTGTGCTGAAAACAAAGCAGAATTTAAACAGCTAAATCAACATTTCCAGGGTATGGAGAAAAGAGTGGAGGAAGCGGAGGGCCAGCTTAGCAATACTGAAGATACTACAGGTAAAATGAACCTGGCCATCCAGGTACTCTTGCAATACACAGAACAATTACAAAATAAATACGTGGATCTAGAGGGTAGGTGCAGATGAGAAAACATACGCATACATGGGTTGCCCGAAGGATCGGAGACTGGCCAAATGCCAGATTTCATGGCTGATTTAATAAAGGATGTCCTAAACCTACCACCAGGATTTCAGCTCGGTATAGAATGAGCACATCAAGCTTTACAAGTGAAGCCACCCCCAGATTCAAGACCTCGGTCAATCATCATAAAATTCAATAGCTACAGAGTAAAAGAAGAGATACTGAATACAGCATGGCAACAAAAAGAAGTAAAATACCTAGCCCATAGACTGTATTTTGATCATGATTATCCACCCGAGATACAGAAACAAAGGCTCCAGTACGCCTCTATTCTGATGGTCCTGCATACTAAGAATATTAAATTCAACAGCCCTTACCCAGCTCGGCTCAGAATCCTGTGGCCAGAAGGTACTAAGACCTACGAGACACCTGAAGAAGCTGGTAAGGCCTTGATCTCCAAAGGCCTCATGGAAGTGCCACCCCATGCATTGCAGAACTCGGATTCTCAGCAGGACAAGTGTTCACCATATGACTGGCTACTGGAAGCCTCTAAGAGGAAACAAGGGCGTGGTCTTCTGTTGTCATCACTAGTGCCCCTCGCGACAGTCCGTGCAGCACTTCTGAACACGCAGACAACTATGGCGATTCAAACCAAAGATACACAGGACTGAAAAGATAAGTAAAAAAAAAAAGGACATGGGCACTCTTCAGAACTGTGCGAGATGTGTGGCTGATGCAGTTTAACAGACTGTTGGTCCAGAGTATAGCGCTCAAGTGATTTGAACCTATACCAACGTCTAGATTGAACTTTTAGCTAGATAAGCTCCATGGCATGATGCTAAGCTCCATCCTGATAAAGCACTTGAGTAGAAATTATGGAATGTTAGTAACAGTCATGGAAATCTTCAAGTTATAGGGAGCGGACGCATCAGAAATAATAGTATGGGTGCAAATTACTTGCTTAAGCTGAAGGGGAGGGCGAGCTTGTTGAGACAATCTAAGTCTTAGGTCAGATAATATCTTGTGCTAGCACTTGGTGTGGTCTATGAACCAAAATCACACATTGCACTGAATTCTTCAGTTGCAAGAGCCTAAATAAGATCGCTGTAGGCTCATAGGGAGAGCCACTATTTTAGTAGAGAGAGGAATTTTCTTCATCTCCCCGGCCAGAGACCCAGTTCTTCAGGGTGTGAGAGATCTGGCAACAGAGATTCGATGGAAATTTAAGTGGATCTCCACCTTGGAAGCCATTAGATAATAGAAAACATTGTAAAGGTAAGGATTTCTGGCAAATCTACTTGTTCTGTTGTTCTGTTACAGGGACAGAGTTTTACTGTCATGATACAATGTATGGTTTATACTGCTTATGGATATAGAAAGGGTAGTGGAGAAATCAAGAGGGTCTATGCTAGTAGAGAGACACTACTGACTTATAATGGGTAGCTCAGATGTGAAAATATTATCTTATAATGTTAATGGCTTAGCCCACCCTATTAAGAGAGCCAGAACTAGGTCTTTTTTAAAGAAATCTGGAGCAACTTTTATCTTATTACAAGAAACACACATGAACAAACTAGAACATGCAAAGCTCCTAAAATTTGCATAAAAGAAGGCAGTGGCATCTGACTACGGTTAAGGTCGTAGACAAGGATCAGCCATTTTAATTCCACATTCCACTTGCTTTGACCTTAAAGATACAATAATAGATAAGCAAGGCAGGTATTCAGCCATTAAGGGACACTACAATGGGTCTATGCTTACACTCATTTCTTTATATGCACCACCAGGAACTGAATTTACCTTTTACCATGATTTCCTCCTTAAGGTGATGCACTGGGTGGAGGGTTATTTAGTAGTGGGTGGAGACTTAAACCTAAAACTAAATCCTGTTCTAGACTCCTCAGGACAGCCTCCTAAAGGAGAAAAGGGGTGGCTAAGAGGGTAAATAAGTTATTGGGAGAACTTGGTCTAACCGATGTTTAGCGTGCACACCATAAAAATATTAAACAATACACATATTTCTCTCATCCCCACCAAATGTATTCAAGACTAGACTATTTTCTTGTCCCAAAAGAGTCATTGGAAATCTGTAGATCGGTGGAAATAGGATCAAGCTTGTTATCGGACCACTCCCCTATATCTTTATGACTTGCAATAGACCCCCTGAAGCGATCAACATTCTGGAGATTAAATCTTTCTTTGCTCCAAAGCAAAGAAAATCAGGAAATCATAACCCAGACTATAAAACAAACAATGCAAGATACTCAATATCCTGATGTTTCCCCGGGGATTCTATGGGATACAATTAAAGCCCTTGTTTGAGGGAAATTTATTGAGATCTCAGCTAGATCAAAAAAAACAAAGAGAAAAAAGACAAAAAGATTTGCAAGAACAGATAGCGGAGTTGGAAAAACAACAACAACAAAAACTAAATAAAGAACGGGGAAAACAACTTAAAAAATTGAAAACAGAATTAATAAAAATCTTAGATTATCAAGTAGAAAAAAGACTAATCTACACAAGACAAAGATTTTATGAGGAAGGACCGAGAGCCATAAAACTCCTGACCAGTAGGTTGCATCAACACGGGGATAGAGCCACAATTACTAAAATCAGAGACCCCATCAAACATACGCTCCAGTATAAAATTGAGGATATAGCAGAGTCCTTTAGGACATACTACTGGAATTTATATGCTAAAGGAACCTCCCTCTTGGCACAAGAAATTAAAGAGTTTCTAACCCCCTTAGGACTCCCAAATCTTACAGAGGCGCAGGGAGAGACACTGAGTAGACCTTTTACTGAACAAGAAATTTCCCTAGAAATTAAGAACTTAAAAGCAGGAAAATGTCCAGGCTCAGACGGACTGCATGCAGAATTTTTTAAACAGTTTAAAGAAGTGATCTCTCCTTTGCTCTGTAGAACATGCAATTATGTACGAACAGAGGATGGTAAGATGCCCCTGTCATGGTTGCAGGCAATAGTGTATGTTATACCAAAGCTGGCCAGGGACACCACCAATTGCACATCATATCATCCCATCTCTATCCTAAACACTGAATATAAGATAATGACAGCCATACTGGCCAAAAGGGTGGAGGGAGTCCTGCCTGGACTTATACATATGGACCAGGCAGGCTTCATCCCAGGTAGACAAACACTGGATAATGTCAGAAGGACTATTAATATCATCGACAGGGTACAATCTACAACTCAACCAATCTGTATCATGAGCCTAGATGCTGAAAAAGCATTTGATCAGGTGTCATGGGAATTTCTCCAGGGCTCCCTGGCCGGCTTTGGTTTCCCCATACTCTTCTGCCAACTTATAACTAAAATCTACACGAACCCGACGGCCTATGTGCGAGCTAATGGATATATATCTCAACCATTCGGGCTGTCCAGAGGTACACAACAGGGATGTCCCCTATCCCCTATACTTTTTGTGCTCTATATTGAGCCATTAGCACAAAGTATATGACTAAATCGGGATATAAGGGGAATAACATGGGATGACACATCCCAGAAAAAATTGCATTATATGCTGACGATGTCCTATTGTATTTAACCGACCCCGAAAACTCTATTCCCAAAGTATTCCAACAAATAGAATCCTTCTCAAGGTTATCTGGTTACAAATTAAATTGGTCAAAAACAGAAATCTTAACAATGAATACCCATGTACCCCAGGAACTCAAGCTTAAATATCCAATGAGATGGGACCGTCCTAACATTAAATACTTAGGGGTGAAACTGGGTAAATCACCCCCCTATTTATATAGAGATAACTACCCCCCCTCCTCAAAGTAATATGGTCAGATCTTCAGAGATGGTCCCTCCTACCACTCCTTTTTAATTCAAGGTTACAAACCTTTAAAACAAATATATTACCAAGACTACTATATCTTTTCCAAGCAACTCCCTGCCCAATACCTCTGAGAGATATAGTGCATTAGCAAAGAAAAATTATGTCATTCTTATGGGCATACTCACACCCAAGAGTATCAAAACAAATTTCTATTTCTACCCAAGCAGGTAGGGGGAAGGGCCTGCCCCAACTTACAAGATTATTGGTTGGCCGCCCAAATGAAGATGACCCTCTTGTGGTTCCATCCAAGATATACAGCCCACTGGCAACAAATGGAACTAAGTACTCACACAGATATCCCTCTTTCAATGATCATATTTAATCCACCAGCACAAATAGATGTACAAACATACCAGGGATATGCTATATGAACAACACTAAAAGGGTGGTTATTGGGGACTAAAAGGGGATATACAGCCAAAAACATGTGGAAGTACAGGAGTTGGTGTCTTAGACCAGAATTTAGGCCGGCTACCTATTATAGATGGTACTGTATACCCAACAATTGAAGGAGGGCCTTTATGCACCCTAGCAAGTACTTAAAGGTCAAAATATATTACCATTTGAACTTCTCAAAACCAGAAACAACTGGAGTGGATCAGATTGTATCTAGTATTATCAGATAAGGGATTTCATAAATACTAAATTGAGACAGGTGGCAACTTGGCAAGATGAGAGACCTTTTCCTCAGGCCTTTGAAACTATATGGGAGGGCACTCATGGTAAAGGAGCAATAACCATGTTATATAATAACCTAATTGCAGATAGGGGAAATAATACTCAAAAGACCCCAAAAAAGTGGGCAGAGGAATTAAATATCACATTAAGCTTGCAAACTTGGGCGAAGATGTTTAGAAATGTGTGGAAGATAACCTCCTCACCAAATTGGCATGAGTTCACCTGGAAGCTCAGAATTAGATATTTTTATACCCCAACAAAGCTAAGCAGGGCAGGTTTATTACCACAAGGGCGGTGCTGGAGGAGGTGTGGTAACACTTCTCATGATCAATCGCACATATTTCAGTTTTGCACTGAGATCCAGAGCTATTGGGCAAAAATATGTAGACATCTGTCTGAAATATTTACATTATCAGTTAATATAGCCCCAGAACATTGTATCCTTGGCCTATATTTTATTTATTTATTTTATTTATTTATTTCAATTCTAGGATTACAATTACCTTTGAGCCCAGGGCTCTTTTACAAAGGTTCCATGTCAAGACATAGTTATCACATGACAATATACAAAATTGTTACTCAAATATCCGGACGGAGTGGGAGGCAGGGAGGCACATTACCTCTGGGCCATTTTAACAATAGCTGCTATGAAAGCCATTTCAAAAAAATGGCTTCAGCAGAAACCTCCGGAACTACAAGACTGGTTAATAGTAGTGAACCAAATTCAACATATGGAAAGGATAACCTATTCTATAAATCATCAGAATGAGAAGTTTACTAATAGATGGAATTGATGGGACCTATATCAAAATAAATTACAGTAAGAAGTCCAGATGGTATGGTCTCCAATAAAGTACTGCCCGTATATATGTATACTTTTTTTTCAGTACCCTCTCCTAATATAGTAGGGGATCTGCCTACTCTGCCTCCCTTTTGGTCACAATACTTAACATTACTAAAACAACTCCAAAATTAATTCTCACGACAGTAACAGTTGTTTGAATGTTTTACTCTCCCAGTCAGTTTATAAGTTATAACTTAGAAGTTTTAGATAAACTAGATATTTTGATAAAATTGTTACAGCAATTTAATGTGAAAAACACAAAAAATAATCTCTTTAAATTAAATACATACATAGGGCATGATATTCAAACTGCACCAGGCTGTGGCGCAAGCCTGGGCGCAGCTTAACATGGCTGTGCAGAGGTGTGGCCTGGGTGATATTCAACGGAGCTGCGCCATGGCTCAGCAGCTTTGAATATCGCACCTTGGCCACCCCCAGTGTGCATGGCACAGTGGCACTGTGCCAGTGCAAATGGCCAGAGTGGAGCATGGAGATGCACTAGCACAAGTGCCATTGCACCATTCACAGCACCAGCGATATTCAAAAGTTGACAGCAAATGGGGCCATAATTTATGCAAGGCACATGGGCCATTGCATGTCATTATAGTCCATTTGCACGCAGGGTGTACCATCCCTCGATGATCGCAGTGCCTGGCGCCTGTCAGGCAGCAGCCGCCGGGGACCGACACCCCTGCTGCCCGATCGTGGGCATCTGTGTAAAATAGAAAACCTTCCTATATCCCTGGTGGTCAGTGGACGCTATGAGCCTGATAGTGGCCATCTGTAAAAATAAAAACCTTCTATAACCCTGTGTGGTCCAGTGGACCGCTATGTGCCCGATAAGCGGGCATGTACAAATGAAAGAACAGGTCAATATCCTGGTGGTCCAGTGGACAGCTATGTGCCCAATCGGGCATGTGTACAAAAGAAGGAACAGGTCCAATATCCCTGGTGGTCCAGTGGACTGCTGACTGCCCGATCGTGGGCATGTGTAAAGAAACCTCAATATCCCTGGTGGTGTGGTGCCCCCCACCCACCCACTGAGCCCCACCCCCGCTCCCTGCCAGTCAGCTGGCGGGCGGCAGCACCACCCACCTGCCATCCCGCGCCCGCCAGCTGACACCTCCGTGAGACTGCCGCCATTGGTTCTGGCGATGAGCCAATGGTGCAACACTCTCCACCATTCCAGATATATGAATGATGTTCACATATCTGGATAATAATAGCATGGAACTGCGCCCGTGGCTCGCTATGGTATAAGTAGTGTACAGCTCTAGTGTCAGTCAGCGGCGGCGGGTGGCAGCGGTTGAGGTGCTGCCGCCTGCCGGCTGACTGGGGAGGAGCAGGCGGTGAGCTCGGTGGGCGGTGGGGGGTGCCACTGAACCACCGGGAAGTTTTCCGCACGCTTACGGTGAGCAGTCAGCGATCACCGGGCTCAGCAGACGATGCTGCACAGCCGCAATCAGCATGGCGGGTCCACTGGACCACCGAAGACAACCAGGCAATTCAGCCAGCCACAGTGCCCGGCGATCGGGCACATGGCGTCACTGGACCACCAGGATATAGGACAATACTTTTTGTACAAATGCCCATGATCGGGCATGGGGGCGCCACCAGGTGCAGCCAGAATTCGGGTGGCCACCGACAGGAGGCAGCTGCCGTTATACACCCTGCAATGCGGCAGCTCACCTGTGGGTGGCCATCAGTTGTTCCTTTTTTTATTGGCGTAACTTTGTGCTGGTGCATGTAGGGGTTGCGCATGCATGGCTCTGCACATCCCGGGCTGAATATCCATCTGTGCAGGTCATGCATGGGCATGCCCCCCCACCTGTGCCTGCATACATTACTGATGTGCTCCAGCGCATCAGGATTTGTGCCGTCCACTTTTCCCTTTTGAATATCGTCCTGGGGAGCATCAGTGGGTTGTGCATGGCCAACACTTTTGCGCCATGTGCAACCCTTTTGAATATCTGGGCCATAGAGTATATATGTCACTTAATGTTTGTACTGGAAAAACAAACAAGGAATAAGCATTGTTGAGAGATGGATAATGAACGTTTATTGTATGAATCCTCTGTGAGATATAATGCACTATGTACAAAATTTATTTTTCAATAAAAAGTATGAAAAAAAAAAGATACAGGCAGGTTGGAGTTAGGGAGGAGGTACCACTAGACCATCAGTGATTACAGTTATTTGTTCTATGTGGGAATCAAGGCATAGAAGGGGGGGACCTTTCCTGGCACACTCAGCTGATGCACGGCACACTGATGAACCCATAATGGGCATGCAAATGGCCCATTAGCACTGTGCATGCCCAATGGGTGCATCTGCATGTTTGGACTGAATATCGTCCATAGGGGCCATGACACTAAACAGTGTGTGCTGTGCTTTACCCCTATGTGTGGTCTTTAGCCCAGTGCTCAAGTAGCATGGCACACAGCATTATTACTGTTTGCTGTGCACCAAGCTACCATGGCCAGATATTCAGACAGATAGGGCGGTTAGTTCGGACCGCACTATCTGTTTGAATATTGGGCCAGTGCTGGTCGGCCCTGTTTTTTAATGTGGCACCTCTGTGTGTGGCTTTGAATACAGGGCCCTTAAATCTGCATGCTCCCCTTCCTGAACATAGAACTAAAAACAAATGCTCCACCTGGCTTTCTAGAGAAATAAAACAAGCCTTGAGTGACATATATTTACATTGTGCAAAAGCTAAGACTACTAAACCAACACTGGATTGGCTAATCTTCATGCAAAAGAGGAATCAGTGTACCAAACAAATTTGATTGTCCAAAGCAAATTTATACTTGAATCTGCATGAAGAAAACGAAAACAATTCCTCTAAATTCTGGCAGGAGGGGCAGTCCCTTCATCCCTACCCAAACAGATTCAAACCAGCAATAAGTTAAGTACAGACAAACACATGATAGAGGAAGAACAAAATTTATATTTTGCCTCTGCGGGAATGGCTTTTGAAAACTCATCTGTGTCCAGTATCCTTTACCTACCCTGCGCCTGCCTAATATGACACCCAATAGTTCTGACTTATTGAAGTTTCAGCCATTCTCCTTCTTACAGGTAGAACAGCACCTTCAGAATCTTGATCCCAAGGGAAAAGTACTGGAGCTGATAAACTCAAAACTGTTGTTTCTCAAAATAGGTTATCCTGCCTCAACTGTTCCCATAAACCATTTCTTTAACCCGTCAATAGCAAGCTGCAAAATTCCTTTGCTGTGGAAAACTGCTCACATACTCCTTTTTAAGTTAGGCAAAAAGTGCTCCTTTAAGAACTTGCCAGCTTATCTCCATTTTACAAGTCATGGCCAAATTACTAGAGCAGCTCTGAGAGTATCCTGATATATTTAACATTAGCACTTCAACTCAAGCATCGATTTATTTATTTATGTATGTATGTATGCATGTATTCATTCATTCATATATTTCAAAAGTTTTACCAGGAAAGACATGCTGAGCTGATAACTGCTGGTTTCCAGATGTGTGCTGAGAAGATGGGTATAGAACATAGCACAAAAGAAGAAAGCAAAAATAGTAAATAACAGCAATACAAAAATAATAGTCATAGACAGCAATACAGTGCATCAAAAGGAGCAATAACATAAATATTGCAAGGCATAACAATACAAGAAGGTACATGCAGTAGATAAATACTGAGTTTGGACAGGCAAGGGGAAATTACTCCAACAGGCATATCAAGGGGAGGTGGGAGAGCAAAATTGCGAGGGCAATATGGCTTCTACAACCAGCAGTGTTCTGCAACCCACCCATGCCCCCGACTAGTCCAATGGTTACTATAACTAAAGTCTCCATCCCCCTCTTCCTGCTAACACTACCTCACCTCTCTCGTCCACCAACGCTCTCATTAGTCTGCAAACCCAGAAACCACAAACCTTTATCCCTCCTTAAGGCACTCAAGTTTCTCATTATACAGAATTCCTGCTACTCCTACTTATGTTGGGAAATATGCACCATAACCCCTGACCTATGCAGCTCTCCCAGACCCATAGCTGTATTCATGGAGCCATTAAACTGGCATTGTTAAACATCAGAAGTCTCCATCAAAAAATTGATCTCCTCCAGGTGTGGGTAAACCAACACAGACCTAATGTTCTAGCTATTGTAGAAACATGGCTCTCCCCTAAGTTGCCTGACAGTGCCATCCACCTTGATGGCTACACACTATTTAGAGATGACAGGATTGGAAAAAGAGGTGGGGGCTGTGCAGTCTACTTTAAAGCCTCCCTCCATGGGTATGCTCTCCCCAAAATTGTCACTGGCAGTAGCTCCCAAGCACTTGCTTTTAAGTTCCTACTTGGGCATCATGGAAAATTCCTCACTATCATCGCCTGCTATGTTCCCCTGAGTGACTACTCCAAAGGCTTCACAGCAATAATCGCGTATCTCTCTAATCTTCCCCTAGCTCTGAAATAGTGCTCCTTGGGGACTTCAATGTAAATTGACTGGCTCCAGAGGCTGATGTCTACAAAGATGCTACAACAGCCATTAATCTGTCTCAAGTATTGACCTCCTCAACCAGGCGTAACCCTAGGTCCAGCAATTGCACCATGCTTGACCTCATCTTTACCAACAGACCTGACAGAATTACTAGTAGTGAGGTTCTCCCTGACTCCCCTAGTGATCACTCTCCCATCATCTGCTTTTGGTCCAATAAATCCCCCAAGCTACCTAATAAAACAACACGCCAGCATGTCATACCATCCAGCTCCCACTGCAGATAGCCAACACCTTAAACACTACTGTCATGGACCTCAGTGGAGTACTCCCCCCTGACTTCTTTGACCCCCCCATCTGACCTTAAGGACACTGGCCTCTCATCAACTAACCCACCCATCTACTTTAAAACAGTCTCCACCAGAGCTGCCAAAAAATACATACTTAAGGTTCTCAGCAAATCCCGCTTTAGCTGTGACTCACTAGACTTGAACCTACTACACATTACTCTGGATGTGGTCCTAGCACCCCTCACTAAAAGTCTGAATCAGTCCCTTTGTCTCAGGCAATTCCCCACACAATGGAAAGGTGCAATAGTGACCCCTATCCATAAAAGTGGAGATAAAGCCCTTTATTCCAACTACCGTCCCATCTCAGTCCTACCTCCCCATTCAAAAGCCCTGGAATGGATAGTTGTGGACCAGCTCTCGGAATATCTAACCAAACATAACGTCCAATGTCCTGAACAACATAGCTTTAGAAAAAAATTGCAGCACTACCTCTGCTCTGCTTGAATATATCAACTTTATCCACAAAGCCCTTGACCGTGGGCACTTAGTGGGGTCAGTGTACATTGACCTTACTAAGGCCTTTGACAAGGTAAATCACTCTCTTCTTATTGACTCCCTTAGCTCCACTGGGGCTTCCTCTGAGACTGCAGGGTGGTTCAAAAACCAGCTAGAGGATAGGTCACAACAAGAAAAAACTAGTGATGCACTATCATCTAGTCTACCTGTCTGCTCCGGAGTTCCCCAAGGCTCTATTCTGGGCCCTTTATTCAGCCTCTTCCTGAATTCCCTCCCTCAAGCCTGTCCTGGTGATCTACTCATTTATGCGGATGGCACAATACTTTTCTCTAGTCACTCAAGATTCACACACTATAGCTAATGGTCTACAAGACAACTTCACAACTGTTGAAGAATGTTTTGCACACCACAAACTGATCATGAACTATAAAAAAAAACAAGTCCATGCTGTCCTCTAGCCCCCACAACAGATTAAAATCCACCCCACTTACCATACTAAATAACCTCAATGCCCCAATCAAATGAGTTCAATCCATTAAATACCTTGGGGTTACACTTGACAGTGCTTTGTCCTTCAATGAGCACATCAACATAGTCTCCAAGGTGGCCAGTTGTAGGTTAGGCATCCTCTACAGGCATAGAAGCAGCATGACCCAAGAAGCACTTCTAACAGCAGTTACCAGCTCAATACTATCAATTGTAGACTATGGTCTAATCATTTACGGTGCTGCCACAGACATGTTCCTCTAAAGCAGGGGTTCTCAAATGGTGAGGCCAGCCTCCTTGGGGAGGCCCCAACCTGTTCAAGGGGAGGCTCAAGCAAGTCTGAAAAAGTACTGTATTTAAATTTTGGGTTTTATATATTTTGTGTGAAGAGATGAAGCAAACTGAAAGAGGATAATAATAGTAGGTGAAATTTTATGTATTTATTTACTCATAGGTGTCAAGGGATGGTAAATACCGGGGAAGGGTAGGGAGTGAATAAATTTCAAAAGGTAACTGCAAAACAATCAAGAAATATACAATGAGCAATAGTGCAAATAAATATGAACAGTCAATTAATAATTAGTGGTGGTAATTGATCAATTTGTAAACTGATGGCAGAACAGTCCAAATACAAGGGTTGAGCATAGAAGTGCTAAGAGCAATAGCAGGAAGGAGCAAAGTAATCTCTGAGATGTTGCTTAGGAGCAGAGAAGCAGAGGAGAGTCAAAGTATGTAGGAAGGTTATTTCATATATATAGAAGAAACAGAGAAAGCAGTCTGACCCATGACGGTACTGCAACAAGGGGTAACAATGATTCAAGAATGAAAATAGCAGAGCAAGTAGGTTGGCCTGTGGTGGGAGGGTACAATAAGCTGAATAATAATATTGTTTATTTTATTTATTTGTTATTCAGATAACACCTTTGAGCACAGGAGCTCTTTTCAAAAGTTCCAAGTCAGTATAAGACAAATAACTGAATGTAGCCCAGTACTCAAAGGGTTTCAATTTATTCATGGTGTACTGCATAAAGTATAGTACATTATTTTTCTTTGGGGAAGCCGAAGATTATTTCAATTTTTGGGGGAGGCTCAAAATCTTTTCTATGAATTTGGGGAGGCTCACTGTGATGAAGTCTGAGAACTATTGCTCTAAAGAGATAGCACTGTCCTTAACAAATCCTGTTGGCTGGTAATGAGTGCCCATAACCGGACACATACATGCGACCTGTACTCCAGGATGAAATGGTTGAACCTCAAAGATAAAATTCAACATTACACCTGCTTATATGCGAAGAAAATAAGCATGGGCCTACCTCCTCCAAACTCTAAGCTCCTCTTCTCATGTGCCCCATGCTCACATAGCACTAGGAGTGCTTCCAGACATGCCTTCCAAATCCCCTTCTGCCACACCACTCAAGCCCAATGATTCTTCTGCTTCCAGGCTCCCAACTGGCTAAATGGTCTCCCTGTTGATATGTTAGATGTACCTAAGCTTGGTCCTTTCAAGCATCTCCTTAAACAACACTTGTTGATGCACAGCAGCTGCAATGCACTGGTTTGCCCCCTCTGCTAATCCCCCACTCTTTCTCTCTTCCTTGTTATTCCAGTGGACTGCCCCATGTCGACTAAGCCAACTTGTGGCTGTTTGTGCCACCTGACAGAGCCAATCCCTGGCTGCCATCAATAACCTGTGGTCCTGCTAGTCTCACACTTGACTATAACACCAAATGGTTCTTACTAATTTGTATCTACCTTGATTGCTAACTGTTAACCTTCTGACTATTACCTGTATAATGTTATTTTGTTTACTTGAACTACTTAATTGTTCTCTGTATGTTTTGTATTATTGAAATTGTCATGAAACCTGTGTAAAAGAGTATCTGACTCATAGGTATTTAATCCCAGAATTCAATAAATAAATAAAATAAATATGAGTATAGGGAAAGGAAAACAAAAAGGAAATGGTTATTGACAGTTGCAGGTAGGTGTTATTAGGTTATTTATTTTGTATTTATATTGTTGTGGACAAGCTCCTCATAGATAGGCATTATAGCATGTAGGAAATGTGTTTCTGTTTCCCTTTCCCTTTTTGTTGTTTGTAAATAGTATTATAAATTACATTTTCAATTTATATTATAACAATAGTACAACTTAGCGTTATAAATCCAAGGGGCTTGCCCCAGCCAGAAATCTTAATTGTATCGGTAAAATGTGTTTAATTTAATTAAAATCAATAAAATGTAATTGCAAAACAAAAGAAGTCACAAGGAAGAGACTTAAAGGAGAAGTGAGAAGTGGCAGAGTGTAGTGACAGGGGAAGGGTAGACCAGAATTTAGGAAAGTAATATGAGGCGGCAGGTTGACCAGCAGTAGATTTTCTAAATGGAACTGAAAGAGAATAGGAAACATTGCTGTGGAGAAGGTAGGACAAAGGAGGGGGAGAGGATAGGAGGGAGGAAATGTAAGAGGGAAGGGAACCAAACCACAATTTGGATATAAAGAAGGCACAATGGGAGGGTGCTTGGCATCAAAGGAGGAGAGGGACTGGGCAGAGTAGAGCATGCAGTGATGGGTACAAAGGGAGCAGTCTAAGGCAAAATGAAAAAGGGGGTCCAGTCTTTCAAGGGAAGATTTGGGAGCTTCACTATAAACCATGTCACCATAGTCAAAAATGGGCAGAATCATCTTTAAAACAATCTCATGGTTGGCAGGAAGTGTATACACACTGTGTTCTTGCGTAGTGAACCTAGCTTGGAGTGGAGAGTATGGTGTATGCCATCACTGTGTACCAAGAAATCAAGATGATGGTCTAGCCAGACCTGGAGGTACTTAAAGGAAGATACATACCCAATCACAGCACTATCAAGGGTGTGTAATAATGGGAGGCAAGTGAGTCTGATAAGCCCCTATCAGGTGCCAAATGCCATGGAAACTGTTCTTTTTTGGCATTGAGGGACAGATCCGAACCAAACAGGCTTTCAAGCTCGGCACAGTACATCAACTGCTCTAATTAATGTTTCTGACAACTAACTCACAGCCCTCATTCATAAACTCACCAGTCTTCCTTGATTTCATTAAAAAACAAGCATCTGTCAATGCCAAATGTTGTCTTGCTGACACTGGCATTGGTAGCGCAGGAGTTAGAGAGATGCATAATAGGAATGGCAGTGAAGTATGGAAGTGACACCAACCCCACACCACCCTGCAGAGGCTGACAGGCATTAATGTGTGCCTTTGGGTCATTGGACATAACGCTCATGTCATTTCACCTCACCCTACCCTGCAGACTCTAATAAGTATTGTGTTGTGCCTTGGGGTCCTCGGGCCTTACACTCACCCCATTCCATAAGGAAATACATTGAGATTGGTGCAGTATAGGAGAATGGAGTGAACTTTGGGGTCAAAGACTCCAAGGAATACCTTGATGCCTGTCACTTGCTGCAGGGTGGGGGTGGGGTGGAATGGCATGAGCATTACAACCGACTATCCAAAGTCACACCTTTGATGCCTGTCAGTCTCTACAGGGTAGGACATTACAGTTACAACAACTGTTCAACATAGGCATTTTGGGACCTACGCTCATGAACAGTGGCACTGTGATTTTGTTAATCTGTCCCGAACGTTGATTTCCTACAGTGACTGTGCCATTCTGTGCCAGATGTGCAAAAACACATTTCGGGCAGGATGCGAAAAATGACAGCTGAACTGTTCATAAGGAGGTGCGAAGAAATGGCAATGTTGAAAATCTGGAGTGAAAATAAGAAAAATTCTCGAACTTACGAGCGTGTGTGGAAACTGTGCAACACATGCTAGTAACACAGTCATTTTGTGGAATTGTTTCACCAAATTTTCAACATAGGAATTTTGGGACCTCCACTCATGAACAGTGTCACTGTGATTTTCCTAATCTGCCCCGAACATTGATTTTCCACAGCGACCGCGCCATTGTGCACCAAAAGTGCGAAAACACATTTCGGGCAGGATGTGAAAAATGACAGCTGAACTGTTCATAAGGAGGTTTGAAAAACTGCTAAACTTAAAAACCTGGAGTGAAAATATTAAAAATTCTCAAACTTACTAGCGTGTGTGGAAACTATGCAACATACGCTCTTAACACATTTCACACTGTCACATCTTTAACTGCTCATATTAAGATGCATATCTCATTCACTTGGGGGTTCATTAAAGGTGTAATTCCTTTGGGTTTTCATTTAGATTGCTTAGACTGATTCTGTGCATTTTTGTTATACACAGACTCTGTGTTGAAATCTGCATTTATCAGGCTTATGGTCTCGTTTTCTTGGGGGTCATTGACAAGTTTTTTTTTTTTTTTTTTTGCACTTACACTTACAAGTGATACTTTCAAGCATCATGTTTATATGTGTAGGTTAATTTGAGGCTTGATTTCAACTTGCAGTTATACCTTATTTCAGGATTTTGTCTCTCATTATCTGTCCTTTAATATACCAGGACAATTGGAATGTAAGTTGTAAGCTCGTCTTACATGTATTAGAGAGAATGCCACTCCTAGGTTTTTTTTATCACTAGAATGCTTTCTTGGCATACTGAGACATTTTAAAATTTATGTGACAAGAACTCTTTGGCTGTAGAGAATTCTTGATAACCTTTGCCCTTCTGAGGCTCCTCGGATAAAGGCATACTGGTGTTAATAGCTTCTCTGACGTAATCTTCTATTATGTTTTAAATGTATATGTTAAACCAATGAGAATTATTTCTGCTTTTCTATATAACCTGGTGTTAATAGTATGGGATATTTGAAAAAACTGCCACAAAGCTTCTGAAGAAGGACCTGGTTGGTTCGAAAGCTAAAGCACTTTGTTCTTTTCTGTAACATCCATGTTGGTCCAATAAAAGGTATCAAATCATTTGTTTCTGGCTCTGCTCTTAACACAGTAATTTTTGAGAATTTTTTCCAAAAATTTGAAACAAAGCCTTTTTGGCAGCCCACCTCATGAACAGTAACATTGTCATTTTGTTAATCGGTCCCGAAAGGTAATTTCGTGCACTGAACGAGAAATCAACTTTCAGGACCAAATAATGCAATGACAGTAACTGAGTTCTTAAGGTGTGGTCCCAAGAACCCCATGTTGAAAATTTGGAGTCAAAAGTCACAAAAAATGGCTGAGATATCCACGTAAGTTGAAACCTCCCCATTGATGCCATTATACAGCTTACCATGATTTTATTCAGTTCGTGGTCGGCTTTGAAGAGTGTAGACATGTTCTCGCTCCACCGAAGATTATCACGCCAGCCTCCGGAGGTAAGTATGGGGTGGTGGGGTAAGAGGAGGTGGGGTGCACAGAAGGTGAGTGTAGGTTGTGAGAGGGGGGCCGTCATGACCCCGAAGGACCGTTTTCTGTTTTACAGTGTTAAGAAAAAGGACCAGATTTGGAAGCAGCACACTTATGAATTATTTGACTCAGGCTACTCACAGACACAGCAATGTTTGTTTGCCAGACAAGCATAGCTCCTCCCTCTGACTGGGCACAGTAGTCTGCAGATGACTGTAGCAATATTGTTTTCAAACAGCTCCTCCTTATAACAAAATTCCATGGGCTAGGGCTAGTTTGCAGACAGTTACACAGCTGTGCAATGTTTTTGTTTACAGCTCCCATTTGCTCAGGTAAGAATCAATGCAGATATTCTAACCTCCTATTTTTTTCCTAAACTGCTCCCCTCCCTGTCACAACAGATATCAGCCATCTGATCAAAAATACTTGCAAGCACAAGGCTGTGGGGCACACTCGTGACTGCCACCCAATAGTCAATCCCATGACTGAGTAAATGTTTTTGGTTTTTTTTTTAAATAAAAGTGTACACATACCTTAACATTTAGTTTGGGCTGCAAAAAAATCAGTAGCTGCTGCAGAGCCTGATTGTCAGTGCTGTGCTGCTGGCTCTCTTTGGAATTCCCTCGGCTGGTGCCCGACTCGGTTGGCAGCTGTCTCTTCACTTGGCAGACCTGAACATAATTAAAACAGAGCAGCTCCCTTCACCAGTTGTCAGCAAAGGGAAATGGCAGCCCTGACTTTTCACTCCCTAGTACTCAGACTCTGGATTCAAAGGTCAGGTGTGCATGGCTCTGGTAGTGATAGCTCAAAACTGAAGGCAAAGCCAACCCCTCCACCATCTTCCTGTCACTGCCGGACTTGACTTCCTGAGACCCGGGGACAAAAGGCAGCTTCACCCGGTGACAGCATGGCAGAAGTAGTCGATCTTCCAGTGGCTCCGGCTCTTTCTCTGGATTGCTGTTGTTCTTGCTGCAGGTATCTTCAGTTTCTTGGGTCTTCAATAAAATATTGTAAATTCTATGCAACTACCAGTTTGGCATTTAAACCTGCCGCACTAAGTAGTGACGCCCCCACCCTGATGCTGTAGCCAATCGGAAGGTTAAGAGAACTGTTGGACCTAATTGACAGCTTTGCCCTCAGTAGCTATACTCCCTTGCTCCTCCCCCATGGAAAACAAAGAGAAAGGGTGCAAACTTAATGAAGGAAATGCCCGACCAAGCTTGTTTGGGCTTTTTTTTACAGTTTGGGCTTGTTTTCACAGGTGCCCACCAGACACTCCATGGTCAGAGTTTCAACTGCCCAACCTGAAATTTACCCATATTTGATGGGTGGTCGGGTGCCAATTTTGACCCCTGCCCCATCAGCAAATGAACTGGGGAGTGGGCATGCCGGCAGGGGGATTGGGCACCCTCGATGTCTGCTTTTGTAGGACTGTGAGAGGCGGACAGCACCAGCCACCACCATGTTTATTGAAACATAGAAACAGACATTGACGGTAGATAAGGACCGCTTGGCCCACCAAGCCTGCCCATTTCCTTACCTATAGGATAAGCTGCAGATCCTATTTAACCAACAGCCTATTTTTTCCTACCCCCCACAAAAATTGCCTTATGTCTGTCCCATGCATTCTTGAATTCTCCCACAGTTTTGGACCCCACAACCTCCTCAGAAAGGCTGTTACATGCGCCCACCACCCTTTCTGTGAAAAAATGCTTCCTCACATTGCCCCTGAGCCGTCCACTTCTATCTTCAAATTGTGTCCACTTGTTCTTGCACATCTCTTTTTCTGAAAGATGCTACCCTCTTGGACTTTGTTGATTCCACTGAGGTACTTAAATGTTTTTATCATGTCCCCCCTCTCCCTCCTTTCCTCAAGGGTATACATATTAAGCTCCTTTAGTCTCTCCTCGTATGACTTCTCTTGCAGACCCTGCACCATTTTAGTTGCCCTCCTCTGAACTGCCTCCATCATGTCTATGTCTTTGCAGAGATGGGGTCTCCAGAACTGGATGCAGTACTCCAGATGGGGTCTCACCAACTGTCTGTATAGGGGGATAACAACGTCCTGTTTTCTGCTGGTGATGCCTCTCCCTATATATCCCAGTATCCCCCCAGCCCTCCCTACCGCCTTCTCACATTGCTTGCCAACCTTAAGGTCATCTGATATGATTACCCCCAGGTCCCTTTCCATTTTTGTTGTTGTTACTACCTCTCCACATTGTGTAATCTTCCCCTTGGTTTTTGTTTCCCAGGTGCATTATTTTGCACTTCTTTGCATTGAATCCAAGCTGCCATCCTTCTGACCATTCCTCCAACCTTGCCAAGTCTCTTCTCATCCTTTCCATGCCTCCTTGTGTATCTACCCTGTTGCATATCTTTGTGCCATCTGCAAAGAGGCATACTTTTCCTTCCAGTCCCTCTGCAATGTTACACCAGGCAAGGCATGCCCAGCATTGATGGGGCGCGCCCTCATTGCAGTGGCGAAATTCTTTCAAGTTGGTGGCACGCCTCTGAACTGCTTTCATAGACAGCATGCACATTCATTGGTGCCACAGATACCAGCCCAAAAAAACAGTGGCACCACTGGCCACAACACGGCCTCACCTTCACAACCTGCTACTCCAGCAAGTTGTCACAAAATGTTGTTTGCTCTGCACGCAAGACAACATAAAAAGCACACTCTCAGCTGCACTCAAAGCAGAAAAATAACAAATAGGCAATTAGTTCTCTGAAGAAAGTTGATTAATAGTTGCAACGAGAGCACGGCACTAAACCCCAATGCTTTGCCTCATAAACTGAGAGGCTTCCTCAGTCAGGCCTTTGACACTGCTGACCATATTATTCTTCTGAGTAAGCTCATGAATACTGGTATCAGTTCTGCTGCAGTGACCAGGTTTAGTGAGCATCTTTCTGGGTGACAACAGCAGCTAAAACTGGAAAGCTTGTCATCCTTTTTCTTTAAAGGAAAACACTGGAAAATACACTGTTTTTCCCAGACACTACATAAACTCTCAATTAGTGCTTTCAGACAGTAACAACTTTTTTTAATAATTTAAAACAGCTACCCACAGCTTCCACTTTCTGTTGCTGGCAGCCACCATCTCATGAGCAGCAGTGAGATCCCTGAGCTCACTGTATGCTAATATGTCTGCTCGACCACTGCTATTGGTTGGCAGGACCTATTAGCATAAAGTGAGCTCAGGAAGCTCTCTGCTGCTCGTGAGATGGTGGCTGCCAGCAATAGAAAGTGAAAGTTGAAGGCCACTGTTTAGATCCCTAAAAAAGCAATTAGAGGTACAGTAATTTAAAGAAAATGGACTGTCTGAAAGCTCTAATCAGGCATTTTTGTAGCCCCTGGGTAAAGCTGTGCCTTTTCCAGTGTTTCCCTTTAAACAGTAAATTTTATCGAGTTTTGTATAATGTAGACAAGAGACAAACAGAGACAACAGTAATAAACATAACAAAATGTGACAAAATGTAACGCAGTAATCAGTAATACATACAATGATTCTGCCCCCCCTTCTGATCCTTTGGGGTGGTTGAGTTAAACATTGTTGGTACTTAATTGTATTTACTTTGAGTGATAAACATGTGTATGCCCAAGAGACAGTCTTGCTTTGTTATCATAGACTTAAGGTACAGTACTAAAAGGTACAGTGACCTTAACCGAGTATCAGAAGAGTTTTGAGAGGGCCCTTTTTATGATGAAAGTGCTGGGGCCAATAGTTACATATGAAAACATAGGAAAATATGAAATTGCCAACAGATACAGGTCATTCGCTCTATCTAGTCTGCTCAAGTGTGCAGCACTTCAGTTCATTAGACTGCAGCTGCCCACTTCCCTCATATTCCCTCCTCCATCTCCCACCCCCTCCCGATTTGTACCCTCCCATGGTTCATCTCCCTGGTTACCAGCACTCCCAGATCCTTCTCTTCCTTGGATTTTGTTAATGGGACACCCTATAGACAGTAATTGTGTCCTAGGTTCTTGCCTCCTAAATGCATCACTTTGCACTTCTTGGCATTGAAACCACACTGCCAAGTGTGAGACTATTTTTCCAGTTTTACCAGATCCTCCTGAAGTACTTTTGCTCCCTCCCTCCATCTACCTCAGCACAAATCTTTGTATCATCTGCCAAGAGACTGATCTTGCTCTTAATCCGTACTGCAATGTCGGCTATGAAAATGTTAAACAGAACCAGTCCCAGCACTGAGCCCTGTGGTACACCTCTTGTTACTGCCCAGGGTTTAGATGCCTCCCTCCCCCTACTATTACCTTCTGCAGTCTACCCTGCAGCCAGTTCTCGACCCATCTGACCAGTTTCCTCCCTGCTCCCAGACTCTTCAACTTGCAGGTCAACCTAGTGTGTGGCACCGAGTCAAAGGGATCCAGTCATTTTTTTCAATTTTGAGGGTCTCTAGGATCTCTACGTGCCATTCCTGGTAAGTAGATACCATCTCATCCATTCAGTACCTAAGAAAAATTTTATTTGCTCTGACTGAGATAAGAGAGAGAGAAAGAGAGATGTTATTTTCGGATGCCAAAGATCTGCTTAAGGTTGAGGCCCAGTAAGCAAAATTGTAGTGTGAAAGTGCTGTCTAACCCCAAGAGGTGGTCCAGGTGGTTCTGTATCAAGTCCCAGAGTGGCTTAGCTTTTGGACAGTCCCAGAGGATGTGTTTCAGAGTGCCCAATTCCTGTCTGCATATTGTGTATGCAATCAATAGATGGGAGGTGGCCCATTTTGTGTAACCTCAAAGGGGCAAATTATAAGTTATGGGCTGTCTTGTATTGCACAAACCTGAGGCCCTCACATTTCAAGTGTTTGTATAGGTTCTTCCACACGGTTTATTTTGTGCCCTGGGCCTTTAGTTCTAGGAATGTGGCTGTCCAGTAGGGACAGGTGTCATGCTCCTCTGGGGTGGTGATGGCTAGTGGGGAGGCGGAGTGGCATTGGTCAGAGAGTGAGGAGAGTTCCTCCCATGAGGAAGGATCACATACAGCTCAGGGACATGCACCTAGAGTACTAGTTATTGTGTGCCGTAGTTGTAGGATGGGGATAGTTTGGTGTTGGGGAAGGTTGTGGGGAGTGTGTTGTGGGTGATAAAGGAGTTGTTTCGAATGAGCTGGCCTAATTTTGTGTTGCATGGTATGCCTGCACAGTTTACTGGGATTGGTTTGTTTTGTATTTTGAAATTGGGGTTACCTAGAATGGGTTGGTTGCAGGCGAAGAAAACTTGTCATCCTTTTGTGTCCCTATCTGTAAAGGAGTACCACAATGATTTATTCTGGGACCACTCATTTTTGATTTACTCTAATAATCTGGGATCAAGTGTTGTAAATGGCAAGTTACACTTTCATGCACATTACACTGCTCTGTATGCTACCAGTCCCTCCCACCACCAGCCACAGAAATGGATGACCTACAATGTGTGTTTGACCACCTCCAGATCACTCTTCATGCCTCCATTTAGTATGTAGTATTCTCATCCAAACAGTGTCTGCCCTCCTCTTCTCCAGGCATCCTCACCCTGCTGGGTGACAAACTGGAATGTGTAGTCTTTCAAATATCTAGGTCTGAGGTTGTTCAGCAAACTATCATTTAACATGCATACTGACTGTCTTTGTAAGAAGCTGTGATAGAGACTTGGTTTCTATTTTTTGTAATAAATTCTGTTTTGGTACTGAGGCCAAAAAAGGCTAGTACTGGTGACCTTCCTTCCTTTGCTAGACTGTATCAATATTCTATAAAGAAGTACCTCAGTTACACAACTGTCCAAATTAGACATGTTCTATCACAGGGCACTCTGCTTCAGCACTGGCCTGCATTCTAGAATGCACCATAGTTCCCTCTATGCAGCAGTTGGTTGGACTTCACATGCTATTAGAAAACTCAGAAACTTACATACTGTATGTGGACATACTGTACAAGGCTCTCCGAAGCTCACTGCCATAATATGTCTCAATTCTCCTCCGGAGGTATATTGGACAGTACAATCTAAAAATAAAATATGACATTATTTTTCTTAAAGAGCAGGTTTTGAGTATGAATTGCCCCCCAACATATACAGCAGCCTACCTTCCGGTTAAGTAATTCATCCATAAAGTACAACTTTTTTCCCGGCTGCATTTCTTATAAAAATACTTGTTAAAAAGCTCCGTGAAGCTAGTAGCCAAAATGCTATCATTTCCCTACCCGAAGGCACGCACCCATGCTTGCAGGTTTTGTGACATCAGACCAAGAATGGCAGGTGGATGTGCTCCATAGACTACAATGGAGCAAATTTTGCAAGCTGTTTTGTACTTTTAAGTGCTGAATTTGAGAAAGGAAGGCCACTGCTCAACTAATAAGGTCTTTGTTAGTTGAGTGGTGGCCTTCCTTTCTCAAATTCAGCACTTAAAAGTTTAAAAACAGCTTGTAAAAATTGTCCCCATTGTAGTCTGTGGAGCACGCCCCAGTACTGTTCTTGTTCTGACATCACGAAACGTGCAAATGTGGGGAGGGTGGCTCTGGGTAAGGAAATGCTAGCGTTTTGGCTACCAGCACCATTGAGCTTTTTTATGAGTGTTTTTTATAAGAAATACAGCCTGAAAAAAATTGAACTTTATGGATGAATGTCTTAACCAGAAGGTAATCTGCCATATATGTTGTGGGGAATTCATACTCAAAACCTGCTCTTTAATGTTTCAAGGCACTCCATGTGATTTGGTGAAATGGCTCACTATGGAACAAACTGCAAGATTTGCTTAAGCTGAGTTCATCAGTCAGCCCCTATTCTTTCAAGGTATGACTTAGTCAGTTCTGCATAGATAAATGAGAATGCCAGTAAATTACCCTATAAATGTTGTTTTTGCCTAACGATTAAAACTGCACTTGTACTCATCTTTGTAAGTCTTATTTAACCTTTTTGCCTTTGTATAATTTTTTTCTAGAGTTGGATTTTGCATGTTATCTTGTGTTCCAAAATGCTGTGTGTATTTGTATCAGTCGTTGTATTATGTTGTTTGCTTTCTTACATACTGTAATGGGCATTAGTGGAGATCTATGGATCCACTGGTGTCAATAGTGTTACTTAGGGTTAGTTGGCATGGTTGTTATTTTTTTGTCAATTTGTATGAGTTGAGGGCTGTACCCCCCTCCCCCCATGCTCAACTCAAAAAACATGGGGGGGTGTGGTGGAGCCCCCAAACTGAAATAAATTGACAAAAAATACCTTACAACCATACCAACAAACCCTAAGTAGCATAACTGCCGTAGTGCACCCCATGCTAGGCTATAATAGTTTTTCACTGGTCTGTAGCGTAGTACTATGCTAATCATATAACTAATAACAGTGTCAATAGTTCTGTAATGGTAATAACTGCTATTAGTGTAAGTGGGTCTGTAGATCTCCACTTACACCCTGCAATGTTACCTGTCCTAACCAGGGCCTCCTTGTAAATGAGTATTGCTCAATGGAGCTTTTGTTCCTGGTAAATACAAAAATAAACTAGGATGTTATTTCACTGCTTGCCATGAGATATTATTGGCTATGGTGTATGTGTGTATTCATAGGTATGTAATTCATGGGTGTGATTTTTTTTTTCCATACAGAATTAATGACATCAAAAATAGGCATGGACGGCTACTGAAATACCTGACCTGAAATGGTACCTGCAGGGACCTGTAGACCACCCAAAATTACCCTAAAAATACCCTAATGAAAAATGGGTAATTGATTTGGGTCAGGTAGCTATCATCTGATTCTACTACCCTATTACCCTACCCTGACCATAACAAAAATGTAAAAGACTGTTTTTGACTGTAGGCTGTATACTATTACACTTTTTATTAGGTGCCCTATGCCCTGTCATTTATGAGGCAGGTGCAAGAAGCACAGCTGCTCTGGTTGAGACTGCTGCTGTATCAAACAATTATACCCATGGTGGGCATTGCAACGCAAATACAAGGAGTGCAGGTGTTCTGAGTGAACTGTTGCTGTTTCCAAGAAGTTATACCAATGGTGGGCATTGCTGAGGCAGGTACAAGAGGCACAGCTGCTCTTAGCAAGCCTTTTGCTGTTTCCAAAAATTGTATCAATGGCAGGCATTGCTGAGGCAGGTATGGCAGGCAAAGCTGCTGTAAGTGAGCCTGCTGCTGTTTCCAAAAATTATACGCATGGCAGGCATTGATGAGGTAAGTATGAGAGGCACAGCTGCTCTGACTGAGCCTGCTGCTGTTTCCAAAACTTTTCCCCTTAGCAGGCATTGCTGACACAGGTATGACAGGTGCAGCTGCTGTGAGTGAGCCTGCTGCTGTTTCCAAAAATTATATCCATAATGGGCATTGATGAGGCAGATGTGAGAGGTGCAGCTGTTCTGAATGAGCCTGCTAATGTTTCTAAAAATCATACCCATGGCAGGTATCGATGAGGTATATATGAGAGGCGCAGCTGCTCTGAGTGAATGGAAATTTAAATGATGCCAACACTGTCAGAAAAGTGATAAACGTGACTGTCTATGAACTGTGTGTGACCATGGCAGGATTTATGTCAGATGTCCTTTCCCTTGCTGATGACAATGATGATTGTGAAGAATTTGTAGATGTGCTAATGTCTGCACCAGAGGTGCACTCTGATGGTTCAGCAGAGTTTGACTGCTCTACATCACTTAATGGTGTTGGTCAGACAATGTCCCATTTGGTTGGCAGAAGATCTCTCCAACAGTCAATGTCTTTCCCTGAAGGTTGGATGGCTTCAATGTTCCCCTTGAAGTGGGGATCTAGCAGGGTAGCCAACACATGTCATTCTTAAACATGTCATTTATTCTCTGATCCGTTGACAATCTGAGACTCAAGTCATCTGACACCATAACAGCAGTGGTGTCTTATTTTGACTGAAAGTCTTTCTTTATCTCATCAAGAAAAATGAGAAGAAATCTTATTTGAGGAAGAATTTGACTCAGACATCACATGTGGCAGCCTCAAATGGCTCCAAGAGGTGACCAATGATTCAAGTAGACTCCAACTTTTGGAACTGAGCATGATGTCTACTTTATCTATTTGATTCTACATGGTGTAGTCATGTACAGTTTTTTTCTGTTCAAGGAGCCTTTACAACATTTAAAATTTTGAATTGCAGTGAGCTGGAACTTCCTGTTTTAATGTATGCAATGGTAAGCTGTTTAACCACTGCAGCCCCTTCAGGATGTTTTGTGCTTTCACAGAGTGGCTGAAATGCCCACATATTTTCCTAGCAAGACCTAACAGGTTTTCAACATTTCTGTTCCCATTTAAGAAATGATGGATGAGTAGATTTAAACAATGTGCAAAATGAGGTATGTGTTGGTAGTTGCCATCGCTAACAGCTTTGACTATGTTGACACCATTATCTGACACTATGAACCCTGGAGATAAGGAATACAGAGTAAGCCATTTCTGGAATTGTTTTTCCATCTCTTGCAAAATATTCACACTTCACAGCAGTGTGGTTTTCCTCAAACGTGGTGACACATAATACCGCCTGTTTCTTACTACTTACAGTAGGGTGGGGGTTATTACTTTCTGACTGAAAACTTTCCCAATGAGCTGGAACAGTCATGTAGACAATTATTTGGTTGCTGGTCTGTATATTTGTAGTTACATCAACCTGCTTCACCTCAGAGAGTTTCAGCTGCTTAATGACTTCAGTACACATCAAGTCATTCAACTGTGGAACAGCCTTTTTCCAGAAATATGCTCGATAGGGAACACTGTATCATGGTTCAATGCGGTTCATGAACTTGAGGAAACCTTTTTGGGCAACAAAAGCAAAAGGGGTTGACAACTGACCAACAGCTCTGCAATGACTCTATTTAACAGCTGGCTTGTTGGATGTTGGCAGGTAAATTTTGATCTCCTCGCAACACTTTTCTTTAATGTTAGTTGATGAGATCTTTTTAATTTTGGGGTAAATGTATTTCTAATGCCTTTTTCATGTGTAGTACTACTTTGGGATTTTCTAGTACTTGATGGTGTCAGAGAACAATCTATGTTTGTCTGGGAAGACTGCAAGGACACATCAAGAGATTCGGTGTCACTTTGTGCTCCCAGTTCATTGTCACTATGGTCACTACCACCACCGCCACCTCCACTACTGCGCATACCAACCACACTGCTCCTTGCCCTGCCCCACTCAATTGGGTGTTTTGCCTTTGCATGTTACAAGATTACTGATGTTCCAACATTTTCTGGGTTGCTACCCCAACCAATGCACTTCTAGCAGACTGCATACAGCTCGAGAGTTGTCTACAGGGCCAATGTAAAATAAATTCCACACTAAAGATTTACCTTTTTTGCTTTGTGCCATGGTGCCTGGCACTATTCCTTGCATAGTCAAGGGACCTGGTGAAAACCTTACATTGTCATTTCCTTGTTGAGATGATTGGTTCTCATTCAAAATCACTTTCTTATTCTTACATTTAGCATATGATTTTTTCTGCACTTGCCTCTCATGCCTTACAGTGGCATCCTCTCCTACCCCCTCATTGAAACTACTAAACTCATTGCCACAAGATTCAGAAGAACTGGAAGTGCTGTCATCATTATGTGGGACATAGTCTGGGCTATCCCAGTCCCCATTATCACCACCATTTCTTTCAGCATTCACTGCCTCAGCATCTGAGCTTTTATTTGAGGTGAATACTTCCTTGTATGCTGCTTGAACAGCTGTAAGTATCCTTGCACATGTGGCAAAATGTTCAGTATCCTCTATGAGTACCTCCAGTCAGTTCTTATTTATTTATTTATTTTATTTAAATTTTGGTGACCGGGTAGGCTCACTGAGACCATAATGCTCTCTTTTTCAGGGGCGACCCGGGGTTAATTACAATCAATAATACAATAAGAAGTAGTAACAATTCAAGGGAAAGTGCGCATATACAGAACTTTACTCTCAATTTATTGCTAACATGTTTTTTCGGTTCAGGACATTTAGTGCCAGTGCTGGTGATGGTATTATTGTCACTATGTTCTTCATTAGTGCTATGATTCATAATAATAATAATAATAATACTTTATTTGTATAGTGCAATTCTAAAATCCAAAGAGCTGTACATAATTAAAATACATAAAAACAACAGACAGTCCATAAAATGCTTGTGATACAGAATTCAGGTAAATCAGATAAAATAATCACTGAATGCTTGCTGAAATAGATGGGTTTTTAGGGCTGCCTTGAAGCTCTCCACAGTCCTGCACTCTCGAATCTGACAAGGTAGAGAGTTCCACAGGGTGAATATCATTGTCCCCAGATCCCCTCCAGTAAAGACACTGACAAGAATGTTTGTGGTTGCTCAATTTGGCAAATAGTTTACTGATACTCCAATTTCCATATTTACAATAAATGATCACTCTCATTGTTCTTTACACACAGTTCAACCATATTCAGAATACTTATACATATATACATCTTATCAATCACATTGTACTAATCACATTTTAGTTCTATTCCTCCCTCCCACTTTTTCCTTCTTTCCTTCTGCCCCCTAGATGTACAGCATTGGGGGGCGGCCTGTTCCTTCCTCTTTGTTGTCAAGGGGTACGAGCATACACACTGTGCTCCTGCTTCTATCCTATCACCCTGTGTCCTTTGTCGTGTTTTTCCTTTTTAAACTCCTCCCTTCTTTCCTGTCCTACTCTTCCTTTTTCCTTTCCCCCTTTTTCTGCCATCCACTTTTGGCAGTCCCAATGCAGGCCCCCTACCACTGTGCGCCACCTACCATAGTGGTCCACTGTGTTCCACCTATCACAGTGCTCCTCCTGCAACTTCCTATAGGGAGGGATGGTGGGTGAGAAATTCCTTTGGAGCAAATTTGTGACCTCCGGGTCCTGTGCAGCCCCATTTCAAGCCCCATCCTAGTCCATCCCCTTGTCCAGCCCTACCAATCCCTGCCTGCCAAACTCTATTCCCAACTCTCTCTCTCCCCTTCCCCCCATGACCTCACCAGAACACTCCCTCCCACCTCCTCAGTGACCTCATTTCCTCTCTGCCCCTGCTTACCTCCCCCCCTCGAGCTTCCAGAGCTTCCTCTACTTTCTGTCTGGGTCTTGGGACAATGTGGTCTGCCCCTTTAAGTTGGGCAAACCCTTTTTGTCCCCAGATCCCCTCCAATAAAGACACCAACAAGAATGTTTGTGGTTGCTCAGTTTGGCAAATAGTTTACTGATACTCCAATTTCCATATTTACAATAAATGATCACTCTCATTGTCCTTTACACACAGTTCAACCATATTCATAATACTTATACATATATACATTGTATCAATCACATTGTATTAATCACATTCTTGTTCTATTCCTCCCTCCCATTTTTTCCCTCTTTCCTTCTGCCCCCCAGATGTACATCATGGGGGGGGCCCTGTTACTTCCTCTTTGTTGTCAAGGGGTACGAGCGTACACACCGTTCCCCTGCTTCTATCCTATCACCCTGTGTCCTTTGTCATGTTTTTCCTTTTTAAACTGCTCCCTTCTTTCCTGTCTTTCTCTTCCTTTTTCCACTAGTCCACCTCCAGCTTGCGATAGGCGGTGGACTCCCCCCCCCTCCCTCCAATCCCCCTTTCCATTTTTCTATATCTTCTCGCTGCCTTTGTCAGAACCCTTTGCCTCATCTGCAGCTCAATGGCATTAGACTTTTCTTGGTTAAGTAGTGCTAGCCCCAGGTCTGAGAGATGCAACCCGTCTCCCCGGAAATATTCATCTACCCGTTCCTGAATTGCGTGGTGAATTACCACTCCCCTCTGGGCCTCGAATAACCTGCCCGCCCATGCATTCATCCTCTTCCTAGCCCTGTCCATACCCTTGTGACTCTCCTCATTGTGCCACACCCTCTGAGGGGTTATGTTTGACCAGGCCAATGTCACTTCCAGCCACCATTGTTTAATTGTCTCCACATCCTTTTTATGTGGTAAAATAAGTCCAGCCATGGCCGTGTCCCCAAGTCATTGCCACCCAGGTGTATGATGATGAGGTCTGGTCTCCCATGGACCTTCCCGTCTTCCCTTAGTTCTGGCAATAACTGCGCACACTTCATCCCCCTTTGACCGTTCCACCTCAAATGGATGGCATCACTATTCAGGTACAGCTGTTTGCCCCCTTGTCTCCTGGCTGCCCACTTCTCTGCCCAGTAGATAAACGAATGTCCACAAATCCATGTCTCTAGTCAGCTATCACGTTTTCCACACCATCGATGTGCTTAGCCCTGAATGACATATTCAGAGCTAGTCCTAAACACACCATCCTCCTTAAGACCCTCGTCACCCTCTCTGACCTGGTCTGCTTTTTGTTTAACACCTTGACCACTACCTGATTATCGCTCCAAAACATGACCTGCCTGTTCCTAAGCTCTCTCTCCCAGGCTACCATTGCCACCCATATGGGAAATATTTCTAGGAATGTGATGTCCTTCAACACTTTCCCTGTAACCCATTATTCAGGCCAAGGTTCCAAGAACCACTTACCCTGGAAGTAACCTCCCATTCCTACCCCCCCCGCTGCATCTATATAAAGCTGCAGGTCTGTGTTATAAAGCCAGTCATCTTGCCAGAATGTCTGCCCATTATACACCTACAGGAAGTGCTCCCACACTGCCATGTCCTCTCTGGTACCCTTATTTATGTCTATCCAGTGATGAGGCTGCTTTGCCCCTCCCATTGCCCATGCGAGCTGCCATGTAAATGTGCACCCTGACACAATGGCCCTACATGCGAAGTTCAAATGCCCCATTAGCCACTGCATCTGCTGGAGCTATACCCTCCTGCCCCCACCGACCTGCCCTAATGACACCTGCAGTTTCTTGACCTTCTGCTCTGGTAACCGGTAAAACTCTTGTACCATGTCCAATTCTAAAGCCAAAAACTCTATCTTTTGGAGTGGTCACTCTGTTTTGTCTTCAGCTAGCGGCATCCCAACTCCTGGTATAAAGACTTGAAGTCCCCCAGCATCCCGCCTGTCTCTTTTTTGCCTTCCCCTATGAACAAGAAGTTGTCGAGGTAATGCACCACTATCCGGTATCCAAACCATGTCTGGAACAGCCATTGCAACCAGGTACTAAACATTTCAAATGTGGCGCATGCTATCGGGCACCCCATCGGCATGGCCTTGTCAAAGTAGTACCCCCCCCGTCTACCTGGAAACTTAAAAGATCCCAATCCGCCGCCCATACTGGTAGTAGCCGGAATGCAGATTCTATATCCGTCTTGGCCAGCCACGCCTCCTGCTTAGTCCTAATGAGTTGCACTGCCTCTTCCAAAGTAGCATAGGTAACCCAGCTGTCTTCTTCTCCTATGGCATCATTAACGGAGTCCCCTTCTGGGTATGAAAGGTGGTGTATCACCCTATACTCACCCGGCTGTGTTTTGGGGACCAATCCCAGCAGAGATACCTGCAGTTTTGGCAGCGGGGGTGATTCGAATGGGCCTTCCACCCATCCTGCTGCTACCTCTCTTTGAATTAAGCATGCCAGCAGTGCACTTTTCTCTTGAGTAGACTTGAGGTTCTTTGCCCTTGTCCTCTTTCAAACACCAGCGAAACTTTAAATTAAATCCTGACTGAAAACCTGCCCCCAGCTCCTTGGCTGCCACCTGGTCAGGGTAGCCCATCAAATCCTCCTGAATTGCTGCCCCCTTGATTGGTGTCCGCGCCATACTAAACTTGCTCCTCGAAACCTCAGTTGTCCTGATACTGGGTCTGGTAGGAGTGTCCCCTCCCTCCCCTGCTTGCCTGACCTCTGTTTCCCTTCCCCCACTGCTGGCCCTGAAATGCCCCCTGGTTGGCCCAAAAGGGCTGTTGATACCCATGATCCTGTCCCCCAGTGCTCTTTTCTCAGTTGTATCTGCACTTTGCCGCTGAATGGTGCCCCCCACATTTTGAGTAGACATGTCGGAATCGACAATTAGACCATGAACAAAATGCCCAATTGTACCCCCAACATGCCTTCAACACTGTTCCGCCTCTCCTTTCC
This sequence comes from Neoceratodus forsteri, assembly GCA_016271365.2. NCBI lineage: Eukaryota > Metazoa > Chordata > Ceratodontiformes > Ceratodontidae > Neoceratodus > Neoceratodus forsteri. The sequence continues at coordinate 298,049,414 of CM057452.1, read as the reverse complement.
CCTTCTGCCTCCTTGTCTGTTGGCCCCGCATAAATCTCTAAACAAAGGTCTATCTACCATGCATCCCATTTTATGTCCCTGAAATGCGCCATCCTCTTTCTGAATTTCTCGTCGTATCTCAGCCAACTATGCCCCCCTTTTTTGTACGTGTTCTTGATGATCAGAGAATAAGTCAAAAGTGAGGTTGCCAACTCCGGCTTCTTCTCAATGGCGATGGCCATGAAATTAGTAAAGCCCGTGGCCCAGATGTCCCAGGTCTTCCCTTTGCCTGACTTGTCCTCTTCTCCCTTGCCTAATAACATCTTTGCTGCCACCATATCCTTCTTTTCAAAACTGTCCTTTTCTTCAAACTTGTCCATGTTGTCCACATCACTAATGCGAAGATGTCAACATATTCCCCTTTCCACATTTTCTCCATTATGGCCATTGGCATGTGATCAAATAGCCTGACCCCCATTCCTCCCACCTGTCCCTGTCCCTTTTATTTCACCTAATGCTTTCTCCAATTGCCCCAGCCCATTCTCCCCCATGCTTTTTGGCATCTGCTCCACATATTTCTTTACACTGCTTTCTAGGGTCACCACTGGATTACCTGAGGGGCTTGGTTGCTGGACACTGGGCCCTGGAGAGGGGTCTCCTGGTGTCAGCGTAGGCCCCAACGGCAGCAGCATCAGTCTTGGCACTAGCGGCGGGCCAGTGGGAGAGGGCTCTGGCTCCAGTGTGGGCAGGGGCAGGAGGAGGTTCTGGTATTGAGTTAATAGGAGGTAGACCTCGAGGAGTCACCGGTGCTGGCACCGGCTCCTCAGGCCTAGGCTTCAGCACCCGTGGTCGCTTTGGTGCCCTCCTTTCCTTCCTCTGTCCCTTCCCTTGCCTCCCTTTCCTCTTAGTGCCTTGGTCACCCCCATCTGGCTCCGCCACCTCCAGTAGCCAGTTGGCCTTCTCCACCAGGTCCATGACTGCTCGATAGCACTCCTCCTTGTTAGGCTTCCCTCTGTTTGGTGCCATCTTCTTGGATACCTACTAACAAAAGATAATCATCATAACCATATTTTTTATTTATTTCTTTGCTCCCCCAGACCCTTCCCCTTTGTTTCCTCATGCCTCTGCCCCTCTTCTGTTAACCCCTTCCGAATCTGTCTTGTACTGGTTTTATTCCCATTCATCATGAAGCTGTGGCGGTGTCCCACTCCTCCTGCCAATCCGATGAAGCTGCTATCTTCATTTTGCCCGCACCTGCTTGGACCCTCAGCACCTGTACATGGTTGGAATAAACTTTGAGGGCAGTATCTTCTTCCCTCTTGTAAATCCCCAGGCACCCAAGCAACAGGAAACAAAAAACAGACTTTTTAAACTTTGTATGCACCCAAGGCCTGCCACCTTTCCTTTTTTTTTATTAACAACTCTATCCACTCTACACGTGTTACAATCCTTTGTACTTGAGTCCAAGCTTATGCCCTTATGCCCTTGCAGCCTCAGACTCCAACCACCGCTTTACCTACTTAATTATTCATTTATTTTTTATTTATTCCATTACTAGTATTGATTGTATTGTCCACAATGCCAGAAACGAGGGTTGTATCCTCCTACTACAACTCCCCTGCATGTTAGTCGCCGAGTTGTATAGCCAACACAAACATCTCTTAAATCCTTTGCATTCTAACTGTGCTGCCATAATTGCCTTTTATTTCCTTATCCTTGTACCCTAAGCATCTTACAGTCTGCTGGCCCCCCCAGGTCTTCTACCCGCATGGTGATGACATCAGACGCCATCCCACGCAGTAGTCCCAGGCTACTAGCTCGCCCTGCTCGTTTTCCCCCAGTGTGCCCCGGTGCCTTTCAGTTCAGCCCTCACCAGGTTTAAATCCACCACTTTAAGCTTTGCAAGCAAACGTCCCAACCGCTACACTACAGGACATAGCCAATTCCCCAAGTTCCCCTGATCGCCGCTCTCCTCTGGTGCTGTACCCTCACTCGAGGTGCCTGCTCTTGGTCACATGGCTCAGTTCCCTCGCCTATCTCTAGTTGCTGCCTCAGCCGCTAAACCGGACTGTGCACCCACACTGGTTCTTCCAGCAGCAACCTCTCAGCAAAAACTCTCTCTCAAAGACCAGCCACGTCGTTGCCTTTCATCCTTCCACAACTGGGACACTCGAGTGCCCATCAGCTGCCACATCTCCCGACTGCTCTCATGAAACACTAAAAAACTCCCCGCTAGCTCTTAACCTAAGCCCTGTGCTTCACCTGCCGGTATCTCACCTGCTAGCCCTGGAATACAAGATTTTTTCACAGCGTCCTCACCCGCTTTATCATCTCCTTGTTCCACCTGCTGATAATATCAGAAACCAAACACTCTGTTACCTTACCTCTGTGCAGTCCTGATTTAACCCCTTACAGATCTTCTTTCCAACGGTTTGGTTTTACCACGATACTTACTGTTGCTGGTGTATTATTTTTACTTTATCTACTTTATCTGTCTGCTGTATAAAATTATATAACTCCAAATGTCTATAAAATCAAAATCCCACAAGCTGAACTTTTTGCTGAACTGATGTGCTTCCAAAGCTAAATTCCTTTGGAGCAAATTTGTGACCTCCTGCTCCTGTGTAGCCCTTTTCAAGCCCCATTCTAGCCCGGCTCCTTGCCCAGCCCTACCAATCCCTACCTGCCAAACTCTATCCCCAACTCTCTCTCTCTCTCCTTCCCCCCCATGACCTCACCAGGACACTCCCCCCCTCAGTGACCTCATTTCCTCTCCCCCTGCTTACCTCCCCCCTGCGACTCCACTACTCCCTGACTGGGTCTTGGGACAATGTGATCTGCCCCTTTAAGTTGGCAAACTCTCTTTCTCATTAACAGTTGCATGTACGGTTGCACTGTGCTTCCACATAGATACATAGATACATAGACAGTGTCAGCAGATAAGGGCCTATGGCCCACCCAGTCTGCCCATTTGAGCTTGTAAGTTCAGTTTATGTTTTCCTAGAAGTCTGTTGCCCCTTACCCCTGACCTCCAGAATTCCTTTATGTCTATCCCATGCATTCTTAAATCCCGTGATTGTTTCAGCCCCCACCACTTCCTCTGGCAGGGTGTTCCACTTGTCCACCACCCATTCTGTGAAGAAATTCTTCCTCACGTTTCCTCTGAATCATCCTCCCCTCCAACTTCATCCCATGCCCTCTAGTCCTGGAACATCTTTTTCACTTAAAAATAGTGTATTCCTGCACCCTGTTCCTCCCTGTAAGATACTTGCATGTCTCTATCATATCCCCTTCTCTCCTTCCTCTCCTCCAGGGAGTACATATTCAGTTCCTTCAACCTGTCCTCATAGGACTTGTGATGCAATCCATGTACCATCTTTGTTGCCCTCCTCTGAACCTTCTCTACCCTGTCTATGTCCTTAGGTAGGTAAGGTCTCCAGAACTGTACACTGCACTCCAGGTGGGGCCTCACTAGTGTCTTGTATAGTGGAATTATGACCTCCCTTTTCCTGCTGGTGATGCCCCTGCCTATGCATCCCAGCATCCTATTTGCTTTACTAGACTTACCCTACTAGACCTTTTAGTAGACTTACACTGGGAAATACGAGGCATAGTAGACACAGCTATGAAAGATTATTGTTTCACTAACTGCTGGACAGTATAGCTGACTATGTCACAGTAATAAATGACAAGGCACAGGGGCACCTAACAAATGGTGTACATAATACAGCCATAAAAGGCTTTCACTATGCAGTAGAGACAGACAGTGAAGCTATGTCACAGTAATAAATGTACTCAAGATGGGCACCTAACAGTGTGAGACAGCCGTAAAAGGCTTTCACTATGCTGCACAGACAGAAAGTGTAGCTTTGTCACAGTAATAAAATGCCAGGGGCTCAGGAGGCATCTAACAGTGTGATACAGCCATAAAAGGCTTTCACAGTGCTGCAGAGACAGACAGTGAAGCTATGTCACAGTAATAAATATGCCCAAGACTGGCACCTAACAGTGTGAGGCAGCCATAAAAGGCTTTCACTATGTTGCACAGACAGACAGACAGTGTAGCTATGTCACAGTAATACACTGGCTCAGGGGCACCCAACAAACAGTGTGACACAGCCATAAAAGGCTTTCACTATGCTGCAGACAGTGTATAACTAGCTATGTCAGAGTAATAAAATGACAGGGGCTCGGGGCACCTAACAGACAGTGTACACTTTAATTACAAAACAACTACCCAGTGCCTTCTGTATTTGTCTATGTCTTATCCCCCATCTTCCTTCTCTATTCTGTCCCCAGTCCCAAGAACCACCTCCCGACTGAGGTCAGCCTGACCCCCTCCCCCTGGCTAAGATCATTTCTAAGTCCCTCACTGTTTCTCCCTGTCCCTTTACTCCTTATAGTGCAGGTTAATTAACTAGTTCAAAATAAAACTGTTTTTGAACTTTTTCATCTTTATGTCTTTCCCCACCTTTCTTCTCTGTTGTCTCCCCAGTCCCCAGCACCACCTCCTTGACTGAGGCTGGCAAGATCTGCCTCCCCATGGCTGAGATAGTTTCTCAGTCATCCACTATTTCTCCTTGTCCCTTTGCTCCTTGACAAAGTGTAGGTTAAGTAAAATAAAAAAAGGGTTTTTCATATTTTTTTATCAACAGTTCAGCGATTTGTGCTGCAGAGTGAGTGCCCACACAGAGCTGCTTTCACACACCACAACGCACACAAACAGACTACTGCTGGCTGGATTCCATGCAGCAGGTGGAGCATAGACATCACTGATCAATCAGGTATCAGCCTTGTGACATGTGCTCCCATTCTGCTGCAAGTTCGTGAAGGACCCCACATGCTGCCCCAATGCCTATTTCCAAGTCCTTTACCCATTAGCCATTACCTGTGTCAAATTACCTGACCTGAGAATTAAACTGTCATGTTGTGTAGGGTAGTACTTTACCTGAACTACCGTACCTGGACAAAAATAGGTGATACCCGCACTACCCAACCCAGCTATCCGGCAGGTAGCCCAAGCCTAATCAAAAACTCATAATACAATCACTCTGACATCAGAAAGTCATAAAATACTATCATTCTGACATCAGATTAATGGTATTATGAAATGGAATGTTTGGAGTGTTCCATATATTACAAAAAATAATGGATATGAAACCAGCAACAACTAAGCTTATCATTCCAGTTTGGAATTCTGGTGGCATAAACCACTCAAGCTTTGCTCTGATAATTTATGATGTCACCAGAATCTCTCAATGGAATTACAGGCGTATAATAACTTGTATGAAACCCAGGTTATAATTCACCATTATAACCCACAGGTTATAATGGCGAACATGTGCCAGGTTTCTTTCACTCTGCACATGCGCCAGCTGTGCTCTTGCTATTCTCTGCACCATCCCCAATCCTCAGCGCTGTACAGTTTGCCAACACTCCCAGTTGGTGGTAAGTTCTTTTTTTCTTTTTTCAACAAAAATATTTACTGGCCATACCATTGGGAATTAAAAAAAAAGTAAACATTAGGTTCCTTCAAGAGCCACTACGGATGGACCACGCTGAAACCCCACTGGTCTGTGGCACGACTCCATGGGGTTATCCATTTATGTTATCTAATTGTTGTGGCGAGAAAACATTCCCCAACAATTATATAAAATAAAGGCTGGGTAGGGGTGTAAAACTCAAATTTTACACACACCATCAGGGTGGGATGCTTTAATAAACCCCTCGAGCTTCGGTCTTGGGGTTTATGTGGCATCTCACCCTTCGAGGGGGTAAAATTTCATTTTAACCCCCTACCCAGCCATTAGTCTATATGTTATTGAAGATTTTCTGTCTATTAGTCTATGTGTTACTAAGTCTTCTATTATGTGAATGTCTTCCATGAGTTCTTTGGGTAATAGAAATGAAAAGTGAAGCTCCTGGTTCTAACTCACAAAGAACACAATGAAGGGCATTACGAGAGACTGGGTAAACACATACTATAACCACATATTATAAATAATATTTATTATTTTAAAAAGGAAAGCAGTTTCATTTTAAAATTAAGACAATTTTACAAAACTAGACACACACCTCTTACAAGTAAAAATGAGTATTCCAACTGACTTTGACATTTCAGAATTGTCTGGCATTTTAACCAATACTCTTAATAAAATAACATAGAAACACAGAAGTTGTTGGCAGATAAAGACCTCTTGGCCCACCTAGTCTGCTCTAAATTCCCTACCTACTGTGATACCGCAGACCCTACTCAATCTCCAGCCTTACCCACCAGCTCTATTACTATGGTCCCCTTGTGTCTATCCCTAACCATTTGCAGTCTCCTGCCAAAACTGGCAACTCATAGATTGGGAGGACGAATCTTGCTTCTGATACTGCTATTATGCTTATATGGGGTATCTACTTCTGTTCCAATCAACAACTGCTGTGGAGAGAATACCTCACAACACAATGACTTTACTTTCTCCAACCAAGTTGCCGAAACACAACATGTGCATGCTTACACCACCCTTATCCTTCTGAAGGGTTGTACCTACAACTCGTTTCGTATGCTCAGAAAATACAAAATGACACAACTGGTTCATCTCCCATTCCACACTGCTAAACTGTGGTTTCTCCTACTCCTCATCATCCTATTGTCATGGGATGTAGAACTTAACCCTGTCCCCTCTATCCACCAGTCTCCACTGACCTTTCGGCTGTCTCAGGAAAAGGGCTTCTCATTACCCATATGAATAGTAGGAGCATTACCAGGCACTTTGCTGATCTCGAGGCCTGGATGAAAGTGTACAATCCTGACCCACTGTGCCTATCTGAAACATGGCTCAAGCCTCACATTCCAAACACATTATGTTCCTTGCCAATTATTCCTTGATATGGAGAGATAGGCCTTCCCCAAAACGTGGAGGGGGAGTCACTATCCTCTATAAAAACCATCTTGATGTTACGGTCTGCCCACCCACTGGCTCATCCTCAGTCTGTGAGTCCCTACACACAACCATTGCACTTGGTGCAAAAAAACTCCACATTATCTGCGCCTATAACCCATCCACTGGAGGTATCACAGGTCTTCAGGATTCACTTAATCAAACCATCACAAACGCAAAAAGCAAAACGAGGTCATAATCTTAGGTGACTTTAACCTAAACTGGCTGGGACCAACTCACAACACACTGCTGACACTAATACAGAGCTATAACCTGCACCAGATCTTAACTGAACCCACTAGAACCACCCCTTCTCTAACTACCTCCACCCTCATAGACTGGGTACTGGTAAATCGCCTTGACCATGTGCAAACTGCAGGCATCTTGGCAGATGCTATCACAGACCACTTCCCCACTTTCTGTGCATGGAGCCCGGAGACTGCTTCCCCACCTCCTCCACTCTACATCACAATTACCAACTTTGCCAAACTGGACGTAGAAGCTTTCCTCTGTGATGTATCCTGTATCAACTGGTTTGACATCTATCACTCCCATGATGTTCAAATAGCCCTTGATATCTTCACTGCACCACCCCAGCCACCTGGAATTCCCTCCTTCCTGCCCTGAGGTAGGCTAACTCCCACCCAATCTTCAAAAAATAACTACATCACCACCTTTCCCGGGACCCCTGCTCATGCTTTGATCCCACTTAATGCCTCACAGCTAACCACCCTATTTCGCCCAAGACACTGCTACACTTCTAAACAAGCTTTGCTATAAAATGTCTTTATAGCTGCCACTTAGCCCAGTTTCAGTTATTTGCATGTACTAATGTCACGTTTGTCATCTCTGCATAGCTATATGTATTATCTCGAGTACTGTCTGACTTGATCTGTATTCTAACCTACCTGTATTATATACTATGTACCTGTACTATATACTATGTATTGTACAATCTCATCTCATTTTATGTATGTATTCTCCCAGGTCGTGCCTGAAAATAGTCAACTTTGGCTAGCGCACCTAACCCAGTTAACAAAAACTAAATAAATAAATGCTTGAATCCTGGTACCATTTTATTTATTTTTATTTTATTGAGTATTCGGAAAGTACCTTTGAGTCAAAGACTCTTTTTCGAAGGTTCCACGTCAGTACAGGTAGATACAGTAGGAGAAAACAGTACAGATCAAATCGAAAGCGGAGACAAAAACTGGAAAGCACTATTACTATACATACAATTAAACATCCGTCATTTAGGTACAGGTATTAATATTACTAGACACAGATTCAATACATTTGCAGAAGTAGTAATACAAAGTAGTCAGGTAGTACACTTTTAGTACCCACCACCTCCACTGGGAGGCCATTTCAGGCATCCACTACCCTTTCCGTGAAGAAGTATTTCCTCAAATCCTATCTGAGTCTCCCCCCTCCAGCTTCATGTTATGACCCCTTGTCCTTTAGGCATCTGTTTCTATGTAAAATGCTACCCTCCTGTATCTTGTTAATACCTTTGAGGTATTTGAATGTTTCTATCATGACTCCCTTTCCCTCCTTTCCTCTAGAGAGTACATGTTTAATTCCTTGAATCTTTACTTATAGGGCTTTTGTTGCAGGCCATGCACCATTTTGTTTTCCCTCTTCTGTACCCCCTCCACCTGACCTATGTCTTTCAGGAGATGGGGCCTCCAGTTCTGGATACAGTACTCTGGGGAAGGGGGCACTATCTGTCTATACAGGGGTAACACTACCTCCCTCTTTCTGCTAGTGATACCCCTCCCTAAGCACAAAAGCATTCTGCTAGCTTTTCCCAGTGCCTTATCACACTGCTTTGCTGCCTTCAGGTCAGCAAATATGATGACCCCCCCAGGTCCCTTTCCTGTTTTGTGGTTGCCAACACCTCCCGACCCAATTGTCATATTGCCCTTGGGTTTCTCTGCCCCATGTGCATCATTTTGCATTTTCTAGCACTGAAGCCCATTTGCCAAACCATTGACCAGTCTTCCAGCTTTTTCAGATCATTCCTCATTTCCTCCCCCGGCATGTCCACTCTGTTGCAGATTGTTGTGCCATCCTCAAACAGGCATACTTTGCCTTCCAGCACTCCTGCAGTCACTAATAAAGACATTGATGAGGACCAGGCTCTGTACTGACCCCTGTGGCACCCTGCTGGCTACTGTGCCTTCTTCAGAGTGAACCCCATTTACCATCACCCTCTGACACCTGTTTCTTAAACAACTTTGTACCCATTTTATTACTTTTGGACCCACTCCACAGCTGCCCAGTTTGTTTAGCAGTCTTCAATGTAGAATGGTGTTGAAGGCCTTATTGAAATTTGGGTAGGCCACATCCTCCACCCCTCTCTGATCGACTTCACTGGTCACCCAATCAAAGGACTCGATTAGTTTTGTTTGGCAAGATCTCCCCCCGTGAACCCATGCTGCCTCAGATACTATAAGCCACTGGTCTCAAGGTATTGTCCAAACCTTTCCTTCAGTAGTGTTTTCATTACTTTGCCCACCACTGCAGTCAGGCTGACAGGTCTGTAGTTTCTTGCCTCCTCCCTGTTACCACTTTTGTGAAGTGGGACCACATACAGTATGCCCTCTTCCAGTCCCCCAGAACTTCCCCCGCATCTAGTGATAGGTTGAACAGGGCTGTCAGAAGTGCAGCCAGTTCAGATTTTGGCTTTAGTTATCCTTTCCTTCATAAATACTAAAGAAAAGTACTTATTCAATATGTTCGCTTTTTTCTGGTCCTCTTCCACACAAACACCTCCTTTTCCTTATAGCCTTTTACTATTCCTCCCTTGTTCTTCCTCTTTTCTCTTGTATACCTAAAGAATGTTTTATCCCCCTTTTTTTCATGACTTGGCAATATTGTCCTCCATTTGTGCCTCTGTGTTCATAACTGCTGTCATTGCTTCTCTTTGTTTCTCCTGATAACCCTCCCTATCCTCTTTCTTCTGCATGGACTTCTACGTTCTAAATGCCAGCTTCTTTGCCTTTACTTTCTCCACTACTTCCTTAAAGAACCATAGTGGTCTCTTTTTTCTCTTGCCTTTTTAACCTGCCTGACACAGAGGTTTGTTACTTCCTCAATATCCTCCTTTATTTTTGTTCACTGTTCCTCAATTCCATCCAGTTTCCCTATCCCTGCTACGGCTTCCCTGAGGAATTCTTCTATTTTCTTGAAATTGGCCATCTTGAAGTCCAGGACCCTCATTTTAGTGTGGTTTGATTCTGGCCCAGCTCTTATATTAAACCACACCATATGATGATTACTGGTCTGCAGGTGGCTACCCACCATGATGTCAGCAACACTGTCCCCATTTGATAGTACCAGGTCCAGTACCCCCCACCTCTCGAGTGGGTTCCTTAAAGGGACAGTAAACATTTCAGGGTTCATTCAAATTGTGAAAGCCCATGAAAAGATATTTCAAACAAGGCACTGGACTTCCTTGTAGGTGTCAGGAGTCCTGAGATATGACTATCAAATTAGTAAATAAAAACAAGACTGCAGCCATTTTAAGACAGGAATTGATGTCACTGAGGGGCAAGCTGTATGTTGTTAATTACAGGTTGCCCCTCAGTGACATCACTGTTGGTCTCATGATTCAATGAAATGGATGCTGCCTTGTTTTGATTTACAGATGATTTAGATATTCATAACGCTGGACTCATGACACCTACAGGTAAGCTCAATAACTCATTTGAATGATTTTTGTTTGTGCTTTCACAATCTGAGTGATCCCTGCAATGTTTATCATCCCTTTAACTAGTTGCCTGAGAAATGTCCCCTGCAGGGAGTCTATGATGCACCTACTTTTAACTATAAAATAATTAGAAAAAACAGAATATGTAGAAATCCAGTGATTTCTGAATAGCAAGAAAGATGGTAAAATTTGCAATCTAAACTCAGCAGGTTCTGTTTTTAAGATTTGGGAAATCAAGTTCATAGAAGGCAAACTACAAGAAAGTGAAATGAGGCCAAAGGCTAAAGATAACCAATTAATAGTACTTACAATGTTTGCCAAATAAATGATTTATTCTCCCAAACTCAAACTTCCCCTCAAATTGGAACTAAAAGGTATTCTTGGAAAGCTGTGAATTACCTGCCCAAGTGTTCTCTGTGTTCAGATTAAAGTGAAAGGAATGATTAGTCTCACTTTGAAGCTGTCTGATCCTATTGGGTTGAAATGTACTGACAAGACTCTGAGTGACACTGTCACAGCCTGTACTGCACCTGACCTTGGAAAGTTATGTCTTTGCCTGCAATTAAAAGGCAAATGGGAACAGAACCAGTTCCATTTGACAGTGCTGTTCACTCATCCTAAAGACCTCTGGTGCACAGGCATAAATAAAATACTTTGGATGAGTCACCCTAATGAATTAGCCATATGAGCTCTCTGGAACTTGACTGGATAGACACTTCATACATGCGGAATGCAAGAATTTGATATGCAAATGCTGCTACAGACAGATTCCAGGTGTAAATTTACAGCAAAGCAGGCATTCCTCAGAAAAGTTCTATAATAACTCTCTTGAGTTGGTGAGCAGATTTTGCAAGATATTTTTCCCTTTTAAACTTTAAGTGGTGATTCAAAACATTTCTTTTTGCCAGATTAACAGCACTAGGGACTGAAGCCGTTTGTTTATCCACTTCACTGGTACAGTAAGGGTGGACACAGTGCAAGCTTCAGTGAACTGTCCTGTCAATGTGCCTCAACCCAGTCATGAAGGATCCACCAAGTACTGTAAATAAAAGAGTAGGTCATATTGCAAGCACATTCAGTCCTTAGCCTCTCATGTGAGACTGCCAGGAAGGGTGCCAATTTGTGTCAGTTACTTTAATAGTTTAATGATGTGGACACCTGTCATCTTGAAGATAGTCTGAAATCTCCGGAACTTATTTTGCATAGACCTCTGAAGAGACATCACATCATAATGGCTTTCGATCACAACAGGACCTGGGCCAAATTCAATCCAGTGACCTAAAGACTCTTTAACCCACTACTAATCCAGTTAACCTTTCAGTCCTCTGCAAATAATGCTTTGTATGCAAACAACCTTCATGAAAACACTATTTGGTGTGTCTTTTTTAAATTTAAATGTGTTCACCCCTTTGCTTCTCCTGGCAGGCATGGCTCAGCTACAGTATTCTGTCTTCCCCTTGCCACCCCAATTCTGTTCTGGTCCAGCAGTCCATGACTTCCCCACATGGCAGACCCACTTACCTAAAGACTAGGGGACTGATTCCAAGACATATGGTGCAAGTCACTGGCACTTGTGAGTTGCACCATATGCCAATATGCCAGGGACCCTGCGCACAATTCCAGAACAGGCAGGGTCCCTGGCGGCTATGTCCTGTGATTTGTGGCACCCCAGGCAGTGTATCAAAGGGAGGGCACACCACAGCAGGGTGCCACAAGCCACAGCAATGCCCTCTGATAGAGTGCAGGACCCCTCCCCTGTAGCCCCAAATGCACAGCCCCCCAAAGCCCATTCCCTAAGAATAGCCCCACAGGGCAGATCATATCCCCACCATCTCTAGGCCCTGATCCATGATCACCAGCTCACCGAGAATATCATAACAGCCATGCCATTTTATTCCCTGGTAGTCTGGTGGCCCCCACCCAGGGCGCAGTCCACCCCAGACCCCCACACACACCCATTCCACTCTAGTCACACTGAGTACTTCACTCTCACCTCCATGGCCAGCCACCCACTGAGCTCCTCAGAGTGTATACTACTGTATACAGTATGTGCTCAATCACTTATTGAGCATGTGCCATATACGGTAGTATGCACTCAAAGGGAGCTCAGTCGCAGCTGGCTGTGGAGGTGAGAGGTGGGTTGTGCCAGTAGCTGACTGGGAATAGGTGTGGGGGGGTGGACTGACACTGCCATGTGAGGGGTGGGGGCCACTAAACTACCAGGGAGTAGGTGGCATGGCTGTCATGAAATCTGTGGTAAGCTGGTAATAGCGGATTGGGACTTGGGGATGGTGGGGACATGATCTGCCATGCGGGACACTATTTGAGTATGGTGGGAGAACATGATCTGCCCTGCAGGGCAATTCTTGGGGATCGGGACTTGGAGGTGCTGGCAGACCATGGAGGGCTTTACGGGGCAGGTTCCGATGGGGATTGGTGGGGGGGGGGCTTATGTGGGAATGTGAGGAGGTGGCTGTTGGGTGCACATGGCACAGTGGTGCACCCCCAGTGGATGTAATGTACACTTAGACCAGCTAATAGCTGGTCTACCTGTAGTTAGACCAATGTCTTCCAGGGGTTATCTTGGAATAGCACGTGTTGTTCTGACAGCCACCCTTTCAGAATAGGGCATAACAGTTGCCATAAACCCCCTTGCACCATGTCGCAGGGGGTTTACAGTGTACCTAGTGGCGTAGGACACCTTGGTGCAGTCATTCTGAGACATGTTGCAGGCTGCCTTTTGGAATACTGAATGTCGTTACTCATGACGCAAAGTGCTACTTGTGCCATTTTGTTTGGCACAAGTCACTTTGCGTCATGCGTAACCATTCTGGAATTGGGACAAGGTGTTTAAATGGAGATCTGTTCCAGTCTGACCCAAGGTTAGCATTGGGTTGTGCCCCCTCCTCTCTCTGACCCAACCTTCTGTTGCCTCTGCTCTCCCTTGCCACCCTTAGAAACCTAGAAACATAGAAATTGTCAGCAGAAAAGGACTGCTTGGCCCACCCAATCTGCCCAGATATTTCTTGCCTATTATGTCCCCACTTACCCTACCTTGTCTCCATTGACCCTCCCTCTGCATATTTACCAATATTGCCTTATGCCAATCCCATGCATGTTTGAACCCCCCATTGGTTTTGCTCCCACCATCTCTGCTGGCAGACTGTTCCAGGCATCCAAGGACAAAAACCTGTGCACACCACTGCAGCCAAAGGTGCAAGCCATTTTCAACCACAGATGAAATACAATCAGAAAACACTTAAAGGGTGCACACAGCGACTTAAACTGAAGAAAAACATGAAACACTATTTTATTCCAGACTCACACGGATGCCAAATACCCCTATGCAGCACCTGCCCCCTCACCTATTTACTGATATTTCCTTATGCCAGTCCATGCATATTTGAAGCCCCCCACTGTTTTCACTCCCACCATCTCTGCTGGAAGACTGTTCCAATAGCTACCATTCTTCTTCACGTCAGTCTTAAAGTCTCTCCTCCCAACTTCATGGCATGCCTTCCTGTTCTGGTGCACTTCCTCATTTGAAGTAGACTCCCCTGATGTACCCTATTCACCGCTGTGATGTATTTGTAGGTCTGTATAATGTCCACCCTCTACCTTCTGTCTTCTAGGGTGTATGTGTTGAGATCCCTCAGTATCTCCCTATAGGGCATTTGATGTAACCCCTGCACCATTTTAGCTGCCCTCCTCTGAACTGCCTCCACATTTTCTATGCCCTTTCTGAGATGTGGCCTACAAAGCTGGACACAGTACTCCTGATGGGGTCTCACCAGTGAGTGATACACTTTCCTGCTCCTGCTGGTGACATTTCTCCCTGTTCACTCCAGCATCCCACCAGCTGTGCTGTGCCTTTTCACACTGCCCCACCACTTTAAGGTCAGCAGATATACTAATGTCAAGGTCTCTTTTCTACTTAGTGACTCCCCCCCCTCCCCAATTTCATGCTCAGCTCCTTTGTGCCCTAGGTGCATGATTCTGCACTTTTGGCATTGAACCCTAGCTGCCATACACTCAATCACTCCCTGAGTTTTCTAAGGTTATTGCTCATTCTCTCTAGCCACTCCTGGATATCCGGCTTAATACAGATTTGAGTGTCATCTGCAAAATAGCATACATTCCCTTTCAGTTCTTCTACAATGTCACTTATGAAGACTTTGAAGAGGACTGGTCCCAGTACTGAGCTCTGCGGCACACCGCTAGTCACTCTCCCCTCATTAGAGAGTGTGTGCCATTTACCATCACTCTCTGTCATCTATCCATTAGCCAGTTTTTCACCCAGTTTATTACTTTGGATCCCACCTCAGACTGCCAGTTTCTTTATCAGTCTCCTACAGTATGTGGGACCATGCAGAAGGCCTCACTGAAGTCCAAATAGGCCACATCAGCACCACATCCTTGTGCATACTCTATGGGGAATTAATTAGCCCATCCTTGATCCAGTTCCCTGGTCACCCAGTCAAAAGATATCAATCAGATTCATCTGGCATGACATTACCCTCATGAATCCATGATGCCTTCCCTCTTGTATCCTGTTGGATTCTAGATACTCCACTAGCCCTTCCTTTAACATTGTTTTCATTAATTTCCCCACCAGTGCTGTGAGACTCACCAGCCTATGGTTGCTAGCCTCCTCTATGGTGCCACTCTTATGGAGTGGGACTACATCTGCTCTCCTCCAGTCCTCTGGAACCACTCCTGTTTCCAGTGAGTTGTTGAATAAGGCGATCAGTGGCACAGCAAGCACCTTCTTGAGTTTCCTTAACATCCTTGACTTCCAGTCCCATGATCTTTTCCACTTTCAAATTTGCAAATCTCTTTAGGACTCTTTCCTCTGAAAATGAACATGTGTCCACCCCTCCTCTTCTGTGAAAACTGAACAGAAGTACAGTCTGCTGTTTACTGATCCTCCTCTCTACAGTCTCCCTCTGCCATCTTCTTTATCCTCACTATCCCTCCCTTGCCTTCCTCTTCTCACTTATGTACCTGAAGAAAGTCTTGCTCCTTTTGTTACCCATTTGGCTATTCTTTTCTCTACTTGTTCCTTTGCTCCTGTCACTGACTTACCTGCTTACCTCTGTTTTATCTGGTACACCTCCATGTCCTTATCCCTCTGCATTTCTTTGTACATCCTGAATGCCACCCTTTTTTTCCTCAAACTTCATGGCCAGTTCCCCAGAGTACAATAATAATCTTTTCTTTCTTCGGTTTTTTTCTTGCTTCCTTCATGCAATGGTTGGTTGCCTTCAGTATACCTTCCCTTAATCTTCTCCACTGTTCCTCTACTCTTTCTCAGCAGTCCTCTCCTGCTAGGCTGTTCAAAGGCAATCTCCCATTTCTTTAAAATCCACCCTCCTAAAGTCCAGGACCGTCGTTTTTGTGTGGTTTGCCTCTGAACCCATTTTAATGCTGAACCACACTGTACGGTGATCAGTGGTCCACAGGAGACTGTCCATCTTGACATGTGCAATGTTGTCTCAGTTAGTGAGCACCAGGTCCAGTATTGCTTCATCTCTAGTGGGTTCACTGATTAACTGCCTGTGAAATGCCCCATGCATGAAGTTCAGGACTGCCTTACCTCTAGCCAAAGCTGCATCTGGAAGGCTTCAATCCACATCTGACAGACTGAAATTCTCAACCAGCAGCACCCCCTTTTTGTTAGTTATCCTGATGATGGTTTCCCCTACTGCCTTATTCAAATCCTGTCCCTATTGCTGGAGGTCAGTAAATCACTTCAGTGCAAATTGTGGCTCCAACTGCTATCTCCAGGGTGATCCACTGCATCTCCAGCTCTTCCTTAACCTCTAGGATCTCTTGCACTTCAATAGCCCTCATACCCTCCTTCATGTTCAGAACAACCTCTCCTCCCCTCTTCCCTTCCCTATCTCTTCCAAAGAGATAGGGAAAGAGACACAGAGAGGTGGGCAAACAGAATGACTCACTAGATGAGGGCTTAAATGAGGAGGTGTTCTATGGTCCATTTGTAAAAGGCTAAATTACTGGGATAGTTTTAAAGATCACCTTTGACAGCATACCTAAGGCAAGGCTACATGAATCCTTATCATCCATGCAAAAAGTTTAATTTTTAGTTGCATTGTTTAGGTAAGCGAAGTGATCGTATTTTGGCTCCATGGAGCCAAGCCACCAATACTTTCCACATCCTTCTCTTGACCACCATCCCCACCCTAGCCTGTTTGGTGATACAATTATATGGCAAGTGCAGGGACACACTCCATAGACTACTATAGGGCTGACGTTTAAGTTTTTTTTAACAGTTGAGGGTTTCTATTCTAATAAATCATGGCCACCACTCAACTAACAGGGCTCCTGTTAGTTGAGCGGTGGCCATGATTTATCAGAATCAGAACCCTGAACTTTAAAAAAAAACAAGTAAAAGTCAGCCCAGCGTAGTCTATGGAGTGTGTCCCCATGCATGCCATTTAATACATCACAGTAAGTGCTAGTATGGGGGCAGCACTGGAAACACAGAAGGGAAAGGGATTGGTGGCTCAGTTCCTCCAAACCAAAATATGATCCCTTCATTTACCTAAACAATGCAATCAAACATTAAACTTTTTATATGGACACACTGTGGCCAAGGTAAGGCTTCTTACCCTCATGGTAAGGGCCTTTACTTACAATGCCCAGAAATAGTGCTCTTTAAGTCCTACAGTGCTTTGTGTTATGTTCTGTAATACCAGTGCCTTATCTGTTATTTTGTACTTTGCTGATTATATGCCTTTTTGTTATATCTCTTTCCAGATGGAGCTAACATATATGTCAAAATTATGCACCAGTCTATGGTGCTTTATGTGTTTGAGGAAATGAGATACCCTTTCTAAAATACAAAGATAAACTGCTTTTGTCAAGCTGAAAATTTAAATCTAATTTTGTCTCCCTTAGAAACACATTTTTCCTTTAATAGCCAAATCAGCTGTCTGGTAGCCCATTCTGGGCACCGCTCCACTGTCTCTCTTTCTTTCACTTTTTGTCCTCCTCTTATACCAGCTTTCATTTTCTCTTTATACATTTCAAGTAGATACTACCTAGGATATGCCTTCCTTTATGGAGGTCCCCCCACCCATACCATATACCTGAGATTACAATCCATTAGTGCTATTTTGTGATATGGGTTAAAATAGAGGATAATGTATGGTCTTTGGTTAATAACCACACTATAAACACTTCAAGAGTTTGCCTTGACATCATTGTAAACCTTGAGAGCATAGCTTGACAGGTTTTCAGATGTAATGGCAACCTTGAGAAGTGTTTTCAGCATGGTTGTTAACCAAAGACCATACATTATATGTTATAGTGTATGGGCTACCAAGAGTGTGTAATCATGGATTGAATTACTTTACAGAACATTAATTGTTGTGAGCATTCCGTTTTGTTATACCATTGATATGACATACTCAAGAAGAGTTAACAACAAAGTGATGTCACAACAATGGCTTAACAAAGAGGATAATGGCTGGGGATCAGGTGATAACCACACTGTAATCACCTCAAGTGGTTGCTAGGGCAACATGGTAAACCTCGAGAGCGCAGCTCGAGAGGTTTACTGCAGCCCTAGAACCAGCGAGAGGTGATTTCAGCATGGTTATCACCCAATCCTCAGCCATCATCTTTTTAGAGTATGGTCAAAAACACTGTTTGCATTCTATATGTGAGAATTATGGAACTCTGGTGCATTCTTTTTTGTTATGCCACTGTTTGGAAGTTCCGAAGCGTGGTTAATAACTTTTAAAATTCTAAACAGTGCATAACAAAGCTGTGTGACTGCTGATTATGGTGGTTAATAGGCACTTACCATACATTATAAGGTTGTTATCTGCTTGATTTCAGTTAATAATAAGGGCTCCCCATACATTAGAATGTAATATCAGGTGAAAATTTGAGGATGCCTCTCCTGTATGTTCTGCTTTTTTTAACATTTGATAGATGAACTGAAGGTTTTGTGGTATATCTTGTGTACACTTGTTATACAAGTATATCACTTGTCATTTATATATCACTGGCCTTTATTTGTGATGCTTTATAAATCTGTGTTGGTATGTGTGAAGACATGCCCCTGATGAAGACCTGTAGAGGTTGAAATGCTCAGGCTTTTACGGTCCTCCATTAAAATCCTGCAAAATTGCACAGGTTGTACCGATCCACAAAAAGGAGACTCCAAAAACATGAATAACTTCTGACCAATTGTAATTTTGTCTGTTCTTAATAAATTACTAGAAATAATTGTGTCCACTCAGGTATCTGAATATTTACATCTCTTCCAATCTGCAAATGATGTGAAGTTGGCCACGGACAAAGGCTTGTACGCAGGAACGGTTTTTGTTGACCTTATTAAGGTGTTTGATCTGGTGGACCACCCACTGCTGCTCACAAAGCTGTCCTTTCTTGGTTTATCCCCTAACACCTCTGCCTGATTTGCCAGCTACCCTGAAGATCATAAACAGTTCATACAAATAGATAAATTCAAATCTGAACTCTATCCCACCATGTAGGGGTCCATCAAGGATCCATTCTGGGGCCACTGTTCTTATCCTGTTTTCTTTTAGTGCATTGATAGCTTGATGTTAATTATATTGATGTTTGTTATGTTTTACATTGTCATTGCTGTTTTAAAATGTGAGGCTCCTTGGTTACAGATAAGGCGCCATATAAATAAATTTTATTTATTTATTATTTATTATTATCCCTGTTTATCAATAAATTTCAACCACTGCTGTCTCTTCCTGTACCATTCTGTACGTGGATGATACGGTTCAATATTCCAGTGCCAAGGACATTGCTTCCATCAACAACTGTCTCAAGAAGAATTTTAATCATCTACAATCTTGACTAAAGCATAACAAACTCCTACTCAAATCCAGCAAGATGTTTGCCGTGCTTTTTGGCTCTGCACCCAGAATCAAGGTCCGTACTGCTGAGTTATGTATATCAGGCCCAGATAGCTCCCTGTTGAATGTGAGTGACTCTTTCAAGTATATTTTAGACCCTTCACTGGATTTCAATCTTCACATATCAAATACTTGCAAAGCAGTAAACACTAAGCTGGGTTTGGCCTATAAAATCAGATCCTCTCTTACTACTGCAGCTAGATGGGCCATTGCACAGGGGGTTCTCAGACCTAGCCTGGCATATACAGGCTCATGACTTTCATGGATGCCAACAAAGGGGCCCTGCAAAAGTGGAACACTTGCTACAACAGCATCTGCCACTTTGCACTATCGGTTCCAAGGCTTAGTTATCACTGTATACTCTACTCAAGCCTGGGTTGACTATCCCCTGTTTCATATTGTCAATACACTGCAGGCTGCACATCAGATAATATCATAAGAAATGGTACACCAGTGGCATTGACACACATGTTAAGCCCGGCCACCCACGCCTACCCACTGAGGTCAGCAGATTGGTTTCAGGCATCCCCAAGTGTAGTACAAAAATGGGAGATCATGCCTTTCCAACATCTGCTCCCGAACTGTGGAACACACTGCCTACACCTTTAAGGCAATCCCAGTCACACAGGGCTTTTAAGTTGGGTCTTTGTACCCTTCTCATGGATTCTGACAAATGCTCTTGTAACTGATCTGTGGAACCTGACAATTAAGTCTCTCTGTGACAAAATCTTAGTGCTTAACTTTAGTCTATCTTTGAATTTTGCTCTTCACTTCTATGCTATATCTTCTCTGATTAGTTACTGCTTCTGGATGTCTCTCACTGTTATACCTGATGTAATCACTTATAACTGAGTCTGCTTTATTTGCCTGAACTGTGTATGTAATGTTATACTGTGTTGTCACCTATAATATGGTGTTTCTCTATATGTATTTCTCCTGTGTCGTGCCTGAAACTAGGCAATTGTTTTTGTCTATTGCACTTACCTAGTTATCAAAAACTAAATAAATAAATAAAAGCTAAATAAACTTTTCTCAACTTATCTAGGTATCGAGATGTATTGTTTTCTAAATGCAGTTTCTGTTTTCTGCATTAGGCTGGTTCTGAGGCGGTCTCCTGTTTCTTTAAAATCCACCCGCCTAAAATCCAGGAACCTTGTCTTTACTTGATTTGCCTCTGCACCTATCTTAATGCTGAATTACACTGTACAGTAATCACTGGTCCCCATGGGACAGCCCAATGTGACATCAGCGTTTTATTTCTTGTTTTACACCTGCCTGTGCCTCTCCTACCCTCCAGGGTGATCACTGTATACAGTGGGCTGGATATTCAAACTGCGCCATTCTGAGGTGCAAGCCCTTGCGCTGCGCAAAATAGCGCAGGGGTGTGGCCGGGGTGATATTCAAAGGAGCGCGCCATTGAGCAACCCTTTGAATATCACCCCAGTCACTGCCACTGTGCATGATGTAGTGGAACTTGCGCCACCGCAAGTTGTCAGAGTGGAGCATTCAACTTGCGGTGGCGCAAGTACCATTGCGCCATGCGCAAAATAACGATATTCAAAAGGTGACGCAATGGGGCCATAATTCATGCAAGGCGCAGGGGGAGCCATTTGCATCTGATTATGGCCCCATTTGCATGCCATTAGCATGTAGGTGGGCCGATCCCCGAGGACTTGTGCCTGGTGCCCTGCCAGGCAGCAGCCGTCAGGGACCGACGCACCCTGCAGCCCGATCACGGGCAGCAATGTGGCTCCCCCACCTCCTCCCGGACATATCCTGGTGGTCCAGTGGATCAAATGCCCGATTATGGGCAGGTAAATTGAACCCCCCACCCCGAACATCTCCCTGGTGGTCCAGTGGACCGAAATGCCCGATCGCGGGCAGTAAGTAACTGAACCCCCCACCCTGAACATCTCCTGGTGGTCCAGTGGACCAAATGCCCCATCACGGGCAGTAAGTAAATTGAACCCCACCCCACCCCGAACATCTCCCTGGTGGTCCAGTGGACCGAAATTCTGATCGCGGGCAGGCAAATTCAACCCCCACCCCCGAACATCTCCCTGGTGGTCCAGTGGACCAAATGCCCGATCAAGGGCAGTAAGAAATTGACCCCCCACCCGAACATCTCCCTGGTGGTCCAGTGACCGAAATGCCCATCACGGGCAGTAAGTAAATTGAACCCCCACCCCAAACATCTCCCTGGTGGTCCAGTGGACGAATACCTGATCGCGGGCAGTAAGTAAACTGAATCCCCAAAACATCTCCCTGGTGGCTAGTGTCCCCACCCCCACCCACCCACGAAGCCCCACCACCCTGCCTCCCCGCAGCCAGCGGGTGAGCAACATCTCACTCACTTGCCGCCTTGGCCACACCTCGCCGCCGTCGATTGACTGCCTGGTAGGAGCACGCTCATTGTTGAGAGAGAGCTATAGCAGTAGCCCATATTGTATGATGATAGTCCAGATTTGGAATGATTCATTCACAAATCTGACTGTCATGTATGGTATGGGCTGCATGCCCATTGGCTCTTGCTCTGCACCAATGGGTGTGCAGTTCCTACCGGTAGTCAGTTGGCGGGTGCGGATCAGCAGGCGGTGGGATGCTGCCGCCGCCGCCGGGGAGCGGGTGGTGGGGCTTCGGTGGGTGGGGGTGGGGGACACTAGCCACCAGGGAGATGTTTTGCCGGGGGTCTAATTTACTTACTGCTGCGATGGGGTATTTCGTCCACTGGACCACCAGGGAGATGTTCGTGGGGGTTCACTTACTTACTGCCCACGATTGGGCACAAGGGAGATGTTCGGGGTTCAGTTTACTTTCTGCCCGCGATCGGGCACAAGGGAGATGTCTGGGGTTCTGTTTACTTTCTGCCCGCGATCGGGCATTTCGCTCCACTGGACCACCAGGGATGTGAATGGGGGAGCCACATTGATGAGCGCGATCGGCTGGTGGGGGAGGCCACCATGCCCACGATCGACTGGTGGGGAGGCACCATGCCCGCGATCGGCTGTGGGGGGCACAGGGACTGAGTTGGAGCCAGCCACAGGTGGTAGCTGCTGTGTTGCGCCTGCAATACAGCAGCTCACCTGTGGGTGGCCCTTGACTTAAGCCTTTTTTGGCTCAAAGTCCTGCAGGCGCAGGTTGGGGTTGCGCCAGACAACTCTGCATACAGCCCGGCTGAATATCGGCTGTGCAGTTTATGCATGGTTTCTCCTCCAGTTGAGCATGCATTCATTTGCATTGAGCTGTTGCTCAGCCTGTTTTCAGTGGCTGAATCTGCCTCCTGCTGAATATCTCAGAATGGCGCAATTTAGGACTTGAGCATGCGCAACCCTGTTGTGCATGGCGCAACCCTTTTGAATATCTGGCCCAGTGTATATATTTTTTGTCCCCACCCCCTCTGACTTGTATTTTTCAGCTTTGCCCATTGCTTCCCCCTTTTCTCCCCAGCCTGTAGTCCCCACTTTGCCTCTGGGGAAATTACTATATTCTACTGTCATCACTAAACCAATTCTTATTTGTACTGTAAATACATTACTGTTGGTGAACCTACTTTCCGTGTTTGTACCTTATCTAATTTGTTTGAGGGAGTATTCACACTTTTTGGGGGAGTTTTCACCATGTTTTAGTTTTGTACTTACAACACTATCATTTATTATTTTGTATATCATGCCACAGCCTTATAATACTGTATTATTATTTTTAAGTTTATCCTGTGTAATTTATTTTTAGTTGCGTCATTATTTATGCAACTTATTAATTATGTTATTGTATTTCTCCCAATTGTAACTCCCTTCCCCTGGGTTACACTTGTAAATGAGCACTGGCTCAGTGTGTCTTTCTCCCAGGAAACAAATTGCAAATAAATAAAATAAAATTAAATATGTTGCCCCCACAGTAGGGGAGACATTTGTTGTTCCATTTTCTGCCCTATACCTGGTACATGTGTACACATCTATGGCATCTCCTTCCCTCACTCAACATTTCCATGGCTGTGGCTCTCCTGCATCTGGAAGCTTTAAAATCTAGTGTGTCTGATGCTGACACTTGGCCCAGCCATATGAGTCTCTGGGATCATCAGATAATGTGCTTCCCACTTCACAGGTTTGAGAGCACGGCCTTAAGCAGCACTTACACCTCTCATCATGAGACAGCTGAAATCCAGGCACATAAAGAAAACCCAGATTGTCTGTATGATACTGCAACAGGCTAAGTCTGGGCCAGTTGCCAATATGGGCCTGATCTGCAGACCTTTTTCAGCTCATTGCGTCCTCAGGATTCCCACTTCCCATACAGGGAAATGCATAAATACAAAATCTGGACAGAAAGAATATTTTTGATCTGTTTAGTTATTTTTCTTTTATTCATTTTTTCTCTCTGTTCTTATGTGGCCTTGGTTTATAGACATAGTTGGCTTAAGCTGATACTACTTTAGATGGCAATCTATTTCACGTATCCACTACTCTTTCTGTGAAATAATATATCTGAATGTCCTCTTGAATACTGTAGTTCTCTCATCTATTGGAATATTACGTGCAAAAGATTTGTGTTAATGCACTAGTTAGGTTCAGATTAAAGTAACAAAAGTAGGAAAATGTGGTGTTAGGGTTTCCAACCTTAACTCCTCACCCCACCCCAAGCAGCAAAAGGAAAAAAAATTACAGTTTTGGCTATCCTGAGTCTTAGTGAATTAAGGGTGGGGTCTTCTTCGGGGTTCTCAACCCTAATGCTCACCCCATTCCCTGAGCAAAAAAGTTCAAATGTGATCTGTTTTTTTCAGGCAAGGACCACAGTTTGTACGCAATGTGTGGGGATACTCAGTTCTATATATTTGAAGGCTATATCACAGTAGGGTGAGCATTAGGGTTGAGAATCCCATGGAAGACCCCATTCCCGATTCACCAAGACTCAGGGCAGCTAAAACCATAATGCTTTTTTTTTTCCTTTTGCAGCTTGGAGGGTGAGGGTGTGGAGTTAGGCCTGGAAACCCTAACACCACAATTCCCTACTTTTGTCACCTTAATCTGAACCCTAACTGGTGCATTAATGCAGTTTTGTGCAAAGAATTTCCTTTCTTTTTGAGATAGTAGTATTGTAGTCTCATTCATGCAGATCCCTTTGGGACCATCGAGCTGTGGAAGCACTGCCATGCCACCAGGAAAGCAATGTATCTGCTTCATTGTAATTGTTTTTGTGAGCTCACTTCAGAGAAAAAATACATTGTGTGGTCTTAACTACCAGTGATTGATTGTATATGGGCAAAAATGTGCTTTTCTTTTTTTTACCCTATTTCAGTAAATTTTTATCGATGTGCTCTGAAGGTTGTAATGGTGGTAATGCTTGTAGTCCAAGACAACATACACCTTTGGTGCATTTTTAATGCTGATTGGGCTTTGTGGATTTGACATCATGGTGAAGTTTGGAGGTAATTTTGGGGTGCAGTGCATACTCTATTAATTTCTGGGGTGTTATTAAGTGTTAGTCTTGTAGTATTTATTGAGACCTTTTCAATAGATAGATAGATAAATAGACAGATAATACTGGTGTGGTAGCACCAGTATAGTTAGGGTTAGTGAGAATATTTAATATTAAAGGCCATTTTTTGCAGGTTAATACCTTTATAAAGGTTTAACAAATTTACATGTAATTTGGCATGAACCATCCTTAGGGGTAGGTCTCTTGAAGTGGCAAATTTTGTTTGAATCCCTTATGTGGTTTCTGAGATACAGAGTATTGAAAAAACAAAGGTTTTTGTGGTTTTTGCTGGATTTTTTTGTCCACCAGTATCTTCAAAATGGGTGGCCCCCTTTTGCCCAATACCCAATGGCAAAACACAGAAAATGACCACTACAGTGACAGTTGCTGTAATGGTCCATTTCTGTGTTTCACCTTCCCCAGTGTCCAATCTCCTCCCCGGAACAACTCCGACCTGGAGTTGGAATTCTAAAGACTGAGGGGTGCGGGGGCAGAGCCCCCCACATGGGGGGTCTGAGGGACACAGCCCCCACAGAAAACACTGGGGAGTAGTGACAATACCTGTGTTGGTATTGTGCCATCGCTATGTGGGAGGTCGACAGGTTTACTGTCGTCCTCACTTGGTGCTTCCCTCAAAAATGGCTTTAGCTTCTGGGCTGAAATTTTCAGGGTGAAAAGCATTGGCCTCACAGATGTGCCTTTTGAAGGTTTGGTGAAAAAATATTAACCCATTCCAAAGTTATGAAATGTTGAATTTCACATTATTT
Organism: Neoceratodus forsteri; assembly: GCA_016271365.2. NCBI lineage: Eukaryota > Metazoa > Chordata > Ceratodontiformes > Ceratodontidae > Neoceratodus > Neoceratodus forsteri. The sequence goes on along the minus strand of CM057452.1, from coordinate 298,023,628 downwards.
CCTTTGGGGAAAAATAGATGGTCAGTGCAACATGGAATTATTACATCGGTGCAGGATTTGTTTTTGTTCACCTGTGTCTCAGAAACGGCTTTAGCTTCTGGGCTGAATTTTTTTATGGTAGAAAGCATCGGTATCACAGATGTGCCTTTTGAAGGTTTGGTGAACAAATATTAATTCATTCCAAAGTTATTAAATGTTGATTTTCCCATGGGGAAAAAATAGATGACCAGTGTGACATGGGATTTTAAAGTAAAGTAAAGTAAATTTTTATTTACATAGCGCCTTTCCACAACCAAGGTGCTTCACATTTAAAATATAATATACAGGCATAAAATTTATGCTAAAACAATAAACATAGCAATGAATGAAAATTTGTCTGGGAAGGCTAAGCTAAAAAGATACGTCTTCAACTCAGTTTTAAATCTATAGACTGTCAGGCATTCTCTTAACTGACAAGGTAGAGAATTCCATGGGGTAGGTGCTGCAAAAGAAAAAGCATGGGCACCAGATGTTTTTAAGTGAACCCTGAGAATCTCTAGCAATCCCTCATCGATGGATCTGAGAGGACAGAGGGGGCAGTAGGGAGTCAGGAGATCTTGCAGGTAGCCGGGTTCCTGTTCATGTAGGGCTTTAAAGGTTAGCAAGCCAACCTTAAAGGTGATCTGCCACTAAACAGGCAGTCATTGCAGTCTGCACAGCACAGGCATAATATGACTGGCCCTTGATGTACCCATCAAAAGCCTGGCCGCAGCATTCTGCACTAGCTTCAGGTGGCAGATATCAACCCCAGGAAGCCCTAGGTAGAGGGCATTGCAGTAGTTAAGATAGGTGGTGATGAAGGCATGGACCAATGTTGAAAGGTCATCTGGGGGAACAAGGTATTTCACCCAGGCGATATTCCTCAGATGGTAAAATGAGGATTTAACCACAGCCCGACACCTGAGATTTCAGGGTCAGGCCATCATCAAAAATAATGCCCAGGTTACACTCTCGGTATGAGGTGATGAGTTGAACACCATCAAGCCACAGGCGGGACACCTGTTGAACCCCCAAACCCACCCCCAGACAACCTGGGTCCACTGCCAACACTTGGATCTTGACCAGATTCAGTCTCAGCCAGCTGGTGCTCATCGAATTCTTGAGCATGGTGAGGTGGTTGTTTAGCACAGAGACTGCATCGACCTGTCCAGGTAGAAAGGACATACACAGTTGAGTATCATCTTTTAGCAGTGAAAACTCAAATCGTATCACCTGATGATTTCTCCTAATGGTAGTATATACACTGCAAACAGCATGGGTGCCAATATGGAGCCCTGCAGCACCCTGCAGGACAGGGGGAATGCATTAGAGGAATAAATTCTGGTGACCACCATCTGAAACCTGTCCATGAGGAAAGATCAAAACCATTCGAGGACTGTACCTGACAGCCCACAAAGAAGCCACAAGCACTGCAAAAGCACACCATGGTCTTCATTGTCAAACGCTGCAGAGAGATCAAGAAGGACCAAGATGGTGTGAGCCTTTCAATATCTCACTATTAGGAGGTCATTCAATACTCAGACAGGTGCAGCCTCCATGCTACATCTCTTCCTAAATCTAGATTGGAGAGCTTCATGGACATTGTGGGTCACAAAGTGATTGTCCAGTCGCAGCGCAACCACCTTCTCAATATTCTTACCCGCAAAAGACAGGTTAGAGACAGGCCGGTAGTTAGCTGGACAATCTGGATACAAGGAGGGTGTTTTAAAGAGTGGTCATACAGCTGCATCCTTGAAGGGGATAAGGACAAAAAACCCTCTCCAAGGAACTACAGATGATTTCAGCTAGGATCGGGCAGATAACATCTACACAAACCATTAATAGGGGTTTAGGGCCCAGATCCAAACTACAGCTGGTTGGGTGCAAAGTTTGTATGATCTTCACAATGTCTGTGAATTCCAGCTGGCTAAAGTCTGTCCAGACAGAGTGAGTGCTCACCACCTCCCACCAACCTCCACAATCCCTAGTAGGGAGAGCAGGGCCAATGCCAGACCTGCTGATGGCAACCTTATCCATGAAGAATTTAGCAAACTCCTCACATTTAAGCTGAGAAAACCTCCCCTGGGCTGGAGACAAATTGGATTGCACAATCTGTCAACAGTCCAGAAGAGCTGAGCTGGTCAATTCTGTGCAACAGAAATCTCCTTGGATAGGAATTCTGCCTTCTTACAGGTGATTTCTGATTGATAGCCCTTATAATGTTCCATCAATCTAAGCCTGTCAGCATCCAGGCCGGACCTCCGCCATGCTGTCTCCATCCTTCGACCAACTTACCTCAACTCCTTCAAAGAACCATCAAACCAAGGGTCCTTGGGTGAAGAGTGAGTGGTTGAACATGAACAAGAGTAATCATGTCCAGGGCATCTCCCACCACATTATTATAGGCCAGTACAAGATCCCCCGGACTCATGCATTCACTCGACAATCCTGATAGGTCCAGCACCAGATTTCTGTCCAGGATTGTGTGTCATTGAGGTTTGTGGATTTGCCATTTTGTTTCTTCAGTTGAGAGAAACAATAGGACAGTCAAAGTGGGCTTCTGCAACAAAGAAATACCCTGCTGACACTGGGGTGCCCAAATCCTATGTCGGCATTATAACTACCCCCCTCCAGTTGTGTGAGACACTGGGGAGCCAACTTCCAGTGTCCCAAAGTAATAATTTCCACCTCCAGACTCCCCATATCAATGCAGAATCCTGCATTGAATAGCCATGTTCTGATGCAGAATCCTGCATCGAAGGGAAATATATTACCTGAAAAAAAGAAAATGATCCACCTGACGTTCTTGCCGGCATTGGAGTCACAATTCCCATGTTGACACTATTATGATGCCCCCCTGAGCTCCCCTTCTTGAGCTTTGTGGGACACTGGAGAGCCCACTTTCAGTGTCCTGAAGTAACCAATTTGACTTCAACCATATCAATGCAGAATCCTGCATCGAACGACTATGCTCCAATGCAGAATCCTGCATCGAAGGGAAATATGTTACCTGAAAAAAATAAAACAGTCCACTGACTGTCTTGCCAACATCAGGGTGCCCAATCCCTGTGTTGACATTATAATGCCCCCTCTAGAGCTGCCCCCCTTGAGCTGTGTGGGACACTGAGCAAACCACTCCCAGTGTTCCGAAGTAACCATTTCCACCTCCCCATATCGATGCAGAATCCTACATCGAACTTCTATATTCCAATGCAGAATACTGCATTTAAGGGAACCCACACCAACCCCCCATACTTATCACTGGAGAACCTGGGCTGCCATCTTCTGTGGAATGGGACATGTCTACACTTTTCAAAGCTGAACCATGAACTGAGGAATCAAAGTAAGTGCTGCATAATGGCTGTCAATGGTGTTTTGAACATATGTTGATATCTCTGCCAGGTTTTTGCATTTTGACTCCAGATTTCCAACATAGCCTTTTTGGGACCCCACCTCATGAACACTGGCACTGTCATTTCATTACTGGGTCTTGAAATGTGATTTCATGGTCACTGTGTTGAATCACCTTTTGGGACTAATTAACAAAATGACAGTGCCACTGTTCATCAGGTGGAGTCCCAAAAAAGCCCATGTTGAAAATGATTTTGCAAAAATATACCAAAATGCCAAAGTTACGCACAGTCATTGAAATTTTGCTATACATGCACACAACTTTGGTACATTTAATATTTTCACTCCAAACTTTCAACATTACCAGTTTTTCATACCACCTCATGAACACTGTAGATGTAATTTCTTATATCATGCCTGAAATGTGTTTATGCAGCAGTGGTGCAGACAGGCGTGGTTGCCACATGAAATCACTTTACGGGACAGAGAAATGAAATGACAGTGGAAGTGTTTTTGAGGTGAGGTCTCAAAAAGGCCATGTTGAAAATTTGGTGCACAAATACCTAAAAATGCCCGAGTTATGCGTGGTCGTTGAAACTTTCCTACACACATGCGTAACTTTGCAAATTTTAATATTTTAATTCCAAATTTTCAGCATAGACATGTTTTCGCACCAGTTCATGAACAGTACAGCTGTCTTTTCTGACATCCTACCCAAAATGTGTTTTCACATCTATGGCACTGAATAGCACAGTCACTGCACAGAATCACCTTTTAATAATAATAATAAAACTTTATTTATTAAGTGCCTTTCAAGCACCAAGGCGCTGTACAAATGAATGATAAAATCAAAGAGTACACATACACATATAAAATCAGTAATCTCCACAACATCAAATCATAAAAGCCTTACTCCACAAAAATGTCTTAAAATCCTGCTTAAAAGACTCTACAGTCGTGCATTCCTTAAGACGGAGAGGCAGAAAATTCTAGAGGGTTGGGGCCGCAAACACAAAAGCCCTGGCCCCAGAAGACTTCAATGTAACCCTCTGAACCTCTAGCAACCCCTCGTCAGCTGAACGGAGCTGTCATACAGGGCAGTAAGGAATCAGAAGCTCTTTCAAGTAGTTGGGGACAAGTCCATGCAGGGCTTTAAAGGTCAAAAGATATATTTTAAAGGTGATCCACCACTGTATAGGCAGCCAGTGCAGATCGCACGGCACAGGGGTGATGTGTGTCCTTCTAGATGCCCCTGTCAACAACCTTGCAGCAGCATTCTGCACAAGCTGCAAGCGGCGGATATCAACCCCAGGAAGCCCCAGGTACAGGGAGTTGCAGTAGTCAAGGCATGAGGTCACAAAGGTGTGTACTAATATGGGTAAATCGCTGGATGGAACAAGGTGCTTCACCCTGGCAATGTTCCTAAAATGGTAAAATGCAGACTTAATGACTGCTGACACCTGATGACAAAAGGTCAGCCCATCGTCAAGTACTACTCCCAGGTTGCACACCCATTCAGAAGTAAGGATCTGATCCCCCACAGCAATAAGCCAGAGGGTTGGCCAGACCCCAACCTCTCTATCCAATGACCTGGGTCCACAACCATAACCTCAGTCTTGCTGGCATTCAACTTTAACCAACTCGAATTCATCCAGTCATGGATTTCAGTGAGGCAGCTATTAAATACCAAGAGAGCACTAACCTGGTTGGGGGCAAAAGACAGGTAGAGCTGGGTGTCATCAGCATAACAGTGAAACCTCAGCCCATACTGTCTTACAATGTCTCTGAGGGGCAGCATGTACACTGCAAACAACATGGGGGAAAGCACCGAGCCCGGAGGGACACCACACTGCAGAGGGAAAGGGTCAGAGGAAAAAATCCCTGACACAACTCTCTGTGTTCTCCCAGATAGAAAAGATGCAAACCATCTGAGCACTGTACTAGACAGTCCACAGATTGACCTCTGATGCTCGAGCAAAACCCCATGGTCTACAGTGTCAAAGGCTGAAGAGAGATCAAGGTGAACCAAGATAGAATGATTTCTCTGATCTCTCGCCATCAAGAAATCATTGAGCACCCGAACCAGAGCAGTCTCGGTACTATGCCTCTTATGAAAACCAGACTGGAGAGGTTCGTAGATGCTATGGATGGTCAAATGGTCCTCCAGCTGGTTTGCCACTACCTTCTCAATAACCTGCCCAATGAGGGGAAGGTTAGAGATAGGTCTGTAGTTGGCAAAAATAGCTGGGTCCAGAGAAGCCTTCTTCCAAAGGGGAGTCACAACAGATTCCTTTAGGGAGCTAGGAAACTCACCCAGTTCTAGGGAGCACCAGATTATTTGAGCCAGAAATGGGCCCATGATCTCAACACAACCCAGAATCAGGGAAGTAGGACCCGGATCTAAACTACAGCGCGTAGGTGCATCCCCTGGATGATCCGCATAATATCCTCGAACAATGGCAGGTCAGAGGAACTCCAGGAGGCCGAGGATTCCTTGACCAGACGCCGACCAACAGCTTCCCCCTTAGAATGTGTCAGGCGGATCTCTGATCTGATGTCAGCATCCTTATTCGCAAAGAACTGAGCGATCTCATCACACTCCTTTTGTGAAAAAGCTCGACGGAGCTGGAGACAGGCTGGGTTGCACAGCCTGTCCACATTTTTGAAGAGCTGAGCTGGTTGATTCTGAGCAACAGAGATCTTCCTGGACAGGAATTCTGCCTTCTTATGGGAGATCTCTGATTGGTAGAGCCGATAATGCTCCTCCAAACTAATGTGGTCAACTTCTAGGGCAGATTTCCGCCAACAATGCTCTAACCGTCGTCCCACACGTCACATCTCCCTCAATGACCCATCGAACCATGGGGCCCGAGGGGGGAGAGAGGGGGAAAAAACACGGACAGGAGAAATTGAGTCAAGGGCTGAGGAAATGGCCTGATTATAAGCCAAGACCATAGACTCTGGACCCAAGCTGGCAACAGGGAACTCTGAGAGGTTCAATACTGCCATCAGGTCTTCAGGGCACATGTCCCATAAAGGGCTGCATCGAACCATCTCCACAGGGGCCGACCTACGAAGGGGAGCACAAAATTTGAAGCCAACAGTGTAGTGATCAGACCAACTGACAGGTTCCACCACCAAATCAGAGGTCTCAATCTCCAGGAGAAAAACTAAATCCAAAGAGTGACCGTGATTATGAGTGGCTGAAGAAACAGTCTGTGTAAGGCCCAGTGATGTCATCAACTGGAGGAAGTGCTGACCAAAGACTGAGAGTTCGTCATCGACCCAGGCATTGAAGTCACCCAGAACCATCAATCTGGGTGACTCCAATGCCATATCGGTGATGAAGTCTGCCACTTCCTGCAGGAATCACCTCTCGTCTCCTGGTGGACGGTGGATGAAGGCTATCCTGCAACCCACACCAGCCACTACGGTACAGTCAAAGGATTCAGTTTCCTCAACTGGTACACCCGTGAGCCCCAACCTGGTCTTAAAACAGACCGCTACTCCCCCCTCACGATCCAATCTCGGGGGGTGAATCACCGAGTACCCAGCTGGAATGGTCGCCTCCAAAATGGGGCCATCATTTCCACCCAGCCAGGTCTCGGTGATACAAGCCAGATCTGCTGTCCCAACAAAGTCAGAAATAACAGCAGACTTGTTTTTAATAGATCTGGCATTGCACAACAGCGCCCGAGTTGGACAAAGCTCTGATGCCGTCCCGCCTACTTACCATCCAAATATGTGGTGCCCTTGCCCTTGGGTATGGGGACTAGACATGGATCACCATGTTCCAGGCTCCATTTCACCCCAGGGCATCTTCTGGACTTAACCAACCCTATATGAAAGATCCGTTCATTTGCCCTACGATGTCCACGCCCTGCCACACCGCCCCCCTACGAACAATACCAAGCGCCCGACAGCACTGGTGGATGGAAAATGGGAGGGGAGGAGGGAAAAAAGGGCAAAGGGCATGGAAATCGGAGGATGAATAATGCACGACCGGGGTAACTAAACAACACATACCAGAAGCGGGAAACAAACTCGCTGCAAGACAGCTAAGTAAAAAATCCCAATTACCTCTTAAATAAAATGCCCACAATTACAATTAAACTAAAACCCACCCAATAACATAATCCAAAAACAAATAAACACAACAAAACTAATAAAACTTCCCTGCCCAATGAACCTTCTCACAGCTCTAGGGAGGGGAAAAAAGCAAGATTAAAGACTGCACAAATATGAATAATCTATATGCAGTTGTTAGATTTAAAGAATCCAAATATATAGGGACAGTGAGGCCCTCTCACTGCACACACTGTCCTTTATATGGTAAAAAACAGGATCCAATGAAAAGTCAAATTGCAGTTTTAAGGCACTCTCACTGCCAATAATAGTGATATTAAAAGATCCAAATATACGAACATACGAAATTTGCCAGCAGATAAAGGCCTAGAGGTCTATCAAGTCTGCTCGAATGTGCAGCTAGCACCCCTTATTCTGCAGCTGCCCCTCCCTTCCACCCTTCCCCTTCATTGACCCTCCCCTTTGTCCTGTCCCATCTTCGTTTGAAGCAGTCCACTGTTCTACTGCATACTACTTCTGCAGGTAACGCATTCCACCCAGCCACCACCCTCTCTGTAAAAAAGTGTCTTCTCATCTCTCTCCTGAACCTTCCTCGCTCCAGTCTCATATCATGGCCCCTGGTGGCCCTCCCCTCCCTTACTTTGAACAGCCCCTCTGTACCCATCTTGTTTATTCCTTTCATGTATTTAAAGGTTTCATTCATGTTACCCCTGTCTCTCCTCTCCTCCAGTGAGTACATGTTCAACTCCTTCAACCTCCTCTCATATGATAAGTCCCCCAGCCCCTTGATCATCTTTGTCACTCTGCGCTGCACCCCATCCAGTAACTTAATGTCCCTCTTCAGATACGGATGCCAGTACTGCACGCAGTACTCCAGGTGTGGTCTAACTAATGACCTATACAGTGGCAGAATCACCTCCTCCCTCCTCGAGGATATACCCCTTGCAATACAACCCAGCATTTTGTTGGCCTTGCAGCTGCCTTCCTACATTGTGCCGAGTTGTTCATTGACCCTGTAATGAGCACACCCAGATCCTTCTCCTCCTCTGTCTGGGCTAGCTGCACTCCCCAGCTGGTAACTCCTCCTTGGGTTCTTCATCCCAAAATGCAGCACCTTGCACTTTTTGGCATTAAACCCCAGTTGCCAGGTGTCTGACCAGGTTTCAAGCTTTGCCAGATCATCCTGCAACCTCTGCCATCCCCTAGGTCATCCACCACCGCTGCCAACCTTGGTATCATCAGCAAACAGACTGATCTTGCTCTTGATGTCCCATGATATGTCTGCAATGAATATCCCAAACAACACTGGTCCCAACACCGAGCCCTGTGGGACACCCTCCACCACTGCCCTTGGGTGTGAGAGCTCCCCACCCACCACCACCCTCTGTTGCCTTCCCTGCAGCCAATTTCCTACCCATCTCACCAGCTTTCACACCCCCTGTGCCTACTAACTTCCTTCCCAGCTTTCCATGTGGCACCGAGTCGAATGCCTTACTGAAGTCCAGATACAGGACATCCACTGCTTGGCCCCTGTCCAGTTGCCTAGTTACCCAGTCATAGAACTCAACCAGGTTGGTTTGGCAGGATCTGCCACATATGAAGCCATGCTGTCTGCTGTCCTGTAGTCCTTTGGCCTCTAGGAGGGCCACCAGCCTCTCCTTCAGGATAGTCTCCATTAGCTTACCCACGATGGATGTGAGGCTCACTGGTCTGTAGTTTCCTGGTTCATCCTTGGGGCCACTCTTGTGGAGGGGCATCACATGAGCCATCCTCCAGTCCTGAGGTACATACCCCGAAAGTAGTGAGGCATTAAATAGGTCTGCCAAAGGTCCTGCAAGGACCTCTGCCAGCTCCTTCAGTACCCTGGGGTGGATGCCATCTAGGTCTGGCACCCTGTCCACCCTCAGTGCCTTCAAACCCTCTCAAACTCTGCTCTCCATGATTTCCCCATCTGTCACCACTTCCCCCCCTGCTTCTGCCATTTCTCCCACCTTGGGTGTCACCCCCCTCTTCTCTTTAGTAAATACTGAGCAGAAGTACTCATTTAGTGCCTCCGCCTTATCGTACCCTGCTTCCACCCAACCCCCCTCCTTCCTAATCCTTACTATGTGGTCCTTACAGCTCCTTTTCTCCTGATGTACTTAAGAAGTCCTTCTCCCCTTCTAATGCCTTGTGCCAGCCTGAGTTCCGTAGATGCTTTTGCTCCCTTACTGCCCTTGTCACCTCCTTTGATTCTGTCAAGTACTCCTCTCTGTCTTCCCCCCTCCCTGTTTTCTTGTACTTCCTAAAGGCAGCTCTTTTCCTCCTTACCTTTTCCATGACCTCCTTGCTCAACCAGCTCAGTTTCTTAGCCCTAGCCTTCTTGCTCTGGGCTTTGCAGCAGGTTTTGGTTGCCTCCACTATCCCCAGCTTTATGAGCACCCACCCCTGGTTAGTATCTATACTAGACTGAATTCTGGCCAGGTGCCCTTTTACCACTTCCCCCATCCTCCCAAAGTCGGCCCTCCTGAAGTCCAGCACTCTTGTGCCAGATTCCACTCCTTCCTTGCCCATATCCAATGTGAGCCATACTGAGTGGTGGTCACTCCCTAACAGCAGTTCCTCCACTGTAAGTTCTCTCACAAAGTCCCCATTTGCCAGCACAAGATCAAGGGTATTCCCTAACCTGGTTGGTTCACTGACCATTTGCAGCAGGAAGCTGTCCTGGAAGGCATCCAGCAGTACCTGCTCCCTTCTGTTCCTGGTTGTTGGGGTGCTCCAGTCTACTCCTGGCATGTTGAAGTCCCCCACAATCACCACACTACCCTTCTTGCAGGTCCTCCTGATCTGTCCCGTTAGTTCCCTGTCTAACTCCTCCATCTGAGATGGTGGCCTGTACACCACTCCCATTCTAAGAATCCTAGTCTTGGAATCCTGGATTTGCACCCAAAGTGACTCCGTACTACCCTCCTCCCCTTCCTCCCTTACACACTTCAGTCCTTCCTTCCTTCACATATAGTGCCACACCCCCTCCTTTCCCAATCACCCTGTCCCTAAGAAATAACCTGTACCCTGGTACAGACAGGTCCCAGTCATTATATTGGGTGGCCCATGTTTCCGTGATGGCTGCAATGTCCACCTCTCCCTCTGCCATGAGAACCTGTAACTCTGCAGTTTTCCTCCCAAGGCTCCTAGCATTAAGGGTAACCACCTTCCACCCTTCCCCCCCTCCCATCCTGTCCTCCTTTCCTAGCATCACCAATAGCATTTGCCATTTGTCCTTTGTCACTGTTATGGGGGGTAAGCTCTTATGATTTCCCAACCTGTGGTCTCTGCATATCTCTTCCCCAACTGCCACTCCCAACTCCTAGTTTAAATTCCCAACTTCCTCTATATACTCTTCCATCCTCTGTTTCAACACTTTCTTTCCCTCCTCACTCAAGTGTAGTCTGTCCTTGGCATACAGACTACTGTCCTCCCAGGTCCCCCCCCCCCCAACAGCCCATACCCTTTAGCACAACACCAGGTTCTTATCCATCCGTTAAATTCCTCTATTCTCAGCTTTCTTGTTGTGCTTGCCTTTGGCACCGGAAGTATCTCGGAAAAAGTTACTGATCTTCCTGCCCCCTCACATAATTGTGCTAGTTCCTCAAATCTCCTCTGGACTATATCTACTGTCTTGTCAGCCAGGTCGTTTGTCCCAAGATGTATAATTAAATGAGACTTGTCCCTACCCCTTCTAGCATATTTCAGAACAGACTGTCCCACCCTGTCCGCTGTCATTCCTGGCATGGTCTCCACTCAAATGCGACTATGCCTCTCCCCCTTGCTACCCCTCCTAACTCCTGTTAGTATTGAGTCCCCCAGCACTAAGATTCCACCCCTCTTACTCCCTGCTTGCTTCCATTCATCTCCCTCTCTCATTTCCAGCTCCTCTTCATCCTCCTGCACATTATTTCCCCCTTTTATCCCTGTTGCAATTCTCCCAGCAGAACCTCCCCCCGCTCCAGTTTGGTCCAGGCATTTATCAATTACTCCTCTAATTTCATCATTTCCCTCCTCCACTTTCTTCCTTTCTAGCAATGCACAGCTGTTTTCTGAAGACCCTTCACAAATGCCTGCTCCCTCTCTCTTCATAGTAACCTGTTCTCTCCTTTCCACTCCATGACTTTTGCCACTTCTTCACCTCCCCCTCACAAGTCCCTATCCCTCCTTCCATTTGTCTTTTGTCTCCTGACCTGGTTTCCCGGCAATCGTTCTTCTGGCCTGGGCCCCTTGTCTCTCTTTCCTTCTTCTGACCTCTCTCACCACTGTTGGCTTAAATCACCCTCCTCATCTCCCTTCTTCCTCCCGCCAGTGTTGGGCTAAACCCACCCCCAATCTGCCTTGCCTGCCTTAGTTCCTCCTGCAGACCCTCAATCTCCTTTCTAAGTTTTTCTATGTGGTTGCACACTAAACATCCTCCCACACTCCAGGCAATGTTTAGAAAGATTGGTGCACCGCAGTTGTTGCAGCCTACCACCCTACCCATTGCTGTCGTTGCCCACCAGCGACCCCACACCCTTCCAGGTGCAGGATACCAAACACTCCTCCAAGTCTCCCCTCTCCCCCCTCTATCAGTGCAAAACATTCTTTATTTCCCTTTCCTCCTTTGTTGCACACATTTAGATATATTGAGCAACTGCTTTTTATATTCCTATCTTTCCTATCCACACTCAAAAAGAGACTTTAAGTAGCCATTGCACAACCTTCTTCAAACTCCTACTCCTCCTTTTCCCAATGCAATATCAATGCGAAGAAGTAATAATGAAAGCTCCTAGCTTTGCATTTACTTCCCTTCCACTGAGAGAGCAGTCTCCCCTTCACTTGCTGCTGTTCCTTTCCTGGATGTCTGCTTTTGCTATGACAGGTGCATATCCTTTGCCTGTTTGAGGAAGTGATGTAAGAATCCCTAGTATAAAGGAAATAATGGACCAGGGTTGGGTGGGACCAGCCCAAGTCTTCCAGAAACAATCAGGTAGCTGGGGCCTCTGGTCAGACCATTAGCACCCTTCCCCCACTGTGCACTCAACTTTGCAGCTAGTGAAGCCAGCAACAATGAATCACAATTCTACTCAAAGCCCCCCAAATAGGTTTGCTACCCAAAGAAACAGGACTCCAATTCAAACAGCTTCACCAACAACACATCAAAATAGACTTGGAATTAGAAGATATAGGTCTCCAATTCAAAGAAACAGACCCAGTTAAATTACACCAATTATGTTTTAAAACAGAAGAAATAGGCCTCTACAAATGCAGCCTGCCACACAGTGAACCAAACAAATAAGCCCACTTATAGCTACCAAAACAGGTTTCAAAATTCCAGCAGCCCCAAACAATACCCTGCTAGCTCCTTAGTAGTAAGAAAGAAAAGAAATAACAGTCTACCAAGTAGAATCCACAAAAAACAATGTAAAACAAGAAGCTACTGTACTGTAGATCTGATCCTGCCCCCCTTCTAGTTCCTTGTAAGGACTACACAAATATGAATAATCTATATGCAGTTGTTAGTATTAAAGAATCCAAATATATAGGGACAGTGAGGCCCTCTCACTACACACACTGTCCTTCGTATGATGAAAACAGGATCCAAAAAAAAGTCCGACAGCATTACAATGATCTAAATCAAAATCCAGAAAATTGCAAATATACATTCAAAGAATAACAGTGTGCACTCTCAGTGCAAGTCCATGAGTGGAAAGAAAATGTCTCATATGAAATTAGGGATATCTACAGACCAAGCTGTAAGGCACAGGAGGTTCCCCCCCCCACACACACACACAAACTGCCTAATCAGGCCCAGTTATACCACTAAGACCCACAGCTTCAGATACCCCAAGGCCAGACTAATAAGGCTGACCCAAGAGTAGCTTAGAAGCCCCCCTAAAAAATCCCAACTCCTTAGAGGAAATAAGAGAAGCCCCTGCTTGGTCCCAGACAACACTACCCAAAGTGCCCAGGCAAGAACAAGGGGGGTAAAAGCCTCCCAAAACCAAAACCATCAATGTGGCGCTACTTCCCCAAGGAACTTTAAGCACAGCTTGGAATGAAGTTTAAAATCCCAGAAAAACAGAGGACGTTGATCGATGAATCGAGTCCCATTACTCACTATGCATCTAAAGCACCGATAACTGTGCTTTCCAGCCCAAATTCATATAGGAATCACACCAAATCACACCAACTAATCCAGATCTTCTTCAATAGATCACTGTAGAAAAGTCTTCACAGTATATCCAGCTGTAGGAGCCAAGCATCGAATAATAGCCAACAATCCCTGGGACCAAAGCCAGCGAGTATCCAGATGAGCCAAAAACTCCCTCACATTGAAAAGTACACCAAGGGAGCAACAGCAAGGAGCAGTAAACAGCTACAAGGTCCTGCTCCCAGCAAAAATTGCTCACTTCCCCACAAAAGGGTAACAGGCGTCAGGTAGAACTGCTGTAGGCTGCAGAATTTCCCAACACTTGGGAAAACGCTAAAACAGCAGTCAGCAGCAGATGATGAAACAGCCAAACAAGGGGATACAACTCCCAGCAAAAGACTCGCTTCAACCACAAACACTGGGACAAGCAGAGTAGAGCATCGATGCAACTACTGAGGATCAAAGCAAATTACCAGAAGCAGCATAAAACCGCAAAACCCAAAGACACGAACTAAAACTAAAATGCAAATAAAAATAGAAAACTAAATAAAGTAATTTAAACTCACAAATAAATGAATAAAATAAATAAAATAAATTAAAACGATTAAAACAAAACGCGAGGCATAGGAGCTAGACCAGCACGACCAGGATTAGGATCCAGTAATGAAATAATAGTGCCCGTGTTCACGAGGTAGGTCCCAAAAAAGCAGTGTTGAAAATTTGGAGCAAAAATACAAAAAAAGCCAGACTTATGCACAGACATTGAAATTTTCCTACGCACATGCTTAACTTTGCCACTTTATTATATTTTCACTCCAAATTTTCAACATAGCCATTTTTGTGCACCACCTCATAAATGGTATACAGCAGCTGTCATTTTGCATATCCCGCCCAAGATGTGTTTTTCGCAGCTGGTGTGCAAAATTACCTTATCAAGTAATGAAATGACAGTGCCACTGTTCATGAGGTGGGGTCCCAAAAATCCCATTTTGAACATTTAGAGCAAAGTACCAAAAAATGCCCATAAAATTGGGATGCTATAATACTATCTCAAAAAGTAAGGAAATTCATTGCAAAAAACTTTGTTAAAACATCAGTTAGGGTTCCTACTCAAGTGACAAAGCCAGGGAAATTGGGTGCTATAGTTCCCAACATTAACACCCCCAACCAACCCTACCACCGCAACCACATCCCCACCCTCCACACACCAACAGTTGTTGGGATCAGCCTTGGGGCCATTGGCTCTAACAGTCATCCCATTTTGCTATTCTGTATCATCTCTACTTCCTTACAGATGGAATGGGGTGAGCATTATGGCTGATGACCCTGAGGCAGACCTGGAGACTTGTTGTTGTGTGGAGGGTAGGGGTGTGGTTGTGGTTGCAGTTGTAGGGTTGGATGAGGGGATGAGGGGGGTGTTAGTGCTGGAAACCCTAAGACCCAATTTCCCTGCCTTTATTTCTTTAGTAGGAACCCTAACTGATGCTTTAATAAAGTTCTCTGCAATTAATATATATATATATATTCTGAGATCCAAATAGTGCAAAAAGTCAGAGTCGCCACTATTTGCAGTTTTTTGGTGTTGAATTTTAGTGTGATTTTTTTATGGTGGACACAGCTTGGTTTACAGAACAGGCATGCTTTATTTTTTAAAAAAATTTTAATTTGTTGCAATGTTATTCAGTTTTTCATTTCCCTTTGTTTTCAATGGGAGGATCACTTTTCAGGCCAGAGGGAGAAAGTTTGACAAAGGATCTGATTTCATGAAAAAATATTCTAACTTTTGAGACCCATTCCTTTTTCTTGAAAATAAAATCCTTTTTCATGAGAGAAAAATTATCTTTTTGCGAGCCGCCATCTTTTTTTTTTCTTAATTTCTTTTTTTCAAAAGCCACAGAAATGACATCCTGAAGAGAGAACACCACACCTAGCTGGCTAATTGGGACCTCATTAGGTGGTTAGTGATACACTGCAGGAATGTGTTTTATTTACTGCTAAGAATACTTTTTCATGACATGAAAAAAGAATCCTTTTTCTTGACTCGAGAATCCTTTCCCTATATGTCCTTGATTTTTAGTGGTAACCCCACCCTCTAATCTCAATCATTATTCTTTTGTTTCCCTGCTGTCTAGTGGCACCCCCTACCATCTGATCGCTGTCCTTACTTTGTTGTATAATTTCTCTGGTGTCTAATGGCATCCCCCACCTTCCAATCTCCGTCCCCACATTTTTTATATAATTTCCCTGGTGTCTAGTGACACCCCCCACCCTTCGTTTGCTGTCCCACTTTTTTATAAATGCCCTGCTGCCTACTGGCAGCCCCCCGCCATCTGATTAATGTAATAATCTAAAACAAAGAAAACTGTCCCTCAGTGTCTTTTATCTTTTGGAACCTGGGGGGAAAAAAAAGATCATCACTGATCACACCTGCACCCCCCCAACCTCACACTGTGCACCCACCTCCCAACACCACCCTTGACACCCTGATACACCCTCACTCACCTGAAGAGGTCCCCGATCGAAGACACATCTTACCGCTGGAACTGGTGACTGCATTATGAGAAACTAAGGTAAATGTGCTTCAATGTATCTCCTTCAAGTCCCTCTGCAATGTCACTTATAAAGAAATTAAAAAGGACTGGACCCAGTACTGAACCCTACAGTACCCCACTAGTAACCCCTCTTTCTTCAGAGTGGACTCCATTTACAATTACCTTCTGTGTCCTGTTGTTCAGTCAATGTTTTACCCAGGCTACCACCCTGGGACCCACTCCCAGGCCGGTTAATTTGACTACTGATCTTTTGTGTGGGACTGTGTCAAATGCCTTTCTAAAGTCTAGGTAGGCCATGTCCACAGCCCCTCCCTGGTCTACTACTTTGGTCACCCAGTCAAAGAAATCAATTAGATTCATCTGACATGACCTTCCTGCTGTGAACCCATGCTGCCTTGGGTCCTGTGCCCCACTGGCCTCAAGGTACTCAACAATTCTTTCCTTCAGAATTGATTCCATCACTTTCCCTACCACAGAGGTCAAACTGACAGATCTGTAATTTCCTGCCTCTGTCTTGGTCCCACTTTTGTGAAGGGGAATCACATCTGCCTTCTTCTAGTCCTCAGGTACCACACCATCCTCCTATGATTTGTTATAAAGGGTAGTCAGTGGTGTCACTAGTTCTCTGCTTAATTCTTTTAGAATTCTGAGGTGAGTTTCATCTGGCCCCATTGCTTTGTCCATCTTCAGTTTTAGGAGTTCTTTTAGAACCCTTTCTTCTGTGAAAGGACTGGGATCGACCCCCCCTCTCCAGAGTGCTTCTGTTAATTGGATTAGGCACCTCCCCCACTTCCTCTTTTGTGAATACTGAACAGAAGTATTCATTCAGTATCCCTGTTTTTTCACTGTCACTCTCTGCCCACCACCATCCATTCTATTCAGTCTCAATATCCCTCCCTTTGTCTTTCTATGCTCCCTGAGATACCTATAAAAGGTTTTATCCCCCTTCTTAACTGAGTTAGCTATCTTTTCCTCAGTTTGTGCCTTTGCTGTTCTGACGACCCTCCCTGCTTTCTTCTGCCTTAACTGGTACAGTTCTCTGTCCTGCTCCTTCTGTGTTTCCTTATACTTCCTGAATGCTATCTTTTTCTCCCTAACCTTCACCGCCACCTCTTTTGAGAACCATTATGACTTTTTCTTTCATTTGGATTTGTTTATTTGCTTCACACAAAGGCTTATTGCCTCTGTGATGGCAGTTTTGATATTTCCCCATTATTGCTCCACCCCTCCTTCTGGCCTGTTTGCGAGTGCTTTTCTAAGGCACTCTCCCATCTTGCCAAAGTCAGCCCTCCTGAAGTCCAGAACCCTCACTTTTGTATGGCTTGACTCTGTAGCTGAGTTTATCGTGAACCACACTGTTTGGTGGTCACTTGTCCCCAAGTGGCTACCCACTTCTAGATCTGAGATCCTCTCACTGTCCCCATTTGAGACTACGAGGTCTAAGATTGCTCTCTCATGAGTAGGTTCCAAAACTAGCTGTTTGAGACATGCCACCTGAAGGGCATCAAGAATGGCCCTGCTTTTGGATGTGGCTGCCGCAAAGGTGCTCCAGTTAACATCTGGCATGTTGAGGTCCCCATCAACAGTATCTCCCTTTCTCTGCCATCCTAAGTATGCCTTCTATCATATCCTTGTCCATTCCCTCCCCCTGACATGGGGGTCTATATACAACCCCTGTGCGGATTGTGGTGCCATTTCCAGTCTCTAAGGTGACCCACAGTGCCTCCACTCCTCCCTGTTTACTCTTTTGTTCAGTTGCTTTTATCCCTTCCTTTACATAGACAGCTACTCCCCCCCCTTCTGCCCTCCCTGTCTCTCCTATAGGTTGTGTACCCTGGTATGTTAACATCCCAGTCATGGTTCTCTGTGTACCATGTTTCTGTGACCACTACAATATCCAGGCATCCCTCTTCCATCAAGGCCACCAGTTCGGGGAGCTTGTTGCCCAGACTACGGGTGTTGGTACTCATTACCCTCCATTTCTTGATGGTCTTACCCCTTTTTGTCCCATCCCTGTCCTTATTGCATTTATTTTCTCCATTTACCCCTGCGTTTCTCCCTAGTGACATCTCTATGTTGGTGTCTGCCTCACTTAGTACCCTGATATTTTGGGGGGGGGCTAGGATTTCCCTGCTTCTTTCCAGTGCCTCCCCCCTTAGCTAGTTTAAATGCTTGTCAATGAAGTATTTAAACCTATCACCTAGGATCCTGGTTCACCTCCTGGACAGATGCAGACCATCATGCCAGTATAGGCCTGCATCCCTCCAGGTGGACCCCCAGTCCCCAATGAAGCCAAATTCCTGAGCTCTGCACCAGCTTTTCAACCACTGATTGAATCCCATGGTGTGGAGCACCCTAGCCTCACCCATGCCATAGACATGCAGCACCTCCGAGAAGGTTACCGTGTGTGCTATTTGTCTAAGACCCCTCCCCATCTCCAGAAATGCTTCTTGCACTGCTCTGATCCCTTTCTTAGCCTGGTCATTTGTCCCTAGGTGGACAATGACATCCAGCTCCCTCCCCTGTGCAGCTACTCCTGCAATCCTGAGAATTCGCTCCCTGTTCCTCCAAGCCATGGCGCCAAGCAGGCACCTTACCTCCCTCTCCCCTTCCTCCCCCAGTTCTACCTTCCTAACACTAGAGTCCCCCACCAGGAGTTGTTTCCTTCCCCTGTGGGGGTCCCATGCCACCCTGCTGTGGGTCTCCTTTGTGGAGGTTCCCAGCATCCTCCTTGGTCTCCACTGTGGGTGCCTCCATAGAGGAACCACACTTTTCCAGAACGGCATAGAAATAGTGGAGAGGTACAACTGGAGGGATGCACCTTCTGTTCCACCACCCTCACCCTCCCTGAGCCCACTGTGGTCCAACCACTCCTCTTTCTTGGCAAACTGTGAGGCAACGGCAGTGACCCTAGTGGTCCCTGGGTGGGAGAAGAGGTCCCACAAATCCTGGCCAACTCAGCCTGGAGATGAACAACCTCCTCCCTCAGCCCAGAGGGGTGTCTGCAGATGGGACAACACTGTATCCTCTAGAACATCTCCCGGAAGACTGCTGCTCCACAGCCACTGCACTGCACCACTCCCATCATGTCTTTTTTCTGGCCTCCTAACTGTTATTTGGAATACTTACTTTTTCCTCTGTTTGTTTATTTCTTTTTATTCTTCTCTCCCTACTTACTTACTGCCTCTGCACCCTTTTAGCTCTGGATCTTCCTGTTCTGAGACAAGAAGTTCCTATATTTCTCAGTAGTCTCCTTACTTGCTCAGAGTCAGACCTCCAACAGCTGGGGGGGGAGGCGGAGAGCTACTCTTGCCCTTCTAGGATGGTGAGTCTTTGGTGGCCCTGTGATCACTCACTTCCTGCTCCCAAACAGGAAGTTTCTGTTGTCAGTTAAATCCTGTGCCTATAAAAGTAGAACTGGTTTAGGTTGGGGGGTGGAGGGAAGGGAGTAGAGAAGTTTTAGTTATACCAGTAGCTCCTTCCTCCTGGTGTTCCATCTGTTCTCTGGCAGAAGCTGTCTAGAGCAGTGTTTATATCTGGTCTTAACCTGGCTCCTTCTAGCTAAGCCACTCCCCCTACTTTGCAAATCTTTCTACACTTAGTTAATTTCACAGATAACAATTCCCTTCCGACACCTGTGACAAGCACCTAGATAAGTACACAGATACCAGATAACAATTTACTTCAACTACCTCTGACAAACACACTCACTCCTTTTTTTTTACCCTAAATTGAAGGTCCCAGTACAAGAGATCTATTTTTTAGTCCCAGTAGAGAAGTTTTAGTTATACCAGTAGCTCCTTCCTCCTAGTGTTCTGTCTGTTCTCACAGCAGAATGAGTTGTGCTTTCATGTCTCTGCTGGCATTGTGAGCCCTACCCCAGCATAATCTCCAGGCAGTGTCTGGGATATGGACACCCAGCTTGCTTTCCCATGCTATCCTGCATTGATCAGTGACTGACAGGCCAACATCCCGCATTTGTTGATATACATTCCCTGCCCTTCCCCTCTCTTGGATGAGCCATGTGTGGATAAGTGACTCCTGAACTCCCAGGGGTATTTTGTACTGTGTTTTTATTGCAGTTGTGACTGCTGCCCAGAGTTGGAGATACCTCCGGAAATCTGCTTTTGGTTACCCGTGAGCATCCTTTAGGCCTTGGAATGTGTTTATTACCAAGAATTTGGGGATGCACAGATCCTGTACCATCTCAGGTCTGGCCTGTAGTCAGGTGGGCCAGTGCACATGTTTACGGTTGATAGTAATGGTTGGGTTGTCCCATAATGGGACCCATTGGATAGGCATCTGGTTGATGGAGATAGTTCTGCACAGTTTTTCCAGTAGTACATCGATATAGCTATTGTTGGATGAGTTAGTTCTTTTTAAGGGGGTTTGGTATACAATAGGAACCAGGGAGTTTGTGCCTCAATGAGATTGCCTTCCAAGCCTACCCACTGCAGTGGTATTCTCCCTGGTTGTGGGCACCATTGTAATGTTTGTGCTGAAATAAAAGTCAGATGGTATTGTGCGAAGTTAGGTAGGCCCCAGCCTCCGTCTTTCCAATGCTTCCATAGCTTGGCATGGCTGAGCCGAGGGGGCTTCCTTCCCACAGAAATCTTCCCATCAGCCTGTTAAGGTGGTGGAACCATGTGTCTGGTATGCGGATGGGGATGTGGACTAACAGGTATGCAATCTTTGGAGCCATCATCATCTTAATGGCCACTATCTTCCCTGTGATGGATAAGTTTAGGTGGCTCCAACTAAGTAAGTCTGCTGTGAGTGTTGTTATTGGTGGGGATAAGTTGGCTTTGCATATGTCGGGAGTTTTAGGGGTGATATGTATACCTAGGAACGTGATGCCAGTGGCCACTCATTTCCAGTTACTGTTCTGGAATGTATGTGGTGTGCACTTGTAGTTTAGCAGTAAAACTTCTGATTTGCTATGATTCACTTTCAGGCCTGACATGTTAGTGAAACTATCCAACAGATGAACAAGTGGTTCTATGGCCTTGGAAGCATCCATCAAAAGTATTAAGAGGTCATCCACATATGACAATGACTTACCTGCAGCCCTGGGATATCTGCATTGGCCCTTAGAGCTGCCATGAGCAGCTCCATGTCTAGTAGGAATAGTAACGTGGACAGGGGGCAGCCCTGACTTGTGCCCCAGACAAGGGGGAAGGTTGGGATAACATACTGTTCATTAGGATATGAGCTGTGGGCAAGGAGTAAAGGGTTTGTATGCATTTGAGGAAGTACAGACCTAGTCCCCTGTTCCTAATTACTTTGAATAGGTACTCCCATTCCACAGAATCGAAGGTCTTCTCGAAGTCTAGAGTGAGGGCAACTGCAGGGATGTTGAGGATGCTGGCTATGGTTTTTAGATTAAGGAAGATCTGCAGGAGGTCAGAACGCAGTCTTTTTTTTTTTTATTTAGTTTTTGTTGACCGGGTAAGTGCACTAGACACATCCTGCCTATTTTCAGGCACGACCCGGGGGAGGGGGATACAGATAAATGCCAACTGACATTGAACCAGATTGAGCTGTTGGTGGTATTTTAAGTGAGTGAGGGAAATTTGGCCAGTACACCGGGGAAATTCCCCTGCTCTTTTCGATAAGTGCCATGAGATCTTTAACATCCACCTGAACTACCACCAATCCAGGCAGATGGGACCTCAGTTTAATTTCTCATCCGAAAGATGACACCTCAGAAGTTCAGCACCCTTCTCATGCTGCACTACAGTGTCAGTACTGGGATATTAACCCAAGTGCCAGATGTGGGAACTGAACCCACAGCCCTCTGATCTCCCGGCCTCAGAGGTGAGTGTGCTACCTACTGACCACTGACACTGCTCTTTGTAAAGCCAACCTGGGAGACATGAACTAGATTGGGGATAACTTTTTCTAGTAGGGTGGTTAGGAATTTGGCTAGAATTTTTGCATCTGTATTTATGAGGAATATTGAGTGATAACTGGCCAGGAGGATGGGATCTGTCCCTTTTTTGGGTAATACTGTGATTGTCACTTCCTTCAATGTAGGTGGGAGTTTACCATTGGACAGTGAGTGTGTGTAAGCTCTTTGCAATATTGGAGTTATTTTCTTGATGGTTCCCTGGTAAAAGTCCACCTGGAAACCATCTCCTCCCGGGGATTTATTTTTATTCAAGGCACTAACTGCTCATGCTACTTCCTCAGCTTGTATCAGTGCATCTAGTTCTTGAGCTTGCTGGGGTGTTACCTGTGGGAGATTTAAAGAGGCTAGGAAGTGTGGTACTGATTGGCGTTTGGGGGATGGGATGAGGCATACAGCTCAGCACAGAACTTAGACATCACTTCTGTGATCTCTTTGGGAGTATTACATGTTATGTCTTGCCTACATCTGAGGCCAGGAATGTACCTTTCAGTTCTCTCCTTTCATAATCTGTAGGTCAGGATTTTACTTGCTTTTTCCCCTCCCTCCCCAAAGGTGTGTGCAAGGCGTGTAAGTGTGAGTTCTGCCTTTCTGGCATAATATACGTTATGCTTGGCTCAGATGGCCAGCATGTCTTTAGGATCTGCCTTGGAGTTTCTTTTATGTCTGATCTCTAATGCTTTGAGCTGATCCTCTAGGGAAGCTATCTCGTTTTCTCTCTGCTGCCTTCTGTAAGAGGTGAACCCAATAATTCTGCCCCTTAGGTATGCCTTCAAGGCTTCCCATAAGGTACTGTCATTGACACTACCGTTGTCATTATCCCCCATATATCTTCTATTTGGAGTTTGGACCAAGGGAGGAAATCAGCATCCTTTAACAGGAGAGTGTTCAGGCACCAGCTAGCTGTCTTGGGCTCAGGTGGGCTCCATGTTATTGTCAATTCGACTGGTGTATTGTCCAAGATTATCCTGGGTAGTATATTAGAGCCTGTATCCAGTGGGGTGACTAAAGGATTCGTGATCCATAGGTCGAGCCTGCTGTAGGACTGGTGGGGGGGGAGGAGTAATCCCTGACTTTGGCATGTTGTAACCTCCATACATCAGCCAGGCCTTGTTCTGCCATCAACTGCAATAATACTGTCCTCACTTTGATGTGAGGCTCTGTGGTATTAGCTGATCTGTCCATGGCTGGGGCTAAGGTGAGATTAAAATCTCTCGCCATAATGATTGGCATATGCTTGGAAGTAAACTGGGCCATTGTTGTAAGACCTGTGAAAGGGGAGACATTGAGTAGAGTGTTGACGGCAAACAAGATTGGACTTCATGGAAAGATACATCTGAAGCTCAAAGCAGGATTCATAGCTTGGACTCATTGCCGGTCAGACCTTTTCACCTTGGGCTTTTATATTGCTTAACCTCTGGGCAGTGAGAGTGCCTTCAAAAGTTTTTAAATTTCAAACAATTTCTGCATGCTTATTGCTAGGTCAAGTGTGAGAGACTGATTCTAGCTTGAGCTGTTTGTTTTTTCTCCAGAAGATGTGGGAGTGATAATGTATTTTTATATAACCTGACTGAGAGACTCAAGTACCTATTTCATTAAGCTGCAATATACAGTAGACTCTGCTACAAGATTTCTTACTTTTATCTTTACATCATTTTTTCTTACTGTGTTTGTTGGTTATTATCTGTGATTGATGGGTTTAGTAGTTGGGGGTGGGTTTAAGTTTTATTTTATTTTATAGTATTGTTTGTTAAGTTTGTAAATTACTGTGCAACAGTTGGGTTTGTGGAGGGGTGGTGAAGTTAATAGTGGTTCGTTGGGGTTGTTTGGTTATATTGTTCTGGGTGGGTTTGTTTTGATTAGTGTTATTTATTTGGCTGTCTGAGGACTGATAATTTCAGGGGTGGTTGTTTTGGGTGGCTGGCGATTATGTGTTGGCAGGTGGCTCTCCCAGTCAGGCGCTACTCCTCCTCTACACTCCGGGGCCTCCATCCCTTTAGCTGTCCCCTGTTACATGATGATGTTTATAATCATTGTCAGGCACTGGGGATAGCAAGGAAGAGGAGGAGAGGCTATGGACCACAGGAAGGGGGAGAGCAGGATGGTTGGATTGGGTTTGTGGAGTCGAGGAGATGCCCTGAGGTGAAATGGAGACTGGACAGGGCTTTTCCCTGTCTGGTTCCCATACCCAAGGGCTCCACTTTTAGTGGGCAGCTTACTGGATCAGTCTCAGAGTCTCATCCAACTTGGGCAGTGTTATGCAATGCCAGGTCCAATAAAAGCAAGATGGCAATAATTGACGACCTTGTTGGGTCATCAGACCTGGCATGCATCACTGAGACCTGGCTGGATGGAAATGGTGGCCCAATTTTAGAGTCAGCAGTTCTAGCTGGTTTCCTCGGTGATACACTGCCCAAGATTGGATTGCAGGGGCGGGGGTGTGGCCATCTGTTTTAAAACAGAATTAGGCCTGATACATGTGCCAGTGGCAGAGACCAGATCCTTTGAATGTATCTTGGGTGCAGGTGTGGGGTGCAAGGTTCTTCTCATTCACCGTCCACCCGGTGACGGGAAGCAATTTTTGCAGGAAGTTGTGCACTTCTTTGTCGACATGGTGTTGGAGTCACCCAGGTTGATGGTGCTGGGTGACTTCAATGACTGGGTCAATGATGAAATTTCACAGTTTGGTCAAGACTTCCTCCAACTAATGACATTGTTGGGCTTCACACAGGCAGTTGCCTCTGCAACCCATAGCTCCAGTCATTCATTGGACCTGGTCTTCCTCTTGGGTATGGAGACCTCCAATTTGGTGGTGGAGCCAGTTGGTTGGTCTGACCATTACACAGTCAGGTTCAATTTCCAGGCCCTCCCCTTATATGGAAATGACCTGGTACCGCCCATTAAGGGGAGTAACCCCAGATGGCCTGATGGCAGTGCTTGATCTTTTGGGACTTCCAATTACTAGCTGGGGTCCAAATAACTTGCTGCAAGCTTATAATATGGCAATGGCAGTGGCTCTGGACTTCATTGCTCCTGTTCTTGTTTGCCTCTCACCCTTCACCCTCAGTCCCCTTGGGTTCATGGGACCTTGAAGGAGATGAGGAGAGAGGGGCGAAGGATGGAGCATCGCTGGCAGAAATCTGGTCTTGACGCCGACAGGCTTAGATTGATGGCCCATTATTCAGACTATCAGTCGGTGATCTCTCATAAGAAGGCAGAGTTCCTGTCCAGGGGGATCACCACTGCGAGGAACTGACTAGTTCAGCTCTTTCAATCTGGGGACAGACTGTGCAATCTAGCCTGTCTTCAGATTTGGAGAGCCTTATCACAGGATAAGTGTGATGAGTTTGCTCATTTCTTCATGGGTAAGATTGCCGAAATTAGATCAGAGATCTGCTTAGCTCACTTCAATGGGTGGGGCGGTGATCGGTCAGAGGTTGCAGAACCTCGGTTTGGTTGGTCGGCCTTCAGCCGCTGGCAATCATGGATGTCATAAGGATCATCCAGGCTATGCAGCCGACCTACTGTAGTTTGTATCTGGGCCCTACTCGCCTCCTTATGGAGTGCGTTGGTGTCATCGACCCAATCCTGGCTGAGATAGTCCGGAGCTCATTGGAGATGGGTTAGTTTCTTAACTCCCCGAAAGAGGTACTGGTTACACCCCTCTTGAAGAAACCTTCTCTTGACCTGGACTGTCTCTCCAGCTATAGGCCCGTCTCTAACCTGCTCTTTGTGGACAAAGTTATTGAGAAGGTGGTCACGCTTCAGCTGAATGACCACCTTACCATCCATGACATCTACGATCCTCTCCAGTCAGGTTTCAGGAAGAGGCATAGCACTGAGACGGCCCTGGTGCGGGTGCTCAATGATCTCCTCATAGTGAGAGATCAGAGGACTCGTTCTATCTTGGTCCTCCTTGATCTCTTTGCAGCTTTTGACACCGTGGATCATGGTGTATTGCTGGAGTGCTTGCGGGTTGTCTGTGGACTGTCAGGGACAGTCCTCAGTTGGTTTCATTCATTCCTTACCAGTAGATCTCAAAGAGTTGTGTCAGAATTTATTCTCCTCTGATGTACAATTTGTTAAGGTAAATGCTGCTCCAAAGTTTCGCCTCTATGTTATTTTATGTATACATGCTGCCATTGGGAGACATTGTTAGGTAGTATGGCTAGAGTTTTCACTGCTATGCAGATGATACTCGGCTATACATGTCTTTTGTGCCCAGCCAGGATGATTTGGTCTTGGTGCTTAACAACTGCTTTGCCGACATTCAGGACTAGATGAGTGCCAACTGGCTGAAGTTGAATCCTGACAAAACTGAGTTTTTGGTGGTGGACCCTGGTCACTGGGTAGAGGAGTCTTTGGCTCGGCTGGCCTCTGGGCTTCTGCTTGGTGGTCGCCAGCTGTTATCCTCTGAATGGGTGCAGAATCTGGGTGTTATTTTTGACAAGGGGTTGATGCTGAAGTCTCAGGTGTCATCTGTCATCAAGATCTTATTTTACCATCTGAGAAATATCGCTCGGATAAAGCACCTGGTTCTGCCTGGTGTTCTTTCAACATTGGTCCTCACCTTTGTGACCTCCCACCTTGATTATTGCAAATCCTTATACCTAGCACTTCTGAGGGTTGATATCCACTGCCTGCAGCTGGTGCAGAATGCTGCAGCCAGGTTGTTGACTGGGCTTTCTCGATCTAGCCATGTCACACTTGTGCTGCATGGACTGCATTAGCTGCCAGTGCAGTGGCGGATCACCTTTAAGGTTTGTTTGCTAACCTATAAGGCCCTACATGGACAGAGACCGAGTTATCTGCAAGAGCTCCTTTGTCTCTACCTCCCCTTCCGATCACTCTGCTCAGTTGAGGAGGGTTTGCTGGAGATTCCCAAAGCCTGCTTGAAGATTTCTGTAGCCCATGCTTTTGTCTTTGCAGCTCCGACCCTGTGGAATTCTCTACCTCCCCAGATAAGGGGGTGCCTTACTGTTGAGAGCTTTAAATCTGCTCTTAAAACATTTTTATTTTCCCTTGCATACCCTGACTATTAATCTGTTGATATTTGTTATTTTAACCTGTTTTAATTATTTATTGTTGTGTGTTCTGTAAAAGCACTTTGATAATTTTGAATTGCACTTCAAACAAATAAAGCTTATTATTATTGTTATTATTAATGTTTCTGAGAGGTGCACATAAAAGTCGAGGTTGTCTTCATTAGGCGCATACAAATTTAGCATAACAAGGAGGCCTTCTGGGGTTGCTACCTGAATGAGGACCCATCTCCCTTCCTTGTCTTTCTGGATATGGGTTTAGGTCCGTTGAAGGGACTTGTATATTAGTATGGAGACCCCTCTCTTCATTGATGAGTCAGTGCTATGTGCCTCCAGCCCTACCCAATCCATTTTCAATTTGCTGACTTCTGTGTGTGAGAGCTTAGTTTTCTGGAGGAATGTCATTTTTGCACCCTTTTTTTTTTAAATGGGACAGGACCTGTTTGCTTTTGATGGGTGAGTTTTCTCCTTTCACATTCCAAGTAATGAATTTGGTGTCATCCATTAGATTTAGTATATCGTGGTGGGGTCTGATGGATGAGGGTGCCAGTCAGTGGGGGGGCTACAGGAAACCACAGTCTCAGCACTATTGTCTTAGTCAAGTAGCCATATGTAGTCTATACCAGTCTGCATTACTTCTCTCTGTCCAGTATCTAACAGCCTAACCGGGGCAACTATATACGTAAAAAATTATAACATTCTGCATCCAAACATTGCAGTGTATTTGAACTTTTACAAATTTTGAGCTAGATACCACTTCAGTGGTAGCCTTATGGTTATCAAGCATAAATACTAGCTCAGGTGGCTTTCGGAATCTCCCAACCTTGTCACATGCCATATGCTTATCTGAAACCAGGTACTTACGCGTTTAGGCTGCCATCCCCACAGTCGAGTTCACAGAGGGGTACTGCTTGGTCAGTGTGAAATAAAACCACCCCTCAGTAACCAGGGGTCCCATCCAGTATCCCTAGGGTCCTTGCAGCAGCTGCTCTGTGAAGCCCCTCAGGCTGGAGTAGAATGTGCACCTCTACATTTAGTGCTATGGTTTGGCTCCCCTTCTGGGCTGGGGGAGGTATATGGAGCCTGAGTGACCTCCCACCTGGGGGAGTACCATTCAGATCTAGCACGTGGCCAGTGAAATGCGAGGGGCCCTCTGCATACTGCTGACAGCACAATACATTAAAAAAACTGAATTATAAAGAACCTCCCACTTGTGGTTACATTTGAGCTCTGTAGGCCCTTGTGTAAGCCCCTGCATTCAGGTGTTTCCCAGAGTCCATTCATATTTCAGGGCTGATCTGTCCTTTTAAATAACTAACTCAATGCCTATATCTGGCATGGGAAGGGGGGGAGGAGTGGTATCTGCAGTTCACCAGGGAGTATAGTATGGAAAAGGGGGCCCATTTGATTGCTGAGCTATGTCCTGCATTGTCCAGCATCCAGTTTGTCAGAGCTAAGGGCTTTCACTTGCAGAGCAGCCACTCAAGCTGTATGTCAGGGCTTCACTCCTTTAAGAGTTCCAGGTGGGCAGAGATAAAATCAGGCCATCATGTAAACATTGCAGCCTGCAAGTATCAGCCAGCACTCCAGTCTCAGGTTTTTGTTGGAGCGGCGGAGAAGGCATTGCTGGACCGCTCAATCAGGAGGCCCAATCCAGGTGCCAGTTCAGTGGAGTCATTTCTGCTGCTGCATAGGTAGGCTCTTGTTGTGTGGCTACTGTAGGGGGCAGTATCGGGGCTCCTGTGTTTTTGTGCCCAGTGAAGGTCTGGCGAGACATTGTTTCGGATCTGCTGGGCCTTGGGATCTGGGTACAGAGTGGTCTGTGGATCCTGTATGAGGGGGGAGAACCTACTGCTAAAAGTCTCCCGTTCCTCATCACTGATTTCTAGGCTACCTTCTACTGAGTGGCTCCAGTCCCTTTGAGAGGGTGCTGGCAGGGTCAGGCTATGATCTACTTTTCCTTTCTGGCCCACCCCATCCCTGCTTCTCTTCTGAGAAGCTGGCTTCCACTCCTCAGTAAGCTGTCTGGGCTGGGGCCTTGCAGTAGCAGTTTGGAGTGGCTGAGCTGGCCCGGGTAGTGCTTTATCTGGGGATGTGTCCATACTGCGAGCTCCCCGGTCTAGGTCCATGTGATCCAGGTGGGCCTCCAGTCAGGACTGAAGGATGAATTCCTCAGCTGCTGCAGGCTCTAAGAAAGAGTGAGGTATTTCTTTCCATTCAATTCTTAGGATGGCTGGGTACCTTAGACTGTAGGGAATTTGAAGTGTCATGAGGTTGTGCCTGGCCCTAGTGAATTCCCTGTGATGCTCAGAGAGCACAGGGGAAAAATCAGGAAATATTTGAATTAACTGTCCACACCATGTTAGGGGAATTCTTTCTTTAACTGGGAATCATAAAAACTTTGCCAGAATTGGTCTGGGTGTCTGCCCTGGCTTTGGGTGAGGAGCAAGGGAGTGATGTGCCTTCTCTACCTCGAGGGCGGCAGACCATTGGTATTGCAGAATCTCTGGTACCACTTACTGTAAGAAGAGGGCAACATCATGACCCTCCATCACTTCAGGGAAGCCCATAAAGTGCGGGTTATTGCGCCACCTTCTATTTTCAAGGTCCTCAGGCTTTTCTGTTAACTGTTGTATTATTCTATTTGGCTCAGCAAGCCAGTGGCTTGTTCTATCAGTACGGTCCCTTTGCTGTGCAATATGATGTTCATTACCATCCACACACTGGGAAATCTATATAATGTCCTGTTTTGTCTCTTGCACTTGTTTGGTAAGGGCTCTGTCTCTGGCTAGTAAAGTTGCAAATATGTCCCTTATTTCTTGCAGCTCCCCACTGGCAAGTCCTTTGGCTGAGGAGGATTCCGGAGCTAATGCCATGCTGCCAGCAGTCCTGCTGTTCTGAAGCCTGAAGACCTGGATTTTTAACTGCCTGCTGTAGGACTACAATCAGTCCTGAGGTAAGTAATTTTCTTATTTATCTCCTCCAGGTAGTGCTAGCAATTGGATTGTCCAGATTATGCTATGCTTGGTGGTCAGTTTAGCATAGGATTTTTTAGGATAATTGTATTTGGTATGGAGCTCTATAGTCTAAGCTGTTTCCATCTTGGCCCAATAGTGGCTACCTGGCATTAGGGTTTTCAATCCTAATACCCCATCTCCCACCCTGCACAGACCAACAGACAAGGGGGGCTCTGTCCTTGGGCCATCAACCCTAACGCTGACCCCATTCTCCTATGCTGTACTCATGTCACAACACTCCTCAAATAGATATTACATTTAAAACATCCAAGATAGCAGACAAAATTATTCAAGCATCCCATAGATTGAATGCCTTTGGCATCCCTCTGGTTATGCCAGAGGTTTTTGATCAAGTGCCAAAATGGAAAATACAGGGAAATATAGCAAAACAAGTTGACAGTAGTTCCACTGATAGTATCATCTTAGCAAACAAATACAGAATATTTTTAATCAAGACACTATATTATCTTTTTCTTTCTTTTTATTTTTTTAACCTTGTAGGCCTTGTGCTCAGATTTCCCATTTTCACAGGCAACAAGCAATTACAAAAAACAAGCATAATAAAGAAAAAACATGAATAACAATAGACAATACATTTACAATACATCTAATTTGATACAATATAAAAAAATGACTTAAGAACATAAATAGAAGGAAGAAAGCTGTCTCTAAGTCAGCACTGAACATAATAATTATGTCTTGGTATATAGAAAGACTAAGCCTCAAATTGGCAGATTTAGAAATAAAACATTTTTTAACAAACTGGGACATTTTATATCATCAGGAAATCTGGTCTGTCTTATTCAAATTCCTGATTACTCTGTTCATTTTTTATTAACTAAAAAAGATAAAAAATATGTATGCCACAAAGCAGGATTAGCAATCTGTGTCAGAACATCTTAAAATTGAAAGGGATGCCTGATTTCCACAATTTCAGATTCATGATGACACTTAAATTGAATAGGGATCGCTTTTCAATAATTATTGTTAATGTTTATTTCCCACCAACAACTACCATATTTTTAGAGATATGGCCTAAGTTTTTGACTGTTTTGTCAGAGCTGAAAAATAGTTATGGGAATTACACAGTAATCATTCTAGGAGACTTCAATGCAAGACTTAATATAGATTCATCAATGTTTGAAAACTTTTTTGATCTATGTAGTTGTTTTTCTAACATAAATCCCCAAATTAGGGGAAATAGAAATTCCTGTGATAAAAAATGTAATGAAAGAGGGATAAGCTTATTTAACTTATTGTCCTCAGAAAACATCTGCTTATTAAATGGAAGACTTCAAGGGGACCATCTTGGTAGTTATACTTGCATAAATAATAAAGGATTATCTATCATTGATCTCATTTGGGCTAACTTGGAAACAGTTCCCCTAGCAGATAATATGGAAACTTAGATTCTGCTCACTTCTCCCTCATATTATATCTAATGAAAAGTACTCAGGAAATAACTCCTGTTCTTTACCATAATTAAAATAAGGCACATTCCCTGGAGATTTTAAACACTAAAAGATCAGATGGAACATTAATCACACTTCTTTATTTAAAAATCTCTTCCAGGATCAAGAAGTGAATCAAAAAAAAAAAAAGGAACTAGAGAATCCCTTACACCATACCCAAATTGTAAGTTTGTGGCACAAGTTGAATCTTCATATAAGACCTTTGATGACTTCCACAGTTTTACCAAGGAAAATAAAAACTTCCTAGTTTAATCAGGTCTGCAAAAATGCTGAAAAAAAGACTCCATGGGTTGGCAAAATATTGTAAAGTGAACAAAACCAAAGAAAATCTTAAACTTAACAAAGCCTGTAAACAATATAAAAAAATACTAGAAATTGAGCATAGGAAATACTTTGAAAAATTGTGGAATAAACAGAGACTGGCAGAGCACAAAAAAGACACTAAGAAGTTTTGGAGTTTAGTCAATTTTGGATATGACTGTTATTCTCGGGTATTGGAGGCCTATTTTTCTCCTACTGTCTGGGAGGAATATTATAACCAGCTACATTTTTCAGATTCTGATGGTGTTGAGTTAAATAACTTTCTAGAGACCAGAAATATGACACAAACTATTTTGCCTAACCCTGCAATAATTATAGCTACTGAAATCTCTTACGCTATAGACTTAGCTAAGGTAAATAAATCACCAGGACCCGATAAGATTATTCCAGAAAGGTATAAGTTCATGAAAGAAAAATGAATACGTATTTTGTTAATATTATTTAATTCTATTATACAAGAAGGAAACATATGAAGTCTTATATATGGACAGTTGGAAAGGCAGTCTAATTTTTCCACTTTATAAAAAAGGCAATCCACAAAACCCTAAGATGTATTGGCCTATTCATTTACTAGAGACTTCTCAAAAATGTCTTACTAGAATAATTCTCGCTAAATTAAAAAAAATGGCTTTATGATGAGGGTATTCTTTCCTAATATCAAAATGGGTTTAGGCCCAAAAGATGTACAATACAGCATTGTTTCGTATTGGCACACTTGATCTGGAAATATGTAAAATTAAAAAAAAATCCAAGTTGTTTTGTTGCTTTGTGGACTTTAACTCTGCTTTTGATAGTGTCAATAGATCAATTATCTGGAATACCTTAATGAACCTTGGTATTGAATCAACCTTATTGAATTCATTTATAAGACTTCATAATCATAACTGGATTGAGGTGCAATATAATAAGAAAGGCGGTCTAACTAAACAAATAAAAGTTAATAGGTGTGTTAGATGGGGTGCCTTCTGGCTGCCATTCTTTTTAATGTGTTCATTAATACTATTTTACTAAATTTAGAAGACTCTGAATTCTATTCACCCATATTACTAAATAGGAAGGTCTCATGCATGGCGTATGCCAATGATATTGTACTTCTATTAGCACCCCTATTGGGATTGCAAAGGCAAATAAATAATGTTTTTATATTATGTTAAGTAAGTAACAATTTATTGATGAGCAATAAGCCATATACAATATGGAATATTATACACATCACATAAAATACAGATCGTAAAAGCTGAGACTAATATTATAGGTCTAATCTTACACCCAACATATCACACCAGAACAGAAAATGCCATATTAAAACTGTAAATAAGCTACTATATCTATTATTTTAATCAAGATAAATAGATTTCATAGTAATATGAACCATTCTTTACAAATGAGTAGTTAAAAGGAATTTTGCCAATAATCCAATGATTTTTTTATCTATAGTTTTGAAAAATAATCCAGCATATTTAAAGGAGGGAGACTGAGACCTCCAAGAAATTCACCCAACCATTTCTTTCTTGATAATTCATAAAGAGGGCATAGTAGTACAACATGTTTCAAATTGTCTATTGTTTCCAAGCCACATTTACAAAATGGGGAAGATAGTGCTTTTCCCTTATATCTATACTGCACATAATTTGCTGTATAACACTCTGTTCTAAATCTAGTATAAATCCTCCTTAACCTACAGTTTGTTATCGTGGAAAGATATAACTCAAAACTACTTGAAAGTTTAATTGTTTTGTAATAGTCATGAAATTTGAGTTTAGAGAGCTGTGTAAGCAGAGAATTCTCATCTAATGCTCCCAATCTAATTTTGACATCCTGTTTGATTTCTACTAGAGGTCTATAATATACTTCATAAAGTAGATGTCCCAAACCGGCTGGCATCATAACCTCCTTGATAAACCGAATACTGGGATGAGTAAACCCAAGTTAGCCATTCTTATACTTTCTTCAAGGCACATTCTGGGATATCTACTTTCTGGCAACAAGAAAAGTTTGAGTAAAAATATAATTAGTTGCTCCTGAATGAGTGAATGTAAGGTGTGCTGTCCTAATTCCAAAGCTAGAATACATTTTGGTGTCCCTTGCAGTAACATGAGGTTAGGTCTATACAGATTGTTTAGAGTAGTTTGCAACCTTCCAGTCTGTGTATATCTCCATATTTCACAAGCATATAATATGCTTGTTCTTATTTTAGCATTGAGTACATTCACTACTCCCTTAACTGAAGTTTCCCCATTTTATTATTAAATATTTTTAAAGCATTCCTTGATGATCTCATTTTATTTCATGTTGTCTCTATGTGTTGATGCCAGGAAAGATTATAGGAAAAAAGAACTCCTAAATAATTGTAATACTTTGCCCTATCTATGTTTACCCCATCTATCTTAAATTTAGTAGTGTTTTTACTCTGGCTTCCAAACACCACTACTTTTGTTTTACCATGGTTAACTTTTAATTTATACTGAACACAGAAGGATTCAAACTTTATCAGTTTCCTTTTAAGTCCTAATAACGAAGTTGACAGCAGAACCAAATCGTCAGCATATGCAAGACAATCGATCATAGTACAGTCTGCTTTAGGAGCATGGAAATCTGGAGTAGCAATCTGTTCCAAAATTATATTAATATAAATGTTAAATAGAGTAGGTGCCAAAATACATCCTTGTCTAACCCCTATATTAGTAGGGAATTTCTCAGTCAAATATCCATACTGATTGTATTGAACTCTAGCCCACGTATTTTCATGCAGTCTAATGATGACATCCAGCAGGAAGCTCTCCAGCCCTAGTGCCTTGAGTGTTGTCCAGAGAATTTTCCTGCTGATGTTATCAAAAGCTGCAGAAAAATCCATGAAACAGCAATAAAGATTAGTTTTCCTAATTTTAGTGTATTTCCAAATCAGATAATACAGAACATAACAATGTTGAATTGTGAACCTATTTTTCCTGAAACCATTTTGTGCCTCATTCAGGATAGAGTTTTCTTCAGCCCAATCTAATAGTCCTCCCAGGATTATCCTCGTAAAGATTTTCTGGGAAACATCTTTAAGGCTAATCGGTCTATACTTTTTCGGATTGTAGGGATCCTCCTTTTTGAATATGGGAAATATATGATTACCTAACCAACTTGGGGACATGGAAGTCCTTGTAGGAGTCCATTAAATAATAAGAAGAGAAGTGGACACCACCAATTAGGAAATGATTTATATAGGTCTCCCAAGTTACCATCTGGTCCTGGAGCCTTATTAGATTTCAGCAGTAATAACGCCTGATAAATATCTCTTTCCATAATAAAGATGGGCCGAGGATAATACATTTCTCCCCTGGGCTCTTGGGCTATAGTCATCTCTAATTCAGTCTGGGAAAAGTAAAGCTCTGAAAAATAGAGAGTCCAGGCCTCAGGTGTAATATAGGCTTCTAATCTATTAGAATATTTATTGTAGCCCTGAGATACTAATTTCCAGAAGCCTCTACCATCTCTATTTAATACAGATTGTCTAAGCTTTTCCCAAAGTCCATGAGAATATTTTTCTTTTGCCCTTTCTAAGGCTGACTTATACTTTTCTCTTTCTGTCTTAAGTATTTCAAAATCTGTGATAGTTTTATTTCTCTTATTTTTATGTATCCTCAGAATTCTACCAAAAGGTTTTTTTGCCTGTAGGCAGTCTGCATTAAACCAAGATTTTTTGTAAATCTGTTTACCAGAAGGTAATTTTTTCTTAAACCATGGTTTTAATATCATAGATATTCTTTCCCAGCTTTCTAAAATATCAATTGTTTTGTGAGAGTTTATAATGGAATCATGTATATAACACACCTCTCCAGTGTTTAAGATAAGCTCAAAGTTCGTATGATGTAAAGGTCCCCAGATAATTCTTTTTTCGTTGATAATCTCCAAATTGTCCTCCAGGAAACCAGTTTTTCTATTAGTTCTTAGGGGACAGTTCAGAGTAACAACAATAGGACAGTGGGCAGATTCCATTCTATCCTTTACCTCTAATTTCTGTACCATGTGAGTTGCCTCCAAATTGGTCCAAATTTAGTCCAGAGTAGAAGAACCCATCGGGCCCCTAAAAGTAAATGCCCCCGACATGTCACCCTGAGTTCTTCCATTTAAGAGACAGTAATTCCTGGATGCAAAAATTTCCAGGAGGATCCTGCCTCTAGAATTGAGTACTAGATCCTGTGAGGACCTTTTATAAATAATATTATTGTTAGCCAGAGGAAGCAAATGAATAAGATCAGTATAAACATCCTCCGAAAGACAGGAAGAGACTGTAGCATTAAAGTCTCCCATAATGATTGTGGGGCAATCTGCATAGCTGTCTGACAAATCATCTAACAAAATTTTCAGATTCTGAATAAATACAGTATATCTAATGATTCAGAATGTCTGAATCTAGGAGCGATATATATATATATTACAAAGAATATCTTTCTCTAAGCCTTAGTGAATTTGTATGGTCAGAATTCCCTCTAAATTTGTTGCTATATGAGTAATTCCTAGATCTAGCTGTGTTTTAATAAAAAAAAGTAAGTCACCCTTTAAGCCGACCAAATTTTTTGTCTCTGGAGGCCGATAAGGTCATGGCTGTATAACCTGCCAGTCCAGGAGTAAACTCTTCAGTGCACCATGTTTCCTGAATCCCTATTATGTCATATGTCTCAAGAAAACCCAGAACCTCAGGATCTGTAATTTTAAGATGTATACCCTCAATATTCCAGGAGAGAATAGAGAGGGCATCCATCATATTCCTTTTTCTTTTAATATTGTCTACTATCCCAGTATTTGGCTCATCAGATGTTAGCTCACCGGGGTCCCACTGGGATTGCCGATGTCAGGGGGAAACCACGGTTGACAATGGATCATAGGTATTTAAATCTTCAAAATTTTCAAAATTTATTAACAGAGAATCCAAAACTGGGATTAACTCCTGCGCTCCCGTCACAGGGATACGACCATAGATTTCTGAATTGAATTCTGTCATATCCACTATATGTATTCCCAATGGGTCCAATTTGCCTGCCAATGACAATATTTTGTTAGCTAGATTGGGATTTTTGAAGGTAATGTCAATCTGGGATGAAAAACTTGAATTATCTTGTATGTTAATGGAATCTACCATATTTCAGGAAATGTGTAGATCAAATGCTTTTCCTAGGAAAAAGAGGAGATCCCATTTTACCTTCTGTCTAGCATTCTTATCCGTAAATTTCTACCCAAACGCTGCAATTGTTGTCCCTAGCCATGACTTTTTTTGGTTTTTAATGTGTTCATTAATCACTCCCAAGATTTCCATCTGAGATTCATGAGCTACTTCACATATTACATCCCGGGGAGGGGGCTGCTCATGAGAGCTATTTTCCTTACTACTAAGAGACTCAGAGGGAAGTCTTGGGACTAACATTGGTAATGTGATACCATAGCCCTTTTCCCTTAAAAATAATGCCTTTTCCAAAATGGAATGGGCGG
Organism: Neoceratodus forsteri; assembly: GCA_016271365.2. Classification (NCBI taxonomy): domain Eukaryota; kingdom Metazoa; phylum Chordata; order Ceratodontiformes; family Ceratodontidae; genus Neoceratodus; species Neoceratodus forsteri. The sequence continues at coordinate 297,986,226 of CM057452.1, read as the reverse complement.
TTCTCAGGGATGTACAGTAAAATAATACTGTTTTCCTATAATAAGGGTTCAGTGATCTAGAACAAATACTTCCTTTTCTAACTCAGTATGTGATAGCTCAAGGAAGTTAAGTACCCAAGCAAGTAGTGAGCTCTCTGTTTCATTCTCTAATATAGCTACATTGTAGATCTCAGTCAAGAATTCAGTGTTCCCACATTTCTGTAGAGCAGGAGAATTCCCTAAAACCTTAACTGGAATCTTATCAATAGAATCATCTTTGGTAGGTGAATGACCAGAGGTCTCAGTCTCCCTCTGAAAACCAGACATTGACTTCTCACTCACAATTACATCATAGGATATTTTGTTATATATACCATTTAAGTGGAGATTCATCTCCTGTGCAGCTGATTTTATACCCTGTTTCCCCTGTTTTGAATTTTGGCTTGAATCCTGACCCTCCCTTATTTCCTGTGCCGTTAGCTTTTCCAGATTTTTATTGTCTCTGGATAAAAGTTTCTTTTTTTGGATTTTTTATTTATTTTGTTTCTTTTTGGTTGATTCTGTGTTTGTCTATCAGATTCACCAGTATCCTGTTTTTCTGAGTCTGTATTCTTTATATAGCATTCACATATTTTATTTTTATTAAAGGGTGAGGGGAGATGTACCTGTATGCCTATATTTACCTCGTCTATGTTCGGAGGTTCAGTTCCCATAGATGCAGACTCAGAAGAACATTTTTTACTGCTATTCAAAATTCTATCCAGGAGTACTCTATTATGAAAGATATCTGCTCTTATATTGCATATCTCACTTTTGAGGGTATTAATATTTTCCAGTAAGACTATATCAGCAGCATCTCTATTCTTTAAAATCTCTAGAGTTTGCTTCGAGATAGTGGAGGTAGCCACCAGGTATGATTTATCAGTACATTGGATTTCACCAGTATTAAAATCTGTTTCCTGAGAGGCCTGAGAGGCCTTAGACCTCAATAACTTATACTTCCTCTCTATTTCCCTATCCATTTTATGAGTTGTAGCCATCTTCTTTAATCCCTCAATAGTGACACTCAGATCTTTAATTATAGATTTTAAATCCATCGTTTCTCCCAGCTTTATATTAGGATCTGAAGCTAGGCAGTTAAAACTATGCTTAAAATAATCCTGCTCAGTCAGTATTCCCTTAGTTCTAGAAGAGAGCCTAGGTGATGCAAGAATCTCTGAATCGGTTGGACAAGATTTATCTGAGGTTGGTGAAAATCTCAATTCCAGATCTTCAGACCTCTCTAACTCCTCAGTATCGGACTTATATGTATCCCATGCATATTGATCATAAGAGATAGATTCAACAGACTGAGTAGACATTCCCCAGTCTTTTCTGGAAGAATTTTTAGACAATGTTTCAGAATGACTGCCCAGTCTGTTTAAATGATTAGTCAGATCAGCTGCTACAAAAATGGGTGTTGAACTGGAGTTAGGGCCAATACCCTTCCCTTTATTACTCCAAAAGCCAGTTATTTTAAGTTGTTTTTTGTTTTCTAAAACATCTGCATGGGACGAAAAGGGAGGAAGACCCTTATGCTTTCCCTCCAGTAAAGCGTTTTCCATTTGTAATTTCTCCTTTTGTTTATTTAGCTTATTAGAAGTGTTAGGGGTATTATTTTTATTTTTGCATTTATTTTTATTTTTATTTTTACTTCTACCCCTTCTATTTTCCTTAATGTGCATACCAAAGGTGCCTTCAATGGGATCAACCTGAGTCTCTAATATTTTGATAATTGAGCAGGAACAAAGGACTTCTTCTGATGCCTGATTTAAAACACTGCCCTTTCCACTTCTAGTAACAGCCATTTCTTTTTTAAAGTGAACTTCAATGCAAATGCAAAAAGGGAATAGCAAAAGCTATTACAGATTCTATTCAAGTTACAAATTACAAAGCAAGTTATATACCAAATGGAAGTACAAAAGTGCAGATGTAAATAGTGCAGAAATAGTGCAAAAATGCTGTAAAACAATAAGACAAAATAGTGCAAAAATAGTGCAAAAATGCAGTAAAACAGTAAGACAAAACTGCAGTTTCGATACTGAGATACTATATTATAAGTCCAAAATAGTTTTCAAATTTGCTGATTTTGCTGAGTTTACTGAATTATTATAAAGAATTCAAAAATAAGGCTGGAATACTTCACCACTCCACCACTTGAATTCTATTTCCAGCGCAAGCAGCATAAAAAGTCCAAAGTTCTCGTGGCAAAGTCAGCCCAAACTGAAGAGAAAATGATCATCGGGATGGAAAACTGCTCCAAGCATCAAGCACCAATTCCGGGAACAGTTCCAAAGTCTTATAAGTGAATGCAGAATAATCGAACACACCCCCAGCTGAAAGTTCAGCAAGAAAAATCCAATAATTTATAGCAGTTTGTAGCTATCATTGAAAGTTATCTTGCGATTCTCAGTTGCCAGCCACAACCCACTAATTCCTCCGAAATGAAGCAATTGAGTTTATGGAACAATAGTCATCTCATCCTGGAAAGTAGCTTGTTTTGTCTGTATTAGCTGAAACATACAAAAGAAAAGTACAATGCAGCGAGTTTATAGGAAGGGGTACCCCAACCCCGCTCCTATCTGTCTCTAATCTGCTTATAGAGACTAAATTCTCCCTAAAACGGCACTTATAATAATAAAATATCTATGCTGTAACTCTCACTTGCCAAAGTAAAAGTGCTGGAGAAAACTAAAATAACCAACTAGGAACCAAAGTGGGCGATAAAAAATATAAACCTCTAAATCCTGTATTTTCTAACACATACCTTGGTTCAGAATGAAATCAGTTCTAGAGCTCGATGAATTAGAGAGTCAGAGAGCCAAGTCATGAGTTTCTTGACCGAGTTAAAATGAACCTGAACTGTAAAGCAACTAAGCAGCATCTAAAACATTTGCAAATGCACATAACAAAGTGGCATAAGGGCTTGACAAAACGGCATTAAGTTTTAACTGCCATTTACCTCCTTGTTCTCCACCAACCTACACCGTAGTGAGCAGTGTGCTGATTTTTAGGGTGGTGAGAACAGGTTGGAAATAGGGTAGGGAAAATGTCAATTAGATTAATTAAGTCAATTGGTCAATCAATCAATCAATCATAAATCGATTGAATACACTCCCTAAATACTCTCTGCAGACTCTGTAGACTCAATTGTTTAATTGGCTGCAACCCACTGCGCTTAACGATAATGGAAAAATGGAACAGTGAATTCTGAGTATGTGATGGATTAATTATGTTAAAATATCTGGCATACTCAAGAAGATTTACAAACTTATTAATCGATAATGGCCAGCCCGAATATATACTTTCGGTAAATTTAAAAAATATCTTGGCTAACTGAACAATGCTTAATAAAAACTGTATCAGTCCTGAATGTAATGCTGAAATCAGTCAATCAGTTAAAAGCTAAAAACAAAATAAAATGTAGACAAATCTCGATATACTCTGGTAACCAAACCAAAGACCAAAGCCAAACTTCATTCATAAACCTAATAAAATATCTAGAATACCTAAAAATAACTCATTTAAATCTAGAAAGACACACTCCGGGGGAAAAAAAAATGCACGTTCCTTGTTTAGGGGAGCATTGATTTCTTCTGCAGCTAGGACTTCAACCAAACAGCCGTCCGAAGGCTGTAGCCCTTCTCTCCGTGGCTAGGGCGGGCTCCGCCACTGCTTGGACTCCAAGCCCTCAGCCACCAAAACAGGCTAAACCGAAGTCTTCTCTGCTGTTTTTAACTGCGGCACAAAATAAACTGGAAAGGCAGTGTAGTCAAAACCCAAAGGTTCTTTTCTACCAGGAAAATTACAAACCAGGCAACAATGGCATACCTGCTCCAGGCAGAAAGTAAGCATTACAACACCCTGCTCCTTCTGAGAGACACTCAAAATAGTGTGCAGCCGCTCCACTGGAAGTTCCCCTGGAAATAAGAAAAAATAATAAACAGATCGGTTAAACCGAACACTTTTTTAAACTTTACTGAACCGAGCAGAAGAATCTCCGGAGCGACTTCACTGTTTGGCAGAGTAAAGAATCTCATTCATTCGCCATTCTTTTTAATGTGTTCATTAATACTATTTTACTAAATTTAGAAGACTCTGAATTCTATTCACTCATATTACTAAATAGGAAGGTCTCATGCATGGCATATGCCAATGACATTGTACTTCTATTAGCACCCCTATTGGGATTGCAAAGCCAAATAAATAATGTTTTTATCTTATGTAACAAACTTAAGCTTCAGATAAATACAGAAAATACTAAAATGGTAATTTTCAGTAACAATAACACTAATAACAAATTCAAGAAACTCTATGTGGATAATAAGTTAATTGAAACCATTAAATATTATGACTACTTGAGGCTACGTTTTCAGAAAATTGTACCTGGAAACAGCATAGGAATTTACTTATCATCAAGTTAAAAACCGCCTTTAATGCATTCAAATATTTTATTTCAAAACTAGGCAAGGCTTCAGTTCCGGGTGTCCTCAGGGTCGTAAATGCTAATGTTAGTGGAAGTATCCTATATGGTGCAGAAATCTGGGCACAATCTACAGTGTATCAGTTTTACAATCTAGATCATTGTAACAAATAATGAATACATTTTATTAGTACATTCTTATGGTACCGCAATCTGTGCCAGCTGTAGTCTTAAGAGCAGAACTGGGTGAAATGTCCATCCAGTCATTACTCTTGGAAAAACAAATAAAGTTTCTGCTCTCCTTGTTCCTCTTAAAAGACTTTCACTTACCAAGACAACGTCTTGAGGAACAAATTAATTATTCTTCTAAAAGTTTTACTTATCCATAATAAAAATAAATAAACACTTCATTTATCTTCTGAATTTAAAACAGATTCTCTTTGAAATTTATATTAGACCTAGGAAAGAAATCAATGATGTTATCAAAAGCAAAATAAGAAGATAATCAGATAAATCCGATTTAGAGAGAATCTCTTTATTAAAACATTACAAATGGTATAAAATCATTAAAAATAATCATCAACTTGAACTGTACTTACAGATTATCTTGGATCCTGCCCAGGCGAGACTGTTGACTCAGTTCTGATTAGAACTTCACTATGCTAATTACATTTCATTTAATCAAGAGAGAACTTGTTATAGCTCTCCCTATTGTAAATGTAATAATAATGCATTTGATGACCTAAAACACATACTATTGATATGTCCTCTTTATAAATTAAGAATGATTGAGTGTTAGGGCTCCATCCTTGGAGATCTCAATCTCCCCCAATCATATTTTACAATTACTTTTTACTTCAGAAAATTCTGCAATACTATGCAAATTATGTGGTTTTCTGACAACTATCCATTTATGACCAATATATTTCATACAGATTCTGAACTGTAAACACTTTGTAATGATCCATGTGGAAGTGTGATGTTTGCAACAAATTGTGTTATTCTATGTCTGTGGTTTTGCTTTTAAAATGTAAAGACTTGTAGTCGATCATTTAATAAAATTTGTACTACTTGTACTACTCATGTCACCTTATTTTGTAATGGAATGAGGTGAGCATTAGGGTTGAAGGCCCCAAGACCTCCCCCCGCCTGTTAGTCTGTGCAGGGTGGGAGATGCGGTGCTAGGGTCAGAAACCCTAATGCCACATAGAAACACTGAAACTGCTGGCAGATAAGGACCACTGGGCCCATTTAGTCTGCCCATAAACCCTACACTTGGTTTTGGCCTCTGACCCTATCTGGTCAGTCACTTTCCCTTCTTCTGTCCTACCTCCAAGGCTCCATTATGCCCACCCCAGGCAAGCTTAAATACCTCCACAGTGTTCACTCCCACCACCTCCTGTGGTAGACTATTCCATGCATCCACCACCCTCTCTATGAAGAAAAATGTTTTCACATTCCCTCTTAGCCTGCCACTGTTCAATTTCGTATCATGCCCCCTTGTTCTTGTACTCCTCCTATATTGGAAAATGTATCCCCCCTGCACCTTGTTAATGCCTTTAAGGCATTTGAATGTTTTTTATCATGTCCCCCCTCTATCTCCCGTCCTTCAGTAAGTACATATTGAGATTCTTTAATCTCTCCTTATAAGTTTTGTGGTGTAAGCCTCATACCACCTTAGTCACCCTTCTCTGGACTGCATCCATCCTGCCAATGTCTTTACAAAGGTGTGGTCTCCAGAACTTCACACAGTACTCCAGGTGAGTCCTGACATGTTTTATAAAAAGACATCACTACCTTCTGCCTTCTGGTAGTGATACCTCTGCCTATGCATCCCAGCATGCCACTGGCTCTCCCTGCAGCCTTGGTACTCTGCTTAGACAGCTTTAGTTCATCCGATACAATAACCCCTAGGTCCCTTTCTTCCTTGGTGGTTGTCAGCAACTCCCCTCATCCTGTAGCTCTCCCCAGGGTTCCTCTGTCCCAGATGCATAATTTTGCACATCTTTGAACTAAACCTCATTTGCCACACCTCAGACCATTTTTCAAGCTTCCCAAGGTCCGTCCTCATTGTTTCCAGCCCATCTGGAGTATCCACTCTGTTGAAGAACTTGGTGTCATCTGCAAACAGCCAGACCTTTCCCTCCAGCCCCTCTGCAATGTTGCTAATGAATACTTTGAAAAGGACTGGTCCAAGGACTGATCCCTGGGGTACCCTGCTGGTCATCCCTCTCTCCCCAGATTGTATCCCATTTAAGACCACGCTCTGCCTCCTGTCTGTAAGCCAGTTCCTAAATCAGTTTACCACCTTGTGCCCCATGCCCAGACTACCCAACTTGTTTACCAGCCTCTTGTGCGGGATGGTGTTGAAGGCCTTGCTGAAATCCAGGTAAGTGACATCCACTGTTCCCACCTGATTTACTTTCTTTGTCACCCAGTCAAATAAATCTAACAGATTCATCTGACATGACCTACCCACTGTGAATCCATGTTGCCTCAGATCCTGGGCACCTTTGGTTTCAAGACGCCCAACTATTCTCTCTTTAAGTAGTTTCTCCATGATCTTCCCCACTACTGAGGTGAGGCTGACCAACCTTCTAATTCTCCGCCTACTCCCTACTGCAAGATTTGTGTAAAGGGACTACATGTGACCTCCTCCAGTCCTGTGGAATCACTCCTGAGTTGAGTGACTTGGTAAACAAGGCTGCCGGAGGTGCTGCTAGTTCTTCTTGCAGTTCCTTCAATATCCTTGGGTGTGTGCCATTTGATCCCGTTGCCTTATCCACCTTCAGTTTTGTGAGCACCTCCAGGATTCCCTCTACTGTGAATGGACTGGTGTCCACCCTTCCCCCTCCTTGGCATCTGTCACTCAGCTGTGGTCCCTGACCCTCCCCCTCTACAGTGAATTCTGAACAGAAGTATTTATTCAGTATTTCTGCCTTTTCCAGGCCTCCCTCCTTACTCTCCCTCTCATCCCTTTTGATCCTTACAATCCCCCCATTCTTCCTTCTATTGTTGATGTACCAATAGAATGTCTTGTCCCCCTTTTTTGCCATCTGCACTAATCCTTCCATAGCCCGTGCCTTTGCTCCCCTAACAGCTTTCCTTGCTTCCCTTAGAAATTCCAGGTACACCTCCCTGTCTTTCTCCCTTTGGGTATCCTTATATTTCCAGAAACCCACCCTTTTAGCCCTTACCTTGTCTTCTACCTCTTTTGAGAACCATAGTGGCTTCCTCCTTCTCTTTCCCTTGGACAACAACCTGATGTATTGGTTCATCGCTTACACTATGGCTGCTTTTATTGACCTCCAGTGTTTTTTAACACCTGCCCATGCATCCCTTCTCCAGGGCCACTCTGATGCATCTTCCCATTTCAGCGAAGTCTGCCCTCCTGAAATCTAAAATCTTCATCTTTGTGTGACTAGATTCAGTCCCCATCCCCATGCTAAACCACACTATGTTGTGGTCACTGGATCCCAGTTGTCCTTCTACCCAGACAACTGTGACAATTCTGTTCCTGTTGGTCAGTACTAGGTCCAGAATTGCCCTGTCTCTGGTGGGATCAAGCACAAGTGCATGAGATCTGCCCCCTGTAGGGGATTCAAGATGCTTCTGCTTCTGCTTGAAGCAGCCACCTGTGTGTTCCAGTCTATGTCCATCAAGTTGAAGTCCCCCAGCAGAGAAACTTCACCTCTTGTTGCCATGCCATGTATGTCATCCACTAGCTCTCTGTTGAGTTCCCTCCCCTGCACCAGAGGCCAGTAGGTCACCCCTGTACATATTGCTGTGCCATTGCCAGTTTCCAGGCTGACCCACAGTGCCTCAGCCTCTCCCTGCATACTCTGCACCTCTGTTGCCTTTATATCCTCCCTGATGTACAAGGCTACCCCCCTCCTTTTTACCCCATCCCTCCTGAAAAGAGCATAACCTGGTACATTTATGTTCCAACCATGATTTGAAGTATACCAAGTCTCAGTTATTGCTGCTAATTCCAGATATTCTCCTACTCTCAAGGCCTACAAGTCTAGGATTTTATTTCCCAGACTTCAGACATTAGTTACCATGGCCTTGCATGTTTTCCAATATATCCTCCCTCTGCCTCTGTTTCTGCTCCCTGCCTCTTCCCCCTCCCATTTTATCTTTCCTATGTGGCCCCAATACCACAGCTGCACCCTCTCTGATCACTTCCATTATGTGTGGATCCCATTCCACTGCTGCTCCCTCTCCAACTTTTTCAGTTGTCCCTGACGTTAACTCATTTAACTGCATGTGCCCATGGGAGGAGGATACTAAGCCTCCTGACCTTCCTGGCTCTCCCCTTGGTCAGTTTAAATGCTTGCTGTTGAAGCATTCAAAAATCTTACCCAGGACCATGGTCCCTTCCCTGGACAGATGCAGGCCTTCATCCTTATACAGACGTACATCTAACCAGGTGGGGCCTCAGTCCCTCATGAAGCCCATACCCTCCCTTCCACACCATTCCTTCAACCAGGAGTTGAATGTCTGGATGCAGAGTGCCCTAGTCTCCCCGTCGCTATGGACAGGTAGTACCTCTGAGAAGGAGACGGAGTGTGCTACCTGTTTAAGGCTCCCCCCAATCTCTTGAAATCCTCCTGGATTCTGTCTATCCTCACCTTGCCAGGTCATTCATTCCCATATGGATGATGACATCCAGTTCCTCCCTTCTTGCTATTGCCCTTGCAATCCTGTTGATCCACTTCTCATCCCTCAATTCAGTGCTTCCTGGGAGGCATTTTATCTCCCTCTCTCTCTCCCTCCTGCAAGGTCCCCGTAGTTTCAGTCCCTGGATAATTGAGTCCCCCACCAGGAGAAGCTTCCTCCTCCCCTGGGGTTCTCTTCCCCCTTCCCTGGGGATCCATAATGGAGGATCCATCTAGCCTCCCTGGTCTCAGTTGCAGGTGCCCTTGTGGGGTTCTCCTGCTCCTCCAAAACAGTATAGGAGTTGCTTACCTGGACCGGTTGGGGGATGTGCTTTAGACCCCCCTCCTTCATTCTCCCTGAGCTCACTATGATCCAACCACTCCTTTGCCTGGGCATCCTTTGAGGTTTAGGTTGCAGACTCAGTAGTCTATGGGAGGGGGTGAATGTCTCCTGTAACCTGGCCAACTTGGTTCAGAAACAGGTGACCTCCACCTTCAACCCAGAGAGGTGCCTGCAGATAGGATAGCACTGGAGTCTCCAGAATGTCTCCCTGAAGACTGCTTCTCCACAGTCACTGCACTGCACCACTCCCATCATGTCTGTTGTGTCTTTTCCTTACTAGTCTTTATGTATATACCCTCTAGATATAATCCCCTGCTCCTCCCTTTCTAGGTTAGGTACTTCCTGTGTGGTGGTAGGAAAGTACTTTACCTCCCTGTCCCACATTACTAGTCTGTATGTATACCCTCTATATGTAATCCCCTGCTCCTCCCCATTAAGAAATGTTGCTAATCCTTCTTGACTTGGTATTTCCTGTTCAATGCAGTGGGAGCCTATAAAAGCAGATGAGTATGGAGTGGGAGAGGTTTTGGGGAGGGTACCACCCTATGTGGCATCTTGTACAAGAAAAACAATCAGTCCAAACTTAAATGCCCCAAGCCCAACTTTGCAGCAAGAAGTCTACAAGCAGCACAGGGCTGCTCTGTCATTGTTTGTATGGTTCCTGATAGCCACAGTATTCAGGCATGTGTCTTGCAGAAACTGTATTTATTTAACAGCCCAGAAACCACTAGAGTGTAGTCAAAATGTTAAGAAATGTTACTACCCAGCAAATGCTAGCTTTACAACTTGCCAATACAGCAATATACCAGGACTGCTTCAGCCCAACCTTTATGCATACCTTGAAAAGAAAAATGTTACCCTTCCAGCAGATACAACTGCAATATCCCCTGACAGAAATTCAAATTAGATACAGATACAGATACTGCAACCCTCAGACCCCTCTCAGTTGTGAACCATGTTAGCCCCCCACAGCTGCTTTGTCCTCTGTCTGGAGCACTATTCCAACTGTGGAGGTTTTATATTTCCACCTTTCTTTGTTTAAACTTGGTGCCCTTTGTGACCCATTTGATTGGCTCGGTCAGCCCTCAATCTTACACAGCAGTCACCCTGCTACCCTATGTGGTGTCTTGTATAAGAAAACCAAATTTAAATGCCCCAATCCAGAATTTGCAGCAGGAAGTCCACAAACAGCACAGTGCTGCTCCATTGTCATTTGTATAGATCTTATGTCCACAGTATCTAGGTATGTGTGTTGCAAAAACTGTACTTAATAGCCCAGAAACCACTAGAGTGTAGTCAAAATGTTAAGAAATGTTACAACACAGCAAAAGCTAGCTTTACAACTTACCAATACATTAATATACCAGGACTGCTTCAGCCCAATCTTTGTGCAGATCCTGAAAAGAAAAATGTTACTCCTCCACCAGATACAACTGCAATTTCCCCCAAAATAAATTCAGATTAGATACAGATACCACAACCCTCTGCCACTTAGGGATCACTGGTCTTAGTCTATCTCCTCAGACCACTCTCAGTTCCAGATCATGTTAGCCTTCTGCAGCCACTTTCTTCTCCATCTGGAGTGCTATTCCAAAAGGGAGGCTTTATATGCCCACCTCTCTTTGTTTAAAATTGGTGCCCTTTGTGACCCATTTGATTGGCTCTGGCAACCCTCGGTGTACCACAGCACTCATCCTGCAACCCTATGTGGTGTCTCATACAAGAAAAACAAACAGCCCAAATTTAAATACCTCAAGCCCGAATTTGCAGCAGAAAGTCTACAAACAGAACAGCATTGCTCCATCACCGTTTGTATGGCCCTGGATATGCACAGTATCCAGGGGACTAATTACAAAAGACCAACTTTCACAATACTGCGTGCCTGGATCCTGAGACTGACTGCCCAAAACTTGGAACCCTGACACTCCGTAATTGACCGTGGCAGAGGTTTTCTTCATGTTTCAGGGGTTTTGCCCCCCCGCACCACTCCTATTTAATATAATGAACTCCACCATGGGCAATTACCAAGTGTCAGGATTCAGAGTTTCGGGCAGTCAGTCTCAGGATCCTGACACTAGGTATTGTGAAAGTACATTTTTCATAATACTTCCATATCCAGGCATGTGCCTTGCAGAAACTGTATTTAATAGCCCAGAAACTGCTACAGTGTAGTCAAAACATTAAGAAATGTTACTATCCAGCAAATGCCAGCTTTACAACTTACCAATAGGCAATATACTAGGACTGCTTCAGCCCAATCTTTAAGCAGACCCTAAAAAGAAAAATGTGACCCCTCTACCAGATACAACTGCAGTTTCCCCTGAAAGAAATTCAAATTAGATACAGATACTGCAACCTTCTGCCACTTGGGGATCACCAGTCCGCGTCTGTCTCCTCAGACCCCTCTCAGTTTCGGACCGCATTAGCCCACCCCCGCAGTTGCTTTCTCCTCTGTCACATTTCCTTACTTCTGTTGTTTTAACACTAACAAAGTTTTTTGCAATATATATATATAACTCCACAGCACTTATGAGTCAGTTTGTCCCTTCCCCCTTTGTCCATAGACGAGGAACCACAGGACCTAGCCAAACTCCTCACCCCTAACACTGTGCACACTGCTAATACAACATGAACTCACTAAGCAAGATGTTTCTCCATTTGTAACTAATGTGATTTCCTGCTGTTTGTCTGTCTTCCTACCACAATTTCCTATCATATGCCCATGTGGACTGTTTTGCCTACAACAAGAACTGCATCTGTATGTACTGTCTCTTTTACCTGCAATAACTGTCACTCCCAGGTGACCCTGAAAAAAGGACCTCCAGGGCCCAGTGGGCCTACCCTGTCATCAAAATTCAATAAATAAATATATACATACATATGTACATATACACATTGTCCCTTAACTCCAAATTTTGATGGAGTTATGGCTTGTCAAAGTTGCAATGTTATCCTATTGGAATTTTTACTTTTTTTTAATATTTTTTGTGTCTATTTTCAGTTGTTATTTTATAGGAACTTAGTTGTGTAGTACTGATTGAGACCTTTCTTTTGATATATAGCGTGTCCCCTAACATCAAAATTGATGGAGTTATAGCTTTGATAAGTTGCAATGCAATCCTATAGGAATTTTCATGTTTTTATATGACCTCTGAAATGTTTTTGTGGGAGGGTATTATGTGTGACTCAATAGTACTTGTAGATGTCTAATTTTTGATATGTATATTGTCCCTTATTTCCAAATATTGACAGAGTTATGGCTTGTTAAATTTGAAATGTGAAAAAAAAAACTAAGTCCAAATTCATCTTTCTTATAAACTCATCTTCTTTCATGAGATTTTCATGAGCTAACAAAAGATGGCTTTATACAAAAGAAGATGAGGAAGAAAACTAAGTCCAAATTCTTTTTTCATAAGAACTGATCCTCTTCTGTGAGATTTTTGCGTTCCGTGTCAATGCCTCAGCAGGTAGCACACTCACCTCTGAGGCCGTTAAATCAGAAAGCTGTAGGTTCTATCCCCTCACTAGGCACTTGGGTTAAATACCAATACTGACACTGTGTGCAGCATGAAGGGGGTGCTGCACTTCTGAGGTGCTGTCTTTTGGATGAGATGTTAAATCGAGGTCCCATCTGCCTGTTCAGGTGGATGTTAAAAATCTCAAGGCACTTCTCGAAAAGAGACGGGGAAGTTTTTATTAGCAAATAACATCAGCAAATCACAACAAGAAAATCAAATCCACCATAATCAATCATAGAAAAAAAAAGAGAAAGAAAACAAAGAACAAAAGTATATGTACATAGTTCAGTTTGTAGTGCATAGTACAGTCATCCTGAGTTATAAACAATGTGAGTCCTACTCAATTTCCCCTTCTTTATATACAAGCCTTGTTTTTAGACATGAAATGTGTTTTTTATATACAAATTACTAAGGTCCTTCTTTCATTTTCCAATCATTTTACTTCTCTTCATGTTACAGAAGCATCATTGTCAGTAATCCAAGGGAGTCCAATCCAAAGTTCTAATAACTTCTCTCTTGAAAACATCTTTTTTTTACTTTTGGTAAATCTGCATAGCATCTTGAATGATTTTATTCAGTAATTCTATTTGACTTCCTTCCCCTATTGTAATGTAAAACTGCATCTCATTGTCCAGATATTCCATTTAAAAATTGTCATTAAAACTTGTAATGTGCTGTTATGCCATTTATGCCAAGCTGTATCAAAAACTCCATACATTATGTTTTCATATGCAAGAGTTCTGAATCTATGTTCTCCCCATTGGAGGGTGATAAAGTTCCAGAATCCTGAAATAAAAGAGCATTTAAAGAGCAAGTGATCTATGGTTTCCTCCATTTGTATACATGGGCCTGGATATTCAAAAGGGTTGCGCCATGCGCAACAGGGTTGCGCATGTGCAAGTCCAAAATGCGCCATTCTGCGATATTCAGCAGGAGGCAGTTATGCCACTGGCACCAGGTTGCGCAAGAGAGCAATGCAAATGAATGCATGCTCAACAGGAGGGAGGATCCATGCATAACCTCGCAACCCAATATTCAGTCGGGTTGTACGGAGAGTTGTCATCTTGCAACCCAACCTCGCCTGCACAACCTTGAGCCAAAAAAAGCTTAAGTTGAGGGCTACTCCACAGGTGAGCTGCTGCATTGCAGGGCGCAACACAGCAGCTGCCACCCCTGAGCTGGCTCAACCTCGGTCCCTGTGTCCCCACCAGCCCGATCGCGGGCGCAGGTATAACCGACTCCCCATACATCTCCACAGCCCGATCGCGGGCAGTACAGGTACATGTAACCCCCATATCACGAAGCCGATCGCGGGCAGTACAGGTAGGAAACACCACCCCACACACATACACACGTGCAGGCCTGATCGCGGGCATAGCGTGTATAGACCCCCGTGCCCGATCGCGGGCAGATGTAACCCCCAACCCGAATATCTCCTGGTGGTCAGTGGGCCGTAAAGCCCGATCGCGGGCAGAATGTCACATCACAAACCCCCAAACATCTCCCTGGTGTCTGGTACCCCCCCACCACGAAGCCCTCCACCCGCTCCCCCGCGGCGGTAGCGGCAGCATCCACCGTACCTGCGGCCGCGCTCCCGCCCGATGACTGTCGGTAGGGCTGCATTGCCATTGGTGCAGAGCTCCAGCCAATAGGCGTGCCTGGTCCCCGATGGCTGCTGCCTGGCAGGGTGGCCAGGTGCAAGTCCTCGGGATCGGCACTACATGCAAATGGAATGCAAATGGGGCCATAAATAGATGCAATGGACCCCCTGCGCCTTGCATAAATTATGGCCCCATTTGCATGCCACCTTTTGAATATCGGACATTGCGCGTAGCGAATGGTACTGCGCCACCTCAGTTTAATGCTCATCTCTGGCAACTGCGGTGGGCGCAGGGTGCTGGCTGGTGAGTATTCAGGAGTTGCGCCACAGCGCAACTCCTTTGAATATCACCCCGGCCACACCCCAGCGCAACTATTTTGAGCAGCGCAAGGGCTTGCGCCTCAGAATGGCGCAGTTTGAATATCCAGGCCTTTGTGATCTACTGCGTATCCTGTCCTGTTGTTGCTTGTACTTTTGATTGGCTTTCACATTGATCTTTTCATGACAGGCTAACCAATATAGGTCCCACATATGTTCTGGTATGCATTTGTTGTTCAACGTGTTAGTGCTCCCCTGTGTATGTCTGGACATTTTACAAATACCGTTTCTACTGTACATACTGTCTCCAGTAAGTAGAAGTATAATTGTTTCCTTTGCAGGACTGTTATCTGTCTAATTGTTAGGTTCCATTGCTTTATTCTTAAGAAAGTACACCTAATATTTTCTGGTATTGATATAGATTTTTTAAAGGACTTAAGGGATTGGGTTTGCCATTGTTGCAGTCAATGCTTGTATTTCTGCAATTAAAAAAAAACCTCCCTACCAGTGTTTTGGTCTAATAATAATGGTTTTATGTTATTATTCAAGAAAAAGCTGTTAAAAAATAAGATGGGATTCAGCATGTTAAGTCCTTTTTTAATAGGTAGATACAATATATTCTTTTTTATAGGGTTCAGTCAGCTTCCCCAGCATACTTGAAAAATAAGCTAAGAAGAAAACGTAACTAACATACAAAAACACTGGTATCAAGTATGTTTTGATCAAGTGGATTCTCTTATTTTACTGAGTTTCCATCTATTCCATTGTGCTATCTTATTCTTTCCTATCTCTATTTTTTCCCCATTTTAATTCATCCAGTTCTTCATTACCAAAATATGTACCTAAAATATTTATAGGATACGGCTTAATTATAATCCCTTCTATGCTACCCCTAAACTTTAAAGAGTAATTTAATCTTTAACCTACACACTGTGTGAGATTCAATGATGCTCCTGACATATGTCCAAGTGCAGTAAATATTTCCATTACATTTGATATGGATTCTTCATTCTGTACCATTACATTCATATTGTTCGTATAGGCTGTTACTTTATGAGGTAGTCTCTGTGCTCTAGTGTTATTGCACTTACATTATGAGCTGTATTAATTTTCCTCAGCAATGGATCTTTAAAAAAATCATACAGGACTGGACTTAGCAGACTTCCTTGTCTCACTTCCCTTTTTAGGTGGATCATTGGGCCCTTCCATCCATGTACTACTGGTACAACAGTTGCTGTTCTGTAAATCCATTTGAACCAGTTAATCATTTAATTTGGGATTCTATAATAAACAAGAACTTTCCACAAGAAATCATGACTTACTTGATCAAATGCTTTTTTTTGATCCAATGAGAATAATTATCCATCAAGGTTACCCATTTTCCCCTGTTCTACCAACTCTCTGATTAAAAGTATATGACTGTATATATGACTCCCTGGAATGGCATATGTTTGTGCTGAGGAAATCATGTATGTCACTATCCTAGAAAGTCTTGTGGCTAGTATTTTTGTTGAAAGTTTAAAATCTATATTTAACCCTTAGAAGACTGTGGACCTATATATACATCCAGAATCTATATACGTTCACACATATTGAGTTCTCAAATAAAAGAGTTATCAGTCTCCAGTTTAGCATATCAGATTTATCACCTATTTTGTGTATATATGTCAGTATTCCCATATTCCTAGCTAAAGGAATCTGTTCAGTAAAAAGAATGGTATTAAAGACTTCTGTCAATTCTTGTAACCATGCTGGACCTATGATTTTAAATAGCTCATTTGGCAAGCCATCCTTACCTGGGGATTTACCTCCTGTCAGTGAGGAAATAGTTTCCTGCACTTCTGTAGTTTTTATGGGCTGTATAAGATCCTGTAGTTTTGAGCTTTCAACAAGTGGTATCTCAGAAGCCTCTAGAAATTCACTTACGCTCCCATTACCTGTCTTGAGCAATGTATACATATTCCTAGTATACCCTGTCACTATTTCTAATATTTTCCCTTTTGTGATACATTCTGTCCCATTGACATCTGTTATCAAGGACATATCTTTTGCCTGTGCTTTTTTCTGTCAGCTTTCAAATTGACAAATGATGTATGTTTTCCCCTGAGTTCCGAAGTGCTGCTGATGATGCAGCATTTTTGCTTTCATATTATGAAAGTCAAGCATTTGTTTCTTTATTATAGTGATTTGTACCATTAAATTTTGTCCTGTTTCCTGTGAGATAGTCATAAGTTGCTGTAATGTTCTCCTTTATTGTAAATAGTTGAGATACTGCTCTTTACTTCGATTTCTACAGATCTGTTTGCATAGCTTTTGGAGATCAAATATTGTATCTTCCCACCATGCAACTGGGTTGTCAAAAAAAAATGAATATTGACTTTCTAGCCTGAATAAAATTATTGATGGCATTTATGATACATAAAGCAGATAATAAAGAAGTGTTCATCTTCCAAAACACAGGGCTTTTTGGACATGTACCACTGGTTCCTACTGTAATCGATATCAAATTATGATCTGAAAATTAAGTCGTAGTGATATTAGCATTTTGTATACTCATCGCTTCTGAAGCAAATATGTAATCCATCCTAGAGGCTAAGTTACCTTTCTGAAACGTGGGTAATTCTAAACTAGTGTGATGATAGGCTGCATCTTTAAGCTTTTCTCTCAGAATTATTTGTGCCAGCAAGTTAGAATCACAGTATTGTTTAGCAGTTTTTACCCTAAGGAGACAGTTAAAGTCATCAATTAGTATTATAGTATGAGTGGGGTGTAAATATGGCTGAAGTATATTAAAAATGTAATATCATAAGGCTTTGGATTGTGGTGCATATACATTAATTAACCTATAAGGAGTATTCCGTAGTGACACATCCACTACTAGCACCCTTCCTGGCACTAGATCAAAGAGTTGTATGAGTTTTATTTCAGGATATTTAAACAGAATACCCAGCCTTGAGCAGGACTCTTGCCCAATAGATCAATAATAAGGTCCCAAATACCACATTTTAGATTTTTCCTGTATTTCTTTAAGGGTGTGTAGTCGGATGTCTTGTAAAAATTTTACCCCTAGTTGTAAATATGTGGAAAAGGAAAATACAATCTTTCTCTTTTCCATTCTCTTTATACTATTAACATTTACTGTATGGAAAGAGAAGGGCTCAAGCATGCCTGTAATTATTTATATTTCTCCTTTCTGCTGATTTGTTTTTTGTGTTTTATTTTCATTTTAGCTTTCCTTTTTTGTTGCCCTCTGGGTCTTTCATGTATTTCAGTATCTGTAGTGCCTTCCGATATTGATGACTCTACTGAGGAGTTATCTTAGTCTTCCTCTGTGTGCTCTGATTGTAAAATTTCAAATTTATTTCTGGTAGGCACACTGTGTTGTGTTCCTAGTGGCTTAATGGTAGTTGCTTTAGCTTTCTGGCTGGTAATTATCTTTCCATAATCTATCCTAAAGGGGTGGGGGGGCATAACGATGCCTGATGCCTCTCCAACTATGGAAACATAATTTATTCTAGAAGATTTACCTCTTGTATGGGTATTGACATCATCAGTACTATGAGGGCATTTCTGTTGGAGTTGATGAGATACATTGGGAGGGGGAAGGGAGGGTTGGGGGTTAACTTCACTAGGCCTCTTGGATTCTCTGGGTTGTGTCACCCTAAATTGTCCTATCCTATTTTTTCGTGTTAAAGTAACAAGGAGACTTTTCTCCTCAACATCTGCATGATCTGGGATATTATGGGATGCCCATTTGCAGTTTTGGAATGTATGTCCATTTTCCTCACATAAATTACAGCTACATTCATGTATGCATTCCATCCCTACATGCCCCAATCCCCTACGAAACAGTACATCTGGATTTATCACAAACACTGCTTAAATGCTCCATTGAGCCACATTTATAACACATTTTAAGTTGTTTTGCATAGAACACTATTCCTCTGTCTTCCCAAAAATAATGAATTAGGGAGATTCACTACCCCAGTGTCTGATGTTTTCAACATTACTTTAACTCTTCAACCACCAGTTCAGATATTTTCTGAATCCAGTATAGCTTCTGGATCTTGAATAATAGTGCATTTTCACTTAAGCCAGAAAATAAGACCATGCATGCTCACTCCCTCATTTCTAAATAAAACAGTTATATTTTTTGTTCAGGTTTTGTTAGAGGCTCGCTACAAATGGAGCCCACAGAGATGATTTTTTTCAGGGCATTGTACTTGATCCAAAATCTTTCAAAGCCTTACACTGTTTTAAAACTAACATCAAATATTGTTTCTCCTGCTGTGTGGATCAGCACATAGATTTTGTGAGAAAAGAATTTCATGGAGTCCTTCAGAAGGTTTTTAGCTTTAAAAAGTCTGTCTGGTGGTTCAGGCATGCCTCCTGTGTAAGACAATCACACAGCATTGTGCCTCTTTGCAGGAAATATAGGGGTTTTAAATAAGGAAGCAAATGTTTTAGGTGCTGAATTATTTACAACATTCAGAAGCCTCTGTGGTGTGTTTTCTTTCCCACTGGGGTGCCCCAAAGAGGGTTGACTTGATAACGTGTCAGAGTAAATTTGCAACCAAGAATTTTGTGTGAGAGCTAGTTCTGTTGGAAGTTCTAACTCTCCTATAGTCTCAGCAGATTTATTTTTATCATTATTTACTATGTGCATATTCTGTTCTGTGGACATTTTTAAAGGGGTGTTCCCAGAGAGCCACTGACCTGTAGTGCGATCCTGCTGCCATCCCTCTGGTTCCAAAGCATCTTTCACAGTCCAATTTTGCCTGTTTGCAGTTGATTGTGTGATTATCCCACAGAGTCTAGGCCAGGCTGATTCATGCCTGTATATGCCATTCCCAACAGTGTGCCTGCAGTGATTTTGCCCATTTCTCAAGTTGCAGAGTTCTTGGCATTCTCAGCATGTTCAACAGCCACTGCCCAACTCATCATCGTTCCCTTTGATGCTGCTACATTATTGCAGCTCAGCTAGGTGGTTCTGACAATCTCCATACTCTTGCAAGTATGCAGAGAAACAGAAACATAGACTTTGATGGCATATAAGGACTGCTTGGCCCACCTAGTCTTCCCATTTTCCTACCGACTGGATAAGCTGCAGATCCTAGTTAACCAGCAGCCTATTTCTTCCTACCCCCCACAAGAATTGCCTTATGTTTGCCCCATGAATTCTTGAATTATCCCACAGTTTTAGACCCCACAATCTCCTCAGGAAGGTGGTTCCATGTGTCCACCACCTTCTCTGTGAAAATGTCCTCACACTGCCCCTGAGCCTTCCCCCTCTATCTTCAAATTGTATTCCCTTGTTCTTGCACATCTCTTTTTCTGAAAGATGCTACTGTCTTGGACTTTGTTGATTCCACTGAGGTACTTAAACATTTCTATCATGTCCCCTCTCTCCCTCCTTTCCTCAAGGGTATACATGTTAAGCTCCTTTAGTCTCTCCTCATATGGTTTCTCTTGCAGACCCTGCACCATTTTAGTTGCCCTCCTCTGGACTGCCTCCATCCTGTCTATGTCCTTGTGGAGATGGGGTCTCCAGAACAGGATGCAGTACTCCTGATGGGGTCTCAACAACTGTCTGTACAGAGGAATAACAACTTCCTGTTTTCTGCCAGTGATGCCTTTCCCTATGCATTCCAGTATCCCCCCAGCCCTCCCTAAGTAATTCACATTGCTTGCTAACCTTAAGGTCATCTGATATGATTATCCCTAGGTCCCTTTCCATTTTTTTGTTGTTGCTACCTCCCCCATTGTGTACTCTTCCGCTGGGTTTTTGTTTCCCAGGTGCATTATTTTGCACTTCTTTGCATTGAATCCAAGCTACCATACTTCTGACCATTCTTCCAACCTTGCCAAGTCACTTCTTATCCTTTCTACCCCCTCTTGTGTATCAACCTGGTTGCAGATCTTTGTGTCATCTGCAAAGAGGCATACTTTTCCTTCCGTTCCTCCACAATGTCCTTATAAAGACATTAAAAAGGACTAGACCCAGTAATGAACCCAGTGGTACCACACTAGTAACCCCCACCCCTTTCTTCAGAGTGGACTCTGTTTACTATTACCTTCTGTGTCCTGTTGTCCAGCCAATGTTTTACCCAGGCTACCACCCTGGGACACACTCTTAGGCTGGCTAATTTGTTTATTAATCTTTTGTGTTGGACTGTGTCAAATGCCTTGCTAAAGTCTAGGTAGACCATGTCCACAGCCTCTCCCTGGTCTATTACTTTGGTCACCCAGTAAAAGAAATCAATTAGATTCATCTGACATGACATTCCCACTGTGAATCCATGTTGCCTTGGGTCCTGTGCCCCACTGGCCTCTAGGTACTGAACAATTCTTTCATTCAGAAGTGATTCCATCATTTTCCCTACCACAGAGATCAAACTGACAGGTCTGTAGTTTCCTGTCTCTGTCTTACTCCCACTTTTGTGAAGGGGAATCACATCCACCCTCCTCCAGTCCTCAGGTACCACACCATCCTCCCATGATTTGTTAAAAAGGGAGTCAGTGGTATCACTAGTTCTCCCCTTAATTCTTTTAGAATTCTGGATGAATCCCATCAGGCCCCATTGCTTTGCCCACCTTTAGTTTTAGGAGTTTCTTCAGAACCATTTCTTCTGTGAAAGGACTGGGAACGATCCCCCATCCAGAGTGCTTCTGTTAATTGGATTAGATTCCTCCCCTCCTCCTCCTCTTTTGTGCATGCTGAACTGAAGTAGTCATTCAGTATCCCTGCTTTTTCACTGTCCCTCTCTGCCCACCCACATTCTATTCTATTCTATTCAGCTCACTATCCTTCCCTTTGTCTTTCTATGCTCCCTACTGTACTTATAAAAGGTTTTATCCCCGTTCTTCAAAGAGTTAGCTATCTTTTCCTCAGATTGGTCCTTTGCTATTCTGACTGCCTTCCCTGCTTTCATCTGCCTTAACTGGTACAGTTCTCTGTCCTGTGCCTTCTGTGTTTCCTTATACTTCCTAAATGCTATCTTTTTCTCCCTAACCTTCCACGCCACCTCTTTTGAGAACTATAGCGGCTTTTTCTTTCATTTTGATTTGTTTATTTGCTTCACACAAAGGCTTGTTGCCTCTACGATGGCAGTTTTGATGTTTCCCCATTGTTGCTCCACCTCTCCTTCTAGCTGTTTGCTAGTGCTTTTCTAAGGCACTCTTCTATTTTAACAAAGTCAGCCCTCCTGAAGTCCAGTACCCTCACTTTTGTATGGCTTGACTCTGCAGCTGAGTTTATTGTGAACCACACTCTTTGGTAGTCACTTATTCCCAGATGGCTACCCACCTCCATATCTGAGATCCTCTCACTGTCCCTATTTGAGAGTATGAGATTTAAGATTGCTCCCTCCCAAGTGAGTTCCAACACTAGCTGTCTGAGGCATGCCCCCTGTAGGGCATCAAGAATAGCCCTGCTCTTGGATGTGGCTGCAGCTAAGGTGCTCCAGTTAACATCTGGCATATTCAGGTCCCCCATCCATAATATCTTCCCTTTCTCTGCCATCCTAATGATGTCTTCTATCATTTCCTTGTCCATTCCTCCCCTGACATAGGGTCTGTATACAACCCCTATGTGGATTGTGGTGCCATTTCCAGTCTCTAAGGTGACCCACAGTGCCTTCTCTCCTCCCTGTTTACTCTTTTGTTCAGTTGCTTTTATCCTGTCCCTTACATAGAGAGCTACTCCTCCCCATCTTCTACCCTCCCTGTCTCTCTTTAGGTTGTGTACCCTGGTATGTTAACATCCCAGTCATGGTTCCCTGTGTACCATGTTTCTGTGACTGCCACAATATCCAGGCATCCCTCTTCCATCAAGGCGACCAGTTCAGGGAGTTTGTTGCTCAGACTATGGGCACTGGTAATCATTACCCTCCATTTCTTTATGTCCTTACCCCTGTTTGCCCCAACCCTGTCCTTACTGCCTTTGTCATTTTCTCCATTTACCCTACCTTTCTCCCTATCGACTCCTCTATCTTTTTATTTACCTCACTAATTGCCCTGATTTCTTTGGGGGTGCTAGGATTTCCCTGCTCCTTTCCAGTGCCTCCCCCCTTGGCTAGTTTAAATGTTTGCCAATGAAGCATTTAAACCTATCACCTAGGATCCTGTTTCTCCTCCAGGACAGATGCAGACCATCATGCCGGAGCTCTCAGTTTAGCTTCCAGCTGCATTTTCTTCAGAAAATATTGTCTTTCTTTAATCGCAAACTGCTTTTTTAACACTTCAGCATCTAAATTGAGAGTCTACTACATCAGAAAACTGGAGTTTATCTCCTGCCAGATCGCTATTGCCAGAATCACTATCATTAAGTAATTCAGGTAGACTACCTGCATCTATTACCTCAGTATTATTTCCAGCCTTAATTTCCACACCTTGTTGACAAGTATCTTTCAAGTCCTTGCCTTCAATTCCAGGTACTGCATTCAGTTTAACATTCTCTGTAGTCAAGTCTTCTAGTTCCATATTTTCTTCCACCTCTCCCTCACTGTCTGGCTCTCTGTCAGTCATCTTGGCAGACTGCCAAATTGGACAGAGTCTCCCCGCACTGCAGAGTAGGGGAATATCCCTGGCGCCCTGGAAAAATTCCCCCCATTCACTAAAAATACCACCAACAGCTTAATCTGGTCCAAGGTCAGTTGGCTTTCATCTGTAACCCCCTCCCCGGGTTGTGCCTGAAAATAGGCAGGATTTATCTAGTACACCTACCTGGTCAACAAAAATTAAATAAATACATATGAAAGAAGAATGTGAAAAAACTAAATGAAAATTATTCTTTCATATGAACTCATCTTCTTTTGTGAGAGTTTCATGAGCTCACAAAGGAAGATGCCTTCATATGAAAGAAGAATGTGAAAGAAAAGAAGTTCAAATTCTTCTTTCATGACAACCAGTCTTCTTTTGTGAGATTTTTGTGAGCTCAGAGAGAAGATTAGTTCTCATGAAAGAAGAATGTGAAAAAACTAAGCCCAAATTCTTGTTTTGTATGGCCCTATTCTTCTTTCATGAGCCACATGAAAGAAGAAAATCATCTCATGAAAGATTTTTTAAATGCTCCAAAAACACATTTAGTGGTTGTTTTTGAAAAACTAACTGTACAATCTAGCTAAACTGGTCCCATTTAGCTAGATTCATGTCTTGGTGTCTCTGTATGGCATCATTTTTATAGGTTTTCAAAAATGTTTTAGGAAAAAACAGAAACTAGATGGCTGCAATATGAAAGAAGAATTTTCTCTCATGAAAAAAGGATTGCCTCCTCACAAAAGAGAAATCCTGTTTTGTATGGCCACATTCTTTTTTTGTGTTAAACATTTATCCAAAAGACCCTACTGATCATGCTAAGAACTGAAATTACAAATTCTTGTAACTTGAGAGCAGATGAATATTTTTTTCACCACACCAAAGAAAGGCACCATTCTGGGAAAAGTCCCTCCTACCATGAAAATTTCAGACCAAAATTATAAACTATCGTGGTGCTAGGAGATGACACCCCAAAAAAACGAAAACAAAATACTGATTTTTGCTAAAAATGCACTATCCAGTCTCAAAATCTGCACAAACAACTGGAACAAAACTTGGGAACTCAAGGGACCTTGCCCCAGACCTGCATTCAAAATTTTGTGTAATTGTGTTGAACAGGGGCCAAGCTATTAAGGTGGCAAGTTAGGGGGTTAACATTAAAGAGACCCTGATGCCACTAGAAAAACTTGAAAAACATGTGAGATTTAGACACAATTCAGTTTAAATGTAGTATATTTTCTGTAATTCTTTCTCTTTTTTTCTTCATTGCTAAGGACGGTTGTATGAAAGAGGACTGCTGTCCCTTAGACCTTATCTGCTCTTTCTGCTTGCCTACACCTGACATCATAATCCCCAGTTTATTGTCATCATAATTAAGAAACATAGAAACATAGAATTTGACGGTAGATAAGGACCGCTTGGCCCACCCAGTTTGCCCATTTCCCTACCTAATGGATAAGCTGCAGATCCTAGTTAACCAGCAGCCTACTTCTTTCTACCCCACCCCTAGAATTGCCTTATGGCTGTCCATGCATGCTTGAATTCAACCACTGTTTTGACTCCAACCTCCTCAGGAAGGCCATTCCATGCATCCACAACCCTCTCTGTGAAAAAAATACTTTTACATTACCTCTGAGCCGCCCATCTTCAAATTGTGCCCCTTGTTCTTGCACACCTCTTTTTTGAAAGATGCTGCCTCTCTTGGACTTTGTTGATTCCCTTGAGGTACTTGAAGTTTCTATCATGTCCCCCTCTCCCTCTTTTCCTCGAGGCTATACATATTAAGCTCCTTTAGTCTCTCTTCATATGTCTTCCAGTGCAGACCCTGCACCATTTTGGTTGCCCTCCTCTGGACAGCTTCCATCCTGTCTATGTCCTTGCAGAGACTGGGTCTCCAGAACTGCACACAGTACTCCAGATGGGGTCTCATCAGCTGTCTGTACAGAGGGATAACAACTTCCTGTTTTCTACTGGTGATGCCTCTCCCTATGCATCCCAGTATCCCCCAGCCCTCCTTACTACCCTCTCACATTGCTTGCCCACCTTTAAGTCATCTGATATGACTACCCCCAGGTCCCTTTCCATTTTGTTGTTGTTAGTATCTCACCCCCCATTGTGTACTCTTCTCCTGGGTTTTTGTTTCCCAAGTGCATTACCTTGCACTTCTTAGCATTAAATCTAAGCTGCCATACATTTGACTATTCCTCTAACTTTGCCAAGTCCCTTCTCATCCTTTCCACCCCACCTTGTGCATCAACTCTGTTGCAGATCTTTGTGTCATCTGCAAAGAGACATACTTTTCCTTCCAGTCCCTCTGCAATGTCGGTTACAAAGACATTGAAGAGGACCATTTCTTTTTTTTATTTTCCTCTTTTTCCTGGCCGGGCCACTGATCTTTATCTGCCCTGGTCACGGCCCCCGGAGACCTCCACTGCTGCCTATTGCTGCCAGGGACCCACGGTCACCCCCCGGCTTGCCCGGGGCGGGGCCTTGCACCTCGTAGTCACGAACTATGACTAGTTGGGTCCCGCGAGGACGGCGTGTTAATCGAGGACCTCCAGGAGGGCTTCATTCTCTCTGCTGGCCCAGCCCACCATTCTTTTTTCCTGGTTTCTTCCCCCAGAGGAGGTGGGGATGTGCAATGACGCCAGCGTCTGCCCCGCCTTCTCCCCCCTTGTTGAACGTCAGCAGCGCGAGGTCTCCCAGCCTCCACTAGGGGTCCTCCGTGCTCCGACTGTTGTCCCTACCCTCCCCCCGGAGAAGGAGAGCTACCCATCGGATGCTCCATCCTTCTCCCCCCGGCCGACCCTCCGACAACCCGGGTCCTGCTTCCTGAACCAAACCCGGGTCGCCGTCAGTAGCAGAAATCCCACCGGCTGCACTGATGGGAAGAGGACCAGTCCTAATACTGAACCCTGTGGCACCCCTAGTAACCCCCCTTTCTTCAGAGTGGACTCCATTTACTATTACTCTCTGTGTCCTATTCTCCAGCCAATTCTTTACCCAGGCTATCATCTTGGGACCCACTCCCAGGCTGGCTAAATTGTATATTAATCTTTTGTGTGGGACTGAGTCAAATGCCTTGCTAAAGTCTAGGTAGACCATGTCCACAGCCTCTCCCTGATCTACTACTTTGGTCACCCAGTCAAAGAAATCTATTAGATTCATCTGGCATGACCTTCCCACTGTGAATCCATGCTGCCTTGGGTCCTGTGCCCCTCTGGCCTCTAGGTACACAACAATTATTTCCTTCAGAAGCAATTCCATCATTTTCCCTATCACTAAGGTTAAACTAACAGGTCTGTAGTTTCCTGCTTCTGCCCTGTTCCCACTTTTGTGAAGGGGAGTCATATCTGCCCTCCTCCAGTCCTCGGGTACCACCCCATCCTCCCATGATTTGTTAAAGAGGGTAGTCAGTGGTATCACTAGTTCTACTCTTAGTTCTTTTAGAATTCTGGGATGAATCCCATCAGGCCCTATTGCTTTGTCCACCTTCAGTTTTAAGAGTTCTTTCAGAACCCTTTCTTCTGTAAATGGGCTGGTATCAACTTCTGTATCCAGAGTGTTTCTATTGTTTGTTTTAGGTACCTCCCCCTCTTTATTTGTAAATACTGAACAAAAATATTTGTTTAGTATCTCTGCCTTTTCACAGTCACCCCTTCACTGCCACTTCCTTTGAGAACCATAGTGGTTTCTTACATCATTTTGTTTTGTTTATTTGCTTCACACAAAGGCTTATTACCTCTGTGATGGCAGTTTTTATTATTCCCCATTGTTCTGCCACCCTTCTTCCTGCCCATTTGCTAGTGCATTCCTTAGGCATTCACCCATTTTGGCAAAGTAAGCCCTCCTGAAGTCCAGTACTTTTGCTTTTGTATGACTTGACGCTATTGCTGTGTTTATTGTGAACCATATTGTTTGATGGTTGCTAGTTCCCAGATGGCTACCCATTTCTACATCTGTGATCCTCTCTCCGTCTCCATTTGAGAGAACCAGGTCTAAGATTGCTCCCTCTTGAGTGGGCTCCAATACTAGTTGTCTTAGGCATGCCCTCTGTAGGGCATCTTGAATAACCCCACTCTTCGAAGTAGCTGCTGCAACTGCACTCCAGTTAACATCTGGCATATTCAGATCACCCATCAGCAATATCTCCCCTTTTTCTGCCATTCTAAGTATACTTTCTATCATTTCCTTGTCCATTTCCTCCCCCTGAGAAGGGGGTCTGTATACAACCCCTGAGCAGATTGTGGTGCCATTGCCTGTCTCCAAATTTACCCACAGTGCTTCTTCTTCTCCCTGTTTACCCTTTTGTTCTGTTGCTTTGATTCCTTCCCTTATGTAAAGAGCTACTCCTCCTCCTCTTTTACCCTCCCTGTCCCTCCTGTAGATAGTGTATCCTGGTATGTTTACGTCCCAGTCATGGTTTTGTGTGTACCATGTTTCTGTGACTGCCATGATATCCAGATGTTTCTCCTCCAACATGACCACTTATTCAGGAAGCTTGTTACCCAGACTATGGGCATTGGTACTCATTGCTCTCCATTTTTTGATGGCTTTACCTTCTGTTGCAGCATCCCCCACTGACCTTTCTACCTCAGTCTTTTTCTCATTTAGTACCCTGTTTTGTAGGGAGAGGCTGGGATTTTCCTGCTGCTTATCAGTGCCTCCCCCCTTGACTAGTTTAAAAGCTTGCCAATGAAGCATTTAAGTTAGGTTATCTGATGAGCCTGCTAAATTAGTACTTTTATCAAGGTCTGTAAGACTCTTCCAGAGCTATTGGCTGTTAAGTAGCTGTGATGTAAGCACTTCCTGACACAGTCTGGCCTGGCCTTTTAAGGCACACATAGATAAACAAAAGAAAAATCAGTTTCTACCCCCTAGGCACTGTCTGGGTCCAATACACAGCCTGTAACCTGCTCTTAATTCAGGACTTATGACAAATTCTTAGCTCAGTGAATAACTCACAGTATTACAATTATCTCCATAACAACATATTATGATGTCATAAACATAACTGTGATGTCAGGTGTAGGTAAACAGCAAGAACAGATATGGCAGCAATCCTATTTACATCAAATCTCTTTCGTAAGTAAAAAGTAAGGGTAATTATTACAGTAAAAAATATTAAATATAAGCTAAATTTTTCCTAAATATTCAATTTTTTTTCAAAGTTGTCACAACAGCGTCAGGAACTCTTTAAGCAACCTAGTCAACCCCAACTATAGCGGTGCTACCGTGCTGCTATTATACAATAACATGGGTTATTTTCATGTTAGTTATATTTAGTGCATGGCACTTATTGGCCCAAATTGTACAAATTGAATTGAGTGCTTAATGATTAGTGCCTAATCTACTTTTACTGAAGATTTTTAATTTTGGAAAATAGCATCATTTTATTTTAGTGCAGACATCACATTCAGTGAATATAGCAAACATTTACTTACAGTGAAAATATCCAGTTTTACAGTAAATACATTTATCTTCTCTGATTGAGTTACTCATTTTACAAGTTTGAAGGCAATTATTACATCTCCTTTTATTCTTCTTTTCTCCTTTATGAACAGCTCCATTTCAGTCAGTCTCTCCTCATTGTTTAAATTCTCTATACTATCTACTATTTTTGTTAGCCTCATTCTAGCATATCTACATTTTTCAATAAGTAAGTAAACTTTAATTTCTTTAGCACCCAATCCCAGAGGCTCTGAGCACTTTATAAAAGAGGTATAAAAACACACAATCACAACATTTACAGCAAGGGTCAAGACAGAATAAATACAGTTCAGTAAAGAAAGTCAATGTGTAATACAAACAGTAAAACAGTAACCTGAACAATAGCTAAATTCTGAATGCTTCTTTAAAAAGGTGTACCTTCAAACCCTGCTTAAAAGCTTCCACCAAAGAGGCATCCTTCAAGGACTTTTGGACTGAGTTCCAAAGGGCTGGGCCAGCCACCTCAAATGCATGGTGTCCCAAGGTTTTCAACCTAGCCCTCAAAATGGCCATGAGGCCTTTGGTGGAGGACTGGAGCAAGTGCACTGAGCAGGCAGGTTTTAGTAGGTCACTCAGATAGCCAGGGCCTGAGCCATATAGGGTCTTATAGATAAACAAGCCCACCTTGAAGATAATCATCCATTTGACTGGCAGTCTGTGCCTGTCAGCAACCTGGTCACTGCGTTCTGCACCAGCTGTAGTCAATGGAGATTCCCTCCACTGACCCTGAAGTAAAGAACATTACAGTAATTGAGCCTTGATGTGACAAAGGCATGCACTAATGAGGGCAGGTCACCAGGCAGAATTAGAGGTTTAATCTGGTTGACACTTCTTAGGTGATAGAACCCACTCTGGATGATGGATGACACCTGAGCTTCAAGTGTCAGCCCATTGTCAAGGATGACACCCAGATTCCCCACCCTAGTTTAAGCTACCCATGGGGTGGGGCCCAGGAACAACCCTGTTCCTGACCCAGCAACAATCACATCAGGCTGGTGACCAAACTCAAAAAATTCAATCACTAGTACCTCTGTCTCATCCAGATTATGTCTCATCCAGTTACTGTAGAGGACATCCAGTCCTGAATCTCGGCCAGGTACAGTAGTTGTTTAGCACCTCCACAGTGTTACATGTCCCAGAAGCAAAGGACATATACAGCTGTGTATCATCTGCATAATAGTGAAAACTCAGACTGTAACACCTATTGATCTCTCCAAGTGGTAGCATGTTCACTGTGAACAACATCAGTGACAGGATCAAACCCTGAGGAACTCCACAGGAACTCCACAGGGCAGGAGCGTCATGTAGGAGAAATTCCCCATCATTACCCTCTGCATCCTACCTGTGAGATTGGACTTAAACTAGTTGATGACAGTACCATTGAGTCCACAAAACACTCTAAAGCTTTAGCTAGCACTCCTCACTTTTCTGTACAAGCGGAGTAGTGTGTATGGTTGCTAGGCAACACCACACTCCACTCGTGAAATGCTTTGACCTTGCAGCTTTTTCTGGGAGCACTGAATTTGATCCTGTTTTATGTGTGGGGCTCTTGCCTGACCTTTTAAGGGCAGACAAAACCCTGGGTTAATTATTTAAATTTTGGTTGTAGCGAGCGAATGGAAGTCCGAAGGGCACAGGGCTTCCAGCCACTGGCTACTTAAACAGAGTGCAATTTTTGAGGCCTAATAGCCCAGACCACATTGGGATGGCAAACCAGTCTTTGGTGTACCAGTGTTTTACACTGTGAAGTAATTTAACTGCTTTAGCTAGTGCTCCTCACTTTTCTCTACAAGCGGAGTAGTGTGTATGGTTGCAAAGCAACACCACACTCTGCTCGTGAAATGCTTTGGCCTTGCTGCTTTTTCTGGAAGCACTTAATTTGAGCCTGTTTTATGTGTGGGGCTCTTGCCTGACTTTTTAAGGGTAGACAAAAACCCTGGGTTAATTATTTTAATTTTGGCTGCAGCGAGTGACCGGAAGTATGAAGGGTTCAGAGCTTCTGGCACTTACAGTTTAAATTAGTGGCTATGGTGGTGTGTGACAGTGAGCCCAGCATCAGTGAGCTCAGCATCAGCAAGCCCAGCAAAGGTGACACAGATAAGGCAATACCTGTGTCTGCCATGTCAGCTGGGGAAGAGGGGAGGAGAAATGGAATGAGTGGAGGCCAACTGAGAATCCCTGTGGAGCAACCAGGTAATTTTAATCTACCATGTAGTGACTGGACATTATACAGTAAATATGGCATGATAAGGCAGCTAGGAATGATTGAAGAGCTTACCTGTTATAATTGTAAACTCATAGCACAGTTGGAAGCAAAAATGAGTGCATTGTAAGAAAGATTATCAGTCCAAACAAGGATTAGTGAGATAGTGAGATTTGTAAAGACAACACAATCCTTAATAGAAGATACAGAAAGAGAAATGGTTACAAAACAGGTAAACAAGGGACCCTGTGATAAAAGAAAAGCAAATATGGATGAGAGATTCATTGATGAGGGAGATGATAATTGGAGTGTTATTCAGAAGAGACCCAGGAAACGTAGAAGAGGTGGAGTAACTACTTTAGAATTAAGTAGTAGATATAATGGTTTAGAGGATGAGGGAGTTAATTTGATGGTGGAGAGTAAACAAAGGGGTTATTTTAATATTTTGGATTCAAACAGTGAGGTACCCTTCCCTTCTCAAAGCACAAATGAAGGAGTATTACCCCCCAATCATGTGAACAGTGATGAGCATGTAGTATTAAGTACAGATTTACTGGAAAATATGCCTCAAACTGGTCCTTCAATTAAGACCAGAACAAATCAGAGGGCTATAGCAAGTATAAGTGATTCTATGTTGAAAACAGCTGACAGGATCATTTGTTATAAAAGGAAAGAACAAGTAACAATGTTCTGTCTATCTGGTGCAGGGATTGCTGACATTAAACAATGTCTAGATGGATTTCTGGATAATGCAGAGGATCCTGTGGTTTTTCTTCACATGGGAACCAGTGATATTGGGAGAAGAAATTTAGCAGATATCCAAAGGGATTTTGAAGCAGTAGGCAGAGCACTGAAATATAAAAATATACCTTTAGTTGTTTCTGAGATCCTTCCAGTATTAAGTGCTAACACCCAGAGATCTAGGGATATAATTAGATTTAATGGATGGTTAAAGAGGTGCTGTTTAAGAGAACAACTTCAATTATTGGATCACTGGCAAAGATTTAATATCCCACATATATATGCTAAGGATGGTCTGCATCTAAATAAAAATGAAATAAGGATATTGGCCAATAGGTTTAATGCTAAGATTTGTAATGTTTTAAACTTGTAGAAAGGGGAGAGGGTGGTGGTCTTATAATTAATTTTATAAATAAACAATGTCAGGTGGATAAGCTTCTCAGCCCTAAAAGATCTGATAACTGGACTGTTCTGTTGGCAAACGCCCATAGTTTAGTTAGTAAAAAAGATGAGTTGGAGATAATACTAAAAAAGGAAAACATTAAGATGTACACTGTCACAGAAACTTGGTGGAAAACAGAGGATTGGGGAATAGCTATAGATGGTTATCAGGTTTTCAGAAGTGATAGGGAGAGTAAACGTGGAGGAGGGATGGGCCTATAGGTATAAAATGGTATTATAGCTCATAAAATTACATCACCATTTGATTCTGAATTTGAACACCTTGTAGTGCAGATTGTGCCTCCTTGGGGTAATCAAATATTGATGGGTGTATATTATAGGCCACCCTCTCTAAATATTGGAAAAACCCTTGAATTAATCCAACGCATTAAAGAATTGGATCCATCAAAAAATATTTTACTTCTCGGTGATTTAACTTCAATGGAATCAACTGGAATTCTTGGACATCTTCTTCCACTGGAGAGTCAGCTTTTTTGGAGGCAAAGGATACCTTAGCACTACAAAATTATGTACAGGAGGGGACTAGAAGATCAAAGATACTGGATTTAGTGATTAGTAATATGAAGGAACAAATTATAGGATGTCAGTTTAGAGAGCCTTTGTTGGGATGTGACCATAATATGGTTGAGCTAGTAATTGAAATTAAAGAAAGGATACCAGTAGGGACTACTGAGATTAAAAACTATAATAATGTAGATTATGACAAACTACGGACAATAGCTGGCAACTGGAATTGGAAATTGAAGTTTTCAGAACTTGGGGCTGAAGAAATGTGGAGTGAATTTAAAGCATTCTTACATGGTTTAATAGAAAATGAAATCCCCACTAAGATCAAATGCAATTTAAAAGGAAAGATTCCATTCTGGTACTCCAACAAAATTCAAAAGCTTATTAAAGGGAAAATAGGTCCTATAATCAGTTTAAAAGATACAATGATATGCAATCTAAAATGAATTATAAAAGAAGATTGAGGGAGTTAAAAATAGAAATAGTCAGAGCTAAAAATAATTTTGAAAAAGCTTAGTCTCCCATGTGGCTGACAATCAGAAGACATTTTATGGCTATTTTGCTTCCTTAAAACAAAAAGATAATAAAGTGGACCCACT
Source organism: Neoceratodus forsteri (assembly GCA_016271365.2). NCBI lineage: Eukaryota > Metazoa > Chordata > Ceratodontiformes > Ceratodontidae > Neoceratodus > Neoceratodus forsteri. Next base: position 297,952,808 of record CM057452.1, on the reverse strand, counting down.
CTTGGTAGGGGAAAATCAGGTTTCTGATAATAAAGAAATGGCTATGGAATTCAATAAATACTGTAATAGTGTTTATTTAACTGAACCTAAATTTGACAAGGTGTTTCCTATTGAAGATACCAATAAATTGAAAATATCTACTACAGTAGTCTTTGAAAAACTTAAAAACTTGAAAGAAACCACATCCCCAGGACCAGACAAGTTGTACCCTAGACTATTAAAAGAACTAGCTCAAGTGATATGTGACCCTATCCAGGTGATTTTCCAGTCCTCCCTAGATAGTGGAGTGATACCAGAGGACTGGAGGTTGGCCAATGTGATCCCAATACATAAGCATGGTCCCAAAACTATTTGTTCTAACTATCGTCCTATAAGTCTTACTAGTATAATTAGTACATTACTGGAATCTATTATAAAAGAGCATATTGAAAGAAAAGTAAGGGAAGAGGGAAATGTAGATGTGAGGCAGCACGGATTTGTAGGAGGCAGGTTAGTTGTGACTAATCTTTTGTCCTTCTTTGACATTGTGAGTTTGGCATTGAATAACAATTTACCTGTAGATGTATTATATATTGACTCTGAAAAAGCATTTGACACGGTATCCCATAAAGAATTGCTTGATACATTGGGTGGATTCGGTATAGATTTTTTTGTTCTTAGATGGATTGCTGTTTGGCTGGACAAAAGAAAACAGTGAGTCTGTATTAAGGGTCAAACATTAGACTGGATTCCAGTAACTAGTGGCGCCCCTCAGGGATCTGTGCTGGGGCTTGTTCTGTTTGGGGTGTTGGTTTCTTCCTTAACATGTGATGATAATGCATGGCTTGTAAAATTTGCAGATTATATGAAATGTGGTGCAGTGGTCACCAATCAACTAGATGCTAAGTGATTTCAGGATAATATTAATCTTTTGTATAAATTATCCACGGAGAAAAAAATTAAATTAAATTTACCAAAATGTAAGATTATGCACTTAGGAAGAAACAACCATGAATTTGAATATTTCTTAGATGAGGTCAGTCTATCAATGGCAGATGTAGAAAAGGACTTAGGAATATGGATTAATAAAGAGTTAGAATTTTCCTAACATTGCACCGTAATGGTTAAAAAAGCCTGCGGGATCTTAGCATCTATTATGAGGAACATTAAAAGTAGAGAAAGAGATGTGATCTTGCCCCTTTACCGGTCTCTTGTTAGACCTCACTTGGAGTATGATGGCTCTGTATGGCAACCTAGATTAAAACAGGAAATGAGGCATTTGGAGGGGGTTCAGTGATGGGCAACAAGGAGGATTAAGGGTCTGGAGAATCTCCCTTACGAGGATAGATTGAGAGAACTTAAACTGTATTCACTTCAGTATAGGAGATATCGTGGGGATATGTGTCTGATTTATAAGGCAAGTAGGGAACCTGTCATATGGGAATGTTTAGGTTTAAATGGTCGGCCAAACTGTTACTAACTGGGGCCATCAATATCAACTTACAGGAGAAAGGTATAAATCTAATAAAAGAGGGGCCTGGTTTTCACAGTGTAGAGTTACCCAGTGGAATGCCCTACCTACTTCGGTGGTTTCTTGTGAAACTATGAGTCAGTTTAAGACAGCTCTTGACAAACATTAGATTAATTATCTTTACCAAATTCTGTAATTACAATGTGCAGGACAATAATGGCCTAACAGCTAAAGTTCCTGATTTGTTCCTATGATCCTATGATCTAGTAGCACAATGTGGTCCACAGTGCCAAACGCTGAAGAGAGATTGAAGAGAATGAGAATTGACCCATTTCCTCTATCTCTCACCCTTAAGAGGTCATTTTTCACCCTGACTAATGCCGTTTTGGTGCTTTGCCTCAACCTAAACCCAGACTAGAGGGACATGTATATATTAAAGGCTGTGAGGTGTGCCTCGAGCTATACAGCCACCACTTTCTCAACAACCTTCCCAAGGAATAGGAGGTTGGAGAGAGGTCAATAATTTGCCAAGATGTCCAGGTCGAGTGATGGTTTCTACAGAAGGGGCTTCACCATCATCTCTTTAAAGGTGTCAGGGATGAACCCCTCTGAGAACAAGTGCTGGACAATCTAAGCAAACACTGGACAAATGGACTCCACACATCCCACTAGGAGATGAGTCAGGCCTGGTTCCAGTTCACAAAACGTGGTCTGCAGCTTCGAGATTACCTCCACAACCTCAGCCAGCCCCACCAGCTGAAACTCCCCTCAGAAAATAGGAGTGCCTCTGCCCACACAAGGCCCACCACTGTGGGGCTGACCTTGCCCCACTGGCGAAATCCTCGACTGAATAGAGGACACCCTGTCAGAGAAGAACTGCATGAACTCCTCGCATAAAGCAGCTGAAAATGATCTTTTCAGCTGCAGACAGGCAGGATGATGTAGCTTGTCCACAGTCCAAAAGAGCAAAGCTGATCTGTTCTTCCCTGCAACAATCTCCCTTGACAGGAACTCTGCCTTCTTATGGTTGATTGCTTTTTGATATTTACTGTAATGACATCTCAAAGCCAGTCTATCTTCCTCGGACCAATTCCTCTGCCAGCAACACTCCAGATTCTGATCCTTGGTCTTCATCTCCTTGAGAACCCAATCAAACTATCGGTATCTCAAGCAAGAAGACCTGGGTCATAAACGGATTGTGTGACGGCATCAAGCACCTTAGAGACTTCACTATTATAGACTGTCACTGTCTCGCCCATGCCAGCTGCATGCACAAGCATCACTCACAGCAGAAAAATCTACTACTGCCGACAGTTCTTCTGGGGACCATAGAAACATAGAAACATATTCTTTGATGGCAGATAAGGACCACTTGGCCCACCCAGTCTGCCCATTTCCCTACCTACTGGCTAAGCTGCAGATTCTAGTTAACCAACAGCCTACTTCCTGCAACCCCCCACTATAATTGCCTTGTGTCTGTCCCATGCATGTTTGAATTCCCCCACTGTTTTAGACCCAACAACCTCCTCAGGAAGGCCATTCCATGTATCCACCACTCTCTCCGTGAAAAAAAAATTCCTCACATTACCCTGAGCCGTCCCTCTATCTTTAAATTGTGCCCCCTTGTTCTTACACATCTTTTTCTTTTTTTTTTTTTTTTTACAATTCATATTTTATTAGTAATTTTCTTCTGCTAATACAGGGGACAGAAAATTACCACATACAATGCTTGTACATAGACTAATACATGAGCTGTCCCTTCCTCCCCCACCCCATACAGCAGCAAGGTACTTGCACAAATGAGAACTAGAGTATGGTATCACACAATAAAAGACACTGGATATACAACTCATTTAGCAGCTCTAACCATAATTAGTGTGTGAAGGGGATCCCAAGTGTTCTTATAGCACTGCAACTTATTGTGGAGGCTCGCTATAGCTTTCTCAGTACGTAAGTTAGCCAAGATTTCATTAACCCATTCTTGGTACGTTGGGCCTGATGTATCCCTTCAGTGCCAAAGCACAATTTTCTTAACTGATAGTGCAATCATGGAGATATGAAACCTTCTGATTCTTTTTTTTGCATGCTATGTTTACCGCCTCTCCCATGCCACACTGGCCCCAGCTCCTTCAGGCTCCACAAGCTCCTCGACCCCACTGGCCTTTATCCAGCCCTCCTCAGGTCCTCATATCACAGCTGATCCCCCGGGATATCCCAGTGTATCCCTATCACTGGGCAGGTCCCCCTCCTCCGAGAGGGAAGGGCACTGGGGCGGAAGGGAAGACCCCCGGCACATACTACATTAGGGCCCGGGGGATGCTGCTGAGGAGCAGGAGGCCCTGGACAGGCACTGGAGGTGCTCAAGAGAGTGGGGAGCCATCATCTAGGTGGCCAGTGAGTGATTTTCCGGTTTTCTGTGTGGGGGCAGCGTGGTGACGTCAAGGCATACACCGATGCCCGCTCCTCCCCCAGGTAACTAGGCTGTACAGCCTGCCATGCTCCCAGCCTCCACTAGGAGCCAGCAGGTACTGGACCTGTCCCCTGCCCTCCCCCCAGAGAAGGAGAGCTGTCATAGGATGCTCGATCCTTCCCTTCCCTGGCCAGCCCTCCAGTGACCGGGTCCATTCCCGAACCCGGGTCGCTGGCGTCGCAAGCGGGAATCCAACCACTGCGCCGGTGGGCCGGCAAACCTTCTGATTCTAACCTTAACAGAGGATAAATCCCCCAACAAACAAATATCAGGAGTGAAGTATTCCTGCAAACCCAGTATGGGGTCTAGGTTATTTTGTATGGTCATCCATAATAACTTTATCTTAGGACATGACCAAAAGACGTGAAGAAGCGTGCCTTCTTCTTGACATCCTCTGGTACAGGCCCTCGAGCTTATAAGACCCCATTACTTTAGCTTCACAGGGGTATAATACATGTTATGCAATATGTGAAATTGCATGAGGCGGAGTCTATCCTGAGAAACATATTTATGACAAAACTTCCATAAAGCTGACCAGTTAGGAGTATATTGAGGAAAAAAAGAAACCCAGAGCTTAGTAGAGCCTTCTGGTTGCCTGTATCTCCATTGATATAGGACATGATATATTTTGGAAATAGTACCTGGTGCTCCCAATAAAGGGGAGAGTTCTGGTACAAACCTAAAAGCAGGGGAATGAGGAGGGACATTACCAAATACTGTAGAAAGTAAATGTTTTAATCGGGCCACCCTGAAGTAAAAAGTTAAGGGAATATCAAACTTACGGATGATATTGGAGACTGAGAGCCATTCCCCTGCATCATCCAGAAAAATAGAAATTATCCCTTCCCCTATCTGGGGTAACCATTTACGAGATATCTGCTTTTTATTTGTAGAGAAAGATGGGGAATTCCAAATAGACTGAGACAAGTCCATTTCTGGGGAATACTGCAGAAATGAACAAAGCTGCACGTGAACTCTGAGGGACGTTCGGATAATAGGGCAACTAATAGTGTCCAGAAGGGAGGCTAATTTTAGATAGAACAATGTCCGAGGGTCAGTGTTCACAGATTGAATAAAGTCTAGCTCAATTTTGAGCCAGACCGGTCTTAAATATTCAGGACCCGGATTAACCCAACGCAAATATTTTGCAATATGACTAGCCCAATAATAAATTGCTAGATGGGGAATCCGCAGCCCTCCATTTATTTTTTGAGCAGCTAGTTTGTAATATGCTAACCTGACTTGTTTATTAGACCAGATAAAATTTGTGAAAATTCCATGCATTTTATGAAACCACGATAACGGTGTAAAGGCATTAAGAAGCGATAGAGGATAAAATAAACGAGGAAAAATGTTCATTTTGATGATATTAATACGGCCTCAAAGGGAGAGAGGGAGTTTGGACCATCTATTAAGGTCCTGAACTATCACTTGGGATAGAGGTTCCAGGTTTTCCTTAAACCAGGAGGAAGGGTTACGTGTCAAATTATTGACAAGATATTTAAGAACGCGTGGAGACCAACCAAGACCAAGAGAGGACGCCTCATTTTTAAAAACCTTGTGATTAACAGGGAAAATGGAAGATTTGGCTACATTCAACTTGTAATTCAAGAGAGCGCTGAACTTGGTGATTTCCTTCAACATGGCGGGAATTGAGGTTTTAGGATGGGATAAATGAAGAAGAAGATCATCAGCATAAGCCGTGATCTTCACCACCTCATTACCAATTGGGATACCGTTTATCCCTGGATTATTGAGAATATTTCGAATAAGGGGCTCTAAGTATAAATTAAATAAAAGGGAGGGGGGGAGAGAGCGCAGCCCTGACGAGTACCGGAAAACAAAGGAAGGGTTTGGTGAATGCTCCATTACCAGAAACTCTGGCAGATGGGGTTTGATATAGGGCCTGAATCCATTCTATAAATTTAGCTGGAAAGCCATATACTTTAAGAGCCTGAAACAGGAAATTCCAATTAACATGATCAAACACCTTCTCGGCATCCAAGGAGACCAATCCCGTGGGAAAGGCAGCATCCCTGGACACCGAGACTATGTGTGACAGGGTGCATAGATGGTCAGCTGATGAACGTCTCCTCATAAATCCTACCTGAGACATACTAATCAGGTCAGGGAGAACTCGCGTTATTCTATCAGCCAGTATCTTAGAGAGAATTTTTACATCTTGATTCAATAAGGATATTGGTCTGTAACTTTGCACTAATTCTGGATCCTTACCAGGTTTAGGGAGAAGTACAATCAGGGCCTCAAACAAATGCGTATCTATTTTTGCTCCAGAAAGAATGTGATAATACAACTGGTAAAGGACTGGCAATAATTGTGGCCAAAAAGTTTTATAAAATAAGGCGGAAAACCCATCTGGACCTGGGACCTTGTCCGAGGGCAAAGCCCCTATGACCTCTGAAATTTCCTCTAGGGATATTGGTGAGGAAAGAAAATTCCCCTGCGATTCCGACAGAAATGGTAAAGAGGAATCCCTCAGGTAGGCCTCGAGCTCTTCTAAAGAAAGAGGGTTATCCATATCCCTGTATAGATCCTCATAATAGGAGGCAAACTCCTGCACAACCTCAGAAGGGGTTACCTTCAAGGATCCATCTGCCTGGGGCCTAATTGGGGGTATAAATCTAGCTGATTCTTACTACTTCAGCCTTAAAGCTAGCAGGTGACCCGCCTTTTCTTCCTGATCGGTATAGTTTGCTTTAGTACAAATAATAGCTAATTCTGCTTTTTCCCTTAACAGGTCTAAATATTTATCTTTTGCTACCGAGAGCCTTCTCATATCTTCTTCCAAAGCATTAGGGGATAACCTAGTTTCCAAAGACCTAATTAGAGATAATGAAGTTAATAATTCCACCTCTCTGTTTTTTTTCCTTTTGGTGGCTAAGCTAATAATGATCCCTCGCATATGTGATTTGAAAGCACCTCACAAAATATCAGGAGTCGTGTCCTCAGAGGAGTTAGTGGAGAAAAAGAAATCGATCTGCTCCTTTATTAGGTCACAATATTTAGTATCTTTGAGCACTTTACCATTTATTTTCCATCGGGTTTCTTTATGAGGAAGGTTAAGGAAGGCCAGCTTAGAAGTTGCCAAGCAGTGGTCAGATACTGGACCTGGCTGAATTGAAGCAGTCAACATCCCTGGCAGAAAGGCCTGAGAGAGGAGAAGATAATCAATGCGAGACTGGGCTTTGTGCACCGGTGAGCTAAACGTATACACCCTATCCTTTGGGTGTAACACACGCCACACATCACACAGTCCGCACTGATCCAAAAAGTCCCTGAGGGCCCTCTGTCCAGGTGTTAAGCCCCTCGACCCAGTACCAGACCTGTCTAGTTTGGGATCAAGAACCAGACTGAAATCCCTGCCTATTATTATACCCATGGGAAGCATGGAAAGGAGTATGGAGATAAGTTTCATGTAAAAACTCGGATCATCTACATTAGGCCCATAAATGCTGCCAAGTAAAATAGGCATAGACCAGAGACTCCCTTGAACTAAGACATATCTGCCATCCGGGTCCCTAAAAACTTGATGGGAAATAAAGGGAATATCTCTATTAATTAGAATCATAACCTCACAGCTATTAGTAGACCCTGAGGCGTTAAAAACCTGCCCTATTTGTTGCCTCCTTAGTTGAAGAGATTCATTTTCCGGTAAATGAGATTCTTGCAGGAATGTAATCTGAGAAGATAATAAACTCAAGTGTTTTAACACTTGGTATTGTTTAACTCTGTTCCTTATCCCCTTCACATTCCATGTAGCAATGTTTATACTACTGGCCATTTATCCAGAAAAAAGGGACAAAAAAAAATCATATAAAATCCAGGAACTATAACAATCAGACATAACTGACCCAATCCCCTGCTTGCTGCTGTATACCCTCCCCCCCAAATATCAGCTTTCCTCCCACCCACCACCCCCACCCCAAAATGTTCCGTCCCCTTCTAACTAACAAATAATATAACAACCCTGAACATGGTGTCACCCTCCCCTCCCCCAACTGTCCTGAGCAACGTTCAGCACAATACCGTTTTCCTTCCTCCCCCTTCAACCTCCCACATGTGTACCCAGAAACCCCACCACGACATGTAAGCCTTCTTATGATATCAATAAACAATAATATCACTTCAAAAACAAAGAAATGTAAATGATAATAAGAGAGCACTAGTTTCTCGAAATCCAGAACAAAAATGGCAAGAATGAGACAAAGGAAAGAGAGTAACCTCTACTAGGGAGCAATTCAGAAACCCCAAAATCCTGAGAGAAAACAGATAACACCCAATATAGTGCACATTCACCAAATATGTCCTTATAACTGCTACCATTGAAAAGATTGAAAACTTTCCCCAAGACGTATAAATACTAGCAAACTAAATGCTCCCAAGTAGTGGACCTCCACTTGTGTTTTAACCCCCACAGCAATCTATATCCGATGAAAATACATTCCAGAAAGAAATAGATGAAGGGGGGTTTAACTGCCAAGATTAGGACAAAAGCTCCCTCTAGTGGTAATATCTAGGAAAAATTGAAACCAACAGGGCACTGTCTCAAGCCATGCCCCAATAATCAAAAATATCAAACTTGAAAGCTTTCATAAAATAAACTGCATCCTGTGAGACAATCGAGTGCCCCTAGAGACGAGAGGTCGGGAAATATGCTCCATATGAGTAGAAAGAGAACGCTTCCAAACCACAGCAAACTCCGCCCCCCCAGCAAAAAAGTCCTGAGATATGAGAATGCTCCAAAACATGAAAACCGAGAAGGAAAACTCAAAGGGTCAAGACTCCTTTAATGGTAGTCCCCTCCATTGCAAACTTCAAGAGTCCACAAAACCCGACTGGCATTCAGTCATCTCGTGGCATAACAACATGAAGAAATTCTTCTCTCTTCCAAAGCAGGGTAGGGCAAAACCGACCAACGGATCAGGTGTCTCTAAACAAATCAGGCAGAGCAGCTTTCAGTCCCGAGAAAGCAATTTCAGGATTCTCATATGTTAACCAGGTACCGTCCACTAGTACTTGCAATCTAGCTGGATACCCCATTCTGAAGTGAAGGCCTGCAACTATAATTTTTGACACCACCGGATGGAAAGCAGTGCGCTTTGCCCTGACTGACCCCGGTAAATCCTGAGCAATTCTAAGCCTGGTAATTTCCCCTTTCACTTCTTGTAACTCTCTCACTTTTCCCAGAAAGTGCTGTCTCTCAAGGTAGTTTAAGCGACAAATAATGGGACGGCGTAGCTCCTGGGGATGGCTTGAGTGCTTGAGTTCTATGCGCTCTTTCAATAATGTAGTTAGCCCCAAAGGGAGAGGGGCCAGCGATCTTCTCAATCAGCTTCTGCACAAATCCCAGCATATTCAGGCCTTCTTCTCCTTCTGGAAGGCCCAAAATGACAATGTTATTTCTTCGACTGCGGCCCTCCAAATCTTCCAACTTAGCTTCCAGGCTAGAGACCTTTTGACGCATGGCTACTAGACCAGGGTCAATTTTTTTCACTTGCTTCTCAAGAGATAAGATACAGGCTGCATTATCCAAAGTTTTCATCTTGACCTCCTCGAGTTTCTTAGACAAGGATTTGATTTCAGCTGAGATTTCTTTAATTTCTTCCCGGAAGGGTTTAAATTCTTTCAAAAATCTGCTCAGAGTTAGGGGCTCTTGCTCGGAGATCAGGTTCTGGAGCTCAAGCTTATCCACAGTACTCGAGGCCCTTGATTTTTTGGGGGCCTTCTCGGGAGTGACTGGCGGCGTATGCTTCTGTGGAGGCTTTTTCATATACACCTCCATCGTCTCAGACAGCAAGCAAACAGGAGCCCAGGATGTTATGAAGGCAATGGTCTATGAACTTTCTGATTTTTAGGGGAAAATAAGCACCAAAATAGTGATAATTCATGGTTAGGAGGTTGGAGCTATGCAGAGGAGCTTCTACTTGGTATCCTGCATCACGTGATCCCCCCACACGTCTCTTTTTCTGAAAGATGCTACCCTCCTGAACTTTGTTGATTCCCTTGAGCTACTTGAACGTTTCTATCATGTCCCCCCCGTCCCTCCTTTCATCAAGAGTATACATATTAAGCTCTCTCAGTCTCTCTTCATATGGTTTCTGCTGCAGACCCTGCACCATTTTAGTTGCCCTCCTCTGGACTGCTTCCATCCTGTCTGTCCTTGTGTAGATGAGGTCTCCAAAGCACACACAGTACTCAGATGGGGTCTCACCAACTGTCTGTACAGAAGGAATAACACTTCCCTTTTCTACTTGTGATGCCCCTTCCTATGCATCCCAGTATCCCCCTTGCTCTCCTTACCGACTTTTCACATTGCTTACCCACCTTTAGGTCATCTGATATGACTACCCCCAGGTCCCTTTCCATTTTTGTTGTTGTTAGTACCTCTGCTGCTATTGTGTACTCTTCTCCTGGGTTTTTGTTTCCCAGGTGCATTACTTTGCACTTCTTTGCATTGAATCTAAGTTGCCATATGTCTGACCATTCCTCCAACCTTGCCAAGTCCCTTCTCATCTTTTCTACCCCTACCCTTGTGTATCAACTCTGTTACAGATCTTTGTGTCATCTGCAAAGAGGCATACCTTTCCCTCCAGACCCTCTGAAATGTCACCTATAAAGATGTTAAAGAGGACTGGACCCAGTACTGAGCCCTGAGGTACTCCATTAGTAAGACCCCTTTCTTCGGAATGTGTTCCATTCACTATTACCTTCTGTATCCTGTTGTGCAGCCAGTTTGCTACCCAGGCTACCACCCTGGGACCCACTCCCAGGCTGGCTAACTTGATTGTTAATCCTTTGTGCGGGACTGTGTCAAATGCCTTGCTAAAGTCTAGGTAGGCCATATCCACAGCCCCTCCCTGGTCTATTACTTTGGTCACCCAGTCAAAGAAATCAATTAGATTCATCTGACATGACCTTCCTGCTATAAATCCATGCTGCTTTGGGTCCTGTTCCCCCACTGGCCTCTAGGTACTCAACAATTCTTTCTTTCAGAAGTAATTCCATCATTTTCCCTACCACTGAGGTCAAACTTACAGGTCTGTAGTTTCCTGCTTCTGCCTTGCTCTCACTTTTGTGAAGGGGAATCACATCTGCCCTCCTCCAGTCCTCAGGTACCGCCCCGTCCTGCCATGATTTGTTAAAATGCAGCAGGCACAAGGGAAAGCACAGGACCTATGGATCACAATCAGGTGGGAAGCCAGACACCCATCTGGGTAGCAATAATCTACAGACCCCCAAATCAGAAGGAAGCCAGGGATAAGAAAATCCTGGAAGCTATTCCCCAGATGTCAGACAAAGGGGATGTGGTGCTGGTGGGGAACTTCAATCCCCTTAAAGGGTGGTAGCACATCATCTCAGAGGTAAAGATAACTCAGGAAGTAAAAAAAGGTAACAAAACATTCTACAGGTACTTGCATGAAAAATGAAGACTAAAAGGGAATTGTTAGAATCACAAAAAAGGACAGACAACCCACAAAGCAAGACAGGGGCAAGCAGAGGCACTCAATGAGTACTTCTGCTCAGTCTTCAAACAGGAAGCAGATGGAAATGGACCAACAATAGGCATAAAGAAATTGTCCAATTGAAGAAATAGACATGAGTCCCTTCACAAAGGAAAGGATCCTACAGGAAATAGGCAAGTTAAATGTAAATAAAGCTATGTGCCCGGATGGGACACACCCAAGAATACTTAAAGAACTTGGGAGAGAACTGGCAGCCCCCTTAACAGTGCTCTTCAACAAATCGGTGAGGAGCAGGGAGGTACCTGAGGATTGGAAGAGAGAAACAGTAGTACCACTACACAACAGCTGAAGCAAAGAACAGCCAGTAAACTACCGTCCAGGTATTCTAACGTCAATCATGGGAAAACTGATGGAGTCCCTGCTGAAGGAAAGAACTGTAACTTTTTAGGAGAAAACTGGTCAGCTCAACAAAATTCAACATGGTTTCATGGAAGGGAGGTCCTGCAAGACAAACCTGATTGATTGTTTCAATTGGGTCACCAAAACAGTGGATCAGAGAGGGGTAGTGGATGTGGTTTACCTGGACTTCAGCAAAGCTTTTGACTCCATTCCACACAGTAGACTAGTCAAAAAACTGGAGAACATGGGAGTCGGGCCAGAGGTAACAAACAGGGTCAGGAAATGGTTACATGGGAGAACTCAGACAGTATTAATGAATGGTTCAGTCAGAAGAGGGGAGGGTGACTAGTAGAGTCCCACAGGGCTCGGTTCTGGGGCCAATCCTCTTCAACATATTCATGAGTGACATTGTGGATGGACTGAAGGGAGAGGTATGACTGTTTGCAGATGACATCAAAACTAGCAACAGGGAGGACACACCAGATGAACACATAGCATGGAAGCTGATCTCTGAAAACTGAAGGAGTGGTCCAGGACCTGGCAATTGAAATTCAATGCCAAAAAATGTAAGGTCATGCACCTGGGGAAATGTAACCCAGGTAAACTGTATTCAGTGGGAGGAGAGCAGCTGGTGGCTACTAGGCAGGAGAGAGACCTGGGGGTGATCATATCAGATGACCTCAAGGTCAGTAAACAATGTTAAAATGCAGCACTGAAAGCTAGTGACATCCTGGGATGCATAGGGAGGGGAATCACAAGCAGAAGGTATGAAGTGATCATGCCTCTGTATCAGTCCTTTGTAACGCCTCACCAGGAGTACTGTGTTCAATTCTGGAGGTCACACCTCAGGAAGGACATAGGTAGGCTGGAGACAGTACAGAGAAGAGCAACAAAGATAGTGCAGGGCTTGCATCAGAAACTGCACAAGGCAAGACTAGATGACCTCAAATTATACTCCCTAGAGCAATGCAGGACTCATGGGGACATGACTGAGACATTTAAATACCTTAAAGGCAACAACAAGGTACACGTGCAGAACCTCTTTCAGGTAAAAGGCTACAACAGGACTACAGGGCATGACCTTCACCTTAAGGGAGGAAAGTTCAGGAGCAATATGAGGAAATTCTTCACAGACCACATTGTGTAACCATGGAATAGCATACCAGAGGCAGTGGTGGAAGTCAAGATGGTGGGATAATTCAAGTGAGCATGGGACAGACAATGTAGGATACTCACACAGGGAGCTAAGTAAGGGAGGGTAGGAAACCAAGGGCAGACTTGATGGATCATATGGTCCCCATCTGCCGACAACTTCTATGTTTCTGTGTTTCAGACCAAGAGACCAGATCAATCCTGAGGTCAGTGACCTCAAGCCCCAGTGATAATATTAAGTTCAAGGCATGGCCATGGTGGTGAGTCACAGAAGCAACCACTTGTGCGAGGCCCTGTGATGTCATCAACTGCAGGAAGTCTTTACCAAAATGTGAGAGTCCGTCATTGCCCAAGCATTGAAGTCACCTAGAATTAACCATCTGGGTGACTCCAACACCCTGTCAGCGACAAAGTCCACGCCTTTCTGCAGGAATTCCCCCTTGCGCTCTGGAGGGTGATACACAAGGAGGATCCTATAACCTGCACCTGGACCTCCACACGCATCCACACATTCAAACAGCAATCAAATGACAAAGTAGATCCTATTGTGTGCACAGAGAAGTACAAGTTGGATCTAAAAAAGATGGCCAGAGCCCCACCTCTGCTTTCCTTCCTTGGGCAGATCACTACAGAATACTGACATTTTGGTAGGATTACCAGAAGAGCACTTGATACTTGATATTCATTCGATAAAGATGGTGCTGAATGTGACCTGGCAATGTCCAGCCTGACTTATTGCTGGATCTAACCTTGAACATGGCTTTGGATTGCAGTTGTGACAATGGAAGTGGTTGTTCTGGAGAAGATTTGCTATTGAAGCTGAGCGCTGGAGCTTTGCTTCTTCTATTTTTAAGCTTAATTTTATTTATAACAGGTATGCCACCTCAGCAAACCCTGGGAGAAGCTGGGAAAACTGGTGTAGTTGCAGTAGTTGGAGTTCCCTGAGCAGCTTGCACAGAGTCCTTACTGGATGGTGATATGACTTATATCCCAAGCAGCTCAGCAGTGTTTCTGCAAAGGTTTGGTCTCTACTAGCAGAGGCTCTAGTCCTGGGCTTTCTACTTGATTCCCTACTCCTGTTGGATTGTGTCTGTAGGAGAGCAGTAGTGATCTGTCCCTCTGGATTCTGAGGCTTCAAATTTGTATCTGAATTTTTTGGTGGGGCCCATTGAGGCAGCCAAGAAACTGAGGAGTTTTTGGAAGTCTATAAATGATCCATGGGCCTATCTGTTTAGACTTTGCCTTTTTTTACAATTTCATTATTTAATTTATTAAAAAGTGTAAACTCTATTATATAGTTTGAAAATTGAGCTCACAAGATACTAAGAATACCTAAAACACTTAAAAATGAGTTAAATGTTTGGTTTGTCTGGCTTGATATTAGATAATCAGTCACAGGAAAACCACATTTTTTTCCATTCATTCTTTTATTATTTTAAAAACGGTCATATTCATTAGTTTATTTGCATATGTGAATATATGAATGTTTTTTAATTTCATTCCTTACAATCAGAATCTTGTCATGCTCTTGCATATTTTATGAATGTTGCTATTGCATTCTTGGAGTGCAAGTGCAGTCTACATTTTGAAAACTGATATTCAATTTCATATTTGCATAACCATTTATTTTTTTAAATTTTTTAATGCTAAATCATTGATTGAATCTATAGGTACTGTACTGGAGGCAGACAAAGTAATATGTTATACTGCTGTAATGATGTTTCTTACATGCAAAATGGTAATGATACATTTACATTAAAAATTAAATGTGAATTTCTGTCAGTCGGTGTGAACCACATTTGTTGACAGGCAGAAACAGCTTTTCAATAGAGTTGTCCATTCAGAAGCAATTTTCCTTCTAAGTCCCACATCAGGAAACATAGCTGTAAATGTTACTTTTTGTAGTTAATTTTTTTATTGAGATTATAACAGAATAACATTAATTACAGCCATTCAAGAGTGAACAATTAACAGAAATTATGAAAAAGAGTTAAACCTAGAGATACAAAGTGATCGAAGCATGGTAATCTTACATTCTTGTCTTGTGAAGTAACTGAGGACATAACAGTATGATACTACAGGACACGAATAGAGTCAGAGTCATGAGAACCTCTGTCCTTTGTACACATTCATAGGTAAAACTACTGAATGTCCATCCAGGTAGACTTTGGTGACTCAGGGAGGATGAAATAAATCCTTACTCCAGCTGTCGAACAAGGGGTAAGATGAAATGTATAAAAAAAGAGAAATAGGGACCCATACTTTATGACAAGTCCTTCACCTTCTGTAAGAAGAGTGTGTCATCCTAAAGTTGCAATTTCCCAGTCTTGAAAGGATTTGATGTCCATGGTACACCACCTCTGAAGCAAGAGGCAAATAGCCTCGGTGGTGGCAAGCATAAGCCACATCCTCTGACAGGCAGAAAGTGTTGAGCAGGGAAACAGGATGCATAGAAGAACCAGGCCTGGACATGGGGGAAATATGCACATGGAGGATTTTAGAGCAGTGGCTCAGAATCCTTTTCCAGTGTTCTTGGATCAGGCTACATGACCAAAGGACATGGGGCAAGTCAGTTGCAGGAGATTTACATCTCCAACAGTTGTAATGTGGCAAAAAGTCCATAGATGTGAGCTGAGCAGGAGTCCGGTACCAGAAATGCATTATCTTGTTCCAGATAAGCATACTGTGTGAGTCCAAACATGCAAGGTGGATGAATCTCAAGGAATGAGACCACACCTCATCCTTGATGGATTGCTGCCATGCCTTTTGTCATTTCTGTTTGGATTGTAATGAAGGGTCGGCTGAGGTGTTCCTAAGGGCTTTGTAAAAAACACCTGCTAGGTCATAGAAACATAGAACATAGAAACATAGAATTTGATGGCAGATAAGGACCGCTTGGCCCACCCAGTCTGCCCATTTCCCTACTTAATGGATAAGCTGCAGATCCTAGTTAACCAGCAGCCTACTTCTTCCTACCCCCAACCCCTAGAATTGCCTTATGACTGTCCCATTCATGCTTGAATTCCACCACTGTTTTTGACTCCACAACCTCCTCCTGAAGGCTGTTCCATGCATCCACAACCCTCTCTGTGAAAAAATACTTCCTTAAATTACCTCTGAGCCGCCCGCCCCATCTTCAAATTGTGCCCCCTTGTTCTTGCACACCTCTTTTTTGAAAGATGCTATCCTCTTGGACTTGTTGATTCCCTTGAGGTACTTGAAAGTTTCTATCATGTCCTCCTCTCCCTCCTTTCCTCGAGGCTATACATATTAAGCTCCTTAAGTCTCTCTTCATATGTCTTCCAGTGCAGACCCTGCACCATTTAGTTGCCCTCCTCTGGACAGCTTCCATCCTGTCTATGTCTTTACGGAGATTGGGTCTCAGAACTGCCATGATACTCAGATGGGGTCTCACCAGCTGTCTGTACAGAGGGATAATAACTTCTTGTTTTCTACTGGTGCTGCCTCTCCCTATGCATCCCAGTATCCCCCAGCCCTCCTTGTTGCCCTCTCACATTTCTTGCCCACCTTCAGGTCATCTGATATGACTATCCCCAGGTCCCTTTCCATTTTTGTTGTTGTTAGTATCTCACCCCCCATTGTGTACTCTTCCCCTGGGTTTTTGTTTCCCAGTTGCATTACCTTGCACTTCTTAGCATTGAATCTAAACTGCCATACATTTGACCATTCCTCTAACCTTGCCAAGTCCCTTCTCATCCTTTCCACCCCACCTTGTGCATCAACTCTGTTGCAGATCTTTGTGTCATCTGCAAAGAGACATACTTTTCCTTCCAGTCCCTCTGCAATGTCGCTTATAAAGACATTGAAGAGGACCAGTCCTAATACTGAACCCTGCGGTACCCCACTAGTAACTCCTCTTTCTTCAGAGTGGTCTCCATTTACTATTACTCTCTGTGTCCTATTTTCCAGCCAATTCTTTACCCAGGCTGTCATCTTGGGACCCACTCCCAGGCTGGTTAACTTGTATATTAATCTTTTGTGTGGGACTGTGTCAAATGCCTTGCTAAAGTCTAGGTAGGCCATGTCCACAGCCCCTCCCTGATCTACTACTTTGGTCACCCAGTCAAAGAAATCTATCAGATTTGTCTGGCATGACCTTCCACTGTGAATCCATGCTGCCTTTGGTCCTGTGCCCCTCTGGCCTCTAGATACTCGACAATTATTTCCTTCAGAGTGATTCCATCATTTTTCCCTACCACTGAGGGTTAAACTAACAGGTCTGTAGTTTTCTGCTTCTGCCTTGCTCCCACTTTTGCGAGAGGGGAATCACATCTGCTCTCCTCCAGTCCTCGGGTACCACCCCATCCTCCCATGATTTGTTAAAGAGGGTAGTCAGTGGTGTCACTAGTTCTACCCTTAGTTCTTTTAGAATTCTGGGATGAATCCCATTAGGCCCCATTGCTTTGCCCACCTTCAGTTTTAAGAGTTCTTTCAGTACCCTTTCTTCTGTAAATGGGCTGGTATCAACTTCTGTATCCAGAGTGTTTCTACTGTTTGTTTTACTTACCTCCCTCTCTTCCTTTGTAAATACTGAGCAAAAATATTTGTTTAGTATCTCTGCCTTTTCACAGTCACCCTCTGCCCACCCTCCCTCCCTTTATTAAGCCTCACTATCCCTCCCTTGGTCTTCCTTTGCTCCCTGATGTACCTATGAAAGGTTTTATCCCCCTTCTTAACTGAGTTGGCTATCTTTTTCCTCGGTTTGGGCCTTTGCTGTTCTGACTGCCTTCCCAGCTTCCTTTTGCTTTAACTGATACAGTTCTCTGTCCTGCTTCTTCTGTGATTCCTTGTACTTCCTGAATGCTTTCTTTTTCTCTTGAACCTTCACTGCCACTTCCTTTGAGAACCATAGTGGTTTCTTACATCGTTTTGTTTTATTTATTTGCTTCACACATATTTTGCTCATATCCATGTCTGAATTGGCAGGTTAGATAGAGTGACACCTGCATTTTTGGTACAAGAGGAACAGGCACAGGGTTGCCAAGCCCATCTAGTATATAAGCTTCTGAGTTTGAGGAATTTCCATAGGTTGGATCTGGGGAAGTAGTATCTTTGTTGCAGTGCCTGAAAAGGGTCCATCACGAGAGAGTGTTAGGCAAGACTGCATTGCCTCAGAATAGTATGTTACTCCCTGTCAAGTGGGCTAATTGACTGGGCATGAGTCTATAGAAAGGGTTCTTCCAGAGGGGAGTAAAGAGTTCAGTCTTCATACAATGTTTTGTAAACCCTCCCACTCTGTTCCATGCCTCATAGGCAGCAGAAAATGCATGCTATTTGCACAAGACTTTGGTTAAAGTATGATCCAGAAACAGAGCAGGATGGGCACTGCCTAATATTTCAGTTTCTATCCCAATCCAGGCTGGAAATTGGATGCCAGGATGGGTAAACAATGTGCACATTGTGGTGGCAAGGAAGGCTTAATGATAACGTAAAAACTGAGGTAGTCCCCACCCCCCTTTTGACCAGTGGTCTCTAAGCTTAATCCTGCTATACCTAGGAGGAGACCCTCCTCACAGAAAACTCCCAATCAGGCTTTTAATCTTTTGAAACCAGGTCCATTGGATGTGGACAGGGAGGTGAAAGAGTATATGAAGGATCAGTGAGGTAGCCACTATTTTGACTGCATTTATTTTCCCCACAAAGGACAGCTACAAGGGCTTCCATCATTGCTGTTCCTGACTCAGTTTGTTTTTTTGTGGATTGCACGTTGGCACCACCAAACTGAAAATATTGGGGGTAATGCAGATGCTGTTGTGTTTAATATGGGTTGGGGCTCATGCTAATCCAGCTCCCCCAGGTGAAGTTTAGGAGTTCAGAGGAGGAACCTCTGACTTAGAAATATTAATATGTGGCCCTGAGAGGATGGAAAAGGAGATTAAAAGGGAGAGTAATGATGAGAGTGCCTGGGTGACATCTGCACATAGCACCAAGCAGTCATCCACGTATAACTTGGTACAGATGTCAAGAGTGCTGACCCTGATGCCCATCAAGTCAGGATGGTGGTGAATTGCAGTGGCCAGCAGCTCAATGGCAATAATGAGCAGGAGTGGGGAAAGGGGGCAGCCCTGCATTGTCCCCTAGAAGAGGCTGAAGGGCATTGAGAATGTGTTGTTGGTGAGAATTTGGGCAGAGGTTTGGTTATAAAGGGTCTGAACCCACTTGGTAGAGGACAGGCTGAAGTTAAGGTGTCTGAGAATTGCTATCAAATAATTCCATTCAACTGAATCGAATGCCTTCTCAAAGTCAATGGAAATGGCAGCTGCAGGGGTTGGAAGTGTAGCTGCCACCTTCCTAACCTGGAGGATGCCGTTAAATTTTTCCAGACATCCCTCACTAGAATTATTGACCTCTTAGCTCCTATGAAAACCCAAAGAGTAAAGGGAAGCTGCTATAAGTGGATCTTGCCTCCTCTAAAAGCTCTGATGTCCACCCGGGACAAGGCCTGGAAAAAGTACAGGAAATCAATGCTACCGGGGGACTTAGCCAGTTACAGGGCCCTTAGAAACCAATGCAAAAAGGCCATAAAGTTAGCTAAAAAGACTATATCACCAACCTTCAAAAAACTAACTAGGCAATCCCAGGCTCTTCTGGTAGCACATTAATGAACTCCTCAAAGGGCAAAAATTTTCACCAGCCCAATCTTGGCTAATGGGCAATTAATCGATGGGGATCTCTCATTGCTGAGTCCCTTAACAGTTACTTCACGAACCTGGATGCTTACAAGACAGGACCCCTGACAGGAGGAGTGAGGCAGCGACTCAACAGCCCCCAGACCTTGACCGCCCTTTGTTTCACCTGAGGCTGGTCAGGGAAAAGGAGGTTTTGATCATCCTTAAATCCCTACACTCGAGAGGATCTGGGGGCCCCGATGGGATCCAAACCAGAATCCTCAAGGAGGGGGCTCCAGCTTTAGCTAAGCCCCTAACCTGGCTGATAAACCGGTCTATTATGGAGGGGTCTGTACCCAAGCTTTGGAAACAGGCCCTAGTGATTCCTATACACAAGGGAGGGCCAACTGAGCCCATTGAGAACTACAGGCCCATCTCTTTGCTGTGTGTCATTGCAAAAGTACAGGAGAAGCTAGTCTACTCCCAACTCCGAGAATACCTAGAAATCCACTGGGCAATCTCACCATCACAGCATGGCTTCAGAGCCAAGCATGGGACGGATACTGCGCTAACTAAACTCTCAGCAGATGTACTGAGCAATAATGACACAGGGGTCAGCACAGGGGCGGTCTTTATTGACCTATCTAAAGCATTTGACTTGGTAAACCACAACCTCCTATTACAAAAAATGCGCTCACTTGGCCTTGACATCCATTCACTGGGTTGGTTCAAGAGTTATCTCTCTGGACGCACCCAGAGGGTCAAGTGGGAGGATAAAGTCTCCAAGCTAGCTCCACTCAAAGAAGGGGTACCTCAAGGGTCAATCCTCGGCCCCCTTCTCTTTACACTGTTCATAAATGATCTGCATGCACACTGCGGGAGCAGTAGCGTTATCCAGTATGCGGATGATGCGGTCATTTACAGAGCTTCCCCTACTTTACCTGAGTTGGAGACAGCCCTCCAAGAAGACATCCTTCAGATGGAGGACTGGCTCACTCTGAACAAAATGGTTTTAAACACCAACAAAACAAAGGTAATGCTCTTTGGTCCTAGATCCCTGGGATCTGAGAGGTCACATCTTCTACAACTCCAGTCCAGGGGTGTAAAACTTGGTGGTCACTCCACCAAATACCTTGGCCTTACCCTGGACCAAGGCCTCACACTAAAAAATCATGTAGACCAAATCACCAAAGCCATCCATTGGAAACTTGGACTCCTTTATAGACTAAAGGACCAGATTATCCCTGAAGCTAGGGTAGCCATTGCCGCTAGCGTACTCCTCCCAAAGCTCACCTACGCGGCCCCGATTCTCCAGGGCGTGGCTGTGATGGAGTTAGGGAGGCTGCAGACCTTGTACAACAAGATAGTCCGCTTTGCCACTATGTCACACCCGAGGACTCACCACTGCGAGGCCCAATCTAGGCTCAGGTGGCCGTCTTTGGAAGCTCGCCTCTCCTACCCAACCCTCTGCCTTACATTCAAGCTACTGGGTCCCACACCTCCCCCCAGCCTGAATGGTCTCGTTAGGGTGAAACCCAACCCACGGTGCCTGCGCTCATCAGGCCAAACTCTCCTCGTGGTTCCCAAGACTAGGACTAAAGCCGGGTCCAGGTCCTTTGCATACACTGCCTTCCACCTGGAACAACCTCCCCTTGGAGATGCGGGAGGCTGTGTCCGTCTCCAGCTTCGGACAAAGCTCAAGGGACACCTGCTCGACAGGGGCACATGTCTTGTTACAGGACCTGACCATGTACAGCCATCCTGGTAGCTCATTAGACCCGACCTTGCATAGCCATCCTGGTTGCATAACGGACCTCCCCTAAAGATGGGGTGCACTTTTGTCCCTCTTATCCCCTTCAATATGCCCCACAAAGAAGCTAACCCCAGGTCTTTAGCTACTGCTTGCCTACCAGAGCACTCTCAACCTAATCACCAACTTGGATGTAAAACGGTCTCATTATGTGTAACCTCTATGTCCTTACTGCCTGCATGTCTTACACTACCTGCCTCCTGTAAACCTATGTATTCTTATTGTTAAATACTTTACAATTACATGACTGTACTGATCTGTTACCTGTAATTTGTTGTCTCACCCGGGTCGCCCCTGAAAAAGGGACCTCCGGGGCCCAGTGGGCCTACCCGGTCATCAAAATTCAATAAATAAATAAGATGCCAACGTCCATGAGTGATCTGAGCTGACTTTTCCTTTAATAAAGCCCTGGGATGGGTTGAAGAAATGGGGTAGAATGAACTCTAGCATGAGGGCCAGCTCCGTGGCAATAATTTTTGCATCAGAATTAATTAAGGATATAGGACAGTAGCTCGAGGGAAGGAAGGGATATTTGCCTTCTTTAGGAAGAACTGTGATGACACCTTTCCTTAGGGTGTCAGGGAGAGCGGAGTTGTTGTATGAGTCATATACCATTCGCAAGAAAGGTTGAAACACCTCCTCTTTAACTAGTTGGTAAGAATCTATTGGGAGGTCATCTCCCCTGGGAGCTTTATGAGGGGCATGACTTTGATGGCTAGAGAAATTTCATTCACTGAGATGGGAGACTCTAAGGCCTCTTTCTGGAACTGGGATACCTTAAAATGATATTCTGAGTTTTGCCATAGCAAATGGGATTAGTAACCTGTAATAACCTGTAGGAGTTGTGATTCAATCTCCTGCCAGTCAAACTGCCAAAAAGTGCAGTTTTCCATTTGTTTCTGTGCTCTGCTTCATTTGCATAACCCAACCCTTTTTGTCTCAGTGCTGTAACCCCCAATTGTGACATCATGCATGGGAAACACAGTTTCTAAGCACTGCTGTGAAACAGAGACTTTCAGGTTACCACCTTCCCTGATTTTTGCAGGACAGCCCTGATTTAGACAGCTGTGTCCTGCAAAAAAAAAAAGAAACATTAAAAATATTGCATGCCCTGACCTTATAGTAGGAAAAAAAATATTGTCTAACTTTCTTCTAAATGTTGCAGAAATTATAATACCTTAACTAAAATACCTTAAAGAGGGAGTTTGGTCAAAAGTATTACATTACAAAATTGGAATCAGTGAATCAGCCGGATCCACGACAGGTAGTCGACGAATTTCCCGTCAACTGCCCCGACAGCGAAACCAGCAGGTCAACTGCATTTTGCAGTTGACTGCCATTTTCTATGTGCTGGCTGTGTTTTCTTTGGGGGGCTTTGCCCCCACCCTCCCCCACTTAAGGATTATCAACTCCGAGTTGGAGTCGATTCGGGGGGTGTGCAGGACCACTGACAGACAGTGCCCAGTTCCTGCTGGTCCCCTACAGTGGCATGGCGCTGCAGTCACTGTGGGGGACCTCGCTGTTGAACTGTCGCTGTCAGGTGGGTAAATGGAATCAGCCTACCCCCAATAAATCTCATGCCAAAAATTAGGTTTCTATGTTACTTCATTTTAAAGTTATGAGCTATTTTGTACAGGTAACACTGATTTAACTCCCTGTTCAAAAAAGTCAGTTTCAGTGAAAGGCCACTGATGATGTTGCAACCAGAACTCACAGACTAGTACTCCCTATCAGCAACCTTATAAGACCTATTTCTTCAAAGTTATCAAAACATTAGCTGTAATATTTATTTAAAAAACAAAAACTGACACAGGGTTGCCTGCAGTGCTTGCATTTCCAGAATGTTCTGATGCAAGGTATTGTACCTTAGAATGCATCAGGAGGGTTTTTTGGAATGTAGCACTGAACGAAGGTATAGACTGTCAAAGTGGTGCACAATTTTAGATTGTTGGGGGGGACATGTAATCTCAGCATGTGGGAGGGATGTTCATCTCACAGTGTAGTGGGACACTCAATCTCAGAATGCGACAGGGACACACATTGAAGAATTTAGTGGGGACTGGCAATTCTGGAGTATAAGTAAGGATGTACATTGTGAGAATATGGCAGGACACACCATTTTACTTTGACTAACTTTGTTTTTTTCTCTTTTAGATATTTTCTGAAGAAGATCTAAGTTCAAAATGTAGATTTTTAACTCTATTTTCTATTTTCAGCGTGCATTTAATATAACCATTTTATTTTATTTTGAAACTGCTTGTCCTTGCCACTTTCCGGAATTGTATGCTTTCACCACATTTTAAAATTGTGCACCACATCCCCACCACAATCCAACATTGTGCATTCCAGCTATATTCCAAAACAGCGCATCCTCACCACATTCCAAAATTGCACATCCACACCATGTTCCAGAGTTGTGTTTTAGTGCCACATTCTGAAACTGTCACCATCGGATTTCAAAATGGTGTCATTGCCACATTCTGAAACTGTGTATTACCTCCACATTCCAAAACTGTGCATCACCACCATATTCCAAAATTATACGTCTCCACCACAATCTTAAACTGTGTCACCACCAAATTCTGAAACTAAGCATCACTGCTGCATTCCAAAACTGTGCGTCACCACCACGTTCTGAAATTGTGTGCCACTGCCACGTTCTGAAATTGTGCATCACTGCCATGTTCCGAAATTGTACATCACCACCACATTCCAAAATCATGTGTCTCCACCACATTCCAAAGTCATGCATCACCACCACATTCCAAAGTCATGCGTCACTGCCACATTGCAAAATTGTGCATCACTGCCACTTTCCAAAGTTATATGTCACCACCACATTCTGAAGTCACACGAGTGTTAAATCACCACATTCTGAAGTTGTGCGTCACTGCCACATTCCAAAGTCATGCATCACCACCGCATTCCGAAGTCACATGAGTGTTTGTCACAGCCACATTCCAAAGTCATGCAAGTGTTCGTCAGCACCTTATTCCGAAATTGAGCATCTGTGCAACATTCTGAAACTGAGTGTCAGCGCCACATTTCAAAATTGTACCTGCCTGCCACATTCCAAAATTGTGTCTGCCTGCCACATTCTGAAATTGTGTGTAAACTTGCATGAGCCAGTATTACCTGTCATTGTCACATTCTAAATATGTGCATTCATGCCATATTCCAAAACTGCACATCCCCACCACATTCTGAAGATGAGTGTCACTGCCACATTCAAAAACTGCATGCTCGAGTTACATTCTAAAATTATGCATCCCTACCTCATTCTGAAATTCCATGTGGCTACCATATTCTGAATCTGCATCACTGCCACTTTCTGAGATTTCATGTCCACGCCGCATTCTGAAATTGAATGTTGCCACTACAATCTGAAATCAAGCATATCAACCACGTTTTGAAATTTTGCATCACACCATATGCCAAATTAATCCATCCAATATACATTACAAAATTACATATCCCTACCACCTTCCACAACTATGTCTCCTGTTTTTCAAAATTATGCATTTCTGCCACATTCTAAAACTATATGACACCACCACATTAAGAATTTTAGCATCCCTACCACTTTCCAAAACTGTGTTTCCCACCTACTTTCTGAAATTGTGTCATTGCTGAGTTCCACAGTTGCAGTCTGGTGACATTTTGAAATCTCATCCCTGCACTATTATAAAAATTGCACATATTTTTGTCATTCCAAAGCCATGTTTGCCACTGTATTCCAACCCCCCATCACATTCCTAAGTACTGTACCTTGCATCTGCACATTATGACAATGTATACCCTGACTCACCCATTGTCAACTTTCCTTTTCCAGCTGTTTAATACCACTGAGGTTTTATGTAGTGTGGGAGAAATAAGTCATATAAGGTAGTTTGCAGGAAGGACTAGGATGTGAGTTCTGGTTGTGATGTCATCAGTAGCTCTTTACTAAAACTGGCTTTTCTGAACAGGCAGTAAATTTAGGGTTACAAAATGACTTGTAACTTTTAAACAAAGTAACTTAGAGATCTCATTTTTGGCACGTGGCTGACTGGGGATATGCTGATCCAAATTTTGAATTTACTGATGCTAGAAATTTTGGCCAGACTCCCTCTTTAAAATGATAAGAAACAATAGAAACAACCAAAAACTTACAACACTTGGGCCCAGATATTCAAACTGCGCTCAAAAGTAGCGCAACAGCAGGAGCAAGCACAAACCAGTTGCGCAAATGTGCAACAGGTGCGATATTCAAACATGGAGCAGAGCAAATTGCACATGCAACCAACGTCTGAATATCGCACATACTGCGCCATCACACAACCAGGAAGGAGAAGCTGAGCCAAAATGTTGCGCTATGGAGCAACCAGGGAAGCTCAGCTGAGCATTCCAGAGCTGCCATAGCACAAGCACAGCCCCCCCAGAGCAATGGAACTGCACATCCAGGGAGGCAGGCTGGGGCCCACCACCAGCCATGCCACACATGGGCACAGGAACACACTGCAGAACCCACACCACACCTGCACACCCCAAGCACAGCATCACTGGGGGTGGGACGGATGATCCACGTGCCCATGGGGACAAGCCAACAAAGCATAGCAGAGCCATGACACCCCAGCACAACCACTGGCAGGCGGAGAGTGCCACACACAGGGGGTTGACAACCACAGTGCACATCAGCCCCCCATGCGCACAGCACACCCTGCCTGTGACCCCAAACACCACCCATGTGCAGTGACTGGCACTGCAGGAAACCATGCAGTCCCCCAGCACTCGTCAGCCCCGTGCAACACAGAAGCCTACAAGCCAGACACACCCTGTGCACCCAGCAGTGGGTGGCAGCAGATGGCAAGACCAACCAAAAGTCACTGCCATGCTGGAGATACCTCCCCATGCACACATGCACACACACACACACACACACATACCCAGGACCATACCAGCCCAGATGGCATGTACACACCTGCAACTGAGCACCCATAGCCAGCTGCAAATCAGAGACCGACACAGTATTCATATATCAAAATAGAAATGTATATTGAACATATTATAACAACAACAATAGAAAACTATTTACAAGGGGGACGGGTACAAGGAAGGGGTGTTCAAGGGGGAGGGATTAAAAACTTGGAGAGGGAAGGCAGGGTGGTAGGGATGGGAGAAGTGGGAAGGGTAATGTTGGCTATGGCCCAGCCAGCTCCTGGTCCTCCCCCTGCTGGTGCACCGTCCTGTGCCACCCCTGCTGACGTCCATGTCACCGGATGGCTTGCAGGATCTCCTGGTTCTCAATGCTGACCTGTGTGAGGCGCCTGACATCACGCGCCAACCTCCTGAGAACCTCGAAGCCTAGGAAAATGGGAACACAGTCAATGGCTGTGACTGACCACAACCCTGAACACCACCCAACCTGCAAGCCTATAGCCCAATGTCCCGCACCTGTGATGGCATACACCCACCCACAGTGAACATGCACATGGCCATCACAAACAGGCGGCACAAGCTATGCACACCACCGCCCACACACACTGCCCATGTCAATCACAGTACAAACTAGGCTGGCAAGTGATGTGGCAACGTGGTGTGATGCCAGTTACACAGCTATGTGCCCAGTGCATGCCTGGACCACCAGTGACGCATACACAGACATGCTGTGATACTGCACAGTGATGCATGTCACCTGTGTCGTGCCTACATACATGGATACATAGACAGTGTCGGCAGATAAGGGCCTATGGCCCACCCAGTCTGCCCATTTGAGCTTGTCAGTTCACTCTGTTTTCCTATAAGTCTGTTGTCCCTTACCCCTGACCTCCAGAATTCCTTTATGTCTATCCCGTGCAGTCTTAAATCCCGTGACCAAGTCAGCCCCCACCACTCCCTCTGGCAGGGTGTTCCACTTGTCCACCACCCGTTCTGTGAAGAAATTCTTTCTCATGTTTCCTCTGAATCGTCCCCCCTCCAACTTCATCCCATGCCCTCTAGTCCTGGAACATCTTTTAGGCTTAAAAATAGTGTTTTCCTGCACTCTGTTCCCCCCTGTAAGATACTTGTATGTCCCCATCATATCCCCCTCTCCCTCCTCTCCTCCAGGGAGTACATGTTCAGTTCCTTCAACCTGTCATCATAGGACTTGTGATGCAATCCATGCACCATCCGTGTTGCCCTCCTCTGAACCCTCTCTACCCAGTCCATGTCCATACGTAGGTATGGTCTCCAGAACTGTACACTGTACTCCAGGTGGGGCCTCACCAGTCTCTTGGATAGTGGAATTATGACCTCCCCTTTCCTGCATGGTTGTGTTGTGCATGGCTGGTGGTCTTGCCCCCCACCCCAGCATGCAATAGCATCCATGAAGTAACGATACTCACACTCCTCCAGCAGCTGGCTCTGCCACTGCTGCTGCTGATGCTGCTGCTGCTGCTGCTGGGGCACAACACCCTCCGGCACTGGGGCCCCTGGCACGGCCTATGTCACCGTCGCCCTGCATCCTCAGATTCCGGCCTGTGGGAGACATATGTTGAGACAAACATCAGTGTGACTCAAAAGCAGAGTGCCCCCTGCCCCAGTGAGAGTGCCTGCCCACACAGCCATAACCATCCATCGCACAGCTGCACACACTGACACAGCCAACCGTGTCCGAGCCGGCACCTATGCACAGCCACCCAAGCACACACACACCCCTACAGAGAATATAGGTGCATAGATGGTACACTCACCTGGCCTAGGCACTACGCCCTGCCTGGCACGTGACCGCAGCTGCGACAAAAGTTCTGGCTCCCTCCGGCGGAGGTCACTGTACTGGTGCCGGCACTGCTCAGCAGACCGGCCCCATCCAGTGACCTCCACCAGGTCAGTGGCCACTTGCTGCCACAGCTGAGTCCTGGCACTGGTGAGGGGCACCTCACCATACAGGCCATCATAGTGTGGCTCAACTAGGGCCACCAGGTTGGCCACTTCAATCTGGCTCCAGGACACCGCCCTCCTCCTAGCCATGGCACCAACTTTACAGCAGGCAATATGGCGCCCCGCTGTGCCATAACCCCACGTGGAGTTGTTGCGCAATAGACCACCACAGGCTCCAATCGCGCTGTTCGAACAGCGCCGTCACTTCACATGGCGCTGTCACCAGACAGCGCAATAGGGACGTACACATGGCATGCCAACAGCGCCAGGGGTCAGAGGGCATACACAAGGTCACGGCAATGATGCAAGGCTACGCACAGCACCATTGGACGTATAGACATCCTGCACAACTGCCAAGCTGCACACCAGTGCCACAGTGGACTATCGCGCAGTAGTGCCACAGCGCCATATAGTGCCCAGTGCTGTAGTGCCACTGGCACAATGGTGGCCATGGTCTGAATCGACTATCACGCTCAGCAGGTCTGCAGCATGATAGACGCATGCGTAAGCTGTCTGGGCATGCACAATGCAGTGTGGCACACAGCCACAAACCTGCACCATTGGCTCAGCCAGACCTTCCGTATTGCGCTAAGCGCAAATACGCGATATTCAGCCGACATATGCAAATCATGCGATCAGCCATTCAAAGGCGCAGTGGCGCGATTAGCATGTCATTAAAGTTACGCCACACCTCATTTGCATGTGTTGTGCTATAAAAATGCGACAGTGGGTTGTGCTGGCCAGATTTGGTTACTGCAGGTGAGAGGTGAGTTACATGCTGTGTGATGCTCAGGACAATGCTCATGGGAGGAGGATGATAAAGGCAGAGGGGGCTGAGCATGAAAAGGGCACTTAGAAAGGGACAAAGGGCACCCTTTCTATCAGTATCTGCCATGCGGAGAGGAAACGTGGGGGGCTTCCGCCCCCCCGGGCCGGCAGCTATGCTCATGGGGAAATGCTGTTGACTGCACAGTGACAGGTGTCCACTTCCACCCATACAGATCACCATGACTGACCAGAGCCAATCTGAGGGTGTGGACGGTGGGAGTAGGAGGAGGCCAAACTTCACCGCGGCAGAGACGGAGGCCCTCCTCCAGGCCTACCTGGAGGATGAGCCACTAGTGAGTGGACGGAGGGGCACCCCTCAGGAACTTGCAGCTGCATGGGAGGGGGTAGCTCGGGCCGTCAACCTGCACGGAAGCCACCAGCGCTCCGTGCAGGAATGCAAGAAGAAGATGGGGACTGACCGCAGGAGGCTGAAGGAGAAGGTGGCAGCCTTCAGGGCGGCTCATGCTGGCACTGGTGGGGGCCCACCAGTGGTGTTGCAGCTGACCCCTACAGAGGAGACACTGGTCACGGCCATGCAGCCGAGTGCCATTGCGGGCACACCAGGCGGAGGATTCCAGACAGGTGGAAGCCCATCACTGCATGGTATGACATGGTGGTGTTGTTGGGGGCTGTTGTTCACATGCACTCACATGTACTCTCTTTCTGTTACAGATCCTGTTCGTCTTCAGGAGACGGTGGTGGTGGTGGGTCCAGACAGTGATGCAGACCTGCTGGACGTGGAGGAGGGACCATCCACCTCTGCCACCAGCCTGCAGGCACTGCAGCAGCATGCACGCTGGGCCAACAACTCCAGTGTCAGTGATACGGGTGCAGGGGGTGCACAGCCTGTGTCACAGCAGTCTGGCATGCAGGTATGCCAGCATGCTGTGCCTATGGCAGTGGCACGCACCTGCACCATTGATGATAGCAGGCCTGCAATGGGCAGTGATAGGTGTGTCCCATGACGGACACATGGCAGGCCAGCACGTGCCCCTGGGCCTTCCTGGTTCACACCTGTGTACCAGCATGCTGGCACAGTCCCAGGCTGTGCCTGTCAGCACCGGTGGGGCAGCACCGGTGGCTGTGCAGGTGTCTGGCACTGTTGTCAGCATGGAGGTGGAACAGGTGGACCTGGGGGCTCAGCAGTTGGAGGGGCGGCAGCAGCAGTCGCACACCAGGTCTGGGGGTACAGTGTCAAGCAGTGGCACATGTCCACCGCCCTTTGATCCGCCCATACCTGGTCCTGGTGAACAGCGCCCACCCTCAAGGGGTGCTGTGCACCAGGACCATCCACACCCTGGGGGTCACGATGCCATTGGGGCACAGTACCCATTGGATGCACACACCCACCTGCTGCAGGACTCGGTACAGCTGCAGGGGCGAGTTGCAAGGTCCGTGGAGGCACTGTCTGTGTCCGTGGAGCGGCATAGCAGGGAGTGTGCTTGGGACCGAGCCGAGCTGGTCCTTATGCAGACGGATGTGACCACTGCCATTGACAGACTGACCCAGGCAGTGGTCTCTGTCGCGGACGCAATGGCCACACTGTCAGGTGCCCCTGTACCACACACCCCACACAGTGCACTCTCCACTCCCCGTTCCCGGCGTCGTGCGACACCAGGCCTGTCGACGCCGGGTTCTGCTGTGGGCATCCCGAGCACCCCTGGAGCAAGTTTGTTTGGCAGGATGCAGACCCCTGTGCGGGCAAGGTCGCGTTCGTGCAGTGGGACCCCTGGTGGTGCACCAGCGCCACCCGATGTGGCCCCTGCTCAGCCTGCCAGTGCTGCTGGGCCATGGTGGGGCCGCCCATGCATCCGTGGTGGCCGTGGGACAGTGCTACCTGACTGAGCTGTCTCCCAGTGCAGGCCCTGTCTGGTGCTGCCCTGTGTGCAATGTGTGTCATGGTGGGCAGTGCACTGCTGGGTGCTCTACTCACCAGGCTGACACACGGACCACCTGCACACTCTCCCAACTGCTGTCCACAGGTGCGTGTGCATGATGATGCCTGCATTGCACTGTACACCAAGGTGCAAGGGTGCCCAGGTCCTGACACACGTACGTGGACAGTCCAGGTGGTGGGGGTGGTTGGTGGTGCTGTGTGTTGGCAATGTTGTTTCCGCAGTGCTGTGCTGCTGCCCATGTATGCTGCCTGGTGTGTGTGTGTGTCCATATGAGTGCTCACCCTCTCTGATGGTGTGTTGGTATGCCTGGAACCTTCAACTCCCTGGCCTTCATGCATGGTGTGTTCCCTGTGTGCCTGTGGTTTGCATGGACAGTGTTGCCTGCACATGTCCCCTTGACTTACCTGTGTTGGGCATAGTGCTCTTCTGCAATGGTGTCCCGGTGCAGCTGGGCTTGCCGGGTCAGTCGGGGGTCCCTCCATCCTAGGTGGGGCTGCTCATCACTAACATCACCGGCGCCACTGGCATCCCCATCACTGTCCCCCTCTTGGACCTGTACGGCTATCCCATGGTCTTTGGCCATGTTGTGCAGGATGCAACAGGCCAGGAATATCCCACAGGCCTTTTGGGGGCTGTACTGTAGGGCTCTGCCGGAGGTGTCCAGGCATCGGAGCGTGCCTTGAGCATCCCAAAACACGCATTTATGATGTTACGTGGTTGCGGCATGTGCCTCATTGAAGCATAGCTGCGCTGGGGTCGGGGCCGTACAGTGTGAGCAGCCAGGGGACGAGTGGGTATCCGCAGTCACCTGTGTGGAGATAGTGGAGATCAGTGTCATGTCAGGTCCATATTGCCCATATCCTTGTGTGCCACTACCATGGCACCTGTGTCATTCCCACCCTTGCCCAGAGTTTGCATTCCATACATGTGTACTCACCCACTAGATGACCCGTGGGGATGTCCCCACTCTCGAATCGATGGCACAGTGCAGACTGGTGCCATATGAAGGCATCATGTGCTCTGCCAGGGTGTGTGGCACAGACATTGATAATGCGCCCAGTGGCATCACACACCACCTGGCAGTTGACACTGGAAAACCCCCTTTCGGTTCCGATATGCCTGGCCGTCGGGGCCAGGTGGCGTGCGAATGGCCACATGGGTGCAGTCTATGGCCCCTAGCACGCCAGGCATACGTGCTACCCTGTGGAACTCCTGCATGTTTGTTGTATGCTCTGCCGCGGTGCTGGGGAAATGGATGTACTCCGCAGCATGAGGCAGCAGTGCGCTGAGGAATTGGGTGAGGATGCGTGACGTGGCCGACTGTGTAATGCCTGTGGTGTCCCCTGTTGGCCTCTTGGAAGGTGCCCGTGGTGAGCAGGCACATGCAGGCTGTCACCTTGGTCTCCACGGACAGAGCGTGACTCCGTCGTGAGGGTGCCTGCATCACATCACTGCACAGCTCGCAGAGCCGTCTCAGTATTGCCCTGTTCAGGTGGTACCGCCCACAATCTCGACCGCCTTCCGTGTACAGCTCGAAGCGGATGCGGGCACGACACCGCTTCTGTCGGGGCATACCGCTGACGGGCCCTCCGCCGCCACGCCCCCTGCAGCATGGTGTCTCACCCTCATTACAGCTTCCATGTGGAAGCTGGCACTGTCCATCTCCTGGCTTCTGCCCCGGCTGCTGTTCCTGTGTTACCCCGCTGCCCCACTGCTGCTTCCACTGCACGGGCACC
This sequence comes from Neoceratodus forsteri, assembly GCA_016271365.2. Classification (NCBI taxonomy): domain Eukaryota; kingdom Metazoa; phylum Chordata; order Ceratodontiformes; family Ceratodontidae; genus Neoceratodus; species Neoceratodus forsteri. The sequence goes on along the minus strand of CM057452.1, from coordinate 297,920,052 downwards.
CCCACTGGCCTCTCTGTCCTCCTGGACCCACTGTCCCTCTCTGCCCTTCCAGCTCCTGTCTCTATCTCTCTCTCTCTGTCTCTCCCCAGTTTGCGACTACTGGGTTCTTGCGCCGCTTCCTTGAGCCTTTTTATTTTGGCTCAATTCGCTACTGCGCAACTTCCGGCTGAGCCACTCTTGCACATTGCGCAAGTGTTCGATTATCGCATTGCGCACTTTATGCATGGACCCGCCCCCTTTGGTTGCGCATGCCTTCATTTCCATTGCGCTGTTGCTCAGCATGTTTTTGGTGGTGCAACTGGCCCCTTCTGAATATCGCAGAATGGCGCATTTTTGGAGTTGCGCATGCGCAACCCTGTTGCGCATGGCGAAACCCTTTTGAATATCTGGGCCTTAGTCTTAATTCTGATTATTTTAAGAAAACAGGTCTGTTGCATCGGTCAATGTTACATACTGCCCTGTAAAAAAACATATTTCATTACGAAGTGTCCCACTCTGGGCTTCTTAAAAGGTGGTAACCCTAGGAGACCTCTTTTGGGCAGTCTTGGTATTTCAGACATTTACACTAGCAAAACAAAGGAGTAAGGGGACAGAAAAATCAGCTATGTACTGTACCCACAATACCTTGCTACATATGTACCTACTGTGTACCCCTTTCCCCTCTACCCCAGGATGTATCTGGAAACTAGCTTGTCTGCTCAGTGTGTCTTTCCTGGTGAAACTTTTACATTAATAAACAAATAAATAAGTCTACATATCAGGTGCTGTACTGCAGTCAACACTATCAAAATAAAGGACTGCACCTCTGAGCATGAACATGTAAGTCAACTTGTACCCAGAATTCCTTGATATTGTATGTAAACCATCCCTTGCATGACATCATTCTGCTGCTAAAACATAAAAAAAAGACTATTACAGGTATTGTTTACAAAAAAATTACAGCTTCAGCATCTGAAGCATGGCTGGCAGTGGCATACTATGTGAAAAAGGTATCTTCAAAATCTCAGAAAATCACTTTAAGGAGGGAAACAAAGTTGAGCAAAGTTTTCAAAGTCCTGAGCATTCAGCTGGGTTTGGGATTTGTATAAGATTTCATAGAACTATTTTGTAGGGTGGACTGTAAGCGTCCTGCCTTGTCTTTATGATGGGGGATAAATCTCTCTGCCTGTTGCTTTCAGAGGCGGTAAGAGAGGAGTTTTCTCCCTGTGCCCAACTTATGTTTAGTCCTAGTTATTTGCAGCTCTGCTGCTCTTGTGGCCAATAGATTCAGCTGAATCCTAATGGAAGAAATTTCAGATAATAAGGTGTTGCTTTTAAAAGCTTGGGGGTCTCTTTTTTTATAAGTCCTCCTTCTCTTTAAGAAGTCCTCCTAGTCTCTGGGACTCATTTTGCCAGAGTTTTTTCTCATGGGCAGCATAGCTTATTAATTTCCCTCATGTCATAGCCTTGTAGGCCTCCCAGATAAGAGAGAAGGTGAAGGATCCGGGCGGGTTGTCGATGAAGTAGTGTTTAGTTTCTCAGTTAATCCAGTTCTGAAAGGCTATGTCTTGGGCATAGCAAAGGGTCTAGTCACCATGTCTGGGATTTGGTCAATAAAGGGTCTAGCATGGATGTTAAGGTCACTGGGGTGTAATCCGATATATATATATCTATATATATATATATAGATATATATATATATATATATATATATGGGTTCAATAGACAGAGATGAAACCTGGGAGGAAATGGTGGGGGAGGCAAGCAAGAAGTAAAATCCTGCTGGCCATTTGTAAAGTTCAAAAAACTAGGTATAGCCCCTGCCAGATGGATTGAGAATCCTCCAAGAATCCAACAGCTGATGTAGGGACATTAGGTCTCATAGAGTCTGAAGGGCCCTGGTGTGAAGTTCGGGCTTACTGTTAGACCTGTTCAGGCAGTAATCCAGGACCAGGTTAAAATCATATTATCATTGAAAAAGACTGGGTCGTCCCTATTTGGGGCATATAAATTCCCAATGAGGATCTATCCGGTGGGGGTTCTCAGCTTAGCAGTGATTCACCTCCCTTCTGAATCCTTAGAATAGGTAATAGGGATTCTTTTCATACTTTTGTGTAATAGAGTGGAGATCTCAAGTTTGGCTGAACCAGTGGTAGTATGGGCTTCCCATCCAACCCATTCCTTTTTTAGTTTTTGAGCCTCATTATGGCCTAATTTTGTTTCCTGGAGGAAGGCTACCCGTGTGTAGCTTCTTCAGCCAGGCTAAAACTTTTTTCCGCTTTATGGGAGAGTTGAGCCCTCTCACATTCCATGTTTTAAAAGTGATTGGGTTAGCCATGATTTAAGCTGTATTAATATATACATTTTATAAGGAGTGAGGACCACCTCCAAGAAAGTACTGCATATGCTTTCTCATGCCACTATGATAATGGGAACAGTAGTACCAACTTGGGGCCACCTGCAGAGGGGTAGGGGCAGTTTTCAAATACCAGACATTATCGTGTACAAGAAGCCATTTCAGTACAATCTGTTTTCTGACTTGAACTCTGAGAAACATGAACAACTCTAAAAAAGAGCAGAAATTGATTAGTGTAGCATCAAACACATTAAACAATGCATAGAACAGACAATCTTTCAAACACAGCAATATAGTAAGCATCATGTGAATGAGCATAAACACCGCACCCATCTGACATTGGGAGATTGGGCAACACTCTGTGGCCAGAAGGTAACGGATGTCACCTACAACGGTCCACGTGTCCCTTCTCTGGGGGTGGGGGGGAATGGTGAAACCATCCCTATCACAAAATGCCAGTTAATGCAAAGACCAGGCAGTAATAATAACTGCAAACTGGGGGGACAGGGGGGACAGCACACCAAGGGAGGTGTTTAGAATTGGGCTGAAAGAGTGGAGGAGCGTTCTCCATCCATGTCATGGGCTGAGTCAAACACTGAACAGGCTCCCAGTCAGGGTTGTAAGCACCTTCTGTGAGCATACTAGTTAACTGCGGTTGCTAGGTGTAGGTAGGCAGGAAGAACTAGTGGTGCCAGTAAGTCTGGAATGGGGGCCTGCCTGCTTACATCAGATGGGGACCATGCCAGAGGATATAAAAAGGAGAGTAGTTAGATTTTGGGGACACTTCAGAAGAAGAGAGAGGAGTCAGGGGGTTCGATCTGCAAGTTCGGTCAGAGGGAATAACAGGGTCAGGGTGGACCGCTTGCCACCCCGGCCCTCCTTCTTCAAAGACCTGCATATGAGAAGTGTAGCGGTTCAGGCCAGTAGAGAGTGAGATTTGAAGAGGAGCATTGGAGCACATGTTTCAAGGCTTGTCAGTGCAGTTAGGAGCTGAAAATCATGAAGCAAGTGGAAGGAGACCCACCATGTGATCTCTGGCACCATGGTAGTGTAAGCACTAATGGGGGCCCTGTATTCGAAGTAGTCTCGCCCATGGGCGAGTGCAGCCTGTGGGTCAGTGTGTGTCCTGTGAGCGGGCCTGCACTGGCAGTTTGGGTCTGGGCTGCAGTTCAGAGGTGGTGGCCTGGACTGTTGTGGGTGTAGTAGTGGCAGTACTACCCCTTTTCCCCAGGCTGGTGGCCACTACAGTGTTTGAGACCCTCAGGTTGGGCAGTCTGTGGAGGCAGGAAAAGGTCCATGTGGGGAATGGTTGGTTGAGACCCCGGTAGGATGACAGACTGTCTGGGTGCTATTGTGGTACATGCAGCAGTCTCCTAGGTGAAGGAAGTCCAGAAATTGGAATAGCTACATTAGCAGAAAGTGCCTCAGAGTCTCTGTAGGTCAGGGAGTGTGACACTCTGCGGGGGGGGGGTTTGTTCAGTTCAGAGGTGGAGCTGGGTTGCCAGATAGAGGGGTCGGCTGCTGGATGGCCTGCTGGGTTGTGGCTTGGGGGCTCCCAGCTGCTGACCTCCGAACGGGTGTGGAATCTGGGGTGGTTTTTGATGATGGGCTGACACTTCATTCTCAGGTGTCATCCTTTGTCAAAGCATAATTTTACCACCTGAGGAACATCGTCCAGATTAAGCACCTTGTTCTGTCTGGCAATCTTCCAACCTTGGTCCACACTTTCTTGACCTCGTGCCTTGACTACTGTAACTCCCTTTACCTAGGGCTTCCTAGGGTAGATATCCACTGCCTGCAGCTGGTGCAGAATGCTGCAGCCAGGTTATTGTCTGGATCATCTTGATCAAGCCATATTTCCCCTGTGTTGCACACTCTGCACTGGCTATCTGTTCAGTGGTGGATCACCTTTAAAGTTGGTTTACTGACTTATAAAACCCTACACGGTTTGGGTCCGAGTTACTGCAAGAGCTTCTGCATCCCTACTGCCCCCTCTGACCGCTCCGCTCAGCCAACGAGGGATTGCTAGAGATTCCCAGGGTGCGCCTGAAGACTACTGGGGCACGGGCTTTTGTCTTTGCTGCCCCTACCCTGTGGAATTCTCTACCTCGTCGGATACGAAAGTCAGACAGTGGAGAGCTTTAAAACTACTCTTAAAACACACCTGTTCCAGCTGGCCTTCCCTGATTTCTGATTTAGTATTTCTGATATGGTACAGTATTTGGATGTGTATATTTATTGATACTTGTCAATAAGTTTTAGAATGTTTTTAAATGTTTTAAAGTTTTCAGATTGTACAGCCCTTTGGTATTTCTGAACTGCACTTGATAAATAAAGTTTATTATTATTATTGGTTCCTGTATGTCTGGGAGTGGTCAGCACTCTGCACAGAAGGTGCATGGCATCAGTGACTGGATGTCTGGAAAGTCTTCAGTGGTTTGGTTCTTGCTAAGAACACCAATTTGACTGGTAAGATCTTGAAGAAAAGAGAATGTTCCATGTATTGTAAGACATCCCTCTCAGTGGAGAAAGTGTAAATTAAGGCTATGTTGGAAATGGGATTGGGACAATAGAAATGTCTCATGTTGTCATAGTCCTCAGTGTATGCCCAGTTTTGAGAATCAGAGAATGAAAAGTAAGCGAGTGCCTGTGGAAAGATTAGATTGATAAGAAGGAATATTAAATGGAAGTGCTGCTAAGTACAAACTACCCTCTAAGTGTGGCCTGGCTCAGTCTACTGTATCGTTGCTGTCAGGAATGTAGCCTGTTCAGCTTAAGAGAATGTCTGCATGCATTAAATTTGTTGGAAAAAAGAGATTGCTGCAGAAGAAATGACAGGTCTCGGCCTGTGAAATACCCTGCTATACCTGTTACCCCCATGCTTCTGAAGTTCGGGTATTTGCCTCATTTGTTGGAGAAACAGTTTTGCTGTTAAAAGAAGTTTGCCTCCTCAACCAGCCACCCGTGTGTTCTAGGGTGTGATCCCCGAGAACCATTCGCCGCATCAAGAAGGAAGTCAAGAGGTCTGCCTGGTGAAGACTGTCTGCAAAGGTTGTCTGGGCAAGTTGGCAAGGCCAGACAGGTGAAGGTCTGCATCATCAAACCAGTGTACTGTCCCTGCATCATTTGGCAATCCATGGGCACCCCCTGATGGGGCTAATACATCACCTGCAACACACATGGGAATCATGATACTGTTTCTCCTGTTATTATTGCTGGACTGTGTTATCTTGGTTGTGTGCCCCTTCCTAGGACATTTACCATCTGAATACCACTAGATGTGGGGAGGAGGGGCTTACAGGGTGTTAGGTCTTAAGTCCTCATGGGAGTCTGCCATCCTAAGGGGGACTTATAGGAAGGACTCTAAGTGCCTTGAAACCAGAAGCTCATTGGAACTGCATGGCATAATAGGGGGGCACTGCTTAGTGGGTCCAAGCAACACAGGTGTAGCTGGCTGTGAGCGGGGGGGGGGCAAAGGCATACCTCCCTTTGCAACCATTTATAATGAGATCGGTGCCTCCCTAAAGGGAGCTACAAAGGAAGATGAGCCAGACAATATGGGCGTGGAGCCCCATTATCCATAATTGGCTGATATTCTGTCTGACTTCACATTGCCCCAGTCTATATATTACAGTGCCTCGGACATACCTGCTTGACCTGATAAAAAACACAGGAGGACTAATATGGAAGGGGGAAGTCCACAGTATTGATGTATGTGCAGGTGAGGTATGTGCCCTCCACACTCACAGTTAAGAAACACCAGAGTCTTTTACCACAAACTCATGAATCTGCCTAGGTGCTAAAAGCAATCACCTCTGTCCTGCCACTAACAATAGGAAGCGTATACATCTTGAATCCTGCATTTCCTCGGGGATAACTGCAACAGGGCAGTAGAAGCAGGGCTGCTGGGGAGGGGGTTTCCAGAAGGTAATAAAAAACCCAACACAACCCGAATACCCCTCATCCCTCTCATGTAAATGTTGACATCACATGCATACAACATATCCCACAGCTTTTCCTTAACCTCTGCACTGTGAGCCTGGATATCATAACATGATGGGAAACCGCAGCTCAGAGAGGTGCAACCTACAGCCTAAGGAAATGCATATATTGGGCTGGCAGTATAGCCTAGAGGTTAGAGGAATGAGGTGTGAACCAGCTTGGTACATCCAGTAGACCAGACCTGAATTTGATTCTCACAACCTCCACTTGCATACTGTGTGACTCTGAGCTAGTCACTTAACCATCCAGTGTTCCCAGGTCGCCCCTGAAAACAGGCACTTGTGCCTAGTGGGCCTTAACCGGTTACCAAAGACTAAAATAAAAAAAATAATAATAAATATAGACTGTAATCCCACTATGGAGCCATGCAGGATACAGATGGAAGAGGAAACACGTTTTTAAATTGAAACACCCTGAAACATAGTTCAAACAAACAGTAGCTTAAGGCAGCAAAAGTTCAGGACACAACCAGTATTGAAGGACCAAATAGCAGGTATACTGCTTAGTCATGATCTCCTGAAGTTACACTCATAAGGGAGGAGGATGACACAGTTCAAAACCTCTGGACCCCATTGCGGTAGGATATCAGGTAGATTCGCACTGAGAAAATGTTCTTACCTAATAATTATTAAGCCCACTGAGCTTGAGTTGATCGGTCACGCCTCCGTTGAGAGTTCAGGAAGTAGTGTTAACCAGCTCTGCAGAGCTTGTAGAGGAAGAGAGTGTAGAGCTTGGGCCATCAGAAATTTTCTCATGGTCGCCAACACAGTCAGCCCACTCCACACATATTGTTGACCAGTCGGGAATCGGGTGTTGAGGTGCCCTGTTTGAAGTGCAGGATTGTAGAGTGCCATCAGGTAGGACCAGAAAGGAGGGGGCCAAGTCTCAAAAAGGTTCAAACCTGTTGAAAGTTTTCACCGGTGTGTCAAAGGGAGACCCACTGCTTGTATCCGATGTTGTCTTGAGCCTTAGACGGCTTCTGCAGCATGCCCTGGGTGGCCGAGCCTTCCTACTGGAGGAAACCTTGATTCTTTTCTTTTGTTGTCCCTGGTGCACTTGTTGCCATTGTGCCATATTGGGGACATCTTTGTAAGTGTGGGAGGGTTGTTGTAGTTTTTCGGGAGGAGGCAATGTTAAATCCATTGGTGAGGCCTCTGCACCTTGCAAGTTTAATGGAGGCAGGGAGAATGAAGCTTTATCAGACAGAACACTAGGAGGAACACCAGGAAGAGGGAGCTATTGGTATAACTAAAACTTCACTACTGGGACTAAGAACTTGATCTCTTGTACTGGGACCTTCAATTTAGGGTATAAAAAAAAAGGAGTTAGTGTGTTTGTCAGAGGTAGTTGAAGTAAATTGTTATCTGTTATCTGTGTTATCTGTGTTCTTATCTAGGTGCTTGTCACAGGTGTCAGAAGGGAATTGTCAACTGTGAAATTAACTAAGTGTAGAAAGATTTGCAAAGTAGGGGGAGTGGCTTAGCTAGAAGGAGTCAGGTTAAGACCAGATATAAACGCTGCCCTAGATAGCTTCTGCCAGAGAACAGACAGAACACCAGGAGGAAGGAGCTACTGATATAACTAAATCTTCTCTACTGGGACTAAGAACTAGATCTCTTGTACTGGGACCTTCAATTTAGGGTAAAAAACAACAAAAAAAAGGAGTGAGTGTTTTTGTCAGAGGTAGTTGAAGTAAATTGTTATCTGTTATCTGTGTTATCTGTGTACTTATCTAGGTGCGTGTCATAGGTGTCAGAAGGGAATTGTTACCTGTGAAATTAACTAAGTGTAGAAAGATTTGCAAAGTAGGGGGAGTGGCTTAGCTAGAAGGAGCCAGGTTAAGACCAGATATAAACACTGCCCTAGATAGCTTCTGCCAGAGAACAGACAGAACACCAGGAGGAAGGAGCTACTGGTATAACTAAAACTTCTCTACTGGGACTAAGAACTAGATCTCTTGTACTGGGACCTTCAATTTAGGGTAAAAAAAGGAGTGAGTGTTTTTGTCAGAGGTAGTTGAAGTGAATTGTTTATTTATTTATTTATTTATTTAGCTTTTGTTGACCGGGTAAGTGCACTAGACAAATCCTGCCTATTTTCAGGCACGACCTGGGGGAGGGGGATACAGATGAATGCCAACTGACTTTGAAACCAGATTAAGCTGTTGGTGGTATTTATAGTGAATGAGGGAAATTTGGCCAGGACACCGGGGAAATTCCCCTACTCTTTTTCGATAAGTGCCATAGGATCTTTAACATCCACCTGTTGTTATCTGTTATCTGTGTACTTATCTAGGTGCTTGTCGTAGGTGTCAGAAGGGAATTGTTACCTGTGAAATTAACTAAGTGTAGAAAGATTTGCAAAGTAGGGGGAGTGGCTTAGCTAGAAGGAGCCAGGTTAAGACCAGATATAAACGCTGCCCTAGATAGCTTCTGCCAGAGAACAGACAGAACACCAGGAGGAAGGAGCTACTGGTATAACTAAAACTTCTCTACTGGGGCTATATTGCCCTCCTTCCCACCCCTCCACCCCCCACCCTAAACCAGTTCTACTTTTGTAGGTACAGGATTTAACTGACAACAGGAACTTCCTGTTTGGGAGCAGAAAGTGAGTGATCACAGAGCCACAAAAGGCTCACCATCCTAGAAGGGCAAGAGTAGCTCTCCATTCCCCCTCCCCACTTCTGGAGGTCTGACTCTGAGCAAGTAAGGAGACTACTGAGAAATATAGGAACTTCTTGTCTGTCTCAGAATAAGAAGATCATGTGCTAAAAGGGTGCAGAGACAGTAAGTAAGTAGGAAGAGGAAAAAAAAGAAATAAACAAACAGAGGAAAGAGTAAGTATTCCAAATAACAGTTTGGGGGCCAGAAAAAAGACATGTTGGGAGTGGTGCAGTGCAGTGGCTGTGGAGCAGTAGTCTTCCAAGAGATGTTCTGGAGGATGCAGTGTTGTCCCATCTGCAGGCAGCTCTCTGGGCTGAGGGAGGAGGTTGCTTACCTCCAGACTGAGTTGGCCAGGATTTGTGGGACCTCCTCTCCCACCCAGGGACCACCAGGGTCACTGCCATTGCCTCAGAGTTTGCCAAGAAAGAGGAGTGGTTGGACCACAGTGGGCTCAGGGAGGGTGAGGGTGGTGGAACAGAGGTGCATCCCTCCAGTTGTACCTCTACACAATTTCTATGCCATTCTGGAAAAGTGTGGTTCCTCTGTGGAGGCACCCACAGTGGAGACCAAGGAGGATGCTGGGAACCTCCACAAAGGAAACCCACAGAAGGGTGGCATGGGACCCCACAGGGGAAGGAAACAACTCCTGGTGGGGACTCCATTGTTAGGAAGGTAGAACTGGGGGAGGAAGGGGAAAGGGAGGTAAGGTGCCTGCCTGGTGCCATGGCTTGGAGGGATGGGGAGCGAATCCTCAGGATCACAGGAGCAGCTGCACAGGGGAGGGAGCTGGATGTCATTGTCCACCTAGGGACAAATGACCTGGCTAAGAAAGGGATCAGAGCAGTGCAAGAAGCATTTATGGAGATGGGGAGGGGCCTTAGACAAATAGCACACACGATAACCTTCTCAGAGGTGCTGCCTGTCTATGGCATGGGTGAGGCTAGGGTGCTCCACACCATGGGATTCAATCAGTGGTTGAAAAACTGGTGCAGAGCTCATGGATTTGGCTTCATTGGGGACTGGGGTCCACCTGGAGGGATGCAAGCCTATACTGTCATGATGGTCTGCATCTGTCCAGGAGGGGAACCAGAATCCTTAGTTATTGGTTTAAATACTTCATTGACAAGCATTTAAACTAGCCAAGGGGGGAGGCAATGGAAAGGAGCAGGCAAATCCTAGCCCCCCAAAGTATCAGAGTACTAAGTGAGGTAGTCACCAACATTGATATGTCAATAGGGAGAAGTGCAGGGGTAAATGGAGAAAGTGACAAATGCAATCAGGACAGGGATGGGGCAAAAAGGAGTAAGGCCATCAAGAAATGGAGAGTAATGAGTACCAATGCCCATAGTCTGGGCAACAAGCTCCCTGAACTGGTGGCCTTGATGGAAGAGGGATGTCTGGATATTGTAGCAGTCACAGAAACATGGTACACAGAGAACTATGACTGGGATGTTAACATACCAGGGAACACAACCTACTGGAGAGACTGGGAGGGCAGAAGAGGGGGGAGTAGCTCTCTCTATGTAAGGGAAGGGATAAAAGCAACTGAACAAAAGAGTAAACAGGGAGGAGAGGAGGTACTGTGGGTCACCTTAGAGACTGGAAATGGCACCACCATCTGCACAGGGGTTGTATATAGACCCCCATGTCAGGGGGAGGGAATGGACAAGGATATAATAGAAGGCATACTTAGGATAGCAGAGAAAGGGGAGATACTGTTGATGGGGGACCTTAATATGCCAGATGTTAACTGGAGCACCTTTGTGGCAGCCTCATACAAAAGCAGGGCCATTCTTGATGCCCTTCAGGTGGCATGCCTCAGACAGCTAGTTTTGAAACCTACTCATGAGGGAGCAATCTTAGACCTCATACCTCAAATGGGACAGTGAGAGAATCTCAGATCTAGAATGGTAGCCATTTGGGAACAAGTGACCACCAAACAATGTGGTTCACGATAAACTCAGCTACAGAGTCAAGCCATACAAAAGTGAGGGTTCTGGACTTCAGGAGGGCTGACTTTGGCAAGATGGGAGAGTGCCTTAGAAAAACACTAGCAAACAGGCTAGAAAGAGGGGTGGAGCAACAATGGGGAAATATCAAAACTGCCATCACAGAGGCAACAAGCCTTTATGTGAAGCAAATAAACAAATCAAAATGAAAGAAAAAGCCACTATGGTTCTCAAAAGAGGTGGTGGTGAAGGTTAGGGAGGAAAAGATAGCATTTAGGAAGTATAAGAAAACACAGAAGGAGCAGGGCAGAGAACTGTACCAGTTAAGGCAGAAGGAAGCAGGGAGGGTAGTCAGAATAGCAAAGGCACAAACTGAGGAAAAGATAGCTAACTCGGTTAAGAAGGAGATAAAACCTTTTATAGGTATATCAAGGAGTGCAGAGAGACAAAGGGAGGGATAGTGAGGCTGAATAGAATGGATGGTGGGTGGGCAGAGAATGACAGTGAAAAAGCAGGGATACTGAATGAATACTTCTGTTCAGTATTCACAAAAGAGGAAGTGGAGGAGGTGCCTAATCCAATTAACAGAAGCACTCTGGAGAGGAGGGGGTCGATCCCAGTCTTTTCACAGAAGAAAGGGTTCTAAAAGAACTTCTAAAACTGAAAGTGGACAAAACAATGGGGCCAGATGGAATTCACCCCAGAATTCTAAAAGAATTAAGCAGAGAACTAGTGACACCACTGACTACCCCTTTTAACAAATCATGGGAGGATGGTGTGGTACCCGAGGACTGGAAGAAGGCAGATGTGATTCCCCTTCACAAAAGTGGGACCAAGATAGAGGCAGGAAACTACAGACCTGTCAATTTGACCTCTGCAGTAGGGAAAGTGATGGAATCACTTCTGAAGGAAAGAACTGTTGAGTACCTAGAAGCCAGTGGGGCACAGGACCCAAGGCAGCATGGGTTCACAGTGGGAAGGTCATGTCAGATGAATCTAATTGATTTCTTTGACTGGGTGACCAAAGTAGTAGACCAGGAGGGCTGTGGACATGGCTCACCTAGACTTTAGCAAGGCATTTGACACAGTCCCACACAAAGATTAGTAGTCAAATTAACCAGCCTGGCAGTGGGTCCCAGGGTGGTAGCCAGGTAAAACATTGGCTGAACAACAGGACACAGAAGGTAATTGTAAATGGAGTCCACTCTGAAGAAAAAAAGGGTTACTAGTGGGGTACCGCAGGGTTCAGTACTGGGTCCAGTCCTTTTTAATGTCTTTATAAGTGACATTGCAGAGGGACTGGAAGGAAAAGTATGCCTCTTTGCAGATGACACAAAGATCTGCAACAGAGTTGATACACAAGGAGGCGTGGAAAGGATGAGAAGGAACTTGGAAAGGTTGGAGGAATAGTCAGAAGTATGGCAGCTTGGATTCAATGCAAAGAAGTGCAAAGTAATGCACCTGGGAAACAAAAACCCAGGGGAAGATTACACAATGGGGGGGTAGTAACAACAACAAAAATGGAAAAGGACCTGGGGGTATTCCTATCAGATGAGCTTAAGGTTGGCAAGCAATGTGAGAAGGCGGTAGGGAGAGCTAGGGGGATACTGGGATGTATAGGGGGAGGTATCACCAGCAGAAAACAGGAAGTTGTTATCCCCCTGTACAGACAGTTGGTGAGACCCCATCTGGAGTACTGCGTCCATTTCTGGAGACTCCATCTCCGCAAGGACATAGCCAGGATAGAGGCAGTTCAGAAGAGGGCAACTAAAATGGTGCAGGGTCTGCAAGAGAAGCCATACGAGGAGAAACTGAAGGAGCTTAATATGTTTACCCTTGAGGAAAGGAGGGAGAGGGGGACATGATAGAAATGTTTAAGTACCTCAGTGGAATCAACAAAGTCCAAGAGGGTAGCATCGTTCAGAAAAAGAGATATGCAAGAACAAGGGGACACAATCTGAAGATAGAGGGGGGATGGCTCAAGGGAAATGTGAGGAAGTATTTTTTCACAGAGATGGTGGTGGACACATGGAACAGCCTTTCTGAGGAGGTTGTGGGATCTAAAACTGTGGGAAAATTCAAGAATGCATGGGACATACAAAATGCAATTTTTGTGGGGGTAGGAAGAAATAGGCTGTTGGTTAAATAGGAACTTCAGCTTATCCTCTAGGTAGGGAAATGGGCAGACTAGGTGGGCCAAGCAGTCCTTATCTGCCGTCAAAGTCTATGTTTCTATCAAAACCTGGTGTTGTCAAATAATGCTTGGCTTCACTCGATGATTGAAAAGTTATGTAAAACCCATTTACTTTAATTCACAGCATAGCTGGGTAACACAGGGAGGTGGAGATATTACACTGATAAAAACTTTGATGGACCCCTGCATATGTCTTCTTCTGTGACATAGTTCAGGGGAGAAGTCCTGAAGGAACTGCATGGGTGGCTGTCCCAGCTAAGCTGTCCTCTCTCCCTTGTAATCATCAAGATAGCCTCTTTCACTGGGTAATGGAACATTTTACACAGAATAGGTCTGGGTTTTTCTCCAGATCTGGGTCTGGGGTCTAGTGATCGATGAGCATGCTGGATGTCTGGAGGAGGGCAATTCAGAGTTTATAGGACAGCTGGGATGGCAGTTCATAGAAATGCTATCATGTCTTGGCCCTCCATGTTCTCCAGGATGCTCACATTTCTGATGTTGTTCCATCAAGCTCTGTTTTCAAGATCATCCACATTTTCTCACAGGTACTGGAGCATTTGATGATGATCACAGAGGGTTACTTGGTGGTAGATGGTGAATTCCTGCTGTACTTTCAGTCCTTGCTCGGTGATCGAGACTCGGCCTGCCAGCATAGGCAACTCTTTGTTAGCTTGCTTCGTGGTGGCTTTCAGTACAGAAGTATCCTGCAGGACTTGTTTGAGCATTTCAGTGACAGCTGACAAATCTGTGGGGCTATCTTTCCCTAAGGAGTCCATCGTGAGGAATGGTAATAGCGAAGACTGTGCCTACTGATATGGATGGAGTCGGCACTGGAGGCCTTGTATTCTGTTGCTGCTCTTAGTCCAAAATATGGTCAATGAACTTTCACTCATTGTAGTGTAGGTAGGAGAACAATCTGAGAAGTAATTATAAATTTCAGATACCCATCACATTAGTTCCCCGATGTTCAGCAAACAGAAGCAAGATGCCAGCTGCATATCGAGGATGAAGCTGAATTCCACCTCGGCCAGGCTGTCTAGTTAAATCAGGCTATCACTACATTCGACAGCAAGCTCTGCCCCCCATTCAAATTCATATTTAAAAAATCTGCTGATGTTTCTTCCACATTCTTGGGGTGCATGTGAAAACCACTCTTTAAAAACAGGCGCTCAGTTTTATATCTCAAAAACCTGTTGATTGCTTCATGGTTTAAAGCAATAAGACTCTACTTTTTAGTTTCAAAGTGTCCAAACCTCAGTAGTTAAATTACTTTTTATGTTTGATTGCAGGCATGCACAAGAAAGATGTAGTGACAGCTAGCTAGAGAAGCAGGTTGTGGAGGTGCAGTCGTGTTGTGGCCAATGCCACCACTGCTTTTGGGGGCTTGTGTCTGTGGCACCACTAAATGTGCACACTCTCTATGACAGTAGCTCAGAAGCATGCCACCGACTTGAAATGATTTTGCCGCTATAATGAGGGAGCGCCCCCCTCATTGCAGGGCGTGCCTTGCCTGATGTTGCATTTCAATAAACATGGTGGCGGCTGTCACCGTCCGCCTCTCACAGTCCCAGGAAAGCCGACATGGGGGGTGCCCAATCCCCCTGTTGGCATGGCCCCTCCCTAGTTCATTTGCCAGCAGGGCAGCCCAATCCCCATCGGCATAATGTCCCCCCATAATTTGTCTGCCGAGGGAGGTGCCCAATCCCCCTTGGCATCAAGCCCCCCAAACACAGACCCTTTTTCTTTGCTGACGGGGAAGCCCAATCCCTGTGGGCTCCAGTCCCCCAACCCCAGAAATACAGTTGGCACGCTGGGAGCCCACCCCAGCGTGTCAAATGTACCTGTAAAACAAGAAAACCTTCCAGTAAAGTTTTTTTTTTTAACATGTAAACAAGAAAATGGTCCCTTATTGTCTGCGGTATGCCTCTCCCCCAAGCCTGCACCAACCCTCTTCATGCTCACCTTCCCACACTCCCCTAACCCCATACTTGCTTCTGGAACCCAGCGCAATGATCTTCGTTGTAGCGGGAACACGTCTGCACTCTTCAAAGCCAACCGCAAACTGAAGAAATGCCGGTAAGCTGTATAATGGCATAAATGGGGGGGGGGATTCAACTTAGGTGGACATCTCAGCCATTTCTGTGACTTTTAGCTCCAAATTTTCAACATGGGGTTCTTGGGACCTCAGGAACTCAGTCACTGCCATGTTGTTATTCGGTCCCAAAAGGTGATTTCGTGGTCACTGTGCAGAATTACCTTCCAGGACTGATTAACAAAATGACAGTGTCACTGTTCATGAGGTGGACTCCCAAAAAGCCTATGTTGCAAATTTGGTGAAAAAATTTCAAACAATTACTGTGTTACGAATGTGCATTGCACAGTTCCCATGCATGCTCGTAACTTTGAGAATTTTTAATATTTTCACTCCAGATTTTCAACATTGCCATTTTTTCACACCTCCTTATAAACAGTACAGCTATCATTTTTCACATCTGGCCCAAAATGTGTTTTTGCACATGTGGCGCACAGTGGCGCAGTCGCAGTGCAAAGTCAATGTTCGGGACAGATTAAGAAAATCACAGTGACAGTGTTCATAAGGAGAGGTTCCAAAAAGCCCATGTTGCAAATTTGGTGGAAAGATTCCCCAAAATGATTGCGTTACCAGTGTGCGTTGCACAGTTTCTATGCACACTCATAACTTTTCCAATTTTTGTATACTTTTACTCCAGATTTTCAACATTGTCTTTTTTGCACACTGCCTGATGAACAGTACAGCTGTCATTTTTCACATCTTGCCCAAAACATGTTTTTTCACCTGTGGCACACAATGGGCACAGTCATTGTACAAAATCAACGTTCTGGACAGATCAAGAAAATCACAGTACCACTGTTCATGAGCAGAGGTCCCAAAATGCCTATGTTGAAAATCTGGTGTAAAGAGATCCCCAAAATAATTGCATTGTGGGTATGTGTTGCACAGTTCCTACGCACGCTCATGACTTCATCAGTTTTGTTATATTTTCACCCCAGATTTTCAACATTACCGTTTTTTTACACCTCCTCATGAACAGTACAGCTGTCATTTTTCACATCCTGTTTGAAATGTGTTTTCATACCTGTGGTGCCAAATGACACAGTCGCTGTGCAAAATCACCTTTCGGTTAACGAACTGATAGTGTCACTGTTCATGTGGGGGGGGTCACAAAAAGCCCATGTTGAAAACTTGGAGTGAAGATACCAAGAAACTCCCAGGGTATTAGGGTTTCTGACCATAACGCCCTACCCTGTAGAGACTGACAGGTGTCAGGGGGTGTGACTTGGGAATGTCGACAATAATGCTCATGCCATTCCACTCCCAGCCCCACCCTGCAGCCAGTGACAGTCATCAAGGTGTGCCTTGGACTCTTCAGCCCAAACGTTTACCCCCTTCTCCTATACTGCACCCATTTCAGCATATTTCCTTATGGAAAGGGGTGAGTGTAAAGCCCAAACACCCTAAGGCACACTTTGACACTTGTCGATGTCTGCAGGGTAGGGTGAGGTGAAATGCTATGAGCATTATGGGTGATGACCCAAAGGCACACACCAATGCCTGTCCATCTCTGCAGGGTGGGGGTGGGATTGGCATCACTTCAATACTTCATTGCCATTCCTATTCTGCATCTGTCTAACTCCTGCACTTCCAATGCTAATGCCAACAAGCAAACATTCGGCATTGACAAATGCTTGTTAAAATGTGGCACAGCTTTATAAAGACAGACGGCAAGAAGCAAGTTTATCTTTTTCATCTTCAGCAAAAAATATCTCTCAGTTCATAAAGCAAGATGCTAAGTAAGTCACTGTGGTTATTACTCACTTTTGGACATACAGTATATGTAAAACAAAATGGTTATATTAAATGCACGCTGAAAATAGAAAATAGAGTCAAAAATCTACGTTTCGACCTTAGGGCTTCTTCAGGAAATATCTAAAAGAGAAAAAAAACACAAGTTAGTGCTGACGCAGCGCCTTGTTTTTGGTTTTCATACAGTATATGCACTGACTTACAAATTGGGCTTTTTTTCTTATATATAAAGTGCTTGTTTGCTATTTAAGCACTTGTCCGCCCCTTTTTTCAAGGACATAAATACAGTGCACCATCTATTATCCGTCCTTCTCTTGTCCACCACCCTCCTTATCTGCCTGCCTGGTCTCCTGTACCATTCTTGTTCTATGGAAATTCCCTCCGTTATCTGTCACCCTCTCTATCTGCCATCTGCCAGCACTTTTTGGTGTACAGGGTATTACATTCTCATGTTATTCTCACTCTGTTATCTGCCAAGTCACTTGCTCTGACACAGTGCATTATTATGGTTCAGATTTTTTGGTTGTTGTAAACATCTTAAGAAAAATTTTACAGCACACTGATAAGAACTATGTTACCTTTGAGAATGGAGTTGAGGTTTTCAACACAGGGGCATTTTTAGCCCAACAAATGGCAGTATGGGTCCCCTCAGTTTATGCCGGTGCCCCCCACACTGTTTCCACCCAGCCTTGCTTTAATTGTTGGGCTTAAACTGTCAGTAAGTAACACAAACACACAGCAGCAGTGCAGCAGCAGCCTAAGCCCTTTCTGTTCCCAGAATGAAATGACTCACTGAGCCAACCAGCAGCCCTGACTCTGCTCCACCTCTGTCCCGCTCTCTTCAGTGCTCCTCCTACCTCAGCAGTCTCTCGACATGGCTTGATTCCCCAAGAACAGCAATCTGATTCCCCCAAGTCCCTCCGAAGTCTGAGGTTCGTGGTCGGTCTGAGACATGATCACATGGGGCAGAGGTCAGATGAAATAACCATCACGTGGGGTTTGGCACTGCCGCAGCATGGAGATTGTTGGATGGGACTCGAAGGAGAGCGAGAGATAAAGGACTTAATCCTGCTCCAATCAAGTGTGGCCATGTGGGTGGGCAATGGCTTTGATTGGAGCAGGTGTGAGCTGGAGATGGAGCTGGACGGCTTCGTTAGTCTGCTGTAGAGCGTGGTCATCATTCATTTTGTGGTGAAGTGAACAGCAGATCATCTAGTCAGGATGACAAATTAATTCAGGCTCTGGATCCTCTAAACAAAGTAAAAAATAAAAAAAAAAAAATATATATATATTAACACACGCATCCATATAGATTGAGATACAGTACTGTGTATCGAAATTGTGTAATTTCTTTTCTGTTTGGTGAGGTGGGACCATGAGTCTGAAAATAAGAGGGAGAAAGAGAGAAGGCCTGGCAGGGAGAGGGAGACAGAGGCTGGAAGTGGTGTGGAATGGTCACAGGACTACTCAGGCAGGCTGCAGCTCATGAGAGAAGAGTCTTGGAGAAGGGAGAGGAGACTCATTAGAGAGCAGCAGGAGGAACCCAAGCTGCTGTGTTGAGCAGCCTGCAGTGCAGCAGCAGCAGTAATATTATTTGCTTGCTGTCTGGATAAGCGGGAGGTGGAACTGGGTGCAGCAACACAGGAGCAAAGTACTAGTCTGCTGCTCTAGTAGTGTTGCAACTTGCAGGCCGCAGTTTAAGACCTCCCCCCCGAAAAAAAAAAGATATAGCACAACTAAAAGAGCAGAGGGAGAGGGAAGAGGAGAAGACAGACACAGTCTGAATTTATAGGGAGGGGAGTCAGAGTGCAGCAGGTGCCAGGAGGAGCTGAGCAGGCTGTGCCCTGCATGCAGATATAGATAAATATATGAAAAAAAGATTTTAATAATGTAGAGGAGTAGCTCGGAGGGAGAGAAGGCAGAGACTCATGAAAACAGCAGCAGGTGGTGGAGCTGAGCAGCCTGTGCTGAAGAGCTGCTGCTGCTGCAGTTTATTGTTTTATTTTAATTCCTTGCCTGTACCATCACTAGTGACTTGATTGCCTAATGCCTACAGTTTTGGGGTAGCCCCTGCCCCAGAAAAAAATAGTTGATTGCCACCTGGCTGCAGTCTTGGGGTATATAGCCCCCCCAAAAAATAGGCAAGAGTTTTTTTGTTTGCTTACTGCTATCACAAATTACTCAGCCCCAGAACAAAAAAGGCAGTTTTTTATTTGCCTAGTACTGTTACAAATTACTTGGTTGATTACAGAGTTGGGATATAGCCCCAGAATAAAGTGAATAGGCAGGTTTTGTTGTTTGCCCATTGCCACCATAGTCAGTAATTACTTGATTGATCACGGTCTTGGGGTATATATCCCCAGAACAAAAAAAGGCAGTTTTTTTATTTGCCTAGTACCATCAAAAATCAATTGATTGATTACAGACCTGGGATACAACCCAGAAATAGGTAAACAGGCAGGGTTTGTGACTACAGTTACTCGCTAGCCTACCTATGTGGGCACCACCATAGAATTATAAATCATCACTTTTATTATTTTGGCCTACAACATCCAAAACAACAAGAGTCGTGACATAAGGTCTTTATTTAATATTGGAACAGCTGGCAAAAGGCCAAGAATAAGTTCTTCATCAGCATCCTCTTCATCTTTGAATGAGACTATTTGTACAGACATAACTAATAACAGTGCACTTGTAATGAGCAAACAAATGAGACAGTAAGTCATTGAGTTGACAGTATTAGTACTGCTAGCACTACTAGTGCTAGCATTGAACAGTTTTGTACTACTGCCTCTATTGAGTTAGGCTTTTCCAAAGCCCTTCCAGTACCTGATCTTGATGATAATCCCCCTACTGATATTGGCAATAAAGAAAAAGGCCCCACTCAGCCTATGAGTAATTTCAGTTCCAAAATGTATGCAGTTAAAAAGCAGGGCTTTAGCCATCACTGGTACAAAAATTTCTGTTGGTTGGAATACAGCTGTGAAAAACAGAGTGCATTCTGCTTTGCATGTAGATGCTTCATGCATGGGCAGGGATGTGCTGATGAAGCCTTTACTACTCAAGGGTTTCAAAACTGGAAAAAGGCATTGGAGAAATTCAGGGCACAGACATCAAGTCACTCTTATAGAAGTGCAATGGCTGCTTGGTCTGCATATATGTGCATACAGGAAATGGGTAACATCATGGTACAGGTAGACAAGGGCAAGGTTAGGGAAATGCAGCAAAGAAGGGATTACATGAAAAGACTGGTAGAAGTCACTCTACATTTGGGTCAGCTAGGGTTACCTTTCTGTGGTCACAATAAGGATGAGACAAGTGTTAAAAGAAACTTCAGGGAGACTTTAGATCTGATTAAAAAGTTTGATAGAGTTCTCCACATTAATGAGTCCATCCAATCAAATGTAACATACATATCTGCCAAATCACAGAATGGTCTGATTCAGTGCGCTTCATTCTGTATTACAGATGAAATTGTGCATGAAGCCAAAAATGCTAAATTTGTATCAGTTTTATGTGATGACTCCCAAGACATTTCATGTCAGGAACAAATGAGCATATGTGTCAGATATGTTCATAACCATAAACCGGTAGAACGTTTTCTATGTTTCATTAAAGTCTCAGAACTGGATGCAAGGGGATTGTGTAGTAACATTAATGACACCTTGAAAAAATTTGATATCTTTGAACCAGATGTTACGTTTCTTGCCCAAGCTTATGACAGTGCAAGTGTCATGAGTGGTCATCTCAATGGTGTTCAGGAACTCTTCAAAAAGGACCACCCTTATGCTGTTTATGTTCACTGGTATGTACATAGGTTAAATCAAACTCTTGTGGATTCATGTCAGTGCATTCCTGAAGTAAAAGATTTCTTAGACCTGGTGCAATGCTTGCATACATTCTTTTCAACATCTGTTGTGCATAGTGATAAATTGAAACAGGTACAACAAGAAATGGGACTTGGCAGAACAGTCAAGGTCACAGCTCTGAGCAGCACCAGGTGGGGATGTTGGAAAAGAGTTATGAGAGCACTGAAGAGTACATATAAATCCTTAATCTCTTATCTCTCACAGTGTGACCATAGAAATAAACTCAAAGCACTGGGACTTTACAACTTCTTGATGCCATTCAACACTGTCTTTTGTCTTTTCATGTTTGATCACATTCTCGGATTTGCAGAAGGACTCCACAACCTGCTGTAAACTGAAGATCTGGATCTAGCCAGTGTTGGCATTGCAGTAGAAGCATTTATTGATACTCTGGTTTCATTCTGAAATGAAGACAAATGTAAAGAATTACTCTATGAAGCAACAGCATTTGCTGTGCCACTAAACATAGCTCCCGACGTTGCAACAAAGCAAAGGACCCATCCACGATGTATTCATCGCTTAGCAGCTTGTTTTGATGCATATGTCACTGATAAAATAGTTAAGAAACAGCAGCCAGTTACGTCAGAAACAGATTACCAAACTAAAATTTACTATCCAGTGTTAGATAACATGATGCCAGAACCGAGACGGTGATTTTCAAAAGAGGAGGTAGATCTACTGAAAGCAGTTCAGCCTTTGAAACCAACAAGTCCTTTATTTTTAGATAAGACAACACTAAATGTTCTGTACAATCAATTATGGAGTACAACTTCCTGAAGAAGAATTATACAGTATGTAGCACAAAGGTTTATTGAAAGGTTGCCTGCTGAAAACTCCCCATGCAGCATTTCATCATTGCTTGACTCACTGCCACTTGCTATGTTTCCTGGCATCCACCACTTGGGTACTATTGCACTTACCATACCAGTCACTACATGTTCATGTGAATGAACCTTCAGTGCTCTAAAACAAATAAAGACATACCTGAGAATTACAGTAGGTCAGTACAGACTAACTGGTCTTGCTACATTAGCAACTGAGGGTGAGGCCACAAAACTAATAAATGTAGATAAAGTCATTGACAGATTTGCCAAATTGTCAAACAGACGTGTTGATCTTTTGCTTCCTGCTACAGCCAGCACTGCAGAAAGTCCTTAAATTATATAACAGGATCTAACAGTTCATAAAGACTGAGACCAACAACTATTTCAGTGGTTCAAGTCATGTTCTGTATTGCAGGGTGTTCACTTAGTAATTCCCTGTGTTTGGTTTGATGCATATTACATACTGTAGCTTGCTTCAAAAGTTCACCCTTTGCTACATATTCTTCTTTGTCCTGATTTCTTTCAATGGTCAGATCCCCCCAGTGTCCCATCCAGCACCATGCCACATTTGATTTTGAAAAAAAAAGAAAAGTTAATCATTACTTAAGACTGTTTTCCTTCTGTCTTTGTGTGCAGATAATTCTGAGACTAATTCAATAAGTATGTTCCCTAGTTCTTCCACTTAGTCATCTGCTGTGTATTTATGTCAGAGTTTCAGCTATGAAATCCCAGGTTCAACTTCAACTTACACCTGCTGTCAGTGCTGTGTATGTCACGTCACCATTTCAGCTATGAAATCCCTGTGCTTGTTTGCTGGAAATTTCACAGCACATGGTTCTAAAATGCACAATTTGCTACCTAATTCTTCATAATTTCTTGCAGGAGCAAATACCACGGTTACCATCCCATGTCCAGCTCCCGGCATCATTTGGCTTGGGAAAAACATTGTTAATCTTTTCCTGTCTGTGTTTGTGAGCACTTCATTCTCAAACAAAGGCAATCAACCAAGTATATTCTGGTTCTCTACTTCAGATGACCTGCCTGCTGTGTATTTCAGGGTTTCATCTACACAAAATCCCTATGCTTGTCTTGCTGCAGATTTAATAGAAAATGCTTCTAAGTTCCACCATTGGTCTTTGGCACCAAATTCTTCAAACTTTCTTCAAGGGGTAAATAAACACCCCCCCCCCCATTCCCAGGCAACATTTGGTTTGGGGGGATAAGGAAACCTGTTAATCTTTGTGTTTGTGAGCACCTGGTTCTAAGACTAAGGCAGTACACCAGGTATGTTCCACTTCCCTGGTTTAAGTCACCTGCTCTGTTTCTCAGGATTTCAGCTACAAAATCCCTATATTTGTCTTGCTGCAGATTTAGCAGAAAATGTTTCTAAAATGCACCATTTTGCACTAAATTCTTCAAAATTTCGTCTGGGGATCACTACCCCCCCGACCCATCTTTTTGGCTTAAGTCACTGATGGGGGCATGTGTCCCCCTTCCCACACTTCTTGAATCCTGCTGACTCCCCTGTTTCTACAATATAATTCATGAAGACATTACTGAAACTGTCAGTAGTGAAAAAAAGGAATAGTTTATATTAGAAGCAAGGGATGGATTTTAACATTGTTTTGCTTGTCTGGGGCCTGAACTAGTGCAGCTAACCCGCAACCTGGCCGTCTTGACTAGTGCAGATTTTCCATGGTGATCAATGAAGCAGGCTCTAGAACTCATGCTAATCTCCTTCAGTGTTTCTGATGGCCAGGTATGATTAACAGCTCATAAGAGTTTCAGTTACATGGTACCTGGCAGTGCAAAGTGGCAGCTGCACAAAAGACTCAATGTTAACCATTGTCACCCCATTGTTAAGGTTTCCAACTAGTTTCAAAGCTGTGATCAGGGTGGAATGCTGCTTTCACTAAATTCCAGTGTTCTGTGTCTCTGTGTGTTGATTTTCACCACATTTGTAAGGCCAGTGTCACTCATTTTCCAACATTTTGAGTGTCAGTGGCCAACATTTCAGTGAATATGACGGAGGTATTGTATATAGCGTCTGCCATGTAGGTGGTGGGTTTTATCCCTGCCTCCTCAAAATCCCTTCCTCTGTCTTCCCAGTCTCCCAGCTCTGCATACCACTGCAGGCTGGTGAGACTAGAGAACGTATATTAGATGCTTACATTAAATTAATCATGACAAATAAAGCCAAACAGATATACATCACTGATTATTTAAAGCTGAATGATGATAAATGAGAAACAAACTGGACTAGATTTTTATAGTCATACTGTGATTTTTAAGTATTTTTGTTACCAAACTGTACACAAAAAAACTGAATAGTTAATACCTAAGTGTAGTCCTGTGCTAATTTTCCCATATTTTACTAATGCAACATAACACATCTCTATTGTCTACCTCCCTCTATTATTGGCAAAAAGGTTGGTGCACCAAAGTTGGTGGATAATAGAGGGTGCACTGTATATTCAAAGTAATTTGATTTATGGGGGAATATGAAAGCCAGACTGCCCAGTTGATAGGATTTTTTATGTATATTTATATCTTTTTTAGATTGTAGGATTCTTTTTGACACTAACTGGCTGGACCAGATGAATTTAATTGATTTCTGACTGGGTGACCAAAGTAGTAGACCAGGGAGGGGCTGTGGACATGGCCTACCTAGACTTTAGTAAGGCATTTGACACAGTCCCACACAAAAGATTAATTGTCAAATTAACCAGCCTGGAAATGGGTCCTAGGGTGGTAGCCTGGGTAAAACATTGGTTGGACAACAGGACACAGAAGATAATTGTAAATGGAGTCCACTCTGAAGAAAGAGGGGTTACTAGTGGGGTACCGCAGGGTTCAGTACTGGGTCCAGTCCTTTTTAATGTCTTTATAAGTGACATTGCAGAGGGACTGGAAGGAAAAGTATGCCTCTTTGTAGATGACACAAAGATCTGCAACAGAGTTGATACAAAAGGAGGTGTGGAAAGGATGAGAAGGGACTTGGCAAGGTTAGAGGAATGGTCAGAAGTGTGGCAGCTTGGATTCAATGCAAAGAAGTGCAAAATAATGCACCTCGGAAACAAAAACCCTGGGGAAGATTACACAATGGGGGGGAGGTAGTAACAACAACAAAAATGAAAAGGGACCTGGGGGTAATCATATCAGATGACCTTAAGGTTAGCAAGCAATGTGAGAAGGCAGTAGGGAGGGCTGGGAGTATACTGGGATGTATAGAAATAGGCATCACCAGCAGAAAACAGGAAGTTGTTATCCCTCTGTACAGACAGTTGGTGAGATCCCATCTGGAGTACTGTGTCCAGTTCTGGAGATCCCATCTCCACAAGGACAGACACAGGGTAGAGGCAGTCCAGAGGAGGGCAACTAAAATGGTGCAGGGTCTGCAAGAGAAGCCATATGAGGAGAGACTAAAGGAGCTTAATATGTATACCCTTGAGGAAAGGAGGGAGTTGGGACATACTAACATACTAAAATGCCAGTAGAATAGGCCTAATGGTCTTTCGTGTCTGCTCGTTTGGTCGGCCCCCACCCTGGGAGCTGACCTTGCTGCCCCCCTCACTTTCTCTGGCTCCTCCCTTCCCAGTTCCGGATATTCTCACTGCACTGGATTTTGCTTCCAGAACCCTTCCCCTGTACCAGTCCCACCCGCTCTTGAACCCCTCCACTATCTCTGCCTCCACCAGCCCCATGGGCAGCGCATTCCATGGCTCCACCACCCTCTCAGTGAAGTAGCACCTCCTCCTTTCTCCCTTGAATCTTCCCCTCCAGCTTCCACCCATGCCCTCTAGTTGCCCCCTCCTTTCCTTCAAGCACCCTGACTGCTCCTCCCTATTTACCCCTTCATGTACCTGAAAACCTCTATCATGTCCCCTAGTCCTTCTCTCTTCCAATGTGTACATATTTAGCTCTTTGAGCCTCTCCCATAGGTCCTGTCCCCAAGCCCCAGATCATTTTGGTTGCCTCCTCTGGACCCTCTCCAGGAGTTTAATGTCCTCTTTAAGTGTGGCCTCCAAAACTGCACGCAGTACTCGAGGTGTGGCCTCACCAAGCAGTTATACAGTGGGAGTATCACTTCCCTCCTTCTGGAGGTGATCCCCCTAGCGGTGCATCCCAGCATCCTGTTGGCCTTGGCTGCTGCCCTCCTACAAGTCTCTGAGTTGTTCATCTTGACATCCACCACCACCCCCAGGTCCCTCTCAGCCATCGAGACTTGTAGCATTTCCCTCCCCAGGGTGTACACTTGGCCCGGGTTTCTGGCCCCCAGCTGCAGTACCTTGCATTTCCCTGCATTGAACCTCAACTTCCACTTTCTAGACCATCTTTCCAGAGCCTCCAGGTCCCCCTGTAGGGTCACCCTCCCCTCCTCCCCATCCACCACTGTCCCCAGTTTTGAGTCATCCACAAAGAGACTCATCTCACTCCTGATACCTGTCCTTATGTCAGAGACGTAGCGTTGAACAGGAGGGGCCCAAGGACTGATCCCTGTGGGACCCCACTAATAACCCTCCTTGGGGATGAAACTATCCCACCAACTACGACCCTCTGGATCCGGTCCTGGAGCCAATTGTCTATCCATCTGATCATCTGGTTCCCCACCCCCAATTTTCACAGCTTATCCAACAGGACCTCATGAGGAACAGAGTCAAATGCCTTGCTGAAGTCTAGAAAGAGGACATCCACTGGTCTACCCAGGTCCAGGGCACTCGTCACCCAGTCATAGAACTCCACAAGGTTTGTCTGACATGATTTCCCTGGGACAAATCCATGCTGTCTATCGTCCAGGTACCCTTACTTTTCCAGGTCCCCCCCAGCCTCTCCTTGACAATGCCCTCCATCACCTTGCCCACCACCGATGTCAGGCTGACAGGCCTGTAGTTCCGTGCCACCTCCCTTGATCCTCCCTTGTGGATAGGCACTATATGCACCACCTTCCAGTCCTGGGGCACCCACCCTGTCCTCAGAGAGATGGTGAAAAGCTCCTCCAGGGGTTTCGCCAGGACATCCGCAAGTTCCTTCAGCAGTCTGGGATGTAATTTACTCTCTCTGCTGTGATTTCCACCTCCGCTACCTCTTCTCCCTGCTTAGCCTTCCCCCCTCCTGCCAGTGATGCCTCACCCTCTCCCCAGACCCGCTGATCAGTAAGGGTCCCCCCCTCCTCGGTATCACTGTCTCCTCCCATGTATGATGCAGCACCCCCATTTTCCTTGGTGAAAACTGAGGTGAAGTACTCATTTAGTACCTCAGCCTACTCCCCTGGGTCTTGTGCCCATCTTTCCCCTGTTTTAATCCTGCTAATCTGCTCCTTCACCCTTCATTTTTCCCCAATGTATCTGAAGAACCCCTTGTTCCCTCTCCTAATTTCCCTGGCCAGGTCCTGCTTCTTCCTTGTCTTAGCCACCCTCACCACCCTAGTGGCCCTTTAAGCCATCAGTTCATACTCCCCTCGATCCCTTTCACTCCTTGAGCACTTGAATTGCCTATAGGCCGCCTTCTTTCCCGCACCACCTCCTGGACCTCCCTGGTCCACCAGCAGGGTTTTCGGGCCCTACCACATTTTTGTCTTACTCTGGCACAGGTGCTGGTAGCATCCTTCACCCCTCTCCTGATTATTTCCTACCTGCTGTCAGCGTCCATGTCTGACCCTATCACATCCAAATGCTCCTTAAGGATCCTTCCCATTTCCTTAAAATCCACCCCCCTGAAGTCAGTTACCTCCGTCTTTGTGCAGCCTTCTACTCCTCCTAGGTCCAGGCAGAACCAGACCGTGGCATGGTCACTCCTTGCCAATGGATTTCTTACCTCCAGGCCCTCAATCTGGTCATTGCCTGCCAGGACCACATCCAGCACCCACGCCTCCCTGGTCGGTTCCCCCACCTGCTGAGTTAGGAATGCATCTTGAAAGACATCGAACAACCTCTGTTCCCTGGCCGCCAAGGATGTCATAGTCCCCCAGTCTGTTCCTGGCATGCTTAAGTCCCCCAACACCACCACCCTTCCCCTGCCCAATCTACAGTGTCTCCCAACATCTGCCATCAGACTCTCTTCCAGTTCCTCTGCCAGCGCAGGGGGTCTGTACACCACTCCTATTTTTACTCTCTTGCCCCCCCCTGTTCTCAAGGTGACCCAAATCGCCTCCACGGTTCCCTCCGCCTCTTCTACTCCCCCTATGCTAATGCAGTTTTTGACTATTATTGCTACCTCTCCTGCCCTTCCTCCCCTTCCCCCTGTCCTTCCTGAACATAGTGTAACCCTCCAGGTTCAGGTCCCAATCGTGTCCTGCGGTGGCCCAGGTCTCAGTGACTGCTGCCACATCCACCGCTCCCTCAGTTAGCATCACCTGGAGCTCAGGCATTTTATTGCCCAAGCTCCTGGCATTTAGCAGGACTACCTTCCACCCTTTCCCTATACTTCCATTTCCCCTGCTAGTGTTCCCATGGGGATTCCATTTTCCCCTGGTCTGCACTTTACCAGTCAGCCTTTTCCCGCATTCCTCCAGCTCCCCAGGGGGGTGGAGACAGAGTCCCTCCTTTATCGGACCCCCCTCGACAGCCTTTTCTCCCATCCCTCCCTCTTCACAAGTTTAAACCCCACTTTTCACCAATGAACCCCTCTATTTTCAACTTAAGGATTCCCCTCCCCTCCAAATTGAGATGGAGCCTCTCTCTAGCACACAGCTCCTTATCCTCCCAGGTCTCCCCCCAACCCCCCATCAACCCCTACCCTCTAGCCTCAAACCACTCCCTGAGCCACTGGTTTATCTCCCTAATCTTCCTTTTGTGTTCCCAACTAGCCCTTGGAACCGGCAGGATTTCCGAGAAGGAAATCGTGCACCCTATGTCATGACAGACAGACCCTGGCAAGCTCCCTGAACCTTGCCTGTATCTCTAGCTCGCTATTTTCCTCAATGTCATTTGTACCCAGGTGGACCAGTATGTCCGGGGAACCCCCACATCCTTTGCCAGCTGATATACCTCATGCTTGGCCCTGTGCACCATTAGTCCAGGGAAGCATTTTGTTCTTTCTGGCCAGGTTTCCCACTCCCTATCCCATTTGATACCCCTGATCATAGAATCCCCCAACAGGAGCACTCTGACCATTCCTTTTCCTCCATTTCCCCCCCCCTTCCATATCCCTCATCCTTTCTACCGGCCCCTCCACCCAGCCGACTCCTTGTTCTTCCCCCTATCTGGGTGCCACATGCTGCCCCCTCATTTACCCTGGCCATCCCCTCCTCTCCGATCCTATGCCTCTCCACCTTCTGAGTATCCTTCTGAGCCTCACTAACTCCCCCCTTACTGCTTGCAACTGGTCTTTCTCCCCCATCCGCTAAACAAGCCTGGCTCGTCCTCCCTTCCTTCCTGTCTCCGTTCAGTCCCTCCTTGCTTGTTGTGCTCCCCTGGCCTAAACCCTCAGCTCCCTTTACTGTATCCTCCTTGTACTTCTGGTCTTTCTCCTTGCCCTTTCCTCCCAACTGGTCCTTCTCCTTGCACTTTCCTCCCTCTTCCCCCTGCCCCTCCTGCTCTGCTCCACTGCTCCCCCCATTTTCCTGCATTCCAGGTTCCCCCTGTTCTTCCTGCTATCCGGCCCCCGCCTCCTGCCCCCACTCCTTTCCATCGTTAACCACCCTGTCATGGCTGCATTCGCCCCATCCTCAAGCATAAGAAGAGAATTGAAGCGGTTACTGAGCGTAAGGTCCAATCCACCTCCCCACCCTGCTTCCTTCTGTCCAGACCCAGCCATCTGCCTACTTCCCTGAGAATGTTGTCCCTCTGGCCCCCCTTTGTGAGGGTCCCCAGTTACCTGCCTGATTCCTTGGTAGTGTCCTCCTTTTGGACCCCCTCTGCCTGGGTCCCTATGTGACCCTAGAGTATTCTCCTGCACTCCTTTCCCTATGCCCCTGCCCCTAGTGCTTGGTGCAACCCCGTGGGAGATCTCCTGCCCTCTTCCCCAACCACACCTCCCCACTTCCCCCAGCTGTCTCCTAATCCCTGCAAACTCCTCCCTAAGCTGTGTCAGCTGGTAGCACACTGGGCAACCACCAAACTTCCAAGCCCATGACATGACAGAAACTTTTAAGTACCACAGTGGAATCAACAAAGTCCAAGAGGATAGCATCTTTCAGAAAAAGAGATTTGCAAGAACAAGGGGACACAATTTAAAGATGGGGTGGCGGTTCAGGGGCAATATGAAGAAGTATTTTTTCACAGAGAGGGTGGTGGATGCATGGAACAGCCTTCCTAAGGAGGTAGTGGAGTCTAAAACTGGGAGAATTCAATAATACATGGGACAGACATAAGGCAATTGTAGGGGATAAGAAGAAATAGGCTGTTGGTTAACTAGGATCTGCAGCTTATCCTGTAGGTAGGGAAATGGGCAGACTAGGTGGGCCAAGCAGTCCTCATCTGCTGTCAAAGTCTATGTTTCTATGACCACATTGGATCCAAAGAAGGGCTGAATAGAAATAATGCTTTGTTTTCACCAAGAAGCTACAATCCACAGACATTTTATTTTTGTGGTCCAACTGCAGTATAGCGACCAAACCTTCTATGGGTAATCAGAAAAGTGCATTGACTCTAATCTCCAGTAAGCAGAGCAGAATTCTGCTCATAATAGAAATGCACATTATTTTGCATGCTGATTAGAAATTAGACCCACGATTTCAAGTATAATTGCTGCATTCCTCTGGACTTCATTCAAT
Source organism: Neoceratodus forsteri (assembly GCA_016271365.2). Taxonomy (NCBI): domain Eukaryota; kingdom Metazoa; phylum Chordata; order Ceratodontiformes; family Ceratodontidae; genus Neoceratodus; species Neoceratodus forsteri. Next base: position 297,889,659 of record CM057452.1, on the reverse strand, counting down.
TGTGAAAAAATATTTTCACTTTTTATCTCTGTGCACTGCAAGCAGGTGTTCAGCTTTTTCTTTTTTTATTGATGTTTCATAGTGTATACATTTATTGAATACATAAAATAACAACATAGTAGTTGGCAGAAAAGGACCTCTTGGCCCACCTTGTTTGCTCTAAATGTTTTCTACCTACTGTGTAACCGTAGACCCTACTCAATCTCTGGCCTTAACCCCCCCCCGACTTGTGACTAAGGTCCCTTTGTGTCTATCCCATGCATTCTTAAATCCTGCTACTGTTTTGTTACCCACCACTTCTGCTGGGAGTCTGTTCCAGATGTCCACCACCCGTTCCATGAAGAAGAACTTCCTGACATCTTTCTGAGCCTTTCCCTATCAAGTTTCATATCATGCCCTCTTGTCCTTGAGCATCTCTTGCTATATATGATGCCACCCTCGTGTGCCATATTAATATCCCTGAGGTATTTGAATGTTTCTATCATGTCTCCCCTTTCCCTCTTATCCTCTAGAGAGTACATATTTAATTCCTTGAGTCTTTCCTCTTAGGGCTTCTGATGCAGGCCATGCCCATGCACCACTTTGGTTGCCCTTCTCTATACTGCATCCACCATATCTATGTCCTTCCTGAGATGGGGCATCCAGAATTGGACACAGTACTCCAGGTGGGGACTCGCCATCAATCTATACAGGGGTAACACTACCTCCCTCCCTCCTTCTGCTGGTGATACCCCTCACTGTGCAACCAAACATTCTACTAGCCTAATCCACTGCCTTATTGTGCTTTGCTAAATTCAGGTCATCAGATATGATGACCCTCAGGTCCCTTTCCTGTTTTGTGGTTGCCGCCACCTTCCCTCACAATTGATACGTTGCCCTTGGGCTCCTGTGCCCCATGTGCAAATCTTGTTCTTTTTGGCATTGAAGCCTAGTTGCCATACCCTTGACCAGTCTTCCAGCTTTTTTAGGTCTTCCCTCATTTTATTCCACCCCCCACCCCAGTGTGTCAACTCTGCTGCAGATTTTGTGTTATCCGCAAACAGGCATGCTTTCTCTTCCAGCCCTTCTGTGATGTCTCTAATAAAGACATTGAAGAGAACAGAACCCAGAACTGACCCTTGTGGCACCCCACTGGTTACCGTGACTTCTTCTGTATATTTGGAACCCTGAATATGAATATTTGTCTGAATATTTGAAATAAGGTATTCACCCACCCCAGTAGCTACCATCTATTTTGTTCACAAATGCAAACATTAAGATCCTAGCAAAAGTGTTGGCCACCAGAATGGGAAATATTCATTCATTCATTCATTCTTTATTTTTAAAAGGCACTTTTCTCATAACCAAAGCGCCTGTACAATACATAAAACAATAAATAAACAGAATTAAAACTAGCGTAAATCATTAAAAGCTATACTAAAAAGATGTGTCTTCAAAGCTCCTTTAAAGCTTTGGACAGTCGGGCAGTTTCGCACCTGACGAGGTAGAGAATTCCATAGGGTCGGGGCCATAAAACTAAATGATCTAGCCCCTGAAGTTTTTAAACGAACCCTGGGAATCTATAGCAATCCCTCGTCAGTGGATCGGAGGGGGCGGAGAGGACAGTAGGGACACAGGTGCTCTTTCAGGTAAGTAGGTCCCTGATCGTGTAGTGCTTTATAGGTCAGCAAATCGACCTTGAAGGTAATTCGCCCAAAAATTGTCAGTCAGTGCAGTCCGCGGAGCACAGGCATTATACGGCTGGATCTAGAAGATCCAGTCAACAGCCTGGCCGCCGCATTCTGCACTAGCTGCAGGCGGCGAAGTTCAACCCCCGGTAGCTCCAGGTAAAGGGCGTTGCAATAGTCAAGGCGGGAGGTAACGAAAGCGTGGATCAACGTTGGAAGATCCTCTGGAGAAACCAGGTGCTTCATCCGGGCGATGTTCCTCAGATGGTTAAAGGAAGTTTTGACTACCGCTGACACCTGAGATTTAAACATCAGATGGTCATCAAATACTATGCCCAGATTCTGCACCTGGTCTGAGGTCGTCAGCTGGACTCCCCCAAGCCATAAGCCTGAGGGTGATCCAGCTAGCAGACCCGCCTCACAGCGACCCTTGTCCATGACCAACACCTCAGTTTTCTCTGGGTTTAACCGCAGCCAACTCCCATTCATCCAGTCTTGGATCTCAGCAAGGCAGTTATTAAATACTGAAAAGGCAGCATCCTGGCCAGGCACAAAAGACATATACAGCTGGGTATCATCTGCATAGCAATGAAAACCCAGACCGTATCATCTGATAATTGCTCCTAATGGCAGTATATACACTGCAAACAACATGTGCACTAGAATAGAACCCTGCGGTACCCCGCAGGTTAGGGAGACTGATGCCGAAGAAAAAATTCTCGACACCACCCTCTGAGTCATACCCTCGAGGTAAGATCGAAACCACCTGAGGACCGTATCAGACAATCCACAGATGGACCGCAGATGCTCTAACAACACACCATGGTCAACAGTGTCAAATGCTGCAGAGAGATCGAGAAGTACCAAGATAGAACAGGTCCTACGATCTCTCGCTATTAGGAGGTCATTTAGTACCCGAAACAGTGCTGTCTTGGTACTATGCCTTTTCCTAAATCCAGACTAGAGAGAATCACAGACATTGTTGTTGGTCAGATGACCATCCAACTGCAGTGCAACCACCTTCTCAATAACTTTACCCACAAAGGGTAAGTTAGAGACAGGTCTGTAATTTGCTAGACAATCTGGATCCAAGGAGGGCTTCTTCAATAGAGGCTTAACTATAGCCTCCTTAAGAGGATCTGGAAAGATCCCCCTCTCCAAGGACCTCCAGACTATCAAAGCCAGGACTAGGCCAATTTTATCCACACAATCCACTAAGAGACGTGTGGGGCCAGGGTTCAAATCACAGTTGGTCGGTTGCAGCGCTCGGATGATCATCACAATGTCATTGATTGTGGGGAGGCTGAAGTCAGACCATGCAAACTGGGTGTCCGATATCTCCTGCCGACCATCACAACTCCCATTGGAGAGGGAAGAACGGACATCCGATCTGATTTTGGCAACCTTATCTGCAAAGAAGAGAGCAAACTCCTCACACCGTTCTGGAGAAAAGGCTCTTCTGGGCTGAAGACAGACTGGATTGCACAGTCTGTCCACAGTCCAAAAGAGCTGAGCTGGTCTATTCTGTGCAGTCGCAATCTCTCTGGACAGGAATTCTGCCTTCTTACGAGAGATTGCGGATTGATAGGCCATATAATGGTCCATCAAACTAAGTTTGTCATCATCCAAACCGGACCTCCGCCAACGCCTCTCCAACCTTCATCCAACTCTCCTCAACTCCCTCATGGTCTCATCGAACCAAGGAGACCTGGGACAAAGAGTGAGAGGACGAACACGAACAGGTGCAATGGAAGGCAGGGCCCCTGTCACCGCTTTTATTATAGGCATGTACCAGGTCCCTGGATCCAAGCAATCTATCGGTAGGCCTGATAGGTCCAGCACCGCCATCAGGTCATCCGGGGACACACCCCTTAAAGGGCGGTACTGGACCATTTCCAAAGGGGCTGACCTAATAGGGGTGGCCTCAAAACTGAACCTAATGGAGTGATGGTCCGACCATCTGACTGGTTCCACCACCAAGTCAGATATCCCCATCCCCAGAAGGAACACCAGGTCCAATGAATGTCCACCAATATGGGTCAAGGAGAAAATGACCTGTGTGAAGCCCAGTGATATCATCAACTGGAGGAAGTCTTGACCAAAACATGAGAGTTCATCATCGACCCAGACATTGAAGTCCCCCAGAACCAATCGTCTGGGGGACCCCAATGTCAGGTCGACAATGAAGTCTGCAACTTCCTGCAGGAAAACATTCTGCCACCTGGTGGACGGTATACAAGAAGTATCCTGCACCCCACACCGCTCGAGATATTCAAAGGACCTGGTGACTCCCCACCGCACATCCACCAGGCCCAGTTCTGTCCTAAACAGATGGCAACACCCGCTTCTACATTTGCCTTCGAAGTGTGTATCACCGAGTAACTGGCTGGAACTGCTGGCACCAAAACTGGCCCAGCATTTTCATCCAGCCAAGTCTCGGTGATGCACGCCAGGTCAGATGACCCAACAAAATCAGCTATAATAGCCATTTTGTTTTTAATAGACCTGACGCTGCACAACACCGCCCGAGTAGGATGAACCTCCGAAGATGACTGCCTTACCTGCTGATTATAATCAGAACGCTTGGGTATGGGCACCAGACAGGAAGATCCCCTTTCCTGTGCCCATTTCACCCCAGGGCGTCTCCTTGTCCCCACTATCTCTATCCGTCCAGTCCTTTCCATTCCCCCCCAGGCCCAGCACCAGCCCTTCTCCTCCCCCCCCTTCCCCTCACAATCCCCAGAGCCCTACATCTTCTATAGACCTCAGGCGACGGGGGGGGACAGGAGAAAAGACAAAGGTCCCTGAGCCTAGAGGGGGAATAATACCCGACTGTCCTACTATCATTCCAGCACATAATTAACACCACAAAAAATCAAACAATTATTAACCCCACTCAAAAACTTACATAAACAACTACTCTACAAAATTAACATACAATTTTAAAATATTCTAATAAACACAACAACCAAATATCTAAATAACTTCAATTAAATATAAAATAATATAAAATACAATATCTATTTAACAGAACTATACCCCTTTAAAATAAATTTCCAATAAATTAATCAACCCTATCAATGTCCATATTGTAAGTGTCCAAAATGTGCCTTTAGATTTTCAGATTATGAATATCACTTTGTCTTTCTGCCCCCACCCACAGTACTCTCACTACTGTGGGGGAAAGGAGCTTTCCAGACTATACAAGCCCCCTAACATAAAATTGGCCCTTAACGTTAAGAGGCCCCCTAGTCCAAAGCCAAGTCTGAATATTCCTCCTGATTTGGTGCACTCAGCCCAAGTGGGCTTTGTAAAGGGTCTTCTTAGCTGGGATCATCTAAGACCCCTCATTAAAGCAGCAGTGCATGCTAGCGGTGAAAACTGTGACCTATACTTCTTTTAATTCTACTTTAGATTGCCCCTTGTCTCCTAACTTTTATGGTACCCTTTTTGTCCCCATTATGAGTCTGCTTAACTACTTTTTTATAGTAAAAATAATAAAAGGAACACTCCAAATATGGCTCAGAACAGGTTTATATCAGTTTTCTCTGTTGCTTTTGAGCACCCATTGTGACCTTAAATCACTGTTCTTGTGACAACAATGAACTATCATGCAGCAGACACTGCTCCCTGACATTACTGAGCAACAAGTGTACAAAAAAAGCGGAGAATACTGATAACAATCTTATCCAAGCCATATTAAAAGGAAAGTTACTTTTATTATTTCAAATGGAAAAAAAGTACTAAAGCAGACTCAAAATGGGGAAAGAAGGGTATCATAGAAGTCAGAAGATAAGGGGCAATGTAAAATATAATCAAAATGTATAAGTCAGAATTTTTCACCACAGTAGTGCACTGGTGCTTTAACATTTACTATGTAATGTGCTCTACCCCCACTCCACCTGTTACAGTGGCAAGAAACTTCAAAAAAGCTTTGAACTCAGTGGAGTGTGGGTATCTCACTGGTATGCTCGAGAGAATAGATTTTGGCCCACATTTTATATCCTAGCCCCTAAAGTGATTCAGCCACTCCATGATCTCCTTTGGAGTTTTCTTTTGATTTCAGGCCTCAATATCAACCCCCTTGATTTTTTTTTTATTGAATTTTGTTGACCGGGTAGGCATCTCAACCCCTTTAAACAGACTTATAGTACTTCCTCTCGCCACTCTGTGCCCTCAGTTCCCCTTTGTTAGGCTTGGGCTGAACTGATCTCCCAAGGCCATTAGATATTTAGGGATCCAGCTAACTTCAGATGTGTCCCAGACTGTTAAGCTCAGTATGACACCGATACTGCTGGACCTCCAAGCAGAAATGGACAGATGGCTCAAACTTCAGCTGTTGCTAATGGGAAGGTGTCAGCTTTCAAAATGATTGCTAATCCCAAATATCTTCACAGGTTAGCTCACCTCCCCCTACAGATTCTGTCCCTGTGGTTCCACAAAACTAATGCATTATTAAGAGACTTCTTATGAGAAAGCAACCCCCCTCCAAAAAAAAAGTAGGGCTAAACTTCACTCTCATTAGATGAGAGAGGGTGTTAATCTACTGTGGATTTTTGCATACCATGTGTCCTTCTTTGGCACGCAAACATAGAAACATAGACTTTGACTGCAGATAGGGACCGCTTGGCCCACCTAGTCTTTCCATTTCCCTACCTATTGGATAAACTGCAGATCCTAGTTAACCAACAGCCTACTTCTTCGGACTCTGAGGTAGATCCAACCCCTCACAGCCTTGTCTCCTTTGTGGCAGGGTATGGAATGGTTACTCAATGGAAGTAAGTCTCTGGCTACCCTGCTTTTTGTTTCCCAGCCGGTCAGCACACCACTCATGTCATCAACTTGAGCCTCAATGTGGGACCTGAAGCAGCTCACTAAGCTCACTAAACTTCCCCTTACCCCCCTAATTGGACCCCTCTGTGGGGAAACAGACTTATATGCATTGATAAAAACCCAATATGTTGGCATAAGTGGTGTGAGAGGGGAATACATGTGGTTAGATATCTGTTTGAGCCTTGAACCATGAACTTGGACTCTAATGAGAACTTTATAACTAGGCATATATTGCCTAGGGGTGTCCTGTCAAAGCAGCCAAAGCAAAACAGCATGGTGAAAAACAACACCGTCATAACAGCTTTCATGGTCTCAGAGCTAGTTTATCTCATCTAGCATGGTTTTGGACCATGCTATATTCTAGTGACCGAGCAGCGCCCTTTTTTGCCCGTGCCATTTTGCTTTTGCTCTTTTGACATGAATCCTTGCCTAGTCAGGATTTTTGGATTTTCTTCCAAATACTCAGTGCTCTGCATCCCCTGATCACACAGTGTTATTCCAAGATGGAAATGGAGTATTTCTTGTACCCTCATGGTATAGGGTAGATAAGGGGAAGGCTAGTAAAATATACCACACTAGTCTTGAACTGCAGCCCGATCAATCTCAAAAAGCCTGTCAACACTGGGAAAGGGCATTAGGCAGCCCCACTGATGAACAAACATAGAACTCCTGCTGGCATGTGACTCATGAAGTGTGTCCAGATAGCCATAGCTACTTGAAACAGATTAAAATACTACATGCCTGGTACAGGACACCCGAGAAACTTCACTCCATGGGTCTCCTATAAGAGGGTAGATGTTGGAGATGTTTGGCATTGGGTGGCTCACTCTTTCACATTCTCTTGGAATGTCCCCTCATTATGGACTATTGGCAGAAAGTACAAGTGGAATGCCAGACTGTGGCTGGCCTAGCTTACCCTCTCTCCCCACACCTGTTGCTGATGGACATCCCTCCTTCGGGAGTCCCCAAATTTGATCCAAATACCTATGTCTGATGGCAATCAGAGTAGAGGCTATTGGCTTCCTCTTTAGATGATAGAGCTCCACAAAAGTGCCAAAAGTGTTGGAATGGAGGGTGGCAGTCTCCTTGCTATCTAGTCTAACAAGAATGTCTTACAAAACCAAAAACTCCCTAGATAAATATTATGCATGCTGATCCGTTTATGTGGCATCTCCTATGTGCTCGCTTTATCCCCGGTTCCATCAAAAGAAGCACAAGGACATGCTTAAACCTCCACAACTTGTCTCTGTCCCTCTCCCAGTGACCCTACTAGATTCTGGTGCTCCCTGCAAGAAGGTTGGCAGGGTGTTGGTATAATCTTAAGTGGTGCACCACCCTGGCTGTCCCACCTCCTCAATGGGACTCTTCCCTTGGTTCTGACAATATTTAATCCATTTTATATATACTGCTATGTACCTAGACAATAAAGATATACAGTACCTACAATTGTTTTAGCATCTATGGGTTCTATGCATGAAAAATAAAATGTCTACACGCCTTGTATTCATGGCACATAGGCAACTTTACAACCAAAAGCCATGCATCAGGGTCCCACTGACCCCTGTGGCATGCATGAAAGGGACACATTCCCCTTCCCCACTTGACTTCCTGGCCATTCATGCAACTACACACACAGATAGTCCAGGGAACTGGCCAAGGGGTGTGTGTCCAGATTCCACACCATTCACTAAGGCATGGAGTGCTGACAGAGGGCACAGGCTATGTGGGGACGGAACCTACCATAGCCTCTGTGTGACCACCCTGGACACCACCTGCTGGCCACAGTGGGACTGGAACCTCCCTCTTGTTATACCACCCCAGCCTCCTGGTCCAGCAGAGAGGGCTTGGAACAGCAGTTGGGGCAATTGCCCTTTTTTCTTATTTTTCCAGGCTGTGTGGTGTTCCACAATTCCCTGCTCTGTGTGGAGCAGGAGATCCGCTTGCAAACTGGGATGGGCATCAGATTAGATGCCCTCCTGTATCTGCTGAGCTGCTCCCTATGCATCAATGAGTCAGGGGGGCAGGGACATGGACAGGCACACTGCAGAGGCCGGTGATCATGAATGCATGAATGCCATGCCCCACAATCCTGTCTGTGGTCACAGAGCTGCATGGGGTGGGTACATGCATCTCGTGTGTGCCCAGCTCCTGATAGTGCAGAAGCACATATATCTGTGAGATAACTGTACACTGTGTATATCTGTACCCTGTGATGCAGTCATGGTGTCTTCACGGGCATACATTATTGTTCTGCACTGTACAGTATTATTGAAATTAAAAAAAAATCTTATTAACCACAAAAACATAAAATGTATTTTATGAATTAATAAATTTATGTGTGAATCAGAAAATGTTGACTTTGTTATAGCAAAAACCAGTTGCCATGGTAAACTGCTTAGGCTGAGTGATAAAACAACTAAGGACTGAATGGATCTGTTTCTGGTTTGTACCGAGGGAAAACAACATTTTTAGAATAGGGCTAAAATGGTTGCCTGATTAAATAACCAATGTTATAAAAATAGAGTATTTCTGGTCATCAAAAACGGTGATGGACTATGTTCATAAAAGTTCAATGGAGGAATTTCATGAACTTTCGTGACCCTTTATGAACCTTTATGTTCAAGACTGTTGATGAACACAGTTTGCCCATTTGTTGTTCTTGCGCAATTCATTAAAATTCATGAACATAATTCTGAACTTTGATGAACGCTCATGTAATCAGTTCGTGAACATATCATGAATAATTCATGTCTGTTAAAGAACCTTTCCAGATCACTTTGCTTGGGTAGTGATATACACCACATCTGCATCTTACCAGCTTTACATTTAGTAGTACGCATCTCAATTAAACCTTTAAAACTTAACATTTTTTTGGGACACTGGAAAAGCACACGAGAGGGATGATAATTAGATATGTGGCTGGGGTAAAGAAATGGAAACAAGAAAAACAGCTGGAAATGAAGGCTAAAGTGAAGGCACTAGAGAGCTGGGCTGCGGGAGGGGGAGGAAAAGGAGGTAAGGGATAGCTTGAAAGTGGTGAGAGAGGCATTGAATGCTCTGCTTAGCGGAGAAGCTAGAAAGGCATGGACATTTTGTAAGAAGCAACTTTATGAGTGGGGCAACAAGCCGGGCCCAATGTTAGTTAAACTGATGTGGGGTGGAATATGCCCAACGCATATTACTGCAATTAAAGACTGGGAGGGAATTATGCATAAGCAGCCGCAGAGGATAAGGAATGCTTCAAAGAGTTTTACGACAGACTGTATCAGGTGGGGGGGGCAGGGGGATGTGCTACTAGGCTTTCTGGAAAATATTGACCTGCTCAAAGTGACCAGAGAACAAAAAGAAATGTTAAATGGACCAATTACAAAAGCAGAGGTGCTGCAAGCAATCTGGAGATTAAAGAGTGGGAAGGCGCGTGATCCAGATGGCTACCCGGTGGAATATTATAAATGTATGGCGACCCACTTGGTTGGCCCACTCTATGAGACCTTTCAGCAGACTGAAGGAGAACCCCCGGAGCTCCTGGGCACCTTCTTGGATGCTGTGATTAGCCTGATCCCGAAGGCCGGAAAGGATACTATGGACTGTGCCTCATACAGACCAATATTGCTTTTGAATTGCAATACAAAAATCCTGGCAAAGGTTTTGACGGGGATGTTGGAGTTGGTGCTGCCTGACATTGTCCACCCAGACCAGACAGGGTTTATAAAGGGGCACCTGTCATATCATAATATCTGGAGATTGTTGAATGTGACATGGAAGGCAAATAGGGAGAAGGAGGACACCTGTATCATCTCTATGGAAACAGAGAAAGCCTTTGACCATGTGGAATGGGGTTACCTGTTTAAGATCTTAACCCAGTCTAGTCTTGGGGACGTATCTGTGGGATGGGTGAGGGCAATGTAAAGCTCTCCTCTGGCGAGGGTCTTAGTAAATGGTACCCTTTCTGATGGATTCGGGCTGGCAGGGGTACAAGACAGGGATGCCCGCTTTCCCCATTGTTATTTGCTTTGGCGTTGGAGCCGCTGGCAATTGCAATCCGGTAGAATGCGGATATACTGGGGATGCGGAGAGTTTCGGGGGAGCAGCATAAAATTACCATGTATGCAGACGATATGCAGCTTTTCATCACAAATCCTGCAGCCACTATGCCTGTTCTACTGGAGGAGGTGGTGGGAACATTCACCCAATTTTCAGGGTATAAGCTCAACCCTGATAAATCAGAATTAATGAGGTTACCAAGGGAGTCGGTTTCTGGGCAGGTTTGGGGCTTTAAGAGGGTTGGTAACAGCATTACATATTTGGGGATCAAAATAGGCTAGACTCTGGGAACATTGTATCACCTGAATTATGTACCTCTACTTAAAATAATAGAAACAGATTTAAAAAGGTGGACAGCCCTCCCGATCTCCTGATTGGGAAGGATAAACCTGATCAAGATGAATATTCTCCCCAGGTTGGTGTACATCCTGCAGATGATGCATGTTGGGTTAACAAAGAGGGACATTAAGAAACTGGAGGGAATGTTCTCTGCATTTATTTGGAAAGGGAAGTGGCCTAGGGTAAGCCTGCAAAGACTTAAAGCTGAAATGGGGAAGGGCAGATTAAACTTTCCTGACTTGGGGAATTACTATCTGGCAGCCCAACAGAAATATGTTAGTGATTGAATTCACATGCCTCAGGTGGCTAGTTGGGTGAATCTCAAGCAATGGGGATGCCGAGCCAGGTTATCAGCCTATCTGGACAAGCAGGGCCCTAGAGTCCTCAGGGTGCAGGAAGGGCAGAACCATTGGTCATTGCAGTGTTGGAGAGCTGGGGTAGACTTTTGAAGCAAAAGTGTTGTAAGAGATGTGGGTACCTATTTGGTTCCTGTGGCAGGGAACCCTTTCTTCCTGCTGGGTTGGGCGGATCCAGGTTTTAAGTTGTGGAAGAAAAATGGGATAAGGACTATAGGGGACCTCTGTGGTAGGGGAGGGCTCAACCCCTTCGCAGACCTGCGACAGAGATTAAACCTGGGGGAAGGGCATTTATTTTGATTCTTTCAAATCAGGGCCTACATTATGGGTTTGACTAGAGAGGGACCGGGGATGCAGGAAATGAAAAAAAGTAGAGTCACTCATCCAAACAACGAAACAGGACCCCAAGGGCTTCATAGGGAAAGCTGTGAAGGACAGTAGACAGTGCTTTCTGGACCTTTCCCTCAGAGTGAGAAGACTCTGGGAGTGGGATCTGAACATTCAGACACAGGAGCAGAATTGGGCGCTACTATTATCCATGCACATGGAACTCTTGGTGTGTAACAAGTTTAAGGAGGCTTTTTATAAATTCATCCATAGGGTTTACAACCCACCTGCCATAGTCCATAAATATCACCCTGAAGTATCCCCCCATGTGGAAGATGTGGGCTTGAGGAGGGAAACTATCTTCACTGTTTTTGAAAGTGTCTTGTTCTCCAGAGGTTTTAGGGTGTGGTGGTTCAAGAAGTGTGATGTATATGGGACAAGGCGCTGCAACCGGACCTGAGGTTGTGCCTGTTTTGGATAGAGATAGATGAGGAGGGGGAATGGGAGAGCCTCCCAAGGTGGGTTCTGGTCCTTTTTATCCTGGCCAGGCATTGTATCCAAAATACTTGGATGTCCTGTGAAACGCCACAGTAGAGTGTTGGCGAACCCTGGCATTGTAGATACTGACATTGGAGAGGCTGGCCCTTCTAGTAAAAGACAAAGTAAAGGGCTTCACTAGATAATGGGTGCCCTTTTTGGTAGACCTCACTCAATGTAAAAATATGCTTCTCTGGGAAGGGATGGACAACTAAGGGGAAATCAAATCAGCGTGATGATCCTGAACACTTTATGTACTGTATAAGAAATTGACTAACCATGGAGAATTGTGTCTAATGTATTGAATGTCTGCTGTCTTTGTACGTGGATGTGAACTACAGTGTATTTGTTTACAATAAACTTTTTTTTATGCAGAACTTAACATTTTGCAGTGTACACCTCATCTGTACCTCACAAACTTAACCGTCTGCTGTACTGTATGCATCTCAACCACATCTTAACTTCTGGCTTGTATTATTAATCTTTTTGATCCTGGGGGCTCACAATTGGCAGTTTTGATTTCTTAACTCCCTTGCAGTACTTTCTCATTACTGGCAATACAAGTATTTATTGATTAATTCAGTTTTTATTGATGGGCAAAAAAGGGCTAGACAATATTGCCTGTTTCAGCCTCATGGGGCTTTTCAACATACACCTGAAAAACACACCAGAAAAAGCAGACAGAACCTCTGTTTAATGTTTTATTTGAAGAATGGCACACCTCGACAGTACAGCATCACTTTGGTACTGCACTTGGATGCCAGTGATTATGCTGTGAGCCCAATCCCAGTGTGGGACCAGAACCCATGATCTTCTGGCACAGAATTGGATGTCCTACCAATTAAACTATGCTGAGGCAGCAGTTGGAGCTCTATGCTTATCTGGCCATTGCTTGCAAAATAACCAATCTTTTATTCAGAGTAAGATAATTATTTGTTCACATTAACAGTCTGTTCACTTTGCAGAAGTGGCAGGACCTTACCAGGCTATGCAAGTTTTTTATGTGTGTTTCTACTGAATATTTAATGGGGGTGGTGTGGATATAGGAGCTTTTACCTCTATCATACTTTTTCTGTATATTTTGTAAGGTTCACTACTGTATTACCAGTGAAAATGTATTGAAATAAGTATCTTTTGAATGCTCCTCCAGCAGACACAGCTCCATTTATCAATTTATTAGACAGCTGGCAAGGTGGGGTCCCTTAAAGCCTGTGAGCCATTGTCTGCGGGTCCTTCTCCTGACAGATGGCAGAAGGTGATCAGGATGGGTATATCAGGAGGAGGTGAGAAAGGGGAGGATCAGCAGAGTTAGGTGGCAGCCTGGGGGTGAGGGAAGCATACCTTTCAATGGTCCCTGATTTTGCCTCAAAATATTTCTCTATCCCTCCCAAAATGTGGGTTTGTGTGACTGAACAGTGGGAATTTTAAGCATAAAATAATGCTAGACATCATAGTTATAGACTTGGTCTTGTTCAGAAAAGGCATTTTACACTAAATCTCTTATTCCCACACCTTCCTGAGTGGATATCATCAGTGTTGAAGCTGTGTCCATGATTTTTGTTATTTGTCCCTGGTTTTTTTAAGCCTTGTCCTTGATTTGTGAGGCAGGGGGTCGAGAGGTATAGAGGGAAGATGGAAGGGGGAGTGAGGGCCAAGACATGGAAGCTCAGACACTGTGCAGCAGCAACAGACAGCAGGACTCTCACAGCAGCAGAACCTGGGCAAGAAGGTCTTTATGCTCATAGGTTTGGAGATAAGGGTGCAGTGGGTCCAACTGGTTTCTAAAAGAAAAGAAACAGATACTTAGAAGGAGCAGAACCAAGCATTAGGGAGCTTGTGCACTGGGAGAAGGGGCACAGAGGTCACTTCACAGCTTCAGAAGGTTAAGGGACACTCAGTAAACTGAATTTAAAATTGGGCTCCAAGCCACAGTTATACAACAAAAGAAGTTTCTGTTTTTTTTAAGTCAAATAATAATAAGCATACATGACGTTGATGGGTTTGCTTGGTAGCTAGTCTGGGAATCTCTTGAACACAGGTGTGAGAAGGTGAAGGATTGAGCCTACTGATCAGTACACCTTGTGGCTGTTGAGAGGGTGCCAGGGAACCAGTGATAGAGAGCATGAGAAGGCAGTTTCAATGGGGGATGGAGGGAGGTGCGTGGAGAGCTTGAGGATGGTGTATGGCACCGGCGAAATAAAAACAAAAGAAGGGGGAGAAGGGAGACCAAGGGGCAGTAATCTGGAGGTGGTTGTTTGTTTATTTATTTATACTGATAGGACCATGGGCCAAAAGTGATCCATTTTCATGGGCAATCAGTGTACAAATAACAATTAGGTACAATATAAAATACATACATCTTAAAAAAAAATACAAATAACAAAAATGAATTATACACATACCAATACATATAAATATATCTTAACACCATCATTCAAAACATTTACACTTGCATTCAGCAAAAGATACTTGGTTCTGCATTGGGACAGTGAAAGGCTGAGCCAGCACATGAGGCAAGGTGGTAAGCTAATCACGTGGTGCAAGGGAGCCCATGGGAGAGGCTTGGTCTTAATGCCAGCAGGCTAAGCTCTAAGGAGCAGGAAAGTTGTCAGCATAGAATTGTATTGGAGTAAGAGTCAGGTAGCTATGTTAGCTCAAGTGAGAGGAGCGCAGGAAATTTGCAATAGAAGAAATAAACTGGGGCAGAATAGGCTGAATACATAAGGTATGCTGGCACAGTCTACTGAAGTTATGCCTCAGTCATAATAATTGAATGCTTTTTGATGTAACGGCACAGATTTTGAGTCTGGGTTTCAGCTTGCATTGAGGTTAAATAGTTGGAGAGTGTGGCCACATGACATCCCTCATGTGGAGACAACCAAAGTGTCCATTTATTTCTATTTATTTATTTATTTAGTTTTTGTTAACCGGGTAAGTGCACTAGACAAATCCTGCCTATTTTCAGGCACGAACCAGGGGAGGAGGATACAGATGAATGCCATCTGACCTTGAACCAGATTAAGCTGTTGGTGGTATTTTTAGTGAATGAGGGAAATTTGGCCAGGACACCGGGGAAATTCCCCTACTCTTGGCCAGTAGGGGGACAGGCTGTCTGCATGATGGCCACTCGGAGCAAGACAATGGAGGGAGAGGACGTCTACACAGTGGGAGCGCTTGCCTAATCTCCCACTGTTGTAAAGCCAGAGGCCAAAATGCTATGTAATGCTGAAATTGATTCAGACAAGGAATTTCACGAAGCTCCTATCTCTACGGAAGACACGGAGAAAGTAATCGAGAGAACCTCTCTGAGGGAAAGTTGCAGTCAGTGCAAACCTTGGAGCATCAACTAAGCAGCAGGAGATTGGTAAATTGCAAGTCACTGTGCTAGCAGAGAATCTGCAGAATGAGGAAGCGCTCCCTGTCATCAGTAGCGCTAATCCTGTCAGCTTGGCAGCTGAGGAGAAGACAACAGCAGGCCCTGCAGGGCGCAGTGAGTCAGCACACTATTCTGACAAAATGTTTTCCTCTGAGATTAACTTTGTTGAGCATCAGGCTGGCAGTGATATCATTAGAGTTAACGAGTGACTGAGCCATTGCACAGCAATACGAACATTTGTTCTGCAAGTGTTGATGTTCCATATCAGCAAGAGGTTCCTTCTTCTAAAATTACTGACTTTATACCAAAATCAGACATTCCGCTTACTAAGTCAGCAGGTTTTGTGTTTAAAACACCAGTGAGTAGCCAACCTGCTTGTTCTCCTGTAATTGTTTACCAAACACAAACATCATCTCAAGCAGGGGTTACGGAGTTTGTTTTTCCCATGGCTCATGCTAAACAGCAACAAACCAAGAACTCTGTTTCTTCAGATAAATCCAAACCCTTGCAATCGAGGGGGTCAGAGAATACTGCTCCTAAACACATGGAAGGACCCTGGTCTCCAGGGATGGCCCTGGTAGGGGCTGAATGGAAACAAGCACCCTCAGGCATTTGGTTGCCTGACCCTGTGTGGGATATTGACTTGAGCCTTACACAAAATTCCCCTGTTTGGAAACCGGGTGTTAGTGTTATGTTAGGAGCAGGTGCTTCTTCCAAGGGGACTTAGACTAATGACTCTAACCCTGAACCTTCTTCTTTACCCTCAGAAATTCAAGAATTACAAGGTACTGCGCTTACAGGAGATTCTGACCCCCTACCCTCTGACTGCTTTACCACAGCCTAAAACCGCTAAACCACAGGAACAGAAGCCTTTGGTGTTTTCTAATGCAAAACAAGAAGCTGCCCCACAAGGAAATGCTGTACACATACGCTATAAAGGGTGTTTAGAAGATAGGCCTGACAGGCACTATGTTGGCAAAACTCTACTAAAAGACTCTCTACATTTCTCACCAAAAGAAGTCTTTGCTTTTATCAATATATCTGGTGAAGATAATTTTGATGTCAGTTTTAGGACATCGTAGGCTTAGGATCTTTTCTGGGAAAGATATGGCTAGGTAAAGTTCTCTCCCATATGGACCCCCTTCCTGGTCATTCCTCTTACAAAACCTTTAATAAAGTTTGTAACTATAATGTTTCAGAATGAGGGGGTCCATGTGGAAGATATAACTTTCTGGTTGTGACAGAAATGTGAAGTTTTGAGCTCTCCAGAACCTATACTAGATTCTGAGCAATTTTGTACTGGAGGGTGGAAATATAAAATTAAACTGAGGCAATCAGATGCAGGAATTGAGCACATACCTAATTCTTTTTTGTTAGGTAAGGATAGAGGGGTCTGCTTTTATGGGGGGCAACCTAGAGCTTGCTATAAGTGTGGCTCTAGGACTCACCTCTCAAGGGTTTGTGACCAACCTCAGTGCGACAACTGTGGGGAAATTGGCCATATTACCATGCAGTGTGCTAATCACACCAGATATGATCTATGCGAAGAATATGGTCATGCCTTCAGGGATTGTCCTTGGGCTGCAAAGAATGAGGCTTCCTGCATCAGTCCTGACCTTCTGATACAATAAGCTCAAGATGCAGCAGGCTTTCCATCTGTACACCCTTCCCCCCTCGCCCCCCCTCCTTCTCCCCCTATTGAAGTAGGACAACTTGTTTTTCAAGTAGTTTCCCCTCCTTGGCCTCCTTCCCCTGGTTCTTTGGTGGAACCTTCAGTTTCAGTATCTAATCCTCCAGAGGAAGTTAAATCCATTACAGCTACTACTAATGTTCTGGATTTGGCCCCTGTTTTTTATACAGATCCGGAGGTCCCTGGGAGTGAGTTAAACATCTCCAACACTGCATCCCCATTACCTCAGCGTAGGTCATCTAGACACATTCAGGTGAAGTCCCCCCCATCCCGGTAGAATCCAGCAACTCCTATGCAGCTTTGTTTACCTCATGGGGAAAGACAGAAATGGATCTTGGGGATTCAGATTCTCAGAGATCTTCACCATCTACTGTCTCATAGTCTGTGGATAATGATAAAGTGAAGAAAAATAAAAAATGGAAAAAATAAGGGAATAGTGCACCATATGGACTTCTAAATATTGTTTTCTTGGGGATCTTTAAACACACATAGTTTACTGAATACTAGTAAAAGACAAGCACTTTTCCAATATATTCATGGTAATAAAATTTCATTAAGTTTTCTACAGCAAACCTGGATGTTCTCTATAGAACAACTATCTATGTTTAAGAAAGATTGGCCCTGGGGACCTTCTTATTGGTCTTTCAGAACAGATTATGCTGATGGCATAGACATTTTATTTAACTCATCTAATTTTTCACTTTGTAATTTAATTGATCTTATTCCAGGCAGGGTTCTGATTTTAGATGGGAAATGGCATGATACTGGTTATAGGTTTATTAACATTTATAACCCACAGTCTAAAGCTGACAGGGTGACTTTTACGAAGGCAGTACAACCTTATTTGGTCACTTCGCTCACAGTATTTTGGGGAAGGGACTTAAACTGCAGTCTCACTAATAAACCACAACAAGGGAAAAAAATTATTGTGATTCTCATGCCTTAGAATCTATCAGCAAAACAGCTGGTTTGGTTAATTGCATCTCTCATCTTTCTCAGGGTCCCAGATTTTCCTTTAAAAAAGGTAAACTGCATTCCTTAATAGACCACGTTTGTTTCACAGTTGGTACAGGTTTCTTCCTTTCACATGAGGCCTATAGAATTCTCCGATCATTTATTACTACTCTGTTCTTTCAACCAGTAAGGCCAACCTGTAGTAGACAGGTGAAGTGGAAATTGAACACTTCTACTTTGAATTCTGCCATGTTATAGCCAGTATTAAGTTCATATTACGTGCTTAGTTGTCAGTGTTTTATTTATATACAGATATAGGAGCATGGTGTGAGGAGACTAAAATATATCTTCGCAAATGCTTTAAAAAATATGGAGTAGTAACAAAAGATGGTAATTTTTTAAAATATTTATCTTTAAGACAGCAATTACAAAGACTTATTTCAATTTTATATGCTTCTAAATATGATTATTCTGAACAAATCAGTGTTCTTAAGGCTAACATGAAATCTTATC
Source organism: Neoceratodus forsteri (assembly GCA_016271365.2). Lineage (NCBI taxonomy): Eukaryota > Metazoa > Chordata > Ceratodontiformes > Ceratodontidae > Neoceratodus > Neoceratodus forsteri. Next base: position 297,871,023 of record CM057452.1, on the reverse strand, counting down.
AATATGATAGGGTGAAAACGCTGCAGGCAATCTTCTGTAATGGTACAAAAGCATCCCCCATAGGAGATCCATTTGAGGCTTGTAAAACCTTAAAGGAATCCTCAGATATTGATTTTTTTTGCTATACTCTGATGGATCTAGAGCAGAGACATCAGATCAAATAAGGGACATAATCAGACAGCACTATCAGTCCCTAAAATCCAGCTCACCCATGTTAGAGGAACCAATACATTCCTATTTAAACTCGATAGACTTACCCTCAGCACCTAAGGAGGCCTTGTAGCTTTTAGGGTCCATTTCTAGTGCAGAAATAGAGGAGGCTATTCAAAGACTTAAACCTAATATTTCACCAGGGATAGATGGTCTCCCTAATCAGCTGTATAAAACCTTTCAGACAGAACTTAGTGAATGCCTAAAAATGTTATTTCAATACTTCTTGGCCACTAATTTAATGTTTCCCGCTTTTACGGAAGGACTATTGATACATCTGTTTAAATCAGGTGACAGGAGTAACATTAAGAATTGATGACCCATAACTCTTCTAAACACTGACTACAAAATCTTTTCTAATATCTTAAATAACAGGCTAAAATGGTATGCCAAGCTGATTGTTTCTCCATATCCATTTTGTGGCATACCTGATAGGAGAATACAATCAGCTATGAAGATTACAAGAGACATTATCGAATACTTATCTTTGGTGGGTAAATCTGGGTGTATTATTATGGCAGACTTCGAGAAAACCTTTGATAGAGTGCATTTGCCTTATCTCTTTTTAGTTTTAGAAAGTTATGGGATTTCTATGCAGTTCAATAATCTTATTAAGTTACTTTACAAATCTAATGCAGTTTCCCCTTTTTTGAAAGCCCATACTGCTAGGAGTTTTCTGTTAAAAACTGGGGTTCGTCAAGGCTGCCCCTTGAGTCCCCTCTTATACATGTTTTCATTAGATCCCCTTTTGCAGTGCTTAGTACGTTCTCCATGGTGGATGAGTATTGGGGGGAAGAGCTTCACTGTCAGATACTTTTACTTGCCTATGCTGATGATCTGAATTTATTTTTTTCTGATCAAGTACAAATTCATAAGTTTTTAGAGGCTTTTACATTCTTTTCTGAAGTTTCCAATGCCAAATTGAATCTGCAGAAAACTAAAGGGTTATTTATTGGGGCTGCTGGCCCAGCAGAGGTATTGCAAGATAATATTTACATATCACAAAACCCTTTGAAATATTAGGAATTATTTGGGGGCCTCAAAACCTGCCAATAGAGAACTGGGACTTAGTATTAGAGAAAGTGGAAAAGAAAGTGAATAGGTGGCAGCATTGGAAATTCTCAAAACTCAAACGCATTCACATTATAAAACAAATCATTATACCTTGTTTTCAATACATTGCGATGATTTTCCCTTTACCACCTCAGCACGAAACTAAAATGTATAGCATTTTTTTCCAGATGTTATGGGGGAATTGATTAAACCCAGTTAAAAGGCACCACACCTATTTGGATACAAAATCTGGAGGACTTGAGATGATAGATCCAATAGTATTTCTGCATACCTTTTTTATCATGAACACCATCAAATATGTTTTAGGTCAAGTAGAGAACCTTGAAAAAATGTGGGTTAAAGGGGCCTTAAGCAGATACCTTGCAGTTTGACACAATATAGCTCCGAAAATGAATCCCCATATACACATTCCCTTATATTTTAAATATGCAGTACGGAAATTGTACAGATGGCAAATTACTAAAGAGATGGTTTTGAATAACACTACTAAGACCATGTATAAGTTGATTATGGGGAATATTTACACACAAGTTCCTTGCTTTAAGAATTGCCCATCAGCCCTAAACCCCTTGGTTTTAGCACAGCTGAACAATAAAAGATTGCCTCCTTGCCAATGGGAAACTCAATGGCTTATAATGCATGGACGTCTTAATGTTCAGGGGAATGCGAAATATAAAGCTAAGGAAGAAAGAAATTGTCCTTATTTAGATAGCATACATTCCAAAGAAACTATGGAGCATTTTATTATACACTGTTCCTATGCAAAAGGCTTATGGGCATACTTGGCAAAACTATGGAACTTTAAATGGTTTTCTGCTATTTCATATGAAATTCTTGTGTTAGGGGTTTACCTTTCTATCTTTTCCTAATATCATATTGGTACCTTACATTTATTATTTGGTTGTGTGAGATATTATTTATGGCAGGCAAGATGCCAATGGGTACTTTATCAACATAAAATGTCTTATGAATGTTATAGCATTTTAGTAACTAATGAACTTTCAAATATCTATACGCAGGAAGCACAAATATTTAGCTTAAATAAAATCAAGAAATAGTGGAGGGGTTTTACACGTCCTATAAAATATAAGTGAATTTTGTTATAAGGGTAAAAGAGAGAATGTGTGTTTTCTTCTTTATTAAGATGATGTAACGTAACTTGTATATACTATTTTACTGTGTTGTATGCTATGGCCCAGATATTCAAACTGCACCAGTTTGCGGCGCAAGACTGTGCGCCGCTCAAAATAGTTGTGCAGGGGTGTGGCCAGGGTGATATTCAACGGAGTTACACTATGGTGCAACTGCTTTGAATGTCGCCCCCTGGCCACCCCCACTGTGCATGGCACACTGGAACTGCACCAGCGCAACTGGTCAGATTGGAGCATTGAGATGCGGTGGCGCAAGTTCCATTGCGCCATGCACAGCACCTGCGATATTCAAAGGGTGACATGCAAATGGGGCCATAATTTATGCAAGGCACACGGGGGGCCATTTGCATCTGATTACAGCCCCATTTGCATGCCATTATCATGCAGGTGTGCCGATCCCCGTTGACTTGCGCCTGGCGCCCTGCCAGGCAGCAGCCTTTGGGAACCGACACCCCCTGCAGCCCGATTGCGGGACGTCCCGTAAGGGACAATGAATGTCTCCTATCCCTGGTGGTCCAGTGGACCGCGAGTAGCCTGATCATGGGCGGGTATTCCTCACCCCAGTCCAATATCCCTGGTGGTCCAGTGTACCCACGAGTAGCCTGATCGCGGGTTGCATTCCTCACCCCCAAGTCTGAAATCCCTGGTGATCTGATGGACCCCCACCCGCCCACTGATCCCTCCACACCCCTCTCCCCCGTCCAGCGGTGGGCGGCAGCACCCACCGCCTGCCGCCCCGCCGCCCACCAACTGACAGCTGAAGTATGCTGCCGCCCGGTGGTTCAGGCATGAGCCAATGGGCGTGCAGCTCGCTGCCTAGTCAGTCCAGATATGGCAATGAATTCATTCACATATCTGGACTAGAAAAACATAGTATGGGCTGCATGCCCATTGGCTCATGCTCTGAACCAATGGGCATGCAGCCATACCGAGCTGTCAGTCGGCTGGTGGGGTGCTGCCACCCGCTGGCTGATGGGGAGGATCGGGGTGGTGGGGCTGGTGGTGGGTGGGGTCCACTAGATCACCAGGGATGTCAGACTTGGGGTGAGGAATGTCACCAAGGACATACTCGTGGTCCACTGGACCACCAGGGATATTGACTTGGGGTTACATTTATGCCCACGATCGGGCTACTCGGGGTTACAGTTATGCCCGCGATCGGGCTAATCAGGGGATATGTTATGCCCGTGATTGGGGCATGGGGGGGCGCTGCCAGGTGTGGCAGGAACAGCCAATGGCCACCCACAGGTGGCAGCTGCTGTGTTGTGCCCTGCAATGTGGCAGCTCACCTGTGGGTGGCCCTCGACTTGTTACTTTTTTTTAGGCTTAACTTTGTGCAGGTGCAGGTAGGGGTTGCGCCTGCATAACTCTGCATGGCCCAGGCTGAATATCGGGCTGGTCGGTTTATGCATGGGCCGCCCCCCACCTGTGCCTGCATACGTACTGATGCACCCGGTGCATCGGGTTCAGTGCGGCGCACTTTTCCCCTTTAAATATCACACCGGGCGCATCAGTGGGTTGTGCATGGTGCAACTCATGCGCAACCCTTTTGAATATCTGGGCCTATGTTTATTATTTCAATAAAATTCCCCTACTGTTGGCCAGTAGGGGGAATGGGTGATTGAGAGCTTGGTCACTTTCATTCAGTCCTTGGAGAGGATGGATGTCTCAAGGGAAGGAGAGCGGCTGTTGAGCTCTGCCTTGGATTCTGAGGAGATGATTGCTATGGATAAACCAGTATTTGGAGATAAAGCACTAGAAGATGGAGAAATTTTCATTTCTGCAGAGGATTTAACTCAACCAGAGTTACAGTAGGTGAGGATTATGGAAATAAATGCAGTTTCTGCAACAGAGAACCTTCAAGAACAGCTTCAGCTCGCTGTTCTGGCGCAAGAACAAGACCGCCTTAAAAAACAGCTGTCTTTGCTACATTCTCCAGCTAAGCCTGTCAGTGTTCAGGAACAGGCTGCCATATGTCAAGACCTTGAGAATACTGAGGAAACCCCAGATACAGACTGGTCTGGTGAGTTATTGCAAGTCTACATAGAAACATAGAAACATAGAAGTTGACGGCAGATAAGGACCGTAAGGCCCATCCAGTCTGCCCATTTCTTTTTCTACCTTATAAATGTGCCATCGGCCTTTGCTCTGTCAGTGACCTATCTATTCATAGTCATTTGTATTGCTCCCTTATGCCTATCCCATGCCTGTTTGAAGCCCTGCACTGTATTCATAGCCACCACTTCTTGTGGTAAGCCATTCCATGCATCCACCACCCTTTCTGTGAAAAAGAATTTCTCACATTCCCCTTAATCGGCCTCCCTCTAATCTCATGCTGTGTCCTCTTGTCCTGCTATTTTCTTATATTTAAACATGTTAGACTCTTTCACCTTGTTTATGCCCTTAAGGTGTTTGAATGCCTCGATCATATCACCTCTCTCCTCCTTTGCTCAAGGGTATACATATTGAGCTCCGTTAATCTGTCCTCATATGTCTTCTGATGCAGTCCCTGCACCATTTTGGTTGCCCTTCTCTGGACTGCCTCAATTTGGTTAATGTCCTTGTGAAGGTGTGGCCTCCAATACTGCACGTACTCCAGATGGGGCCTAACCAAGTCTTGTACAGAGGATTATTACCTCCCTCTTACGACTTGTGATACCCTACTAATACACCCCTAACACCCCTAGCCTTACTACTGCTTTAGAGGTCTGCTTGGATGATTTTAGGTCATCAGTGATGATGATGCCCAAGTCTCTTTCTTCCTTTGTGACGTGTAGCAACCCCTCCCAGCCTATAAGTGGCTTCAGGGTTTCTCTTCCTATGTGCATGATTTTGCACTTCTTTGCATTAAATCCCAGTTGCCACTCTTCTGACCATTCTGCTAGTTTATCCAGATCTCTTCTCATTCTGCCCACCCCATCTGGCTCATCTACTCTGTTGCAGATCTTGGTGTCATCTGCAAACAGACAAGCCTTACCCTCTAGTCCATCTGCAAGGTCACTAATGAAGATGTTGAATAGGACCAGCCCCAGGACTGATCCTAGAGGTACCCCACTTGTGACTTGCATCTCTTCTGACTGTATACCATTTACCACCATCTCTGTTTTCTGCCAGTCAACCAGTTTGCCACCAGTTGACCAACTTCTGACCACCCGAGCCTACCCAGCTTATTTATCAATCTTCTATGTGGAACAGTGTCAAAAGCTTTGCTGAAGTCAAGGTAGGCGACATCAACTGCCCCCTTGGTCCACCACTCTGGTTACCCAGTCAAAGAAATCTATGAGATTAGTTTGACAGGACCTTCCTTTTGTAAACCCATGCTGTCTTGGATACTGTGCCCTTATGGATTCCAGGTGTTGCACTATCCTTTCCTTAAGGAGTGCCTCCATAATCTTGCCCACTACTGAGGTAAGACTGACCGGTCTGTAGTTCCCCGCCTCCTCCCTGCTACCACTCTTGTGTAGCGGGATCACATAAACCCTTCTCCAGTCTTCTGGGACCTCTCCTGTGCTCAGAGACTCACTAAACAATTCTGCTAATGGCTCTGCTAGTTCCTCCTTTAGCTCCTTAAGTACCCTGGGATGTATGCCATCAGGTCCCATTGCCTTATCCACTCTGAGCTTAGCAAGCTCTTGTAGGACCCTTTCTTTTGTGAAGGAGTAGTGCTCACCTCCCTTCCCCTGTGTCCATGATGCTGAGCTGTGGGCCCTGCCCTACCTTCTCTTCAGTAAATACTGAGCAAAAGTATCTATTTAGGATAGATGCCTTTACAGGGTCCTCCTCCTCACATGCTTCCTTTTCTCCATTAAGCTTAGCAATACCCCTCTGGACTTTCTCCTTTCACTAATGTATCTATAGAAAGTCTTGTCACCTTCTTTTACTGTTCGTACTAGTGTTTCCTCAGTTTGGGACTTTGCCTGCCTTACGCCTTACCTGCTTCCCTTAGGGCAGTTTGGTATGCCTCCTATCTTCATCCTGCTGTGTTCCCTTATATTTCCTGAAGGCCAGCCTTTTGGCTCTGACCTTTTCTGCTACTGTATTTGAGAACCAAAGTGGTTTCCTTCTTCTTTGCACTTCCTTTTCTGTCTAACACAATGGGATGTTGCTTCAAGTATTGCATCATAATACGCCCACTTTGCCTGTACCCCCTCACCTGTGTTTCTTTTGCCAGGGCTAGCTTAACTCTGTTGGCCATCTTATCAAAGTCAGCTCCTCTGAAGTCCCATATTTTTGCCTTGGAATAGGATGATTTAGATGTAGTAGCCAAATTGAACCATACCATGTGATGGTCACTGGCCCCAGGTGACCTTCTACCTGGAGATCTGAGATCCTTCTTTGTTAGTCAGTACTAGATCTAGGATAGCCCTGTCTCTTGTGGGTTGCTGTACCAGTTGTTTGAGGCCCTCCTGCAGGAATCCACTATGAGTCTAGTTCTGGCAGATGTTCCTGCTGGTATTGACCAATCTGTATCTGGCATGTTGAAGTCTCCCATTATCAAAACCTCCCCTTTAGCTGTCATGTTTTGTATATCTTCTAACAGTAATGTGTCTATGTTCTCCCTCTGGTCTGGGGGCCTGTAGACAACCCCAGTTCTTATGGCTGTCCCATTTCCTGTTTCCAGGGTGTCCCACAGTTCTTCTGGCTCCTTATGTGTATTCTGAATTTCTGTAGCTTTGATATTTTCATTAACATACAGGGCCACTCCTCCCCCCTTTTTGCACCTCGGTCTCTTCTGAACAATACATAGCCAGGTACTGAAGTCTCCCAAGTGTGGTTACTGGTAAACCACGTCTCACTAATTGCTACTATGTCCAGTTTAGCCTCTGACATTGTACTTGCAGGTCTGGGATCTTATTTCCCAGGCTGTGAGCATTGTGTACATGATTTTCCATTGGCCAGATTTTGGAGTGTTAGTTGTTGGGTGAAGTTTGGCATTTGCCCTGTGCATCGTATGGGGAGACAAACCTTTTTCTTACCTGGTGATGCAAATGAACGGCAAACACGCTGAATTCCTGTTTGACCACTAGCTGAGGGGAGGGTGTTCTTCCCATTCGACGTATGAGGTGCTTCACCCTCTCCCATTGCTAGTTTAAATATTCTGCAAAGACGTCAAACTTCTGCCCCAATGCACTGACTCCTCTTTAGTCAGATGCAGTCCATCAAATTTAAGAACTTTCGCTCCCAGAACTGTTGCCAGTTCCCTACAAATCTGTGTCCTTTTCCTGGCACCAGTCCTTGAGCCACGTGTTTAGCTCCCCTATCTCCCTTCTCTGACCTTCTGTCCATCTGCCCTCTCCCAGACTGGCAGAATCTCAGAGAAGGAGATGCGATGAAATAGATGATAGTTTGTCACCCAGCCTAGTCAGGTGTTCCTTGGTCTCCACAACTGACCCGGCTGGTGAGATCGTAGTCCCTATGTGTACTAGGACATCAATGTTTTCTCCTGCTTTGTGAACAGTTTTAGCAATGCGGTCAGTGTCTCTCCATGCTGATGTACCTGGGAGACATCTGACCATCACCCTGGCTGGAGATGGGTATCAGCTCCCGAATCATGGAGTCTCCTATGATCAGAAGTTTTTGGATTTCCTTTGTGCTTGTTTAGTTTTGGTTCCTGATTTGGGTGAGTTTTGTTGTGCTAGCTCCTGTGCCGCAGTGTCCTGCTCTGCAGTGTCTTCTGCCTCTTTATTTGATTTCAGAGATAGAGGCAGATACCTGTTTGTAGTGTTTATATGGTTTTTGGGGGCAATGTGATGGAGAGCAGAGAGTGATGGGGCACCTGATTTGCTCCTCCTAACCACCTGCCAACCTCCTGGACCAACTACCCTCTGCAGTCGAGGTTTTTCTGTTGGAAAGTCTCTGCACATTCACTTGATAAAACATTAAATAAAGATTCCCCATTGGCTGGCAGTAAAGAATCCAGTGAGATTCAGTGGCTAGAGCCATTATGAGAATCGGGAGAACTTGTGTCTAAATTAAGCTTGCCATCTGTTGCTATAGCACAGTCTAAAGACCTGTATGAGCCAAACTCGGTCTGCGGTGGCTCAGTTTCTGATTTGCACAACATTACTCTTTCGAAAGCTATGGGGTTTGTTTTTTGGAACCCGCTGATGAAATCCCTGAACAGAATCTCTGACCCTGAGACTCCCTGTGTGTTTCAGACTGCTCCTTTGAATCAAGATGGGGCTTCAGAATTTTCATTCACTAAATGGAACCAGTTGCTGCATGATAAAACTGGGGATGAAGGTAAAGACGAAAGGGCTGCTGCAATTTTTTATAAAAGGAACTTGGGGACATTAGAGATGGTTAAAAGCACTACTACTCATGGTTCTTCAGAGGTTAGCTCAGTACCTTCACTACCTATTCCACACTCACAACCTCTTACAGCAGAAACACTTGAATGCCCCAGGCCTTTAATAAAGGACTTAGTTTCCCACACCTGATTGGTATCCAAAGTTAAACTTTTCACAGAATGAACCTGCTTGGAAACCAAAGCTACCGGTTATACCTATAACATCTGAAGACACTACTGGGGTTTGAGGAGCAGTTGGGCCCTCTGTTGCAGCCTCACAGCCACTACTCCCTTATCCACTGACATTACTGATTCTTCTTTGATTAAAGAAACTGAGCATTCTACTAATGGGTCACAGGAAAAGCCTGTCTTAGAGAAACCTTTGTTATCAGATCTATTTTCAAAAATTAAAAAAGAAGCTGCACCACCTAGGAATGCTGTTAGACTTCATTAAAAGGGAGGATTGAAGGTTAGGCCTGATAGGCATTATGTGGGCAAATGTCTGCTAAAAGATTCCTTGCATTTCTCTCCTAGAGAGGTCTTTGCATTTATCAACATCTCAGGTGAAGACAACTTTGATGTCAGCTTTCGTTCAGCTTATGCTCTGGATTTATTTTGGAAGCGGTACAACCAGGTAAAGTTCTCATCCATATGGACCCCCTTTTTAGTCATACCATTGACTAAACCTTTAATCAAATATGTTACAATTATGTTTCGCAATGAGGGGGTTCATGTGGATGATATTATTTACTGCTTGTCCTAAAAGTGTGAGGTAATGAGTTCTTCTGAGGCTATTCCGGATTCAGAGCAATTTTGGACTGGAGGTTGGTGGTTTAAAGTAAAGCTTAGACAAACTGACACTGGCATTGATCGTATTCCCAATTCCTTTTTGCTGGGGAGGGACAGGGGGGTTTGTTTTTATGCTGGGCAGCCCAGGGCCTGTTACAAATGTGGTTCCCATACACATTTGTCTAGTTCTTGTGATAAGCCTAGATGCGACAATTGTGGGGAAATAGGTCATATTGCCTTTCAATGTGCTAATCTCACGAAGTGTGATCTATGTGAAGATACTGGTCTTGTGTTTTCAGAGTGTATATGGGCAGCAAAAAATAAAGCATCTAGTGGTAGCCCTGATCTATTGATTCAGAAAGCCCAAGACTTGGCTGCTGGTCCAATCTAGACAGAGTCTGCTCCTTTAACTGAAGTAATTATCCCTCCCTTATCCTCACCTCAGGGATTGGGACAGTCTGATGGAAAACCTTTCTCTTCCCCTCCTAGGGTTCCCCCCTTCTTTCTCCTGTATGTTACAGCACACAACAGGAGATGCCACTCCCAGATCCTCCAGTTAATCCTTCGGTGACTCAATTCCAAAGGTCCTCAAGGAACCTCAAACCTCCTCCTGCCCCCCCAGTAGATATTGAATCTAGCAATCCTTTTGCAGTCTTGTCCACACAGTGGGGTGATACAGAAATGGACTGAGGGGAACCAGATTCCCAACCTGTACAGGATAGTCCTCCATCCCCTTATCATACACAAGAAGGGTATAAAGGGAAAAAGAAAAAGGGAAGGAAAAAAGATGGTTAAACTGTACTCTATAAACTGACATTCTTTAAAGTAGGGTCATTGAACGTTCATAGCTTATTGAATTCAAGATGACGGCAGGTAGTTTATGGCTATATTCATGGCAGTTCTATGGATGTATTCTTGCTCCAAGAAATGAGGATGTTTACAATCGATCAAGCCAGGTTTTTTCAAAAGGAATGGTGCTGGGACCCTTCCTATTGGTCCTTTGGACAGCAGACAGCTGATGGAATTGGATTTATTTTCAATTCGTATAATTTTTCTTTAATCAAAATCATTGATTTAATTCCAGGGAGACTAATGATTCTTGACGGGGTATGGAATTCTATGACATGTAGATTTATTAATGTATACTGTTCTCAGGTAAAAGCAGAACGGGTAGCACTTTTTATTATGCTTTGGCTTTTTTAATAACCTCCTTTAAAATCTTTTTATGTGGAGATTTTAACTGTGAGCTGAAGAATATAAAAAGTGGAGTCACAAGCAGTGGGAAAAAAAATTATTATGATTCTAATGCTTTGTTTCAATTAATAAATACATCAGGACTGATAGATAGTAAATGTTACCAACATAGTGGTCCTAAATTTACTTATAAAAGGAATACCTACACATCTACAATAGATTACATTTTTCTCTCACACAATCTACCTTCCCGATGGCCTTTTCAGATCATTTACTTCTTCAGTGTGTCTTTTCTTCTGGTTCAGCACCATCACCTCAGAAGTCAAGATGGAAACTAAGTTCACCCATGTTAAAGTGTTCTTTAGTGATAAATAATATCAGGTCATTGCTCACTGCATGTCCCTCAGTCTCAATTCTATATGATGATTTGGGAGAATGGTGGAGGGAGTCTAAGGAGGATTTAAAAGTATTGTTAATAAATCAAGGGAGGTCAGGTGAAAATATGAAATTTCTGCATTATTTAAAATTGTGTCAAATGGCACCTTTAAAACAACAAATGCAGGAGGTACAGTATGATAGGACAAGTAACATGAAAACACTTTTTCAAGATGGCACAAGGAAACAACCTCATGGTGATCCCTATGAAGCCTTCAAAAGATATAAATCTAAAATAACAATGACCTCTCTTTTAAATCAGGAAGGGCACTCAGTTCAGAATACTGCAAGTATTCATGATGCAATAAAGCATTTTTTACTATCTCATAACCCAGTGGTGCCCCCTAGTGTGAAGGACATTGAACATTTTTTACAAATGATAAACCTTCCAAAATCAGGTTTTAATGTGTCCAGATTAACTCGCCCTATTACGGCAGTAGAAATTGAGGGTGTCATTAAATCCCAAAAGAATGGAACTTCTCCAGGGATTGATGGACTAACATCTAATTTATATAAAACCTTTCCCTCTGAATTTCTGAAATGTTTGGTTCTAGTGTTTAATGTTTTTCTATCTACTTTCAAATTGCCTATTTGGTTTTCAGAGGGTTTGTTAATTTTTCTATTTAAGTCTGGTAATAAAGAAAATTTGGATAATTGGAGACCAATTACGATCTTAAATTCTGATTATAAATTATTGACTGGGATTCTAAATTCAAGACTCAGAACCTTTGCAAGTACAGTAATTTCCCCTTCACAATTTTGTGGGCTTCCAGGTAAAAAAATACAGTATGCTCTTATGATTATTAGAGATTTAATAGAACATTTTTCTTCAAGTGGACATTCAGGGTGTATTGTTTCAATAGATCAAATGAAGGCTTTTGATCGGGTGTATCACCCCTTTTTGTTTTTGACCTTAAAACATTATGAGGTTCTGGCCTCCTTTTTGGATTGGATGAAAACCCTTTATGAAACTGCCATTATTCATCCGGTTATTCACAATGAAATTACAGAAGGTTTTCATATTACCACAGGGGTACGTCAAGGATGTCCATTGAGTCCACTGCTATATTTATTTACAATAGATACATTAATACAATCATTGTCACAGCATCCAAGGTGGAAGAGGGTATTGGGACCACCAATTATGGAAGAACTGCATTTACAGGCATATGCAGATGATATTTGTGGGGTTTTTTTTGGACTGTAATCAAGTTTCAACTTTTTTAGACTTTATGGTCACTTATTCCTTAGCCTCAAATTCCAAAATTAATACAAACAAAAGTCAGGGTCTGTTTATTGGGGTTGGTTATTCCAATGAGATTAATATTCAAGGTCTTCAGATCTCTTCAAACCCGGTAAGATTTTGGGATTGCTCTATGGACCTCAGAATCTTCCGAATTTGAAATGGGATATTGCATTGTCCTCCGTAGATAGCAAAGTGCAAATTTGGAAGCACTGGAAATTGGCAAAATTAAAAAGGGTACTGGTAATTAGACAGTTTTTAATTCCCATTTTACTATATACAGCAATGATATTCCCACTTCCACAAGAGTTTGAAACCAGAATATACATTTTATTTTTTCAGATGGTTTGGGGTAATAGACTTAACCCCATTAAGAGACAATATACATATCTGGCTAAAGGAAAAGGGGGGTCAGGAATGGTGGATCTGGTCACATTTTCATTATTTATATCACAAAATGTTAAGGCTGGATTATTGCCATCTGCATTTAGGTGCAGCTCTTTAATGAAACATGTCCTAGTTCATTATTATTCGGCCTGGTATACAGCTCCTCCTAAACTTTCACAATATTTACGTTTTCCACAATTTTTTAAACCTGTAGCAAAAAAAAACTCTTTAAGTGGGGTCTTTTGAAACAAATTGTAAGAGAGAGCAAGGGGCCTAATTTGTATGATACTGTAATGTTGCTATTATATCCTTCTATGCCTGCTTTTAAAAATTGCCTTTCAACATCGATTCCAGGGGTACTTTATCAATTAAATAATCCCAGATTACCAGGTTTTATGTGGGAATTTTTATGGTTAGCCGTATATGGGAGGATTGGGGTTGGGGTAATGCCAAACATAAGGCTAAAGATGAAATTACATGCCCCTTTAATGGTTGCATTGATCAAGAAGAAATGGTTGAACATTTTTTGTTCCATTGTTCATATGCTAGTTCCCTTTGGAAATTCCTGGCTTTCAAATGGAATATGAGATGGTTGTTGCATCTAAATTGTGATAAATTGGTTTTGGGTCAGTTTCACCAGATTGGATGAAACCATAATGTAGATACTTTACAGATTTTTTGTTGTTGTTTAAAATATTATTTATGGCAGGCTAGATGCCAATGGGTCCTTTATCAAAAAAATTATGTATTATAATACAGTAGGCTTGCTGATTCAAGGGGCTATGGAAAGAGTTTATCTAAAAGATTTAGAAATTAGTACTACAAGAAAGGTGACTATTTGGTGGAAAGGTTTTACAATGTTTATAAAATATAAATAGGTTATGGGAAACCGCATGTGTCCTTAGATATTGATTATTCATAAATGGGAAGGTTTATTGAAATAAGAATGTTTAGAAAAAAAAAGGAAATGGAGGGGTTCTCATTATTTTGTTTAAAAGAGGGTGGAGGGTTATGTATATACCATGGCCCAGATATTCAAAAGGGTTGTGCCATGCACAATAGGGATGCGCCAGCGCAAGTCTGAAAATGCGCCATTTTGCAATATTCAGCGGGAGGCAGATGCACCCCCCAAATCACACTGTGCAAGAGCGCAATGATAGTGAATGCATGCGCAACTGAAAGGGGAGGAACCATGCATACATGGTACAGTGCGATATTCAACAACATGCACCATGCGCCAATAGGGGAGCAAGCAAGTTGTGTGATAGCGAAATGAGCCAAAATAAAAGGAACAAGAGAGAAGGTACAGAAACTGAGGAAGGCACATGTTGCTGAACCATAGGCAGCCATATAGAGCAACTTACACACTCAGGGCAGGACAGAGACAGAGCACCTGGAACCCCAGGAACAGGAAGGTATGGGGAGCCACTGCCACAGTGCAGTGCAAAGGAAGTGTCACACAGCACTGAGGCCACTACAGGAAGGTGTTCGGTGCAGGGAAGTAGCAGCAAGGACAGCACGGGGAACACAGAAACAGCTGCCGGGGGGAACACAAGTCAGGGACATGGCCAGTGCCACCATCCAGATGGAGGAGTAGTGAGGGGAGGTGAGAAGGCAGGCATCAGGGGGGCGCGGCCATGGAAGGGCCCATCGGTGATATGCCCCCAACAGGCAGTACCGAGCCCACACCAGCTTCGAGCTGTACACTGATACCAAGATCATGAGCCAGTACCACCTGAACCAGGAAATTCTGAGGCAGCTCTGTGAGCTGTGCAGTGATGTGATGCAGGCACCCACATGACGGAGCCATGCTCTGTCAGTGGAGACCAAAGTGACAGCTTGCATGTGCCTGCTCACCACGGGTACCTTCCAGAGACCAACAGGTGACATGACAGGCATAACCCAGTCGGCCGCATCATGCCTCTTCACCCAATTCCTCAGTGCACTGCTACCACATGCTGCAGAGTACATCCATTTCCCCAGCACACCGGTGGAGTGCACAGCAAACATACAGGAGTTCCACAGGGTAGCACGTATGCCTAGCATGCTCGAGGCAATAGACTGCACCCATGTGGTCATCCGCACACCACCTGGCCCTGAAGTGGCCGCATACATGAATCGGAAGGGGAATGCAAGCATCAACTGCCAGGTGGTGTGCGATGCCAGGGGGCGCATAATCATTGTCTGTGCCACACACCCTGGAGCAGCACATGATGCCTTCATCTGGCACCAGTCAGCACTGTGCCATAGGTTCGAGAGTGGGGACATCATCACTGGCCACTTAGTGGGTGAGTATGCAAACCATGCAGAAAGACATGGAGCTTGGGAGGGGAATAGTCAGAGGTGACATGGGTATTGGCCTAGATGGCCCAAGGCAGGGTGACGCTGATCACCAAACTAACTTCCACCCTCTACACACAGGGGACAGTGGATACCCACTCCATCCCTGGCTGCTCACACCATACCGGTGGCCCATGACCCCATCACAGCACTGCTACAATGAGGCACAAGCCACCACACGCAATGTCACTGAGGGGGTATTCGGGATGCTGAAGGCACGTTTCTGTTGTTTGGACACATCTGGTGGTGCCCTACAGTACAGCCCCTCAAAGGCCTGTGGGCTATTCCTGGCCTGTTGCATCCTGCACAACATGGCCAACGACTGTGGGATAGCCATTCAGGTCAAAGAGGGGGACAGCGATGGGGACGATGAGGACGCTGGTGAAGATGGTGATGGTCAGCCCCGCCTTGGTCGAAGGGACCCCCGACTGATCCAGCTGGCACAGCTGCACCGGGACATCATCACAGAGGAGCACTTCAGTCAACCCAGGTAAGTCGTGGGGCCATGTGCAACCACCAGTGGCAAAGGCACAACCCACAAACACACATGGACAAACACCAGGGGTGCATGTCGTTAAGGGAATTGGATGAGCATGGAACCGCACACGCCGCCAGGGATGGGCAAGGTCTAACATGACATGTAGTCTCACACACACACACCTCACAAGACATGCACAAAGGGTAGGAGGCACGCCGACCCCGACCGCCACCCCTAGCCACACACATGTCCACAGACCACCACGTCCAGTGACTGTCATTGTGCATGTGCCAGACGCTGGGCACCATTGCACAGTGGTGGACAGCACAATGCAGGCATCATCATGCACACGCCACAGCGGACAGCAGCCAGGAGGGGGTGCAGATGGAATGTGTGCGTGCGTGCAGGGCCGGGTACCCCACCTGTGCATTGCACGCTGAACAACACAATGCACACAGGGCAGCATCAGACAATAGCCATGCTGGGAGACAGGTCAGTCACGTGCCACAGTGCCACAGCCACCACGGATGCATAGGTGGCCTCGCCGAGACCCGCCAGCAGTGAAAGGCCACCAGGGTTTCCACTGCATGAACATGACTGTGCTTGTGCAGGGGTCTGCAGCACACTGAACATGCCTGCACCAGGTGTGCTCAGGAAGCCCACAGTTGAACCCGGTGTTGACAAGGAGGGTGTCATACGATGTCGGGAATGGGGGGTGGACATTGCACTGCACGGTGTCTGTGACGCATGGGCAAATAACTGTGTGGCCATTGTGGCCATGACAGCTGTGATTGCCTGTGTCTGCCTGTCAATGGCAGCGGTCACATCCTCCCACAACCGGTCCATCCCTGCCAGGAGTAGAGCGGTGTCTCTGCTGCGCCGCTCCTCTACCTGGTGCAGAGCCGCACTAAGTGCATCCACACGCCATCACAAGCCACACCTGCTGATTGACTGATGCTTGGAGTATGTGAGTGTGCCCATCTGAGAGTCACCTGCCTGATTGGCATGCTGTCCATCATGGTGTTCGCGGCCCTGATGGTCAGCACCCTGAGGGCGGGTGCTGCACACCAGGGCCAGGCCTGGGCATGTCCACAGGTGGTGCACTGACACCGTCCCTTGACACTGTACCCCCATGGCCATTGGCCAACTGCTGACACTGCCCCTCCGGTTGCCACTCCCCAGGGCTTAACGGTGCTGCCGCAGTGGCCGCAACAGCCCCACTATCCTGGACACACACCAGTGTTGCCCCACTGGTGCAGACAGGCACAGGCTGGGACTGTGATGTCACGCAGGCCTCCACGGTGGCACCACCCTTGGCCATGCCCATGATGTCACCTGCTGTGTGGCCATCCTGTGGCCCACACATATCACTGCCCTTGACATTAGCTCCATCATCATCAGTGATGGATCCGGCACCAGCCTGAGTCTCAGCATGCTGGCATCCATGGATGCTGACATGCAGGGACATGGGCAGGGCCTCCTCTGCACCTGCTCCACCTACATCAGTCCGGACATCCAGGCAGGCCCACTGTAGCCCAGACCCTCATATGCCTGTGGAGGTGGATGGGCCCTCCTCTGTCTCCATGCTACCACCCTCAGTGGACAAGCCCACCACTGCTGACCCATGTAGATGCTCAGGAGCTGTAAGGGAAAAACAGTAGCATTAATGTATGTGACCTACCCTGTCCCCCCCATTGACAGACCAGGACCAACCATGCAGTGACGGGCTACCACCTGTATGGAATCCACCACCTGGAACACCCTCAATGGCACAACGCTGCATGCTGCCAGCAACTCACTCTTCTTGTGGGGTCAGGCGTTGCACGTCCAGCTGTCACCCACCAGTCGCAGACTGTGCTGCCCTGATGGCAGCCATCTTCTCCTTAATCCTCCGCCTGTCTGTGCCCATCTTCTTTTTGCACTCCTGCACGGACCACTGGTGGCTGCCACGCAGGTTGACGGCATGCGACACCTCTTCCCATGCAGCAGCACAGACCTGTGGTGTTCCCTGGTGTCCGCTGAGCAGCGGCTCCTGGTCGAGGTAGGCCTCAAACAGGGCATCTGTTTCTGCCTTGGTGAAGTTAGGCCTCCTCTTCTGCCTACGTCTCTGTTCCTCTTCCTCCACCTCACAATCGATCATTATTCATCCTGTGAGAATGATAGGTGTTACCCGTGACTGTGCAGTCCCATGCATGTCCCACACACACCACAGTCCACACTCCCAAACAGCATGCAACTCACCACAATAGACTGCAGTAACCGACTATGGCCAGTGCAGCCCAATGTCGAATTTTTATAGCACAACTCATGCAAATAAGGCGAGGCGCAATTTTAAGTGGATGCAAATGCAGTGTCTGCACCATTGAATGGCTGATTAGCTGGTTTGCATATGCCGGCTGAATATCATGCTGTTGTGCTTTGCGCAATTGTGTTGAACGTGCTCAGCCAAGAGCACAGTTCTGTGACATGCGCAGTACACACCAAACTGTGTGCATGCCCAGGGTGATGATGCAGACGCCTGCCATGCTGCTGACGTGCTGTGCGCAGGAGGCAATGCAGAGCATGGCCACCATTGTGCCAGTGGTGCTACTGCACTGTTCACATATATGGCGCTTGGCACTGGGGCACCGTAGGCGCACTGGGGCCACAGCACTGTAGGCCACTATAGAAGGTGGCACACAGGCACCCAATCACACTACGCGCATTGGGTTCCAATCATGCTGTGGCTGTCCGTGCGCAAGAGACCCTTGACCCTGTGCCTGACCTTTGCCCCCTAGGTGCCATGCATTCGGCATGGGTGCACCACTATCATGCTGTTCGGTAACAGCATGATAGAGAATGGCAGCGCTGTACCATGCAGCATCTGCACGTGGTGGGACCGCGCTGCCGAGCACCATTTTGACTCCAACTATCTGCTGAGATGGCACAGAGAAGGGCTGCTATGTGGAGCCAGGTTGAATTGGCAAATCTGGTAGCCATTGTAGAGCCCCATGCTGGGGCTCTAAATGGTGATGCACCCCTGGACAGGGCCAGGAGTGCAGTTTGGCAGGAGGTGGCTGATGCACTGGAGGAGGACACAGGAATCAGGTGCATGGCAGAGCAGTGTCACCACAGGTATGGGGACCTCGGGTGCAGGGACCCAGACATACTTGCCCACCTGCAGGAACATGCCAGGAGGGGCACAGTGCCACGGCCAGGTAGGTGCCCCATCCATACACTGTTATCGTCCATACAGGTATCAAAGTTGCATGTGTCTGGCACATGGGGGGGCCATCCAGTGTTGGCCATTGTGGTGGTATCGGGGTGAGGGGTGGATGGGTATGGCTGTGTGGGATTGCACACACATGGGGGTGGGGGTACTTTGCTACCAGATTGTACTGATGTTCCTCTCTCCATGGTTGCATCTTAGGCCCAGAAGAGTGCAGGCTGGCGAGGGAGAGGAGGCGCCACCAGGAGGACCAGCAGGCCGGGAGAGGTGAAGGTCTGCAGAGGTGCAGGGACCAGTCTGATGATGGTGAGTGCCTTACATTCATGATTACTATTGCATGCTATGTAACAGGGCGGGCAGCGGGGCATGGCCACCATCCATTGACACCACTGCCATGCGCGCAACTTGTTACAGTCAGCACTGTCCAGTGGCACTGCATGTCTGGGATTACGTCAATGGTGGTCCATGCATGCACGGGTACATGGCTGTGCCACTGCCTTCACACCGCATAGCCAAGTCACTGTACGGCCACGGTGGTGCTGTGCGGGACATGGGCAGTGGGTGTGTGCAGTGGTCCACGTGGCTGTGGGTGCCTGCGTAGGCAGGTCTTGTGGACACGGTCACTGTGGGTGGTCGCATACCATCACAGGGCATGGCACATGGCTGTATGCCATGCACAATGGGTGAGCTGCAGGGGGCTGGACAGTCACACGTATTGACTCTACTCCCTCTTCCTAGGTGGATGGCGACTTTAGGCCATCGAGAGGGGACTGCATGAGCTGTTACAGGTGGTGAGGGCATCCCTGGAGCTCCTCCAAAGGATGTACCGACATGGGGTGAGGAGGCGGAGGACACATTGGTGCCACATGGAGGACAAGTGGGGCAGGCGATAGGCCATCATGCCCCTGAAAACAACTTCCCCGGACCACCCTCAATCCTCTTCTTCCCTCTCCTATATGTTCACCCCTGCCCCTTACCCGCCCCCACCTGGTATGTGGCCCTTCCCCATTGTACATAGTTGTAAATAGTTGTTTTGCTTACCTGTTTTTAATACATTTGTTTTGTCATGACAACTGTGGTGGTCTCTGATTTGCAGTGGGCTACAGGTGCTCAGCTGCAGTGGTGTGCATGGCGTCAGGGGTGGTGCAAGCATGGGCGTGTGTGTGTGTTTGGAAGGGAACCACCTATGGTGTGGGCGGGGGGATCAGTCACTGTCTGTGGTTTGTGTGTTGCTCTCTGTGCACTGGATGCCTGTGTGCAGTGGTCCATGGTGCATGCACTGTGTGCATGGCACCCCTGTCAGACCGTCCATGGCCTGTGCAGCTGACACCCTTGCATGTCTGTGATATGCACGGTCTGGTGGCATGTCAGTGGTGACTGTCCATGCTGGACAACCACTGTACCCAGCACAATGCCAGGTTGACTCCCATCACCAGTATGGTGCACGTCTGCCTCTGGTGACACTGTGACCTCCGCTGTTGTTGTCTCCCCTCCATGCTGTCACTTGTGTCTGTTGCAGGGGATGTGTTCCAGTGTCTGTCACTTGTGCACCGGCCACATTCTGGTGGCATACAGCTTCATGGTGCCTGCACAGGGTGGCTGGCACACCTGTGCCATGTAGAGGTGCTGGACGTGTGTACACGGGTGCCGTGGCCACATGCCAGTGGCTTGGTTGACCCGCTACTGTGTCCCTGTGTTGGTGTGCCCTTGGGTATGGGTGGGTGTTTGTCCATGCACTGTGTTGCATCCTGTGTGGTGCATGCTTCCATGCAACACTGTGTGTGTCTGTGCTGGCTGTTGTGGCCAGTGCTGGGACAGGATGTGTCCTTGGGAGGGTGTGCAGGGTGCTGTACCGCTGGTGGTGGGGTCTGGGGCATGCCCTGTCGCATGTGGGGTACCTCGTGTGCCGACGCATGGTCGGTCTCTCTGCTGTACCTCAGGGGGGATGTGCAGGGTGGCACTGTGTATGCTGTTGTTGCATTGCTGTCTGCTGCCGTCCACTGCAGGGTGTACATGGTGGGGCTGC
The DNA here is from genome assembly GCA_016271365.2 of Neoceratodus forsteri. Taxonomy (NCBI): domain Eukaryota; kingdom Metazoa; phylum Chordata; order Ceratodontiformes; family Ceratodontidae; genus Neoceratodus; species Neoceratodus forsteri. Next base: position 297,850,199 of record CM057452.1, on the reverse strand, counting down.
CTTGCATAGCTACATGGTGCACAAGGTTGCATTGTCACAGTGGGGGTGGTGGCATGCATGGGGTGTCCTGCACTGTTGGGCGCTACTCCTGGGAAGGGTGTATGGTGATCATGGTGCACGGTGTGCTCTACATTGGTGGGATGGTGTGGCACAGGGTGCTCAGCCCTCCTTGTGTGCCAGTCACAGCTTGCCAGGGGGTGTGCTGGGGCACCATGCCCCGGCTGTGGGTTGGTTGCTGGTATCCATGGGCCAGTGGTTATTCCAGCTCTCCCCCGGTTGTGCAGTGCATGGGGTGTGGAGGACAATGTCTGTTCTGCTATGTGCTCCTCTGCCCATCTGTGGCATGGGTGATGGGCCCCTGCATCTCTGGTTGTGCTGTTGCATTGCTGCTCTACTCCACAGGGCATCCCTGGTTGTGCTATGGCGCATCTGGACTGCTCCACTAAGCATCCCTTGTTGCGCTATGGCGCATCTGAAATGCACAACTGCACATCCCTGGTTGTGCTATAGCACAGGTGGTGCAATATTCAGTCATGTGCTGCAGGCGCAACTTGGGCTGTGCAGTTTTTGAATATCGCACTTCTTGCGCATGGGCACAGTGGACTTGCGCTTGCTTCTGCTGTTGCGCGCTTTTGGGTGCAGTTTGAATATCCGGCCCCATATGTAATATGTATTGTTAAGGTATGACTGATAAATCTCTTTTTTTTTGTTGTATGATATGAATTATATTTTTGTGTGATTTAACACTGTTTTGTATTCTTTATGTTTTTTATGTTATAATAATAAAACATTCCCCTACTCTTTTCGACAGAGGGTGCTGCAACCTGGAGTTACATGTTCAGTGTGACTCAGGACACTGAGGAGTTTGGACATGTGGGAGGTCGAGGTGCTGATCACCTCCTCGGCCCCCTGATACTCACTGTGATCGGCATGGCTACGGAACGTGGAACAGAGAAGAAGCTAGCTGATGAGGTGGTTCAGGTTTGTACTTCAGTGGGTCCCTCCGACAATCGGTCAGAGACTGTAGTGATGGAAGGTTTGCATAGTGTGGCAGTTATTCAGCAATAGATTGCTGAGGAAGAGTGTCGGTTCCTTGCACTGCGGAACAGATTATTGCAGGACTTGGAGTGTGCCCGAGAGGAAAGCATGGATGTGCAGGAACAGGAAGTGGTACGGCCTAACTTGGATGTGGGTCAGGTGTCAGTTGAAATGTCCAGAACACCTTCCACAATGCTGCCAGTGGTGTCTGAAGCTTTGAGTTCCTCCCTGAATTTGCCTGGGACAACAGTGAGTACTACTGATTTAGACCTCTCAGTTTCACTTACACCCAGTGAACGCCGAGATTCATTGTCCAGAACTCCTCCATGTACTGGTGAAGCGGATGGCCTATTCTCTCACCCTGCTGACACTGTAAGTTCTGCCCCACTAGTTTCTGATGCTACTGCGGTTTCCAATCGGATTGGTACCGTGTTGCTGACTTCTGGAAAGCAGTCTGTGGAATCTATTTCAGATGGAACTCCAGATGATTCTTTGTTACAGGGTTCTACGAGAGTTCCTCTTCCAAAGGGAGAGACCCCTGCCTCAGTGGATTGGGTTTCCCAGGCATTGGAGGCTGCAGGGTTAAGTGAAATCACCAGATGGGACAGGGTGGGATGTGAATGTTAGCTCCTTGCTCAAGGCTGTTTAGGTGGATAACTCTACTCTTGTGCCTCATTTAACTACTTCTACTACAATTCCACCTGGTCAAGGTTCCCCTGTAGTGGGGTCCCAGGCTTCTTCCAACACAGTAGTGGATACTATATTGAGTGACATAAAATGGTTGGAGGGAGAGGGGGTCGGAACCTCTCCCTCCTCCCCCTCCACTGTGAGCTCAGGGGAGTGTCTATTGTGCCACAGTTTTCTCCTTCTGCCCCAGTACAGACCCCCCTAGAACCAGAACCTGATGTGAAAACTGCTCCTTCGATTTGGCATGCAGGAATTAAGGAACAGTTATTCCCTGCCATGTTTGGACCTTTAGCAGAGCTGGCAGTAAGGAGGAGTGCTGTACGTCTAACATTTAGGGGCTCTCTGGCAGAGGTCCCTACTAGAAGGTTTGTTGGGAAAGATTTGTTGAAAGGCAGTATGAAATTTTATGCTTACGAGATTTATGCATTGATCCATATGCCTGGGGACACTGAATTTGACATTAGTTTTAAACATGCTGCTTGTCTTGATAGGTTCTGGAAGCAGTTTCAGTCTCTTAAACATACCCCACTGTGGAAATATTTTATGACCATTCCACTAGCTAAACCTGTCTCAAAGAAAATTACTGTGATGTTTTGTAATGAGGGGGTCAATGTGGCCGATATTTCCTATTGGCTTCAGCAACATTGTACTATTAAGGGTCAACCAGAACCTATTCTGGATGAGGAATGTCTCTGGACTGGGAGTTGAAGATTTCTGGTGATTTACAATTAGAAAATGGCTTGACGAAACATCTACCTAATTGTTTTTTCTTGAGGAGGGATGGGGGTGTGATATTTTATCCCAGACAGCGACACACCTGCTATAAATGTGGTGCATTGGGACATCTTAGTAATGTTTGCGATCAGCAGAAATGTGGTCTCTGTGGAGCCTTGGGGCATGTGGGTGCTCATTGTAGGAATTCTCCTAAATGTAATCTGGGTGAAGAACTTGGTCACACGTTCCGTACATGTTCCTGAACTTCACATAATAATGCTGACCCGGCTCTTCGGGCAGAATAAGAAGTTTATGTGGCCACAGCTCAGAAGGAAAGTCAGAAAATGCTTGACCTGATTACCCATTCCCAGGCTTCCCCTTTGATCCCTCCCTTGCAGCCTACAGCCTCACTGAAAGCTCCCGTAGTGCTTTCAGAGTTGACTCCATTGGATATGGATACTGGGCCTTCTGACCTCATAGTAACAGACTTATCTATAGCAGAGCCAACACAGATATCTGACTCCGCTCCACAGGGAGTCCCTTTGGTATCTACGGCCTCTAACCCTGGAGACATTGTTGTTCCTGGCATATAATTAGAGGTTCCTATCATACCTGAGGTATTCCTTGTATGCCTCCTCCTGAAATGCAACAAGAGTCAATTTTCCATAGGGTGATCCGTTCCAAGTCCAGTAAAGCTACTCTGGACGGTCAAGTTGAACCTGAATTACTCCCCTTACAGAATTCATACACCCTTTTGTCTGAACAGGATGGTGAAGAGGGTGGTTTAGAGTCAGACATATCTTCTGTGACCTCCTCGCATGCTGAGGTGGCCCCAGACCTAGGGGTGTGTGATAAACCTAAACCAAAGAAAAGAAAGAAATGAAAGTGAACAGTTCTTTTTCTATATTTCATAACACTGAAAATGACTGGTCCTTGTATTTTTCTGGACCTTTTTCCTCTTTCACATGTCTAGAATGGCAGAAGGTGTTGTTTTTCTTACTATTAATGTAAATAGTATCAAATCTTCTCGTAGGAGACAGATTACCTTTGCTAGTTTGCAGGAAAGTCACGGTAATGTTATTTTACTTCAAGTTACCAGGATACATTCTTTGATGCAGTTGAAAGAAGCTGAAAGAGACTGGAGGTGAAGTGTCCCTTTATGGTCTTTGGGGGAAGATACTTGTGATGGGGTGGGTATTCTTTTTTCTGGAATCAATGTTAAAATTTTGAAAGTTCTGGGTAATATGCCAGGGAGAGTCATGATGGTAGATCTAGTTCTTTCTAATTGCACTCATCGCATACTAAATATATATGCACCTCAGCTTAAAGCGGATAGGTCAGCTTTATTTAAGAGGAATGCCCCATACTTACATACTTCCAAATTGGTGTTGTGGGGGGGAGATTTTAATTGTGGATCAGCAGCCAGGGATTGGGGAAGGGCTACACAGAAGGTTTTCTGTGACATGAACATGCTTCATGATGTACTACACAATAATGATTTGGCAGATGTGTATGATGTTTTGCAAACTTCCCCTCAACATGCTTTTTTTAAGGGGGTTCTGTCTTCCCAAATCGATTATTGGTTTGTGTCTAAGAGACTTGCTTGTTCTGAAATGGTAATTTTACCTATGGAGACTTCTGACCATGTAATAGTAAAATTACTGATAGGTTCTTATCAGACACATGTGATAGGTCATGCTTATTGGAAATTGAATGTTGCTCTTTTGTACGAAGTAATCGCGGATGAACAGGTGAAAGCTTTTTTTTGCTGCTCGAATGGATCTTTGTTTTCTATATTATGGCCCTATAGAATGGTGGGAGGATACCAAAGTGGATTTGAAATTGTTGTTTTTGCAAATTTCAAAATGTAAAGCCAGAAATCATTATTTAACATATTTGAGTTATAGGGCACAGTATCTGAAATTGCTGACTCAGGTATCTCACACGGATAGAACAACAGTGACTAAGCTTAAGGAGATCAAAAACAAAATGTATGATTTTCTAAAAATCAGAGAAGAAAAATGTTTCTGTCAACAAAATATTTGCTTAAGGGTACTAAACGACAAGTCAACCCATATGATTTCCAGTTACGGAGTTCCGGAAAATATGGATTACTGCTTTAAAAGACAGTGATGGTACCGTGGTGCAAGATGTTAGAGGAATATGTTGAGTTGCGCAATCTTATGTACGGTCTACATTTCAGGATGTTGCCCCTGTCTTGCCTAGTACATTTTTTCACACTCTAGATGCTCCCTATTTACCGGCTGAAGAGCTGTCAGCTTTGGTGACCCCTATTGATGATTCTGAAATTAAATTGGCGGTTAGTAAATTATCTGTTCATATCACCCCTGGCATTGATGGTATTCCTAATGAGTTTTATAAAAAGTATTTGGAACTTTTACTTCCATGGTTACGTGCCCTATTTGCCTCTATTTGGTCTGAAAATAGGCTTCTTCCTAGTATGTGTAAAGGAATAATGATATTTCATTTTAAAAAAGGTGACCCACAACTGTTAAAAAACTGGAGACCTTTAAGTCTCCTGACATCAGATTATAAGATTTTGACAATAATCTTGACAAGTCGGCTTTCAAAGGTGGCACAGAGTCTGCTTTTTTCCACACAAACATGTGCAGTCCCGGGTAGGAATATTGTGCATAATTTGAATTATATTAGGGAGTTGGCAGAGCAGGGTTTATCACATAACTTAACTGGTTATCTCATGTTATTAGACCAAGCTACAGCAATTGATGCTATCTGGCAGGAACATATATGGGATGTTTTACACGTTTATGGTATTCCAGATTTGTTTATAGGTTTATTGAAAACTTTATATTCCGGAGCACTAATTACTCCCTTAGTGAATGGTCATATGTGCATCCCTGTTCATCTTAATATTGGAGTTCAACAGGGGTGTCCTCTGAGTCCTATATTGTTTGTTTTTGGCCTTGATCTTGTTCTAAGATGGACTGATGTGGATCCTCAGGTACTACCCATTACTACGACAAGTGGCTGTACTTTTAGAAAGGTGCTAGCATATGCAGATGATTGTGTATTTACAGTGGCAAATTTAGATTCAGGGAAAAGGGTTCTTCAAGACCTTCAGGGGTTGCAACAGTTTACAGGTATCAGGATTAATCTTAAGAAGAGTCAGATCTTGGTTTTGGGCAAGGCTTTGGTTCCAGAAGATTTTGTTAAACCTGCCATTACTACTAATATAAAACTGCTAGGTATATACTATGGTATGACAACTGCTTTACAATGCAATTGGGATATGTTTTTTGACATAGCCAAGCAGAAAGTTACTAGATGGCAGTCTTGGAAGATGTCACTGAAGAACAGGGCGTTTCTTCTTCGGACGTATTTAACTCCAATTTTTTTATGTTTCACATGTGTTTCCTCTCCCTTACAGTATGCATTCTAAGATAATGGGCCTTTTCTTTTCATTGTTATGGGGAAGCTGATTAAACCCAGTTAAACGGGCTCATACTTATAGAGCTTGGAAATCAGGAGGTCTTAATATGATTCAACCGCTAGTCTACTTGTTTGGTAATTTTTTTTTATAGTACAGTTCGGCCTATGTTGTTAGCCAATGAAGATATGGGATCTTTGTGTATGAAGTTATGGGGAAGGGAAATTTTGACGGCCTGGGGTGGGGGGAAATGGCATTCATTGAAAAAATGTCTACCTGAATATGTTAGAATTAAGCTTAAATATATAAGAATGTGGAAATTGGGGTTTTCTTGGTTTATTTCACATGAGAAAAATTATTTTATAAGCATATAGTTGACTTCTGCTATTTAGAAGATCCTTTGTTTCAAGTTCCTGACATTGTGGATACTGCTTTGTTGATTGCCAGTATTACAGAGCCTAGAATTCCAAAACAAATGCAAGATATTATATGGCTCTGTGGTCATCAGAAGCTCAATGTAAAAAATAATCAAAAACACAGACAGTTGGGGGATAGGTATTGTTCTGAACTAGCTTGTCAAGGCAGTCTGGAAACTATACGACATCTTTACTTTGAATGTATACATGTTCAAGGATTTTGGTCCACATTGGCCAGTTGGTGGAATGAACCTCTATTTAGTTCTATAACTTATGATATTTTGATTTTGAGACAGATTCTGACAGACTGGAACAAATTGACTCAAAGTACAATTCTTGTAGTTCTGGCCTGTATCAAATGGCATATCTGGCAAGCAAGATGTTTGAGATGTCTTCAGAATAAGACTGTTCAATTACAGGAAATTTTGTTTCAAATACAGAGTGAATTGGATTCACTATATGAATATGAATTTTGCACTTTGGGGTCTGAAGTGGGGTCTTGTTTATGGAATAATGTTAGTTGGGTGGGTTAGGTTTGGTCTTCTTTCCTCTCTTGCACTTATTTTTTGTTGTTTCACTTACACATTTGAACATATGTGCTTTGTTCCTTACCTGTTTTGTATTTATCATTGTTTTTTGCTTCTGTCTTTGTTTGATGATATTATTTTGTATTTTGTTTTTGATTCTCTAATAAAAATTTCCCCTATTCTTTTCGAGAAGTGCCATGGGATCTTTAACATCCACCTGAACTACCACCAATCCAGGCAGATGGGACCTCAGTTTAACGTCTCATCCGAAAGACAGCACCTCAGAGGTGCAGCACCCCTCTCATGCTGCACTACAGTGTCAGTACTGGGATATTAACCCAAGTGCCAGATGTGGGAAATGAACCCACAACCCGCTGATCTCCTGGCCTCAGAGTTTAGTGTGCTACCTACTGAACCACTGACACTGTATGTGTGGCATGTGTGGCTGTTAGGCAATGGGGAAGCCATTTGGCAGCCCATGCAACACCCCCTTACAAGAACTGCACTCAAGGGGTGATGGTCCCGAGACTGGAGTACCATGGGGGTGCTTAGGTCCCCTGAGAATGGTGTAAATGTGGAGAGAGAGGCAGTAAGTTGGATGCCTCATAAACCCAGGAATCCACAGAACTGTTTATGTGTGGATGGTTATGCGTAGGGAAGGGAGCAATGTGGTGGCTGCTTCAACAGAACCCGCTTGCTCCTTCAGGGTGTAAGCCACTGTGTGTAAAAAAAAAAAATTTAAAATTAAGAGGACAACCAGGCAGGCAGAGGGAAGTGGGAGCATTAGGCATGGGATGGTAGTAACGTTGGATACAGGACTGCATTATGGGTGCATGCATGAGTGGCTAAAGTAAAGCCAGCAGCAGACCTCATTTTCCATTGTAACTAGTATAGTAACATCATCCAGGGAATATAGACAAGAAGGGAGGAAAAGTCCTAGAAAAACAGGCAGTGTGAGCTAACATCTCAGCTACAGGTGATGGAACAGGAAACTGCTTATTTTAAAGTTTCTGTCAGCAATTCAGAATGTGCTATCCTTGGCCACCACTTAAAGACTGATGTTTTGTGTAGTTCAAATACCATTTTCAGACAGCATCAGTAGCACTAAGGGTGCCAGGGGATGGGTCACTCTTCATTGGGGTCATGAGGTGCAGATGCTTGGGTGTAGGGAATAACAGTGCATCAGGGGGCACAAGCTCAGTGATAAAAATCGTAGCACCTGGTACAGTATAAGAGGTAGCTCACAAGCAACCTGAGCACCATCTGAAGCATGCCAGGTGCATTCAGAGTAGCTGCCTTGGTCACATCACTGTGAGAGTATGAAGGGGCAGAACAGGCAGGGGTTGTGGGACAGGATTCAAGGCCATAAGGGAGAAGGTGTCAACATGAAAATGAAGGCAGCTGATCAGTTTGGCCAGGAAGTTTAGGGAGGGCTCAATGAAGGCAGTACAGTGCAGTGGTTTAAGGCTCTGAACTGCAAACCTGGAGACCTGGGTTTGAACCCCACAGCCCCCACTTGCATACTGTGTGACCCTGAGCAAGTCACTTAACTACTTCCTTGTGCTCCCAGGTCACACCTGTAAACAAGCTTCAGCTTTGTGTGTCTCTCCTGGTTAAAAAAAAATGGGGAGAACATTAGTGGAAAGTTGGACTGCATACACCAAGGCCATCCCCCTGTGAGCCCAGGATGAAGATATATTAAAAAATAAATAAATAATAAAAGAGGCTGCAGGATTCTAAAGTCAATGAGTGGAGAAGGAAGGAAAGAGAAGGGAGCAAGAGGGCAAGGCATGATGTCATCAGAGTATATATGGATGTTTCTATGCACAGTGCAGCCCAGTAAGAGTAAGTGAAGTAGCACATACAGGGCTAGGTTGTGTTTTTGTCTTTCAGCTGGCAAGCAGTGTAACATGTTTGCAAAAGATAAGATGGCACAAAGCAGGAGTACAGAGGAATTTGAGAAGCAGTTGCAGGTGCTGTTGCAAGCGAGATGCTTTAGGCTTGGTGAGAGGCCTGTTTCACAGGCTCAGAGGGGAAGTTTAGAATACCAGGGGTAAAAGGGCCTTTAGGGTCTCTGGCTCAGCTGACCCCTCCTGCAGAACCAACACTGAGGCGGAATCTATGCCACCACCCCAGCCAGCTGCAGCCGAGGCACGGGGAGGGGGGACACTGGTGCCTCAGCAGCAAGTTGGGAAGAAAGGGCAACCAGAAAGCCTGTGGCCATGAAGACAGTGCAGAATAAGAGGAAACAGAGGGTTCTGATAGCACCAGTGGCATCAGAGCAAGGTAAGCCGCAGTTCGGAGACTAGACCCTGGAACAAATGGGGAAGTTGCTGGAAAGCACATTTGACAGGGATAACTCAAGTGGTCAAGAGGTGCCAATGGGGGAGGTCCACCACTCTGATTGAGCTGGTCCCCCCAGGGAATATGGCAAGGGAGTCAGCAGTCAATGGGAATAGGGCCTGGACCATTGCCCTCACTAGGGAGACCAGCTCAGATCCAGGTGAAAAACTACCTAGCTGCAGACGTCAGGTGTTCTGGGAGGACTGGAAGGGATGTCAGTGGCAGATATGCCTCTGGGGCCAGGAATCCTGATGATGCTGCCAGAGTTATAGACACCGGCACCATTCATCCATTTAGGGGGTGGGGGTGAGCCAAGGGGACAGCAGTTATTAGCAATAGAGCAGATGCTGAACTGGTTCCTGGCATATCTAGAGGGTAATGAATGGAGGGTGGGGCCTTTGCCGCAAATGGCGGTAGTGAGGTTAACATTAAGCGAGGGGTGGCATACCACCATCAGGGTCTTGGTGCTGGTCGTTAAGCAGCAAGTGGTAGTGAGACCACCTCTGGTGAGCCTTTTGGTGGCACCACCCTCAGTACCCGCATCACCCACAGTTGGCTTCATTAGTCTGGGAGAGCCAATTGGGTCACACCTAACAGAAAATGTGCTGGTGCAGATTATGAGGGGAGAATACGTGGACATGTTCTCACTCTTGAATTGGCCAGGGAGCTAGAAGAACAGAAGGATAATAAAGAGAAAGATGAAGGGGTAGAGACAAGGAGATAGGGTTCAGATCTGCCACACTTGGAAGAATTTGAAGGAATGATCCAACAGGCAGCCCTGAGAAGGCACATGGATTGTGGAATTACTACCACATGGTCATGGTAATGCATGCCGGTAATCCAGGTTATGGGTGACTTGAATATGAGAAAGAGTTTCATCCGTTAAAGCAAGCAGACCCAGCAAGACATTGGAGCATGCTGATCATGAAAGTGCTGTAGGCCACAGAACATAATGTGGGGTGCAGCACACAGACAGTGGTTTCCTGGTTAAGAGGGCACCATCTCCTAGGATAGGGCTGTAGGGAGGGGCCAGAGTAGGGTGTTCTTACAACTATAACCAAAGGGTTTGCAAGCAGGTTCAAGTACAAATGCATGGCCTATGGGAAGCTCCATTTGTTCACTCAGTGTAAACCAGGGGGTGCTACCCTTCAGTCATTTCAGAAGTGGTGTAACCAGCCTCCCAACCCCAATAAGAATGGATTGAATTAGGCCATAGCTTCTCCAGTACCCCAACCAGGTGTCTCCTCAGTCTCTGTCAGGTGGCTTGACAGTTAGGTTCTGAATTTCATATGAGGGCCCCAGATGGTGGTATGAGGCTGAGAACTTAAAGTTTGCCAGAAAGCAACCAGATCTGGTCAGGGAAAAGATAGCAAAGGAAGTGAGAACAGGGAGGATCAGCAGCCCATTTTTGTCACTACCTTCACCATTGTTGCAAGTACCCACGACTGGGCTGGTACCTAAAAAGCACTGGGGGAGTTCCGGATGGTAAATCACCTATCCTACCCAAAAGGGGACTCTGTCAATGATTACACCAACCTGTGCTTCATGACAGTAACTGAACACATTATTTAACAGAGCAGAAGAAGTGGTGAGGGCAGTGGAAAAAGGGGCTTTGCTAGCAAAGGCAGATATCGAGTCAGCCTTTTGGTTGTTACCAGTTCATAAGGGAGAAAGGGATTTACTGGGAATGAAATTTGAAGGGCAATACTATGTAGACAGATGCATGCCCAGGGGGTGCGTGGTGGCATGTGTGGTGTTTGAGTGTTTCAGTACGTTTTTATTTTATTTATTTTTTATTTTATTTAAACAGCAGTTTGGAAAACCTTTGAGCCACAGGCTCATTTACAAAGATACCTTGTCACAGTAAGACAAACGAAAATACACAGTATAGCAGTACAACACATAAGTATAACAGTAACTTAAGACATAGATACAAACAAGCTGGTACAGGTAGGATTGATGCAAACAATACCAGAGTTATGTTGTCCTTAGCAGCTTAGTAGTAAGCTTTGTCATAAGTATTGAGTACGGCTTTGACTAATGGCAATTACAGCATCGGGTGTTAATAAGGTGGTTACGTAAAGGAAGTTTTGAAGCACGATATAGTTGGAGCTTCAGAGATGGAGGGGGGCAGCGTGTTGAACCAGGAGGGAGCCCTAAAGCTGAAGGCTCTTTGGCCATGAGAGGTCCTAGCTCTAGGGATAACAAGAGAAGTTTTCCCAGAGGTCCGAGTATGAACTAGTGGGACAGAGCGGCGTATGGTGGTGGTCAATCCTGGCGGAGATAGCCCAAGGAGGGTCTTTTTTTGTAAGGGTACAGGTCAGATATTTGAGGCACTCGTCAAGATCAAGTACCAGCGCTTTAGTGTACAGTAGACAGGTGTGTGTCAGCCTAGGTACCCCAGTAATTAACCTGCAGGCCTTATTCAGAGTAGTGTGAATTTTATGGAGTGCGGTCTGATCAGCAGCACCATACACCGGCAGTCCATAGTCCACTAGGGACAGGATAGAGGAGGTGACTGCGAGTCGAAGAGCCTCCGGGGGGGAGGCAGTGTTTATACCGATGTAAGATGCCCAGTCGGATATTAGTGGCAGTGGCTAGGGCAGCGATGTGTCCATGGAAGGAGAGGAGGGGTCAAAATGGATCCCTAGGTATTTATTGGAGCAAACTTGTTCAAGTGGGAAAGAGGACCCAGAGTGAATGAGGAGTTTGAAGTTGCAGGACTTGTTTTGAGGATGAGTAAAGAACATGGTTTTTGTTTTTTTAAGATTTATCACCAATCTATGTTCCTTGAACCAGCCCTCGGCTTCAGCAAAGGACTTCTGCAGCGAGTCCTGGAGGGCAATAGGGTTACGACTTGAGGCAAAGATGACTGCATCACCAGCGTACAATAGAATGTTCCCGAGCAAGGCGTGGAAGGGTGTTAAGGTAAAGGGAGAATAGTAAGGGGCCCAGAATGGAGCCCTGGGAACCCCAGAAAGATGGGACAGATGTCTGAGTAGGTCCCATTAATTTTTACACACTGTGAGCGGTCAGACAGATAACTGGTGCACCAGGAGATAGGCCCAGCAGCAAAACTAGAGAGACTAAGGGCATCAAGAAGGAGGGGGTGGGAGACAGTGTCGAAAGCTTTAGAGAGGTCAATGAAGACCGCACCAGCCAGAGAACCAGTGTCTAAGGAGGAGTGGAGAAAGTTGGAGAACTCTAGGAGGGCTGTGTTGGCACTGTGGCCCGCTCGGAAGCCATGTTGCTCAGGACATAGGACATTGTAGGTGGAGAGGTAGTCAGAGATTTGAGAGGCCACCACTTTTTTCCAAGGCCTTGGAGAGAGGAGAGAGGAGAGAGAATGGAGATTGGTCGATAGTTTCCAGCCACAGTCCTATCACCACCTTTAAAGATAGGGGTGACAGTGGCGACTTTCCAGGCAGTTGGAACCTTCCCCAGGCAAAGAGAGTGGTTGATGAGGCATGTGATCGGGGTAAGGACTGTGTCTAAGACCAGCCATAGGATACACGGATCCAGGGTGTCACTGCCTGTACTATTACTCTTGAGGGCAGTGACAAGGTGCGGCCTAAGTTCTTGGGCAGAAACACAGCGGAGGAGAAAATAAGGGTGAGAAAGATTTACTGCAGGTGCTTGGGGAGGAGGGTCAAAAAAATTTGTAGGGAGGATAGGGCTAAGGTCAGTGAATGAGGTGTTGAGGTGGTTGGCTATGAGGGCTGGGTCTGAGGAGATCACACCATTAATGTTGATCTGGGTGGGTGGAGGGGGAGTGTGCACTCCCATTTAACTGTTTAGTGTTATCCCAGAAGGTTCTGGGGTTCCCCCATGAGGCAGTGAGTGAGGACCGATAGTGCTCAGACTTGGCCTTTCTGATGGCCCGAGTGCACTTGTTTGGGCGGCAGCATATAACGCCTGTCATTGGGCTGGCCAGTCTCAATGGCACGGTGCCATAGGTTGTCCCTATGTTTGAGTTGGTGGATCAAAGCTGGGGTTACCCAGGGGGCATTCTGCCTTTTAGAACGGCGGGTCAACATTGGGGCAAAGATATCACAGGCATTATTAAAAGTTTGGGTAAAGAAGGAGAGAGCTGTGTCAATGTCAGGAGTTGCCTGTATAGGAGACCAGTCAATTTGGGACAGAAGTTCCTTAAGTTTTATCAGTCCACCAGGTATTAGACGCGCGGCATGTGGACTGTGCTATGGGTTTGAGGACTGAGGATGACCAGTGGAATAGAATGGGGGAGTGATCACTGAGAGAGTCTGGGAGGACTTGTACATTGGGGATCCGATTAGGGCGGTTGGTGAGTACCACATCAAGCAGGGTACTGGAGCCTCTCTGGGGTTAGTCCTGGTAGGGTGGGTAACTAGTTGCGTTAGGTCTATTGCAGAAAAGGAGTCTCGGGTAGAGGAGGAGGAGGGCTGAGCCAGTTGACATTTAAGTCACCCACCAGAATTTGATCAGCGGAAGGAGGTAGTGAGTGGGTATTCTGTAAGAGAGGCAATGGCCTGCGTTTGGTCCCTGGGGCACGTATGCAGTAGTCAGATAAAGGGGTCCCTTTAAAGGGTCAGGGGTTAGTTTCAGTGTAAGCGCCTGGGCCCTGGAGTCAAGGATGGGAGCAGGCAGGGCTAGTACGGGGAGAGATTCCTTGACATAAATAGCGCAGCCGCCGCCCCGTCTCCCAACACGGTTGGACCGGAAGAGGGTGAAACCAGGAAGGGAGACTAGGGAGTCAGTTTTTCCAGTGAGTGGTGATGAAGAGAGCAGAGAGCAGAGAGGACAGACATCGTTCATTACTTGGATAACTTTCTGTTTGTAGTAATGGCCAGCACTGGGGAATGTGGACACTCACTAAAGGTTTCCAGAAGGTGTGTAAAGACTTTGGGATGCTGTGGTAAAGGTCAAGACTGAAGGTCCTTGCACAATGCTGTCTTTTTTGGAAATCAAAGTTGATACCCAGGCTACAGTCTTTCAGTTACTGAAAGATAAGGTACAGGCTTTGCAAAAATTATTAGCCAAGGTGGCGAGGGCATGCAAAACATAGTGTGAGCTTCAACAGTTGTGGGGTCACTGTAACTTTGCATGTAAGATCATTCTGATGGGGAGGACCTTTCTGTATAGCATGGCAAAGGTGGGGCCAGCTACAAAATGCTGCAGCATAGACTACAGGTAACAGAGACTATGAAGGAGGATTTGGTGGTCTGGATGGGCTTTTCTGAATTGCTATAATGGCATTTTAATGTGGCCAATGGCCACAACCAACCACAAAATAAAACTTTATAAGAATGGGTCCAGGGCTTTGGCTTTGAGGCAACCTTCCTAAGGGCTTGGTGCACAGAACAGTGCCCAGTCACTTGGCGTGAGGCAAGGCTGATGAAAAATGTCACCCTGTTAGAATTTTTGCCAGTTTGTAATGGTCCTCTGGGTATAAAAAGAAAGTCATTTTTTTGTCACACAATATGGATGTGGTACACACCATTAAAGGATACCTAAACACTATTTTTATTGGGCACACTGTTACTGAAAACCTCACATGGAAGTATAGTAGAAAGGGAGAGGTGCTGAATAATATAAATAAGTACTTTAAAGTAATGAGTTTTATTCATAGAAACATAGAAATTGTCATTAGATAAGGGCCTTTAGCCCATCTAATCTGCCCATTACCCCTAACTACTGTGCTCCTTTATGCATTTCAGGAACTCGGTTGTACCCCTTCCCTGAGTCCCTGTAAACCTCTATGCCAGTCCCAAGCATTTTTGAAACCTGTAATTGTTTCTGCCCCCACCACCTCTGCCAGCAGGACATTCCACTTGTCCACCACCCTCTCTGTAAAGAAGTACTACCTCATGTTCCCTCTAAAACTCCTTCCCTCCAATTTCATTTTGTGTGTGCCCCCTTGTCCTTGAGCATCTTTTTCTTTGGAAAAAAGTATTATCTTGCACAGTGTTATTTCCTATGAGGTGCCTAAAAGTCTCAATCATATCCCCCCGTCCCTTCTCTCCTCCAGGGAGTACATATTTAATTCCTTCAGCCTCCCCTCGTAAGGCTCGTGATGCAGTTCCTGCACCATTTTGGTCATCGTCCTCTGAACTGCCTCCCCCTTGTCTATGTCCTTTTCTAGATGAGGCCTCCAGAACTGAACACTGTACTTAAGGTGCAGCCTCATTAGTGTTCTGCATGGAGGAATAATGACCTCCCTTTTTCTACCGGTGATACCCCTGCCAAAGCATCCTAGCATTCTGCTTGCCTTTCCTGCTGTCTTGTCACACTACCTACCCACCACTCTTTCCTGTTTGGATCATGTTATTTGGATATATTTATCAGATTTAACCCCTCCTGTCTTGACTCTGAGCAGGAAGTGGAAACCTATATCCTGGTCATCTGCCTATAAAGGTAGACTTGCATGGGGTGGGTGGGTCCCTCTATGATGTGCTGCAGGAAGCAATCAGCTACTGCTGCTGTGGAAAAAGACAGTATTTTTAGTAGCTGCTGTATGTCTTTCCCTGCTGCAACCTCCATGGGTACTGCAACCACCATTCAGAGATCCTTGCCTTTAAAAAATAAGCACAATAAAACAACAGTTAGCCCTGCAACCTCCATGGTTACCTACAACAAAAGTCTAGTTATTTCTCCCAATTAAAACAAAACAAACAGTTTGCCTTGAACAATACCAAAACCAGTGCTCAGTGCTGTCCGCATTCCCCTCTTAGTGCTGCTGAAAGTTACAAGCTGTAAATTGTAAATTAACTTCTCTGCTTCCTTGCTCAGGTATCCCCTGCAATTATAAGGTTCAACTGTGGCTTGTCCTCCTACTCGATTTCCCCTCTCCTGCATCGGTGAATGACTGAGACCCTAAATGTACAACAGAAAACAGGAAAATTAGCTTAAAGTAGCTTCTCTGCTTCCCAGTTCACTTTACCCTTGCAATTAAATGTACAACTGTGATCTGTCCTCCAACTCTCTTCCCCTTCCCTGCTTCAGTGAAGGACTGTGGAGCTTCAAATAAAGAAATAGTAGTTTGTCGTGTCCTCTGACCCATTTCCCCCTCCTGCGGTTATTTCAGCAAGTTTTTTTTTTCCTTTGCCACAACCAGCAAGTATTTGAAAATCACTGTGCTGATTGGAGCCTATAGCTGCCAGGAATGTGCAGCGCGATGATGTAATCTTAGCGTGGTATCTTGTCCCCAGTACTCAGTCCCTATGCAGCCTTGTATATTGTGTGTAACGCTAGCCCTACATGTGTACCTTGTCATCTTTATCATTATTTAACTTGCTCACATATAACGGTAACGTTACACACAATATGTAAGGGGACTGAGTACTGGGGATGAGATGCCTCGATAAGATTACATCATTGCACTGCACATTCCCAGCAGCCATAGGCTCCGATCGACATTGTGGTCTTAAGATGTTTCCTGGTTTTGCGGTGAAATAAAAAAAAAACTTGCTGAACATGTATAAAACTCATCACTTTAAGGTACTTATTTATATTATTCGGCACTTCTCCCTTTTAACTATACTTCCACGGGAGAGTTTCAGTAACAATGCACCTCATAAAAACAGTGATTAGGTATCCTTAATGGCCATCTATGGGCAAAAGGACCTATGGGAAGTCTGATGAGGGTGTTTGTCTCAAAATACTTATGTTAAACATGCAGTTTAAAGCATTAAATTTGCCTAGGGTTGGTAATGACACTACTGATGGTCTTTCTCATTTGCAGTAGCAGAGGTTCTGGAAGCTGTCTCCTGAAGCAGAAGAGCACCCCAGGGTAGTCCCAGCCTTCTTCTAGGAATTGCTGAGCCAGAAGCTTGGGAGCTAATTAGGAATGCTTTATCTTCTGGCACAGGGCAACATATGGGGGGGGGGGGTGAGTTCTTTTCATGCAAGAGAAACACAAGGGTGGGCAAATGTGTGGTCCATTCCAATGGACCAGCTGTGTCAACATGTGCTGTTGAAGAAATGAGAGGAGTGTACACCTGGAATGATGGGCCAACAGCTGGCAGATATTATCTGTTTTTCAAAAGTTGCTAAGGTACAAGGCAACACATGAGTGTTTGGGCTTCAAAAGATGTTAGAAGGATGGGCACAAGGAACACCTAGGAGGATAGACCATTGGTGGCCAGTTAGTACTGGCCTTTTGGAACAGGTATGGAGAAAACTGGAGTGAATGAGCTCAGACAGTATCACTATGAAAGACCAAAACATCAAATACCGGGTGTCAGGATCCCGAGACTGAGTGCCTGAAACTCGGAATCCTGACACTCGGTAATTGCCTGCAGGGGAGTTTGTTATAATAAGTAGAGGGGTTGTGGGGGTGAAGCCCTTTGAAACATGGGAAAAACCTCTGCTGCAGGCAATTACCAAGTGTCAGGATTCCGAGTTTCAGGCACTCATTCTCAGGATCCCGACACTTGGTATTTGAAGTTTCAATCTTTCGTAGTAGATCCGCTCAGACATATCTGAGGTAAGGTTATTTAGGATGGTCTTTTTAGCAGCCTTTTGTGGTGCATTTAGGGTGTCTGAGCTGGTACAGTCAAACAAGATGGAAAAAGCAGAGGGAGTTTTGGTGACATCAGAGGGTATGTTCTACTGCTCTGTAGGAGAAAAATGGGCTGCCTGTCCTTGGACTGCTGGTGCAGCATGAAGGCTCTCAGGGGGCAACAAGGGGCATTCAGGCCAAAATACAACAGTACATAGCCCAGTGAGTTGAGGGGGCATTCTTTCATCACAAAAATGGCACCCATCTGACTGTATTTCATGTCCCATATGTTTTAGACAGGGCCATGAAGGGGTTGGCACCAAACTCAATGGAGTTTAAAACCCACTCTATTCACACCGGGGCATCAATGAATAAGGTGGCGGTAGAGTTAACAGGCACTCATATAATAGAGTTGGGGAGATGGAAGTCATAGGCCTTTGAGGTGTATGTGTGTCTACACTTGTCATAACTTTCTTTGTTTATTGACAGGTGGCAAAGCACAGATGAAGCAGATATGGATTTGTGGGCACTTGTTTATACACTGGGCATACAGAAAGGCCAGGCAGACACGGGGAGGTGAGAACCCTTTCTTAGATCCATGTCGGCAGTGAGTGCAGTGGACGGAGTGTAGAGGAAACAGGTGGAAGGAATTTTTACTGTGGATCACAACAGAGGCCAGCTGGCAAGGCCTTCCCAGAGTGTTGCTGTTCCATTTGGGTGGAAATGACTTGGGGCTGGTAAAATCATTGGGTTTGATTTGCCAGATGAATGGCAACCTCCGCTGTTTAGAATAATGTTGGTCAGGGACTATACTGATATAGTGGTACATTGTGCAGAAGCAAACATGACGATATACCAAGGATCCAGTGGCAATTGAGAAGTCTCAAATGGTGGTCAATATATCAATACATAGATTTATGGGCTCAATAGGGGGATTGGATTGTGGCATGAAGACATTGTGACAAAATTGCCACAGCTGTATGCTAAGGATGGGGTACACTTATCTGGTATGCCCCCCCTGACAGTGACACCAACACAGTGACCTACCAACCCGTCAACAAAATAGACAGGTTGCCAATATGTCACTGTGTTGGTGCACCTGACACAGGGGCACACTGTCTCCCAGTCCTGCACTCCCACCCTGACTAAAATTAAATATGGGGGGCTGGGCCGAGCCCCCCGCATGTGAGGTTCAGGGGGCAAAGCTCCTTCATGAAAACAGTGGACCGGGAGACAAACGGGAATTATGTCAACCACAACTTGTGGTTGACATAATTCCTGTCGATGAGATTCCAGTCGACAAAAGTGGTGTTGAACCGGCATCATAGAGCCCATTTATCTATAGAGGGGTTTGACAGCTTCCCAGCAGACATATAGGGTCTTTTGGAGATGTTAACTTGACTTGCTTTTGGGGGAATTGATTGAAGTTATCCTGCAGTGGCATGGCAGTCTCACAGGTAGAGTACAAAAACGGTAATTGGGGAATCTGCTACTGCCACAGATGGGTTCCTATTGAGGCTGGAAGGTGGCATGTCCCCGATGAGGGACAGCCCTACAGGCAAGTCGGGGGATAGGTTTTGGCCTGCATGTGTAGTGTCTTCTGATGGGGGAGAGGCACACGGCACACAGCTCAGGAGCCACCTCTTATGCCACGGAGGTCAGAGTCCCTCTGGATGTTGAGCTCTTTTAAGAAAGAGTGGTTCTGTCTGGAAAGTCCCTTGAAGGCAGGTAGACAGACTGATAGAAGTTGAGGACTACTCAGTAAGAGGCTTGCTGACATGACTAAGATGCGCATGTCATGCTATTACTTGTTTTGGTGATTTATAAATAAACACATGGCTGTGGACATTTCTTCCAAAACACAGTATGTGACTTTTCTGTTCAGGTAAAGAGGTAAGGGACCTAACAAGACAATGCAGGCATTCCTAAATGTTTTGTCTATTCTTGTAAAGAGGCTGGGGGTGGTGAAGAGGCAGAAAACAATCTTCCTTGTTAATACTTTCTAAGGTTCAAATGAAAATTAGTTAATTAAGCAAATAGTATTTACTTTTTCTTTTGGACAAGATCTCTGCCCTGTTTTCAAAGTTAATTTTTTTAAAGCTATGCAGACCACATTGATATGCGCACCTCAACTGCACCTCTGGTTAAAGTGTACACCTCAGAGAAGTGTACCTAATTAGAATTTCTGAGCACACATATCAACTGCTCCTCCTGATGACACCTCAGGTTGATGTATTCACCTCACTGAGGTGTACTTAATTAGCATTTTTTAGATGCACATCAGCTATACCTAACAGTGTACTGCTCTTAAGCCTTTTATAGACTTCTCAGTAGTGCAGTTGAGTTGCATCCTACAGGTGTACCGAGGTGTACGTCATTTAAATCTTAGCTACTATACACTTCAAATACAGGGTTAGGGCTCTCCAGGAAAATAGTACATAATTTCTGAAGTAATGCCATTTATCACTACTGTTAGAATTCTGTTGGTAAGATACTTTCTGAACCAATCAACCACTATTTGAGACAGGCCTCATTTCTGTAGTTTTGCATCATAGCCCTCTTCATAACAATAGACTGTGAGATCATAGTTATGAGGACTGCAAAGTTAAGTATGGTTTCTGGTGTAGTTTGGAACTAACGAATACATCTGTGCTAACTTGTGTGAAGTAAGTAAAAGACCAATATTAGGAATAGGAGTGAAAAACCCCAGAAATATTAAAATACTTATATTAAAGTGAAATGCCTTTGATGAAAACAGTTTTAATTGTTTTTACTTGTGTGGATATAGTCTATATGTCAAGAGGCATTTAAGAAATTGGCATCTTCTCTAATTAGTACAATACTGCATCTCTGAATCACATATTTGAGTTCCATGCTGTTAAATGCAGGCAGGGTAAGGCTAATGACACAGAAAAGTGCTAAAGAACATTTCATAATGTGTCATGCCTGTGCAATAGATGGATATCATCGTCTCTCTTTTTCCCTGTTTTTGCCTAAAGGATGAAATGGAAGCCTTCATACACTCTGGCACTCAAAGCATCACTCTTGGCACACTCCTGACAAACAGCCACAAAGCAGGTTCTGAAACCTCATGCCAGAGCTGCAAGATGGAAATGATTAGGCAGAAAGTCAAGATCTCGTTGTTATGTTTCGTTTTTTTAATTCCCTAAATGTCATCCTTCAGGGAAGCATTGAAAAAGGAAAAAGTTCAAAGTAATAATATGAGAAATCTCTTTTAATCTGACATTTGCCTGTGATGTGGAATATTTCAGAGGATTATGAATTCTAGGGAGAGATGCTGGTTTATAGAATTTTAAATGCAGTGCTGTTCAAACTGTTATGATTGTCGAAGAGCAGGCAAAATTAGGACAGTTTTCTGCAATGTGTAGAACAGAATACACAGTGTGGATCTCTTTTGCCACAGTTACTGGAAGTGGTATAACACTTAAGGAAAATGACACAATAGGGTGTGTACTAGTGATGCTACTTGCATGTAAGCACATGACATCGGCATGTGCATTCTGCTGATGGGGAAATGCTTGTAGGATGATGGGTGCTGCTAGTTATCTCATAAGCATTTCCCTGTCAACAAAGTGTACCCACCCATTTTACATGTAAAAAGGGTCACTATTGTAAATTGCTGCACTTTGGTTAGTGTGACATAAGGCAAAGCTGAGTGTCTGAAACTACCTGATAAGTGGTGATATTCCACACTGACACATACCTTAAAGTACCTAACAGTCATTAGAAAATGGGCATGACACAATACTGCTTCCTAAGTGATCAGTACAGGGTCACATGGCTAACAAAAGTAGCATATAACTTCAACACAACTGCAAAGTCTAACTTTTTAAGCAAAACTGAAACTATTTTGTACTGTAAGTAGAATAAGACACACCAGGGGCCCAATATTCAAACGTCTGCATGGGTGCTAATGGTGTTTGCCAGCGTAAACCAGGGATTGCCTTGGATCCCCATATTAAAAGGAGACCTTTGCATGGGCAAAGAGGGTTAACGGCCATGCAAAATATAATGTATGCGGGTGGGCAAGGGAAGAGGTGTGGCCATGAATAGCTGGGCTACCCCATATTTAGCGGCTTTGTGCTGCACAAAAGAGTTTTGTGTGGTCCTTTTGCACAACAAAACTCTGACTAACTCTGGGCAACCATAATGGCTGCCAGAGGTAATGCTGCCACCTAGCCGGTTGTCCACTGGGGGAGCACACCCATTCCCTGTGGTCCATGGCACCACCCTCTGATCACCAGCCCATACTAAAATGAAAATGTCCCTGGTGCTAGTGGTCCCCCCTTCAATTGCCAGCCTGTCATACAGTGAAACATCCCTGGTGTTAGTGGTCTCCACCCCATTTATCAACCTGTAATATGGTTAAACATCCCTGGCATTAGGGTCCCCACCCCCTCCAATCACCACCCTATAATACGGTGAAACATCCTTGGTGCTAGTGTTCCCCTCCCTCTGATCACCAGTCTATAGGAAAATTGACAACCCTCCCTGGTGTCTAGCAGCCTCCCTATGGCACCAGCCCCCCAGTCACCTTACCAGTATCCCTGGTGCTGCGGGTGTGCATACCATGACTGTTGCAGCCATACTCACACTTCCTCGGCCAGCTGCCATGTGTACAGTCAGGTATCATGTGTCTTATTTATAGGAGAGGGTGCATCACTTTGTCCTACAAATAAGAAACACACTCCCTGACTGGACATATGGCGGCTGGCCCAGGAAGTGTGAGGAGGGCTGAGCTAGTTGCCGTATGTGCACCTGCAGCACCAGTAATACTGATAATGTGACTGGGGGGGGTGGGTGTTCAATGCTGTGAAGAGGACCACTAGATGCCAGGGAGGGTTGTAAATTTTCCTATGGGCTGGTGTTTGGGGGGGGGTCCACTAGCACCAGGGATGTTTCACTGTATTACGGGCTGGCAATCAGGGAGGACATCTAGCACAAGGGATGTTTAACCATATGATGAGCTGGCAATCAGAGGGAGGAGTCACTAGCACCAGAGATGCTTCACCATCTTATGGGCTAGCAGTTGGAGGGACCACTAGGAGCAGTATATCTTCACAGGTCTGGGTCCAGGCAATGGGGGCGCTATGCCATGCTAACCAGCCTTGCTACCCATGCAAATGAGCCCATAGTGGGCATGCTAGCACCTTGAATGCTCAACAGACTCATTTGCATGGGTCCCTTTGAATATTGCAGGTAGCGCTCAGGTGCTATCCGCTCTGGTGGCATACTTCGGGATCCATGTTAGGGAAGCGCTACTGAACTTAGCTCTGTGTCACAAGGCTCTATATTCAGTCGAATAGTGCTGGTGAACTATTTAACTGAATCTAACATCTTCGGGCTCCTGGTCAATCGTAAGGCACAGCTCAAGGTTTTGCGCTCCAGTCTGTGCTATTTTGAATATCAGACCCCAGAGTTTGTAGGTTAAATTGCATCAGACTGGCCCTCTGCATAGCTGAAGGACCCTGGTTCTGCCTCATGCCTAACCCACCAGGAGTGGGTTGTTTTGTTTGTTCTCTTGCACCTTAGACCTGTCAACCACATATTCGTGTACCCAACAAGGCACATCTCCAGCTGTCAGATTCACCCTGCACTGCTGGTCCTGTCGCCAATTCCTCAGGTCCTCTATTGGCTAGAGATTCTTACTTATTCCTGTCAGGGGGCCCACCTGCTGCCACCAGGAGAGTACTGCCTTTGAGCAGGCACTATTGGTGGTGCTAACGGGCTGCCTTCCTTCAGGGTCCTTGTGGCATGGGAGGGATGCCAGAAGGGCTGTTCGACAAGAAGAGCTTCACCACCCACTCTCTGGGAGGGAAGCATTCCAAGGAGGTTCTGAATCCCTCACTGCTGTTCTCCACTCCTGTTGTCCTGGGCTCAGGGCACAAACCTGGGTTGTCAGCATGCCAGAGCAATGCCCTGTCACTCAGCACCAGACTAGGAATGTGTTTAACATAACTTAGCATGCCAGAGCAATTCTCTATCACTCTGCACCAGACTAGGGGTCTGTTTAACATACAGTAACTAATCAGCATGTCAGAGAAATATCCTATCACTCAGCATCAGACATGGGGTGTGTTTAAGATAACTTATCATCATGCCAGAGCAATGCCCTATCACTCAGCACCAGATTAGGGGTGTATTTAACATAACTTATCAGCATGCAAGAGCAATGCCCTGTCACTCAGCACCAGACTAGGGGTGTGTTTAACATAACTTATCAGCATGCTAGAGCAATGCCCTATCAATCAGCACCAGATTAGGGGTGTGTTTAACAAAACTTAACTCATGCTGTGCTGCATCTTTTTTTTTGGTTTGTTTGTTTTTAGTTTTTATTTTATTTTTTATTTATTTAGTTTCTGTTGTCCAGGTAAGTGCACTAGACAAATCCTGCCTATTTTCAGGCACGACCTGGGGGAAGGGGATACAGATGAATGCCAACTGACCCTGAACCAGATTAAAGCTGTTTTGAGCTGTTGCAGTTTACCCTACCAGGAAGTAACTTCCAAGACTTGCACTGCAGTGTCCATGGAGTTGGAGTTCCACTCTGGACTAGGTTGCAGCATATTTGGGGGGTGGTATACCAACACCCCCGATTTCAGTAGGTTTAGGTATCTTATTTGGGGAGCTTTGCCCCCTCCCCCCCTCCCATTTTCCAGAAAGTTACTTAACATTGCTAGTACTCTGAAGCACAATTCAGTTAAAAAAGTCCAAAATTATTTGATCGTGCATCACATTTTAACATCTCAGTGATGTGATGTAGACAGCCAGTTTTGAGTACTGTATTATATTTTTTTAATATAAAATGTATTAATGTCTCTGCTGAAAATTCAAATGCTCTAGGAATGACCTCCCAGATTTTAGCTGACAGATGCAGGCCAAGAGAACTGCTGGCAGCATTGTATCACACACTCAGTCTTTTTAGAGACAAAGGCCCAGATATTCAAACTGCACCAGTTTGTGGTGCAAGCCTGTGCGCTGCTCAAAATAGTTGTGCGGGGTGTGGCCAGGCGATATTCAGCGAGTTCGCGCTAGGCGCAACTGCTTTGAATATCACCCTAACCACCCACTGTGCATAGCGCGTGGAACTGCACCAGCGCAAGTGGTCAGAGTGGAGGTGAGATGTGGTGGTGCAAGTTCCATTACGCCATGCACAGCACCTGCGATATTCAAGGGTGACATGCAAATGGAACCATAATTATGCAAGGCAAATGGGGGCAATTTGCATCTGATTATATCCCCATTTGCATGCCATTAGCATGCAGGTGCACCGATCCCGACGACTTGCACTAGCCCCTTCCAGGCAGCGCAGCCATGGGGACTGACGCCCTGCAGCCCGATAGCGGGCATAACATGCCTTTATTAGCCTGACTACGGGGCATAACTGTAACACCCCTCCGAGTAGCCCGACAGTGGGCAGAACGTTATCCAACCCCAGTAGCCCGATCGCAGGCAGAATGTTATCCAACCCCGGGCAGCCCGATTGTGGGCAGAACTTTACCCCATTAGCCCGATCGCGAGGCATCAGTATCCCCTCAAGCCCAATATCCTGATGGTCCAGTGGACTGAGCGGAGCCCGATCTGGGCGGCACTCCTCCCCAAGTCCGAAATCCCTGGTGATCTGGTGGACCCCCACCCCACCTGCCCATGGAGCCCCACCACCCGCTCCCCGTCAGCCCGGTGGTGACAACATCCACCACCGCCCGCCCGCCGCCGCCCGACTGACAGCTCGGTATGGCTGCATGCCCATTGGTTCAGAGCATGAGCCAATGGGCATGCACACCCCATACTAGTCAGTCCAGATATGTGATATCTGAACCAATGGGTGTGCAGCCATACCGAGCTGTCAGTCGGTGGGCGGGTCAGCAGGCGGGTGGTGCTGCCGCCCGGCCGCTGACGGGGGAGAGGGATGCGGGGCTTCAGTGGGCTGGGTGGGGTGGGGGTCCACTAGATCACCAGGGATTTTGGACTTGGGGCTGAAGAATGCTGCCAGCGATAGGGCTACCGTGGTCCACTGGGCCACCAGGGATATTGGACTTTGGGAGGGGTCTGATGCCCACGATCGGGCTACTCGGGGGGGTTGGGGGTTACTGTTATGCCCACGATTGGGCTAATCAGGGGTGGCGGGGGACAGTTATGCCCATGATCGGGGCATGGGGGGGCGCCTCCAGGTGTGGTGGGAACAGCCTATGGCCACCCAGAGGTGGCAGCTGCTGTGTTGCGCCCTGCAATGTGGCAGTTCACCTGTGGGTGACCCTCAACTTATTCGTTTTTTTGGGGGTTTAACTTTGAGCAGGCGCAGGTAGGGGTTGCGCCTGCATAACTCTGCATGGCCCGGGCTGAATATCGGGCTGTGCTGTTTATGCATGGGCACGCCCCCACCTGTGGCTCAGACATTATCGATGCACTTAGCGCATCGGGATTTGTGCAGCGCACTTTTCCCTTTTCAATATCGCACTGGGGGCATCAGTGGGTTGTGCATGGTGCAGCACCTTTGCGCCATGTGCAACCCTTTTGAATATCTGGGCCAATGTGTTACTGGAAGACTTTTATTAAGGATCCTGTCTCTGAGCTAATTACAGAGTTGTTAAGTTAATTTTGTTAAGACAGAAATCATAAACTAGGTTTATGATGTTAAAAGAAGGGAAGCTAGGATGTTACATAGTTAGTTAAAACCTTTATTTTTAAACAGGAATTCAGATGGAAAAATTCACATCATTAGGACAAAGTCCTATTTTCAAGATGGTCCTGTATAATACATGATTCATAAGTTATAACAACAATACATTCACAATATACATAAACCAATCATTCAAAATATAAAAGACAAAGAACCTCTGTGCACAAACACTGAGGCAAGGGTTACCCCAAAGGGCATTTGGCTGGGAAGCCAAGTTTCAAGAAAATACAAAATCACACATGCCCCCACAATGCAAAGCATCATGGGCTGCATATGCAAATCACCAATACACAAAGACACCTAAACAATCATCTATAACAATCACAATGTACTTTTAGTTCAGACATCAGACTTCTTAAAAATACCTTCAAATCATTAATCTGATTACAATTTACAGGTTTCAAAACCCCCCATAGATGATTAACAATAACGGAAATCTAAGAGTACTATATATGTTTATGGACCTTGAAGTACATAACCCTTAAATTTATGTCTCTCAAATTATATACACATTTTCCTGGTTCTAATTTATCATAAAGGCTTTCAGGCTGTTGGAATTTTATTACCTTAAAATTTGTATTAACCAAGAAATCCTCGTTTACTTTCTTGTGTGACCCAACCCAATTCACTAAGCACTTGACAATGGTGTGCTCTATAATCCTTTTGTATTATAAGTCTAGCCATCTTATAATATAATTGATCAACCTTAATTAGCCATCTTTTTGCTGCAAAGCCATATATATGATTTCCATATTCCAAAATTGGAAGAAGGAATTGATTTATAATTTGTTCCCTCATTAATCTATTCAAACAGAAACCAGAGCGCCTAAAAGCTCCCAACCTTTTATTTACTTTAGTTATAGTCTCTGTTATATGATGTTCAAATTTCAATGATGAATCTATCCAGACACCCAAATATTTATATACTGTAACCTGTTCTAACATTTCATCACTTATGGTTTTTATATTAATCCTTGTATTTCCAGAACTTAAAGGGGCTTGCCTTCTTCCAAAAACCATAAACTTAGTTTTCTTACTATTAAGTATTAAGCCAGATTTAGTTAACCAATTTGATAAACCAGTAAAATCATTTTGTAAATTTTTTTGCATTTCACCTATTGTATGACCACTAGAAATCAACAAAGCATCATCTGCAAAAAAGGTTTATACTAGAGTGTTTTATACAATCTGTAACCTTATTAATATAAATCAAAAACAATATAGGGCCTAAAATAGATCCCTGAGGTACTCCTCATTGCACATTTAATTTGTTTGATAACATTCCATCAATACAGACCTGTTGAGTTCTTTTTGATAGGTAAGATTTAAACCAATTTCCTGTCTCTTTAATCACACCAAATTCTGCCTAGTGACTAGCCAACAGGTCATGATTAACTGTATCGAAGGCCTTAGATAAATCCACGAACACCGCTCCCACTGATTGGCCCCCCTCTAATTTAGATGCAATAGCATCAACCACATCGGTGAGAGCGGTGCCCGTGGATTATCCCCTTCGAAAACCAAATTGTTGTTTGATTATTAATGAATTCCTTTCCAAATGGTCAACCAATTGAACTTGAATTAATTTTTCCAAAATTTTTGATATCCCAGATAATAAAGCAATAGGCCTATAATTTGTTGGTTGGTATAAATCCCCTGATCCTTTATATATAGGAATAATCTTGGCGTTCTTCCAAACAACTGGAAAAATGCCCTCAGTCAGGGACCAATTAAACAACTTAGTCAATATGGGAGCAATCACTTGAACTGAATCTTTCAAAAATTGATTTTCTATAAGGTCAAAGCCACAGGCCTTGTTTGTTTTTAACTTCCTAAGTTCTACCTTTACCTGTTTACAAGATATCATTTTGAAACTAAACCTCGATATATTAATATCCAAATTCTCAATTGATTCATCCCCTATTTTTGGATCAATAAGATCCAAATCAGGCAATGTAACAAAATAGTCATTTAAAATATTTGTTGATTCCTTTATATTCTGGGGGACACCTCTAGTTACTATCTGAATAGGTGGGCCACAAACCTGTGGGGTCTCAAAAGATTTCAATAATGACCAATACTTTTTATTATTATCTGTAGTCTGTTTAATTTTATCTTCAAAATATTTTTGTTTCATAGAGGTGTAAGGTTGTAAATGACCCTATGAAGCCTGTGTGAAGAGGGTACAGCATGAGATCAAAAGAGGTGTCGTTGAAACTTGAGTTATGCTAAGGTTGTAGAATTAATACATCCTGTATAGTACAGATTAATAAAATTACATCCTGTGGTTGTATAAAAATATTTTTTTGTTAGATATTTGACCAGAGGAGGGGCTGGATGACTTCATCCAAAAGGGGTTGGCCAATACTGCTTGAAAAGATTATTCTCTTTCACTATAGATATACACTTTTTATCTGACACTGACTAAGGAAACATTTGAGCACTGAAAACAGGTATTTAGAAAGCTAGACAAAATCTAAATATAATTGTAGGAATTGCATTGTTTTAAACCTTGTTTTGTTTAAACATATGTATGTTTTGTGATACAAGAGTTCTGTATTGTATGTTTGATGTATTATATATTTTAGTAAAAACTTTAATTTTAGAGCGAACCTTGTCTGTCTTTGATTTATGGTTCAGCAGACATAAGCTTCTACGGTGGTACCAAACTGGAAACAGAAGCACTTTAAATCTGAGGTCTTTATTAAGTTTTAATGGTTCATCTCTGAATACCTGGTTAGGTGCCCATAGGCAAAGATATCTGGCTCCCCAAAGACAGATATATCTGAGCCTGTGCATTGGGTATGCTAGCAAGAGGTTACAGTTTGAGTCCCTTCAGAACTGAGACCAAAGGTTGATCCGAACTCACAAAAACAGACAAGAGGGTTACCTTGTCTGTTACACTGTTCACAAGACTGAGTTCAGAGGTTGGCACTTTGGGAGTAGAGGGCCTGATCTGCTGAGTGAATCTGTGACAAGTGACTCCTCTACATGGGGGAAAACTGCAACTGAGCAGTTTTGTCATATATTTTTTTACTGAATATGCAATCATAAATCAGAAACATTGAAAACACATATCCAAACATTTTGAAAAGAAATCTTAACAAGTACGAATACCTCACACAAATGGGAGTTACAATCAAAAAAGCCTGCCAAACCTCCCAATATAAACTTGGATTGCCACGTAAGGAATAAGACACAATAGGGTGTGCGTTAGACACTTTAACTCACAGCTAGGAGGCGTGGTGAGGCATGAGGCCACAGGCCAAGTGCCTCCAGCTTCCTAGCCATGTGTGTTAAAATATCTAATGCACATCTTGGAGTGTCTTATTGCACTTATGAAATGGCTATCTAAAATACAGATGTATGTGATAACTAAACTGCATAATATTTTATAGTGAAAAACTTACATATTTGTCCAAATTTTTAATAAAATAGTTCCTCCGCCTGTTTTTTTTTACTTGAGGACTTTTGAGCTGCTAAAGCATCCTTACTTGTATTTCTGTAGTTGTCATGGCACCCCCCCAACTAGCAGTAGTCTTACTTCATTTAGCTTGAACAAGAAATTATGCTGCCTTTTTTAATAAATTTGTACGTTGTGGTAACAGGTAGCACTAGGCAGAACAAGCTGCTTTTGTTTAGAAGACACAGGACAAAGCCATTACTTTATGTGAAAGCAAAGTATGAAAGTTGAAGACTTCTGTAACTGCTGCATTAAGCTGTCATCTGAGGTACAGTTTTTTTTTTTTTCAGAACAGCAAGGGAAATATTGTTAGGGTATGAATATTGTGTTGAACACTGTGGCACTAAGAGAGTGAAGTACAGAGTGCCCACCTGCTCATTGTTAAGTTACAGAAAGAGAGAGAGAGAGAGAGAGTGGGTGGGCGAGCTGCAGGAAAGCAGGTCAGCTGTTCAGCCATACAGTGAGCGGGCCGGCTGGGATTGTTATCCTGGCAGTTTTTTTTTTCCTTGATGATGCAGGTCGTGCATTTAATTTAGAGATATGTTGACAGATTGAAAATACAGCCTGGTAATCACTCGCAGTTGGTGACAACAAGATGGCTGATTTTCAATTTTCCAACATTCTAACTGGCATCTTTACCAGTATCAGTGCCCACAAGGCACTGCTGGACCTTTTTACTGTGCATGAGAAGGAACATCACATACAGTAGCTATTAGCCAATCAAAATTGTTATATTTTGATGCCCATTTCATAAATCTTATTCTTAACATTTTCATCAGTTGATAAATATACTCTAATGACAGCATCACAATATGATATCCTGAATATATAAGCATTGTTTGCCCATGAGCTCTATACTATACATACATGTATTAGAGCTCTAATAACTCGAAAGGTTTGCTACCAGACCTCATATAAATATTTTTTTTTCCTTTTTGAATGTTGGAAAGACTGGTGTATGCAGCTTTTTCAACCTTTGACCCTGACTAAGTCATCTTACCCTTCGGGATTGTAACACCTGAGACTGTTGTGATTCCACCAGCCTCACAGTTCCTAGCATTCTTCTTTGTAGCCAAATCAGTAAATGCATTTTTTTTATTCAAGGTAGACTCTGTTTTTTTCATATTTGGTTACCAAATAGAAAACAGACAGGGCCATCAGTAAATGCGGAATGCTATTTTTGGATGGAATTTACTTGCCTCAGGGCAAGAACATTAGTAGCATGTGAAAAATGTCAGGGCTAAGTAAGCCTAAGATTGAAAATTTATCAGACTGGGGGAAAGCTACTTAGGTCCTCAGATAGTGCTGTGCAAACATTACATTTTGCTGGAGAATTATAATGAAAGTTGGAATTTCACTTCTGTAAAAAGTTTTGAATGAACTTTGGCAACTTTCATGGAAATTCTAACTTAGAACAGTGAATGAATATATGACTTGTGGATTAACGTGTTAAATTGTGGAAAGAAATTCCACAGTTTAACACATTAATCCAAAATTGAAACATTCATTCCGCAGTTCAGTTAGCCACTGAACTGACAAATGAATGTATTTATATATTTATTTAAATTTTGGTAACCCGGGTAAGACCACTGAGGCAATTACAGTCCCTTTTTCAGGGTCAACCTGGGTAAGACAACAAAACAAGTACAAAGCAATTACAGCAAATTCATGAAAGACAGATTACAGGAGCAACAGGAAGACATATATCAGTTAACAGATCTAAGGATGTACAGAGAAGTATGCTATGGCATATAACATTAGACAAAAAAGAAAAATAATTATTTACACTGTAGTAAATATACAGTGCATAACTATGTACAAGTGAAGGCACCATCAGTAAACACTGCAAGCAAAACAGGTATATAGGTGGGGGGGGAGTCAGATATCAGGTATAGAAGCTTAGGTGGAGAGAGAGGGAAAAATGATGGACTAGGGGAACAAAAAAGGAAAAGAAAAAAGGGGTATATGGTTATCTGAGGCTCCAAGAGGAGTTCAGCCAGCAGCCTGGGGGCTGTATGAACTACGGATTAATGTTTTGTACTGTGTAAATAAATTTTTGCAGCGCTGATCACTGAAATGTGAAATGATTACATGTATTGAAGACAGATGTATTAGACTGTGAAAGGAAATTCCTCAGAACTGTCACTCCACACTTCACTGCATTATTTTGTGATTCAGCTATAAAGGTTTGGAGAATGGAGTAAAAAGTCACCAGATATATTTGAAAGATTCGAATTTCGCCAAGGTCAGAATTTCAGAAAATTCTGTGTAATTTGTGAAATTTTGTGAAAATTCTGACATAAAAAATTGTTTTGTTGCAGTATTGGTCCTTGTGACAAAACAATCTTAAAAAAAAGATGATTTGATACCTTTTATAGTGAATTCAGAATCTTCAGATTCCACCCAGTTCTACCCTCAGAAGCTCTTGTTGATGGATGCTATGCCTTTGTGGTGCCATTTTATTTTATATTATTTTATTTATTAATGATTTCACATTTATTTATTTATTCAACACATATTTTACTAGGTAAACATAGTGCAGTAGACTTGTTTCTAGTTGCAACATGGTGGAGGAGGGAGGGAGGGAATGGAGGGAGTTGGGTGGTCATATGGAAGATTACATTTGAATGTTCCCTTGTTTCTTGACATATAAGCATGGGATCTGCATTATTTCCTCATTTGTCCAGTTCTAGTAACATGTTCCATTGTTCTGATTTTGGAGACTTCCTTGGTATATAATAAGGAGGTGCTATAGTGCAGAGGTTTAGGGCTCTGAGCTACAAACCTGGAGACCTGGGTTTAAATCCTACAGCTCCCACTTGCATTCTGTGTGACCCTGAGCAAGTCACTTAGAAAGACAGAAACATAGAATTTGATGGCCGATAAGGACTGCTTGGCCCACCTAGTCGGCTCATTTTCCTACCTAACAGATAAGCTGCAGATCCTAGTTAACCAACAGCTTACTTCCTCCAACCCCCAACTAGGACTGCCTTATGTCTGTCCCATGCATTCTTGAATTCCCCCACTGTTCTTGACTCCACGACCTCCTCAGGGAGGCTGTTCTATGCATCCACAATCATGCCTTCCTCTGGACAGCCTCCACTCTGTCTATGTCTTTGTGGAGATGGGGTCTCCAGAACTGTACGCGGTACTCCAGATGGGGTCTCACCAACTGTCTGTACAGATGGATAACAACTTCCTGTTTTCTACTATTGATGCCTCTCTCTATGCATCCCAGTATCCCCCCAGCCTTCCTTACTGCCTTCTCACATTGCTTGCCCACCTTTAGGTCATCTGATATAATTACCCCCAGGTCCCTTTCCATTTTTACTGTTGCCAGTATCTCACCCCCATTGTGTACTCTTCCCCTGGGTTTTGGTTTCCCAGGTGCATTACCTTGCACTTCTTTGCATTGAATCTGAGATGCCATACATTTGACCATTCCTCCAACCTTGCAAGTCCCTTCTCATCCTTTCCACTCCATCTTGTGTATCAACCCTGTTGCATATCTTTGTGTCATCTGCAAGAGACATACTTTTCCTTCCAGTTCCTCTTCAATGTCACTTATAAAGACATTAAAAGGGACCGGTCCCAGTACTGAACCCTGCGGTACCCCACTAGTAGCCCTCCTTTCTTCACTGTGGATTCTGTTTACTACTACCCTTTGCATCCTGTTGTCTACCCAATTTTTTATCCAGGCTACCACCTTGGGACCCACTCCAAGGCTTGCTAACTTGTGTATTAATCCTTTGTGTGGGACTTTATCAAATGCCTTGCTAAACTCTAGGTAGGCAATGTCCACAGCCCCTCCCTGGTCTACTACTTTGGTCACCCAGTCAAAGAAATCTATTAGATTCACCTGACATGACCTTCCCATCATGAATCCATGCTGCCTTGGGTCCTGTGCCCCACTGGCCTCTAGGTACTCAACAATTCTTTCCTTCAGAAGTGATTCCATCATTTTCCTTACCACTGAGGTCAAACTAACTGGTCTGTAGTTTCCTGCCTCTGTCCTGCTCCCACTTTTGTGAAGAGGAATCACATCCACCCTCCTCCAGTCCTCAGGTACCACCCCATCCTCCTATGATTTGTTAAAGATAGCAGTCAGCGGTGTTACTAGTTCTACCCTTAGTTCTTTTAGAATTCTTGGGTGAGGAGGCTCACGTGATGTAGAGTGCTGAGTAGAAGCTCCTCCGTTAAGCTCCTGCCTCCTGATCATTAAATCGTGTTTTTTAGATGTTTATATTTCTCCATTTCCTCTGCTTTTGAATTCTTCTGCTATCTAAACATCTTGTGAGCCTGTTTTGTGAGTTCAATTGGCAGATGGAGGCTTATATGAAGAAAGCCCTGCAGAAACACCTCCCCCGCTACTCCTGAAAAGGTCCCAAAGAAATCCTGGGCCTCGGGTGGGCCAGATAGGCCTGATCCTTCGAGTTAAGTTGGGGAACAAGAACCTTTAATGCTTAATAGATTCTTAGAAGAGTTTAAACCCTTTCGTGAAGAGATGAAAGAAATGGCGATTGACCTGAAAACTCTCTCTAGAAAACTGGATGAAGTCTCATTAACTGTCTCTGATAATACAGCTCAAATAGTCTCGTTGGAGAAAAGGCTAGAGAATCTGGATCCTGAATTAGTGTCTACGCGACAGAAGTTATCTCGTCTGGAGGCCAAACTCGAAGATTTGGAGGGCCGTAGCCACAGAAACAATGTTGTGATACTAGGGCTACCAGAGGGAGAAGAGGGCCAGCATGCTGTAGCATTCACAAAGAAGCTGGTGGAACAGGTAGTTGGCCCCTCTCCTTTCGGCCCAGTATACATCATAGAGCGAGCTCACAGGTCACTGCGACCGAAGCCTTCTCCAGATGCTTCCCCCCCCCCGTCCTATTATCTGCCGCTTTTTGAATTTCCTAGAAAGGCAGCACTTCTTGCAGAAAATAGAGCTTTACAAGAGGTTCATTGGGAGAATATGAAACTGAGAATTGCACAAGATTTCCCTGGATCGGTTCGTTAGAAACGAAAAGCGTTTCATCCCATCGTATCTAAGATCATTGCCGTGGGTCTGAAATTCAGGATGGGATACCCGGCCAGGCTACAAGTTTTTGTAAACGGATCCTGGTTCAGTTACGATGATCCTGAAGCTGCCCTGTCGAGCCTTAAATCCATGCGACCGGACTTGTTCCGAGAGCCCTGAGAGGCCCTGTTTGTGTGTTGAGGAGCTGCTTGGAGTTACTCTATTGGAACTGTTATCTCTCTTCTTCTCTGAGGAGATAATGTCAATGAGTTGTATTTGGAAGTTCTCATTTTCTCATCTGGACTGGGCTAATCAGTGCATGGTCTACCTGCTAACAGCCTCTCAAGCCCTAACTTCATAATGCTAACTCTTGCTCAGGGCAAAGACACTTGGGGTCTCGGGGTTGGCTTAATTAGAAAAAGAGCTTTGAGTCCCAGTATATTCAGTTTTGTAAACTGCATAGAGAGGGGAAGTTTGTGTTATTAATTCTAGGACTAACATTCACTTTACAGTTAGCTGGAAATGGGAGCGGTCTTGGGCTTTCTCCGCAACTCATATTTACCTTGTCAGGATCGGGTAGTGGCCACAAGAGGGCGTATCATGCATATGTAGTGTAAAGCCGTGTTGTTCTTAATTCGAGGAGGATCTCCCTCAGTGTTCTCACCAGTCCCGAGTTCAGGACAGCAAATTTCCCCAAGGGCAATTCTTGTAACTAAGGGCTGGTATATTTCTGGGAAGAGTTGTTTTTTCAGTTTTCTTTCTCTTGGGTTCATGATCTCAATGCTTTTCTTGATGTCTGCTCTCAGTTTGAGGAAAGGGCTATTCCCCTTCATTAGTTTTCCGATTTGGTTCTGGTTTGTGTAAAGATTTCTCATGGGGCAAGGTAACTCCTATTTTTCACTCAGGTTCTTGAGGTTACCTGGCACTTTCATGAGTTTGGCAGTTTACTCTGCTCTCCCTTTCATTATCATGTTAACGCATATGCGTGTGCACACATTGGAAGCCCAAGGCCGCTCTCTAGTTTTTTTGGGGGGTAGTTAATATCATTCACATTCTTAAATATTTACTTCTGGAAACAAGTTGAGCTGCCATTAGCAGAGGTGCATTATCGGGAGGCGGGAGAAGGAGGAAAAAACTCAGTACTGTGCTAAACATTCCTTGTGGCAGTGTGGGGGTTTGAGTGGGGGGTGGTGGATCTGGGGTTTTGTTAGGTGGAATGGGGGATGTCGGGGGAAGAGAATGGGCTAATTGTAGGTGGGGTTGGGGAGGAGGGAGGGTTTTACAGCAGTAACTTTTGGAGTATGGTTGCATGCATTATGTATCCTGTGTGCAGGGCTGAACATACTAAGTTCAATAACTATTATCAGATGGCCAAAGAGGTAACTTTTGCTACTTGGAATGTTAAGGGGATCAGGAAAAAATCCAAACAATATCAGGTTCTCAAACATTTAAGCTTATTACGCTCTCAGATAACTTTCCTACAGGAATCCCATTTATTAAAAGCTGAAGCTTTACAGTTGAGGAGGCAACAGGTGGGGCTGGTTTATGATGCTCAGGGTTCCACTAATAGTTGTGGGGTCATGCTTATTATTAATAGGGGCGTTCCCTTTGTCTCTACACAACTCATCAAAGACCCTGAGGGCAGGTTTATCCTAATTAAAGGCACTCGTTGGTCAGTTCCACTTTTACTTGGTAGTATATATGGCCCTAATATGGATGATCCAGGGTTTTTTATGAGACTCGTAACCATTATTCTTCCAGTGCTTCCCATTAGGATTATTTTGGGGGACAACTTCAATCAAGTCCTAGATTCTAATCTTGACAGGTGAGGTAGTGGACCTGGAGTGGTCTCTCCGGGGCAGAGGGCTTTTAGGGACTTAGTAGACCAGTGCGGGCTCTGTGATGTCTGGTGCGTCTTATACCCTGACTCTAGGGAGTTTACTTTCAGGTCAATGGCGCACAGCTCGCAGTCTCACATTGATTACATACTTATTTCTCAGGCTCTCCTACCCGAGGTTAAGACCTCCTTGATTCAACCTGGCCCTGTCTCTGAACATTCTCTGGTGTTATGCAAATTGGCATTCCTTAATTTACCTAATAGGGAAACCAAATGGAAACTCAATGAACAACTTCTTAAAGATGCTAAGTATTGCAAGCTCATAAGGGAGCAAATTGAGTTTTTTTTTTTATCTAACCCTTTAGATAGTGCAAAGCCGGATATTTTATGGGGGGCCTTCAAGGCTTACATGAGAGGGATCCTCATTAGTGTGGCGGTGAGTAGGAAAAGGGCACAGGAGAAGGAACTATTAGCATTACTGTCCCAAATTCAGTCACTTGAAATTAATATGTCGGCTAGTGCCCCAGATGAAGACAAGAGGAATCTCCTAGTGCTGAAGGACAGATATCTAGAGTTACTTTGGGAAAAAGCAGAATTAGCTATTATTCATACTAGGGCTAGTTACATGGATCAGGGAGATAAGGCGGGGCGCCTATTGGCATTGCGTATTAAACAACAAGAATCTGCGAGATTCATCACTTCAATTCGGGTGGTGGCAGACAGGTCTCTGAAAGTATCTCCTACCGAGATAGTCCAAGAATTTGCCCTATATTATGAAAGACTATACAGTGACATGAAGTATCCTCCCTGTCCTGGGAGTACGGAGAATTATCTGAGAGATTCCCATCAGCCCTTCCTTTCAGAGTAACACAAGGGTTTTTTGGTCACCCCTATATCACAGGAGGAAATTGCTGAGGTTGTCAGTGGATTACCCGTAGACAAAGTCCCAGGCCCTGATGGATTCTCCTCCCTATTTTACAAAGTTTTTCGGGATCTCTTACTACCAGTACTTTATCGCCTATTTCAATATATTTTAACCCGGGCAGAGGCAGACCCTCACCTCTTTGAGGCCTTGATTGTTCTTCTCCCTAAACCAGATAAAGACCCTGAGCTTGTTCAAAGCTACAAACCTATATCCCTTCTAAACCAAGATATTAAAATTATTTAGAAGATACTAGCCAATAGGTTAACTGTAGTTCTCCCTGAGCTAATAGGTATGAACCAGGTAGGATTTATGAAGGGGCGTTCATTATCTGACCATTTGCATACCCTATCTCATGTCTTCTCGGCTACCAGGGATGCTGAGTTTCCCACAGGACTGGTTTCCCAGGATGCCGAGAAGGCATTTGATCGTGTGAATTGGAATTTTTTATTCTGAGTTCTGGAAGCTTTCCAATTCCCCTCTGTATTTATATCCTGGATTGCTACATTATATAAAACCCCTACAGCAAGGATCTCTGGGAATGGGGCCTTTTCCAAACCTTTTCCACTCCATTCAGGGACCAGACAGGGTTGCCCCTTATCTCCTCTGTTATTTAATTTATATCTGGAACCTCTCATCCAAAACATTCTCAATAATGCCTTTATACAAGGCATTTGGGTTGGACGCCATGAAATTAAGGTTACTGCATATGCGGATGACTTACTGATACATTTATCCCATCCAGTATCTTCTGTACCGGCTTTGTTGAGTGAAATAGTAAGATTTAGTGCCCTGTCCAATTACAAACTGAATGCTAGCAAATCCTCATTCTTTCCATTAAACCATAAGGTATTCAAAAATGACATTAGTCCCTTAGGTCTATGTTGGACTCCCAGGTCATTTAAATACTTGGGCATTAAACTATCCCGTAACCCCCTAACATGGTTTAAGGAAAATCTTGAATCTCTCTCACAGCTGATAATTCTCGACCTTGATAGGTGGTCCAAACTTCCCATTTCACTATGGGGCCGGATCAACATAATTAAGATGAATATATTCCCTAGAATGTTTTACCCTTTATCTCTTCTCAATACTTTTATCCCACTACTCTGGTTTAAAAAGTTACATGGCATATTTACTAGATTTATTTGTGCCGATAAGTATCCTCGATTGGCCTATTATAAATTTGCAGCTCCAAAACTTGAGGGGGGGTTTGTGGATTCCCCATCTGGCTATATATTATTGGGCCAGCCATTTAGCAAAATGTTTGAGATGGGTATCTCCTGGCCAAGAAAAAGAACAGCCGGCTTGGCTTAGGATTGAATTGAATGTATTTAGGTCTAAGAATCTGGACCCCCTAACCTTATTCTATCTTAAAATTTCCCAGGTGCTTATGGCTGAGGAATGCCCTATAGTAGTTACCTCATTAAAGGTATATGCACAATTATGTTCATTTTTGCACTATACCCCTCAGTTGGATTTGGCCCAGTCTATCTGGAATTCCCCATCTTTCACTATTAACAAGAAGCAGATTCCCCGTAAATGGTTGTCCCAATTGGGGGATGGAAAGTACTCTCTTTCGTGGATGAAGAGGGGCAATGGTTATCAGTAGGAGATATTATTAGGAAATTTCTTATTCCGGCTCCCTCTCACCTCAAAGTTGTACAGTTAAGGCACTTACTTACAATAGTTTTTGGCAACACCCCTCCCTCCCAGACTGTCACAGCCCTGATACCTGAGGTTTTTTCACTTCTTGGATCTTCAGGTGTCATATCTAAACTATATCAGGTCTTGTTTTATAAAAGATAGGGGGATTCTTTTGGACCCACGAGATTCTGGAATTCTATCCTTCCTCAGTAACATCTGGATTGGCAATCCCTGTGGAGATCCTGTCATAAATATGTTTCTCAAGACAGATTGCGTCTCATGCAATATCATATATTACATAACACGTAGTGCACCCCGGTAAAATTAAAGAAACGGGGTCTCTTGAACTCCAATATATGTACTAAGTGTTTGCAGGAAGAAGGAACACTCCCTCACTTGTTCTGGTCCTGCCCTAAAATGTCCATTTTATGGGATTCAATCAAGACTTCCCTAGATCCTTTACTGGGCCTTCAGGAGTATTTTACTCCTGATATTTGCCTTTTAGGGGACCTGTCTTCTATCAGAGTTAAAGTAAGAAGGTTTCATATTTCTATGATTGCCTTATCTGTCAAGAAGCTTATTTTACGTCACTGAAAAGACAAGTCCACCCCAACCTTTCAAGAATGGGTGAATGAAATTCTTGCCAATCTGCGTACAGAAAAAGCGATTGCCAGTCTTCACAACAGATTGGCAGCATATGCCAAAATATGGGATCCCCTTCACTCTCTAATTTTAGTGGCTCAGTCTTAATCATGTTACAGTCTAAAATGCCCTGCAGGTTCTCAGGTAATGAGCTTAGTATTTAGGGGATACATGGATTTGTTACTGCTGTAAGGGGAGGGACGGGAGGGTTAAGCAGTCAAGTCTTTATAAGTGGTTGTATTTACATCTCATTTTCATTGTAACTGCCTTTTATTGTGGAAAATGTACTAATAAAGTTTGAATAAAAAAAAAGAATTCTTGGGTGAATCTCATCAGGCCCCATTGCTTTGTCCACCTTCAATTTTATTAGTTCTTTCAGAACCCTTTCTTCTGTAAATGGATTGGTATCGACCCTGTCTTCAGAGTGTTTCTCTTGCTTGGATTAGGTACCTCCCCCTCCTCTTCCTTTGTGAATACTGAGCAGAAATATTCATTCAGTATCCCTGCTTTTTTACTGTCACCCTCTGTCCACATTCCCTCCCCTTTATTAAGCCTCAGTATCCCTCCTTTGGTCTTTCTTCACTCCCTAATGTACCTATTAAAGGTCTTATCCCCCCTTCTTAACAGAGTTGGCTATCCTTTCCTCGGTTTGGGCCTTTGCTATTCTGACTGCCTTCCCTGCCTCTTTCTGCTTTAACTGATAAAGTTTTCTGTCCTGCTCCTTCTGTGTTTCCTTATATTTTCTGAATGCTATCCATTTCTCCTTAACCTTCCCTGCCACCTCTTTCAAGAATCATGGCAGTTTTTTCCTTCGTTGTGTTTTGCTGATTTGCTTTACACAAAGGCTTGTTGCATCTGTGATGGCTGTTTTGATTACTCCCCATTGTTCCTCCACTCCTCCTTCTTGCCTGTTTGCCAAGTGCTTTTCTGAGGCACTCTCTCATTTTCCCAAAGTCAGCCCTCCTAAAGTCCAATACTCTTGCTTTTGTATGGCTTGATTTGATTGTATGGCTGTGTTTATCATGACCCATACTGTTTGTTGGTCACTTGTTCCCAGATGGCTACCCACTTCTAAATCTGAGATTCTTTTTCCATCCCCATTTGAGAGTACCAGGTCTAAGATTGCTCCCTCCCAAGTGGGATAACTTCCTTGTGCTCCCAGGTCTCACCTGGAAACAAGCTTTGGCTTAGTGTGCCTTTCCTGGTTAAACAATTTCCCCTCTCCCCCTAATATGGTGGAACCTTTGTAAAAGAGCACTTGTGCGCAAAGGTATTCTATGAAATTTTCAATAAATAAATACATAAAGGTGTCTTAAAGCAGCAGTGCATGTTATGGTGAAAATTTTAGCCAATGCATTTTTATTCCATTTCAGATTGCTGCTTATGATATTAGTGAGTGCACAGAAATGCCACATTGCTCTGATAGTGGTGTGTGCCATAAAGGTCATCCTGCTGTACAGACTGGATGAAGAGACACCTTCATTTAAGGAGTGGCACATAGACATTCTGTGTGCTTTGAAAGCTGAAAAGATGATAATAAGTATTAATGACAGGCTTCCTATGTATAAGAAAAAACAGGAAAAACTACACACCCTCCTTTTACTGCCTTGATGTGTCTAAGGTGCCTGGCCTCAGTGTAGGTCACAAGAGTAAAAGTAAATTACCTAAGTTCTGCTCTCTGCCAAGAGTTTGAATGTGTCTCGAGATTACTTGTTATCATACCTATCTAGTAGAGTACACTGATGTGAAAGATTACTCCTATGTACCAGGTGTGGGATGCTGCACTGTGTTTTTATTTTCTTTTTTTTATCTTTGATGGTTGAATTTGTTTTCTGTTACATGTACTGTTTCTAAAAAAGTAACCAAATACATTACATTTTAAAAGGATAACTGCTTACTTCCTGTCTTATAGGACACACTTTGTTCCTCATTTTGAGTCTGCAATGGCATTTTTTGAACATTTGACGTAATAAAGGTGGTGCCCCTTTTAATATGGCTCTGATCAATATTTCATCAGTATTCACAGCTGTTTCTGCACACCTATTGTCCCAGAAAGTAAGGAGCTTTGTCTGCTACATATTAGTTCATTATAGTCACAAGAAAAATTATGTTCAGCATTGAGTGTTCAAAAGCAACAGAGAATATTGATGGATACCTGGAGCAAATCTTATTAAAAGCAGCCCTCTTTTAATTATTTCAACTGCAAAACACAAAAAGTGTTAAACCAGACTC
Organism: Neoceratodus forsteri; assembly: GCA_016271365.2. Classification (NCBI taxonomy): domain Eukaryota; kingdom Metazoa; phylum Chordata; order Ceratodontiformes; family Ceratodontidae; genus Neoceratodus; species Neoceratodus forsteri. The sequence continues at coordinate 297,808,131 of CM057452.1, read as the reverse complement.
AAAATTAGGAAAGAGTATGTCGTACAAGCCGTGAGACAAGGGGCAGTCTAAAACAGAATAAAAGTGCAATTCAAAATTGCTTCTGCAGACATGCAGTGCTGCTTTAAAAGCCATGTGTTGACAATTCAGGGACTGGAGACCAAGCAGAGCCATGGGTGAAGGACGGGTGTGTGTGAGGAATGGCACCTGAGCAGTGTGGGGGTGAAATTAGTTGCCAGTAGTGAAAGTGTTTGATGTAAGGAGAGGCTAGTGCAAGGAGGAGAAGAACAGAGTGACAGGAGTCCTGCTGATACTGAGTGAAGAGCAGTGAGGAGCGATGAAGGGACACCCTGAGGAAGTTGTTTCTGCCTTTGCTAACTGGTCTTAAACAAAAGCTGTGATATACCTATTTGTTTTCTGTTGTACTTGCTGGTGTGAGGAGCAGTAAGAGCACTAAGCGAGCTGGAAAGTGCAGAGGGAGCTAAATGGGACTGACTGACTCTCTCGAAAGAGTCAGATAGACCCAACTCACCCTCCCCCATCCCTTCCTCCCCTAGCTTATTGGCCTTTATAGGGGAGGTGCTGGGTCAGGATTGGTGGTGCACACTGGTGCAACCACAGGACTGATTGAGCGCTACTGACAGTTCAAAAGGGAGGACAAGGGAAAGAAAATAACATGGTTAGCCCTAGTAAGGGGGAACATCCCAGGGGCTGGGGTAGGCAGTATGAAGTGGGGGCAAGCTGGAAGGGTGGTAGGGGTCAGGTAGGTGCATAGGGAGGGTAGTAGGCTGCAACAACTGTGGGGAAGCTATCTTTTCAGGGGTCGCATGGAAAGCAGGGGGATGCCTGGTGTGCAGGCAACTTAAGCAGCTTGGGGAAGAGATTATGTGTTTAAGAGAAGAGATAAGTAGAGGGAAAGGAACAGACTGGTGGAACAATCCAGGACTGAGAGCACATGCTAGTGCTCCAGAAGACTGCAGGCAACCCAAGCCAAAGGGAGGGGCTGAGGGAAAGGGTATATGGACCGATATTACTATCTCAGGAACCACTGTGTACAGATGAAGGGGTGGAGGAGGATAGGGAATAGAAGCAGAAATGGCCCTAAAGCAGGTATCAAATGCAGGCCTCTCAATAGCATGCCTGGAAGGACTTAGAGTGTTGAGGGGGGAGTAATGCAACTGGTTCTCAGTGCTGGCTGCACTGGAGAAGATGAAGCAGGAGGACCACGTAGTCAAGGATGGTGAGGAAGAGTATTGCTTGCAACCCAGAGGGCATTGGCAGTTCTTTCCAGGTTTTCCCTGAGTGAGCATCACTGCTTGGACTATGGCTCCAGCATTCCTACCCACCAGGCACAGTCACAATCTCTGCCAGCCTGCTCCAAAGTCTTTCCAGGACTGCCCTGAGTAGGCATCACTGCTATGACTGTGGCTCCAATGTTCCTACTGGCCAGCCGCAGTCACTATCTCTGCCCACCTACCCGAAAGTCTTTCCAGGTAACTGCTTCAGCTGGGTGCTCAGATCCTAAGCTGCACAATTGTTTGGTGCACTCTGGCAGAAGACGGCTCTTCATTGGACACTAAAACCTTGTCTCTGCTGACTGATTGGACTGACTTATTTCCTTCTATCTAGCTGTGCTTTCATCTGTAACTATTGCCTCTACTTTTTTTTTGAATTTGCATTCTCAGCCCAGTAGTTCAGTTAGCAACCTGAGTCCATTTTCCCATTGGCAAGATATACTGTACTACCACTAGAGGGACACAATTCTTTATCTAAAGTGGTCCCTGCCTGTTGTTCATATAGATACCTCTGCTTTGCTGTAGTTAAACATCTGATAAATAAAGACAATTAGACCTAACACCCCTCGCCTTGCTCTTTCCATCTTTTTTTTTGTTACACATATCATGCCCTGCAACATGAAACTCCCTTTCTCCTCTCTCCCACTTTCTCTACTCCTAGTACTTTCCCTAACCCCTACGATTGGTCTCTATTCACAAGTGCCGAACAACTCACCTTCTACAACCTCCTATCTCCTATCCCCTACTTACATCCTCACTATTACTTCCTCCCCACCCTTTGAACTATGGTTGTATTCTCCCTCTGTCCCTCATGCTTCATTACTAACTGTCCCACCCTTCTTTGTTGCTCTTCATCTTCTGCTACCTTACTCTCATGCGCATTAGCCTGCCAGTTTCATTGGTTCCTCGGCATCTAACTCTAAATGCCCCAAGCTTCACTTCCTCATCTTAGCTCTACTCTTGCTCTCCTGTGGAGATGTCCACCGCAACTGTGGTCCATCTATGTCTCATGCCCTGAATGCTTCATTATCTACCGTGGCCCCATCTATTGCTCCCGCTGTCCTCCTGAAGAGTTTCAAGATCCTTCATCTAAATATACATAGTGTGTTGCAAAAAATCAATCTTCTACAAACCATGGTGGCCACTCTAAAACCTGACATACTGATCATCATGGAAACTTGGCTAAAGAGCATAAGCATGGATCTCTTAGTCTCCATTCCTGGCTACTCCCTCCTGAGGCAAGACCAAGCAAGTAGAGGTGGTGGCATCGCCATGTATGTTCTTACCTCCCACCAACATTCTATTATTTATTCCTCCACTAGCCCAGTGTCCCATGATGCACTGGCTAATCATTTAACTCTGCCCTTCACCCTCCCCATCTTTATAGCTGGCATTTAATTTTGCCCAAATGTCCATCCCTCTATTGCTCTTGACCTCATAACCTCCATCACAGCCTTTTCTCACTCTGGTGAACTATACATTTTAGGTGACCTTAACTTAAACTGGCTGTCTCCTAAGACATCCAAAATATGTAATGATCTTGGAGGCCTGAACCTCTCGCAATTGATCTCAAAACCCACCACCCTAATCATAAGACACAAAATCACTCATTGATTGACTGAGCTTTTACCACCCAGCCCCACAGAATAATTAGCTCTGGCATCCTCCCAGTCACTCTCAGTGACCATAACCCAATAATTGTTGTCAGGATAATCCACAGATCAAAATCTCCACATAAAACCTTGCAACTTTGTTCCTTCAAATCCCTGGACCATGAACCTCTCCTGCACAACCTATCTCTCTCTCTCTGACTGGTCTCCCTTAGTCTCCTCCCTCTCAGTTGATAAGACTGTAACTTACTTCAAAGAAATATTCTTTATAAATTGGAATGCCTTTGTCCCTCTCAAACAAACCAGGGTTAGGGGTAACCACCTTCTGTGGATTACTCCAGAACTCTTAGCCTGTCTTAGGGCCAGAGATCATGCCTGGAAGTGCCACAAATTCACCCAGCTTCCTAGCAACCTCACAGACTACCGTAAGCTACAAAACACCTGTACCAGGGCAACAAGGCTAGCCAAGTCCAATTACTTCAAAAATACTTTCCTCACTAACATAAATTCCCCTTCAAAGTTCTGGAAGGTGGTTCATGCCCTTTTTACCCCTCAGTCCCAACCCCTTTGCCAGTACTAAAGGTAAATGGCAATCTTGTAGCTAACTCCCATGTCGTAGCTGTGGAATTTAACTCCTATTATACCTCTTGTGCAACCAATCTGCTGAAGTCCCTCACTAATTACGCCTCCCCACCAAATGTCATGGCTGCCCCTCTATTATCCTCCCCCAAAAAATGCTCCAATTCCTATTTCCCCACACCACTCCTTCTTATTCTCTTCTGTCTCCCCCACAGATACTCTAAATGCCCTTCTCACCATCAACCCCTCAAAAGGATCTTCCCCAGTTGACCATGACCCTAAACTCCTCTATCTCTCTCTCTGCCTCTCTCAGCCTCGGCCATTGTCTACCCCATCTCCTTTATCTTAAATCTCTCCTTCTCAACCTCCAATGTCTCTTCAACATGGAAGCACACAGTGGTTCTCATCCTACCTAAAGGTGGAGACCCCTCATCCCCTGGCAATTATCAACCCATCTCACTACTCCCTACCCTAGCCAAACTACAAGAACATCTAGTCCTCTCTCAGCTCACTTCTTTTCTATCTAATACCTCCTTCTTCACCCTGTTCCAATCTGGTTTCAGGAAAAAAAACACTCTACCACCACCTTCCTACTTTGGCTCACTGACTCCATCCTCTCCGGGATGGACAATGGTCAAAGCTCCTCAGCCATATTTGTCGACCTTGCCAAGGCTTTTGACACTGTTTCCCACTCCCTTCTCCTTGGTTCCCTCTCATCTGTTGGTCTAACCCCTTCTACCACTAACTAGTTTAAGGCCTACCTTACTGGTAGAACCCAATCAGTTAAGGTCAAGATGCCATCTCACCACCCTCCTGATCTGCAGTGGCATTCCTCAGAGCTCCATGCTTGGTCCCGTTCTAATCTCCATCTTTCTTAATGACCTGCCATCTGTCTGCTCCCCCTCCTCAGCCATACACATGTATGCTGATGATACTGTCCTGTATGCATCTGGCTCATGCCCAACTGAGGTTACATCCAGCTTGCAGCACAACTTCAGCAAGGTTCAACTCTGGTTTTCAAACCATCAAGTATTCCTCAATGAGGTAGGAGGAGTATAGTGCAGTGGGTTAAGGCTCTGAGCTGCAGATCTGGAGACCTTTGTTTGAATCCCACAGCTGCCTAGGTGCATACTGTGTGATTCTGAGCAAGTCACTTAACTTTCTTGTGCTCCCAGGTCATTTCTGGAAACAAGCTTTGGCTTAGTTTGCTACTCCTGGTTAAACAATGTTACCTTTCCCTTTCAACACCAAGAAGACAGTCTCCATGACCTTTGGCACATGGCAGAGACTCTCTAGGCTTCCCTCCATGCTCACTTTCCACACTTTTTATGGTACTTTACTTGAGGACACCTCATCCTTCAGATACCTTGTGGTTTGGTTAGTCCAGCACCTCAGCTTCTCTGGACACATTAATAATAATAATAATTTTATTTAATATCGCACCTTTCAAAATGATGCCATACAGGGAAAATTGTGCCCCAAGTTCAGTGCCTTGTTCAGGAACCACAGTTGCATCCCTCCTGTGCTAGGTGTGAGCTTGTCCAGAAGATGATTCTCCCCATCATTGACTACTGCTCCTAGGTCCTCCCTGACCAGATTGGACACTCTCTTATTTATTTATTTATTTATTTGTTTGTGTTTCAGAATTACAACCTCTGAGCCAAATTGGCTCTTTTACAAAGGATCCAAATCAGTAGAAGAACAGCTGAAACAGTACAATTTATATCATATGATGAGAACATACAATAGCCAAGTGACACAATTATTTTAAAAGCAAGATAAATGTGGAGTATAACCTCAAATACAAATATTTTTATTACAGAAATATCTCTAGTCTATAGGTGTAGTAACTAAGTGCAGGTTGCTTGTAGTTGGCAGCCAAAATTGTCTTTGTCAAAGAAAAGGGGAGGAGGGAGGAGGGAGGAGGTATGGAAAGTACTGACATGGGTACAGAGAAGGCATATTGTAGAATGTTATTAGGGGATAGGAGAAGGGGGTATGTCATCAGGGAGAATAAGCTAATAAGTGCTCTATGCATGACGGCAGCCTAGAGAAAGTGTAAACCAAGTGGAAGGGAGAGGGTGAGGACTCATGGGGTAAGAAGGTGGGGGGTAAGAATTGGTAGTCTAGGGCAAGTGATGGAACTCCTATCACTATGAACAGCAGTTTCCCTCTTGGGATTCTACCAGGAGGCGATGGAGTTCTTTTTTGAATTCGCTAAGTTTCTTAAAGTGAAAAAGGGAGGGGGGTAGGTCATTCATCTGGGAGGACCTTGATAGGAGAGAGACCCCTGGGAGAAGGAGGTTCATTTGTAAGGTACATGCAGTACACCTCTACCAGAGTTGTTTTAGTGTTGGGGTTACATTGGAAAAGCTTCATAGAAACATAGAATTTGATGGCAGATAAAGACCGCTTGGCCCACCCAGTCTGCCCATTTCCCTACCTAATGGATAAGCTTCAGATCCTAGTTAACCAACAGCCTACTTCTTCCTACCCCCAACCCCTAGAATTGCCTTATGACTGCCCCATGCATTCTTGAAATCCACCACTGTTTTTGACTCCACAACCTTCTCAGAAAGGCTGTTCCATGCATCCACAACCCTCTCCATGAAAAAATACTTCTTCACATTACCTCTGAGCCATCCCCCCATAATCTTCAAATTGTGTCCCCTTGTTCTTGAACACCTCTTTTTCTGAAAGATGCTACCCTGTTTGATTTTGTTGATTCCCTTGAGGTACTTGAAAGTTTCTATCATGTCTCCCCTCTCCCTCCTTTCCTCAAGACTATACATATTAAGCTCCTTAAGTCTCTCTTCATATGTCTTCTGGTGCAGACCCTGCACCATTTTAGTTGCCCTCCTCTGGACTGCCTCCATCCTGTCTATGTCTTTGTGGAGATTGGGTCTCCAGAACTGCACGCAGTACTCCAGATGGAGTCTCACCAACTGTCTGTACAGATGGATAACAACTTCCTGTTTTCTACTATTGATGCCTCTCTCTATGCATCCCAGTATCCCCCCAGCCTTCCTTACTGCCTTCTCACATTGCTTGCCCACCTTTAGGTCATCAGATATGACTACCCCCAGGTCCCTTTCCATTTTTGTTGCTGTTAGTAAATCACCCCCATTGTGTACTCTTCCCTGTGGTTTTTATTTCCCAGGTGCATTACTTTGCATTTCTTAGCATTGAATCTAAGCTGCCATAAATTTGACCATTCCACCAAACTTGCCAAGTCCCTTCTCATCCTTTCCACCCCACCTTGTGTATCAACTTCGAAGCTGATTCTGGGACCAGTCCTAGGAGGGCTTTTTTTTTTCCTACGATACATGCCTAGTACTGGGACCTTAGAGGTAATTGGAGCCATCCAGTTGCAAAGTAGAGACTGCAAGAGTGGGAATACAAATTAGCTTCTAGAAAAAGTCATCAGACTTTGTTGAGCAGGAGTTTAACCCTATTGAGAGCAGTTTCAGTGGCCGTACTATAGATAGTCCACAGTCAATGATGGACAGTATTGAGCTTTTCATGACATGGGTGAGGGCCTCAGAGATCATAGCATTTCTGTGTCAGTAAAGGAGTCCATGTCTGATGTTGGCTGTTTTCATGACATGGTCAATATGGGTGTTGAAAGAAAGGGTGTTGTCTAGGAATAATCACAGATATTTAAAGGTAGTTACCTGTTCGATTATGTCACTTTTGTTACTTAATATGGTAAGTGGACCACCCTGCCTTTTTAAGCTTTGTAGGGTAAAGTGCATTGTTTTTGTTCTTCTGTAGTTCAAGAGGAGTTTGTTGTGAGTGAACCATGACTCCAGTTTGGTAAAGTTGCATTGAAGGGTAAAAATAAAAGTTCAGACAAAGAACACTCAAAGGCAAAAAAATCACTGCAAAATGCTTGGTAGTTTATTTTGGGCTCTCAGTCCCAGACCCCAGTGCTTTGGTGAATGCCTTCACCCCCTGATGAAGGCATTTGCCAAAGTGCTGGGATATGGGACTGAGAGCCCAAAATAAACTACTAAGTAATTTGCAGTGATTTTTTGCCTTTGAGTGCTCTTTGTGTGGACTTTTTTGACTATGGGGTAGCAACCCTTCTTAGAGCACTGGCCTCCTGTCTGTTCACAATAGCTCACTTTGTGGACTTTACTTTGAAGGGTAGCTGTTATTTCATGGAGATGTGTTCCTGGTACAGAGATTGCTGCATTGTCTGTGTTAAGCAGCATCTTAGAAGGGCATGTGCTTGGCAAAGAATTGATAAAGAGTCTGAATAGTAAGGGCAATAAAATTGATCCTTGTGGGACACCCGAAGTAACATTCCGGGGTTCAGAGGATACACCTTTTATCTTAACACACTGGGACCTGTGTGAGAGGTAGCTTGGGAACCAGGACAATGTATTGGTGGACAGGCCAAGGGCCGTGATGTTGTTGAGCAGGATATGATGACTGACAGTGTCAAACACTTTGGTTAGGTCAATAAAGATTGACCCAACCATTTTTCCTACATCCAGGGAGTCATGTAGGTGTGAAGTAAAGTCAGTGAGTGCAGTAATAGTGCTGTGGGATTTACAGAACCCATGCTGCTGAGGGCAGAGTAGATTATATTTGTTGAGGTAATTCATGAGCTGATCTGATACAATTCTCTTTAGGGTTTTCAAAAGGGGTGGTAAAATAGATATGAGGCGGAAGTTGCTTATGCTGGTCCTGTCTCCACTTTTAAAGACTGGGGTGACAAGGGCGGTTTTCCCACTTGTCAGGGAGTATGTTCGACTTAAGCGATATGTTAAAAAGTCACGTAAGTGGGTAGGCAAGCTCTTCTACGATGATGGCAAGAAGCTTCATGTCGAGCATATCACTACCCATTCTAGTTTTGCCAAGGATCTTCTTCACATATTTAATAGTGTCTGCCTTCATGATAATTTTGAAGTAGAATGGGGGGTTGAGTGGTGTTTGTGGTGGTAGTGGGGTTTGGGGTCAGATATTAGAGTCAGTAACCAGGAACTCTGGAGGGAGGTTGGAGCTGAGGTCTGTAAAGGCCACATTAAAGGCATTAGATAACTCTTGGGGTTGCTGGAGAGGGCCCACAGGGGTGACAATTAGATCTGGTGTAGCTTTGGATTCTTTCCCAGTTCATGTCTTTACATTCTTCCAGAATGCTCTCCCATTCCCCCAGCACTTTTGAAGTTCCTTTCTGTAATAGGAGGCCTTAGCATTGCTTATCAAGTGGGTGCATTTACTCCTTGCAGTCTTGTAGGCCATGAAATCTGCCTTCAACTCCTTCTGCCGCTTTGCTCTTGATGCTCCCTCTTGCACCTGTGATGCAGACAGCCAGCTCTGAGTGCTCAAGTGCTGTATTATTTTTTTATTACTGTACATATAAAAAATATGATGGGGAAAGTCAGTTTGAGGAAACTACTGTCTTACTGGAACTGACACATCAAACCCACCCAGGGATAAGTTCAAAGGACAGGAGGTATTTTAAACTGCAGAGATCTGGGATGCAATTACCTTGTCAATTTGCTTTCATCCCAGGAAATAAGATTAGCCATTCTTAATGCCCTCAGGGAGATCCTTTGACTTGCATAGTTGCTAGGAAGGACTTGTGGGGAAGGGTGTCAGAGAGATGCCAGAATGGACATTGATGAGGTTTGATGTCTGGGCCAGGCAGGATCCAAATGACTTTAGAAGGTCAAATACACATTTCCCAGGATACCTTGGGAGGACATCACAGAACCTGTTTATGTGTGTGTGTGTGTGGCAGAACAAAACCCAGTTCTGACCAGTTACCTTGAGGAGAGGAAATTGAGTATGTCACTTATCATTTTTTTAAATCTTGTTGGGACATCCTGTGTGGTAACATATAACTTTTAATACACCAAGGCAGATTTTTACAATGGAACTGTCTGGAATGCCTTGGCATTTCTTTTTATTTAAGGGGAGCTTTTAAAGGTTATAAGTAACACTGTGTATGGGCTTATTGTATACCAAACTGAGAAATGGATAGATTTCTCTAAAAGTCTTGCATAGAGTTCTAATGGTTCATTTTGAAAGACCAGGTTGGGTGCCTGTAGGCAAAGATATCTGGCCCCCCGAAGACAGAATTATCTGAGCCTGATAATTGGGTACACTAACAAGAGGTTATCAGTTTGAATCCTTCCAGAGCTTGAGACTAAGGTGACTTGAACCCACAAAACAGTCAAGAGGGCTACCTTGTTCTGTTCACTGTAAACAAATCATATGCTCAGTGGTTGGCACTTTGGGAGTAGACGGCTGACCGGTTGAGCGGGTTTGTGACAGCACCCACCACTGTGTCCCCTATTGAGCCCTTTCCTTGCCCTCCCTTACAAATAGATGCCTCTCACACTGTGCTAAATTCACTGCTAAACATTGGCTGGTTGAACTCCCTTCCTACCTCTCCACCTCATTTATGACACCCTCTCCTCCTTCCCACTTCCTCAGATCTACCGACACTCACACACTAACTGTCCCCCACTGCTCCATCCTCTCCGGCCAGTCTGGGTACTCTCACCATTTCCCTAAAATAAGGAACTCTCTACCTCCCCAAATCTGACACTCCTCCTCCCTCTATTCCATTAACACTGCCCTCACTGACTATCTTGCAACTAACTGTTCCTGTTATGACCTGTTATGACCTGCTTTAATTTCCTTCATCTTGCTCCTTACAGTTCGTCCCCCTTCAGAATTTACCCAATGTCTCTATCAACTCTACTCCCTCTACTGACCCTAGCCCCTCCTAAGTGCTAGTTCTCATACCTTTCTCCCTTCCTCTACTCTCTCCCCCCTTTTTCCCTAGCCTTCACACTCCCCTTGTAGGGTTCTCAGCATCCCGAAGGGGTCATATAGTGCCTAGGCTTGACCCTTTTTCTTCCCCCCTCTACCCATCCTTGACCTTCCAAGTCCCCTTGCAGGGTCACCAGCAGCCTGGTGGGTTCCTTGGATCAGGCCTCATCCCCTCCCAGGTGTTATTTCTCATTCCCTTCCTCTCACTATCCCTCTATAATTATAACACCTAACAACAGGAGGGTTTACAATCACCTGAACTTCCCTGCCCCCTTGTAGGGTTCATCACATCCTGAAGGGTTCTCTTTTTGGGTCAGGCCATATTTCCCCTCCTAGGTGTCAATCTCTCTCTCTCTTCTCTCTCTCTCTTCTCGCTCTCTCTCTCTTTCTCTCTCTCTCCTCTTTAATCCCTACTCCAGTACCCTGTCGCCTTACAGGGCTCCATGAATTCTGAAGGGGTCTCTCTGGGACATAACTCTGCACTATCTGACATCTCATTCTCTCTCTCTCTCCTTCACCCCTTATTTTGCTATAGCACTTGTTCACTTATTACCATTGCACTTATTAATTGTTCTCACAAATTACATATGTATGCAACACTTTGTAACAACTGCCTTAATTAACTGTATGTTGTGTTGATTTTGTAACTAGAATGTAAAATGTCTCATCCCTATTGTACCCCTTCCCCTAGGATGCACTAGTAGATGAGCAATCTGTTGTTCAGTGTGCCTTCCTGATGAAACATTTCAATAAATAAACAAATAAATAATTAAAGGAGTCAGGGCTTCGATGGGTAAGGATAAGGGGGCAGGAGCTAGAAGACTGAACAGGGGGACAGTAGCTAAGGAGAGGGAGGATGGAGGTATGAGGAGCTAAGGAGAGGGATGCATCAGGGGAAGAGGCAGGTGGAGCCCAGTGGGGACTGGTGGGGAAATCAGGGGAGAACGGGGAGTGGGAGGGCAGGGCTGAGACAGGAGTGAAAAGGGGAACAGCTGCGATGCACTTGGGAACAGAAGACCTGGCAGAAAGGGATAAGGGATGGACAGGGTGAGCAGTACAAAGAAAAAAAGGTGGGATCCTAGTGCTGGGGGATTCAGTTCTGAAGGGAATCATATGGGGGAGCAAGGGGAAAAGGCATAGTCGAATATGGGTGGAGGCCATGCCAGACATGACAGCGGAGAAGGTGGGGCAATCCCTACTAAAGTATGCTAGGAGGCGTAAGGAGAAACCTCACATAGTTCTGCCTTTGGGAACTAATGACCTGGCGGGTAATACAGTAGATGTAGTTCAGGACAGGTTTGAGGAGCTGGGGTTGATTTGTGAAGAGGCGGGAAGATCAGAAACCTTCTCAGAGGTGCTTCCTGTACCCAGGGCAAGCACATCAAGGAAGCTGAGGAAAGAGGAATTTAACACATTGCTAAAGGAATGGTATCTGTCCAAAGGGTATGAGCTGGTAGGGGTGGGAAAGAACATGGGAGGGTAAGAATGTCTACACCATAAAACAGAAAAATAGAATTTGATGGCAGATAAGGACCACTTATCCCACCCAGTCTGCCCATTTCCCTACCTAATAGATAAGCTGAAGATCCTAGTTAACCAACAGCCTACTTCCTCCTACCACCACTAGCATTGCCTTATGTCTGTCCCATGCATTCTTGAATTCCCCCACTGTTTGTGACTCCATGGCCTCCTCAGGAAGGCTGTTCCATGCATCTACAACCCTCTCCATGAAAAAATACTTGCTCACATTACCTCTGAGCCATCCTCCCTCTATTTTCAAATTGTGCCCTCTTATTCTTGCACATCTCTTTTTCTGAAAGATGCTACCCTCTTGGGCTTTGTTGATTCCCTTGAGGTACTTGAAAGTTTCTATAATGTCCCCTCTCTCTCTCCTTTCCTTTAGGCTATACACATTAAGCTCCTTTAATCTTTCTTCATATGTCTTCTGGTGCAGACCCTGCACCATTTTGGTTTCCTTCCTCTGGACAGTCTCCACCCTGTCTATGCCTTTGCGGAGATGGGGACTCCAGAACTGCACACAGTACTCCAGGTGTGGTCTCACCAACTGTCTATACAGAGGGATAACAACTTCCTGTTTTCTACTGGTGATGCCTCTTTCTATGCATCGCAGTATCCCCTCAGCCCTCCTTACTGCCTTCTCACATTGCTTGCCCACCTTTAGGCCATCTGATATAGCTACCCCCAGGTCCCTTTCCATTTTTGTTGTTGTCAGTATCTCACCACCTATTGTATACTCTTCTCGTGTTTTTGTTTCCTAGGTGCATTACTTTGCACTTCTTTGCATTGAATCTAAGCTGCCATACATTTAACCATTCCACCAACCTTGCCAAGTCCCTTCTCATCCTTTCCATCCCACCTTGTGTATCAACCATGTTGTAGATCTTTGAGTTGTCTGAAAAGAGACATCATTTTCCTTACAGTCCCTCTGCAATGTCACTTATAAAGACCCAGACCCAGTACTGAACCCTGCGGTACCCCACTAGTAACCTCCCTTTCTTCACTGTGGACTTGGTTTATTATTACCCTCTGTGTCCTGTTGCCCAGCCAGTATTTTACCTAGGCTACCACCTTGGGACCCACTCCCAAGCTGGCTAATGTGTTTATTACTCTTTTGAGTGGGACTGTGTCAAATGCCTTGCTAAAGTCTAGGTAGGCCATGTCCACAGTCCCTCCCTGGTTTACTACTTTGGTCACCCAGTCAAAGAAATCGATTAGATCCATCTGACATGACCTTCCTGCTGTGAATCCATGCTGACTTGGGTCCTGTAACCCCACTGGCCTCTAGGTACTCAACAATTCTTTCCTTCAGAAGTGATTCCATCATTTTCCCTACCACTGACGTCAAACTGACAGGTCTGTAGTTTTCTGCCTCTGCCTTGCTCCCACTTCTGTGAAGGGAAATCGCATCCGCCCTCCTCCAGTCCGCAAGTACCACACCTTCCTCCCATGATTTGTTAAAAGGGGTAGTCAGTGGTGTTACTAGTTCTCCCCTTAGTTCTTTTAGAATTCTTGGGTGAACCCCATTAGGCCCCATTGCCAAACTAGGGACAAAGGACAGAATTAGCAATTCAGGTGTGCCGATGATGTTAGATGGGGGGGTGGGCTACAGACAGAGAGCTTACAGCAGGGGTTAAGGGAGGGGGAAAAAAGCAGAGAAAGTGTGGTGCCAGGGAGCGCGAAGCAGGGATTATAGATTAGTCAGGAGGAAGATGGCAGGCTTGTTTAAGAGAAATAGAAGGAGTCACAACAGGATTTTAAACAACACAGAGCATTGCAGAGGTTAAGTACAATTTACTAGCTAGGTAGCCTTGCAGTAGCGAGGGATGCATAGACTGTAAATTAAGTGGTTCAGTATCAGAGACCTTAAATATATAAAACAGCAAGATTTACATTACAGTGCTTTTGTGCTGTGTGTAGGACACAACAGTAATTAATTCCCAGTCCAAAAATAGCACACAAGTTAGAGCCAGTAACAGTCCCAGGCTAGTGGCAGCTCTGGCGAACCAGCTGGAGGGCTCCTCGGGCAGGGAAGCAGCTTGGCTGGCTCAGTAGGAATGGCGCACCAATCAGCTGCTGAGGGCTGAGCGCTGGTCCAATCAGCGGCCGCCAGAACAGTAAGCACACCAATCGGGGAGGTGCTAGAAGCTGGGCGGCTTGTCGGAGTAGCAGCGGTAGTTACCCAAGGTGGGCTTCAGGAGATAGGACCAGGAGGGCCATAGAAAAGCATCGATGTGGTCGGTCATGGTGGTGCTGATGCCGCCGGGATCCATGGGCGCCGCTCGGGGCGCGAGAGGAACTTGAGGTGGGCTCCAGGAGATAGGACTAGTAAGGCGGTAGACAAGCATTGATGTGGTCGGCGGTGGCGGTGCTGATGCTGCCGGGATCTGTGGGTGCCGCTCGGGGTGCGAGAGGAACTGCTAGTTGCACAGTCGAGCAGACTTGATAGACCAAAAGGACTTTATCTGGTGGCAAGTTCATAGGTTCATATGGATAACAGTCATTATATGGTACAGTACATAGTTTGTGTCTGTATTTGAATGAAAGGGCTCCTGTTGAAATATTCCAAACTATAACTCCCAATGTACACCCTTAAAAGTACTGTACCTCTGTCCACTGCCCAAAGGCTTTATTTGTCAAATGAAGATTACTTCCTCACTGGAACTGCATGATTCACGCCAGACTGTTTTTTCTCTATGCAAGCAATAATACCCTACAGGGTGGGTGGTACTGGCCAATACCGTGTTGCCCAGAGGTGTAAAGAGGCCCAACACCACAAGCAAAGGGACTTATATCCCCTGAAAGGTCCGGTATTACCCACATCACCCTCCCTGGAGAGTATTATTGGGTTACATATGTCGTTTTTTACAGGATTACAAAAAAAAACTAATAAATGACTACAATTGTATTTTTAGTCCTTTTTTGGTAAAGTAGTCCCTCTGACTCACTGCTCACTGCCTGCCCTGCTTAATTTTTTTGTTTGTTTGTTTGTTTGCTTGTTTACAGTTTCCCGTTCTCGCTGCCTGTCCTGAGGACCAGGAACGAATCATTACGTAGAATGTTTCCTGTTTTTTTTCTGGTCTCTGCTGCCTGCTCTGGGTACTGAAATCATATGGAATTTCTGTGGGAACTAGGTAACAATGACTATTTAAGTCCTTACTAGGTTTGCAATCAGTGGGGAGCTCCAAGACTGCACTAAAACTGGTGCTTTTTATCTCATTATTACCTGGGCAGCCATTTTGTGTCAGGTAAACAATGGATAGTTCAGACTTCATATGGAACTATTGGAGGTAATGACGAGAGGCCTGAAATCCTTCCTCTTTTGGGAGGCATTTGGCACTGCTTAATCTTCTTGCTGGAAGATCACCTACTGACCAGAATTACATTATTGGCTTTTATATATAGGGCCCTATGCAGGAAAGTGCAGGTTGCCTACACACCGGATATTTGAGGCATGTGGACAACCCTAAGTTGGAATGCTATACAGTTAGGGTCCAGCAAACCCCTGGCAGTATACATGGCAGGGGCACAAGCCCCTTGCACACTTGATCCCCTGGCTGCTCATGCAGCTATGTGTCATGGGCAGTCCATGGTGAGTGTCAGAGATGTACCCTCATTCCATGCCATTCACTAAGGTGTGGAGTGCCTGGCATGGAGGAGTGCAAGATTTGGCAGAGAGGACCATATGGCTATGTGCTCCCAGCAATGAACAGCCACCAGCTGCGATTGGATGGAAACACCCTCTACACTGCTGCCCCAGTCCACCAGGCTGATAGTGAGGACTGGAGGCAGCCAGTCAGGCACTCACCTGTAGTTTTCAAAATACAGGGTCCCACATCTTCCAAGGATCCCCTGCTCATGTGCAGCAGGGGATCCACTTTGGGACTGAAGATAAGCATCCGATTGGATGCCTGCCTGTGTCCCTTGATCAATCATTTATGCAGCTGCATGCAAGGAGGCTGAGCCATAGAAAGGCGACGAGTGTTAGTGAATGCCGGCCACCGAGCACCTGTTCACAGGCGCATAGCTACGTGGGCTGGGTATGTGCCTATCATGCATACTCAGCCTGACAGCCCATTATTTATAATTGTATTTGTTTGTGATTGTATATTTTGAAATGATTTTGCTTTTGAAATTGCCTTGTTGGAATTTTTGTTCAGCTTTCAGAGCCCCTGGGATTGGGTACTATATAAATAAAGTTTCCTACAACTACTTCATTTCTACTCACTACCATTCCAGGTTCCTTCCCAGTTCCCTATGTACCCACATCCTTCTTCCCTGTACGATTCCCTCAGTCAACTATTAAAGCCCTCTACCCTTTGCTTTCTTGCCGTGATAGCCCTCAGCACTGGCAGCACTTCTGAGAAGGCTACCTAGCCACCCACTATAAATCTGCCACACTTCTCTGAACCTCCCCTGCATCATTCCTTCCTCACATTCCTTTAGATCATTCATACCTAGCGGTACTATCACATGAGTTTTCCACCCCAACCTCTCTGTGAGTGGGCCTATCATCAGGCATATGCATTCTGCCTTTACTCCCAGCATACACAACACCCTCCTACATTGCTGTTCACAATTGAATCTCCCCAGTACTACTGTATGACCATGCTGCCTCTTTCCACTTCTCCTATTTCCCCTTCCTGCTGACACTACTGTTTCTCATTCTACCCTCTTTACTAACCCAACCCTTCCTGGCAATCCCCCCATTCCCTCCTTCTGCGCTCCTACGACTGTCTGCTTTTCTATGGAATTAAGGGCAAAAAAATCTATACAGGAATTTCAAACAGCTTTGAGGAAATCTTTTAAAACAACTTGTAACTGCTACACTTGAGCACTATGAATTAATCTATTTGTGTAACATTGTCTTATATTGACAAAAAAATTCAGTGAAGAAGAATTGAGGCAAGGGTTACCCCAAAGGGCATTTGCAATAAAATCAAGTTTCAAAGAAATACAAAATCCTACTTACCCCATAATTGTGTGATTTTATATTATATTATACTGTTTTACTTAAATGTTGTTTTGTTCTATGTGTTTATTGTACAGCGCATTCTTGTTGAAAAAAGGGATACTTCTCCCTAATGCTTGTAACTTCTCCGTAACGCTTGTTCCTATATAAAAATAAAATTTAATCAATCAATCAATCAGTCAATCAATCTATCCCACCTCCGTTCTTGGGTGACCCTCCTGCATTCCTTTCTTCAGTTTTACTCTGATCTCTCTTGTCTATCTGCTTCACATTGCATCCTACTCAATGACACCCCTTCCTAATTCAGTTTCTCTTACCTCTCCCCCTTCTACTCTCTTCGTCAATTCTAACCTTCCTTGATCTCCCTTCACAGGCTGACCTTCCTTCCTTTACCTGTGTCCTACCTCGGTCTCCCCTTTTCTTTACCATACTCAGTACTTAGAATCAATTCCTCACTGGTACCCTTGAGGTGCTCCCACTCCTTCCTTTCCCAGCCGAACTCCTTCCTTCACTCTCATGGTTCTGCAACCAATCCCTCTAGACTTCCTCTCCCTCTGGACCTCTGGAGTAGAGGGACCAGTTTCTCTTGTCCGCATGTATAGAATAGTCTGCGTATTCACATTTACCAGATAAACTCTATTTCACTCTTAAAATCTTATCTCAGAATATACTTAATCTCTTGCTTAGCCACTCCTCCACTGTGACCCCTTATCAAAACTTAACAATAGGTGTCTAGGTTGCCTACTAGTAGCACTCATTATAATCTCACCTATCATAATCTATTAGTGTCATAGATCTCAACTGTCACGAATTATAATGTTACATCACTTGTTTTGACTTTCCAAATTCTCTGTTTGACATGGAGAAGGCTATATTCCATAATGCCCACTGAAACTAAAGCAGAAATTCAGAATAATCTGTGACACTTAGTTATTAACATACATTATAAATGTTAGTACCATTAATATCCACAGTGTTCTGAGTTTGTAATGTCATGTTTGCTGACATGCGCCACATTGTACCCATTTGCCACACGCATTGTCACACATTTGGGTTATGAAAGGCTGAGAAGTATGATTTGATTACTGTATTCTTTTTAATCTTTTAGTAGCACTAGTCCATCAGTTTTATGCTGAATGCAATCTACTGCTTAGACTTACTGTTCATTTTGTTAATTCACATATATTTTTCTGATTACTCTGTAAAGAATGGTGTAGTACTCTGCATAAAATATTTTTCATAAACTGATTTGTATATATAAAGTACATACAAACTGAGTCAGTTTTATGACAGAACAATATACAGTAGTTAACTAATATATCAGAATATGTGTGCTGTTGTGTGAGTGTTGCATACGTCTGAGGGACAGAACCCTGCACCCCAGTGCTGGTCCACACTGGATAACACCCACAACCCCCACCCAACACTCTCCACAAATGCAGAACTTAACTTGGGGGGGAATAGGGCATCCCGAGGGGAGCAAAGCTGTGCTGGACACGGCCATCTAACTGGATACTTGGGTCAACTCATCAGTTGATCTGCTCCACATGGAGCCTAGGCCTGTGGGATGCAGCAGTCTTCTAAGGACTGTCACATTTTTTAAACAGCACTGAACAATTTTGTTTAAAATGAAAATGCAATATGTGATAGTTCACCCCAGCCTTCAATGCCAGCCTTGAGGACTGGTGCTGCCCATACTAGGGCTGAAAGGCTGATCAAAAGACGCCTAAGAGAAAAAGAGACCGCGAAAAAGATTGGTTGCAGGTCTTCCCCCTGGTTTGATTATGTACACTCCGTGCTTCATAAACACGGCTTAAAGGCTCTTCCTAAATTCACACAAAGAAAAATAATAATAAATAGTAAACATAAACCATATATTTTCAAGAACATTGAGGATTATTATTCTCACCAATATCTTAAAACAGTATTTGAAGCAAGATTTGAATCAGGGACCCGGCTACCTGAAAGATCTCCTGGTACCCTATTGCCCCCTCCGTCCTCTCCGCTCCACCAACGAGGGATTGCTGGAGATTCCCAGGGTTCGATTAAAAACATCTGGATCTCATGCTTTTGCTTTTTCAGCACCAACCCTGTGGAATTCTCTACCTCGTTGGTTGAGAGAATGTCCAACCGTCAAGAAATTTAAAAATGAGTTGAAGACATATTTATTTAGTTTAGCTTATCCTAGTTATGGCTGTTAACTTTGATCATTTTAATTTATGTATTTATGTGAATTTATTGTACAGCGCCTTGGTTTTGAAAGGCGCTTTATAAATAAAGACAATTTGATTTGATTTGATTTGAAGATTTGCCAGACAGTACAGTGAACATAATTATACATTTAAGTGTAGATACTGTACTCTTTGGACGTCCTAACCTAACCACTTTGTAGGAGAACTTAAGCTAAATATAAAATTGGGATGTTTGAATCTAATGTCCTCAAATCTAGATTTGGAAAAGCCTCTAATCTGGGAGCAGAATTATGGCATTGTAACAATAAAGCAAAGGAAGATTTACTTCATGTTGTTTTGCATTGTTGTTGGTACAATAAGGCCAGGAAGAAACGGATCTACCCAATTGTGAACTCATTACAATGCGCTGATTAAAAAACAATACGTTTGATTCTATTTACTGCTGAAGGTGATAAGATAATCACTAATGTAATAAATTATTTAGTAACCATACTGTAGGTTAGGAGAAGGATTATTTTAACCCTGAAAGATACCCTGAGACCTATATCTTTTAATTCCTAATAGATCTGGTTACATTATAGAAACAAAGAATGTGTAGGCAGATGGGGTCCATGTGGCCCATCAAGTCTGCTATGTATACAACCCCCCTCCCCAGGCTGCTGTATTAAGTTTACCACACTGTCCGTCACATGTCAGCTTGAATTCCCTGACCGTTTTTGACCCCCTTCCACCCTGATGGGAGGCCATTCCAAGGCTCCATCACTCTTTCTGTAAAGAAAAATTTTCTTAGGTTGCTCTTGAACCTACCCCCCTTCAGACACATGTTGTGACCCCTGATCCATGTACAATTGCTTACCTGAAAGGCATCCTGTACCTGTACCTTGTTTATACCCTTCAGGTATTTGAAGTTCTCTATCATTTTCCCCTATCTCTTCTTTGCTCTAGGGAGTACATGTTAAGCTGTTTTAGCCTTACATCATATGTAGTGGTGGGCGAAGTGGCCCCAATTTCCACGGAGTGAATGCGAATCAGCGTAGTGCTCCATAACCTAAGCAGAGTGCAGGTGTTACAAATGGGTGTCCTGAATTCCATTGAAAACAATGACTTCACGCTACTTCTCGCCCCAAACCACTACTCCACTGAATTTTACATATAACGAAACAATATACTTCACTTTGTTTTTAAGCTCCAAAGGTGAATTTTGCAGTGTTTCATGGGATTTCAGGTCACATGGGCTCTAGATTGTTCTGCACAGCCTCAGTTTGGGGTAATGTGTGTAGGAAGCTGTGGGAGACAATTTGCTCTGAGAGCTCTCTGCAATTCAAACCTTTAAAAAGCTGTTAAAAAAGCTTTTTTGAGTAATTTTTTTTGCTGAAACTTTAGTTCATCGATTATAGGAAACCCTCCTGTGCTTATATCATCGAGCGTTTATTATTTGTGTATGGATTTTGAATGTTAATGTACAACATTCAGTCTGTGTACTGAAAGACAGTGGAAGTGTGCTTTGGGAGAGGGGGTGTATCTGTGGTGTAGGTAGATTAACTTGGAGAAAAAGACAGTGCTTTCTGTTTTGGTGATATTTTTCTTGTTTAACTGTGTTAATGTACACACAGTAATATTTTCAATATTTCTTTCCATTTTTTTGCTGATTGTTGCGGTGCAGCAGTGCATAATTTTAGTCTGTTTAAAATATGTGGTTATATTACTGAAGTTTTCAATTTGCTATGCATTACTTAATGTGTGTGTGAGTATGTGCGTGACGCGTGTCATCAAATCAGACACCTTTTATTGTGTCACATAGTAATTTCAGCAATGTGAAGCTGCTATCCACTGCAGCTGTGTGATTGTTGTGCTTCTTTGTGGTATCTTTACTGGTACTGGTACTAGTACTAGTGACTGTTACTGCAGTGCTTCAGTACCCCCCCCGCGTGGCCCGACACAACCGGTAAAGGTATTCTTTTCCAGATTTGAATTTCTGATGGTGAGCACTGCTTAGGTGTTGTGCCTTTGTGTCTGCATCTCTTAAGTGCACAGTGCAATCTTAATCTGTCTGTGCATTTGCATCTCTTTAGGGCCAGTCTCCATCTGTAACTTAAGTCACAGTTGTTTCTTTGGCTTCCCTTCAGAGTACTGGCCAGGTGTGGTGCTTAATTCTGCATGAACATTGTACTCATTAATATGCGTTTTTAAGTCAGGACCATCATCACGAGTCACTCGTGATACAAATCACATTCTTCATCATCACAGTCACAAATGTAGTCACAAATCACGATTCACGATCATTCACGTTACGAATCACATTAATTTTTTTTCTAGTTACTTGGATGTATTGTAAGCCTGTTTTGTAGTCTCTCCAGGCTTCATCACCCCACCATTGTACTCACTGATACGTGTTTTTAAGTCTGGGAGTTTTAAGCTACAGCTCATTGGGGCCCAGGGAAGTACAGCCATAAGCATTCACATTTCTTCATCATCATGGTCACAAATGCAGTCACAAATCACGATTTACGATCACGTCATGAATCACAACATAAATTTTTTTTAATAGTTACTTGGATATATTGTAAGCCTGCTGGTCATGGTGCTTAACAGGGTTGGGATCCACACCTGGGCCTGGGGGAACAGGCACATCCTGCTCCAGAGGACCTGGTGCTGAACTTGGTGGTGGTGGTGGTGGTGGTGGTTCAACTGCCTCAGAGTCAGGACAGGAGGTGGTGCTGGTCCTGCTTCGTGGGGGCACTCACGAGTTTTGAGCGGTCCAACAGGAATGGGTGCCCATGCCCTCCATACATGCATATGGTACGATGCTTACCTCTGCCACGCTCTCCCAAAGCTGCCCCATCCCAGACATTCCGTCACCCTGGTCCATCTCTCCTACTGAGCTCCCTCAGTCCAAGCAATCACTACTCACACTGTCACACAACACACACACAGTCACACAGACAAACAACTAACTACTTATAAAGGTAAGAAAAATAAAATTTACAGAAAGAACAAATTAAGTAAAAAAGAGTACAGAAAAGACAAAAAAATGTGGCTTTTAAAAAACTGTTAGGTCTAAATCAAAGTTTAAATCTCCTCCTCGCTCTTATCTAAAAGTATCAGCAGTCACAAAACACACTACTCTCTCTCCATCTGCACAGGAGAAAGTAAAAGTGTCTGCTTTTATGACTCACTTTCTTCCTGCCTAGCTAAAGAGCATGTGACTTACAGTACTGTAAGCCATGTGATGTGTGTGGGGGGGCTGCCAAATCTGAAACACCATAATGAGGAATGCGAAGTCCATTAAAAACAATGACTTCGCCTTACTTCGCATTGCCATTCTGCTTTAATGCGAAGTGGTAATGACAAGGCGAAATGAGCACTTTGCATTGCCCACTTCGCGTTCACTTTGCCGGCGAAATTTAAATTCGCTGCATCTCTAATCAAATTGGCTCATGATGCACACCATGCACCAGTTTTGTTGCCCTTCTCTGTATAGACTGTAGTCTAGCTACACTATGTCCTTCTTTAGGTGAGACCTCCAGAATTGGACACAGTACTCCAGGTGAGGCCTCACCAGGGACCTGTATAGTGGCATAATCACCTCTCTTTTTCTACTGGTTATACCCCTCCCTACGCAGCTCAAGATGCTGTTGTTCTTTTGTGCAGCCTTTTCACATTGCTTGCCTACCCTTAAGTCATTGGCGATGATAACCCAAAGATCACGCTTGTGTTCTGTTACTACCAACTATTCCCCATTTAGAAAGTATTTTCTCCCTGGGTTACATCTCCCTAGGTGCATAACCTTACATTTCTTGGCATTGAAGTTCAACTGCCAATGACCTGACCATTCTTACAATTTCCTAAGGTCGCGCCATCATTTGATCCTCTTCGACTGTATCCATTCTATTGTAGAACTTAGTGTCATCTGCAAATAGGCACACCTCCCCATTTAGGTCAACAGCTACTGTATACATCTCTGATGAATAGATTGAAAAGGATTGGACCCAATACTGAGCCCTGTGGAACTCCACTTATCGCTCTACCCATATCTCCCAGAATGCCATTTACCAAAACTCTCTGGGTGCTACCATCCAACCAGTTCTGGATCCAGTTTACAATTTTTGGCCCAACGACCATGTTCTACAGTTTGTTTATTAGCCTCCTGTGTAGGATGGAGTCGAAGGCCTTGCTCAAATCCAGGTATACCATGTCCACCACACCTCCATGGTCCATTGTTTTAGTTAACCAGTCTAAGAATTCAATTAGGTTAGTCTGGCAGGATCTTCCTGCCACAAAGCCATGTTGCTTTGGGACCTGCTGTCCACTCTCCTCTAAGAATGCTACTATTCTCTCCATAGTAAGGATTCCATTAATTTTCCTACTACTGAGGTGAGGCTGATGGCTGACTGGGTGATAGTTTCCTGCTTCTTCTCTATTGCCATTTTTGTGAAGTGGTACCACTGTAGCTTTTTTCCAGTCCTCTGGAACCTCCCCATACTCCAGCAATTTGTTGAAAAGATATGCCAGTGGGGCTGCCAGCTCCTCTCCCACCTCCTTCAGTATCCTTGGGTATATTTCATCTGGGCCCATTACCTTGTCGACCTTAAATTTCTTGAGTTCATCAAGGACTCTTTCCTCCGTGAAAGAGCTTGTGTCTGCTCGCTGGAGGTGGTGTTTTTTTCTGCAAAAAGATGGTCATTTGTCTGCTTTCTGCTATGTGAAAATTGAGCAGAAGTATTGGTTAAGTACCTCTGCTTTCTCCCCGTCTTTCTTTATATGCTGGCCCTCATTTTTAGCTAATCTAACTATTCTCCCTTTTCTCTTTCTCTTCTCCCTCATATATCAGTAGAAAGTTTTGTCATCCAGTTTGACTCCCTTCGCTGTTCTCTCCTCTGTTTGAGCTTTTGCAGTCTGAATGGCCTTCCTGGCCTCTTTCAGTAATTCCCAGCTATATGCCTCCTTATCACTGTCCTTTTTTGTTTCTTTGTATCTCCTGAATGTTCTGTTTCTCCTTTTTTTTAGATGCTATATTCCTTGCAAACCAGGGTGGCTTTCTTTTCCTTTTGGATTTGCTTACTATCTTGGCATAATGTGATGTAACTAGTGTTATTGTATCCTTCAGTCTCATCCAGTGTTCTTCAACTCCCCCTTCTGCCATGTAAGCCAGATTCTGTTTTAGATAGTATTTCATTTTGATGTAGTCTGCCTTTCTGAAGTCCAGGACTTTCTGTTTGGAGTGACTGATGGCCTCAGTGATGTTTACTGTGAACGATACAGTCCTATGATCATTGGATTCCATATGGGTTCCCAACGTACATTTGAGACTCCATTATTGTTTGTTAACACAAGGTCAAGGACTGCTTTCTCTCTAGTGGGGTTTTCCACCAGCTGAATCAGATCTGCTCCCTGGAGTGCTACTAAAAATTCTTTACCTTTCTTTGATGCAACTGTGTAGGAGCTCCAATCCACAGAAGGTATACTGAAGTTTCAGACCAGCAATAACTAGATGTGAGCAAAGTGACAAAAATTGATTATGCAGAGTAATCCATGAATTTTGACCATTTCACATGGCAAAATGTGAAATTTCACCTGTGGAAAGGCAACATTTTGCCTGTGAAAGGTGAAATTTCACCCCTGCGGAAAGGCGCAATTTCGCCTTGGAAGGAGAAATTCTGCTTTCCAAGGTGAAATTCAGCTTTTAGATGCAAAACTTCACCTTCAAAGGTGAAATTTCACCTTGGTAAAAATATACTAAAATGGGAGAAATTCGTGGATTACTCCATGTGGCGAAATCGGCCACTTCGCTGCAATTTTGCTAGCAAATTTTAAATTTGCTGCATCTCTAGCAAAAACTCCCCCTTGTTGGCAATCTTTAGTATGCTTTCTAGAATTTCCTTATCTTTTTCAACCTCATGAGATGGCGATCTGTATAGCATTCCTACCCTTATGGGGCCCCGTTTCTGGTTCCGAGACTAATCTAGAGGGACTCGGGCATCTATTTTATCTTCTACTTCATCTTGTGTATCTTATTTCACTACATTTTATCCCTTTGTAATTTATCACTCTTTCGTATTCTGTATTTTATTATTCCTCAGTTTTATTATCGTATTTTTGCAATGATCATTTCAAGTGATTGAACAAATAAAGAATACCTACCTACCATACCAGGGCCAATAATGCCCAAAGGTAAGAGAATGAGTTTCAGAGAGGAGTTGTGCACTATGCTGGCACTACAACAAACCAAGGCTGCATAATGCTGTCAACTTCCATGCAAGATTCCTAGCATATAACTACTTTATGGAATCAAGTGTAATCACATCTGTGCTACGGGCTTGCTCCTTACTGGCCTCACACAGAGAGGTGCCTGAGTATCAGTACTGAGAGAGAAGAGGGCATGTAACTCATTTTGTGGATAGTGCACCACACCACACATGTACAGTGCAGGACAACTATGCAGTAGATTTGCATAAGTACCCCCTATGCGGGCATGTAAGTTCCCCCAGTGAATTGTGAGGGATGGACCCTAAATCTGAAAATGTTAACATAATCCAGAAAACCGTGAGCACCAAAATCATAGCGAGTTTCTTCCCTCTGCCTTGTGAGCTTCTTTCACACACTTAGGGGAGGTGGGGTTTTCAAAAGAACTGGATGCAGATGCAAATGCAGACTGCACATGTACCTGTGACCAACTGATGGCATACGAGAAGCGACTGTGCCTGCAACTGTGACCAAATGATGGCATCTGAGCAGCAACTGTGCCTGCACCTGTGTCAGACTGATGGCATTTGAGCAGCACCTGCACCTGTATCTGTGTCCAAAGATACATAGATACTGTCGGCAGATAAGGGCCACCAGGCCCATCCAGTCTGCCCATTTATGCTACAGATGAAGCAGCCAGTGACCCTCTCTGATTACCGGCTTTAGCTTTTTCTTCCCCTCTCTAATATTCCTTTATTCCTGTTCCATGCATGTTTGAAGCCTGCCACAATACGGACGGCCATCACTTCCTGGGGCAGGCTATTCCATGCGTCAACCACCCTCTCAGTAAAAAAGAACTTCCTGACATTACCCCTTATGCGGCCACCCATCAGTCTCTTATCATGGACTCTTGTTCTAGTACTACTTTTAAACTGGAATATGTTGTCCCCTTCCACCTTGTTCATGCCCTTGAGGTATTTGAATGTTTCTATCATGTCTCCTCTCACCCTCCTTTGTTCCAGCATGTACAAATTGAGGTCACTGATTCATTCTTCATAAGGCTTGTGATGTAGACCTTTCACCATTTTGGCCACCCTCTTCTGCACCATCTCTATTTTGTCAATGTCCTTACAAAGGTGTTGCCTCCAGAACTGGATACAGTACTCAAGGTGAGGCCTCACCAGGGTCCTGTACAGTGGAACTATCACCTCCCTCCTTGGGCTTGTCCAACTGATGACATCCGAGCAGCACCTGCATCCAACTGATGGCATCTGAGTAATGACTGCACCTGTGTCCAACTGATGGCATCCAAGTAATCAGTATGCCTGCACCTGTGTCCAACTGATGGCATCTGAGCAGTGACTGCACCTGCATTTGTGTCCAACTGTCGGCATCTGAGCAGTGACTGTGCCTGTACCTGTGTCTAACTTATGACATCTGAGCAGTGTCTACACCTACACTTGTGTCCAACTGATGGCATCCAAGCAGTGACTGCACCTGCATCTGTGTCCAGTTGATGGCATCCAAGCAGTGATTGTGCCTGCACCTGTGTCCAGCTCATGGTATCTTAGTAGTGACTGCACCTGCAACTATGTGCATCTGATGTCATCTGAGCAGTGACTGTGCCTGCACCTCTGTCCAACTGATGGCATCTGAGTAGTGACTCTGCCTACACCTGTGTCCAACTGATGGCATCTGAGCAGTGACTGTGCCTGCACCTGTGTCCAACTAATGGCATCTGAGCAGTGACTGTGTCTGCACCTGTGTCCAACTTATGACATCTGAGCAGTGACTATGCCTGCACTTGTGTCCAACTGATGGCATCCCAGCAGTGACTGCACCTGCACCTGTGTCCAGTTGACAGCATCCAAGCAGTGACTGCAGCTGCACCTGTGTCCAACTCATGATATCTTAGTAGTGACTGCACCTGCAACTGTGTGCATCTGATGGCATCCAAGCAGTGACTGTGCCTGCACCTGTGTCCAACTGATGGTATCTGAGCAATGACTATATCTGCACCTGTGTCCAACTGATGGCATCTAAGCAGTGACTGTGACTGCACCTGCGTCCAACTGATGGATATGAGTAGTGACTCTGCCTGCACCTGTGTCCAACTGATGGCATCCAAGCAGTGACTATGCCTGCACCAGTGTCCAACATATGACATCTAAGCAGTGACTGCAGCTGCACTTGTGTTCAATTGATGGCATACAAGCAGAGACTGCACCTGCACCTGTGTCCAACTCATGGTATCTAAGTAGTGACTGCACCTGCACCTGTGTGTAACTGATGGTATCTAAGCAGTGACTACGCCCACACCTGTATCCAACTGATGACATCCGAGTAGTGACTGTGCCTGCACTTGTGTACAAATGATGGCATCTGTGCAGTAACTGTGCCTGCACCTGTGTCCAATTTATGGTATCCGAGTAATGACTGTGTCTTCATCTGTGTTGAACATATGGCATTCAAGTAGTGATGGCACCTGCACCTTTGTCCAACTGATTACATCTGAGCAGTGACTGCACCTGCACCTTTGTCCAACTGATGGCATCTGAGCAGCAACTGTGCCTGCACCTGTGTCCAACTGATGGTATCTTCTAGTAGGGTGTGTTGAGATGATTGCCCTGGTCCTTGCTGGAATAGTAAGGGATTCATTGGAGAGAGGGACTTTTCCAGATCCCTTAAAGAAGGTGGTGATGAGGTCCCTCCTATAAAAGCCCTCCCTGGACCCAAACTGTCCCATAAACTACAGACCAGTTTCTAACTTACCTTTTGTAGGTAAAGTTTTTGAGAAAGTGGTCGCCCTGCAGCTGGAAGATCATTTAACAATCCATAATATCTATGATCCTCTCCAGTCAGGTTTCAGGAAAAGACATAGCACGGAGACTGCCCTAGTCTGGGTACTAAATGATCTCCTGATGGCAAGGGATCAGGGGGGCCTGTACCATCTTGATCCTCCTTGATCTCTCAACAGCATTTGACACTGTCGACCATGGTGTGCTACTTCAGCACCTGCAGTTTTTCTGTGGACTGTGGGGGGGCAGTCCTCAGTTGGTTTCAATCATTCCTCGAGGGCAGAATTCAGAGAGTTGTGTTGGGGATTTACTCCACGGCCCCTCGCTGTCTGCCTTGTGGGGTGCTGCAGGGCTCGGTGTTGTTGACCATGTCGTTTGTAGTGTACATGATGTCATATGGGGACATTATAAGATGGTATGGTTTGAGTTTTCACTGTTATGCAGATGATTCTCTGCTGTACCTGTCTTTCATGCCTGAGCAGGAGTTAGACACTATCTTGGAGTTTAACAACTGCCTGACTGAGATACGGGACTGGATGAGTGCTATCTGGCTGAGGCTAAACTTGGGGAAAAATGGAGGTGTTTGTTGTGGACCCAGATTGTGGACTGGCTGGAGCATGGGGGGGTGGGACAACCAACCAGAATAACACTTGGGGGAACCCCACTATGTGCTTCAAGCCAGGTCCGAAACCTTGGTGTGATCTTAGATGAAGGCTTGACCTTGAAATCTCAGGTCTCTGCAGTAATGAAATCTGTCTTTTATCATCTGAGAAATATTGCCAGAGTGAAGCACCTGGTCCTGGCCAAAGATCTTTCCACACTGGTCCATGCCTTTGTCACTACCTGGCTTGACTACTGCAATGTCTTCTACCTGGGGCTACCAGGGGTAGATATCCACTGATTACAGCTGGTGCAGAACACGATGGCCAGGTTGTTAAGTGGAACCCCTAGATCCAGTCACATAACACCTGTGCTGCGTGAACTGCACTGGCTGAGAGTACAGTGGCAGATAACCTTCATGGTCACGTTGCTGACCTATAAAGCCCTACATGCCCAGGGACCCCATTACCTGCAAGATCTTCTGCATCCTTACTGCCCCTCCCATGCACTCCGATCCTCCAAAGAGGGATTGCTATAGATTCCCGGGTACATTTGAAAACATCTGGTGCACTATCTTTTGCCTTTATGGCTCCTACCCTGTGGAATTCTCTACCTTGCCAGATACGAGATAGCCTTACCATTGAGGGTTTTAAAGCTGAACTCAGAGCACATCTTTTTCTTCAAGCTTTTAATACCTGACTGATCTGTTGTCCGTGAAACTGTATTGATGTATTTTACAGTATTTGTCTGTAATGCTGTTAGACTGTTTTATTATATAAAGATTATTCAGGCACCCTGAGCTCTGGAAGGGTGCCTTTCTACAAATAAAAAAATGATAATGAAAATGATGATGGCATCCGAGCAGTGACTGTACGTGCATCCATGCCCAACTGATGGCATCTGAGCAGTGCCTGCACCTGTACATGTGTCCAAAGATATATAGCTCTTGTCGGCAGATAAGGGCAACCAGGCACCATCTCTATTTTGTCAATATCCTTACGAAGGTGTGGCCTCCAGAACTGGACACAGCATTCAAGGTGAGGCCTCACCAGGGTCTTGTACAGTGGAACTATCACCTCCCTCCTTGGGATTGTCCAACTGATGGCATACAAGCAGTGACTGTGCCTGCATCTGTGTCCAACTGATGGCATCTGAGTAGTGACTGCACCTGCACCTGTGTCCAACTGATGGCATCCGAGCAGTGACTATGCCTGCACCTGTGTTCAACTGATGGCATCTGAGCAGCAGCTGCACCTGTATCTGTGTCCAACTGATGGCATCTGAGCAGCAACGGCACCTGCATTTGTGCCCAACTGATGGCATCTGAGTAGTGACTGCACCTGCACCTGTGTCCAAATGATGGCATCTGAGCAGTGACTGTGCCTGCACCTGTGTCTACCTGATGGCATCTGAGCAGTGACTACACTTGCACTTGTGTCCAACTGATGGCATCCAAGCAGTGACTGCACCTGCACCTGTGTCCAATTGACGGCATCCAAGCAGTGACTGCGCCTGCACCTGTGTCCAACTCATGGAATCTTAGTACTTATTGCACCTGCAACTGTGTGCATCTGATGGCATCCGAGCAGTGACTATGTGTGCACCTGTGTCGAACTGATGGCATTCAAGAAGTGACTATGCCTGCACCTGGGTCCAACTGATGGCATCTGAGCAGCGACTGCACCTGGATTTTACGTCCAACTGATGGCATCTGAGCAGCAACTACTCCTGCATTTGTGTCCAACTGATGCCATCCGAGTAGTGACTGCACCTGCACCTGCGTCCAACTGATGGCATCTGAGCAGTGACTGTGCCTGCACCTGTGTCCAACTGATGGCATCTGAGCAGTGACTATGTTTGCACCTGTGTCCAACTTATGACATCTGAGCAATGACTATGCCTGCACTTGTGTCCAACTGATGGCATCCAAGCAGTGACTGCACCTGCACCTGTGTTCAGTTGACGGCATCCAAGCAGTGACTGTGCTTGCACCTGTGTCCAGCTCATGGTATCTAAGTAGTGACTGCACCTGCACCTGTGTGAAACTGAAGGCATCTGAGCAGTAACTGCACCTGCACCTGTGTCCAACTGATGGCATCCGAGTAGTGACTGTGCATTCACTTGTGTCCAACTGATGGCATCCGAGTAGTGCCTGTGCCTGCACCTGTGTCCAACTTATGGTATCTGAGTAGTGACTGTGCCTTCATCTGTGTTGACCAGATGGCATCCAAATAGTGATGGCACTTGTACATGTGTCCAACTGATTGCATCTGAGCAGTGACTGCACCTGCACCTTTGTCCAACTGATGGCATCTGAGCAGCGACTCTGCCTGCACCCGTGCCCAATTGATGGCATCTGAGCAGCAGCTGTGCCTGTACCTGTGTCCAACTTATGGTATCTGAATAGTGGCTGTGCCTTCATCTGTGCTGAACAGATGGCATCCAGTTAGTGATGGCACCTGCACCTGTGTCCAACTGATTGCATCCAAGCAGTGACTGTGCCTGCACCCGTGCCCAACTGATGACATCTGAGCAGCAACTGTGTCTGTACCTGTGTCCAACTGGTGGCATCTGAGCAGTGCCTGGGCCTGCACCTGTGTTCGACTGATGGCATCTGAGCAGTGACTGTGCCTGCTCATGTGTCCAACTGGCTGCATCCAAGCAGCGACTGCACCTGCACCTGCACCTGTATCCAAATGATAGTATTCAAGCAGTAACTGTGCCTGCATCTGTGTCCAACTGATGGCATCCAAGTAGTGACTGCTCCTGCACCTGTGTCCAATTGATGGCATCCGAGCAATGACTGCACCTGCATCTGTGTCCAACTCATGGTATCAGAGTAGTGAATATGCCTGCACTGGTACCGGGTTAAAACAGTGCACCAGGAAGAGCACTGTAAGAACCGTGCTGTGTGAAGCACGAAAGGATTTTGAATGACAGGGTAGAATAGCAGTAGGGAATTGCCACTACCCTTATAGCTCTACACTATTCCTGGAATGGATGAAGTTGCCACGTGGTAGTGTGCCTGGCTGAGCTGTTCCCATGGTGGAGTGGCTAGGGCACCAGCACATGGAGAGGTGGATGACCTGGGATCGTGGTTCGGTTCCTGCCAGGTCTCCACCTGCTGCAACAGTTTTGTTTAGAAAAACAGTAATTTTCTCTCTCCCAATGTTCTCCCCATCCCTGAAGTCCAGAAGCCCCTAGAGTTGATTATTTTAAGTTCAGTGTGTGTGTGGAGCACCCCAGAAAAATTAAGAAGTCCCATTATTGTTAATGGGGCAGCACTGTTGTTGTTGGGTCGCTCCATTCCTTGACCTTATTTGGGACAGTGCTATTTTCCTTGTGGCATTTATTTCCGTGCAGTTTTTGTATGTAACCCCTCTATGTGTCCACATTTGTAGCATGGATATACATAGGGTATCTACGGGTTCGGGGAAGGATGAGGTTACCTGGCACAAGAGACCTAGGTTTGACTACTCTGCACAGGGGCACCCAAGTAAATCCAACTACAGGAAGCAATAACTGTAATGTCCAGAATCAGAATTGGGATTTTTCAGTGTGGCTTTATTTATTAACTCACTGAACATAAACAAAGCTCTGTATGGTCCCCCACAGGGCTACGTAACTGTAATGCAGATTAGAGGTTAAACACAGCGGTCCATTTGAGGAATGAACACAACAGTTGTCTGGCTTTGGACCCACCAGGCACTCAGCCCGGACTTTGCATGCACAGTGGATACACAGCCCGACTGGCCTGGCTCCTGCCGGCCACTCGACTGACGGTCCACTTGACGAGTGAACCCAAACTCTACTTGGAAAGACATCTCATCAAACAAGGAGGCTCCCAAAACTGTGGCTCCCACACCACTTGAAGTCTGCGACTCCTAGAGAGATTTTGTTTTCGTACTTCCAATTCGAAACTCCCATCAAACAGGGAGACTCCCATCAAACAAGGAGTAATGTTCCCATCCTGTGGCTCCCCACACCACTTAGACTCTACGACTCCTAGAGAGATTTTCAAGTTGCTACCCACGTCTGGGTACCCACCCCATCAATGGCCAAGCGCATGAGGCAGGTAGCAAAAACACAGAAGAAATCCGTAGAGGTGGACCTGGTTACTAAAGATGGGGATCTATCCACCTCCAGCTCCCACAGCCCATACCTGGCCATTTCTCTGGACATACAGAACTTTAGACTTTAAAACTGTAGCTTGACGGTGGATGACCTGAAGCACCCCCTCTACAATGAACTTTAACACTTTAAACAGATGACTGGTCTATTTGTTTGTCCTAGTTGACATAGTTCTCCCAAATAGCAGTCCCCAATACTTGAAATCCACTGAAGAAAAGAAGTTGTTTGCCCCTTCCAATGAGGCCAAACACTCACCCATTCGTTGCAGGTGCCCCACAGGCGAAGAAATGTAACCTTTGCTGTTATACATGAACAGACTGAACTTAAATTAAAACAGGCAGCTTTCTTCCCAAGGTGGGAGAAGGGGATTGCCCCTGGAACCCACAAAGAACTTTTCCTCACCCCCAGAGGGAGGGGGGTAAACAGACACTACTGGTGTCCTTCTTGTTTGCTTAAGGACAAACTGAAGACTGACTTTGAATTCCCAAGATTCTAACTTACTCTGAGCTGAAGATTCCAAATGTGGCTCATGCAGCTGTGACAATTCTATAATGATGTCATCCCTCTAGTCTCAGCTGTGACTGAGGACAGAGTGAGACAGTGTGAAACTCATTTAACTGGAGTTTCACAAGCTGCCTTCCCTGCCTACCACTAGGTCTTACTGGGATTCTAGTAACCCCGGGTAACAAAGGGGTTACATGTATGTGGTGACATGACCCCGTGCCCTTGCACCTGTGTCCAACTGATGGCATCTGAGTAGTGACTGCACCTGCACCTGTGTCCAACTGATGGCATCTGTGCAGCGACTACACTTGCACCTGTATCCAACTGATGGCATCTGAGCAGTGACTCTGCCTGCACCCATGTCCAACACATAGTGCAAAGAACCAGAGAAGGGAGAGCACCCCTGCCTGATTCGTTTTATGAGGCAAAATCTGAGAGCACCCCACTGACATGAACTGCTGCCTAGGATGAGCCATATATCTCAAGGCCTTCCTGTTTCTAAACCCTCTTAAGGGTAAGAGTCCAGATGGGCTGGACCAAAAACTCCTTCATTTCCCTGCCCCTGCCATCTCCCTCCCTCTCGTATTCCCTTCTTGACCTCTCCTTCTCCCTGGCCTCCATTCCAGTTTCGTGGAAGCATACCACAGTCATTCCCCTCCCTAAAGGTGGTGACTCCTCTGTTCCTGGGAACTACCACTCTGTCTCTTTACTTTCTACCCTCACTAAACTTCAAGAACACCTGTTTTTTTCTCAAGTTTCTCCTTTTCTTGACTTATCCTCTGACCTCACCCCTTTCCATTCAGGATTCGCAAAATCAACTCCACCTCCTCCTCCCTGTTCAGGCTGACTGACTCCATTCAATCTGGCATGGATCAGGGCCTGATCACCTCTGCAATTTCTGTCAACCTGGCCAAAGCCTTCGGCACTGTAGCCCACCCACTCCTCCTTGAAAGCTCTCTGCTGCAGGATTTCCCCCCCAAACCGCAGATTGGTTCCATTCATACCTTCTGGGCAGAACTCAATCAGCTAAAATTGGCAGCTCCCTGTCCCCCTGTCTCCCCATCAGCACTGGCATCCCCCAAGGATCGTTGCTAGGTCCCATCCTCTTCTCCATTTTTCTAAATAGCCTCCCCTCTGCTGTACATTTGCATCCATGCATATGGATGAAGATGATACTGTCATATTTGCCTCTGGCTCCTCCCCTGCTGATCTGATGACCAGCCAACAGCTTGATTTTGACAACATCCAGTTCTGGTTCCGCTCTAATCAGCTGTCCATTAATGGAAAAAAAAAACAGTCTCCATTTCCTTCGAAACTAGTCATAAGCACTCTAAACTTCCATCTCTCCCCTCATTCCACACCCTAGACAGGTTCATCCTTGAAGACATCCCTTTCTTCAAGTTTCTTGGGGTGTGGCTTGACTGGCATCTAGATTTCTCTGTTTCATGGACTTTATCCACAAAAAGTTCCACCAAAATCTAGGTGCCTTTTACCGGAACAGAGGGTGTATCCCCCAGTCGGCGTGCAGTCATTTTACAGAGAATGAGTCTTTCCATATTCGACTATGGAGACACCATCTATGGCAGTGCCCCAAAATCCACCCTAGCCAGACTGGACCCCCTCTATCACTCCTTCTGCTGGTTTGCTCTTGACTGCCCTCCTCTGACTCTCCACTGTTCCCTTTAGACCTAACACAATCTTCCCTATCTTGAAGCCAGACAGCTTGCACATGCCTCCACCCTTATTGCCAATACTGGCTGAGCTCACTCCCCTCCTACCTCACATCTGTACTCCCTGCTCCCACTCAATCCTCCTATTCCCTTCGTAGCACTGGCTGCCAAACCCTAGCACTCCTGTCTAGGTTGTCCTCTTCCAATCAAGCTGCATTCTGCTTCCGCTTCCCTAAACTCTAGAATGCCCTCCCCATCTGCACTACCACCTCCTTTTTTTTTTTGCAGTTTAATATACTTTATT
This sequence comes from Neoceratodus forsteri, assembly GCA_016271365.2. NCBI lineage: Eukaryota > Metazoa > Chordata > Ceratodontiformes > Ceratodontidae > Neoceratodus > Neoceratodus forsteri. Next base: position 297,773,004 of record CM057452.1, on the reverse strand, counting down.
AAGTTTTAAGGAGATAACTCAGTTACAAAGCCAACACAAAACACAAGAACACCATGTGACAGTTTTGAGCAAATACAGGATCATAATATAGACATTGTAAATAAACATAAAAGAAAGGAAATAAAAGGGAATAAAGAAAAAAGACAATACAAACAAATCACTCCCAACAAACCCCTCCCCATCCCTGCAATCTGCTTAACAAGAAAGAAAAAAGGTATCAAGGGGCTAACTAAGCAGAAACAAGGAAAGCAAAGTATGTAAAGTTTCCCATTTGGATCTTTTTTGCATATATAGATTTATAAAAATCTGCAATGGTCTTTTCAATATTTAGTGACATAAGCTCTTCAGTTATCCATTCGGGCCAAGTGGGAAGAGACAAATCAAGCCAATGCCTCAGAATTAACAGTTTAGTAACTGCAGAGATTAGAGCCATATGTGCCTTATGGGAGGCCCTCACAAGTGCAGAATAGTCTCCTAATATACAAATCTCTGGTGTAAAGACATCCTCAATACCTAATAAAGGGTCAAGTTTGGTTTGTATATATTTCCAAAAGTAGGGATGCCATTAAAAGGCAACCAGAATTGTCAGGGGTTTCAGGGAAAAGGCGGGGGTCTGATTGGGAAGGCACAAGTGGTGGGAAAGCACATTAATTGGATAGCTGGGGGGAGGGAGAGGGGAGGAGAGGTTGGGAGAAGCTAGGTGAGGTCACTAGTGACAAAGGGGGAGGTGGGAAAATAGGTGGCCAGAGTTGGGCAAGAGGAGGAGAAGACAAGGAAGGGGTCCATAGGGGTCCTAAGGGGATATAAAGGACTGCAAAAGTAGGGATCTCCCTTCTTTGCTGGAACTAACTCAGAAGTTTCAGCACATCAGTTGGCAATTCTGAACACTACTTTTTGGATCAGGTAAGAGTGAAATTGTTCAATGGGATGGATGGCCTGTACCAGTGCTTAATGAAGTGGCTAGATAGACGGAACTGCAGGCATCCATGGGATAGAGGTTTAAAGCTGGTTTTTCATGAATTCTCCTGAAAGTTCACTGGTGGTGATGTATATAAAATAAACTCAAAATCAGTATAAGGAGCAGAGATTTTACTTACTTAGATGGGCTTGGGGAAGGAGGCAGTGGCCAGACATCAGGCCTAGTGTGGATTTACAGTAAAATTTATTTGGAGGAGTGCTTGTTGTTCAAAGAGATTGGGTATTGGTTGTGTGGAAAGAGGTCAGTGGAGCATCAGTTTTGAGTGGGCACCTGGGGACGGGCTAAAAGACTTATGCTGGCCCGTGGGCCCGGTGGTGGTGGTACATAGTCAATGGGTTAGCTGCCCTATGGCAAACATGGGTAGGAGATATGCATGTCCCATGTGGCTACAGTTAGCAAGGTTTCAGCAAGAGGAGAAGGATCAGGGACATAAGCCAGGTGGCCGCTCTGGCCTACAGGAGAGATGCCACACAACATCGGGATGATGATGCGAGATGGAACGGGGGTGGCCAGCCGAGTTACCTACCCTTTTTTATTAAATTTCTGTGGTTTTCTTATGCCTTGCAGGGTCGGAGTTGTAGGACATAAGGGAAAAGGCGGACTGGAGCAGTGAAAGGGGAATGGGATTCAGGGTGGCTGACAGCGCTAGTTTCACCTTTTTGTGGCAAAAGGGTAGCACCAGGAGGAAGTGTTTCTAAGGGATGGTGGACCAAAGCAAGGGAGCAAAAATTTGGGAAGGGAGAGCAGGCTGAAAGTCTGACTTGGAGCATGGGGTCTCATGAAACAGCGAGGCCTAACCACGTGGCATTGAGGCAAGGGGGGGCGTGGTGTGGGAGGCTGTGGAGTTTTCATTACAGTGTGTGCATTCTTTGTGGATCAGAAGGCAAGATAAAGAGCAATTTTTCCAAGAAAATAATTATTAAAATAAATAAATAAATACATACATACTTACATACATACATAAATGAAAAAGCAAATCAGAAAGAAGTGTGAGGCACAGAGAAAATGAAGGAGACCCATAGGGGTACACACGCATGGCATGCAGATGGGGAGTGGGGTCAGGAGGAAGAAATGGGCCATGGAACAGAAAAAAAGGTATCTCCAGCTCCTATTCAGCACCTGCATACTCTGGCAGCCTTTATTGTGGTTAACCCTTCTGGTCCCTATTACCAGCGGCCTACAGGGCCGTGTCCAGTCCTATTTTTGCACAGCAGTTGGGATCTGCTTATATGGGGCAAAGACTTCAGCAGCTTGTACCGTTAAGGGATTGGGGAACAGTGACGATAAAATATCTTTTAATATCTAAAAGTGGGGCACATTTAAGGGGCAGAATGCCCTGATGAGCTGAGGGACCGTGTGGCTAAGTTAAGCCTTTCCTTTCTCATGTCCTTTGCTGCAAGGTCCATGCCTTGTTCAACACCCATGTGCACTTTGGCCATCGTTTTAGAGACAGCCCCTAAGCTTCTCAACCGCCATTTTACGTCATTGTCTCTGTTCATGCATAGATCATGCTGGGGTGACCATGTCTTTAGTCTATCATACCTTATGATCTCTGCACATGCGTAGATCACACTGGCTGGACATATTTTTAGTTTTAGTCAGCCATTTTTGTAGTTCCCACATACTGAGTCAACCAAGGGATATATTTGTGTATATTTAAAACAATGGAAGAAGCTAACATGCTGGCACTCCAGGAATATACAATAGCCACTGAGAAACACTGATGTTTTTTTTCTTGCAGTTCCTTTCCCCTGGGCCTATTTTTGTTTACTCTTGCCAAGTCATTTTAGAATACATATATAAATATATACATGTGATTACTCCGGTGGGTAGTACCATAGTTGCTGATACCCAAACTGGATAATTAATTACTATTATTCCTCCTATTATAAACCTTCCTTCTTTCATCTAAAAAAAAACTTTTTACTTATCAGAAGAAATATAAGCAGCAGGAAAAGGGAAACGTTTTTATGTTTGCTTGCACGCATGTGCAAGAAACATAGTGCCATCATTCGAGTTTTTTGTAGGTGTGGCACCCTGTCTTCCAATTCAGTCAGTGTGTCTGCAGGTGCAGCCACAGTTCACCAATGAATGCTGCAGCTGTCTAAGACAGCAGTTGAAAATGCAGTGCCATACAGTTGAAAGGGAGAGCTCCGCTTCAGTGAGCAGCAATAAGATAGCGTTGATTAGCATATTGCCGGCAATCCTGCTTGTATATGTCTCTGCTTTGTCTTCCTGGAGCTTAAATTCAGCCATGCTGGGAGCCCACCCCAGCATGGCAACAATCCTTATGCCCGAAGGGGGTGTTCAATCCCGTTGGTCTGCAACCACAAGCTTTCCAGCTGCCACGCTGGGAGCCCACCCCAGCGCCCAGTGTGGCAAAATCTTATGGTCGATGAAGGTGCCCACCCCTGTCGGCTCCATGGCCCCCCCAAAATGCTTTCCAGCTGCCATGCTATGAGCCCACCCGAGCATGGCAAGCGTCCGTGTCGCCTTCCTGAAAAAAATAAAACCTGAAAACAAAACAACGGTCCTTCGCTGACTATCTTGAACCCTCCTCAGCTTGACCCTCTGTGCACCCTGTCTCCCCACACCCCCACCTCACCCCATACTTACCTCCGGAGTCTGGCATGAAGATCTTCGGTGGACCGGGAACATGTCTGCACTCTTCAAAGCCAACCGCCAACTAAGGAAATGCCGGTAAGCTGTATAATGAAATAAATAGGGTTTTTTCGACTTTGATGCATATCTCAGGCATTTTTTGAATTTTATCACCAAATTTTTAAACATGGGGTTTTTGGTACCCCTACTCATGAATTCTGTCACTGTCATCGCATTAATCGGGCCCGAAGGGTGATTTCGCGGTCACTGCACAAAATCACCTTTCGGGACCAAGTAATGAAACAAAAGTACTAGTGTTCATTAGGTGGGCTCTCAAAAAGCTTATGTTGCAAATTTGGTGAAAAAATTCCTAAAAATGACTGTTTTACGAGTCTGCGTTGAGCAGTTCCTATGCACACTCATAAGTTCACAAATGTTTAATATTTTCACTCCAGATTTTCAACATTGCCATTTTACCACACCTCCTTACGAGCAGTACAGCTGTCATTTTTTACATCTCGCCCAAAATGTGTTTCCACGCATGTAGCGCACAATGGTGCAGATGGTGTGCAAAATCAATGTTTGGGGCAGATTAAGAAAGCCACAGTGAAACTGTTCATGAGCAGAGGTCTTAAAATGGCTATGTTGAAAATTTGGTGATAAAATTCCCAAAAATGTCTGTTTTAGGAGCACACTTTGCGCAGATCCTACGCATGCTCGCATGTTTGCAAATTTTTTTATATTTGTACACCAGATTTGCAACATTGCCATTTTACCACACCTCCTTATGAGCAGTACAGCTGTCATTTTTCACGTCTCGCCCAAAATGTGTTTCCACACATGTAGCGCACAATGGCGCAGTCGGTGTGTGAAATCAATGTTTGGGACAGATTAAGAAAATCCCAGTGACACTGTTCATGAACAGAGGTCTTAAAAAGGTTACGTTGAAAATTTGGTGACAAAAGTCCATAAAATGACTGTGTTACGAACAAGCATTGTGCAGTTTCCACGCACCCTCGTAAGTTCATGAATTTGTAATATTTTCAGTCCAGATTTTCACCAGTGGCATTTTTCCACACTTCCTTATGAACAGTACAGCTGTCATTTTTCACAACATTGCTGAAATGTGTTTTCACACTTTCAGCATAGAAATGCGTGGTCGCTGTGGGAAATCATTGTTTGGGACAGATAAAGAAAATCACAGTGAAACTGTTCATGAGCGGAGGTCCCAAAATTCCTGTGTTGACAATCTGCTGTAAAAAATCCCCAAACTAATTACAGTACGGGTGTGCGTTGCACAGTTTCTATGCATGCTCATGACTTCACCAGTTTTTTAAATATTTTCACTGCAGAATTTCAACATTGCCATTTTTTACACCTCCCCATGAACAGTGCAGCTTTCATTTTTCACATCCTGTTCGAAATAAGTTTTCGCACCTGTGGTGCTAAATGCCATAGTCACTGTGCAAAAGCAGCTTTCCGCTAATGCACTGATATTGCCACTGTTCATGAGGTGGAGGTCACAAAAAAAACGTGTTGAACATTTGGAGTGAAAATACCAACGAATGCCTGAGGCGTTAGGTTTTCTGTCCATAACACCCCACCCTGTAGAGAATGATAGGCATCAGGGGTGTGGCTTGGGATTGCCACCCTGTAATGCTCATACCATTCTACCCCCACCCACACCCTGCAGCCAGTGAGAGCCATCGATGTGTACCTTGGACTCTTCGGCCCCAAAGTTCACCCCATTCTCCTATACAGCACCCATCTCACTGTATTTCCTGATGGAATGGGGTGAGCATAAGGGCCAAAGACCTCAAGGCACACCGTGACAATTGTCAGTGTCTGCAGGGCAGGGTGTGGTGAAATTACATGACCTTTATGCCTGATGACCCAAAGGCACACCCCAATATCTGTCAGTATCTGCAGAGTGGTGGTGGGGTTGGCTTCAGTTCAATACTTCACTGCCATTCCTATTATGCAGCTCTGTAACTCCTACACTACCAATGTCAATGCCAGCAAGCAAACATTCAGCATTGACAAATGCTTGTTATGTTTGCTTGCACGCATGTGCAAGAAACATAGTGCCATCATCCGAGTTTTTCAGAGGTGTATCAGCCTCTTCCAATTCAGTCAGTGTATTTGCAGGCGTGGTCACAGTGCACCTATCACTGCTCCAGCTGTCTATGACAGCAGTTGAAAATGCAGTGGCATACAGTTGAAAGGGAGAGCTCAGCTTCAGTGAGCAGAGCTCCCCCCCCTCAACATGCACGCACGCATATTGCGTGCTGATGCTCTCCTCCCCATACTGTATAGCCAACGGGGTGCCCAATGCCCCATCAGCTCCACGCCGCCCCCCCAAAAAAGCTTTCCTGGTGCCATGCTGGGAGCCCACTCCAGCGCCACACATGGCCGACGGGGTGCCCAATCCTCGCTGGCTCCAGCCCCCAAACAGTCTTCCAGCTGCCACACTGGGAGCCCACCCCAGCATGGCAAACATCCTGCATCGTCTTAATAATAAAAAAAAAAACCTGTAAATTAAAAAACAGTCCCTCGAGTCTCCCTGCCTTACCCACCCACCCACTCGGCGCACCCTGCCTCCCCACACCCCCACCCCATACTTACCTCCAGAGTCCGGCGGATGATCTTTGGTGGACTGGGAACACGTCTGCACTCTTCAAAGCCGACTGTGAACTGAGGAAATGCCGGTAAGCTATATAATGTAATAGATAGGGTTTTTCAACTTTGCTGCATATCTCGGGCATTTTTTGGAATTTTTGCACCAAATTTTCAACATGGGGTTTTTGGGACCTCTTCTCATGAATGCTGTCACTGTCATGGCGTTATTCGGCCCGAAGGGTGATTTCGCAGTTACTGCGTGAAATCACCTTTTGGGACTGATTAATGAAACAACACTGCCAGTGTTCATAAGGTGGGCTCTCAAGAAGCATATTTTGAAAATTTGGTGGAAAAATTCCTAAAAATGACTATTTTATGAGTGTGCATTGCGCAGTTCCTACACACGCTCGTAAGTTCACAAATTTTCAATATTTTCACTCCAGATTTTCAACATTGCCATTTTACCACACCTTCTTATGAGCAGTACAGCTGTCATTTTTCACATCTCACCCAAAACGTGTTTCCGCCCATGTAGCGCACAATGGCGCTGTCTGTGTGTGAAATCAATGTATGGGACAAATTAAGAAAATCAGTGACACTGTTCATGAGCAGAGGTCTTAAAATGGCTATGTTGAAAATTTGGTGAAAACATTCCGAAAAATGACTGTTTTACTAGCATGCGTTGCAGAGTTCCTACGCATGCTCATAAGTTTGAAAATTTTCAATATTTTCACTCCAGATTTTCAACATTGCCATTTTACCACACCTCCTTATGAGCAGTACAGCTGTCATTTTTCACATCTCGCCCACAACGTGTTTCCACCCATGTAGCACACAATGGCGCAGTCGGTGTGCGAAATCAATGTATGGGACACATTAAGAAAATCACAGTGACACTGGTCATGAGCAGTGGTGTTAAAATGGTTATGTTGAAAATTTGGTGAAAAAATTCCCAAAAATGACTGTTTTAGGGCGCACGCTATGCAGTTCCTCACGCAGCTGGCAGGTTTGCGAATTTGTAATGTTTGTACACAGATTTTCAACAGTGCCATTTACCGCACTTCCCATGAGCAGTACAGCTACCATTTTCAATATCTCGCCTAAAATGTTTCCACATGTAGCGTACAATGGTACAGTCGTAAAGCGTAAAACAATGTTTGGGACAGATTAAGAAAATCACAGTGACACTGGTCATGAGCAGAGGTCTTAAAATGGCTATGTTGAAAATTTGGTGACAAAACTCCATAAAATGACTGTGTTACGGTGAGTATCGCAGTTTCCACGCACTCTCATAAGTTCATGAATTTGTAATATTTTCAGTCCAGATTTTCACCAGTGGTATTTTTCCACACCTCCTTATGAAGAGTACAGCTGTCATTTTCCACAACATTGCCGAAACGTGTTTTTGCACTACCAGTGCAGAAATGCGTGGTCACTGTGGGAAATCACTGTTTGGGACAGATTAAGAAAATCACAGTGACACTGTTCATGATCAGAGGTCCCAAAATGCCTGTGTTAACAATCTGCTGTAAAAAAATCCCCAAACTAGTTACATTACGGGTGTGCGTTGCACAGTTCCTACGCACGCTCGTGACTTCACCAGTTTTTTTAAGATTTTCACAGCTGATTTTCAACATTGCCATTTTTTACACCTCCCCATGAACAGTACAGCTGTCATTTTCACATCCTGTTACGTATGTGTTTTGCACCTGTGATGTCTAAATGTCGTAGTCACTGTGCAAAAGCAGTTTTCGGCTACCAAACTGATATTGCCACTGTTCATGAGGTGGGGGTCACAAAAAAAGATGTTGAAAATTTGGAGTGAAAATACCAACGAATGCCTGAGGTGTTAGGGTTTCCGACAATAACGCCCCACCCTGTAGAGAATGACAGGCCTCAGGGGTGTGACTTGGGATTCTTGTCTGTAATGCTCATAAAATTCCACTCCCACCCACACCCTGCAGCCAGTGAGAGGCATCAAGCTGTGCCTCGGACTCTTCAGGCCCAAACGTCACCCCATTCTCCTATACCGCACCCATCTCACCATATTTCCTGATGGAATGGGGTGTGCATAAAGGCCAAAGACCCCAAGGCACACCGTGACACTTGTCAGTGTCAGCCGGGTAGGGTGTGGTGAAATGGCATGGTCGTTATGCCTGATGACCCAAAGGCACACCCCAATGCCTGTCACTCTCTGCAGAGTGGTGGTGGGGTTGGCTTCAGTTCAATACTTCGCTGCCATTCCTATTATGCAGCTCTGTAACTTCTACACTACCAATGCCAATGCCAGCAAGCAAACATTCAGCATTGACAAATGCTTGTTTAATCTAGTTACATGCAGGTGAAAGGACCTGTTCTGGAGAGACAGGTGGCCTGGTGGAGGGCCTATAAAAAAAACACTGCAATGACTCACTTATTTTTGTTTGTTTATTTGTCGTTTATTAAGTCAATGGAATGGCTGCCAAAAACAACCCAGAGACCGTCCACAAGTGTCCAGTTGAGAGAGAAGGCAGCTGCATAGATGGAGATGATGGGAGCACTCCTGGATGCAACAGAAAAGAGGGAAGCTGACGAGGAGGTGGCAAAGAAAAGAAAGAAACCACTTAGTAGCACTGGGCAGGGCACCGGGAAGAGACAGTAAACAGCTGACCCTGATATTGAATCAGTGCCTGAGAATGAGGAACCGGACATGGGGAATGGTAAGGGTGATGTGCACCTGTCTAAGGATGGTAATTTAAAAGACTACCTGGCAGGCATCCCTTACTGAATTTGTCACAATGGCAATACAGTGGTATAACAATGGCAGTATTGTGGTAAGCTGAAAAATCCACAATGGTACTACCCAGTGGTACTCTGGTATCATAGTGGTAGGCAACATATGGATTTTCTTTGGTGAACTGGTAGTGCACCAGCATAATGGTATCCCTATGGCATTTTTTACCATTTTCTCTCTCACACACATACACACTGGTAATACAATGGTATCACATAATTTAGAGATTTTTATTAGTTTCCCCAAACAATGGCACAATGGTAGCACCACGGTACTGCGTTATTTTGACATTTCAGGATTTGGCACCTCTCACAGCAATGAATAAGCCAAGGTTAACTGCACCAGGCGAACAGAGTTTGTTGCTGACTTGTGGATTTTCCACCCTGATTACAACTCAAAAAACAAAGAAAACCGCGATCTGCAGCTGGTAGCAACATTCAAGAACACACTGAGATGCACATAAATTCCAACAATTTGTATGTATTTGAACAAATACAAAGCCATTGCTTTAGACATAAATGAATGTGCTTATAGCACCACGAGCCAGTAACCCCTGCACTTCACTCTGATGAAGGTTCCTAAGGGAGCACTATATGGATTTACAGCCCATCTGTAAATACCCACTATAAAATTAATTTTGAAACGTGATTAAGTTAAAAATTATCCATATTGCTATACTGCATATGACATCACAATGGTTCTAAAAATATATTCATTAAGTAACCATGTACAATTCAACATAAAACTCCCCCAAATAGATTTCAATGTTTAGTTTAAAGATAGCAATAAGGACTGTGGGTATTACTAGTTCATCACAAAACGACATTACATATTCAAAATATTTACATTGATCATTATGAACATCTAATAAAAAAGGATTTTTTTTATTTTTGTTTTATATACCTTATGTATGTCTTAATAAAAAAATTTAAAAATAACATATATTCAAATCTCCTAAATGCATGTGTAAACAAACATAGCTGGTGTTAGTAGTTATTCATTATGCTAGACCATACTGCATTTATATTTGTGTAAAATTCAGATACCAGCTAATATATTTTTCAACACTGATTTTGAGTCAGGTTACCAGGTCAGCACTGAAGACCATGAAAGGCAAAAGCAGTAAGTACAAGGATGGGGATAAAAGGGGTGAGACCATTAAAAAATGGAGGGTGATGAGTACCAATGCCTGTAGTCTGGGTAACAAGTTTCCTGAACTAGTGGTCTTGATGAAAGGGGGACACCTGGATATCGTGGCAGTCACAGAAACATGGTACACAGAGAACTATGGCTGGGACGTCAACATACTGGGATACACAATCTACAGGAGGGACAGGGAGGGTAAAAGAGGAGGAGTAGCTGACTACATAAGGGAAGGGACCAAAGCAATGGAACTAAAGGGTAAATTGGGAGGAGAGGAGGCACTGTGGGTCACCCTGGAGACAGGATATGGCACCACAATCAGCATGGGGGTTGTATGCAGACCCCCATCTGAGGGGGGTGAAATGAACAAGGAAATGATATGAGGCATCCTTAGAATTTCAGAAAAAGGGGAAATATTGTTGATGGGGGATCTGAATGTGCCAGATGTTAACTGGAGCACATTTGTTGCAACCCCATCCAAGAGCAGGGTCAGTCTCAATGCCGTCCAGGGGGCATGCCTCAGACAGCTAGTGTTGGAACCCACTCAGTAGGGAGCAGTCTTAGGCCTGGTACTCTCAAATGGGGATGGTGAGAGGATCTCAGATTTAGAAGTGGGTAGCCATCTGATAACAAGAGACCACCAAACAGTGTGGTTCACAATAAACACAGCCATAGAGTCAAGCCATACAAAAATGAGGGTACTGGATTTTAGAAGGGCTGACTTTGGCAAAATGGGAGCGTGCCTAAGGAATGCATTAGCAAAAGGGCAGGAAGGAGGGGTGGAGGAACAATGTGGAAAAATCAAAACTGCCATCACAGAGGCAACAAGCCTTTGTGTGAAGCAAATAAAGAAAACAAAATGAAGGAAAAAAAAACACCATGGTTCTCAAAAGAGGTGGCGGGGAAGGTTAAGGAGAAAAAGATAGCATTCAGGAAGTATAAGGAATCACAGAAGGAGCAGGACAGAGAACTGCATCAGTTAAAGCAGAAGAAAACTGGGGAGGCAGTCAAAATAGCAAAGGCCCAAACTGAGGAAAATATAGTCAACTTAATTAAGAAGGGGAATAAAACCTTTTATAGGTACATTAGGGAGCAAAGTAAGACCAAGGGAGGGATAATGAGGCTTAATAAAGAGGGTGGGGTGGGCAGAGGGTGACAGTGAAAAGGCAGATATACTGAATGAATACTTTTGTTCAGTATTCACAAAAAAAAGAAGAGGGGACATACCTAAACCAAATAATAGAAACACTCTGGATCGGAGGATCGATACCAGTCCATTCACAGAAGAAAGGGTCCTAAAAGAACTCCTAAAACTCAAGGTGAACAAGGCAATGGGGCCTGATGGGATTCACCCCAGAATTCTAAAAGAACTAAGGGGAGAACTAGAGACACCACTGACTACCCTTTTTAACAAACCATGAGAGGACAGGGTGGTACTTGAGGACTGGAGGAGGGCGGATGTGATTCCCCTTCACAAACGTGGGAGCAAGGCAGAGGCAGAAAACTACAGACCTGTTAGTTTGACCTCAGTGGTAGGGAAAATGATGGAATCACTTCTGAAAGAAAGAATTGTTGAGTACCTAGAGGCCAGAGGGCACAGGACCCAAGGCAGCATGGACTCACAGCGGGAAGGTCATGTCAGACAAATCTAATAAATTTCCTTTACTGGGTGACCAAAGTAGTAGACCAGGGAGGGGCTGTGGACATGGTCTACCTAGACTTTAGCAAGGCATTTGACACAGTCCCACACAAAACTTTAATAAACAAGTTGCCCAGCCTTGGAGTGGGACCCAGAGTGGTAGCCTGGGTAAAAAATTGACTGGACAACAGGACACAGAGGGTAATAGTAAACGGAGTCCACTCCAAAGAAAGTGGGTTACTAGTGGGGTATTGCTTGGTTCAGTACTGAGGCCGGTCCTCTGTAATGTCTTTATAAGTGACACCGCGGAGGGACTGGAAGGAACAAATAAGCCTCTTTGTGGATGACTCAAATATCTGCAACAGGGTTGATACACAAGGGGGTGAAAAAGATGAGAAGGGACTTGGGAAGGTTGGAGGAATGGTCAAAAGTATGGTAGCTTAGATTCAATGCAAAGACGTGCAAAGTAATGCATCTGGGAAATAAAAACCCAGGGGAAGAGTACTCATGGAGGGGGGGGGTACTAACAACAACAAAAATGGAAAGCGACCTGAGGCAGTCATATCAGACAACCTAAAGGTAGGCAGGTAATGTGAGAAGGCAGTATGGAGGGCTGGGGGATACTGGGATGCATAGGGTGAGGCATCACCAGTAGAAAACAGGAAGTTGTCATCCCTCTGTGCAGACAGTTGGTGAGACCCCATCTGGAGTACTGTGGGCAGTTATGGAGACCCCATCTCTGCAAGAACATAGAAAGGATGGAGGCAGTCCAGGGGGGCAACTAAAATGGTGCAGGATCTGCACCAGAAACCGTAGTAGGAAGAGAGACTAAAGGAGCTTAATATGTATACCCTTGAGAAAAGGAGGGAGAAGGAGGACATGATAGACACTTTCAAGTACCTCATGGGAATCAACAAAGTCCAAGAGGGTAGCATCTTTCAGAAAAAGAGATGTGAAAGAACAAGGGGGCATAATTTGAAGATAGAGGGGGGACGGCTCAGGGGCAACGTGAGGAAGTATTTTTTTCATGGAGAGGATGTTGGATGCATGGAACGGCATTCCTAAGGAGGTTGTGGGGTCAAAAACAGTGGGGGAATTCAAGAATGCATGGGACGGACATAAGGCAATTATAGTGGGGGTAGGAGGAAGTAGACTGTTGGTTAACTGGGGTCTGCAGCTTATCCAATAGATAGGGAAATGGGCAGACTAAACAGACCAAGTTGTCCTATTTTGCCATCAAAGTCTATGTTTCTGTGGTTTCTATGTTTGGAGTGATAACAGAAAGAGTAGGGAGCAACAAAGAAATATATTGTCCTGCGGGAGCCTCCTATGCTCTATCATTCTCAAATCTGTGGAAAAAAAATAAAAAAATAAAGATTAGATTCACATATTATACAATGGAATAAAAGAATCTCGGACACTGATTGGTCCATCTGAGACTGGAGCCGTGATGTTATCCCAGTACAACATCATGGCTCTAGTCCCAGTACACAGATGACCTCATGAACTGCTACCAGAATCACTGCACTGCAGCCCGGTTCAGTCGTCATCACTGGCTGTGAGTCTGCTTCCATCATTCCAACTCTAAAGCCGTTCCCTACACGTTACACCTAAAAGTTCAAACCTCCCACCCAACAAGTCACTATTTAGTCCCCCAACACAGAACTCAGAGAAAAAATCTATTTCTGGGCCGTTTCTTCCCCAAACCATCGGCTTCAGTGCCCGCGGAGACCGTAATTGTTGGTTGCATGGTTTACTGACGCTGCTCAGTTCCTCACAGAACAGCAGCTCTCCCCAAACAACAACCAGACAAAGGGCTATAAAAATAGCTTTTACCTTAAAAAAACAGCAGTGTAAACCACTCCTTTCCTTCAAGAGACACACAATCTAACTAGAAAAAATAGAAGTGCACATCTATGTCCTTCTCCCGAGTCCCTATCATGGACGTGCACCAATATATTAAAAAAAAAAATCTTTAGCTGGTACATGGAAGACTGCAGAACCAGCTCAGTTAAACCTGATTGCAAAAAAAGGAAAAGAAAAAGAAACGAGTGTGTGTGTGGGGAAGGGGAGTTGAACTGAAGAAGCAAATGCAGCACCACTACCTACTGAGCAAACAATAGAACTGCACTATTTTTTCATTATGTATTCCTACTCAATGAAAAATTCAGTAATAAAACACATTTTAAACATATTTGCAATTTATTTTTTATTTCATTTTACAATTGAGTCATTGGCCAGGATATTCAAAGGGGTTGCGCATGACGAAATAGTGTTGCACCATGAGCAACACTGATGCGTGACACACGATATTCAAAAGGATGTTGCTGTGCAAATCGATGAACCAGGGTGCACCAGTAATGTATGTGGCGCAAGTGCAGGGGGCGTGCCCTTGCATATTGTGCACATCCTGATATTCAGCCCAGGATGTGCGGCACATATGCATGCACATACCCGCCTTGCGCCACACAGGATGGTGCAAAGATCTGCCGAAGAAAAACAAGAGCAAGGCCTGGCCACCCACAGGTGAGCTGTCATATTGCAGGGTGCAACACGGCAGCCGCCAGCTGTGGGTGGCCACTGACCTCCAGAGACACAGGCCGGACGTCACCCCTCCAAGCCTGATCGCGGGCTTTGTTAATGTATAATATCCCTGGTGGTCCAGAGGACCCTACCCCTTGCCCTATCGAGGGTGTCATTAAATAAATACAGTCCCTGGTGGCCCTGTGGACCTTCTACCCAGCCCGATTGTGGGCTTAATAAAACTAAATGTATCCCTGGTGGTCCAGTAGACCTGCTGCCCAGCCCGTTCCCGGGTTTTGTAAAAATAATAGTATCCCTGGTTGTCCAGAGGACCGAACCCAGCTCGATCGCGGGCATAGTAAAAAGAATAGTATCCCTGGTGGTCCAGTGGACCAGCTGCCAAGCCCAATCACGGGCTTTGTAAAAGAAAATCTCCCTGGTGGTCCAGCGGTACCCCCCCTCCCACCCGCCCTCAGACCACCACCCACTCCCCAGTCAGCGGTGAGTGGCACCTCCCCACCCGCAAGCCGCCTGGTCCGCCACTGACTGACAGCGTGCAGTGCGGCTGTACGCCCATTGGTCCACAACATGGGCCAATGGGTGTGCAGGACCGTACTGTACGCTGTCAGTTGGCAGGTGGCCGGGCGGCTTGTGGGTGAAGCTGCTGCCCACCACTGACCTAGGGGGCGGGGTTGGTCTGAGTGGTGGGTGTGAGGGGGCACCGCTGACCACCAGGGAGTTTTTATTTACAAGTCCACGATCGGGCTTGGCAGTGGGTCCACTGGACCCCCAAGGATACTATTCTTTTTACTATGCCCAAGATTGGGCTGGGTTCGGTCCACTGGACCACCAGGGATACTATTATTTTTACAAAACCCATGATCGGGCTGGGTAGCAGGTCCACTGGAACACCGGGGATACATTTAGTTTTATTAAGCCCACGATCGGGCTGGGGAGCAGGTCCACCGGACCACCAGGGATTTTACAATTTTACTAAGCCTGTGATCGGGCATTGAGGTGCTTTGCCACCTAGGGGCAGGGGACGTCGGTCCCTGACAGCTGCAGCCTGGCAGGGCGCCAGGCACAGGTCACCAGGGATTGATGCACCTACATGCAAATGGGGCCATAATGATATGCAAATGGCCCCATTTGTGCCTTGCATGCATAATGGCTACATTTGCATATGCACCACTGAATATCGTGGTTCCTGCACCTAGCGCAACCGCACTTGTGCTGGCGCATCCCCCTGCTCCTCATTTGCCACTTGTGCTGGCGCAGTACCACTGCACCATGAGCAATGCAGACAGCCACAGTGCCATATTCAAAGGTGCTGAGCCACGGTGCAGCACAGTTGAATATCGCACGGACCATGCCCTGGCGCATCCCAGTTGTGCTGCACCCAGGCTTGCACCCCTGCCTGGCACAGTCTGAATATCTGGCCCCTTGTATAATAGAAATAATGCACTCCAGGGTGTGTGTTGTGCTGGGATAACATTATGCCTGGGTATTGGATGCACTCGGCCTGCGGCCTCATACCCAACCACCACAGGCGTGACATTATCCCAGCACAACACACACACTGTCATGCATTATTGCTTAAATAACCCAGGTTTTTGTGATTAAATAACCAAATATATACAGAGAGAGACAATATGATTTTATTGTCTAAATGTAGAAAAACAAGGTAAGACATAGCATGCACTGAAGTAAAACGGGAGGGGGGAATTATGTATTTTTTGTTAGGGGGCAGAGGGTAGGAATACGTAAAGTCAATTACTGTTTACAAATATGGTTTGAAATCAAGCTCCATTCTATGTCTGTCAGGCCCTAATGGATTCAAGGTACATATCCAGAAGGTTTTTCTGTGTAATAACTTCTGAAGTCTATTATCCCCTCTGCGTCCTGTCCTGACTTTTTAAAGGTCCATAAATTTAAAATCTAACTGTGAAGGTTATGCTGAGAGGCTACAACATTTAGCAGAATTAGTAGCCCTCATTAATATAACCATCATGTAAAAACTGCCAAGAATTCTGTGCAAGATGTCCATAGGGCTCTGCAGCCATTATGCATGGAGTGGATCTTTGTAATTAAACTTTCCAGGCAGCAGGTAAATTAAAAATTTACTTTCATGCTAAAAGCCCTAATCTGGCATTTTTGTAGCCACTGTGGTTATTGGAGTTTCCCTTTAACAAAAATAGTATTTCCTGGTCCTCACTGCCTGCGCTGAAGACCAGGTGTGAGTATACATCATTTCAGCAGTGTCCTCAGTGTAGCAGCTGGGTGAGTGGGAGACAGGTGAGGGGGGATTGAGTGCTATTTAAAATATGCCAAAAATCCCTGATGTAAAAAAGAAAAATGATGCCAAATTTGCTCTATCAGAGTGAGGAATGGAGAGAGATTACAAGGTGAGCAGTGGAGTTTTAGTGGAGGATAGATTTATTTAAAAAAGATGTGCAAGAACAATGGGGCATAACTTGAAGATAGAGGTGGGACGGCTTAGAGGTAATGTTAGAAAGTATTTTTTCACAGAGAGGGTTGTGGATGCATGGAACAGCCTTCCTGAGGAAGTTGTGGAGTCAGGAACAGTGGGAGAATTAAAGAATGCATGGGACAGGCATAAGGCAATTCTAGTGGGGGGTAGGGGGAAGCAAGCTGTTGATTAACTAGAATCTGCAGCTTATCCATCAGGTAGGGAAATGGGCAGACTAGCTGGATCAAGCAGTCCTTATCTGCCATCAAATTATATGTTTCTCTGTTTCTATATCCTTTTGACCTGACCGGTGGCACAGAGGGCTGAGGCACTTGACGTCTCACTTCGCGGCACGCTGGCAACCCAAGTTCGGGGGTGAGCCTGGGTCATCAGAGGTCAGCACGGGGGGGGGAGGTTGGAGCTGGATGGAGCAGCTGACAGGCAGCTCTCCTCTCCTCTCCGGGGAGGTGGAATGGTATCCCTCACTCACAGCTGCCCCCTGGTGGAGGCCAAGGGGTTGCGCAAGCAGGGTGCCAGCAATAGGCCAATGGGGTGGGTGGAAGAGGGTTGTTACTGGGGCTGTAAGGTGCATGTGTGCCTCCACACGCATGTAACCTTCTCCTGGGGCCCTCGGGTAAAAATGTGGAGAAAATGGAGGAAACAAACCGGCGGCAGGATGGCAATCGACTCTATGCAGGCACCGCCCCCGAACCAGGAGTAATGTAAACCCCGGTAATTCTGGGGGACGAAGCTGGGGGAGCCAGTCAGATGGGGGTCATTTGGGGAGGAGTATAAATAAATATACGGAAAAAAAAAGATGTCCTGTTAAAACGCAATGGCTCTGATATTCAAATTGACATGCAAGTATCGTGCACATGCTTTCACTGCACTTATACCCAACCTGGCAGCTGCAATATCCAGTTGGATAGTACATGGCACTATCTGTCTGAATATCAGGTTGTACTGATGCAGGGGTAAGTGCAGTAGTGCTGCCAGCATGGACCTGTGTTGTATATAGCCCACAATGAATAGTGCTGCCCAAAACAGGATGGTGCCAAGATCCCTTTGGGCAATATTCAGCCCCAACATGTAAATGAGCCCATTGGGCATGCAAGGTGCTAAGGGGACATTTGCATGCCCATTAAGGGTTCATTTGCATGGGGTGCAGCAGCTCTTAGCACCATTGACACTGTTCTGGAAGCCCTGGTGGCTGGTAGTACCCCTCTGCTCACCTGTTCCCATCACCATCAGTGCTCCCCAGAATCTAACTCTCCTCTCACCTTGTCAGCCAGCTGCCATACAAGCTGTCAGTGGGTGTGCATAAGATATCACACTTACTAACAGCTCATATGGTGACCGGCTGAGGAGGTGAATGGAGGGCAGTGCTGGTCACTGTAACGGGCTGCAATGATCTGAGGCCAACCTGATGGGGGGGTTGGGAAGTGGTTTGTGAGCAGCTAGATCAGGTGTGGGGGGGTTACTGGACCATCACTTATACCTTGTAGGTGTCAGAATGGGTGAAGGGGTACCACTAGCCACCAGGGAGCATTGATGGCAATGGGAATGGCTCATTGAGGACACAGTAGACCACCAGGGAACACCAAGAGTGATGGGAATGAGTGTTCAGTGGGGGCACACTAGACCATAACAGAGCATTGACAGTGACAGGAATGGATAATTGGGGCTGGCAGATGTAGTACAGTCACCCTGCCTTCAGGGTCAGGGTGAAGCATTAATGCTCCATTTAGAGCTGATTTTCAGTGGTGATACAGTGCCACTTTGGGGGCTGTTTACCACTGCTGCAAACCTTTGAAAATGCTGCTGCCTTAATATGCACGAGGGACCCTTTCTCTTGCATAGGAGATATTTTAGTGCATGGGCAATGCAGGGCTTAGGGGGCACTATATGGGCTTTTGAATAGGGTCCCGCCGCAAGTGCAAACATGGGTAGCGCTGGTGCAAACCAGGTTAGTGCTGGCACTACCTTTTGAATATGAGGCCAATGTTCTAAACTGGCACAGTGATATTTTTATGTCATGGGGCACTCTGGCACCAATACTTTTTCTTCAATTGGCATTATGCAGAGATACATCCACAGCTGCCAGCCTGTCACAGCCAATCAAAAGCAAGGACAAATAGGGAGGTTAGCTGAAAAAGGCTTCCCTTACTGCTCCAGTAAGAGCTCACCAAAAATGAAATGCCTCAGTTTGACTATCCTTGGTAAATAAATAGCTAAAAAAGTGGGTTCCCTACTACAGCCCTCCCATATTGATCCTTTGCTCTCTCCCCCCATTTGATTTTCTGTAATAATGAGCTGCATCTTTTAAAACTGGCCTTTTTAAAAACTTATTTTTATTGTGGAAAAGAACATCACATACATTACATAGGTTCTTATCTACCAGGAAGAATCAAATAATTATACTAGTTATACATCAGATTTTAATATGTTTGTTTCACTTTAAACGTCTAGTCATACAGTAAGAAAAACTACATCTCCCAAAATCCATTGGGGTATCAAGTAATGCATGTGACTCAAAGGGACACTGTCAACCTTGTTTGCAACATATTATTTTTAGGTAAAAACCCACGGTTTATGATTGCTTACTTTCTCTAAAATTCATTTGTGTTGCTGGTTGTTTTATCTGCCTCTTTGCTTATAAGAACTGAAATGAATGGTAATATATTGCTATAGCCAGCTTTGTTTTGCTTCAAATCATTGAACTGCTCTTACTGTATACTTCCTGAACATCAGAAACACCCTCAAACAGTGCAGCCACTCATGATACAATAGTCTCCTCTCCATCCACTGCATAATGAGTGGCTAGATTGCATTGGGGGTGTTCCTGATGCCAGGAAAGATGCAGTGGGAGATGGTCAAGAAATGTAGGAAGGGGAAGGGGAAATTGTTTAACCAGAAAAGGCACACTAAGCCGAAACTTGTTTCTAGGTGTAACCTGGAAGCACGAGGAAGTTGAGTAACTTTCTTAGGGTTACACAGTATGCCAGTGGGGGCTGATGGGATTCAAACCTAGGTCTCCAGGTTTAAAGCTTCATGCCCTTAACCATTACACTATACTGCCTCCAAACATGTTTTGGTGTGGTAACACCTGTATGGTGGGCACTCAGTTTTTTCACTTTTTAAAAGAAAAAAGATAACTGAATCAAACTACCAGCTGCATCAACAGTCTCTTTAGAATGTGAACAGTCATAAAATGTGTTTTTAAACTAGGGGCACTTTATGGCCTAAGGGGACTGACAGTGTCCTTTTAATTCCTCATGTGATTTCCTGAACCTTCTCCATATTTGATTTAGGAGTTGAACAAGTCAGGACTGGGAGATCTGCATGGATTAGCTGGAGCTATACATATTGCAGGTGCAGTACTATATTTAGATAGAAAAAACTATATTTTTTTACCTGAGAAAATCTGAAGTAGCCTGCAGATTGATAAATAGACATTTATTAACTGCAGATATTTAAGTGTTTGAATGTGTATGGAGGAGGGGGAAGGGGTTATGCTTTTTGTATTTGATATTGTATTTGATTAAAACATTTGCTTATGTTAATCCATTATATTAAATAGTAATGCTGGGACCCTTGTACTTGTTTTTTTTCTAAAGCTGCTGACTGTTGTTTTTGAAAATATCTCCTAAAATACAGTACTTGTGGAGGAATTTGTATTTGCTTGCATATCCTGTTTGTTCATAAACTGATTCTAGGTGAGGTGGGAAAAGCTGTGCTTTTTGCATTTAATATTGTAGTTAATTAAAACCTTAGCATATGTAAATCCATTACATTAAATTACATTTAATAGTAATGCTGGGATCAGTGTATGTGCTTGTTTTTTTTTTTATCTTTTTCTGAAGACTGCTAATTATTAAAATCTCTTTTGTATATGGAACAATTTCTTGAGTATTTTTCCTGTTTCAGAAAAGCATACCTTTTTTTAACCAATTCTTTGAATCCATGTAGCCATTTATTTTAAAGGTGCTGTGCTCAAATAGAATTTTGGAGTATGTTTTGTATGATAGTGTCTCCCATTTTATTTACACTACGTTGAGAGGTATGGGGTTCATGGTTGTGGAAGGGTGATCTGGTGAGAGGGTCTAGTTGCAGGGAAGGTGGTCTGGGGAAGGTTCTTCTCTGGAGGAAGGGTGAGTCCAACTCCTGGAAAGGGTGGTCATTGGGGTGACCAGCTCCAGGGAGGGAGCTCAGCTGGGGGAGGCTGGTCCATTGGCAGGAACAATGGTCCCAAGGGGTCCAGCTGCAGGGAGGGTTGTCTGCTGGGGGAGGCTGGTCCAGGGCATGAAAAAGTAAGCCAGCTGCAGGGAGAGTGGTTGGTGGAGGGGGGGCTAGTACAGGGATGGAAGGGAGGTCCAGCTGTAGGGTCGGTGATCAGCTGAGGGGGCTGAAACTGAGCTTGTGGTGGGTCCAGCTCTATGTAGAGAGGTTGACTGTGGGAAGTGCTGGTCCAGGGGCTTGGGAGGGACAGCTGAAGGGACTGTGGTCTGTTGGGTGGGGGGCTTGGGGGGTGCTCCAGCGACATGGAGGTGGTTTGCCATGTGGTTGGAGGCTGGTCCAGATGCAGGGAGGGTGGTTGGCTGGGGAAGAGCCTGATCTGGAGGTTGTGTGGTGCTCTAGCTCCAGTGAGGTTGCTCATCATAGGAGAAGCTTGGCCTAGAAGCATTTTCCAGCTGCATGGAGGATGGTCTGGTGCCTGGAAGGGTGATCTAGCAGAAAGGAGGGTGGTTGGCTGTGGAGGAAGGGAGGCTGATCCGAGCACTGGATGGTGGGGGTAGGGGTGGGGGTGGAACCAGAATTGTTAGGATATATAGTATAATGGGAAACCTTGACTTTTTGGGATGAACTATTGACTACCAATAGTCATAACAACTGTAAGTCAGTAGTCATCCATTAGTGTAAATATTTTCCCTCTATGGCCCTCAACTGAAAAAGCTAGTACTGCCGGCTCCACACTGTGCTATGTGCACTCTCCCCTCACTACAGTGTCATGTGCACTGCCTCCATCTCCCTGTTCTGCAAGCACTGCCGCCACTGTACTGTGCCATGTGCTCTGCCATCACAGTACATTTCCACGTGCACTGCCAGCTCTGCACTGCATCATGTGCACTGCAGAAACTGCAGTGCAGCATGCAGTATCACATGCATTGCCACCCCCTTACTGTTCCATACACACTACCTCCACTGCACTGTGTCACATCCACCACCATCTCTGTGTGGTGCCATATGCCCTGCTGACTGCTTGCTGTGCCATGTGCTCTGCCAATACCACACAATGACTCAATGTATTGTCGTCACTGCATTACCACATGCACTGCTGACTCTGTTGTGCCATGTACACTATCACCACACACTGCCACTTGCACAGTAGCCAGCTTACTGTTCTATGCACAATGCCACCACTTGATGTGCCAAATGCACTGCCAATTCCACACTGAGTCACTTGCACTGCTATCAATGTTTGGTGCCATGTGCACTGCCGACTTTGCTGGAACTATGCCTGGTGTTGATCATTGCTGTGCCCTTGCTCATTGGCCCTGAGCTGGAGGCTTGGGTATGTGTGGCATCAGTTTTTTTCATCCACCCACCCCTGCAGGCCCAGGTATTGATACATGCATGTAGGTCAGGTAGTATCTATGAGCAGCAGAATTAAGGTCTATTATTTTAAAATTATTGCATCACAATGAAGGCCTACACTTTAAGGCTATGGTCTCACTTCTCTCCTGACCAGTTCACAATGACAGCCATTTTCAACTCAGTTTTAAAGCTGGGAGGTCATGTGACATTCTTAAGGACATATCCTGAGCCAGTGACCATGGTGAGATTTGAACTAGGGATCACTGGACTCATGTATGTAATATCTATGCTCTCCCTGTTGCTCATTTACCTTTCTGGAACTCTATCTCTACTCTTGCTTTTATTTTTTCCTTATACTAATCCTTTTTTTCCTTTATTTCTACAGGTCTGAGAGGACATTGACCCTTGTCTGACAGGGCACAGACTCCCTGCGTATCAGATAAGTATTGCTTATGTTTAACTTTCCCTATTGGTCCCATTTTGTTCTTGAAGAAGTATGGAGTCTTTGTGACCCCATGGCTATTTTTTTTTTTTTTACAGGTATGATTGGACATCACTCCAAGACACCCATCCCAGGCTCCTCAGGACCCAGGTAAGAGATCTCTTCTCTGTGCTAGGTAGGCAAGCTGTAATAACACAGCCATAACTGTGTCTTGCATGTCTACTGCACCCTTTGCATTGCTTATGCCCATGACCTACATATCATGTTAATGCATTTGCAATTGAACAGCAAGAATCAGAATGCCACAACCAGCAGGAATGCAACAAGCAGAATACAGATGTATTCAGGTTCTCACATGGTATTTCCTAACCTTGCAGGAAGAAAAGTTTTGAACTAATCAGATCTGTCAGTTTAAGGGTCTTTCCTTCACAGTGCCAACATAAATGTGTGGGGACAGCCCTGAGTAAGTTATTAAGGATGGTAAGTCTTCACCTCCCTCCCAGGTTTAGGTCATCTTCCAAAGTTCAGAAGGTCTGGCATTTCTCATTGATAAAGGCCAGCAAAAGATGATTTTCCACCGTGGGCAGAGGTAGCCCCTTGAGGTAAAACATGGGCTGCGTAGTAGTCGAGCTTTCTGTATGACCCTTTTGAAGAATAGGAGGGCATGATGCCAGGAGGCTGAGACACCCACTGAAAAGGTGCTGGGTGTTGCTGCTCCAGGCGCACTGAGGGGAGTTGAGTAGGGTAACATGCTGGCAGTGACCCCTTGTTTATGATGGAATGCTACCTCTGAGAGGGTTTGCAGGCTATGGGCCTAGCCTGGGCTTGTACCTGAGTACAGGCAACAACACAGAATTTGTCCAGCAGGAAAGAGGTTGGCCTCTGGGGGGCAGGATAGGGAGGAGTAGAGCTGTTGCTGGCATGTGAGGGGCAGATTAGGTAGTATCAGGGAGAACAGACTCAGCCTAAAGTATGGTAGGCACATTGGGAGAGGCTGAGGAGGTAAGTGCAGCAAGAGAGTGGAGGCATTGTGAGTGAGAGATAGGCTGCTGCTGTATCTCTGACTGTGTAGGAAAATACATCAGGAAGTGCAAGTTGCTTTATCGCAACAGTTGGGCAAAGAATGCACAGAATTAGTATAATTATTATATTTAATATTATCCTGGTGTCTATTTGTACATGCTGTTCCTTTTCAAACAGGGAGCTCGCTCTGTGGCCCTTAGGAAGGGATGCAAACAAGCAGGTGTTTCATGGACTTTATCCAGGATTCACAACCCACACATCAGCTTGTCATCTGCAGGATTGCACAACTAGAAAGAATGTAAAAAAAGCAAGAGTTATGATTCAACCAATCCATATAAGGGCTCACAACAATCATGCTATAGATAAGTAGCGCTTCCAGTTCTTTTTGCCATCTACAACATGGTGCCGTGCTCAATGTACTCGCTCCTGGAAACATTAAGGGGCATTGCCATTCTAGTCTTCTTTCTAGTTCTGTGTAATCAGCCATGTGGCAGGGTCGGTTGCAATATCTCTTACAAATTATGCTCTGATTTCATTGCTCATATATGGTGTTTATTTACAGCAGAGCATGTGCATGTGGTCAGCGACTGTGACAGCATGCATGGGATTGATGGATGTGACAGCATGCATGAGGTATAGAATCATGAGGTGTAACAGTGGGCATGGTGTTATGGGGTCAGTTAGTGTGAAAGCATGCATGGGAAGGCATGGAGTTGTGAGGTGTGATAGCATGCATGATAGTAAAGGCCAGTCAGTTTGACAGGGTGTATGGGGATGATAGGTGTGATAGTGTATGTGGTCATTGGATCTGACAGTGTGAATGGGGGCTAGGGGTGTGTGAACAAATTTTCCACAGGCGGAAGATAAGTGAGAGTCTGACTTTCGCTTCCGTGAACGATTGGAAATCAATTTCCGATCTTTTACGGAAATTCCACCTGCTTCCTCCGTTGCCCCACAAATGAAAACAAATATCCAAACCTTTGTGGTTAGTGGCCCCTACCCCCAGTATAATATTACTGTTTACCTCACCCTCGCGCCATCCTCATCCTCCGACCGCCATATAATAATTTTCCCTAGTGGTCTAGTGTAGTAGTAAAATTTCACTCCCTCCCAGTCCCAAATCCCAATCCCCAGTATTTTTTTAAATGTCCTTATATCCTGGATTGTGAGTTAGTGGACCCCACCCCACCCCTCCCCACCCTAATAGGTAGATTCCCACTCTTCCATCCTGAAACGTAGCAGCAGCGGACCACTGACACAGACCTCCGCTCTCCTCCTTGGCCTGCAGCCAACTGAAATTTGTGAATGAATGAATGAGCACATGCACATCCACTAGCCACTAGGGTTTGGGTATTTATTTGCAATGTTGGACTGCTGGGCAAGTTGGGCAAAATAATTGGTGGACAAAAGTGGCTAACCGGGCAAAATTTTGCCAGTAACATTCATGGAACTTTTCCCCTCCGCCACAGGTGGAAGTTCAGAAACTTCAATGAAAGTTACCTGATTTCCACGGAAGTTTCACCACAGCAGAAAATCCCACTTTTGCCCACCCCAATGGGGGCACATGGTCAGTAGGTGGACGTGACAGCATGCATATGGGTATGGAATCATGAGGTGTGACAGCGTGCATGGGGGTATGGGATTGTGAGGTGTGACAGGGTACATGATGTTATAGGATCCATTGGTGTGATGACTTTTATTTATTTATTTAACTCTTAGAATTATAACCTTTGAGCTAAAAGTTCATTTACAAAGGCTTCATATCAAAACTATACATGCTATACATCAAGGATTAACAATAACACTAATAAGAGAACACATCAACAAGCACTAACAAGTGAATACATAATCTAATAGGAAAAAGAGCAGATAACATTTGAACAGAGATTAAACATAGGGGGAACTGCTAAGCATAGATTAAATGCAGGGAACTGGAAGGAACCAAGATTCCCTTTGTCAGAGGGTAATATATTGTGGGTTATGACAAGGAAGGGATAAAGAAGGTTAGAGGAAGAGAACAGGAAATAACCAAAATTCCCATTGCTGTGAGAGAATGGGGAGAGGATCCAGGCAGGGATTAGGGATATCTGGGCTCCCGGTGGCAAGGATAGGTGCAGGTGGTGGGAATGGGAATGGGATTTGGGGAGTGAAAGGTAAGGGGTAGCGGCTAGGGGTAGGAACAGTGAGGAGGAGGGTGGTGTGGGTGTAGTAGAGGGGAGAGGGAGACAGGAGGGGGCCTAAGTGGGGAGAGTGGTAGAGGCATGGAAATGGAGACTGAGAGGAATGGAGAGGGTGACATGCGGGAACAATGGAGGAGGAAAAGGAATAGGGAGAAAGGTGAAAGGGAAGAGCATGCCAAAGGGGATGAGTGCAGTGGTCAAGGTGGCAAGGTGATGTGCATGGGGTTGGTGGATATGACAGTGTAAGGGGGGCATGGGGTTGTGATCTCTAACAATTCTTGCCCCACCTGCAGCAAAGCAGAGGACACCATGGAAAAGGAAGTCACTTCTCAGCTGAGCTGCTGTGTTAATTCTGTTGCAGGGAGATGTCATTGGAGCAACCCATGGTGGCAATGCTGGGATGGGCTGAAACTGTCTGCACTCCCATGATGACCCTTTCCCCTACATCTAGAAACAGGTAGAATTGGGACCATTTACTTTATTGTTGTCATTGTTGTAGGGAGAAAGGGTGTCCCATAAGGTCACTTTGTGCTTACCATGTGAACAAGGAGGGTTACAGCAATGAGGCTACACCATGTTGTGAAGCTAGGTGGACACTGTGTAGCATAGACTAGGGGCATGACTGGTGTATGGATAACTTTGGTGGGATTTCCAATGTAATGCTGGTGATTAGCTGATGTTGGATGGCACCTACATTAAAGATGTGTGGATGTCTTGTAGAATGTGCCTTAATTATTTTTTTTTGGATCACTCCACTGGCAGATTTTTCCCTACAATGTGGTCAGTGTGATACCAGTTACCCATGCATGCCAGTGTGACACCATGCTGCATGACCATTGTGATACTACGAGCATAAAGCATGGGATGACACCATTGTAGTACCACTGCAAGTGTACCCATTGTGCTACCACTGACACATGGTACCACAGTGGTCACAACAGTAGTACAATGAAATTGAAACAAATCCATTCTGATACCAACTGCAGTGGAATCACATTGGTATTTGCCATGGTGTTATCATTGCATGAGTGCTTGCCACTGTGCTACCACTGTGTGACAATGATATCACAGTGGACACAATGGTATCACACTAGAATTGGGAATAAAATCACTGTGATACCAACAAACAGTTGTATCACAATGGTGCACATTGTTACCACTGTGGTACCAGCAGAGGTGGTGTTATCAGTGAACTACCACCATCTGCATGGTATCATAATGGTTATAATGGCATTGCAATGGAACTGGAACAAATCCACTGTGATACCATTAATGAAACCCACAATGGTAGAACACTGGAAATCAACAGTGGTAGTACAATGGTAAAGAACAGGTATTACAATGGTAATCTGAAGAAAGGGATCATAAATGTTGTAGTTGACAAAGGCCTGGAGAATGGAGAAAGTTCTGAAAGAATTAAAGGGGGGCAAAGGTGATGAACCAGGGGAGTGGGGTGGTGGAGAAAAAATGGGGTAATAAGGGAAGCGAGGAAGTTCCAGGGATGACCCTTGGTGACCATGTACCTCAGATGATTAGAGAAAAGCCAGATCTGGTCATCCCATTGCTAGCCTATTTCACTATTATTAAAGATGCGTATAAAGTGAAATTGGGTTACAGATGGTTAAGGTACGACGAGGCCTTCCGGCAGACAATGGCAGCACATGGGGATTTGAGGTGGGACTACATATGCACAGATTTGTGGGTGTGGACATTATCTGGCCAGGTCAGCTGCATAGAATTGCAAAGGCACAAACTGAGGAAAAGATAGCCAACTCTGTTAAGAAGGGGGATAAAACCTTTTATAGGTACATTAGGGAGGGAAGAAAGACCAAAAGAGGGATACAGAGACTTAATAAAGGGGAGAGAATGTGGGCAGAGGGTGACAGTGAAAAAGCAGGGATACTGAACAAATATTTCTGCTCAGTATTCAGAACAGATGAGGAGGGGGAGGTGCCTAAACCAAACAAGGGAGAAACTCTGAATAGGGGGGTCGATACCAGTCCATTCACAGAAGAAAGGGTTTTGAAAGAACTCTTGAAACTGAGGGTGGACAAAGCAATGGGGCCTGATGGGACTGACCCAAGAATACTAAAAGAACTAAGGGTAGAACTAGTAACACCACTGACTACTCTCTTTAACAAATCATGGGAGGATGGAGTGGTACCTGAGGACTGGAGGAGGGCAAATGTGATTCCACTTCACAAAAGTAGGAGCAGGGCAAAGGCAGGAAACTACAGACCAGTTAGTTTGACTTCAGTCATAGGGAAAATGATGGAATCACTTCTGAAGGAAAGAATTGTTGAGTACCTAGAGGCCAGTGGGGCACAGGACCCAAGGCAGCATGGTTTCACAGCAGAAAGGTCATGTCAGACAAACCTAATAGATTTCTTTGACTGGGTGACCAAAGTAGTAGACCAGGGAGGGGCTGTGGATATGGCCTACCTAGATTTTAGCAAGGCATTCGACACAGTCTCACAAGAAAGATTAATATACAAGTTAGCCAGCCTTAGAGAGGGTCCCAAGGTGGTAGCCTGGATAAAAAAACGGGCTGGACAACAGGATGCAAAAGGTAATAGTAAACGGAGTCCACAGTGAAGAGAGGAGGGTAACGAGCGGGGTACCGCAGGGTTCGGTACTGGGACCTGTCCTCTTTAATATCTTTATAAGTGACATTGGAGAGCACCTGGAAAAGTATGCCTCTTTGCAGATGACACAAAGAACTGCAACAGGGTTGATACACAAGGTGGGGTGGAAAGAATGAAAAGGGACTTGGCAAGGTTGGAGGAATGGTCAAATACGTGGCAGCTCAGATTCAATGCAAAGAAGTGCAAGGTAATGCATCTGGGAAACAAAAACCCAGGGGAAGAGTACACAATAGGGGGTGAGCTAATAACAACAAGAAAAATCAAGAGACCTAGGAGTAATTATATCAGATGACCTAAAGGTGGGCAAGCAATGTGAGAAGGCAGTAAGAAGGGCTCGGGGGATACTGGGATGCATAGGGAGAGGCATCAACAGTAGAAAACAGGAAGTTATTATCCCTCTCTACAGACCCCATCTGGAGTACTACGTGCAATTCTGGAGACCCCATCTCCACAAAGACATAGACAGAGTGGAGGCTGTTCAGAGGAGGGCAACTAAAATGGTGCAAGGTCTTCGCCAGAAGACATACAAGGAGAGACTAAAGCAGCTTAATATGTATACCCTTGAAGAAAGGAGGGAGAGGGGGGACATGATAGAAACTTTCAAGTATCTCAAGGGAATTAACAAGGTACAAGAGGGTAGTATCTTTCAGAAGAAGAGATGTGCAAGAACAAGGGGGCACAATTTGAAGATGGAGGGGGGACAGCTCAGAGGTAATGTTAGAAAGTATTTTTTCACAGAGAGAGTTGTGGATGCATGGAACAGACTTCCTGAGGAGGTTGTGGAGTCAGGAACAGTGGGAGAATTCAAGAATGCATGGAACAGGCATAAGGCAATTCTAGAGGGGGGCAGGAGGAAGTAAGCTGTTGATTAACTAGAATCTGCAGCTTATCCATCAGGTAGGGAAATGGGCAGACTTGGTGGGCCAAACAGTCCTTATCTGCCTTTAAATTTGATGTTTCTCTGTTTCTATGGGGCGACTAGTCAGGTATCGAAGACATGTTGGGGTTACAAGAAGGCATCCTGCACATGGGCTAGCTGTATATTTAAGCAAGTATGCTCCAAGTGCTCTGGACAGCACCTTGTGTTGCACTGCAGGGTGATGGGGGAGAGAGGGGGTGCTCAAAGTCACAGTGAGCAGTCCTTTCGAGGGGGCTTTTCAGGGGCAAGGGGGAGGATCATACCAAGGTGGCAGGGGTAGGGGTTTAGATGGGAGAGGGGCATATAATCAGGGCCTCATGTTTTCTGTGATTCAGCAGTTGCAGCAGTGGCAAGAAATCAAGGTTGACCACAGAAATCAGTACTGGCTGCAAAAATCAGGAAAACCAGCCATATGGCTGCAGAAATGCTAACTATGCTATACGGTGACACAAGGAAAGGGCATAGCTACTGATATGTTAAGTATGGCATGGCATACCTACTCATTAGAAGGGGCAACAAACTGATGCTGCCTGCTACAAAGCTGAAAAGCTAGTGGCCACATGGCATCTTGACTCTTGCTGGCTCTTGTTACATAACTCCGTCCAGCCAGTATTATGGGTGGGGGGGGACTGACGCAAGAGTAGCAGAGCTTGACTAGGTCCACAGCAGTTATGATTTGCTGTTGTGTAGGTGTGCCTAGCTCAGCCATGTTAATTTTTCATTGTGAGACTGCTGACAGTGCACGTTGAATCCCTGGAAGATGAATTTCGAAGGAAGAACTGGTAGGCGAGCAGTAGTCAAGAAGTGAGAATATTCAGTGGTGCCCATGGAGGTGGAATCAATCTCAGTGTGGTGGCAGGTATCAGAGGAGGAGCTGATTGCAGAAACATGTGGCTAGCAGCAGACTGGGAAGAAGACTCAGTCCCCACTGATGGACATTGATCACAGTTTTGATTTGTGGGCTGCAGATCTCTACCTGCAAGTGTGAGAGTAATTTCATGGCAGATTTGAACCTACAGCCTAAGTGGTGGCATCAAGCTCAGTTCTTAAGGAGGTCAAGCTGCCCAGCTGCAGTAGAGTTGGGAACCAGCATATGCTAGAGCTGGAGTGAGCAGATAAGGAAAAATATCAGAATGGAGAGTTGTATTGATTGCTGCTATACATAAGTGAAATGAGGGTCACTGACTGAAGAACACCACAACCCCCTGTGTTGCGACGAGAAGAGAACATGCTAACCAAAGTTGCTCCAGCTTAATTTATTTATTTATTTATTTAGTTTTTGTTGACCGGGTAAGTGCATTAGACAAATCCTGCCTATTTTCAGGCACGACCCCGGGGGAGGGGGAATACAGATGAAATGCCAGCTGACCTTGAACCGGATTAAGATGTTGGATAAGAATAAGAATGAATTGCTTGCATTTTTTAGAGTGTTCCCCAAAGAAAAATCAGGAAACAACAAATCATACAGACACTGCATGTAACACCCTCCGTCACTATTATAGGAAGACAATCCCCCCCCCCCAAACGCACAGATTTTCACACTGCACTCAACAAGTTTGTTGCAAGACAGCTGGAGTATTCCTAGTTTTAAAACATTATAATCTAAAAGAACACTGATCAAAATCAGAAAAAAAATGGCTTTCAAGTTGGAGTCTCTCTTTATTTCTGCTAACTGTAAATATAAACCAGAAGAAATCCAAGCAGGTTTTGCCTTCTGTGTAGTTTTAGCAGAGTGTTTATGTCCTCCTCCAATTATAACCTAGGAGAACAGCAAAAGCCACTAGTGTCCAGAAAAAAAGAAAAGCCTTCAAATTCTGGGTGGGAGGGAAAATTTGTTAAAAGAGAACACCAGGTTTGGGTCATTGCAGTTTAATATTTGTGATAAGACTACATACATACTGTTAAATGGCCGGCTATTCCACTTTCAGTGTAGTGGAGTGGTTGCACAAAGGCAGTCAAAGGGTAAACTAAGACTTAATCCCCTTGAAGATATGCTGTTTAACCACAATTTATCTGCTGCAGAATGGCCGCAGAATCAGCAGTTGTTCTGCCGCAGGAAGTATGATGCCCTGCCACAGAATGTGGGTCCACTTTGCCGCAGTAAATACGGGGCCCTGCATATAATGGATAGTACACTGGCAACTAGGATAGGAAGGGTTTCAGAGGGCTGGGACAGTTTCCTCTTAGCCAGGACACCTATAAATGTAGAATTAGTGCGAGAATGGACTAAGGTTTACCCGGATAAAGAGAAGGGAAAAATGCTGAGGGAGGGTTTCGAAGGGAATTTCAGTCTGGGTTACCAGGGAAAATGAAGACAGATGTCTGCCAAAAACCTGGGGTTAGTCAGGGGAAAAGAGGACATAGTGAGTAAAAAAACTGACAAAGAGTAAATGGCGGGTAGTATAGAAGGACCATTCAATGGGCCCCCTTTTGAGTATAGTGTATTGGTTAAGGACACCGAGTTGCAAACCTGGAGACCTAGGTTTGAATCCCATCAGCCCCCACTTACATACTGAGTGACCCTGTGCAAGTCACTTAACTTTCTTGTGCTACCAGATTGCACCTGGAAACAAGTTCCGACTTAATGTGCCTTTCCGGGTTAAACAATTTCCCCTTTCCCTTTTCCTTTTGAGGATTCAGACTATCACCGCTGGGGGTGGTACTGAAGAATCAAGTGGATGAATTTATGCTAATTCACCACCTGTCATATCAGGAAGGGGCTTCAGTGAATGACCACATACTTGAGGAACAGAGCACAATATCATACGCGACTCTGGACCAGGCAGTGGAGATGGTCAGGGTATTGGTCAGTTCAGTTCAGTTTATAGCTAATTTGCAAGGAGGTCCCTTATACAACAAGACAATAGTATAAAACACATATACAGATTAAGTAGAGAATGATACAACAACATTGGATGGAAAGAACTAATACATAGTCCAATTCAGTGCAGCAATACTTGGGATACAATAGCACAGTACATCAAACAGTAGAAACTAAAACACGTCAACCAGCTAAGGGATGGAAAGATCTAAAACATAGTCAGATTCAGGGCAGTAATGCTTGGAGTACAGTGGATCAATACATTAAATAATAGAAACTAAAATACATCGACCAATGCCGGCCCGGTGGCGCTGAGGGTTGAGGCACTGGATGCTACACCTCGTGCTATGCCGGTGGCCTGGGTTCGGGAATAAGCCCAGGTCATCGGGGGTCGGCAGGGGAGGACTAGGATTGAGCATCGGGAGACAGCTCTCCTAGTCCTGGGGAGGGCTGGGGAATCCACACCACACTGCGGCAACCCCTGGGGATGCCCAGGGGTACCGTTTGTGCTGGTGTGACTGGGGGAAGCACGGCAGACATCGGCACGCACATGCGCAGATGTCATTGCACATCTGCACTCCCAATGAGAGAAAACATGGACATGGCTGGGCGCTACCATGCAGCCTGATGGCCGTGCCCTGCATTGCCAGGAGGACTCATGAGGAATCGCACTGGGGGGGTCTGGAGCCGGTCTGGCTGAATAGGGTATGGGGAGACCCTCCAGCAGATCGGTGACGGCCGTGCCGGATCCCCCATCATGTGAGTGAACCTGGTGCTCTCCCAGTGGGCAGGGCCAGTGGCTGGATGCCCCCGCTGGTAGTCACTGCAGCAGGTGGATAAATAATTAAAAAAAATACATTGACCAGATAAGGGAGCAGTAAGCTTGGGATATTTAATAACAGTGAGTAGATTCTGAGTAAATAATTCCAAGGGAGGTAGTATACAGACAGTAGGAGAATAAGCTTGAAAGTAACTGAGAAAGGGAAGGGGAACAGAAGTGGTAAGGCAGGGAGCAGGGGCTGGCAGTATAGCCTAGAGTTTAGAGTAACAAGCTGTGAATGAGCTTGGTGCATCCAGCAGAAAGACCTCAGTTTGATTCCCACAACCTCCACTTGCATACTGTCTGACTCTGAGCAAGTCACTTAACCTCCTCAGTGCTCCCGGGTCACCCCTGAAAACAGGCACCTGTGCCTAGTGGGTCTTACCCAGTTAACAAAAGAATAAAAATAAAAAATATATAACAGGTATTAGAGGATGAGTGCAACTTCCAAGGGCCAGAGGGCCAAAGAACAAGAAGGGGAGAGGAGGAAGAAAGAGAGGGAGAGAGATGTAAGTACAGTGGCTGGTGAGAGGGATTAGTTACACTGGCAGGATTCAGGAATTATTCTGTAAATGAGCCTTTTGAAGGCATCTAACGGAATTAGAGTCTGGAGCATTGGGGGTGAATGGTTGGCAAAAATCGACATCGAGTTGGCATTTCGCTTGTTACTAGTGAGGCCATAGGATTGGGATTTACTAGGCTTTAAATTCCAGGGAGGTTATTATTTTGACAAAGCCATTCCAATGGGTTGCTCAGTGGCCTGTGCCAAGTTTGAAGCCTTCAGCACCTGGATGCAATGGGCATTCGGGGAATGGCACAGGGTCATAATGTCATATGACATAACAGTGCAGCAATGTACCGTGCTGTAATTACAGTGAATACATTGCTGCCACTCAGACATACTGTTGAAACACATTTCAGCTAAATAAGCTAGTGGCTTCTTTGTTTTCTGCGGGGAGCTCCTGGTCGGCCAGTACATTGAGGGCTTATGAAGGGGCATGGAAGGCTTTCCAGGAGTTTCGGCAACAGGTGGGATTTGAGGTAAGTTATCCCATAATTGAGGATTAGATAGCACTATTTATAGTCCAGAAATGGGAAGCAGGGACAGAACACACTACTATGGGGGTACAAATGGCAGGGATAGGTTGAGCATGCAACAGCAGGGAGTGGGCAGAGCTGAACAAATTTAAAGTAGAAAGGTGCTTGCTCAGTGGGTGGCAAAGGACTAGGGGGACAGTAGGAGACAAGAGGAAGCTGGTAGCGGGGCAGTTAATGGTAACATTTTTAGGGGCATTGTGGCACATCTGTTCCTGAGTGTACGAGGCATGCCTTTTTTGGGCGGTATTCACAGTTATGGTGGGTGGTGCATTCAAGATAGGTGAGGTAGTTGCAAAAAGCAGGACCGACACCAGCAGGGGTTTATTCAGAGAGGAAGTTTGAGTAGGAGCTCAGAAGACAATAGTTTGGTTATGCCACTCTGAAATGGACCAAACCAGGTGGAGCATGGAGGTCATGATAGAGAAATAGCCCCTAAGGGGGTGGTGTGCTGTGGCAGCCCTGATCAGGTACACAGCTGTCCATCTAAAGGGAGGGGAGGGGTGGTTCTTCATGCAAGGAGACAGTGCACTGGTTACTTGCTACCAGGTTACAGGTGTCTTAAAGAAGGGGATATGTTTTATTGGGGAAGATCCCAGGCATTTTTCACCACACTCTTTTAGAATAGGAGCAGCCTCAGACATAGCAGCATGGGAGATTCAGCAGACAAGGTAAAACAGGTGGGCAGATGGAAATCAAACTGCTATCAGAGATACCATACATAAGAAAAATGATGTAATGATTTTTGATTTATGCCAACAGGCAAGAAGCAGCACACGTAAGTTTGGATTGTTGGCTGCTCATTTGTTTATTGGGCAGAAAGACATGGAGCAGCTATGCTGGGAGGGAGGCAGCTCATGAAGGCAGTGGAAGACACATGGATTCAATGGAAAGGGGACTGGGGCATAAAATGGGCACAGCTCCTGCCGGTTCTGGAGGAACAGAAGCGCAAATGGTCCAAGCCGGATTTAATAATAATACACACAGGGGGAATGACATGGGAGATACATCTGGAGGAGGCATTATGTAATGATATAAAAAGGTATTTGGGAGTGATCATGGGATGGTGGCCTCAGGTGACAACTGGGTGGTCAGAAGTCATTTCCTGAGAAGTGCAGAGGCACACTAGGGATATTAGGTCCATTGAAATGACCAGGAAAAACCTGAACAGGAGGGTAGCCATTTAGATAGCCAAGATAAAGGGTATCTACATTGTGGATACAGACATTTCCTATGCTTGCCTGGCATACCTTAGGGAGGATGGGGTACATTTATTGGTGGTTGGGATGTCTTTCTTTATCCTGCCTATTATTGGAGCCCTAGATAGTTGGGACAAAAAAGGAACCAGGGTTGGGGGGGAAGCCCATCGTCCGTCACTAGGCTGGAGATGGGCTAGTGGAAGGGAAGAGAAAAAGGGAGGGAAAGAGGAGGAAGTGTGCAGCTGGGGGAGTACAGGAAGGAGGAAAATGTGGGAGGGGAGGAAACCAGGCACAGGCTGGGATCAGTGGCATCTAGACGTGGATGCATCTGTGGGCTGGGGGTTGGGTTAGGGGCATCTGACTCCAGATAGAGATGTAAAATGGTTTGGAGAAAAAGGAAGTTGGAAAAACTGGAGGAGGGTGTCGGTTCATGAATCTGGGCCCTGAGAAGATTGCAATGGAGGAACAACGAGAAAGCATGTAGAATGGATTACAGTATTGTGGACTTTGTATATATGTAAAACGTTTGAAGTGTTTATATAAAGATGTATTTGCTGTACCAAAGATGTTTTAAATAAATGGAACTGCCAATCAAGCACCCAAAGAACCATGGTGTGGCGTATTCATTTCCAAGGGAAATCGTCCTGACAAGTAGGGTTGCCATTAAAAGGCAACCAGAATTGTTAGGCTTTTCAAGGAAATGGTGGGAACTAATTGGGAAGGCATAGAGGTGGGGAGGCAGATTCCTTGAATAGCTGGGGTGGGGGGAGGAGGAGGGGGACCGAGGTGAGGTCACTAGTGACAAAGGGGGAGGTGGGCAAATAGGTGGCCAGAGAATTGGCAAGGTGAGAAGACAAGGAAGGGGTCCTTAGGGGTCCTAAAGGGGGGATATAATGGACTGCAAAAGTAGGGCTCTCCCTTCTTTTCTGGAACTAATTCAAAACCCACCCATCCACCCTTAGATTGGTAGATACGGGAAGGTAGAACATAAGGGATTGGACCATCAAGAGAAATTGGGAAGCTTAGGTTCCTGAAAGAGGGCAACGGTAAGGGGCCAGTATGGCCTAAGAGAGTGCCTGAGAAGAAGGGAGTGGATAAAAATGGAAAGTGGGTTGCCGGTAAGAGGGCAGTGGTTAATTAATTAATAATTAATTAATTAATTAGTTTATTTGTTCTGTTGTTCAAACCATTATAAATTCAATATCACTTACATTACAAACATATATACATTCCGTTTACCAAAAGATTGTCAGTATGCTTATTGGATTAAAGTTCATATGCAACTGGTAAAAAACATTCATATTTCCATGTATTTTATGTACATCTTGACAATAACATTCATTTAAATCCCCTCAATTTTATCCAAAAGTGTAACGTAGCTAGAGGGATATGAATAAATTATTTAACAGCCCAGAAAATCCATAGTTAGTTGCTTCTGTCGTAATAAAAGAGAATCTTCTATCAACCCCATGCCCCCAGAATGAGCTACAGTACCCAGTCCTGCTCCATTCATACCCCAACATCCCCAAACTTCACATCAAATTGGACTAGTATTTTGAAGCATGCTGCCTTCAGTGTCAAAGAGTATGTCCAGATTATCTTCCCACCATACCACCACTAATAGGCTGACTTATGCCCACATACTGGTATGACACTTTCTGTATATACTACTGCTGGTCCCAACATGCTTAGTATTAGTACTGTAACTAAAAGTGATCCAATCATGGCATCACATATTTACTTGCATTGCCTAACCAAACTTGAGACTACTTACTAGTAACATACTTTCTATTTGCTATTGTCGGCCTCTAAGTTTCTAGGTATATGGGGAAAATCTGCATGAAACTATACTCGTATTAACTCTAAAAACAATTGTCTCCTTTCCTCTCCCACTGGTACCCAATCTGGGAGTTTGATGCATAATGGAACATTTACTAGGCCAGCAGAGCTCAGCTGAGGCCCATCAGGTGTCTTGTGGTCCCCTATTAAACAAAAATAAAAAATTGTATATAAAATACTTTGGTAGAAGAAAACGGCTATAGCACCTGCATTTAAACATTTCCTATAGCAGGTGTTTTACCTAACATCTCCTCACATGAAATAAACAACAAAATTATTTCTTCTCATTTGTTTACAATAACAACCTAAGGCTCCAATAATATTCACAAGTCCTATTAGTTGTAAAATAAAACAGGCGTTTTAAATAAAAAACATACAGCAATTTAACAGTTTAAAAAGGGAATAATTCTCCATTATAAGCAGGTTTACATGAGTCACCAAAGCAGCATTTGTAAAAAAGTTTGAGTCATTATACGTGCTAGTCAAAAAAGCCAAAATCAAGTCTGTAGCCAAATGAGTATAAAACTTAAAACCAAAATCCGATTCCAGAAGTGAGTCTTGGGAGGTTATCAAGTATTTATATCATCCAAACCTGGGGGGGGGGCAATCAGTTTATCCCCAAGGTAAAAAATAAAAACAGTACCTCTTGAGGAAAGTAATCCATAGTAGATAATAATAATAATAATATCTTTATTTGTTGAGCACCTTTCAAATTTTCAAGGTGCTTCACAGAATTTTAAAAACAATTCATTAAAACACAATATCAAAATCATAATGAATCAGGAAAAGCCTTGTTCCACAAAAATGTTTTTAGTGCCTGCTTAAAGCTCCCCACGGTCCTGCACTCCCGAAGCTGACGGGGCAGAGAATTCCAGAGGGTTGGGCTGAAAACATACAAGTGCTGGCCCAAGAAGAATTCAACGTAACCCTCGGGATCTCCAGCAACCTCTCGTCAGCCGAGTGAAGCTGTCACACAAGGATGTAAGGAATAAGAAGCTCTTTCAAGTAGTTGGGACCAAGTCCGTGTAGAGCTTTGTAGGTTAACAAACCTACCTTAAAGGTGATTTGCCGCTGAATTGGCAACCAGTGCAGATCGCTCAGTACTGGGGTAATATGAGACCTCCTAGATACCCCAGTCAATAAACGAGCAGAAGCGTTCTGCACTAGCTGCAAGCGGTGGATATCAACCCCAGGAAGCCCTAAGTAAAGGGAGTTACAATAGTCAAGGCACGAGGTCACAAAAGCGTGGACCAATACAGGCAGATCACTGGACAGAACAAGGTGTTTGATCCTGGCAATGTTCCTAAGATGATAAAAGGCTAACTTCACGACTGCTGACACCTGATAGTGAAGGGTCAGCCCATCATCAAGTACCACTCCCAGGTTGCGCACCCATTCAATGGTAAGGATCTGAGCACCCCCTAAGAATAAATCAGAGGGCAAATCAGTCCTCAACCCCTCTATCCTACGTCCCAGGTCCACCACAATAACCTCAGTCTTACCTGCATTCAACTTTAACCAGCTCGAATTCATCCAGTCTTGGATTTTGGCGAGGCAGTTGTTAAATACTGAGAGAGCACTAACCTGGTCGGGGGCCAAAGACAGGTAGAGATGGGTATCATCAGCATAACAGTGAAACCTCAGTCTATACCTTCTTACAATGTCACCGAGGGGTAGCATATACACTGCAAATAACATGGGGGACAGCACCGAGCCCTGAGGGACCCCACAAGGCAGAGAGAAAGACTCAGAAGAAAAAATCCCCTAGACAGCTCTCTGAGTTCTACCAGTGAGGAAAGATAAAAACCATCTGAGCACTGTGCCAGTCAGTCGACAGATGGACCTCTGGCACTCGAGCAGTACCCCATGGTCTACAGTGTCAAAAGCTGAAGAGAGATCAAGAAGTACCAAGATGGAACAGTTTCTCCGATCTCTCGCCATCAGGTGATCACTGAGCAACCAAACCAGGGCAGTCTCAGTACCATACCTCTTATGAAAACCAGACTGGAGAGGTTCATATATGCTATGGATGGTCAAATGGTTCTCCAGTTGAGTTGCCACTACTTTCTCGATTACTTTTCTCCATAGAGGAAGGTTCAAGATAGGTCTGTAGTTGGCTAGAGTATCCGGGTACAATGAAGCTTTCTTCAGAAGGGGTGTCGCCACCGCCCCCTTCAGGGAGTATGGAAACTCACCCGATTCCAAGGAGCACCAGATAATCTGAGCCAAGATCGGGCCAATGATATCACCACAACCCAAAATCAGGGAGGTAGGGTCCAGATCTAAACTACCACACGTAGATGCATCCCCTGGACAATCCTCATAATATCGACGAACTCCGGTAGGTCAAAGGTACTTCAGGAGACAAGAGGCTTAGTGACCAAGCACCAACCAACAGCGTCCCTCATAGAGCGGGTCAGATGGATCTCTGACCTGATGTTGGCCACCTTATTCACAAAGAATCGAGCAATCTCGTCACACTGAATTTGTGAAAAAGCTAGACGGAACTGCAGACAGGCTGGGTTGCACAACCTGTCCACAGTTCGGAAGAGTTGAGCTGGTCGATTCCAAGCGACAGTGATTTCCCTGGACAGGAATTCTGCCTTTTTACGGGAGATCACTGATTGGTAGAGCTGATAGTGCTCCAACAAAATAAGATGGTTGGCATCCAGGGTGGATTTCCACCAACGACATTCTAACCTACGTCCCAACCTCCGTAACTACCTCAAAGACCCATCAAACCAAGGGGCCCGAGGGTGAAATGGAAGGGGATGAACATGGACTGGAGCAATCAGGACAAAAGCCGAGGAAATGGCCTTATTATAGGCTTGAACCAACGGCTCTGGACCTGAGCTAGCATCAACAAACTCCGAGAGGTCAATCACCGCTGCCAGGTCTTCAGGGCCGACATCCCGTAAAGGGCGGAAACTGACCATCTCCACAGGAGCAGACCTACAAAGGGGGGCACAGAAATTGAACCTCACAGTGTAGTAATCAGACCAACCAACAGGTTCCACCCCCAAATCAGAGGCCTCAATCTCCAAGACCAAATCCAAAGAATGACCACCGTTATGGGTAGCTGAGGAAACAACCTGTGTGAAACCCAGTGATGTCATCAACTGGTGGAAGTGTTGTCCAAAAAGTGAGAATTCATCATCAACCCAGGCATTGATGTCAACCAGAATCATCAGCCTGGGCAACTCCAACACCATGTCAGTGGCGATGCCTGCTACTTCCTGCAGGAATAGTTTTTCATCTCCGGGTGGACGGTAGACAAGAGCTATCCTGCAACCTGGACCAGCTACCACAGTACACTCAAAGGATTCGGCGTCCTCTACTGGTACACCCATGAAGCCCAATTTGGTCTTGAAATAGACCGCTACCCCCCCTCCCATGTTCCAATCTCAGGCAATGTACCTGGGTGGAATAGCTGCCTCCAAAATGAGAGCAACATTTCCATCCAACCAGATCTCGGTGATGCAAACCAGATCAGCTGTTCCAACAAAATCTGCAATAAGTGCAGTTTTGTTCTTAATTGATCTGGCATTGCATAACAGCACCCGAGTTGGATGGTGTTCATGAGCTATCCCAGCTACTTGCCCATCCAAACAAGTGGTGTCCTTGGGTATGGGGACTAAACATGGACCACCATGTTCCAGGCACCATTTCGCCCCAGGGCATCTTCTGGTCTTAACTACCCCTATGTGAGAGATCCACTCATTCGAACTCCAATGTCTGTGCCCTCCATAGCACCCACCCCCACACCCCCTGTGAGAAATCCCCAGCGCACAACAGCGCTGGTAAACAGAAGCAGACGGGGAAGGGAGGAGAATGGAGAGAGGAGGATGAATAGCACAGGACCGGGGGAACGAACATGCATATTCCACAAACAAGTAACCACCAAACTATGGCTAAAATTCTACACCAGGTAATCCTAATTTCCTTATGAAATACAAACCCTAAAATAGTTGCAGTTTAAAACTTAGATCATACAACCCAAAAATAAACTAAAACAAGAACAAAATAACAAAACAAACCTCCATGCCCCAAAATTCTCTCACAGTCTTAGCAGGGAAACTAAGTCAAACAAACACAAATAAAACAGCAATAAATTCAAAATAAAATAAACCTTAAAAACTTACATTGCTAAACAAATAAAATAAAACAATCCCTTCACACCAAAATAATATGTGAGAGTCCTCGGGCATCTGGCGCTCTCACTACCAATGCCCAGAGAGCTATTCTGGCACTTTCACTGCCAAAAATAATTTGACGGTTAAACAAAAAAGAAAAATCAAAATGTCCAAAGTTTTATAGCAAACCTTATATGAAAAATAACACCAGTAGTAATATTTGAAAATCCTGGGGCAATTAGTACTATCACTACTAATGCCCAGAGAGACTATAATGGTACTTTCACTACCACAAACAGTTCAATGATCAAAAAATAAAAAAACAAAACGTCCAGAATTTTCACCACAGAGTTTACATGAAAAATGTCATCAGAGAAAGTTTGAAGGTCCCCGGGCCTCTGGTGCTCTCACTCCCAGTGCTCGGAGAAACTGGTATGGTACTCTCACTACCACAACGATTTGATAGTCAAAGCAAAACAAAATATCAAAAGTTTCCACAGCAGAACTTATATGAATAATGTCTCAAACACTCTCGATACTCAATAGAGAAAAAGTATGTAGATCTGACCAGAACCAAATCTAGGATGGAAGTCCAAGGAATCCTCTTCAGGACCAGTTAGTTCTGCAGCCGGGAGGCCCAAAAATCCACTCCAGGGTCCACCACCAGGCCGCACCAGCTACCAAAGAACACCCACAGAACCCAGTTGAAAAGGTTCCCCGGGGATCCCTAGGGGAAGAGATTATCAACCACTGGCTCCCCAGTGGAGAACACCCAACCCCTGTGCTGCTACAGTCCAGAAACGGGCCACCGGCTAGATGGGCCAATTTACCAGCTGCAAATTGAGCCAACTACAGTCCCCAGATCCACTGCCATAAATCTTCAAGGCCCACGATGCCAGATGTTACAAATCCAGGTTCCAAAAAGCAGACCTTCGCCAAAATAAACGTTCCTCCCAAATACGTCTCCACCGAACATTCCACATACAGATCAAATCCCGGATCAGTTAACAGATCTCCAACCAGCAGTGCTCACATCATGATGTAGTAGATAATACAGGGATCAAGAAAAAGAAAATGTACCCGAAGTCCTCCAATGAGTGCGGACGACCACAACGACCACAAACACCAGCACTGTCGGCTAAAGAACCGCCCGACTCCCACTTCAAGCAGAAAATCCAGGATCAAAATCACAGTTGGGAAAGAAACAAATCCTTTCACACAGGCCCGTAGATCAGCTCACACCAAACGATTCCACCTAAAGTAACTGATAGGGTCACAGAGAATAACGAAACCAGCAACCAAAGACGAGCAAACACAACAAAATAAATAAAAAAATTTACATTTTTAAAACGCTTTTAAAAAGAAACACCAGTGATCACTGAATTAGCATTCTACTGGAGCTCTTGAAACTAGTTCACCTCTAAAGTATTACTTGATGGGGCAATGCTCTTTTCCCTTTTGAACAAATGGTCAGGAGCCCATAGTTCCAATCTCCCTCTTAGCCAAGTCTCCCTTTGTGGCCTTCCTGTATATTTAGTTAAACTTAGTTTTTGTTGCTCGTCACAGAAAAGGTACCAGCTAACATCATCTGGAAAACAGAACAGAGAACATCGCTCATCTGAGCGTAGTAAATTTGTCTGGTTATCAGTACCCCCAGACCCTCTGGCGAAGATGACATACCTATTTAAAGTATTTTTTGAGCATTTAACACTCTCAGTGCACTCATCGACATCCCTCAATCCTCCACTTCAGATACTTCTCTGATTCTCACGTTCTCGGGTGCAAAATTCCAGGCTCCTCTCCAATAAAGCAATCGAAGTGTGGCTCAAAAAACAGTTAAATAAATAAAAATGTTAATGGCACATACAATGCTCTGGTGCCTCTGTCTCCCAGCAGTTATATTGCATTAGGCTATTTTCAATTACTCCTGCAGCCTCTACACCTGTTCTACTATGGGCTAGCCACTGCTCCTTATTCATTTTGTCTGCTTCATACACCAAAGAATGCCCCAAAATACTCAAAAATAATCAAGACGACTTTTTCAGCTGCTCTTAGTTAGTTCCAGCAAAGACTCCATACATAGTCTAAAATTCAGCTCTTCAAAAATGCCGACCAGACGCCGGTTTACCTGCGATTCAAATGCAGTGAGTGACCCAGTTTATAATATTGTGTGGCCAAAAACATGCTGCTTCAGGCAAAAGAAACAAAATCAGCCCCGTGTTCATACATCTTCTCTGAAAAACTTTAAAATATAAGGCAGAGCAATCTA
Source organism: Neoceratodus forsteri (assembly GCA_016271365.2). Lineage (NCBI taxonomy): Eukaryota > Metazoa > Chordata > Ceratodontiformes > Ceratodontidae > Neoceratodus > Neoceratodus forsteri. The sequence goes on along the minus strand of CM057452.1, from coordinate 297,729,277 downwards.
AAAAAATGCTACTTTAATCAGGAGCTACAGGGAGTGGAGCAGCAGTACGGCCATCTTGCTGCTCTGCCCCCAAATGGTCCACACTTGCAAACAGGACCTCAGCCTCAAGAGGGTAATGGAGTGATGATCTGGCTGAAGGTCCAGGAAAGAAGAGAGGCATGGGGGACAGGGAGGGATGGAAAGGGAAGAGAAAAAGGGAAGGAAAGAAGGGGGAGGGGCACAGGAAGGAGGAAAAGGTGGGGGCGAACCAGGCACAGGCCAGGGTCAGCAACATCCAGACATGGCAGCAAGGGGTCAAGTTAGGGGTATCTGACACCAGCTAAAGATGTAAAATGGTTCGGACAAAAAGGAAGTTGGAAGAACTGGAGGAGGGTGTTGGGTCTGCATCTGGGCCCAGAGAAGATTGCAATGGAGGAACAATGAGAAAGCATGTGGAATGAATTATTGTGGACTTTGTATATATGTAAAATGTTTGAAGTGTTTCTATAAAGGTTGTACCAAAGATGTTTTGAATAAACGGAATTGCCAACTGAGCACCAAAAGAAACATGGTGTGGCATATTCATTTCCAAGTGAAGTCCCCCTGACAAGGAAGAAATCTGGGAGCAGGACTACTACACATGGTATAAGGATCCTTCAGACTCTATGCAGTGATCACATATAGGTGATTCAGCTCTTCTCATTCTATACAGCTTCAAGGGCGAAAGATACAGGACATGCAGGATATTAACTTGCTGTAATTGAAATCTGTCTTTCTTCACATACAGTACTTGTATAAGTCTGTTCATGTGCAGAACCAATAATAATTACCATGATCAATATGAAGGGTATTAACCCAATAAAATGCAGCCGGTGACGTTAATTCACATACCGCTTGGCCTATGGCACTATATACTCTAGAAATTGGATTATCTTGTTGCACTAGATCTGACAAAGTTTTGAAAAATCTATTAGTTTTGGTGGGCCATGGAGGGGGACCCAAAAATTTGTTAATGCAATGTTGGAATTGCAAAAATTGAAAAAAACGAGAAGCAGAGGCACCAAACTTTGTTTGATATTGGCCAAAGGAAATAAATACGCCATTCACTGTAAAGTCACTAAGTATCAGAGCCCCTAAATTAACCCATTGCTTTTGGTACAGGTGTTTATTGTTAATAGTAAGGTTATGGGTTGTGAAGAAGAGGTCGGGCAGGGTCTTTAGCATAGGCAAGTTTGAGATGTTTGCAGAGCTGAACATATGCCTGAAGGGACCAAAATAACAGAGTCAATTTGAGCTGCTTCGGCAATTTATGAGGAGATAAGAAGAGTAGTGATTTATGTTCAAGTTGGTACAAACTGCATACATATTTCTATTTTATAAGTCAGGGGGGCAATACTGTAGCTAAGGGAAGCCAAGGCATCAGAGGATTCTCAGTGGAAATACTGAAAGAGCTGCTGAAGCCTTAAAGAAAACTTTGAAAACATAATATTTAGGTACAATTTAGCTTGCATTCTATATGTATTTGATAGATTTCTCCTCCCTATTACTCATTACTGAGAAATTTGCATGGAAACATGCTCTATATCTTTTAGAGTGCATCTGCCTCTTTAGCTTACTCCCTACTTCATATCATAGTCCTCTGCTGTGACATCACAATCTGTTGCCATAGGAGTAATTGTGATGTCACAAATAGAGCATTACAATCTTAGGTAGGGAGAAAGTAACAGGAATAGATGAACTCTTCAGAAGCAAAGATCCAATTTTCATACAAATGGCCTCAGTAATAAATAATGGGGAGGAGAAATACAGAATTAATGTGAGATATATTTTGTTAAAGCTGTCCTAATGGCGTCAGCTGCTCTTTAACTGCATGTAGGACAAAGTAATATCTTAAAAAATGGGGCAGCTAGAGTCTACCATATTTCCTCGGCCAAACTAATTTATCATGCAAACAATGTGGTGGCTTATGCACTCATAGGAACCTGGATAGTATTCAGTGCAGATTTTTAAACCAGCTGATGGGCAAGATAAAGTTTAACATTCCTAAGGGATATAAAAGCTGGAGAAGAATGTTCATTTTATGATATTAGATCTGTTCCAAAGAGTCACAGGTAAGGACTTCCATCTGTTCAGATCCTGTGAGAGCTACCTCACTACAGATCTAAAATAAGTGATTTTAAAAGGGATTTGTCTAGAGAAATTTTAATACCCAAATAAGGCAAGATTTTTGTCTTCCCCTGCAAGCCAACTATGTCAAAGTCCAATTTGAAAACATGGGGAGAAAGAGGAAAAACTATAGTTTGAGCTAAATTAAGTTTATAACCAGAGAAGGTGCTAAATTGTTGGATAATAAAAAGAGCTGATTGAAGAGGGGGAACCAGATAAGATAAGTGCAACAAAATATCATCAGCATAAGTGGAAATTTTTAATTCTTGGGTACCTATAGTAATTCCTGATATATTAGGAGGACTATTAATCTTCTGAATTAAAGGCTCCAGATATAGAATGAGGAGGTACGGGGATAAGGGGCAACCTTGCCTGGTGCACCAAGAGATGGAGAAAAAGTCAGAAAGTGCAGCATTACTAAGTACTCTAGCAGCTGGATGTGAGTAGAGAAGACAAATCCAATGAAGAAAGGAGTTGGGAAACCCATATTGCTGTAGGATCCAAAACAAGTAGGGCCAAAAACTCTATCAAAAGCTTTTTCTGCATCCAGGGAGACCAGAACTGTATCTAGTTCCTTCTCCCTGGATGTGAAATTAAGTGAAATAAATTATGAAAATGATCACTCAAGAGCATCCCCTTCATAAACTCCACCTGTTCAGGGCCTATCAGGTCACTCTAAAACCTGTCACTGTGAGAGGCTAAAATTTTTGCAAGTACTTTCATATCAACATTAATGAGAGAAATAGGTCTATAGTTCTCAGGGCAGGATTTATCTCTGCCAGGGTTGCGTAAGACAACAATACAGGCTTCCAGTAACAATGTCTCCAATAACTCAGAGGAGTGCAAATAATTATAAAGTGATGTTAGAGTAGGGGGCAAGCTCATCAATAAACAGTTTATAAAAGTTGGAGGCAAATCCGTCAGGACCTGGTGCCTTATATGGTGCTAGGGTAGAAATGATGCCCTGAACCTCACTTTCTGTTATTGGGCTGTCTAAAAGTGAAACAACAGATTCAGACAGATGTGGCATAGGGATGTGTCCCAAGAAGAAGGACATGTCCTCATACTTATTATCCACCCCTGGGTCCTCGGAAAGGTCCCTAAATATTCGGGTCATCTCCCTCATGTTAGTTGTAGTGGATAGGGCTATGGGGTCGTGTAAAGATTTAACCCAACAGGTTGCCACCCTCTGATGTAACCTAAGGGCCAGTAACTTACTAGCCTTCTCACCTTGGCCAAAATAAGTGGACTTTAGGGATTTTAAGAACTGTTGTGCTTGTTCTAAAATGAAAGCTGAATACTAGGCCATAAGTTGAGAAAGACGAATACATGCGTCCTCAGGGGTTGAAGGAGACAGATATTTTTCAAGATCTCTAATACTAGAAAGCAAGGTGTCAGCATGCTTAGACTTAAATATTTTACATTTTGTTGCTAGGCATATCAGTTCGGGCATGCCATAAACATTTCAAAGCCCCCAGGTGCGGTCCAGGGCTTGTATGGAAGACCAATTAATTGCAATAGAGGTCTTGATATAGTCCATCATATTATTAACAACGTGAGGGTCTGCTAAGAGGGAGGTGTTCAGGGACCAGGTACGGTCTCGATCAGCCTGTTATGTAAGAACTATAATAAGTTTAACTGATGAATGGTTTGAAAGGACCATGGCTTCTATTTGACATTCATAGATCATGGCTAACAAGCAACTAGTGACTAAAAAGTAGTCCAATCTTGAGTAGGAATTGTGTGGGTGTGAATAAAAAGTAAGTTCTCTGGTGGTAGGGTTTAAAACTTGCCAAGGGTCAACAAGGCCTGATCTATCAATAAAATCCATGAGGCCACTTTGGGCCGGTGATAAGCCAGAGCCCAGTCTATAAGTTCTATTAGTATCATTACACATGACTAAATTCCAATTCTCCCCTAATACCCATGGAAGATGTACTCAGGGGGCCAGGACATTAGACAGTTCAGAAAAAAGGAGAGGTATCACTGTTAGGACCATATATAGAGCCCATGAGAAGTTCCATAGACCCCAAGTGACCATGTATGAAAACATCTACCCTATTTATCTTGAATTTCAGACAAGAGGGAAAAGGGAAGGGACCTGTGCAACAAAATACCCACACCCCATTGACAGCTGCCATTGCCAGCCCCAAATGCCTGACCCACCCAAAGGCATCTGAATAGAGAAATTTGGTTAGCAGGAAGATGGGTCTCCTGTAAGAAAACTATGTGAGTATGTAAAGTTTTCAGATGTTTGAAGATAGCTTGACATTTTGTCCTAGACTGCCCACCCTTAACATTCCAGGTAATGAAATTCCATGGAGTCACCATTAATTACAATAGTGCAGATAATCAGGAAGGATATAGCCCCTTAATAAAATAAGTAATACATACTCATTCAAATTGTGGGAATCCTCTGAACCCCACAAATAATATCTGAAAACCTCACATTAATCTCCCAACCCTCCCACCCCCACAAAAAACAATTAAACAACACTACAAACCCATGAAGTATGCTTTCATGACTGCCCTGCTGTATAAGGGCAAAAACCCACCCCAATACTCTGGCCCATGAACACCAATGGCCTGGTGGATCCTCAGGTCTACCAGATATAGATTTCAGTTACATAGTGTCCTCAGAGGTTCAGATATATGTACCAAATGAATAATTAACCTTTATAATGATCTTCAGACCAGGGCGAGGAGGGACAAGGAGAAAGTAACATACAGATGGAGAATCAGGCAGTATGGACCCTCCCCCCTTGTAAATATTAACTCCTCTCCTCCAAATTCTATCAAAATTAACATAAAGTCTCAAAAAGTAAGATCCATGGCCAAATAAATGTTATAGAAGCCTCCTAGCTCTGCAAATGTTTAGTGAAAAAAAGGGGGGGAAGGGGGGCCTTCAGAGATAACATTCATTACCAATGTCACTGAGCCAATAGGAACTAACAAATTTAACCAACCAATGGGAGCCACAATATTAAGTTCCATCCCTCAGCTATTAAGTAGGGGGAACATAACCCAGAAGAGGGATGATGGGTTCAGGGCAAAGCGCCAGAACAAAATCTTGCCCAGGGCAAGTCACAAATAGGTTCTTGCCTAAAAACACAAAAAACAAAAAAAAAAAGGGGAGGGGGGCTTCAAATGAGGACTATCCTAAGTCAAGAGGCAGTGACAGTAAGTCCAAGACCCACTTCCCACCCCCTTGGGGACCAATCCACGGGCAACAAGAACAATCATTTCTAGGGATCAGCTACAGTAATATCCAAGTTGATTCCAATAATGCAGAACCCAACAGAGTAAGAAAAGAACAAAGGTAGATAGGCAAAAACCTAGGCATGGTACAAGGGGTGTCCTGGCAGTAAAAATTCAATATCCAGGTCTCCTTAAGGATCCGGGTGGATGGTGGGCTGGAGTTTAGTTATGGAACAGAGCAAAATTCCAAGATACAGGTTGATGGGCCAAGCACTGGGGAGGGAACATCTCCAAGACACCCTTCTCAGCCACCTAAGTGCAAAATTTTATTCAACTCACGTGGTTCTCGTAGTTATAGAGACTGAAGAATAGCCTCCTTTGGTGTATCATATCTCTGATACCCATCTCCCCATACTGCATCAGGGAACAAACTAGCGGTCTAGGGTAAATCTCCTCTACTAATGCATGCTCGGGGAGAAACCAGACCCAAGTCTGATGTAGATGAGCATAGCACAATAAATCAAATTCCAATCATCAGTCTGCCTAGGGAGGAAAGATTGAAGAAGAAAAAAGGTCAATAACCGGGTTGTACAGAAAAGAAAAGGAGACCACAGCAAACCTCTTATAATGGTTCAGCATTCTCATGCAAAGTGCTCTGGTCCTCCCCTTGGGCCAGAAACACTGGAAGAATGCATTTGTGTGCTGTCTATGGGATTTAATATTATCTTGGGTGTACAGGGCCTTTTAGAAGACCATGAACCACTTCACAATCTGCACTGGGTGCATGTGCATTCCTGGCTACCCCCATTGTTTGAGACATAAGATTATTCAATCTGCCACCTCCTTATGTAACTGCAAGGCCAGCAGCCACCCAACCCTATTCCCAGATTCAAATAAACTTTACTTTGCATATTGCGGTGTCCCCTCTAACTTAACTCCAGCAGCTGGCTTATCGTTTTCCATTGCTTGTCTCAGCATTTAGCAAGATCTTATGTTGAGCCTCTGCAGGACAAACAGCTGGTGCTCCAGCTCAGTTGCTGTCTTGCACACTTTTTTTTTAATTTGGAGACAAAACTTATATAGTTGTCCCTGTCACTACTGTTTTCAGGCCATCCCACTAATATGCTCCACTTTTGCCTGCTTTAAAGTTGGTGGTCTGATATTCAGTAATGCATGTCTTTGTCTCTTCTTTGTACTGCTCATTTAGTAGAAGGGAGATGTTTAGCTTTCAGCCTGGAGACTTAACCACAGGGGCTAGGTTAAGGTCCAGCACCACCAGAGAGTGGTCTGAGACAATACTCAGATTTATGTCACACTGCCCCACAACATGCACCTACTCATTTGCAAAGAGAAAAAAAAACAATGCAGGAGTAATGCTTTGTGTGTTTGGGATAGAAGCAACAGACTTTCCTCAGGCCCAACTAACGGTTTAGCCTCTGAATGCAATGGCCGACTGGGTTTGGGCTCATCCTTGGTGATCTAGATCTGTCCACCTCTGGGCACAGAACCCCATTAAAGTCACCTCCCACCACAAATAAGGACCCTAGAAGCAGAGCCATCTCCACCAGCACTTTCTTTAGAAAATCTGTGTTTTCTTTCTCTGCATTTGAAGCATAGATGTAGAGAACTGTGTGTGGTTTGGAGTGCCATGTCCATTTCAGATAGATATATCTGCCTTCTCAGCCTTAGACTACTGCGATCTCCATTGAAACATAGAAACATAGAATTTGACTGCAGATAAGGACCGCTTGGCCCACCCAGTCTGCCCATTTCCCTACCTAATGGATAAGCTGCAGATCCTAGTTAACCAGCAGCCTACTCCTTTCTACCCCCAACCCCTAGAATTGCCTTATGACTGTCCCACGCATGCTTGAATTCAACCACTGTTTTTGACTCCACAATCTCCTCTGGAAGGTCGTTCCATGTATCCACAACCCTCTCTATGAAAAAATACTTCCTTACATTACTTCTGAGCTGCCCCCCCCCATCTTCAAATTGTGCCCCCTTGTTCTTGCACACCTCTTTTTGAAAGATGCTACCTCTTTGGACTGTGTTGATTCTCTTGAGGTACTTGAACGCTTCTATCATGTCCCCCTCCCTCTTTCTCGAGGCTATACATATTAAGCTCCTTTAGTCTCTCTTCATATGTCTTCTCTGGTGCAGACCCTGCCCCATTTTAGTTGCCCTCCCTCTGACAGCTTCCATCTTGTATATGTCCTTGGAGACTGGGTCTCCAGAACTGCACAGTACTCCAGATGGGGTCTCACCAGCTGTCTGTATAGAGGGATAACAACTTCCTGTTTTCTACTGGTGATGCCTCTCCCTATGCATCCCAGTATCCCCACAGCCCTCCTTTCTGCCCTCTCACATTGCTTGCCCACCTTTAAGTCATCTGATATGACTACCCCCAGGTCCCTTTCCATTTTTGTTGTTGTTAGTATCTCACCCCCCATTGTGTACTCTTCTCCTGGGTTTTTGTTTCCCAGGTGCATTACCTTGCACTTTAGCATTAAATCTAAGCTGCCATACATTTGACCATTCCTCTAACCTTGCCAAGTCCCTTCTCATCCTTTCCACCCCACCTTGTGCATCAACTCTGTTGCAGATCTTTGTGTCATCTGCAAAGAGACATGCTTTTCCTTCCAGTCCCTCTGCAATGTCACTTATAAAGACATTGAAGAGGACCGGTCCTAATACTGAACCCTGCGGCACCCCACTAGTAACCCTCCTTTCTTAACAGTGGACTCCATTTACTATTACCCTCTGTGTCCTGTTCTCCAGCCAATTCTTTACCCAGGCTATCATCTTGGGACCCACTCCCAGGCTGGCTAACTTGTATGTTAATCTTTTGTGTGAGACTGAGTCAAATGCCTTGCTAAAGTCTAGGTAGGCCATGTCCACAGCCCCTCCCTGGTCTACTACTTTGGCCACCCAGTCAAAGAAATCTATTAGATTCGTCTGGCATGACCTTCCTGCTGTGAATCCATGCTGCCTTGGGTTATGTGCCCCTCTGGCCTCTAGGTACTCCACAATTCTTTCCTTCAGAAGTGATTCCATCATTTTCCCTATCACTGAGGTTAAACTAACAGGTCTGTAGTTTCCTGCTTCTGCCCTGTTCCCACTTTTGTGAAGGGGAATCACATCTGCCCTCCTCCAGTCCTCAGGTACCACCCCATCCTCCCATGATTTATTAAAGAGGGTAGTCAGTGGTGTCACTAGTTCTACCCTTAGTTCTTTTAGAATTCTGGGATGAATCCCATCAGGCCCCATTGCTTTGTCCACCTTCAGTTTTAGGAGTTCTTTCAGAACCCTTTCTTCTGTAAATGGGCTGGTATCACATTTGCAATTTTTGTGCAATAAAATGGCAACCTCCCCCATTTATGGGGTTGTGCCTCACAAGAATAGGAGTATAATGCTCCCACCCACTGGCATTTCAACTTCCCATGGTCTTTCTCCAGCATATGCATTTCTTGCAGTAAAGCAATTTGTGCTTGATGCCTGTGCAATTCCTGGAGAATTCTGGCTCACTTTATTGGGTTATTTAGCCCCAAATGTTATATGTGCAGTCTACCTTCTGCCATTTGTACTGTGTGGGGGAGTGAAGGGCCCCTCATCTCCACCAAACATAACACAATGCAAGATTGCCAACTGTATATAACCAAACCAGTGTAGCTATTTACAACACAGGGTATTTACTGGGTTGTCATTCCCCCAAGGCCCTTCCCATGCCTCCTATTCCAGTTAACACTGAGAGCTGATGATGATGATTCAATTGGGTGGTATCAACATAATTGCTGGTCTTGTGCATATATGACAGGCGGTCACACTCCCAACTGTCTTATCCTTGCAGTTCATTCAAACTTGCAGCTGCATGCATCGCTTTACTGTAAAAGTGTGCTACATTTTTATGTATACTCCCTCATCCACCTTTGACCAGGCAGGCCAGGCTCTGTCCACTTGTTTGAATCAATTTGGGAGGTCCTGAAGAGTCAGCTGGACCAGGAGGTGGAATTTATGACTTCTTCCATCACTCAGCTGAAAATGGTGCAGACTAAGTACGTCGAAGCAAAAGACTGTCTGAATGTCCTCAACAAAAACAATGAAGGGAAGGATTTGCTTGTTCCGTTGACCAGTTCTGTGTATGTACCAGGAAAACTGCATGATGCTGGAAATGTGTCGATTGATGTTGGGACTGGGTATTATGTGGAAAAGAGTGACGTAGATGATGGCAGAGATTTCTTCAAAAGGAAAACTGAATTTCTGACCAAACAGATTGAGAAAATCCAGCCTGCACTGCAAGAGAAGCACACCATGAAGCAAGCTGTGATGGAGATGATGAACCTGAAGATCCAACAGCTGACAGCTTCGCAGTCTGGAACCATAAAGGCCTGACCACCTCAACAGTATCCCCAAGCAGTAACCTAGCAAAGGGAGAGGAAGAGTCCTGCAGGATGGGACTGTCTGAATTTCTGTTGCCATTCGTCTCATGCCACAGTCATAACACCATTGCTACAGGCCCATTTGGTTGAAAAATCCCAGATAGGGTTTTAATTTTTCTTTGTTCAGCAAATCTAATATTGTGTCAGTGGAAGTTTATTTTTGTTTTTCCTTTGGGGGGGTCGCAACATTCTGAACTAATGCTTCTGACAAGTTGCAATTCAAAGAAAGAAAGAGGTACTACAGGACCTAACTTCATTTCTCTGTAGAAATTTGAAGGACCTGACCCCTTCTACTGGGGGGAGAAAAAGGAAACACAATTCTGTAACTTTGGGGCTGCATTTATTTTGTTGGACTAATCAGCAGCTCCCTGCTGGGCGGGTGCCATTTTCTTTCTTGAGACTGTGGCTGGTCTGTCTGAATGTGCAGAGAAGTTTTCTGTTAGTCTGTTTATACAGCTACTTTACCTACTTTTTGTGTGCTGTTGAATTAAACCTTGTCCATGGTATGTTGAGTCAATTTGGGGACCCTCCCAGCTCTATTCAATCTCAGGGCAAAATAAGCTTCTTCTGTCTCACCGCACACATCTGTGGGCTAGAGGTGAAAGCTGTGACCTCAGCTTCTGGTTTTAAGATGTGCAATTCATAGAGCTGTGGTATATTTTCAACCATGGCTGTCTGGCAGGCCCCCCCCCAGTGTCCCTCTATACTGTATCAATCAGAGATTCCAGCCTACTGCATTATCTATGCTCCACTGCAGATATACCACTCCTCTGCTCTGTTGCTCAGATGGTGTACACACCAGAGGCAGCTGCAGGAGAAGCCTGCTCCACTCCCAAGTAGATTGTCCTGTTTCTTGTATGCAGGCTGAAGAACTCTGCTCTTTTTGCTCTGTCCTTGCTGGGCATCATTTCCCTTCTAGGCTCAGCTATCCACGGGGGGTGGACACTACCCAGGCTTGCCAGCCATTATGTTCCACCACAAAACCAGTCCTCTGTCCATATATCACAAGTCAGTAGGTCTGCTCCTCATGCTACAGCTACAGCCCCACCCCACTATGCCCCCTTGGCCTACCTGAGAAGCTGTGGGGACCTACATATCTTTCACTCTTGAGACCTGCACTGTACTCCTCATTATGACACAGAAGAGCATGAGGCAGTGGTTGGATCTTGTTCTAATTAGCATCTACATCATGGCCTCCATATTGTATTCACAGCACATCCCACAAGGGCAGACCGTGGTCCCCCTCCACCATGTAGTTCTAATTTCCAAATGTAACAAACTCTGGTCAGAGCCGATAGGGCTGTGAAGCGCTACCAAGTGACAGAAGTTACACATGTGCTGAGGAACAGTGGGCAGTATTTAAAATGGGGATTACAAGAACAACAGAATTATGCATTAAGCAGGTTAGCAAGAGGAAAAGGAAGAGGAGACCATTATGGTTTTCCAAAGAGGTAGCAAAGAAAGTGAAAGCCCAAAAGATTGCATTCAGGCAATACTAAAAGACACAGGCAGAAGGGGATAGGGAGAAGTACCAGGAGAAGCAAAGGGAGGCAGGGAGGTCAGTAAGGGAAGCCAAAGCTCAGACAGAAGAACACATTGCAAAATCAGTGTGTAGAGGGGACAAAACCTTTTACAGGTACATAAGTGAAAGAAGAAAGGCAAAGGGAGGGATAGTGAGACTGAAGGGGGAGGATGGGGGCCACGTGGAGGATGACAACAGTAAAGCTGACATATTGAACAGGTATTTCTGCTCAGTCTTTACTGAGGAAGAGGATGGGTAATGGGTCTGAAGGGAGTATAAGGGGTGAGAATGGTGCAGAAATGGACACAAGTCCCTTTACACGAGAAAGGGTCCTGAAGGAACTGAACGTAATAAGAGTTGATAAAGCAATGGGGCCAGATGGGGTGCACCCCAGGGTCCTTAAAGAACTAAGAGAGGTGGTGGCTGAATCTCTGGCTATCCTGTTTAGCCGATCACTGGAAACAGGGAGGTACCAAAGACTGGAGTAGCAGATGTAGTTCCTTATACAAAAGTGGGAACAAAGAGGAAGTGGGAACTACAGACTAGTCAGCCTCACCTCGGTAGTGGGGAAGATCATGGAAGCACTACTGAAGGAGAGATTGGGGAACATCTGGTTGTCAATGGACTACAGGACCCAAGGCAGCATGGTTTCCACCAGGGAGGTCATGTCAGGCCAACCTCGTTGAATTTTTGATTGGGTGACGAGGAGGTGGATCAGGGGAGGGCAGTGGACATGGCCCATCTGGACATCAGCAAGTGCCTTGACACTGTGCCACATAGAAGACTATTACACAAACTGGGGAATATGGGTGTGGGCAGGACAGTAGTGTGGTGGGTAGGTAACTGGCTGGGTGGCAGGACACAGAAGGTGGTGGTAAATGGCTGTCACACCACAGAGGGAAGAGTGACCAGTGGGTACCACAGGGATCAGTGCTGGGGCCGGTCCTATTCAACATCTTCATCAGTGACATTGCGCAGGACCTAGAAGGCAGAATTTCACTGTTCGCTGATGACACAAAGCTCTGTAACAGAGTAGACACACCAGAGGGTGTAGACAGAATGAGAAGGGACCTGCAGAAACTTGAAGAATGGTCAGTGATTTGGCAGTTGAAATTCAATGCGAAGAAGTGCAAGATAATGCATATGGGGCACAAAAACCCTGGCACAATGTATCATTTGGGGGGTGAGGATATAGCATGCACCAAGCAGGAAAGGGATCTTGGGGTTATCATCTCTGATGACCTCAAGATAGGGAAACAGTGTGACAAGGCAGCAGGTAAAGCAAATAGGATGTTGGGATGCATAGGCAGGGGCATCACCAGCAGGAAAAGGGAGGTCATAATTCCACTATACAAGACACTAGTGATGCCCCACCTGAGAGTACAAGTTCTGGAGACCATACCTACGTAAGGACATAGACAGGGTAGAGAAGGTTCAGAGGAGGGCAACAAAGATGGTACATGGATTGCATCACAAGTCCTATGAAGACAGGTTGAAGGAACTGAACATGTACTCCTGGAGGAGAGGAGGAGAGAGGGATATGATAGAGATATACAAGTATCTTACAGGGAGGAACAGGGTGCAGGAATACACTATTTTTAAATGAAAAAGATTTTCCAGGACTAGAGGGCATGGATAAAGTTGGAGGAGGACGATTCAGAGGAAACGTGAAGAAGAATTTCTTCACAGAACGGGTGGTGGACAAGTGGAACACCCTGCCAGAGGAAGTGGTGGGGGCTGAAACAATCATGGGATTTAAGAATGCATGGGATAGACATAAAGGAATTCTGGAGGTCAGGGGTAAGGGGCAACAGACTTCTAGGAAAACATAAACTGAACTTACAAGCTCAAATGGGCAGACTGGGTGGGCCATAGGCCCTTATCTGCCTAAACTGTCTATGTATCTATGTATGTAGAAATTATTCAATGCCCAGGTATAATTTAGCCATATGTTGGAGGAGTGGGCAGAAGGGGACAGTGAAAAAGCAGGAATACTGAACGAATATTTCTGCTCAGTATTCACAAAAGAGGAGGGGGAAGTGCCTAATCCAATTAACAGAAGCACTCTTGATAGGGGGGTTGATCCCAGTCCTTTCACAGAAGAAAGGGTTCTGCAAGAACTCCTAAAACTGAAGGTGGACAAAGCAATGGGTCCTGATGGAATTCACCCCAGAATTCTAAAAGAATTAAGGAAGGAACTAGTGAAACCACTGGCTACTCTTTTAATAAATCATGGGAGGATGGTGTGGTACCCGAGGACTGGAGGAAGGCGGATGTGATTCCCTTCACAAAAGTGGGACCAAGACAGAGGCAGGAAACTACAGACCTGTCAGTCTGACCTCTGTGGTAGAGAAAGTGATGGAGTCACTTCGAAGGAAAGAATAGTTGAGTACCTAGAGGTCAGTGGAGCACAGGATCCAAGGCAGCATGGGTTCACAGCGGAAGGTCATGTCAGACGAATCTAATAGATTTCTTTGACTGGGTGACCAAAGTAGTAGACCAGGGAGGGGCTGTGGACATGGCCTACCTAGACTTAGGAAGGCATTTGACACAGTCCCACACAAAAGATTATTAGTCAAATTAACCAGCCTGGGAGTGGGTCCCAGGGTGGTAGCCTGGGTAAAACATTGGCTGGACAACAGGACACAGAAGGTAATTGTAAATGGAGTCCACTCTGAAGAAAGGGCGGTTACTAGTGGGGTACCGCAGGGTTCAGTATTGGGTCCAGTCCTTTTTAATGTCTTCATCAGTGGCATTGCAGAGGGACTGGAAGGAAAAGTATGCCTTTTTGCAGATGACACAAAGATCTGCAACAGGGTTGATACACAAGGAGGCGTGGAAAGGATGAAAAGGGACTTGCAAAGTTGGAGGAATGGTCAGACGATGGCAGCTAGGGATTCAATGCAAAAAGTAAATAATGCACCTGGGAAACAAGAACCCAGGGAAGAATACACAATGGGTGGGGAGGTAGTAACAACAACAAAACAGGAAAGGGACCTGGGGGTAATCATATCAGATGACCTTAAGGTTAGCAAGCAATTTGAGAAGGCAGTAGGAGGGCCAGGGGTATACTGGGATGTATAGGAGAGGCATCAGCAGCAGAAAACAGGAAGTTGTTATCCCTCTGTACAGACAGTTGGTGAGACCCCATCTGGAATACTGTGTCCAGTTCTGGAGACCCCATCTCCGCAAGGACATAGACAGGATAGAGGCAGTCCAGAGGAGGGCAACTAAATGGTGCAGGGTCTGCAAGGGAAGCCAGATGAGGAGAAACTAAAGGAGCTTAATATGTATACCCTTGAGGAAAGAAGGAGAGGAGGACATGATAGAAACTTTCAAGTACTCAAGGGAATCTACAAAGTCCAAGAGGGTAGCATCTTTCAGAAAAAGAGACTTGCAAGAACAAGGGACACAATTTAAAGATAGAAGGAGGGCGTTCAGGGCAATGTGAGGAAGTATTATTTCACAGAGAGGGTAGTGGATGCATGGAACAGCCTTCCTGAGGAAGTTTTGGGGTCTAAAACTGTGGGAGAATTCAAGAATGCATGGGACAGACATAAGGTAATTCTTGTGAGGGGCAGGAAGATATAGGCTGTTGGTTAACTAGGATCTGCGGCCTATCCTGTAGGTAGGGAAATGGGCAGACTAGATGGGACTAGCGGTCCTTATCTGCCGTCAAAGTCTATGTTTCTATGTTTCTATGAGTTATGCCAGATTTTTAACATGGCCTTTTTTGGACCCCTCCTCATGAACAGTGCCTGTGTCATTTTGTTTAACTGTCCTGAAAGGTTATTGTGCAGAGCAAATGCCCTATTCTGCACCACAGGTGCAAAAACACATTTTGGTCAGGTTGTGGAAAATGACAGCTGTACTGTTGTGAAGGAGGTGTGCAAAAGTGGCAATGTTAAAAATGTGGAGTGAAAATTTTAACAATTAGCGATGTTAGGGTGTGCGTAGAAACTGTACGTACACGCTCACTATGTCTGATCCTTTTTGGAATTTTTACCAAATATGCCACATGAGCTTTTGGGACCCCATCTCATGAACAGTGGCACTGTCATTTTGTGAATTGGTCCCAAAAGGTGATTCTATGCAGTGACCAGAAAATCACCTTTCAGGACTGAGTAACAAAATAACAGTGACAGTTTTCATGAGGTGGTGTCCCACGAACCCCATGTAGAAAATTTGGGGCAAAAATTCCAAACAATGGCTGAGATATGAGCATAAGTTGAAAATCCTATTGAATGGCTGTATAGCACACTTACCTTTAATTCTTCAGTTCATGTTTGGGCTTTGAAGAGTGCAGACATGTCCCGGTCCAGAGAAGATGACAGCACCAACCTCTGGAGGTAAGTATAGGGTAAGGGGGTGAGGAGGTGGGTGCTCTACGGGAGGGTGGGGGACCTCAACGACGATGAGGGACTGTTTTCAGTTTTGCAGGGAAAACAAACCAACAACGAGGGACCGTTTTATAATTTACATAAGCAAAGAAATATCGGGCACACAGGGTGGCTCTCCCAGTGTGCCATGAATGCTGAGATGGGGATTGGGCACCCCAATGTCAGTCATGGCATGGGCAGGGGGCACCAGGAAAAAAGAAACACGATGAAGAACTGTTTTTTGATTTACAGCGAAAGACAAATTTCGCACACTGGGGTGGGCTCCCAGTGTTGTGATATAACATATAGGGCATGACTTGTGGAGGGGGGCACAAAATAGTGAATGGCATTGTGCCATTTGCAACATGCTGGCACCGCAGCACTGCACATGTGCACGTCTCTGCGCATGTGCACAACTTGTGTGCATGCACAGTGCACACATCAGAATGCGGAAGTAACAGCCAAAATAGTGAGGCTATTATTCCGTACACCGATCATGGCAGAGGGGTTTCAGCTCCTTTGGGCTTTTGGAAGGATACTTCCCAAAGTCCAACAGAAGGGGTTCTGTGAACGGCCATTTTCAGAGCTACGAGATCTCGCAAAATGACTGTAGGCTCCGCACACAGCCATAGAAATTGAGCAAAAGCATACAGCTTTCATTCAGTTCTGATTAATGTCCTGCTAGTTTCATGATTAGTCAGACTGAGTTTAAAACTGCTCATTTATGCAAGTGCATCCTTAGTCCCTGTGTAGGAACTGTTCAGCAGGGGTCTTTGTGAGGAGATGGTGAAAAGTTAGCCTAATTGCCACCATGTGTTTCTATCTTGAGAGCTCCTTGGGGTAGGGGATATCCCTGCAGCATTGAGCAGAAGATGGTTGCGCTTGCAAGGCCGTTTATCTATGCGCCACTAGGAAGACTCAAGCAGCATGTCTAGGCCTGGATCTGGACTAGAAAAAGTTCCAGTGGAACCCCAAGTTTTTTAGCAGAGGCCAAGTTTTGGCTAATGTCCTGAAGAATTTATTTTCCTTTGAGGTATAGATTTTGAATTGTGCAGGCGCAATAATTTACATTTTTATATCTATTGCAATCAGATCTTTCCTAATGGCTAGCAGATTTTTCTGTTTTAACAGAATTATTGGGGAGAAGTCATCCTTCTTGTTCTAAGCTTGCATTAGGACCTTTGTTCTGGTGTGGTAGTCTAAGAATTTTACTATGAGTGACCTCAGTCTGTCCTTTGGGTCTGATGGTTATGGGCCTAGGGCTCAGTGTGCCCGCACTATTTCTTGGGGCTTTTCTGCTGGCAAGCAAGTAGTTCTTGAGCAGGAAAGATAGGAAGGGCTCCATTGAGCCTTGCTCTGTCCCTTCTGGTATAGTAGTCCATGCAGCCACACATTGTCTTGCCAGGAACGGAACTCAAGGGCATCAAGTTTCTCAGCAACCTCTTGTTCTTGGCATAGCAAGTGCCTTAAGGCCATCTAATGCTACCCAACTTGTCTGTAGTCTCTGTGATCCATTCCCTCCAAATTTGTCACCCTCTGCTTGACTTCCAACTGTTGTTTGGGATTATCTGCCACTTTGCTCTCTAACCTCTTGAGCGTGTTGCTGAATCTCCGCAGTTGATGAAAGAGCTGTTTAGAAGTAAAGGTGAATGGCTTTTCTGTTTTGTCCTCACTCATCATGCTGAGTCTGGTGCCTGTGAAGTGGCCGTGGGCCTTATGACTGAGATGGACCATGACGATCAGCAGCATTACTCCTTCTTGCTTGGTCTCCCTCAGCTTCATTTTAGCTGACATGTCATTGGTCAGTGTCCCCCTTACTGAATCTGGTAGGTTTAGATTGGTTGATGTGGAAAATGTGGTGTTTGTAGTCACCAAGACAGAACAGCTTACGAATGCATGCACTGAGACCGAAACCAGAAGTGATTATGTGTTTCTGATGGTAAACAGCACTGCTCTGCACCAAGATATTGAATTTTTTCATGGTGGGTATAGTATGGAAATGGGAAATTTGAAAACAAAAATCAAACTCCCTTATCTTAATTCAGGAATGAAGGGAAAAAAGAACAAGCATTTTTCAATGCTGAATGTTTGCTTGCTTGTATTTGCTGCGTAGTTGTGAATAGATAGCACAGAGGCAAAATGTAACATTTATACAAAGCCATATTAGCTAATTACAGTACTAACATGGGTAGCAGACACAATCATCACAGTCAACGTGAGTTACTGTACTGCAAACATAAAACAGTACAACTGCACACAGTCAAAAAAAATAACCATGGGGGGGCTGTATCCATGATGACACAGGGTAGATGGGTGATCATGCCATTACAACCCATCCATGACAGCATCATGAAAGATATGTACTGTACCCCCACACATCACACACACTCCTCTTTGATTCCAAATGCCTGGATACTCAATACACATTTTTCATGCAGTAACCCTGACCCCAGCTGCACGATGGCAATGTAGTCCCCTCCATACACACCTGACACACCTAGAGTCCCCAAACCAGATTGCTGCTCAACACATGTTGCACACTGAAGCCCTCATGTGTGCAGACAATGGCTTCCCCCTTCCCTTTCCCCCTGAGGGAGAAATAACAGCTTATTGCCTCCAAAAAGGTGTTAGCAAGGCCACAACTGTTCCTGACTCACCAAAATGAAACTCATCCTCAGAGTGACTCACCATTCTCCCCTCACAGAATCATACCTTACAGCGGCCATCGGCAGGCATACACTCTGTTGTGCTGTGTAAATTCTAAAAACAGAGGGGAGAACAAACTTGTGATGAAATGATGTGCAAGCAATAAAGCCTTTATTGTAAATAAATATATAGTTTTGTGCCTCTACACGTCAGCGCCATGCGCTACTTGCACATTACAGGACTGATCAGCTTGGGAGCTGCAGCATGCCATGAAGCATGCAGTGTTGCTGATGGTGGTCCCTTTGTTTGTTACTCAGCTTAACCTTGCATGCACTAATACAGCTCAGTCTCCATGCGTGTGATGTATTATAGGAATTAGTGAGCTAACAACATAGAAGAGAGTCATTTCAGTGAGTGAGTGAGTGTTGTTTTTGAGAGGGGGCAGGGGATCCCAGAAACAAAGAGGTGGTTGGACATAGATTGGTAAACTGGAAGGGACTTGCTGCACTGTCTGCAGATGGAAAGGAGAGTCTACAAGAACTATAGAACTCTCACTGGGGAAGTAGCCGGTGCTATTGAAAGCCTGCATGGGAGAGGGGGTGTAGGTCTATATCTTAAATGTAGCAAGTTAAGAATAGAATGAGGATTTCAACTTTCAGGGTGGTGGTGGTTGCAAATCATTGCAGCAGTGTTGTGACAGACCATGAAGAGGTTGTGGTGATAGTATAATCTGGTCTGTTTCGATCAATGCTGCTCTGCCAAAGATAATGGGCAAGTGTGGGAGTCAGTGTTGAGAGTGCCCATGGCCTGGCCCTTCCCAGTTCCTGATTTGGTTTAGGGGGTTTACTGATGTGAATCTGGCCATGGAGAAGTTCTCATCAGAGGCTCTGTGATGCTGTGTGTAGGCAGGTGGTTTGAAAACAAATAGCAGCAGTAGGCTGTCCGTCATGCAACTGGCATGGCTACTCTGACTGGAGTTATTTAAACATAGCTCATAACATAACATAACATTCAGTAACAGACAAGTAGTGGAATAGCAGTATAATTTCAGTATAATGTGGGGAGTGGTGCAATGCAGTAGCTGTGGGGCAGCCATATTCAGGCAGACCTTCTGGACACTGAGGAGCTGCCCTATCTGCATGCATCTCTCTGGACTGTGGGATGAGGTAGCCAGACTCAGAGCAGAAGTAAACTGGGTCAGGAGTACCATCACCCCTATCCAGAGACCACCCAGTCCAATGCTGCTACCTCAAAGGATGCTGAGAATGAGGAGCACTTGGATGACAGTGGGCTCAGGGCTGGTTAAGACGGTCAGGCAGAGGCACATCCCAGATCCTATTCTACTCAAGAACTCATATGCCACACTGGCAAATGGGGGCAACCAAATAGAGGTACCCAGGGAAGTGGAAGGAAAGGATGTGGAGGTTAGCCAAGGAGGTGACCTCAGCGGGGAGAGCAGTGGACCCCAGAGGAGGAGGAGGAAGCGAATCCTGGTGGGGGACTCCATCATAAGAGGGATCCAGCTATGAACATAGGAGGGGGAAGGGGAGGACCGAGAGGTGAGGTGCCTACCAGGTGCCACGGCACGGAGGGATGGAAGGAAGATCCTGGGGATCACTGGGAAGGCAAGACAGGAGAGTGAGCTGGATGTCATTATCCACCTAGGTACTAATGACCTGGCAAAGGGGGCCAAAGGAAGTTCAGGAAGAGTTTAGGAAATTGGGAGGGTCTCAAGCAAGTAGCTACTTCTGTCACTTTCTCAGAAGTACTACCCAGAGAGGCAAGGGAGAGCATAGGGTGCATGCACCAGGAACTTTAACTCATGGTTGAAGAACTGGTGCTGTGAGGAAGGTTTGGATTCATTGGTGACTGGGGACCCACCTGGAGGATGGAGGTTTGTACAAGCCTGACGGCCTGCATCCATCCTGGAGGGGAATCCAAGCACTCAATGATAAGTTTAAATGCTACATTGACAAGCATTTAAACTAGCCAAGGGGGGTGGCAGACTAGCAAGGAGGATACCTACTTGCTCACCCCCCACAGCTAACAGTGGAACCAGTGAACTGAAGGAGTTAATATCTCAACAAAGCAGTCTGCAAAAGATGGAGATTAGTGCCCAAGACGTGGATAGGCAGAAAAGGGACAAAAATCAGCAGAAGGGCAGACAGCAAGGAGAACCAAGGATAAAAGACAACCAGGGAAGGGGCTGGAGTAGCACAGCTAAACAGTCTAGGGAGGTCAAATCATGGAAAGCCATGTGTGCCAATGCCAGGAGCCTTAGCAACAAGATGGAAGATCTGGAGGCTGTCATGGTGCAGTCAGACCTGGACATTGTGGCCATCACAAAAACCTGGTGTAATGATAACCATGACTGGGAGATGGCCATTCCAGGCTACAACATATTCAGAAGAGACTGGGCAGGTAGGAAGGGAGGAGGCATGGCACTGTATGTGGAAAATGACATAAGGGCCACAGAGATCCAGGAGGAACAAAATGGGGGAGAGATACTCTGGGTTAAGCTGGAAAGGAAAATGGGGCCAGCCATCCACACAGGTGTGATCTATAGACCACCAGCCCAGGAGGAAGAAACAGATAGGGATCTGATGCTAGCCATCCAAAGGATGGCAGACAAGGGTAAGGTAGTACTGGTTGGAGACTTCAATATTCCAAACGTGGACTGGAACATCTCAGCAGCAGCATCAACTAGGAGCAGATTTATCCTGGACTCTCTTCAGGGTGCCTTCCTCAAGCAACTGGTCATGGAACCAACTCAGCAGAAGGCAATACTTGACCTTGTGCTCACAAACAGGGATAGTGTGATGGGGGTAACAGTGGGGGAGCACCTGGGGAACAGTGACCACCAGTCATTGTGGTTTGAAATCACAGAAGAAGCAGAACCAAACCACACAAAAACACGTATCCTGGATTTTAGGGGGCCAGACTTTCGGAAAATGGGGAGATACTTGAAAGAGACATTAAGGGGAATGGGGCAGGAATCAGGGGTTGAGGAACAGTGGGCAGTATTTAAAACAGGGATTACAAGAGCAACAGAATTATGCATTAAGCGGGTTAGCAAGAGGAAAAGGAAGAGGATGCCATTATGGTTTTCCAAAGAGGTAGCAAAGAAAATGAAAGCTAAAAAGATTGCATTCAGGCAATACAAAAAGACACAGAGAGAAGGAGATAGGGAGAAGTACCAGGAGAAGCAAAGGGAGACAGGGGGGTCAGTAAGGGAAGCCAAAGCTCAGACAGAAGAGCACATTGCAAAATCAGTGTGTAGAGGGGACAAAACCTTTTACAGGTACATAAGTGAAAAAAGAAAGGCAAAGGGAGGGATAGTGAGAATGAAAGGGGAGGATGGGGGCCGCATGGAGGATGACAACAGTAAAGCTGACATACTGAACAGGTATTTCTGCTCAGTCTTTACTGAGGAAGAGGAGGGTAATGTGTCTGAAGGGATTACAATGGGTGAGAATGGTGCAGAAATGGACACAAGTCCCTTTACACGAGAAAGGGTCCTGAAGGAACTGGAAGTAATAAGAGTTGATAAAGCAATGGGGCCAGAAGGGGTGCACCCCAGGGTCCTCAAATAACTCAGAGAGGTGGTGGCTGAACCTCTGGCTATCCTGTTTAGCTGATCACTGGAAACAGGGAAGGTACCCAAAGACTAGAGGACAGCAGATGTAGTCCTCTTATACAAAAGTGGGAACAAAGAGGAGGTGGGGAACTACAGACCAGTCAGCCTCACCTCGGTAGTGGGGAAGATCATGGAAGCACTACTGAAGGAGAGACTGGTGGAACATCTGGTTGTCAATGGACTGCAGGATCCAAGGCAGCATGGTTTCACCAGGGGGAGGTCATGTCAGACCAACCTCATTGAATTTTTTGACTGGGTGACTAGGGAGGTGGATCAGGGGAGGGTAGTGGACATGGCCTATCTGGACTTCAGCAATGCTTTTGACACTGTGCCACATAGAAGACTATTACACAAACTAGGGAATATGGGTGTGGGCAGGACAGTAGTGTGGTGGGTAGGTAACTGGCTGGGTGGCAGGACACAGAGGATGGTGGTAAATGGCTGTCACTCCACAGAGGGAAGAGTGATCAGTGGGGTACCACAGGGATCAGTGCTGGGACCGGTCCTATTCAACATCTTCATCAGTGACATTGCGCAGGACCTAGAAGGCAGAATTTCACTGTTCGCTGATGACACAAAGCTCTGTAACAGAGTAGACACACCAGAGGGTGTAGACAGAATGAGAAGGGACCGGCAGAAACTTGAAGAATGGTTAGTGATTTGGCAGTTGAAATTCAATGCAAAGAAGTGCAAGATAATGCATATGGGGCACAAAAACCCTGGCACAATATATCAGTTGGGGGTGAGGATATAGCATGCACCAAGCAGGAAAGGGATCTTGGGATTATCATCTCTGATGACCTCAAGGTAGGGAAACAGTGTGACAAGGCAGCAGGTAAAGCAAATAAGATGCTGGGATGCATAGGCAGGGGCATCACCAGCAGGAAAAGGGAGATCATGATTCCATTATACAAGACACTAGTGATGCCCCACCTGGAGTACAGTGTACAGTTCTGGAGACCTTACCTATGTAAGGACATAGACAGGGTAGAGAAGGTTCAGAGGAGGGCAACAAAGATGGTACATGGATTGCATCACAAGTCCTATGAGGACAGGTTGAAGGAATTGAATATGTACTCCCTGGAGGAGAGGAGGGAGAGAGGGGACATGATAGAGACATACAAGTATCTTACAGGGAGAAAAAGGGTGCAAGAATACACTATTTTTAAGTGAAAAAGATGTTCCAGGACTAGAGGGCATGGGATGAAGTTGGAGGGAGGATGATTCAGAGGAAATGTGAGGAAGAATTTCTTCACAGAACGGGTGGTGGACAAGTGGAACACCCTGTCTGAGGAAGTGGTGGGGGCTGAAACAATCACGGGATTTAAGAATGCATGGGATAGGCCCTGCCTCATGCTCTGCCTGTGCCTATCCCCACTAGCAGTGCACTTACCCACTTACCCATCTGCTAGTCCACACTGTGCCCTGGCACCCCTCCCTCCCCTTGCTCCTGAACCTCCTCTCCTGCCCCTTGGGACCTCTGTGTGTCCCCGTCCCCCCTGCCCTCCCCCTAGTTTTCTCTTCACCTCACATATGGGTGTCTTCTTATTCTTGCTTTCCCCTCCTGTACCTCCCTGCCCACCCCCTGCTCCCTTAGCCTCCCCTTCCCTCCCTCTCATGTCAATCGTGGAAACCTCTCACCATCTCCCAGGCAGGGTGTTAGTCATGCTACTACTCCTGTCAGGAACATTCATCCAAACCCTGGCCCGGTTCCAGGAGCTCCCAACTCGCACCACAGGCCTATGCATGGTCTCCATGAATATCTGTAGCCTCCTAAAAAATTTGACTCACTACAATGCCTGGTCACATCAATTAACCCTGATGTCATCACCCTGGTTGAGACTTGGCTGTCAAAATCCTCCTGACTCCCTAGTCTCCCTTCCTGGTTTCACCCTTTTCGGTCCGACCCGTGTTGGGAGACGGGTGGCGGCTGGCTATTTATGTCAAGGAATCTCTCCCGTACTAGCCCTGCCCACTCCCATCCTTGACCCAGGCCCAGGCACTTACACTGAAACTAACCCCTGACCTTTAAAGGGACCCTTTATCTGACTACTGCATACATGCCCCCAGGGACCAAACGCAGGCCATTGCCTCTTACAGAATACCTTACCCTCTACCTCCTTCCGCTGATCAAATTCTGGTGGGTGACTTAAATGTCAACTGGCTCAGCCCCTCCTCCTCCTCTACCCGAGACACCTTTTCTGCAATAGACCTAACACAACTAGTTACCCACCCTACCAGGACTAACCCCAAGAGAGGCTCCAGTACCCTGCTTGATGTGGTACTCACCAACCGCCCTAATCGAATCCCCAATGTACAAGTCCTCCCAGACTCTCTCAGCGATCACTCCCCCATCCTATTCCACTGGTCAACCTCAGTCCCCAAACCCATAGCACAGTCCACATGCCGGTGGCGTCTAATACCTGGTGGACTGATAAAACTTAAGGAACTTCTGTCCCAAATTGACTGGTCTCCTATACAGGCAACTCCTGACATCGACACAGCTCTTCCTTCTTTACCCAAACTTTTAATAATGCCTGTGATATCTTTGCCCCAGTGTTGACCCGCCTTCTAAAAGGAAGAATGCCCTAGGTTACCCAGCTTTGATCCACCAGCTCAAACATAGGGACAACCTATGGCACCGTGCCATTGAGACTGGTCGGCCCAATGACAGCGGTTATATGCTGCCGCCGAAACAAGTGCACTCGGGCCATCAGAAAGGCCAAGTCTGAGCACATCGGTCCTCACTCACTGCCTCATGGGGAATCCCAGAACCTTCTGGGATAACATTAAACAGTTAAATGGGAGTGCACACCCCCACCCACCAGATCAACATTAATGGTGTGATCTCCTCAGACCCAGCCCTCATAGCCAACCACCTCAACACCTCATTCACTGACCTTGGCCCTATCCTCCCTACAAATTTTTTGACCCTCCTCCCCAGCACCTGCAGAATCTTTCTCGCCCATTTTCTCCTCCGCTGTTTCTGCCCAAGAACTTAGGCCGCACCTTGTCACTGCCCTCAAGAGTAATAGTACAGGCAGTGACACCCTGGATCCGTGTATCCTACGGCTGGTCTTAGACACAGTCCTTACCCCGATCACATGCCTCATCAACCAATCTCTTTGCCTGGGGAAGGTTCCAACTGCCTGGAAAGTCGCCACTGTCACCCCTATCTTTAAAGGTGGTGATAGGACTGTGGCTGGAAACTATCGACCAATCTCCATTCTCTCTCCTCTCTCCAAGGCCTTGGAAAAAGTGGTGGCCTCTCAAATCTCTGACTACCTCTCCACCTACAATGTCCTTTGTCCTGAGCAGCATGGCTTCCGGAGGGCACAGTACCAACACAGCCTCCTAGAGTTCTCCAACTTTCTCCACCTCCTTAGACACTGGTTCTCTGGCTGGTGCTGTCTTCATTGACCTCTCGAAAGCTTTCGACACTGTCTCCCACCCCCTCCTTCTTGATTCCCTTAGTCTCTCTGGTTTTGCTGCTGGGCCTATCTCCTGGTGCACCAGTTATCTGTCTGACCGCTCACAGCATGTAAAAATTAATGGGACCTACTCAGACATCTGTCCCATCTTTTCTGGGGTTCCCCAGGGCTCCATTCTGGGCCCCTTACTATTCTCCCTTTACCTTAACACCCTTCCACGCTCTTGCTCAGGGAACATTCTATTGTACGCTGATGATACAGTCATCTTTGCCTCAAGTCGTAACCCTACTGCCCTCCAGGACTCGCTGCAGAAGTCCTTCGCTGAAGCCGAGGACTGGTTCAAGGAACATAGATTGGTGATAAATCTAAAAACAAAACCATGTTCTTCACTCATCCCCAAAACAAGTCCTGCAACTTCAAACTCCTCATTCACTCTGGGTCCTCATTCCCACTCGAAAAGTTTGCTCCTATAAATACCTAGGGATCCATTTTGGCCCTCCCCTCTCCTTACATGGACATGGCTGCCCTAGCCACTGCCACTAATATCCGATTGGGCATCTTACATCGGTATAAACACTGCCTCCCCGAGGCTCTTCGACTGCAGTCACCTCCTCTATCCTGTCCCAGTGGACTATGGACTGCTGGTGTATGGTGCTGCTGATCAGACCGCACTCCATAAAATTAGCACTACTCTGAATAAGGCCTGCAGGTTAATTACTGGAGCACCTAGGATGACACACACCTGTCTACTGTATGCTAAAGCTGGTACTTGATCTCGGCCAGTGCCTCAAATATCTTACCTGTACCCATACAAAAAGACCCTCCTTGGGCTTTCCCCACCAGGATTGACCACCACCATACGCCGCCTGTCCCACTAGTTCATACTGGACCTCTGGGAAAACCTCTCTTGTTATCCCTAGAGCTAGGACCTCTCACGGCCAAAGAGCCTTCAGCTTTAGGGCCCCTCCTGGTTCAACACACTGCCCTCCATCTCCGAAGCTCCAACTATATCGTGCTTCAAAACTTCCCTTACGTAACCACCTTATTAACAATCCGATGCTGTAACTGCCACTAGTCAAAGCCGTACTCAATACTTATGACAAAGCTTATTACTAAGCTGCTAAGGACGACATAACTCTGGTATTGTTTGCATCCATCCTACCTGTACCAACTTGTTTGTATCTATGTCTTAATTTTATTGTTATACTTATGTGTTGTACTGCTATACTGTGTATTTTGGTTTGTCTTACTGTGACAAGGTACCTTTGTAAATGAGCCTATGGCTCAAAGGTTTTCCAAACTGCTGTTTAAATAAAATAAAAATAAAAAAAATAAAAAAAAAAAAATAAAGGAATTCTGGAGGTCAGGGGTAAGGGGCAACAGAGAGGAAAACATAAACTGAAGTTACAAACTCAAATGGGCAGACTAGGTGGGCCATAGGCCCTTATCTGCCGACACTGTCTATGTATCTATGTATGTATGTATCTATGTAGCTGTGTTACAGATCTACTTTTTAAATCCACCACTGACCACAACACCATAAAGCTGATCAGCTGCTTGCTGATGAGCTTCATGGAAATGAAAGGACCAAAGGGCTCTCTCAGTTGGAGCACTTCGGTGCTTTCAACTACACGAAGTTTCCACCCAGCAAGCAGTAGTAGTAGTGTCATGACTAGAGTGCTTGGTAATTGGTCTACACTGCTAAGCCCTTCAGTTTCAGCTGCAGTTGGCTCAGCAGCGACACACCTCTGAAATGCTGTTCGTGTAACAAAAAGTTTCTTGCGCAAGTCCAAGCAAACATAAAAATGGGTACAGTATATTGATATTTTTACCAGAAAAAACTTTATTGTTAAAAAAACTACACGGTGACTAACAAATACTGCTGCTTTAAGAATGAAGAAGGGAGCCAGCCTGGCAGCAAAGCAGTAGTGCTACCACTCACTATGCTAGTGACTGGAGTTCAGGAATGGACCTCAGTCTCTGGAAGCATGGCCAGGAGAGGGAGCAGATACATTGTCCCTAGGATGGCTGTCCTATCCCTTGGGGTGGGATGTTTTGTAACTCCATTGTTTGACTGACACCTTGTGGAGTCTAGGTGTCAGCACAGTTCAGAACTCTACCATAGGGTGAGGTCCAGACAGACATGGATGTGCTCTGAGCATGCAAGCATGCAAGCATCATTGCACATCGGCACTTCAAATGGAGCAAACAGTTGCTGAAAACACCACCGCATGATCTGGATGACACCAGACCCTCACAGCTCTGACACCACAGACCAGGTAACCCAGTAACTGGATCCTGCTTCCCTGGGGTATGGGCCTGCCCCAAGGACCCCACCACATGGGGCTAAGTCATGAGGGTAAGCAAGCAGGATTAGGCAAAATTATCAAATTCCAGTTTCATGGAATTTTCATGAAATTCTGTGAAATTTCATTGCATTTTTCAGAATTTCCTGAAATGTTTTAACTAGTCATTGCTCAGTCAGTGTTACAGCTATGGTTCTACGATTTGTCATATATATTGTCTGTATAAAGCTCTAACAAGATTCCACATATCATGACATTTGAATGAGGAATGGTGAAGTTATAGGGGCTCAAAATCTGGCATTTTATTGTTCATGTGATCATTCTGGAAATTATTTCTATGCTTACAACTTAGCCACCTTTAGAGCTAGATAATTGAACATTTATCTACATGCTTTCTGAAAGTGTCACAGAAACTGCTAAATAGAGAAATAACTGGCTATGTAAATTGTAAGTTACAGGCATTCAAAATGTCACAGTTTAATTATTGGTTAAACTGAAAATTTACAAAATATTTGGATGTTTATAGCTCCACTACTATTTCAAGTATACACTCAAGATTCCACATGCATACCAAAGTAAATATGTCCTTGAATTTAACTACACTGCATACATGTGGTTTAATAGCTTAACATGTATTGCAGATACTTTAGAAAATACTAATTGACAAAATTTGCCTAAAAATTTGTGAAAAGATAATGCCACTAGAATACCATTTGTGGAATTTAACTTTCACAAAGCACTTATCACCACTGAATCACCTTACCTTCACTAGCATCATGGCCCTGCAATACCCATCCAACACTCCTGCAACAGTGATGCCCAGCATCATGCTCCATCATGACTAAAGATATCCAGATGCTCGTGTCACAATGGCCTAAGTCACATCTAGTTGTAAGGCTTGGCATCTCTCAGTGTCAGTTTTCAAATAGTAAAAATGTACATTGCTATCTATAGGGTCAGCAGGTGGCATTGTGCAGAAACAATGCTGCATGTGCATGTACTTCTGCAAGTCATAAAGTCATTAAGTCAGTGAGCTCTCATGGTTATCTGGCATATCGCAAGAATTCAGGCTACTGCACAGTAATCTCCAGGGCTATTTTTTATGGTTCTTGAAGATAGTGGCCTGATGCTTGGCAACACTATAATTTTACTATGGAGTCTGCTTGGAAAGCTACCATACTGCCACTTTATCCAGCCTTTACCTTCCTCTACAATAGCAACTCAAGTATATGAGTGGGCAAAATGTATGGACATGGCTTCGACAAAAGTTATCACAACAGTCCACAATTTCACAAAAGGCTGCTTATAACTTGGCCAGCCTTTAAGCAAGAGATTAGAGAGTTGACACACACAGACTGTTTTTTTTTTTATATTGTTTTTTTTTCTCCTGGCCGACAACTTGTCTCTTAGGGATATACCCTATTAATACCCATCAAGCTCAACCTAGCCATCATTCAGCTGGTTGCTGAGTTTTTACTAACATTTTTTTCCTTCTCATCTCCACTGGCAGGGGTAGTGCCTCTGGCAGTCTCGCACAGCCACAGGTTTCCCTGTCACAGGACAAAGCTCCATGGCCCAACTGACCCCATTGCAAACCCTCCCCAACTGATATACACTGCTGTGTGGCAGCTCTCTCAGCCATGGCCTGCCTCCTGACATGACTTCCTGAGCTCAATTTCAAACCCGGGTCATCAACTGACAGCATAACACTTTGTTGCTGGGCCATGGGGGAGACTTAACGTCTAATATTTAGGGTCAATGAACCTAACAAAATTGGTGATATTCTGTTCTGTAGTTTTAAAGTTATAGGGGCTTCAAATTCTACTGTTGACACAATATCAAAATGTAGTTGTCAAATTTCTGAACATTTGGAGGCTATGTAAGCAATAATACCTGACATAGTGGGCTTTATTGGAAAATACGGGATCACCCAGGGACATAATGAGGCCCGATAGTTACAGGTATGAGGGCTTTATAGCCCTGAAGATCCTGATTTCCCAATAAAGCCCACCCCTGGAGGGTATTATTGCACTTAGAAAATGGGAAAATTATAAAGTATATGTTTGACAAAAAAAAGTGATATTTAATTTTGTAATATAATTTTGTGATAAAATAGTTCCTCCACCTGCAATAGAATGCTGAGTAAGGAGCTGGTTGCCAACCCCCACCCCTTAAATGCTAAAATGTATTTGCTTTCCATTTAGTTATTCATTCAATGCTCCCAAGAGTTTATCTTTATTGTTGTGTCCGGACCACCCCCTGCTGCTGTACAGAATGGATGTTTCTTTTGGTTTTTGTTTTTTTTGTATGTGCAAGTACAAGCAGCACATGAGGGAAGGAGAAGGAAGACAACCCAAACACAAGAAGGCAGAGCCATTGTGGAAACAATATACTGTCGTGCATTCATTTCATCTTATCATCTTTCTTCTTTCATCATGGCTAAAAGCCTGCACCAGGTTCACTGACAAGTACCAGCTATTCAAGGAGCTTGGACAGAAAGTAAGCAGTTTAAAAATGCGGTCCCTTGAAAATCAGAGAGTAGTTATCAAAGTAAGAAAAAACTGTTATGATTTAAATGTGTTCCAGTTGAGAATCTTTGCTGCTTTGCCAAGAGAGTGGTATCTGCAATACCACTGCTTTGCAGGAGAAGAGCAATATTTTCTTTGTTTTTGGTACCGCAGAAGGACATCCATCAGTGGTACAGAAAACTAAGAAAGGCTTGCTGATCTCATGCTTAGTAGCAGAGTCGGAGATACTGCTCTCTGTCTCTAAAGACAGTGTGCCCTTTGGAAATCAGAATGCTTTCTGGGCTATACACTGTCATTTACTTTCAGCAAATTTCTTTTTTGTGTTTGCCTTTGGTGGGAGGAAGAGAGTGGCCCAGCCACTATTTTTTGCGGCTAACTTGGTAAGGGCAGAGAAATGGAGGTGGGCGAGTTTGAACATTCAGGGTGCCCAAGGATTCTCTGAGTAATGGGGCACCCCGAAGAGGCTCTCATTTTACAGCGGGCTCTATCAGAAAATAAATTAATCTCTACTCGGGGTGTCAACCAATGAGATTAATTTATTTTCTGAGTCCATTTTCTAAAACTCAGTTACCTTTAAAGAAAGAAATCTGAAACTTGGTAAACATTTCTATGAGCCTTGTTAAATTCATTATAAGAATATTTGGTGCAGTTGGGACTAAGACTTTTGAAATTAGATGAAGTAACTGAAATCCCAATTTTGGCAAAATGTCATGATATTTTTGTGAACATTTTGTGAAAATTCAGGGACACAAAATCAGCATTTTGCCAGAATTTTGATGGCAGAAGATACATTTTGCCAAGCCCTACAAACAAGGGTTAAGGCCTGAGGAAGGTGGTTGATTGGGTTAGGGAGGTCTTGCTGAATGTGGGCTGAGCTGGGGCAAGGAAGTGAAAAAATTGGTAGAAAAAAATATGGACAGTTACTTTTGCAGAAAATAACAGATTATTAGATGTAAATGTTGTTACCAGTTTTGCCATGTTACAGTACATGCTGTTCCATTGTTGAGATTTTCTGCTTAGAAAACATCATCACCAGAGAACCAAGAAATGGAGTGCTCTGTCACTATGTGGGCTGCAAATAAAAGGTTATATTTAAAACAGCATGCAGCAAGTGGAAAAAAAATAAATTAGAACTGACATTTCAACAAAAGTTCATCTTCAGTAATACATTTTTTATTACAAAAAGTAGGCACAAATTGCTCCATAATTAGGTTGCTATTAGCATTGTGTTTTCTGCACATTGACTCAATGTTGATACTGTCTGAAATATCTACAGGAATAGCTATATACTATGGGTAAGATTAGCATCAGATGAGCATATACTGTAATCTACTTAGTAAATAATAAATTATTAATTTATGCTGGCCTGTCAGTGCATTGTTAGTGCTACTACTCACAATGCCAGTGGCCCAGGAGTGGGAGTGATCTTAGGTCATCAGGGGCCAACCGGAGGGGAGGAGAGTCCTCCTCTGGTAAGGATTGGTTGTCCTCTCTGCCACAACACTGCAAACTGGGTGACCACAGGTGGTAGTGTGGCTGGAGGAACAGACTTGGGAAGAGGCAGAGGTGGATGGTGGTGTGTTGACATACTCAGCATGCCCACATCATAGAGTCACTCCAATGCACCACTTTAATGAGGGGGGGTGGAAGATGAGAAAACATGCCTGGGCATTAGGCATGAGCAGCCCCACAACCTCAGCCCTGCATCTTCGCCAAAGGACCAGAAGGAATTCTGTCAAAGATTCCCCTATCTTTGTCCCCTCCTGGGTGGGGCTATCCAGGGCAACATGTCAGTCCAAGTTGAGGAAGCCAAGGTAAGTGGCAATGTGGGTTGCCTGCTGCTAGAGACAGAAATTTGCATAAATTGAATGAAAAAAAATTATCAATTTATAATCATATTTGGAACCCAGTATTAAATATTATAATGAACTGTGGGGTTCTTTTTTGTTGGCCTGATACATGCAAAACAACTTTATCTGATTTTTGAGTTCTGCATGCACTGCGAACTCCTATTGATAGTGACGTTTGAGAGGTGTGACACTGTCTGTCCAATACAGAGTACTCTGCAAGGGGCTCAACAGTATCACACCAATCATCAGCCAAGCTGGTCCTGATGCTGTTTTGCCTGAAGTGGTCCACACTTGAAAAGAAAAAAGTCACACAAATCATGTAGTGGCTTTTTCCTTTCATCTGCAGGTCACCACACAGCAAACAGCTGTTTGCGTCACGATCAGCCTGGCTGACATCTCCACCCCCCCACCACCCCAGCAGTCCCTTCCTGGAAGGTGGGAGGAGGCACTTTTCTCGCCTGCCTCCTCCATGTCCCGCTGTCTCTGTTTCCTTATTTTCTCCCACCTGTTCAGAGTAGGACACAGCCTAAACTCCATACGGGCTGGGAGTATTCAGTGCCCGAAGGCACTTTTACTCTAAGCATGATCGCGCTAGCTGATATCCTCCCCACCTGCCAACACTGGGATGCTCAATCCCCCATGTCAGCATGTATCCCCCCACCCCTTTAATGTGGCACACTGGGAGCCCACCCCAGTGTGCCAAAAACTACTTCTGGTGTTTCCGACACTGGGATGCCCACTCCCGATGTTGGATGCACACCCCCATGCCCCTCTATTCTCAGCTGACCTCGGGTGGCCCAATCCCCGGGTTGGCTTTGATCCCACCCAGTACTCCAGCACACTGGGAGCCCACCCCAGTGTGCTGAAATCCATGAATAGTTTACCTGTAAAAAAAAGAAAACACACTCACTACATCTTTTTTTTAAACCTGAAAAGAAAGAAAATGGTCCCTCATCGTTCCCGCCTGCCCCCCTTCCCCAACCTGCACCCTTCCTCTGGCCACCCCAGCTCCCAGATCCACCCGTCACCCATACTTACCTCCAGAGGTCAGGAGCAATGATCTTCTGTGGACCAGGAACATGTCTGCACTCTTCAAAAGCCTGTCACAAACTGAAGAAAATCACGGTAAGCCCTATAATGGCAATCAATGGGGGGGTTTAAACTTAGGTTGATATCTCAGCCACTTTTTGGATTTTTGGTCCCACATTATCAACATTGGGTTCTTGGGACCCCACCTCATGAAAACAGTCACTGTCATTTTGTTTCTCAGTCTTGAAAGGCGATTTTGCGGTCACTGTGCGGAATCGCCTTTTGGGACCAATTAACGGAATAACAGTGCCACTGTTGATGAGGCAGGGTCCCAAAAAGCCCTTGTTGCAAATTTGGTAAAAATAATCCCCAAAATGACTGCGTTATGAGCATCCATTGTGCAGTTTCTATGCACCCCTCATAACATCATCAATGTTTAAGATTTTCACTCCAAATTTCCAACATTATAATTTTTTTACACACCCTTATGAACAGTTCAGCTGTCATTTTTTGCATCCTTCCCAAAATGTGTTTTTGCACCTGTGGTGCACAATAGCATGGTTGCTGTGCAAAATCAATGTTCGGGACAGATTAACAAAATTCCAGTGTCACTGTTCATGAGGGGAGGCTCCAAAAAGCCCATGTTGAAAATTTGGAGCAAAAATACCAACAAACACCTAGGACAATAGGGTTTCCAACTGTAACGCCCACCCTGTACAGACTGACAGGCATTGAGGGTGTGACTTGGGGTTGTTGGCCATAATGCTCACCCCATTACACCCCTACCCCCACCCTGCAGCCACTGACAGGCATCAAGGTGTGCCATGGGGTCTTCGGCCCTAACATTTACCCCATTCTCCTATACTGCACCCATCTCAGCTTATTTCCTTATGGAATGGGGTGAGTGTAAGGGCCAAAGTCCTTAAGGCACACTGTGACACTAGTCAGTGTCTACAGAGTGGGGTGAGGTGGAATGGTGTGAGGGTTATGGCTGATGACACAAAGGCACAACCCCAACTCCTGTCAGTCTCTGCAGGGTGGGGGTGGGTGTTGGCGTTATTTCAATACTTCACTGCCATTCCTATTATGCATCCCTCTAACTCCTGCACTACCAATGCCAATACCAGCAAGCAAACATTCAGCATTGACAAATGCTTGTTTTTCTAATGACGTAAACCAGTGCTGGAAGAACATAAGAAATTTGTGTTGAGAGTGATGCCTTAAAATGCAAGGCTGAGGAATATACACAAAAAAAATATTGGTGGCATGTACAACAGCAATACCAACAGTGGCAGTAGGAGGCAGTATAGCACAGTGGTTTAAGGCTCTGAGCTGCAAATCTGGAGACCTGGGTTTGAATCCCACAGCCCCCACTTGCATACTGTTTGACCCTGAGCAAGTCACTTAACTTCTCTGTGCTCCCAGGTTGCACCTGTAAACAAGCTTTCAGCTTAGTGTGTCTGGTTAAACAATTGGAAAAAACAAACAAAAAAAACAAAACAGAAAACTTTCGGCATTGACAAATGCTTGTTTTTGTTTGTGTTTTATTGATTGCTTTTGTATAAATTTTAAAATCTCAAAATAATTTCATGATTTTTAGTAATATTTTGGTTTGATGAACTATTGATTATCTATTTGAGATATAACGCTTGTTGTTCTTGTGTTAAATTTTTAATAAAAATTGCAAAGTAAAGACTATCTGGATTACCCAACTGCATCTGGTCACATCACTATGATGTCGTGACAGCTACGTGTTGGAGACTTGTAATTAGAAACCCGAGCTGAACAAAATATCACTGAGAACAATTTGTAAGCAGATTTGTGTCGGTGAACTGTGAAGAAAATATTGTTTTCTGTAGAAAGACATCCTTTAAAATGCATATCCATCCTTAAAAATTAAATACAGAGAATCCAGTCCATCTTTATAAAGCACCTATCCAGAATAGATTCTGCTGAAATTATTAAAACTCTGACCTCTATCACTTAAAATATTGTTTAACAGGACTAATTTCTATATGAAATATTATTCTGTGCTGATTTAAACTGTTTTTATATACACTCGCTATCGCGAGGTTTTGGAGCCCTAGACAGTACTAGGAAGAGGAGGGTAGTTCATTCTATCGTATCTGCAAACAACCACTCGTAAAATTTTTTTTTTTTTGCAATTTTGACTGCTGGAGTGACTGCTGCTACTCAGTAAAGCCACATTCTGTGGTTTTTAACATTTTAATTTATTTTTAAACGTTTATTTTCCTTTGAGACACTCGGTGACCCCTGGTAGTTCTTCCTGGGTCATTTGGCACTTCATAAGGAAGCCCTGCAGCGAACAAGTGTTTAGATTCTGCTGAAATTATTAAAACTCTGACCTCTATCACTTAAAATATTAACAGGACTAATTTATATATGAAACATTATTCTGCGCTGATTTAAACTGTTTTTGTATACACTCACTATCACGAGGTTTTGGAGCCCTAGACAGTACTAGGAAGAGGAGGGTAGTTTGTTCTATCTCATCTGCGAACTACCACTCATAAAATGTTTTTTTTGTTTTGCAGTTTTGACTGCTAGAGTGACTGCTGCTACTTAGTAAAGCCACATTCTGTGGTTTTTAATATTTTAATTTATTTTTAAACATTTATTTTCCTTAGAGACACTTGGTGACCCCTGGTAGTTCTTCCTGGGTCATTTGGCACTACATAAGGAATGCCCTGCAGCGAACAAGTGTTTAGATTCTGCTGAAATTATTATAACTCTGACCTCTATCACTTGAAATATTGTTTAACGGGACTAATTTATATATGAAACATTATTCTATGCTCATTTAAATTGTTTTTGTATACACTCGCTATGGCGAGGTTTTGGAGCCCTAGTCAGTACTAGGAAGAGGAGGGTAGTTCATTTTATCACATCTGTGAACTACTACTAGTAAAAATTTGGGTTTTTTTGCAGTTTTGACTGCTAGAGTGACTGCTGCTACTTAGTAAAGCCACATTCTGTGGTTTTTAACATTTTAATTTATTTTTAAATGTTTATTTTCCTTTGAGACACTCAGTGACCCCTGGTAGTTCTTCCTGGGTCATTTTGCACTACATAAGGAAGCCCTGCAGCGAGCAGGGTGAGCATGAACAGGGTGAGTCTTGCACTTGCGCCACAAAGATGTACACTAAGACACCGATGCTGCATGTCACGTGTGTCAAGAGTGTTAGAGGGATAGAGGGGAGAACAAAAGTCAAGAACTCTAGTAAGTATATATAATATATCCATTAAACAGTAGTGCTACCTCTGATAAATAAATTCATTGAAATTGAGTGACTTAATTGTGCTAGACAATGCCCTGAGTAGTAGCACTGCTATAACAAATCTAACAAAGTCTACCAGGAGAGATATTATTATGACACTTGATGGGGAAACTGGCTTAAAGTGTAATACATGTCTAA
This sequence comes from Neoceratodus forsteri, assembly GCA_016271365.2. NCBI lineage: Eukaryota > Metazoa > Chordata > Ceratodontiformes > Ceratodontidae > Neoceratodus > Neoceratodus forsteri. The sequence continues at coordinate 297,692,730 of CM057452.1, read as the reverse complement.
TGCATACCTTATTTGACTCCCTTCCCAAAATACCCTTATATGTTTGTGATAAATGTATCAATAATAGTGTTCTGAAGGACGATATTGATAAATTCTATAAAAGGCTAACAGTTATTGAACAACATCAGAAACCTTGAGCCTAACTACAGGCAGATCATTAGGGAGTGAGGGAATATCTAAAAATCTGAGTGACAGTGTGGAGTCAGGAAGTTTGAACTATCAGAGTGAGGCATGTCAATGTGAAAAAAGGAAAAGAATAGCCTCTGATGAGTATAGTACCTCCAGTGAGTCTGATGATCGGACTGAAGTTGTTGTAGGACATAAATCCAAATCTAGACATAGGGCATTGGGTAATAATATTACACCAAGCAATAGGTATGAACCCTTGATTGATCTGGACATGGGTGATAATAATATGGAGAAAGATCAGCGTAGTGAAAATAATGAACATCATACTAGTTATTTTCCCAATTCTGTTAATATTGAATCTCAAGCAGTCATTCAGTCAACTGCTATTCCAGAACCTACACCCAGGACAAGGGTAGCCCTAAATTTGCCTGACACTATAGTAACAGACAAAGGAGGAAATCACAAAAATAAAATAAAACCTCAAGTGTCAGTAGTAAATGAGATCCACCTTCAAGAAACTGTAGAAGTACAGTTAGGCACAATAGATGATGCATTGTCTATGGAAATACAACCAACAAATGAGTCACATAGGCAATATTTTGTACTAGGTGACTCAATATTTAAATACACTGACAAAATTGTGTGCAGGAAAGATAAACACAGTATAGCATGCTCATCACTTTGTGGGGCAGGAATTAAGGACATACATACCATATGCACTGATACCTTACATAACTCAGGTCCAGATCCCCTTGTTATAATCCATGCTGGCACAAATGACTTAAAAAAACTATCTATTGAAGAAATAAAACAGGAATTTAAAAACTTGGGTAAAACACTTGGATAACTTGAATGTGAGATGCTCTTTTCTAAAATGCTACCTGTACCAAGAGCAAACTATCAAACTACAAAAAAAATCAAATGTATAAATGAATGGGGAAGTATCAATCTATTCCTCATTGTGAAAACCTCTGTGATAACCCAACACTATACTGTTAGGATGGACTACATTTAAGCAAGCAGGGTGCTTACAAACTAGGAGGAACTTTTGAGAACATCATATTTCAGTCTTTAAACTAAATTCAAGGGGGGAAGAGGGAATACAAATAAGACCCAACCACAATAACTTAAAATTCAAGAAACTTAAGATTTGGAATATTAATGTGAGAAGCCTTAACAATATCGGATTAACTGAATTAAAACTACTTGTGAAAAAATACAACATAGATATTGTTTGTGTAACCGAAACTTGGTGGGATGAAAGTAATAATTGGTCTAATAGTATTTCTGGGTATCAACTTTTTATCAAAAATCGTATAGATAGAAAAGGAGGTGGTGTTTGTTGATATATTTCTGATCATATTCAGTGTCAAGAAATAGAAATCTCTAACACTTCAGACAGAATAACTGAAACTTTATGGATAAATATAATATTTCCCCATTTGCCTAAAATAATGTTAGGGACTTGTTATAGACCCCCTAACAGTAATAATGATTATAATTGCAATTTAATTGATGAAATTGACAAAGCATGTAGCCTAGGTGACACTTTAATTCTGGGTGATTTTAATGTACCAGGCATCACTTGGGACCAAATGATGGGAGTTACTGTTTTTGAGAAATTACTGGTTGACACATTAGTATCCCATGGCTGTCATCAAATGGTGGAACTTCCTACCAGAGGGAAAAATATTCTGGACCTAGCTATAACAAATTCTAAAGAAAGAATTAGTAATATAGAAGTTATCCCTCATCTAGGATGTAGCGATCGTAAGATTATAGAATGCATTATTAATATCAGAAAACCAAAATCAAAAGGATCTTTTTTAGCATTTGACTATAAAAAAGCCAACTAGATAAAAATTATTGAAGCATTTAAGAAAATTGATTGGGGGACATCATTTTGCGAATTGGATGTTAATTTAATGTGGGGCAAATTAAAATCAAAAATACAAGAAATAATAAATTACTTTATCCCAAGGTGTATAAATAAAAATAAAAAAAGGTGTTATTCCCTTATGGTTTAATAAAGAAATCAAGGTTCAAGTAAGTAAGAAAAATAAAGCCTTTAGAAAATATAAATCTCATCCATCACAAAATAACCAAAGCAAGTGCAAGATTCAACAGAGACTGTTGAAAACTATAATTAAAAAAGGAAAAATGAAACTGGGAAATAAATTGGCATCTAATAAAAAACATTTTTATGCTTATATCAATAATAACAAGCAAACTGAGAAAAGAATCAATTCAGTGATAGTCAATGGAAAAATAAATTATAATAATATAGAGATTGCAAATAGTTTTAATAATTATTTCACGTCAATCTATCAAGTGAATAAGTCCAATGTGATCACACCTAGTGTAAATAACTCTGAGGTTTTTAGTATCAGTCAAGCTATGGTACTTAAGGAGCTATCAAAATTATGAATATCCTCCTCTTCTGGACCAGATAATATAGATTCTGTAGTTTGGAAACATCTTGCTGATGTGGTTGTAAGTCCTCTGACCTTCTTATTTAATAAATCTATTTAACTGGTGATATACCACTTGACTGGCAAAGTGCAATAGTAGTCCCTATACATAAACAAGCATTTGTCAATGCCGAATGTTGTCGCGCTGGCATTGGCAGTGGGAGTGGCGTAGCTAGAGACGCATTTTGTGAATGTGTCTCAAAAGGTGATTTTGCACAGCGAGCACGCCATTGTGCGCCACAGCTGCGGAAACACATTTTGGGCAGGCTGTGAAAAATTGGCAGCTGGACTGTTGATAAGGAGACATGCATAAATGCCAGTGGTGAAAATGTGGCATGAAAATATTGCAGATTGATGAAGTTACAAGGGTGCGTGGAAACTGTGCAATGCACGCTTGCAACACAGTCATTTATGGAGTTTCGGCACCAAATTTTCAACATAGGCATTTTAGGACCTCTGCTCATGAATAGTGTCACTGTCATTTCCTCAAACTGTCCCAAAAACTGATTTCACACAGCGGCTGTGCAATTCTGTGCCGGACGTGCGAAAACACATTTCAGGCTGCTGCAGTGTTCATAAGGAGGTATGGAAAAATGCCAATGATGAACAGCTGGATTGAAAGTATTACAAATTCAGAAAGTCATGACCGTGCATGCAAACTGTGCAACGCACGCTCATAAAACACTCATTTTATTGACTTTCATTCCCAAATTGTCAACATAGGCATTTTAGGGCATCTGCTAATGAACAGTATCACTGTCATTGTCATCATTTCTCAAACACGGACTTTCCACATCGACCACGCTGTTCTGCACCGGAACTGCCAAAACAGATTTTGGTCAGGATGTGAAAAATGACAGCTGTACTGTTCATTAAGAGGTGCAGAACCATGGCACTGTAGAAAATCTGGAGTGAGAATATTAGAAGTTTGCGAACATATGAGTGTGCGTGCAAACTGCGCAACGCACGCTCGTAACACAGTCATTTTATGGAGTATTGTCACCAAATTTTCAACAGGCATTTTAGGACCTCTGCTCATGAACAGTGTCACTGTCATTTTCGTAATGTGCCCTGAACAACAGATTTGGCACAGCGAACAAGCTATTGTGTGCCGAAAGTGCAAAATCACATTTCGGCAAGGATGTGAAAAATGAGAGCTGTTCGGTTCACAAGAAGGTGTGTTAAAATGCCAATGTTGAGAATGTGTTGTGAAAATATTGCAAATGCGCTAACTTATGAGAGTGCATTGTACAGTTGCTACGCACGCTCGAAAAACAGTAATTTTATGGAGTGTTGTTACCAAATTTTCAACACAGGCATTTTAGGACCTCTGCTCATGAACAGTGTCACTATAATTTTTGTAATATGTCCCGTACACTGGTTTCACACAGCGACAGCGCTATTCTGCGCTGGAAGTGCGAAAACACATATCGGGCAGGACATGAAAAATGACAGCTGTATGGTTCACAAGAAGGTGTGGTAAAATGCCAATGTTGAGAATCTGGCATGAAAATAGTGTGAATACGCTAACTTACGAGTGTGCATTGCGCAGTTGCTACGCACGCTCATAAAACAGTCATCTTTTGAATTTTTCCCACCAGCCTTGCAACATAGGTTTTTTGAGAGCCCCTCTCATGAACAGTGGCACTGTCATTTCGTTACTCAGTCCCAAAAGGTGATTCCATGCAGTAACTGTGAAATCACCTTTCGGGACCGAATAACGCCATGACAGTGCAAGAATTCATGAGAAGGGGTCCCAAAAACCCATGTTGAAAATTTGGAGCCAAAATTCCCAAAAATGCCCAAGATATACATTAAAGTTGAAAAACCCCTATTCATTACATTATACAGCTTACTGGCATTTCTTCAGTTCGTGGTCTGCTTTGAAGAGTGCAGACGTGTTCCTGGTCCACAGACGATCATCGCGCCACACTCTGCAGATAAGTAGGGTGGGGGGTGAGGGAGGCAGGTTGCACAGTGGGTGGGTGAGGGTGGGGGCATCGAGACTACGAGGGACAGTTTTCATTTACAGGGTAAAAAACAGAAAAACATCGAGGACAGTTTTCATTTTGCAGGGCATTTGGCACACTGGGGTGGGCTCCTAGCATGCCACCTAACTGTTTTGGGGGTGTCAGTAGCCGGCGAGTTGGGCACCCTCATCCAGCACACAACAGGGGGAGGAAGTAATGCCGATGGGGATTGGGCACCCCCTAGGCACACAAAGACAGCAGGGGTGCAAGCCGAGGGTTGGGCACCCCCTCGGCATTCAACAATTGGGGGGGTTTATGCCAATTGGGAGTGGGCTCCCCTGTTGGCACACAAAAACAGTGGGGGGGTTAACTGACCAGGGGATTGGGCACCCCCGAGGTTGGCAGATGTTAGGTGGCCACCTGCTTGCCGACCATGCACATAATGGCAGTAAGCATGGCAAGAAAAGGACCACTGCGTATGACGAGCTTTGCTCAGATTGCAGTGGACCTTTTCTTAGATGTGCTTGCCCCATTATGTATGCATGGTGTGGCGTCGGCATGCAGGCTGATTGGGGAATGTGGGACGCATCTACTGGTGCATGCCCTGCATTCGCCCAACAGCGACCGTGCCTCTAAAGCTGCATTGTCCCACTATGTTGACTGCACAAGTGAGCCAACATAAAAAGGAAATAATTTAAATGTGGCCAATTATAGACCAATTAGTCTCACAGCGATTTTCTTTAAGATCTTAGAGTGGTTGATTAAAAATCAAATAGAGAATGATATAGTTGTATTGGGTTTACAGGACACATCTCAACATGGCTTCAAGAAAGGACTTTCATGTAATACCAACTTACTATTGTTCTATAATCATGTTAGCAGTAATTGAGATGATGGGAAACCTGTAGATGTAATCTTCTTAGATCTGGGAAAAGCATTTGATATGGTACCACATAATAAACGTATACAGAAATTGTCCAACTTAGGTTTAAATAAATATATAGTGAGGTGGATTGGAAATTGGTTGACAAACAGAAAACAAAGGGTTAGAATAAATTCTGTTCTCTCAGATGAAGGTTGTGTTTCAGTAAGTCCCCAGGGAGTTGATTATTTGGGCCCGGATTCACCGGTCTATACACAAGTGATATGGGTTTTGGTCTGGATTCGGTCATCACTAAATTAGCTGATGACACCAAAGTAGGTGGGGAAGTTTCATCATTATTATAGCATAAAGAATTAAGTGATAGCCTTAAGAAAATTTAATTATGGGGTGAGACTAATAATATGAAATTTAATGAAACCAAGTGTGTAGTAATACACTTTGGTAAAAGAAATCCGAAATATCAATAATTCCTCAATGGAGAACCTATAAAAAATAGTAAATGTGAAAAAAGATCTTGGAGTATGGATAAACTCACAATTATCCTCGGGTTCACATATAATCAAGACAGTAGGAAAATGTAATAGTATTATCCATTCTATTAAAAAGCCTTTATTTCTAGGAATAAAGACTATGTTCTGAAATTATATAGGACATATGTCTTACCACACCTAGACTATGGAACCCCGATTTGGAACCCTTATCTCAAAAAAGATATTACACGGGTTGAAAGAGTTCAAAGAAGAATGACTAAATCCATTAAGGGACTAAAAAATATGGATTATATCGAAAGACTTGTGAGTTTAAATCTAATTTCTTTAGAGACCAGAAGAACTAGGGGTGATTTACTTCTATTGTATCACGTTTTGAGAGATACAGCATTAATGGAACAATGTAATATAAAAAGGATTCAGAAGAATGTAAATTTAAGATCACATGATAGACAAATAGTCATACACAGAGCATGAACTACCAGACATCAAAATTTTTATAATATACGTACTCCAATGATGTGGAACAATCTTCCTGGGAATATAGTTGAGTCTTTAACTTTAGACATATTTAAAAAAAAGGTTAGTATATTTACTACATAAGACCATCAACTAATAAACCCACTATGAGTGGGAGACAATTTAATGGACTTTACACCTACTTTGTCTATATATACCAAGTTAAACCAAGTTAAATAGTTCAGTGTTGCACAGGATAAAAACAGCATACATTATTTAAATACATATGAGTAAAGTATATCATCAGCACAAAACATGACACACATGCTTCGAAACCAGCAGTACAATAAATATTTAAAAGCAAAGCTTGAAGCTTCTAGAACAGTTTAAAACCACAAAAACTGAAAGGCTTGAGAAGTGGTCATATTAACTCATGGGGACAGATGTTCAAAAGAGAAATCTGCATTGTGCGAGCATTTGTGTGCAGTTCCATTCTGATAATCAGGTGTGTCTGTGTGCATTTCTCATTTTTACGCCAGCCCTCTGTGTACACACATGCGTAGCTCATTTCAATAATGTGGAGTAGCAAGTCACTGTTGTTGGCCATGGAAGTCATTTTCAAAACATGAAAGTAGCCACTGGGGTGGAGGGAGTGGAGCATGGTGCAGGAAAATCAAAGTCATGCATCTACTGGACCAACAGGTAAACCCAAAATTCTGTAAAAAATACTAATTATAAAAATTAACATGTGATATGTGTGTGTGGAGGAGGCACTGGACCAGGGTGAGGAAGACTTATAGCAAGTAGGTACATATTTAAAAAAAAATCCAGAATTTAAATACTCGCCACTCTTATTTGTATGAATTCCTAAACAAATCAGTTCACTGTTTCTATTGTATATACAAACAAGGAAGCTTGATGCATTTCACCAAGGGCAACATGAGGAAGTATTTTTTTTAGGAGAGGGAGGTGGGCGCATGGAACCACCTTCCTGAGGAGGTTGTGGGGTCAAAAACAGTGAGGGGATTCAAGAATGCATAGGACAGACATAAGGTAGTTCTACTGGGGAGTAGCAGGAAGTAGGTTGCTGGTTAACTAGAATCTGCAGCTTATCCAATAGATAGGGAAATGAGCAGACACTGTAGGTGGGCCAAGTGGTCCTTATCTGCTGTCAAAGTCTATGTTTCTATGTTTTTATATAACCATGGTATCTTCAGAGGCTCAAGGAAATACTTCAAACAGGATGATTTTCAACGTTTTATTTCTGGTTCTATTTTAATTATCAGTGCTCTTGCATATTTTGCTACAATGGGAAACACAAATAATTACGTTTTTTTTTCTCAGAATCAGAGCAAAGCAAATGTAGAAAATCAGGCAGCTTTAAGGCATGGAATGTTTGAAGCCAGGTCACAGTGGATGTTACAGTTACTGCCTCTGCCTTGTGGGCTCAAACAAGGTTGAGGGGCCTGGGCTCTGTTTTTCCTGAATGGAGGTTTGTTCCCTACAGAATAACAAATAATGCAGTGCCTCCACCCAGAGTTAAATTTGAGTGGGCCTATTGACAAAGTGGTATAACCCCCTGGGATGCTGTACCTCCCACCTCCTCATACAGTCATCCCACACATGGAATACCAAACACAATAGCAAGATTTCAGTACACATGCAATTATTAGCTACTTCTAATAATATGATCACAAATAATATAATTGTAGTTTAAAATGAATAACAATTTATTTACAAGGATAGGTATGCTCACAATTTAAAATGAATAACAGTCAGAGTTGAGGTAGCAAGTGAGTTTTATTTTCTCAGAAGAAGCCAGAAGGGGAAGGAAACATATTCAATTCAGTGCTTTACAGTAACTGGTAATTGCTATTTTTCTTTTAAACTTAGATTGCAGGCTTTTAGTGACACTGTATTTTATTTGCTGTCTTTACTTAGAATTGTTTTTGGGCTGTTGAAAATTTAAAATGTAGTGGTGGTGTATTTCTATGCTGTCTTTAATTGCTGCAAATTTTTGCCCCCCCCTCTTCCCCCAACTCTTAATTATATGCCCTGTTAAATCTGATTGACAGGAGCTAAACACAAGGTATAGTAAGGGGTGTGGAGTAGGAGGGGCATAAGGGGGAAGAAGCCCACCCTCAGCACGACAAGTATTTTGGCTCATTTATTTATTGGTTTATTTTCTTTTTTAAAAAGAAAAGTATCTGAGGATCAGTGGCAGGATTTTTAGGACAGTAAATTAATAAAAAGGGAACTAGGAGAGCTTCAGTAACAGACAAGTAGTGGAATTGCAGTATAATGTGGGGAGTGGTGCAATGCAGTGGCTGTGGAGCAGCCATATTCAGGCAGACCTTCTGGACACTGAGGTGCTGCCCTATCTGCATGCATCTCTCTGGACTGCGGGATGAGCTAGCCAGACTCAGAGCGGCAATAAACTGGGTCAGGAGTACCATCACCCCTATCCAGAGATCGCCCAGTCCAATGCAACTGCCTCAAAGGATACCGAGAACGAGGAGCACTTGGATGACAGTGGGCTCAGGGAGGGTAAGAGTGGTCAGGCAGAGGCACATCCCAGATCCTATTCCACTCAAGAACTCATATGCCACACTGGCAAATGGGGACAACCAAATAGAGGTACCCAGAGAAGTGGAAGGAAAGGATGTGGAGGTTAGCCAAGGAGGTGACCTCAGTGGGGAGAGCAGTGGACCCCAGAGAAGGAGAAAGTGAATCCTGGTGGGGGACTCCATCATAAGAGGGATCCAGCTATGAACACAGGAGGGGGAGGACAGGGAGGTGAGGTGCCTACCAGGTGCCACGGCATGGAGGGATGGAAGGAAGATCATGTGGATCACTGGGAAGGCAAGACTGGAAGGAGAGCTAGATGTCATTATCCACCTAGGTACTAATGACCTGCAAATGGGGAGCCAAAGGAAGTTCAGGAAGAGTTTAGGAAATTGGGGAGGGGTCTCAAGCAAGTAGCTACTTCTGTCACTTTCTCAGAAGTACTACTCATGTAGAGGCAAGGAGAGCATAGTGCATGCACCAGGAACTTTAACTCATGGTTGAAGAACTGGTGCTGTGAGGAAGGGTTTGGATTCATTGGTGACTGCGGGACCCACCTGGAGGGATGGAGGTTTGTACAAGCCTGACGGCCTGCATCCATCCTGGAGGGGAATCCAAGCACTCAATGATAAGTTTAAATGCTACATTGACAAGCATTTAAACTAGCAAAGGGGGGTGGCAGGCCAGAAAGGAGGATACCTACTTGCTCACCCCCCACAGCTAGCAGTGGAACCAGTGAAGTGGAGGAGTGGCTATCTCTACAAAGCAGTGTGCAAAAGATGGAGATTAGCGCCCAAGAGGTGGATCAGCAGAAAAGGGGCAAAATTCAGCAGAAGGGCAGACAGCAAGGAGAACCAGGGCTAAAGGACAACCAAGGAAGGGGCTGGAGTAGAACAGTGAAACAGTCTAGGGAGGTCAAATCATGGAAAGCCATGTGTGCCAATGCCAGGAGCCTTAGCAACAAAATGGAAGATCTGGAAGCTGTCATGGTGCAGTCAGATCTGGACATTGTGGCCATCACTGAAACCTGGTGTAATGATAACCATGACTGGGAGATGGCCATACCTGGCTACAACATATTCAGAAGAGACAGGGCAGGTAGAAAGGGAGGAGGAGTGTCACTGTATGTGAAAAATGACATAAGGGACACAGAGATCCAGGAGGAACAAAATGGGGGAGAGATACTGTGGGTTAAGTTGGAAAGGAAAATGGGGCCAGCCATCCGCACAGGTGTGGTCTATAGTCCACCAGCCCAGGAGGAAGAAACAGATAGGGAGCTGATGCTAGCCATCCAAAGGATGGCAGACAAGGGTGAGGTAGTACTGGTTGGAGACTTCAATATTCCAGATGTGGACTGGAGCATCTCAGCAGCAGCATCAACTAGGAGCAGATTTATCCTGGAATCCCTTCAGGGTGCCTTCCTCAAGCAACTGGTCATGGAACCAACTCGGCAGAAGGCAATACTGGACCTTGTGCTCACAAACAGGGACAGTGTGATGGGGTAACAGTGGGGGAGCACCTGGGGAACAGTGACCACCAGTCATTGTGGTTTGAAATCACAGAAAAAGCAGAACCAAACCACACAAAAACACGTATCCTGGATTTTAGGGGGGCAGACTTTGGGAAAATGGGGAGATACTTGAAAGAGGCATTAAGGGGAATGGGGCAGGAATCAGGGGTTGAGGAACAGTGGGCATTATTTAAAATGGGGATTACAAGAGCAACAGAATTATGCATTAAGTAGGTTAGCAAGAGGAGAAGGAAGAGGATACCATTATGGTTTTCCAAAGAGGTAGCAAAGAAAGTGAAAGCCAAAAAGATTGCATTCAGGCAATACAAAAAGACTCAGGCAGAAGGGGATAGGGAGAAGTACCAGGAGAAGCAAAGGGAGGCAGGGAGGTCAGTAAGGGAAGACAAAGCTCAGACAGAAGAAAACATTGCAAAATCAGTGTGTAGAGGGGACAAAACCTTTTACAGGTACATAAGTGAAAAAAGAAAGGCAAATGGAGGGGTAGTGAGACTGAAGGGGGAGGATGGAGGCCACGTGGAGGATGACAACAGTAAAGCTGATATATTGAACAGGTATTTCTGCTCAGTCTTTACTGAGGAAGAGGAGGGTAATGGGTCTGAAGGGAGTACAATGGGTGAGAATGGTGCAGAAATGGACACAAGTCCCTTTACTCTAGAAAGGGTCCTGAAGGAACTGGAAGTAATAAGAGCTGATGAAGCAATGGGCCAGATGGGGTGCACCCCCAGGGTCCTTAAAGAGCTAAGAGAGGTGGTGGCTGAACCTCTGGCTATCCTGTTTAGCCAATCACTGGAAACAGGGGAGGTACCCAAAGACTGGAGGACAGCAGATATAGTCCCCTTATACAAAAGTGGGAACAAAGAGGAAGCAGGAAACTACAGACCAGTCAGCCTCACCTCAGTAGTGGGGAAGATCATGCAAGCACTACTGAAGGAGAGATTGGTGAACATCTGGTTGTAAATGGACTACAGGACACAAAAGTAAGAGCCACCAGGGGTGGTCATGTCAGACCAACCTCTTTGAATTTTTTGACTGTGTGACTAGGGAGGTGGATCAGGGGAGGGCAGTGGACATGGCCTATCTGGACTTCAGCAAGGCCTTTGACACTGTGCAACATAGAAGACTATTACACAAACTGAGGAATATGGGTGTGGGCAGGACAGTAGTGTGATGGGTGGGTAACTGGCTGGGCGGCAGGACACAGAGGGTGGTGGTAAATGGCTGTCACTCCACAGAGGGAAGAGTGACCAGTGGGGTACCACAGGGATCAGTGCTGGGACCGGTCCTATTCAACATCTTCATCAGTGACATTGCGCAGGACCTAGGAGGCAGAATTTCACTGTCCACTGATGACACAAAGCTCTGTAACAGAGTAGACACACCAGAGGGTGTAGACAGAATGAGAAGGGACCTGCAGAAACTTGAAGAATGGTCAGTGGTTTGGCAGTTGAAATTCAATGCAAAGAAGTGCAAGATAATGCATATGGGGCACAAAAACCCTGGCACAATATATCAGTTGGGGGGTGAGGAAATAGCATGCACCAAGCAGGAAACGGATCTTGGGGTTATAATCTCTGATGACCTCAAGATAGGGAAACAGTGTGACAAGGCAGCAGGTAAAGCAAATAGGATGTTGGGATGCATAGGCAAGGGCATCACCAGCAGGAAAAGGGAGGTCATAATTCCACTATACAAGACACTAGTGAGGCCCCACCTGGAGTACAGTGTACAGTTCTGGAGACTTTACCTACGTAAGGACATAGGCAGGGTAGAGAAGGTTCAGAGGAGGGCAACAAAGATGGTACATGGATTGCATCACAAGTCCTATGAGGACAGGTTGAAGGAATTGAATATGTACTCCCTGGAGGAGAGGAGGGAGAGAGGAGATATGATAGTGACATACAAGTATCTTACAGGGAGGAACAGGGTGCAGGAATACACTATTTTTAAATGAAAAAGATGTTCCAGGACTAGAGTGCATGGGATGAAGTTGGAGGGAGGACGATTCAGAGGAAACGTGAGGAAGAATTTCTTCACAGAACGGGTGGTGGACAAGTGGAACACCCTGCCAGAGGAAGTGGTGGGGGCTGAAACAATCACGAGATTTAAGAATGCATGGTATAGACATAAAGGATTTCTGGAGGTCAGGGGTAAGGGGCAACATACTTCTAGGAAAACATAAACTGAACTTACAAGCTCAAAGGGGCAGACCGGGTGGGCCACAGGCCCTTATCTGCCGACACTGTCTATGTATCTATGTAAAGGATTTATTTACATGGATTGGTATAAGGGAAAGGGATACAGAATGAATAACTGAACTTAAGAACATAAGAACATAAGAATGTGACGGCAGAAGGGGACTGCAAGATCCATCTATTCTGCCCCATTTGTCTAACCCTCCACCTTGTTATTTTCCTAGATTACCACAGTGTTTATCCCAAGCTAACTTGAAAACATTAACTGTCTTAGACTCCACTAGTGCTGTGGGAAGACTATTGCAAGGTCTCCTCACTCACTCCATGAAAAAGGACTTTCAGTGGTTGGATTTGAATCTACCTCCTATAAGACGCATGTTGTGCCCCCTTGTTCATGCTCTTTTTTTTCTTGGAATAGGCCTTTGCATTTTACCTGATTTACCCCTTTCATGTACTGTATTTAAATGTGTCTATTTTATCCCCTCTGTTTTTTCTGTGCTCAAGGGAGTACATCTGCAGGTGTTTCACGCTAGCTTCATATTATTCCACGTATCAGCCCTAGACCATTTTCGTAACCCTCCACTGTACTGCCTCCAGGTCATCTCTGTACTTTTTGAGGCGCGGTCTCCAGAACTGCACACAATACTCGAAATGTGGCCTTGCCAATGTCCTGTAGAGTGGCATTATAGCCTCTGGTTTTCTACTTGAAATGCCTCTGCCTATACACCCAAGGATGCCACTAACTTTCTATGCCACCTTTTCACATTGTCTGCCTATTTTTAAGTTATTGGAAATCAGTATTCCGAGGTCTCATTCAAGTTTTGTTACTGTCAGTTGTTCTCCATTCAGTTTGTATAATCTGCTTGGGTTTCTTTTCCCTATGTGCATGACCTTGCACTCTTTGGTATTGAATTTCAACTGCCAGTTTCTAGACCATATTTCCAAGCATCTTAGATCTGTTTCCATTGCTGCTGCCTCTTCCTGTGTCCACCCTGTTGTAGAGCTCGGTGTCGTCTGCAAAAAGACATACTTTCCCCTGTAGGCCTTCACCTATTTCATTGATAAACACATTGAAGAGGACATGTCCTAGGATTGAGCCCTGCGGTACCCCACTGGTTACCTTTCCTTTCTTTGACAGAATTCCACTGACTATGACTCTCTGGGTCCTGTCTTTAAGTCAGTTATCAACCCACCTGACCATCTTTTGCCCTACACCGGTGTGTTCCAGCTTGTTTGCCAGTCTCGTGTGAGGGACAGAGTCAAAAGCTTTGCTGAAATCTAGATAAACTAAATCTACAGCCCCTCCCTGGTCTACCATTCTTGTAACCCAGTAGAAGAATTCTATCATGTTTGTATGACATGACCACCCCGCTGTGAACCCTTGTTGTTTTGTGTCCAGCTGCCCAATTTCCATTAAGTATTTACTAGTCGCTCTTTAAGTAGAGTTTCCATAAGTTTGCCCACAACCAAGGTCAGGCTGATGGGGCGATAGTTTCCTCTGTCCTCCTTGTTACCACTTCTGTGCAATGGCACCACTGTGGCCATTCTCCAGTCCTTGGGCACTTTTCTGCTTGCTAGGAACACTGAGAATAGTTCTATGAGTGGGTCTGCTATTTCCTCTACAAGTTCTTTCACAATCCTAGGGCAGATTCCATCTGGTCCCATTGCTTTATTTGTGTTTAATTTATGAAGTTCTTTCAGGACTCTGTCTCTTGTGAAGGGTTCCATGTCAGCCTCCTTGTCGAGTCTGTCTGCTTTGTGCAACCTGGTGCCATTACCCTTGTCTTCTTTTGTGTAGACTGAGCAGGAAAAATGTTTAGAATTTCAGCCTTGCTGTTGTGATTCTCCTCTTATGTCCATCTTTAGTTGCAGGTCTAATGATGCCCTCTTTTATTTTCCTTTTTTCCCTAATGTATCTATATAATGTTTTTCCCCCTTCTTGACTTCACTAGTTTTCTTTTCTTCTGTTTGGGCTTTGGCCATCTTGACTACCCTTCCAGCTTCTTTGAGTTTTGTTTTGTAGTCTTCTATATCAGCATCTGCTTTTGCCTCCCTGAATCTTTTGAATGCTTTTCTCATCTTTTATTTTTGATGCTACTTCTTTAGTACACCAGGGAGGCTTTCAATTTTTTTTGACTTTATAATCTGTTTGGTGCACTGGGCCATTACTGCGAGTAATGCCCCCTTCAGTGCTTCCCACCACTGCTCTACTGTATCCCCTGCTTTGTTGTTAAGGAGTGGTTTTCTGCTCTCCTTCATTTGTGCAAAGTTGGCCTTTTTGAAGTCCAGGAATGAAGGTTTGTTGTGGCTGACTTCCACTTTTCTGGTGACCTTGAACAAGACAGCCCTATGGTCACTGGAACTCAGGTTGTTGCCCACCTCTGTGTCTGAGATCCAGTTACTGTTCATGAGCACAAAGTCCAGTATAGATTATTTTCTGGTTGGTGAGGTCAACAACTGTACCAGTCCGGCTCCTTGTAGTGCAAGGAGAAAGTCCCTGCTCCTTTCTAAGGTTGCTGAGTATGAGAGCCAATCTACATCTGGCAGATTGAAATCTCCTACCAGCAACAGTTCTCCTTTATCTGCTATCTGTAGGATGGATTTGAGGAGCTCCCTGTTGAGGTCTTTTTCCTGGGTTGGGGGTCTGTATACCACCCCGACTCGGATAGGGATCTTACATCCTGCACTGAGGGTGACCCATAGGACTTCTGTGTTGTTGTTGTTTTGTCCTTGTGTTTCTAAGGCATTGATGCTGTCTTTTACATACAGTGCTACCCCACTCCACCTTTCTTGCCTTTTTGATCCTTTCAGAAGAGTGTGTAACCTAGGATGACTACTTCCCAGGTGTGGTTCTCTGTGAACCATGTTTCTGTGACTGCAACCCAGTCTATGCTTGCTTCTGCCAGTATGGCGGTAAGATCTTGGATTTTGTTTGCCAAGCTGCGCCCATTTACACAGAGCCCACCAGTACTGCCCTAACGTATTTGGGTTGCAGTTTTCACCCTTCTGTTTAGTTGTCTTTGAGGACTTTTTCTTTAGATTTAGTACCTTAGTTTGAACAGCATATTTGTTGATATTGTTTGTGCTTATATTTTCTTGTCCTGGTTGTGTTGAAGTAAAAGATGAGTGGGGAGTGTCAGCCTTATCCCTTTGTAGTTCAAAAGGTTTAGCTAGCCACTCCCCTTCTCCTAGTTTAAATGCATAACAAAAACACTGAACTCCTGTCTGAGTGCCTGGGTGCCTTCCTTTGTAAGATGCAGGCCATCATATTAAAGAACTGTCTTTCATAGAATGCGTTTCAGTTTCCCATGAATTTGAAGCCTCTCTCTGTGCAACAACCTCTGAGCCAACTGTTCACCTCAGAAGTGTCTTTCTTTCTGATGATCCTCCTCTTGGCCTCTTGTTGCCATACCAGAAGAATGTCAGAGAAAGACAAAGAGGATGGAATGGGAGTTAGTTTGTCTTCTAATGAGGTCATCTACCTCTTTGTCTCCTCTACCAACCTACTGGCCAGGTTGTTGGTGCCAAGGTCAATTAAGACATGCAATTTTTTTTTTTTGCTTTCTGTATAATTCCTACAATTTGGTTTGTGTCCCTATATGCAGATGATCCTGGCAGGCACTGGATTGTGATATTCATCTGTTTTGTCTGTTGGATATGTTACTCTACTCCACAGATCATAGAATCACCAATGATGAGTGCCTGCTTTTGAGGTGTACCTGTTGCTCTACTTTGGATTGTTGATTGTGCACATGGCTACTGAGATAGGTCTTGACTCACTGTTTCCCCTGCCCCAATGTTTGGCATGGGTGACAGTGGTGCTTTTATGTGGTTTCCTGTTTGTGCACATGGCTCCTGTGATAGGTCCTGACTCACTGCTTTCCCTGCCCCAACGTTTGACAAGGGTAACAGTGGTGTGAATCTCATTGATGTAGTTATTGGCACAATTAAATGCTTTTTAATATTTTGTTTGCCATTTTCTAACCACCTGCCAACCCCCGGGTTTAGCTGACCTTTGTGGCAGAGACATCCATGGATGGTTAGCAAGTGGGGGGGGAGGTGTAGTGCAGAGTGGTTTCCAGGAGCTTGTTTCTGAGACAGGCAATCTCATTCCAAGCTTCTTGGAGCTGATGTTGCAGGTTTCCTAGAGTGTAACATGTAGAGCAATGACCTATATTACTGATGATGTGTCCAATGAATAGTGCCCCACAGTGCCTGCAGTCAACATAGTCCATATTTATTGCTTTATGTATTTTATTGGATGGAAGAAATAGGTAGGTGATCTCTATTAGGATGAGTGTTGGTGCTAATAGTGATCTACAGAGAACTGTGTTTGTACAAGTTTTTAATTTTTTAGCTTCTTGTCTAGAAGGTGTGGACAGCAGCCATAAAGGGAAGCTGTAGCTAGGGTTGGGTGGGTCATGGGGAGGGTGCGTGGGAATTAAACACCTATGGGAAGGGAAGACAGACAGACTGACTCAAACAGGAGAGCATGTATGTATGTCTGCTGCCTTCCCTGCTGCTGGACAAATATCAAAAACCGCTTCCCTGATGCTCTGGTCTGCTGGTGATGGAGTTTCAGAGCTGGGTGCTGGAGTTCAAGTTGTTCATCTACTAGAGTGCTCTAGCAGCCCATCCATGCTCCTTGTCTCCTACAGCTAACCCCAAACTGCCTTGTGCCTCTTTATAAAGCAGTTCTTCCTTTGTTTCCTGTTTGAATTTGCATGCCCAGGTGCCTCATGCTATCCTATTGGTCAGGATAGTGTGATGTCACCCCCTGGGAGCCAGTAATACCATAGGAATAAGGCAGAAGCTACACTGGAAAAGAAATATGCTTAGGTAATAATAATAATAACAAAAAATGTATTTTGCAAAAGCACCTTTCAGGCCATCAAGGCGCTTTACAAAAAGATAAAAACAATCGTAATAAAACAGTGAGCATAATAATGAAATAAATAGCATAATAATAAAATAAATAGCAGGGGATCAAAATTATACAGTGCCATTATAAGCATGACACCATAAGAAGGTTTTCAATGCCTGTTTAAACCCCTCCACAGTCGTGCACTCCCGAATGAAGGTATGAATTACAGATGCATAAATACTTTCTACCTGCTGATTTAGAACACAGCCTACCCAATACAGACAGCCTAGTAGAAAGCAATGTTTCACACACGATTTCTGCTTTAGCAAAGGGAGGATGCCAGTACAAAAGACAAGGAAAGAAACAATATAAACACAGAACTAGTAGGAAAAATGAAATGTCTCCAGAAAATAATCACTTTAGCCAGTACAAGAGTCTAGCCTGTCTATATTATTCACCTTAGCTAGTACACAAGTCAATGCCATCTAGAGATTTCAACAACAAATATACTCCATCTGTTGGTACCCAAGTCAATGCCTCCTAGAGATTTCAGCAACAAATATACTCTATCAGCCCCACAGTACACAAAAGTCAAGTAGAAAAATTCCAAATGTGACCTAAAGAGTGCAGCAGCAGATATTCCCAAGTAGCCCCACAGTTAACAAATGTAGAGGAAAAATAACAAAACAGAAACGGGGATGCCACCTAGAGAGTTCAGCAGCAAGTATTCACTATTAGCCTCCCATGAAACATTTTATCAGTATGAGTTCTTACTGAGTCTGTGTAAATATCTGAAACAGTCCTGCCGAGCTGTAATTCAGTAACACTTCTGTTGCTACCATCCTTTTCACTCACCTCTCGGTTCAAACTCTCTCCACTGGTTACAGGAGGGACAGCTGTGTATGCTGGCGAATTTCACCTTGGAGCCTGGAAGTCCCGCAGCATGTGCTGACCTCTGTGCTATGGGAGTGTTAGCTCAGATGAGTCCTATTTTCTGCCCATTCAGGAAGGTAGAAACCGGCGGTATCAACACCTATAGGGAGGGCAGACAGACTCAAACAGGAGAGCCTGTATATCTGCTGCCTTCCCTGCTGCAGGACGAATATCAAAATACCACCCACAGTTCCCTGATGCTCTGGTCTGCCGGTGATGGAGTTTCAGAGCTGGGTGCCGGAGTTCCAGTTCTCATCTACTGTAGTGCTCCAGCAGCCCATCCGAGCTCCTTGTCTCCTACAACTGGTTTCAAGTGTTTCAAAAAAACATTAACAACCACAACAGTGCCCACCCCCCACCAGCGATACAAACAGTACAACCCACCCTCCAGTTGGAACCAGTTCCCCCAGTTAACTAAATGGGAGCTACCACTGTCTTCACTAGGTACCCAGTTGTTAGAATGGTGGAGGCTGATGTTGGTGCAGCTGGTTGTCTGGCGTTGGTGCACTTTAAACAATATGTAACTCAAACCCCACAGGCCATGCAGTTGCAAAAATGGCTATTCTAAAGGAAAACAATTTAAATCCTGGCTCGATGGCCAAAGTACTGTAGTAGCCTTGGTGGAAAAACTATTTACAAATTCCCCAGGTGCCGGACAAGCCCTGATGTTACGGTTCTGGAGTTACCAGACTCTGAGTCTTTTCAGGCTGTAGATC
The DNA here is from genome assembly GCA_016271365.2 of Neoceratodus forsteri. NCBI lineage: Eukaryota > Metazoa > Chordata > Ceratodontiformes > Ceratodontidae > Neoceratodus > Neoceratodus forsteri. Next base: position 297,673,529 of record CM057452.1, on the reverse strand, counting down.
TTTCAGACTACAGCTCTGGGGTTCTCTGAACCTGGTTATAGGTCTCGAATGGCTTAACTGATGGCAGGCTCGAGCCATCATCTGCTTCTTTTACAGACAAACTGGAAGGACCAGTCATAGGGACCAGGGTCACACACCTCACCTACCCATCATGCAATCCAGCTCTCAGGGTGAAATGATAGCCAGCACCTGATTATGATGATGATAACATTTTTATTTTTATCTAGGAACAGAAAGTAGGGAAAAAAATATCCCTGTTTATAAATACTGCCCTGTACAGAAACATTTATATACCATCGCACAATAACAAACATACAGTTACACCATTTTCTCAATACATAAAATATTAAATTCAAGTACAATTAAAACATAGGGCTACGCTAGCAATTGTGTATTGAATAACATATACATAGCTTACCTATAAATCTCAACAATCATTGGGATATTTAAACAATTACATGGGGGCATAACATGTACATCCTTTACCTTTACGTTTCACCATCTTCACTTTAAATGCTCTTAACAGTTTTCTCTAATTTTATTGATGTCAGAATAGTATTACACGTACGTCCTAAGGCAGAGACCAATGCAATATCACCAACTGTATTATTCACCCTAGGCCAATCAATTTTATAAGAAGCCTCCCTCAATCCATAACTAATTTCTCTATTACCATTAGTAATCTGAGGCTTATGGGGATGTGTTTGGGCCCCATTCATTAACTTAAAACACCATTTGGCCCACTGTACGTCTCTTTTCATATCTGGGTCCATCCATTTTAGACTATCATATACTTGACAGTGATGCTTTCCATATTTGCATCCACTAGAAAATCTTGCAAGTCTATAATATGCTTGATTTGCCTTTTTTATAACAAATTTCGGGGTATCTCTATACATGAAAGCACCATGACTCAGAACAGGAAGAATAAGTTGATTTATCAATTTAGTCCTAATTGGTTTCCCAAAGGGGACAGATATCCACCTTAAGGCACCTAATTTCTGATTACTCTTTTTCACCATTAGAGTCACATGTTCCTTATAAGTTACCCTCCTATATATCCACACTCCTAAGTATTTATAAACATTAGCCCCTGGTGCCTGTTGTTTATTAATAAAAAACAGTTCTAACTCCTCACCAGTCTGCTTTCTATGTTTCCTCTCAAATGTCATACATTGGGTTTTCTTGAGGTTCATCAATAAACCTACCCCTCTAAACCAATTTTCCATTGATATCATATCTTCCTGTGATTTGGCCTCCAGGATCCGATGCCTGTGTGCAGATGCCACCACAATGGTGCCATCCACGTAATCCGTACATCCCCATTTCTAATAATATCGGGAAGACCATTTACATAGATGTTAAATAAGAGGGGGCCCAGGATCGAGCCTTGGGGTACCCTCCTCCTCACTTCCCTTAATCTTAATGACAAACTTTTTCCGACCGCTACACACTGCCTTCTCTGTGCTAGGTACAATCTAAACCAAAATAAAGAACTTTTGTGCAGTCCAAAATCCTGAAGCTTTTTTAAAACCTAGTGGTGACACTGACCGGCTGATTCCCCAGACTTTCCACTGGCTTGGAATTTCCTCTCAGGAACACAGTCTTCAGCCACACTGCAGGCTTATAGCTGTGGCACAAAGTCCAAATAAAGACAAGTACAGTCTCTTATCAGTTTGCAGGTGTTCTGGCTCTGTTCAGCAAAAACAGCACTTTAGTTCTGGTTGAAAGCTCCTTCCAGATATTAGAATGCAATACAGAGCACCTCCTGGGTTGGTGGCTGTGTAAATTCCAGGCAGGCCTCCTACATCTCTCAGAAATAACAGTCTGAGAAGAATGGGAAAGTGGGGTACTGGGTAGCGGGGCGACCTCTTGAGGTAACTGAACAGGAAAGGGACCTTGGCATCACCATTTCACACGATCTGAAGGTGGCAAAGCAGTGTGAGAAGGCAGTGAAAAGGGCCAGCAGGATGTTTGGATTGTATAGGGAGGGGGACCACTAGTAGGAGGAGAGAGGTCATAATTCCCCTGTTCACCCAACTGCTTAGGCCATATCTGGAGTATGGGGTCCAGTTCTGGAGGCCATACCTCAGGCAGGACGTGGAGAGGGTGGAACGGGTCCAGAGGAGGGTGACAAAAATGGTAAGAGGACTCAGTCATTTATCATATGAGGAGAGTCTGAGAGACCTAAACATGTACTCTCTGGAACAGAGAAGGGAGAGAGGGGACATCATTGAGACTTTCAAATACTTGAAGGGAATCAATAAGGTACCAGTGGGGAGCATCTTCCAAGTAAAACAGTGATCTAGGACAAGGGTCCATGAATTGCAAATGGGGGGGGGGAATTCAGAGGTAACATTAGAAAACACTTTTTCACAGGAAGGGTGGTGGACACGTGGAACAGTCTGCTGAGGGAGTTGGTGGGGGAGAAAATGGTGGGAGGTTTTAGAAGGGCATGGGACATGCACAAGGGGCTAGTGGCTGGGGTGGTGGATTACAGGAAAAACCTAGTAGATGTCTAGGTAACCTGGGTAGACTAGATGGGCCTGGTGGTCCTTTTCTGCCATCACATTCCTATGTTCCTATGAGCCCTCCTCACCCTCTGGAAGCTCCTGGCAGACTGCCACAAGCTGGATCTGCCCTCTAGTATTGAAGAGGTCAGGGCATCATCCCATTGATCAAACAGGCTGTCAATTCACAAAATTAGTATACAGGATGTTCACTCAATGCCTGATTGACTATATGAAAAGGCACCAAGGCACAGTCCTCCCCTTTTTCCAAGAAGCCATTGCTGTAGTCCTCCGGGCTCCTTGACCTCAAATTGGTTGCTTAGAAGGTCAGGGTAAACAAAGATGGCTGCTAAAATGCAGACAGTACACAGTCCCAACTTTAAGTTCATTTTATATAGCTCATGAATTGTGTTAAAATTAGCTACCCCCATAGTCCAGTAGCTGCCCCTCTGCCCTGTTGCCCACTGGCAGAGTGGGGCTAGGCAGAGACTCCCCTTGCCTCTCACTAGCACCATAGCACTCTCCCCCAAGGTGTCAGGTAGAGGTATAAATATTCATAGCAGCCTCAGCTGCGTCTTAAGGCTATAACAGTTAAGAGTCCTTTTACAAAGTTTGCTTTTGCTGCTCCCCCCTTGTGTGCCTCCGGACTCCCAAATATGGTACTAATGTTCCTGGAGGACAGCACACACAAGAAGAGCTTTGAGCGAGCCACCGGAGAGACTTTAACCATCGAGCACCACAGTGCTAGCAGGAAAACCTGTGAGCCAACCCGCCAGCTCAGACGTTTAAGCAGCAGCCAGCTCAAACATGCACACACTGAGCTGTGCAGTGTTCAGTGAACTGCTGAGCAGGTGGCTTTACTTTAAACACCACTCCTCTGGTCTCCCACAGCATTACAGGCACACAGGATCTAGTAGGAGCATGTTAGGGACCCAAAACTGATTTGGGCTGGTGGGAGAAGGTGGCTAGGAGGCAGGCCATATAAGGCCCACCTGTTGGGGGGGTGAACACTAAACCTGAACCAGGCACCTGCACAATAGGCTAAGGTGCTTCTGGTCATCTTTTTGTTTATACATAGATTTTTTCTCTGTTCTTGATTGTTTCTTTCTGCTTGCATGCTTCCCTGGGTTATGAAGATTGGTGCTACACTGCAGTTGCAATGTAGCTGCATGCAATAGACATGTAGCTGCAGTGTAATTACTTGTTGCACATAATTAATAATTAGTTACATTGAAATGGACGTTTAAAGTATAACCGATATCAGTCCATCCTGCCCAATAGATGTCAGCTGATAACCCTAGGGACTTTTTCCTTGGGGATCTCAGCTGTTCTCTGTGGAGTCCCACAAGGTTTGATTCTGTCCCCCAAGTTGTTTGTGATGTACAGTACATGCTACCACTGGTAAAAATTGTGAGATGGCATTTCTCTTTCAAGCGTAGCTTGATTGTAATTCAAAACCCTGCACAGACTGAGTCCAGACTACATAAAAGACCTCCTCCACTCATACACTTTGGATCAGGCTCTGCGCTCAACTGTTGAGAATCATTTAGTAATTCCATGCACCCAATTGAAGCCTTCAGGTGATAAGTACAGGGGCTTTTCTTTGGCTACCCCACATTTGTGGAACTCGTTACCATCTCATTTGTGTTAGATCTCTTTGGTGGAAGTTTTTAAAATGGTTCTAATGATCCATCTGTTCTCTTTGGCTTTTAATGATATATTTTAATGTTGTTTGGAAATATGAGGGAGCCAGAGCCTTTTCTGTGTACACACACATTCAGTACATTACCAGGGAACTGATGTTTCCTTATTTATTGAATTTTGGTAACTGGGTAGGCCCACTAAAAGAAAAATGTCTCTTTTTAATTTCAGAAAAGAGGTCAACATTTGACATTTTGGTGTACAGACATAGGCAGAGACAATAACTAAGTATTCAAAATGTAGATACAGGTTAACAAAAGCCAGTAGTTTGTCACTCAGAGACATTGCACCATTACAGTGAGAAATAAGCAATCATAGGGATAATGTAAAATTAGACAACATATAAGTAACATGCCTTCAACAGTTATGATTATATTGAGTATAGCGAAGAAGATAGGGCATAAGACTATTCTTAAAGGCAGTAAAAGAGCAGTATTGGACCTCTGGAGGAAGTTTGTTCCAGAGGTTATGGGCTGTGATAGCAAATGACTATCATTCTGAGACGTATATAGCCCTACAGACAACTAACAGAGTACTGGAGGAGGAATGGGGGAGTCTTTTCTGGGGCTTAGGCTCCAGAATGCTTTATAGACAAGGAGAGGAAGAGACTTTTATTATTTTAAAAACAAGACAGAGTAAGGGGTAGCTCAGTCTGCTTTCATGGGAGGGCCAATTCAAAATGAAGAAGACATCACAGTGATGCTCCCAAGGGTTGGCACCAGCAGCAAACAATCCAATCCCATTGTAAAGCATTTCAAGCCTGCTTAGCTTCCTTTATCTTGCCAAACACTTCCTGAGATCAGAGCAACTCAGACAAACCCACCAGCTGTTGCTGCCAATCCCACCTACCTCTTGATCATGTACCCATACCAGAGCCACACAGACAAACCTGCCTGCTGTTGCCACTGATCCCATCCACCTCCCAATCCCTTACCCAGACCAGACCACACACAACTCTACCCACTGTTGCTGCCAATTCCACCGGTCTCCTAATCTCTTCCCTTGTATTATGGACACAGTAATGCCATAGACAGCCAACTGGCATCTCCCCACCCCCCGGAAACCTGGTGCATGTGGGATCCAGAAGGTTGTGGTCAGAAAGTGTAGTCCAAACAGCAAGGACATATACTGCACTTAGCCTATAGAAGAATTCTCTCTTGAGAAGGCTGATGCCCAATGGATGGCTGTTAGGGTCTCTCTGCTTTCAAGCAAGCCTTCTTGTTTGTACTACTGCATTTTTATGTTTGCTTGCTACTCATGCACAAGATAACATCTTGTAACAAGAATGGAATTTCAGAAATGTGTCACTATTGGGACCAATGCTGCTCAGGCTGTAGTAGGCTAAACAGTGACAGCCAAATGGCCAGTGAGGCTAATCATGACATTATTCCCTTGCCATACTATGGTATGAGGTGCAAAAAAAGTAAAATTATGCACATAGGGCACAGAAACCCAAGGGTAATGTATAATTTGGGGGAGGTGTTAACAGCAACAAAACAGGAATGGGATCTGGGGATCATAATATCTGATGACCTGAAGGTAGCAAAGCAGTCTGATAAGGCAGTAAGAAAGGCTAGTAGGATGCTGGTGTGCATAGGGAGGGGTATCACCAGCAGAAAATACTACCTATGCCCCATTTCAATATTCCACCATCTTCCAAGTATCCCTTCCACCTCCCAATTTTCCCATGCCCTGTTTCAATATTTCACTTTCTGCCAAGTATCTCCCCACCTCCCTGTCACTTCCCATGCTCCATTTCAATATTCACACTCTGACAAGTTTCCCCGCCACCTCCGCATTGTTTCCAATGCCCTGTCTCAATATCTCACCATCTGCCAAGAATCCCTCCTACCTCCCCATCACTTTCGGTGCCCCTTAAAGATAAAACCAACACTGGGGTGCCCAAGCCTCAAAGCCAGTACTGGAAATCAAGAAAACCATCCCTCAATGTCTTTTTTTTTTAAACCCTGTAAAAAAGTAAATGGTCTATCAATGTCTGTTGCTGCCACCTCCCTCATCACTGTTACGTTCCCCTGCCCCCCCACTCAGAACCCACCACCCCACACCTCCTACCAATTACTTACCTACCAGAGGTCCAATGCTGCAATCATCCCTAGATCAGAGACACATCTTCACTCTTCAATGCCTGACTGGGAACTGTGGAACTCAGGTAAGTGTGTTAATAGATTTCAATGCGTTTTCAACTCGTACTCATAATTTGATCATTTTTTTATATTTTTTCACAAGGATTTTCAACATGACCTGTTTGGGACTCTACCACATGAACAAGGTAGGTGACATTTTTAAAATCTGGCCTGAATGTTGATATCACCGTCACTCCATGAAATCACCATTTGGGCAGGATTTGAAAGTTTTTACCTACTGGGTTCATGAGACAGGGTCATAAGAAGACTATGTGGAAAAGTTTGGGGAAAATACAAAGAGCAAACTTAGAAATGTATGTTGAAATTTTTCATTGTTTGCTCATAATTTTGGTAATTTTCAACATTTTGACCCCAAATTTTTCAGCATAGCCATTCTTTCTCCCCACCTCATCAACATGACAAGTTTAATTTTTCAAATAGTGGCTAAAATGTAGTTTTGCACTTGTGGCACAACATGTCGTTTTGGCCAGTATTTTATAAACAACACCTGCCGTGTTCAGAAGAAGGGGTCATACAAATACAGTATTAAAAAATTGGGGTTAAAATGTCACAAAACAACATAGTTAAGAAGAAACATGGAATTTTTTCAATGTTTACTCATAACATTGTGTTGTGTGCAGATGTTGGCTCCCAATTTTCAACATAGCCCTCTTGTTACACCTCCTCATGAACATGACAGGTGTCATTTTTCAAATGTCCTCCTAAGCATGTTTTTGCATTTACTCCACTAAGTCACCTTTCTAATGGGATTTAAAAATGTATACCTGCCATGATCATTAGGTGGGGTCATAAAAAGACAGTGTTGAAAATTTGGGGTCCAACTGTAAAAAAAAAAACAAAGTTATGAGAAAATGTTAAATTGTTTTGGCGTTTACCCATAACTTTGTGATTTTTGCAGATGTTGGCCCCAAATGTGCAAAGAGCCCTCGTGTTACCCAACCTGATGAACAAGAAAGGTGTCATTTTTCAAATCTTCTTTGAAACATGTTTTTGTATTCCTTCAGTGAAACCACCTTTCAGACAGGATTTTTTAAAAAAAGCATGTGTCTAGATCACAACATGGGGTCATAAAAAGACTATGTTGAAAATTTGGGGTCAAAATGTGACAAAGCAACTAAGTTATGAAGAAACATTGAATTGTTCCAACATTTACTCATAACTTTATTTTTGTAGATTTGGGATCCTTATTTTCAGCATGTCCTTTGTGTTACCCCACCTCATGAACATAACTGGTGCCAAGTTTCAAATCCCCTCCAAAACATGTTGTCACAGTAACACTGCGAAATTACCTTTTCAATGGTATTTTAAAAATTCAATTTGTCTTGATTATAACATCAGGTTATGAAAAGACTAAGTTGGATATTTGGGGTAAAAAATGTGTGAGCCTACTTGAAAATTTGATATTGCCTTTCAGCTGGCCTGTCCTGTGTAAATGCAATCTAAAAGTGTGTAAAAGAGGGACAACAGTGAAAATGAGGTATTGCATCTCATCTGGTATATCCTGGGTAAATACATAGCAAAAATGCATAAAAGCAGGACACCAGTGCTGTAGTGCATCACTGAACTGTGCATCTATGCTGCTTTAGCCTGTGAAAAATACATTGTAAAAGCTGGGACCTTCTGAAAATGTAACCTACCTTTCAGCCAGGCTATCTTGGGTAAATACATTAAAAAATTGGAAAAGCAGGACCCCATCAAAAATTTGATGCTATCCTCAGTAGCTATAGTGCAAAAATTGAAAATAAGATAGCATTTGAGCTGTGCTGTCTTAGATAAATGCTGTATAAAAATGCATCAAAGCAGGACCTGACTGAAAATGAGATATTGCATTTCAGCTGGGTTGTCCTGGATAAATACATTGCAAAACTGTGCAAAAACAAAACCCTTCAGTAGAACCCCACTGAAAAGGAGATGTTGCATTTAAGATGATCTGTCATGGAAAATTACATTACAAAAGCTCAACCACACTAAAAACTAGATATCGCATCGCACGTCTACTATCCTGGGTAAATGCTGTACAAAACTGTTTAAAATCAGGACAGCACTGCAAATGACATATTACATCTCTTCTGGTCTATCTTGAGTAAATATGTAGTGAAAATGTGTGCAAACAGGAGCTGGAACAACAGCATGAATGCAAACATTCTGTGTTCATGCTTCTTGACAACTGCTGGTATGTGGTTTGTGTCAGGTGTTTGGGATTAATTTGCATAATGACCATCTGACCATGTAGGTTACATTTTTAGCATCCCTGTGGGGCGGTGAATACAGCACTTTATCTAATCCAGCATGAACAGATTTTGACCACTCAGGACAAAGGATTAGTCTGACCTCATTTTCTAAATAGAATTAGTAAGGATGAATGTTAGTGGTGTAACTTTAATAGCCCTGTAAATTAGGAGACTATATATAAAACCAAATGAGTCCAGCTGAGCCCCATTTGCCCATTTAAAATGTGAACCCTGAACTTCCATAAGACTGTTAGCTGTCATTTAAGTTTTTTTTGACAACAAAATCCCACACTATGGGTCATTCTACAGGGAGTAATCAAAGTGCAGTCCAATAATTTTTATTTATTTTCCCCTTTCATTTTCTGCTGTCATCATTTTCTGCTGTCAGTTCTTTTGCTTATCAAACATTATGAGTCAGAAATTCACATCTGCTCTGAAAGACAGTAGAAGCAAGTGTTTATAGCATAGCTGTTTTTAAGTGCCTATCATTTCTTCCTTTGAATTGAAAAGCTTTCCAACTCTAAAGTACATGTCTTCAATTGCCTATATTTCCCCTGTAACATGAATCTGTTTATGTGGAGTAGTCTGACTGATGGTAGCTAGGTGACTCCTGCAGAACTAGATTTATAATTCTTGCCAGGGCTTTATGTAACTCCATTACATAAGTACTATATTTGACTCACAAAAATAAGGTAAAAAATGCCAAAATAAAGGTAGAGTTAGTAACTGGCTGCCAAAAAGGAAACTAGGAGAACATTAGGTGACCTCCTGCTTTGCAAGCACAGAAGTCCAAAATATATATTTCAGAAAAAGGGAATTTATTTAAAATAATATCATATATTAACGGAAACAACTGATCTCCCTTAAAACATTGATACCCAAAATTTAGGGAATTTTTTAAAAGTATTTTGACTAACAAAAAAACTGAAGTTACTTCCACATTTGAACCCTTGGAAAAGATTGACTTCCACCCCTAAAACAAACCGAACCCCTGGTCAAGCACTGGTTATAGCTGGACTAAGCAGTGTAAGTGGAAACATACAGCACCTACTTGTCCTTAGACTGATCTTAGATTAAAACTGTGACAGAGATTCTGTTTCATGTCTTTTCAAACTCCTGCTGTACCTTTGACAGGAATATTTAATGTACAACTTAATTCTCTTTGGAGACTGCAGGCTGATACTTCAGTATTTAGCATATCAGCTGAAAGAGATACCCAGCAGGGAACCAGTGACTGTCAAAGGCATTCCAGCCAAGTGACTGAGGACAAAACAGATGCACAGTAATGTCACAAGGGTTTTATTAACATCAATTATAAAACCTGCATTATAAATGTGCAACACATTAAAAGGGAAGTTGAGTTGTTGCCTCCCTCTCATACTTTGGGCAAATTAGAGAGTTTGAAAATTACAGTTAATAGCAAGTAAGTCAAAGTGTGACTGTAGCTGGCACAGGTCAGACAGTGTCTGTGTTGTTGTCCCTGTATCATTCTGTACATGGATTATCACAGTATGTGAAAGCCAAAATTCATAATTCAGCCACAGAGAGCCATACACCTATATACCTATTTTGCTGTGGAGGGCTTGCAGCTCTCTGTTTTTGGGGAACAGATGTAATATATATGACTGCTTTTAAAACTTGTTGTGCGACTGTATGCTTGTGTTGAGCCCTACCCCCTGATCTAAGCCAGGAAGTAGGAAGAGAGTGGGTAGTCCTCTGCTGTATAGGGGAACTACAAATCCACTGAATCTATTTTAAATTAACTTTTGGGCACATACTGCTGCTTAGGGAACATATACTGCTTAAGAACAATAGCAACTGAGTACTTTGCAGCCCAAATAGCACAACTTTATTTGTGAGTGGTCCGTGACCCATGGCAACACTTCCAGGACAGATTCTGCCTCATGACTCAGCCCTGCTGTGAGCAGGGTGCATGTCGACACGCGCAGAGACACTCACATTGGTGTGTGTTGGCTGTGTCAGCTGGATCACATGGGTACTGGGCCTTTCTACTAAATAACCTCAAGTGCTAGTAAGTACTAGGATGAAATGTTGTATTAAATGCTGTATGTATGCAGAAGGGGATGAGACCCCTGAGTTTGAATGTAACAAATACATTCTATTAGAGGCCTTGCAAACTGAAATTACACAACTGAAACAAAGAATCCAGGTTCAAACAGATATCAGTATATTGGAACAGTATATAGATACAGTGGCTGATACTATTAAATCAGATATCAGATGTATACAAACCACAGATGCCTCACAAACCTGAAATGGTTGAAAATGGGGATGAAAATGAATGGTGCTTGGTCCCTAAGACTAGAAATAAAAAAGGAAGCTGGAATATAGGAGATTCTTCAAATATATTAACCGAAAATAGGTTTAATGCCCTGCTTACTGATTCAAGCAGGAAGGAAGAAGTTAGGGCCCAGGAGTCTTTATCACCATTACATGACATCCCACCAGTAGTGCAAGGTATTAACAACATGGCTAGTAAAGAAAGGGCTGTAACACCACCAAATGTTGATAAACCACCAAGAGATGTCCTGGTCATTGGGGATTCCATGCTTCGCTACACCGACTGTTCACTATGCAAACACCATAATTAACACACTATAGTTAGTGTCCTACCAGGGGCTGGTATAGATAACATCAGGCAGCTCCTGCCAGGTTTGCAGGAACATACAACAACTCCAGTAACCCTAATTCATGCGGGGTTAAATGACCTAGGGCAAAAGAAACATTGTTGACATCCAAAGGGATTTCGAACAAGTAGAGGTGGCACTAACAAAACTAGGGTGTGACTTGTTAGTATCAGGGCTCCTTCCAGTCCCATGGGCTACTTCCTCAAAGGCTAGAGAAATACCTAGTCTAAATGGATCACTTAAAAGCTGGTGCTACAGAGAGGGGTTCACTTTTGTGGACAACTGGGACAGCTTTCAGGACTTAAGAATGTTTGCAAAGGACAGCTTACATTTGAATAAATATGGCAAGTGTATTTTTGCACATAAACTATGGCAAGAAATTGATACCCATTTAAACTACATGTTCGAGGGGATGAGGGGAACCCCAAACCAGAGGAAGGTACTATCAAACAGTTACCATCAACAGAATGGAATTTTCTCCTCATAAATGCCAGCAGTCTCAATAATAAATTTGATGAACTTTCCCTTACCTTACATATGTCCAATATACATATCTGTGCTATCACAGAAAGCTGGTGGAGGAAGGAGGACCCCTGGGACAAGAACGTTCTGGGCTACACCCTATTTCATAAAGATAGAGCACAATCAAAAGGGGGGGGGGGAGCTGCCTTATACATAATTGACAATATCAATACAGAAAACATAAAAATATCTGATGGCCAACTACAGAGGCTTTATGGGTAAAAATGTCCCTGCCACATTCAGCAAGTATTAATTTTGGGTTAGTCTATAGGCCACTGTCTATCCCTCAACAGGAAGACTCCTCATTAATGGATTTTATCAGCACAATATCATCAGCCAATAATACCATATTACTGGGAGATTTCAACCTTCCTGGGATTAATTGGTTACCCTGAGTGCAGGAACACAGATGGAAATGCAATATCTTGAGACTTTTATACTGGCTGGTATGGACCAGTTTATCACCAACAATACCAAGGGTAACCATGTACTCGATCTGGTCCTGAATAACATGGGAAACAACACTCAAGACTGTAGAGTTCTGACCCCTCTGGGCTCCAACGACCACTCAATGGTGAGATTTAGCTACATGGGAGCATTGGGTTTTGACTTAGGCAGCACAGTCATTTACAATTTCAACAAAGCTAATTTTCTGAGTATGAGGAGCGAAATTGCCAATTGTAACTGGGAAACTAATTTCATCAATCAATCTCTCTCTCTCCAGTATGTGGCAGCTATTAAACAATAAACTCTCCCCCTTGATTCAGACATATACACCTTCCATAAAGAAATACGACAGGGCAAAAAAATCCATACCTCTGTGGATGAATACAGCTGTCAGGAAACTTATCAACAAAAAAACAAGGCGTTTAGAAAAGCCCAACAAAGTGGCAACTATATATGCTGGGATAATTATGAGATTCCTGAAAAAATCCAAAAAAGGCATTAAGGTGCAAAGAGTAAATATGAGCTTAAATTAGCAAGCAGGGTCAAAGATAATTACAAATCTTTTTACACATATGTAAACAAAAAAAGGGGGTGGTAATACTATTAGTCCACTTAAAAATCAAGAAGGGACTATGATCACCAATAATCATCAGATGGCAGAGCAATATAATCATTATTTTTCTTCTGTTTTTAACACAAAAACTTTTGCCACAAAAACCCATCTGGACCAAAACCCTGTAAATGACCTGATATTAGACATTACAATGGTGCAGCAACAACTTCAGAAGCTTGATCCAAATAAGACACAGGTCCCTGATGGCCTACACCCACGAGTCCTCAAAGAAATGGCAGAGCCATTGGCAGGCCCAGTTACAGCTATATTCTCAAAATCTATAAATGAAGGATAAGTCCCTGAGGTCTGGAGATGAGCCACAGTGGTGGCCATTGATAAAAAGGGATCTAGGCAGGAGGTTGCAAATTACAGGCTGATTTGCTTGACATCAGTCTTGGGTAAGGTCCTGGAGGGTATCATTAAGGACCACATTACTGAACTACTAGCTGGCAACACAGATACTACACAAAACCTGTTCACCAAGGGTAGGTCATGCCAAACCAATCTGGTAGACTTTTATGGTAAAACTAGCAAGCCCTTGATAACCGAGACTCAGTAGATGTCATCTTTTGGGATTTTTCTAAGGCTTTTGACAAAGTCCCACATGGGGAACCTGTAGATGCCTTTATTGAGCAGGGAGTAAATGGTAAGATAACTAGGTGGATTATGGCATGGCTCTCAGATAGAAAACAGTGAGTATGCATAAAGGGATCGTACTCTAACTATGGGGGGGGGACCAGTAGGGTGCCCCAAGGGTCAGTGCTTGGGCCCTGTCTCTTTAATGTCTATATTTCCACTTTGAACACCACATCTGGAGTATGGCTGTCCAAATTTGCAGATGACACCCACGTTCGGCATATAGTCAATAATCAAGAGATAGAAATACCTTGCAAACAGCTTTAGGAGAACTAGAATGTTGGGCAAAAATAAAGAAATTTACTTTTAACATCGATAAATGCACAGTTGTGCATTTTGGGAAAAATAATACACAGGCCCAATATATTTTGTGGGAGATGTCATGAAGAGTTGTAGAGGAGGAGAGGGATCTTGACATTAGAGGAAAAAACGACCTTAGCCTTAATCTGCATTGTAACCAAGTTATCAAAAAAGCTAGTAGTGTACTACACTGTATTAACAAGCACATCAAGTGTAGGAACCAGGAGGTTATGCTGCCTCTGTTTACCTCCTTGGTGAGGCTCCTCATTGAGTACTGCATGCAATTCTGGGCACCTGGAGACAAAGGTGTCATAAAGACTATTGAGAGGATACAGAGTTGAGCCACCAGATGGATAAAGGTGGTTAGGGGGATGGACTGTGACAACAGACTTAAGATGCTAGGATTATATTCCCTAGGATATTGTAGGCTATGGGGCGACATGTGTATGATCTACAGGGCATTAACGATATGTTATTGTGGGAATAACTGGGCCTTGCACTTAGGGACTAGGCGTACAATATCAGAGCTCATCCCCTACAGCTGGAGGGTGAATGATTTAGAACTAAAAAAAGGAAGCATTGGTTCTCAGTAAGCGTGACCAAGATGTGGAATGAACTTTTAATCGAAGTAGTGGCCAGCAGTAGTATGGACTTATTCAAGGCACGTCTCGATATCCACCTTAGCACAAATAACATTATGGGTTACTCATAAATTGATGGCGAGCTATAATGGACGGAAGTCTTTAAAAAATTCTGTGGCACCTATGATACCTATGATAACCCACAGTTCTGACATCAGAGCAATGAAAACACCTCAGATATGCATGGACCACGCATATCTGGGGTGCTTAGCTCCTCATCATCTGAATACAGTGTGCTAGCTAACATTCGTGACCCCTGGTCCCTAAGGATCCACTCACAGAGTGCTGTTCAGAGGGGCTGGGGTGAATAAGGTTATGGTGCTGTACTGGACACCTTGGATGCCTAGGATAGCTCTGTAGTAGATCCCTGTCTGCGCATGGAGCAGGGGTAGTGGGATATACTATAGCAGTCTTACAAAGATTGCCATATCCCCATCGAGAACTCTATGCTTTTGTTATTATTGTGGGCTGTGTCTGTATAGCCCCCCAGCTTTCCATGGAGGCTCCAAAGGCTGGGGTGGGGAGTGTGGCCACTGATTGGACATGGTGGTAAACCTTGGTGCCATGGGGAGGCAGGCATGTAAGTGCTACAGGAGACCTTTGGGCTGTGTAACCTCTGCCCTTCTGCCTGCCCCACACAGTGCAGTCTTTCACATCAGCATCGGGAGCATGCATGCCATATCCCCTTAGCTCACCCTGTCATAGTCAGTCACATACAGTGGATGCAGCCACAGTGCAATGCAGTAACTTACAATAAGTGACACATCAAAAAAGCACTGCATGACAAAAGGGCCTAGCTGCCATTGAATGACACTCTTCCCTGCAGTATACTACAGCATGTTGTGATGTCCTGTTAGGATGAAACACGTGACTGTGTCTTCTGTTGGCATCCTTTGCAGACTGTGTGACAGGACTTTCAGCACCATACATTTCTTCTTAAAGTTGAACCAGCATAATGTTTTGTGGTGATTAGTACAAACAGCCCATGATGCTTTGCATTATGGGAGTATGTGTGGTTTTGTATTTCTTTGAAACTTGGCTTCCCGGCCAATGCCCTTTGGGGTAACCCTTGCCTCAGTGCTTGCACACTAAGGTTCTTTGTCTCTTAGCATGTTTTTTGTTTTTTAGAGGCTCACCACAACCCAACCCAGACAGATCATCTTAAGGTAGCTGGTTCATTCCACTGGGGTGTCATACAGACAAGGCACACTGATGAGTCCTGGTAGGATGAAACACATCTCTGTGTCTTCTATTGGTACCCTTTTCAGACTGTGTGAGAGGCCTTTCAGCACCATGCATTTCTGCTTAAAGTTGGACCAGCATAATATTTTGTGGTGATTTGCACATACAGCCAATGATATTTTGCATTATTGGATTTTTTATGTTGTGACACTTCAGCATTATTTCATTATATCCTGGCTGGAACCACCATAGCTGTGCTGTGGCTGTGTGGAGGTTTCCATATGTGCAGAGGGATTGCCTCACACCACCAGCCTGTGTAGGCAACCCTCCATGAGCATGGATCTATTTTTAGATTAAGTCTTAATTTAGGATTGTTCTTAGTTATCTATCTCATCATGTAAAACCCACATATAAAATGAACTGAAAAAAACTGTGGTCTGTGTTTGGCTGGCATGCATCAGGTAACTATGCATGTATTGCCCCCACATACCACAACAATGTTAACAATAAATATTGTAAATTGGACAGTGACACTCTAAATATTCTTTGCAAAGAACTGCATTAATGCACAAGTTAGGGTTCAAGTTAATACCAAAAAATTAGGGAAATGTGGTGTTAGGGTTTCCAAACCTAACTCCCCATCCCTGCCCTCCAAGAAACAAAAGGAAAAAACATTAGGGTTTGGGATCTCCAAACTCTTGACAAATCAGTTGTGGTGTCTTCCATGGAGTTGTCAACCCTAATGATCCCCCATCCCCCCAGTCTGTATTCTCCTGTCTGAATCAGAAGGTGCAGCTCCAAAGCAGTGTCTCATAGTGATACACTCTTCAAAGGAAGAGAACTATGTCTTGCCACATGTTGCCAACACAATCTGTTATAGCTTTCTTCACATCAGACATTGCTTGTTCAGGGAACAGGCTGGGCATTAGAGATGACAACCCCAATGAAGACCCCACCACTCATTCGCTGAGACTCTGGAGACCCAAAACCCTAATGTTTTTATTTAGTGCACGTGGGGTGGGGGTTGGTACTTAAGGTTGGAAACCCTAACGCCACATTTAACTAGCTTTTTGATGTTAACTTGAACCCTAACTGCTGCATTAATGTAGTTTTTTGGCAAATTATTTCCTTTCTTTTTGAGATAGTGGAATCATATCCTCATTTATGCATGCCCTGAACAGATGCAGATGTAGAGGGCCCTTTCAGCCCCTCCACCAATGGAATACTCCGTCCACCAATTCAGGCCCTGCACTTCCATGTAGTGATGGATGTAAACAAATTCATGGGGCTGTCTGGTGGGCTGCCAAAGTGAAGGCCCTCTGGTCCCTGCATTTGCATGTAGCTGGAGATATAGATGCACAGAGTATACAGTCCATATGTTAGCCAATGTACAGGCTTTCTGCCACCCACATGTGCAGAGGAGCACAGCCCTATGCCAAGAGAAGAGCTATATGGTACTCAGGCCTGTGCAGATAACCCTGCAGCTTTAATTCCCAGGCTGGGAGAGGGGTGTCACATAACAGTGCCATCCCAGCACCCTCACCCCATGTAGCTGATCACTGAGCTCATCCTCAAACTCCACTCACCACCATGGGATCACAAAGCGTGCCTGCTGGGGTGAAGACTGGCACTACACATAAAGTTTCTTAATAATTATATATATTTTTTATATTCACCCAAGATTTTCAAGATATTTGTTTTATGACTCCTCTTATAAACATGGCAAGGCAAGGCAAAGTTTATTTCTATGGTGCCTATTCCCGGAGGCTCTGGGCGCCTCACATAAAAACAGGTAAGGGAGTAGAAAAAACATACATAAATACATATTTAAAACAGTACTAAAAACAAATAAAAATATTTCAGATAAATAGGTTCAGTAATTAATTCAATTCAGTAATCCTTATTACATCAGGTTAAATATCTATGTCTGGGAAGGCCAAAGAGAAGAGATGGGACTTGAGGTGGCTCCTAAATACCTCAACTGAAAAGGCCTCCCTAATGGCAGGAGGAAGCAAATTCCACAGGATGGGGTAGGTGACACTGAACTCTCTGTTACTGGCAGTTTTTAGTCTCATCCTGGGAATCTCCAGGAGGCCCCTAGAGCAGGAACGGAGGGAGCAGAGTGGGGTGGCAGGTATTAGGAGATCAGACAGATAACCAGTTCCTAGTCCATGTCGTGCCTTAAAGGTGAACAAGCCCACCTTGAAGATAACCCTCCACTTGACTTGTGGACAGTGCAGTTCACGCAGCACCGGAGTTATATGACAGAATCTCAAAAGGCCTGTCAGCAACCTGACAGCTGAATTTTGCACTAGCTTCAGTCGGCAGAGGGTACCTCCCGCGACCCTGAAGTAAAGGACATTACAGTAATCAAGCCTGGACATTACAAAGGCATGAACCAGAGTAGGAAGGTCCTCAGATGGAACTAGGGGCTTGATCCTGGTGATATTCCTCAAGTGGTAAAAAAAACATTTTAGACAACTGATAACACCTGAAATTCAAATGTCAATCTGTCATTCAGGAACACGCCAAGACCACACACCCTAGAGGAAGCCATCAATGGTGTAGGCCTCAGGAAGAGACCAGTTGCCCCACCAGAGCCAGTCCTATTGTGCCTTCAGTCCAGTTTTACTACCAGAACCTCTGTCTTATCAGGGTTCAATCACAACCATCTGGAGGACATCCAATCATTGATCTCGGCCAGGCAGATGTTAAGCACTTCCAAAGCATTGGATGTTCCAGGGGCAAAGGACAAATACAATTGGGTATCATCTGCATAGCAGCGAAAACCCACATTGTACTTTCTAATGAGCTTACCTAGGGGCAGCATGTACACTACAAACAACATTGGTGACAAAATCTATCCATGAGGCACACCGCATTACAGAGCTTCAATAAGGAGAAATTCCCCATCACTACCCATTGCTTCCTGTCAGTGAGATAGGACTCAAACCAGCAGATGACAGTGCCAGCAAGCTCACAGTACCCTCTGAGACAATCAAGCAGCACAAAGCAGTCTACAGTGTCAAAAGTTGAAGAGAGATCAAGGAGAACAAGAACTGACCCATCACCTCTATCCCATGCCCTAAGAAGGTTATTATGCACCCAAACTAACGTTTCAGTGCTGTGCTTGGTATGGAAACCAGTCTGGAGTAGCTCATAGATGTCAAGTGTGACAAGGTGCTCCTCAAGTTGTTGCACCACAGTCTTCTCAACAACCTTTCCTAGAAATGGAAGGTTCGAGATAGGTTGGTAATTCGCCAAGATGTCTGAGCCGAGTGATGGTTTCTTCAGAAGGGGCCTCACCAGAGCCTCCTTCAAGGAATCCAGTAAGACCCCCTCTGACAGTGAGCACCAGACAATCAAGGTGAACACCAGGCCAATGGAACCAACACATCCTATTAAGAAACACGTCGGAACTGGGTCCAGTTCACAGTATGTGTACTTCAGCTTCAAAGCAACCTCAATGACCTTTGCCACCTCCACTGGTTTAAACTCCCCCAAGACAGGCGGAATGCCTCTGCTACATCTGAGGCAATCACTGCAAGATGTTATATGACTTACTGGCAGGATTACCTGCTGGATAGAGGACACTCTGTCAGTGAAGAACTGAGCAAACTCATCACACAAAGTGACAGAAAAAGCTTTTTTCAGCTGCAGACAGACTGGATGTAGCAGCCTATCTACAGTCTGAAAAAGCACGACTTGTTGGTTCTTCCCTGCAGCAATCTCTCTGGACAGGAATTCTGCCTTCTTACAGTTGATTGCCCCCTGGTACTCACCATAGTGGGTATGCAGGGTCAGTTTTTCTTCCTCTAGCCTGGTCCTTCACCAGCAGTGCTCTCACTTCCAACCCCTAATCTTCATTGCCTTGAGCTCTCCATCAAACCAAGGAAACCTCAAGTGAGAGGATTCGGGTCATACACGGACCAGTGCGAGTGCATCAAGTGCTGTGGACATCACCCTGTTATAGGTGGCAACCACTTCACTCATTCCCTTTGCACATGCAGCATCTACACTTGATAGGTCCACCACCACCAAAAAACCCTCAGTGGACATTCCCCATAAAGGGTGGTAGCTAACCATCTTAACAGGGGGAGGGCTCTCAGGGGGCCCTGAACAAGAACCTCATCATGCAATGATCAGACCAAATGATCCGATCAATCTTGAGGTTAACTACCTCAAGCCCCAGTGAGAACACCAGGTGCAGCATGTGGCTGCTGTGCTGAGTTATGGAAGTAACCTCTTGTGTCAGACCCAGTGATGATATCATCTGGAGAAGGCTAGAACCAAGCCTCAAGGATTTGTCGTCAGTCCAAGTGTTGAACTCCTGCAACAAGCATCTGGGGGACTTCTACACTTCACTGACAATGAGATCCACCACCTTCTGCAGGAACTCTCCCACCACCCCAGGGGGATGGTAAATAAAGAGGATCCTGTAGCCTGCACCCAGACCCCCACACAATGCCACACATTAAATGACTTGGTAGTTCCCACTGGGTGCACAGTGAAGCTCGGTTCGGATATAAAACAGATGGCCACTCCCCGGCCCTGTGTTCCACCCTAGGGCAGTGCGCAACAGAGTACCGGGGGGGGTGGCTGCCTCCAAAAGTGGTCTGGTGTCATCACCCACCCAGCTCTCTGTAATGCAAGCCAGACTGACCATAGAAATCAGTCAGCTATAATTGTGGTCTTGTTTCTGATCGATCTGGCATTGCAAAGCACCACCCTAAGGGGACTGTTAGTTGCTACAGCCCCTCCAGCTACCTGCCCACTTGGTCTGGTGGGACCCCTGGGGATGGAAAACAAACTGTCTGGCCTCTCTCTGGTCCTGTCTAAGCCCAGGGTGTCTCCTGCACCTAATCACCCCATCCCACTCACCTGCATCAAGCCTACAGCACCCCGTCACAACCAAATATTCCAGCTCCTTTGAATCCCGACCTCAATACTGTGCATCGCTGTCATTGCCAATACAGGGAGGTCAGTGAAGGGTTTGAGGGCACATAAAAGGGAAGTCTCTTAGGCTATTCATGCCTGCCTTAGTCTTTTGCACATCCCAGACAACCCAAAAGAACCTACTTATGGTACTTCAGAATCCAATTCCTTTATTATAAGAACAATAATTATCTGTCCACTCACACCCACGCACACACCTAATACATACACTATTTTATGCACACACTTTCACACACACACACACACACACACACACACACAACACACTACTAAAATTGTTTAAATCAACCTCCAGCCTCAATTATTTTATACTAATCCTCCCCACCCGCGAAACCCCCAACTTCCCAAAAGCACTTACGATCATGCAGTCCCACTCCCACTCCCACACTTCCACACAAATGACTAATACAAAACATTCCTAACCACACACACACAAACTCACACACCAAAAACTTAACAAAGAAAAACTTTATACATCTCACTCCCCACCCACTTAAAATAACTCTTAGAGCAGAATCATTTTAGAGTACAGATCAAAAAAGAGTGCTGAATGTAATCATGAAGTGCTGTTTTAAAAAGCAATGTCCGAAGTTCACAGTAAAGTGCAAAACTGAAAGCAGACAAAGTTCTTTCAATACAACACCTCTAAGTCCCAAAAGGAAGGCCATTTGTTCACACCAAACAAGCTTTCTTATTCTGGTGCAAGTATTGAAGGATTCTTACTCCCAAGCAATGGAGAAAGAAAAGCCTGACAATTTGAATAAGCAGGACAAAACAGAAGGGGTCGAGCAGTCTTTGGCTCTGGCCCGGCAAGACTCTCACTCAGGCTGGGACCAGACCCATTCTCAAGCAATCTAAAACCACTGGTGACCAACAGACTCACTGACTAGACCTGCGAAAAGTTCAAGGCACTCCTCACACCAGTGCCCAGCAGTTCCACAGCAGATGATTATTCTTTTAGGTATCTTGGGGTCTGGCTAGGCTAGCACCTCAACTTCTCTGGACACATAGACTCTGTGTAGCAAACTCCCTGAACTAATAGCCTTGATGGAAGAAGGATGCCTGGATATCATGGCAGTCACAGAAACATGGTTCACAGAGAACCATGACTGGGATGTTAACATACTAGGGTACACAATCTACAGAAGGGACAGGGAGGGTAAAAGAGGAGGAGTAGTAGCTCTCTACATTAGGGAAGGAATCAAAGCAACAGAACTGAAGGGTAAACAGGGAGGGGAGGAGGCACTGTGGGTCACCCTGGAGACAAAAAATGGCACCACAATCTGCACAGGGGTTGTTTACAGACCCCTGTCTCAGAGGGAGGCAATGGACAAGAAAATGATGAAAGGAATCCTTAGAATGGCAGAAAAAGGAGAGATATTGTTGATGGGAGACCTGAATATGCCAGATGTTAACTGGAGCACCTTTACTGCAGCCACTGTTCCATCCTGCTGGAAATCTGCCCATGTTCTACCTCTCTTTAAATCAGGAGATCCTTGTGACTTAAACAACTACCGTCCTATCTCTATCTTGCCCATTCTCTCCAAAGTGCGGGAAAAACTTATATACAACTAACTAAAAAATCACCTTGAAGTGCACTCACTCCAAAACCCGGCCCAATCTGGATTCAGGTCGAAGCACAGTAACATCTCAGCCTTGGCTAAAGTCTCTAATGACTGGATCCATGCTATGGACACCAAGAAGGTTACTGGTGCAGTCTTTCTAGGCCTTAGTAAGGAATTTGACACCGTAGACCATCACCTCCTAATCACCTGTCTTGCCTACATAGGTGCCACTCCACTTACCTTACAGTGATTTAACAGTTATCTCATGGGAAGGATACAAAAAGTCAAAGCTGATGGCCTACTGTCTGCCCCCCTTCCAATTGCCAGAGGAGTCCCTCAAGGCTCCATCCTAGGACCAATCCTTTTTTCCCTGTACATCAACAACCTTGACTCCCACATAAAGATCTCTAGCATACATTTCTTTGCGGACGATATGGTTTTGTACGCATCAGGCTCGTCCTTAACTGAAGTCGGGGAAACACTCCAAGATGACTTTATCCAGTTAGAAAGCAACCTTATCAATGCCAAGCTTCTCTTAAATGTCAAAAAAACCAAGACAATGATTTTCTCGAGACTTGCCTTGTCTGGTGCCCTATCTATCCCACCTAAAAACTTCATAGTTACCTCCCTAGGTGAACCCTTGAAAGTCATACCTAAATTTAAATATCTAGGTATGTGGATAGACAACAAGCTTTCCTTCAATGACCACATCGAGGATCTATCAAAGAGGCTTAAAGCACGCTTGGGTTTCTTCTTTAGAAATAGGACCCTCTTTTCTCTCGCGACCCGAAAAAGACTTGTCTAAGCAACATTCCTTCCCTTGCTTGACTACGGAGACATTATCTTTATCTCCTCCCCAACCTTGAACCTATCTAAACTGGACATACTCTATCACCGTGCTCTTCACTTCATTACTAACTCTGCGTACAGGACCCACCACTGTGATCTTTATGCAGCAGTTGGGTGGACCTCTCTTGCCACCAGACGCCTCCTGCATGCTGGCATTTGGACCCTCAAATTACTACTCCACAAACTGCCTGTCTATTTAACGTCCCTCATACACATCTCACATAACGCCTACTCCCTAACGAAATCCTACCTTATCCTACTAGATGTTCCCAGGACATGTACCACAGCTGGCCAAAGAGCTGTCTCATACGCCCTCCCAAACATTTGAAACCAACTAAGAGCCATGCTGAAGCTAACCAGCATCATATCAATTAACTCCTACAAAACACTAGCTATCTCTAAATTAAAAGACATATGTAGGTGCTACTAGGCCCCCAATGCCAAGTCAACTTCCTAGGTACCAACTGGCCCGCTACTTATTAAGCTGAAATGTGTTGCATGATTGAGGGCAAGGTTAAAGCTGGAATGTACTGCATATATAGCATAAGGACTTCTATTGTGTATACCTCTTGTATTATATATTTTTTTCTTTGTTGTTCTACATTTTATATCTCCTGTCTATGTAATTGTGAACTGTATGTGTATGTACCTCCGGACCTCCTTGTGAATGAGCTTGCTCAACGGAGTCTTTCCTGCAATAAACTTGAACTTGAACATCCAAGAGCAGGGTCATTCTCGATGCTCTACAGGGGGCATGCCTCAGACAGCTAGTGTTGGATCCCACTAGGGAGGGAATAATCCTAGACCTGGTACTCTCAAATGGGGGATGGAGAGAGGATCTTCATATTTAGAAGTGGGTAGCCATCTGGGAACATGTGATCACCAAACAGTGTGGTTCACAATAAACACAGCTGTAGAGTCCAGCCGTACAAAGCAAGGGTGTTGAACTTTAGGAGGGCTGACTTTGGCAAAATGGAAGAGTGCCTCAGAAAAGCACTAGCAAACAGGCAAGAAGGAGGGGTGGAAGAACAATGGGGAAAAATCAAAACTGCCATCACAGAGGCAACAAGCCTTTGTGCAAAGCAAATCAACAAAATGAAGGAAAAAGCCACTATGGTTCTCAAAAGAGGTGGAATGGAAGGTTAAAGAGAAAAGGATAGCATTCAGGAAATATAACGAAACACAGAAAGAACAGGATAGAGAACTATATCAGTTAAAGCAGAAGGAGGCAGGGAAGGCAGTCAGAATAGCAAAGGCCCCAACTGGGGAAAATTCTGTTAAGAAGGGGGATAACACCTTTCATAGGTACATTAGGGAGTGATGAAAGACCAAGGGAAGGATACTGGGGCTTAATAAAGGGGAGAGAATGTGGGCAGAGGGTGACAGTGAAAAAGCAGAGCATAGTACTGCTCAGTATTCACAAAAGAAGAGGAGGGGAAGGCACCTAAACTAAATAATAGAAACACTCTGGATGGGGGGTTGATACCAGTTCATTCACAGAAGAAAGGGTTGTGAAAGAACTCTTAAAACTAAAGGTGGACAAAGCAATGTGCCTGATGGGATTCACCCCAGAATTCTAAAAGAACTAAGGGGAGAAGTAGTGGCACCACTGACTACCCTCTTTAACAAATCATAGGAGGATGAGGTGGTACCTGAGGACTGGAGGAGGGTGGATGTAATTCCACTTCACTAAAGTGGAAGCAAGGTAGAGTCAGGAAACTACAGACCTGTTAGTTTAACCTCAGAGGTAGGGAAAATAATAAAATCACTTCTGAAGGAAAGAATTGTTGAGTACCTAGAGGCCAGCGGGGCACAGGACCCAAGATAGCATTGATTCACAGTGGGAAGGTCATGTCAGATGAATCTAATAAATTTATTTGACTGGGTGACCAAAGTAGTAGATCAGGGAGAGGCTGTGAACATGGCCTACCTAGACTTTTTTTTTAACCAGGAGGGGAGACACACTAAGCTGGAGCTTGTTTACAGGTGTGATCTGGGAGCACAAGGAAGTTAAGTGACTTGCTCAGGGTCACACAGAATGCAAGTGGGGGCTGTAGAATTCAAACCCAGGTCTCCAGGTTTGCAGTTCAGAGCCTTAAACCACTGCACTATACTGCCTTCTCTTTAGCAAGGCATTTGACACAGTCCCACACAAAACATTAATAGACAAGTTAGCCAGCCTTGAAGTGGGTCCCAAGATGGTAGCCTGGGTAAAAAATTGGCTGGACAACAGGACGCAGAGGGTAATAATAAACAGAGTCTACTCTGAAGAAAGGGGAGTTACTAGCGGGGTTCCGCAGGGTTCAGTACTGGGACCGGTCATCTTTAATGTCTTTATAAGTGACATTGCAGATGGACTGGAAGGAAACGTATGTCTCTTTGCAGATGACACAAAGATCTGCAACAGGGTTAATACACAAGATGGGATGGAAAGGATGAAAAGGGACTTGACAAGGTTGGAGGAATGGTCAAATGTATGGCACCTTAGAATCAGTTCAAAGAAGTAAAAAGTAATGCACCTGGGAAAGAAAAAAACAGGGGAAGAATACACAATGGGGGGGGTGAGACACTAACAACAAAAATGGAAAGGGACCTGGGGTAGTCATATCAAATGACCTAAAGGTGGACAACCAATGTGAGAAGGCAGTAAGGAGGGCTGGGAGATACTGGGATGCATTGGTTGAGGCATCACCAGTAGAAGACAGGAAGTTGTTATCCCACTGTACAGACAGTTGGTGAAACCTCATCTGGAGTACTGCGTGCAGTTCTGGAGACCACAACTCCACAAGGACATAGACAAGATGGAGGCTGTCCAGAGGAGGCAACTAAAATGGTGCGGGGTCTGCACCAGAAGCCATATGGAGAGAGACTAAAGGAGCTTAATATGTATACCCTCGAGGAAAGGAGGGAGGGGGGGACATGATAGAAACTTTCAGGTACCTCAAGGGAATCAACAAAGTCCAAGAGGGTAGCATCTTTCAGAAAAAGAGATGTGAAAAAACAAAGGGGCACAATTTGAAGATGGGGGGAGGCTCAGAGGTAATGTGAGGAAGTATTTTTTCATGGAAAGGGTTGCAGATGTATGGAACAGCCTTCCTGAGGAGGTCGTGGAGTTAAAAACAGTGGGGGAATTCAAGAATGCATGGGACAGGCATAAGACAATTGTAGTGGGGGGTAGGAGGAAGTAGGCTTTTGGCTAACTAGGATCTGCAGCTTATCCATTAGGCAGGGAAATGGTCAGACCAGGTGGGCCAAGCGGTCCTTATCTGCTGTCAAATTCTATGTTTCTATGTTTCTATTCTGAAAAAACTGCTCCCCAAATTAGGCACCCTGTACAGAAACCGAAGTTGCCTACACATACTGGCTAGGCATAAGCTTGTCCAGAAAATGATTCTACCCATCTTTGACTACTGTGATGTAGTCTATAGTGCTGTACCAGATTGGACTCCATCTTTAATGTCTTCTGTCTCTTCACCCTTGACACCCCTCCACTCACTCACCACTGTTTCCCTTGTCGATCACTTGGCTTTCCCTCTGTGACAAACAGGCGACTAACAGACCATATGAAATTCACCTCAACATTCTGGTTTGCTTCCCTACCACTCTATCTATCCACTGCTATGGCCCCACAGCCACAAGGACCTCTCTCCCTCTGATCTAGTGACTCACGTACCTTTGCTATCCCACGCTGCTCCACTTCTATAGGCCAATTCACCTTCTCTCACAGATTTCTGAAGTTATAGAACTCTCAACCCCATCAAATCAGGCATGCCTTCTCCCCTTGGTCCATCTCGACCTCCTTCAAAAACTTCCTCTATCCTGCCTGCAGCTGCTCCTAGCTCCCCCCCCACCCATATATTCTCCTCTTCTAGGGCCATTTAGCTCTTAGCTCTCCCGAATGTAAGCTCCAAGCTGCTGTATTGTATGTTGCACTTAGTACATAAGTATATGTTATGCTGACAGTGGATGTGCTTATTCTTGACAGTGCTTCTAGTCTGTGCTCCATGTTAGTTCACTCAATGACATACTCAAATTGGACTCCATGTACTTGTTACTTTGCAATAAGCTTTACCTGTATGTTTTAATCTGTAGATGTATTTACTGAGGCTTGCTGTGCTGATTTCAAATGTATTGTGTATTTTACTGATGAATGTTTTGTTTAAGACTATTGTACTCCTATTTCCCCTTTTTGACCAGGATGCTCTATGAAACAAGCAGTTTTATATTGTTCAGTGTGCCTTTCCTGGTGAAACTTTTCAACAAATAAATAAATAAATTCAGGGAAAACCCCCAGTCCAGTTGGTTCAAATGTTCAATGAAAAGAAACACAGAGACAAGATAAATTAGCTCCTCCACAATGCTGACTGGAAGATTTTCTGGCCACCAATACTTGAGGTCCTGCTGAGAACTAGACCCCCCAGGTGCAGAAAACCACACTGCTTCCATGGGTTCCCCAACCATCACACAGAGGCAATCCCAGGTGGTCCATCAATGGTCTGCTCCACTTGACACTCTGGAAAGATGGCAGGCAGGAAACGGCTCTATAGGCCCCCAGTAGAATCTATGCAACCAGCTCCCAGTGGCAAAGGCAGCAGCTGAACTGAATTTTTTCAGTTCAGGAGCCCCTCCCAGGGTGTCCTACAACAAGTAAGAACAGCACTCAATTTAACCTGTCCTAAAAAACTGTATACCACGATGTACGTGACCGCGATTGAGTGACACCTGAATGGGTGACTCAATCGCAACACATGGCACAGTGGCTACCGGGCAGCTACAGTGACTGGATGGGGTGGGTTGGTAATCGTAGAGAAAGGAAGTCAACTACAGGTACGCATGGGGGGGGGGTGGGAGCAAGCACTATAGGTATGCATGTGGGGGGGAGCGAGCACGCTCGGCAAGGGGTGGGAGGGTATTTGAGTGGTGGTGCTGTGTTAGGCTGCCAAGCTGGCCCCATGGTGTAGCAGGTCAGCTCTCGGCTTTGGTGGCTAGGGTGCTGGGTTCGTGTGTGGGCGCAGGTTTGTTTTTATTGCGCCCAGCCTGAATTTTACTTTTACTTTTTGCCCCCAACATGCACCCCCCTGGAGTTGAAAATCCTTAAGTAGGGGGATGCAGGGGGAAACTCCCCCCACGTGGGGGGGTGGAGGTGCAGCCCCCCCCGCATAAATGTAAAAAAATACAAGTCTCTGGCACCATTTTGTTGTGTGCCGAGGAGTCAGAGTGCTAAAACTGATTTTCAGTGCTCTGGCTTTTCTGTAACAGCGATCGCCCCTTGGTGGTCGCCGTTATCACATAGAACCTAAAAAACAAGAAAATTTGACTCCTACTTCTATCTCAACTCACGTACGCTATCTATCACTAAATCACCCTACCCCAAGCAACTGGCCTCTAGTTTCTAGTTTACAGCAAATAACATTTTGTTTTAATAGACTCCTGGCAAACAGTGTCACCCGAGTTCATAGGATTCATAGGATACAACGAGCTCAGGAGGCAGGATGCCCTTACAGAGCTCACCACCAATATGGTGGATTAGAATTCATCTTAGGTAAAATATGTTTCTATTACCCATATAAATAGCCAAGTGTTTTTTTTTTTAAATCCATGGTATTACTTATTACTATTTCACTTGGTAGAGCATTCCACTGGGACACAACCCTTTGAGTAAGCCAAAGGCTTCTTCTACTGGTTTTGCAGTTATCTCCTCTTAATTTTAGTTTATGTAATCTAGTATTAGTACAGGATGTATTCCTTTTTAAGCCTACTGTTTCAAAAAGAAGAGGATCATGAACTGCCTTGTATGTCAAACATAGTTCACCACGTAGCTGTCTATATTCCATAGAGTGAAGATCCAGAGCTATTAATCTTTCTTTGTATTCAAGATTATTTATATCTTTTATTCATTTTGTTACCTTTCTTTGTATTCCTTCCACTAATTTCTTTCCTTTATTTGTGACTGGTGCACTTTATACTCAGTCCATGATGTGGCATTTATAGTGTCTTGTCCGAAATGTCTTTTCACACCACAAATGTGAAAACACGTCCCACTGAGGATTTAAAAAAATGACATGTCATGTTTATGAGGTGTTGTGGAAAAATGGCTATGTTGAAAGTTTGGAGTTAAAATATTAAAAATTAGAAAAGTTATGAGTGAACATTGTAATATTGAAACATTCACTCATAACATGGTCATTTTACCTTATTTTTACACCACATTTTCAGCATAGCCTTCCTATTAACCCACCTCATGAACTCAGTAAATGAAAATGTTCAAATCCCCACCAAAACATCATTCTGTGCCATAAAGTGTGAAAACACATTTTGGCCAGGATGTGAAAAATGACAGCTGTCATGTTCATGAGGTGGTGTAAAGAAATGGCTATGATGAAAATTTGGGCTCTATGACATTACTGCAATGGACTTATGTTGACTGCAGTTGCGATCAGCATAAATCTATCCAAGAACATTTTGTTTTCTTCAGGGGGCTTTGCCCCCCAAACCCCCCATGCAGGGGGCTCTGCCCCTCCTGCTCCCCGTACTTAACATAATCAACTCCGAGTTGATTTGTGGTGGGGGTGCAAGATCCCGGGAAAGCAGTGCCAGGGTCCTGCAGTGACAGTACAGCAACCCATTTCTGTGTCGTTGTACTGTTATTCACTGTAAAGGTGTTGCCTTTTGATTGACATATGGAACATTTGGGGTCAAAATATTGAAAATTACCAAGTTATGATTGAGCCTAGAAAAATTTAAATATAAGCTTATAACTTTATAATTTTTACATATTTTGACCCCAACATTTCAACATAGCCTTCTTATGAACCCATCTCATGAGCAAGGACAGTGAACATTTTCAAATCCCACCCAAATGGTGATTTTGCAAAGTGACCACAAAATCCATTTCAGGCCAGATTTGCACAATTCCACAGCTATTGGTCATGAGGTATGGTCACAAACAGACCATGTTGAACATTTGGTGTAAAAATATTCAGAAATGTCAAAGTTATGAATGAAAGTTCAAAACCTGTTGAAATACATTACACTGCACTTACCTGATTTTCTCATATGGCAGTCAGTGGTTCTAGAAGCAAAATGTGTCATTGATCACAGACTGGATCTATGCATTGGGATATGTTCAGGTGAGTAAGGGTCTGTGGGGTTTGTGGGGGAAGGGTGAAGAGTGGTAGGTACTGAGTGGGAGGTCAGGGTGTGTGTGTGTGTGTGTGTGTGTGTGTGTGTGTTCAGATTGGTGAAGGACCATTTTATAGGTTAAAAAAATCATCAAGGGATGGTTTTCTTTATTCCAGGGACCAAGAGAAATATTTAAAGAGTGGGGGATTGGGCACCCCAATATTGGGCTGCTATTTGACAGCACCAGATGTGGGAACCCTGGTGTCACCATGTACCTCTTGGGAATGGGGGGGCAAGCAACCTGGGGGAGAGGGGGTCAGCAGAAGTGGTAATGGGGGCAGGCACCCTGGTCTGCTTAAGAAAAAATTAAATTAGCTAGGTAGGTTGGTCGATACATACATACATACATATCAGATACAATTTCAGACATCTGGAACAGTTCTCAGAAAAAATTTCTCTGTAATACACACAGAACTATTTCTGAGAACTATTCCTGATGTCTGAAAGTGTATCTAATATTGTACCTGATATCCTATCTGATATAGGAGTAATCAATGCTTCACGTGCTGTAGCCTTAGAAAGTTTCAACAATCTGTCAAAGAGTTTTTAAACTGAGATGGTATTCAGTTTTAAAATGCCAAGCATGAGGCTGCATAGAAAATGGCACACTCATATCCGCCATCTGCTGCCATCCCACAGAGTTTACATTTGAAAACATGGATAAATTGTATTATCTGTAAGATTCTGTTTGTTGTGATACTGTTTCTGTCATCTTTTATTCACATAGCATTTGGTAGAGCTTGACTTTCTCCTACTGTTCCAACCACACAAATTCCTAGAGCTATGGGTCCAGTTTTCAAATAACTCAGGCACACTGCATAATTAAAAATAAAAATAGACAATTAAAGATGTCCAATTTAGAAACATGATTATATCTGCCCACTGTTGCCCATGATTGCATTGCATCACAGAATTGAGTAGAATACAAGGAAATTCATTATACAGTATAAAGAAGGCCACAGAACTAAAACCACAACAAAGACAGCTGTGCACAGAACCACAACCACAACAAAGACTGTTGTGGCACATATTCTCTTTACATATCATGATTTAATGTAATCTTGAACAACTTAGGTATGTATGTGCCTGTTTGTGTTTTCTGGGCATCGGCAGTTAATCGCATGGAAAGAAAACAGCAGCTGAGGTTGTGGTTTTTTTTTTTTTTTACTTTCAAGTGAGATTCTTCAGTTCATCTATTGGGTCTTGTACTGATAATTGTTTTCAGTGTGTTGCTGCTTCTAAATATATAAAATATATCAAATTAAATATGACTTGATTGCTATACTAAAATCCATTCAAGTTACAGCAGTATGCATGGGGGGTGAAATTCAGAGACTGTCACCAGATGTTTTCAATGCCTCCTGAGGGAGATTTACACATCACAAATTCAACACAATAAAAACTTCACTTTTTTTGCAATTTAGTTTTATTTACTTTATTTTCATCCAGCTCTGGTATATACTGGTCATATGGGCACTGGCAGTCAATCATGTGGGAAACAACATCTGAGGTTGTTTTTCATTTTGTAAGTTTCAGTGAGTATAAGTAAGAGGTACTGTAGCTCATCTCTGCTGTTTGCCCAGGTAAAACTGATGTTTACTGGAGTTAAAAAAAAAAAGAATTGATTTATAAAAAGTAAATGGGTGGTCACAGTCAACTCTTGACTGATCAAGAATATCATCTCATGACATCTTAGGGTTCCAGTATCACTTAACTTCACCTCATGGTTCTCAGATCCCTAAGGTGTCATGAGAGGACACTCCTGGTCAGCCAAGAGATGTCCATGACAACCCATTTACTTATAACTCAGACATAACAAAAATCCATGTTTAAATCCAAAAGTGGTTCCATGTAAACGTGTGGAACCGCTGAACTGCCAGTCTTAATTTTCACTTTCTGATCCCCATAAGTGATCTGTGCATGTGATACTTAAATTACAGCCAAACTACTTTCACTTTCCTGATCCCCATTCAACAGCACTGAAACTGTTCTGTGCATGAAGTACGTTAACTCCAGCCAGACTGCCAGAGCAGACACGCAAATGCTAAAAAAAAGATTTATCTAAAAGTATACAAAACTCCCAAGTGTCTCATCCCCCTAGGAAATCCTTCCCCACCAACCCACACAACCATACAAAATCTCACAGTTGAAAGATTTATATTTTTTTTATCTAGAATTGAGCAAAAATTCTGAAAAAAGCCACCATTCAATTTGATTGAAAATTACATTTTTTTCACACTTTAATATCTCTAAAAATACTGAACTGATTTACATGAGACTTTCAGGGATTGCCATGGAGAACAAATCTGAGTTTTATGTAAATCTGTAAAAGCATCTTTCTGCAAGTATCAAACAAGAAAATCGAGTTTAACATAAAACTCACCAGACACCCTAACTATAGGAGTGCTACCACACCCCTATAACATGAATGACTAAAACACATCATAAGACTGTGCTTGATTTTGTTCAGTGCAAGTGCATCCTGATCACATATCAGTCCACCACTTGATGCTTTTTAAAAGCACTTTAGCAGCCATTTTCTTTTTTAATAAATCACCCCTCTGAATTCCTCTTTACCCATACCCCAACCCAATAAGTATCCAAAGAAACACATTCCAGCTCCAAAACAAATAAGTGTATTTATCGCTGTCAGTGGCTCAGTAGGTAGCACACTCCTCTGGGGGTGGAAGATCAGATGGTCTTGATTTCTAGCCCCACACCAGGCACTTGGGATAATACCCAGAACTGACACTGTAGTGCAGCATGGGTGCGGGGTGATGGACTGGTGAGAGTTTCCTTTGGATGAGACATTAAACTGAGGTCCCTTCTGCCCATCTCTGGTCACTCTCTGGGTGAAAGTAAAAGATCCCTTTGCACTTATCGAAAAAGAGTAGGGAATTTTCCCCAGTGTCAGTTTCCCTGGTATAATGTCCAATATTTCCCTCATCAATGAAACCTATTCATGCAACTGCTTCCACCAAGTCGCTTCGACAATGAAGTTGTTGAAATCCCCAACAGCGACAGCGAAATGCTGACAGGTGAAATTTCACCTGTCAGAACATCACTGTTTCTTTTTCAGGGGGCTGTGCCCCCCGCAGC
This sequence comes from Neoceratodus forsteri, assembly GCA_016271365.2. Classification (NCBI taxonomy): domain Eukaryota; kingdom Metazoa; phylum Chordata; order Ceratodontiformes; family Ceratodontidae; genus Neoceratodus; species Neoceratodus forsteri. The sequence continues at coordinate 297,640,282 of CM057452.1, read as the reverse complement.
CCCCAATTTTTTAATAACCAACTCTGAGTCTGAGTTGATTCAAAGGGGGTGAACCCGGGCAAAACAGCGAAATTCGGACAGAGGGACCATTACAGCGACTATTTCGAAATTGTTGCTGTAATGGTCTTTGCTGCAAAAATGTTGATGTTTCTTTGGTATACACATGCAACCCACCCCTCAGGATGGATCAGGAAACAAGTTATGATAACTTAGTGGGCTTACAAAATAAATAAAAATAAATAAATTCTCTTAAATACTTTATTATACCATGTTGTTCTTCCTGGTTGGCTCTGACCAATCAGTAGGTTCACAGATCTTAAAAGGTTAATGCTAGCTAGCCTGGAGACTCCCTGCGGGCTTGATTAGATGGGAGATTTCAAGGTTGTTGCCAGCTCCTAGTGACTGGTGATTCATTGAGTGTGGTTGTTTACCAAGTTCTGCTATATTCTAAGAGATAAATGGAAAGAGTTGCAGACAACAGCTGAAGGAGCAGAGGTCAGCTAGAAGTGGAACCCACCCAAGCTTTAGGATAGGGTGGTGGCCTGCAACATAGAGCCCCCAGTGGAGTGTCACCCCACTGTATGCAGATCCTCAAGGGAAGTTACATTATACTCAAAGCTAGGTTTGCAGCCTCTGTGGTAGACTATGTGATTGTTCTGGAGTTTGAAAAGAAAATGTATTAAGGTGCATTGGCATTTTACCCCTGCTGGGTAGCAGGGGAGATCCCCAGTAAAAGGAGGAGTGGGTAATTTGGTTATGGATGCATGCATGCACCATGGGGATCAAGTTTGGGGAGGGTGAGGGGCAGGAGCTGTGGTAACTGGAACCCCCTGACGATGACTGCCTCTTCCAGCCCTTGTAAAGTATGTCATAAATCCACAAGAGGTAACCTTGAGTATTTAATTTGGACTGAGATCCTCTGCACAATAGGATCAGAAGCCTGGGAGAGGGTGAGAGGCCAAAGCTGTGGCAACTCTAACTCCAGGGTGTGATGGCCTGTTCTGCCATGCGTAAATTGTGGGGCAAATTTCCATTAGTCCTTAAATCCACAGGACAATAGCCTTGAATAGGCAGAGCTTGTGTAGGCTCAAGGGCTCTAAGTTGGCTACCATAATTCCACAGTGTGGTGGATGTGCCAGAACCCTCCGACTATGGTGGACTCACTGTTTGGGGGCAACGGTGAAGTGGGTACAATGTCTTGGGGAGGTTGCAAGGATGGAATCCCTGGGTATCCTCTGGGCAGAATGCCACATGGCTGCATCCATATTTTAATGCTGGTGCTATCCAAAATCTTAGCCTGGATGCTGAGTAAGTCTGCCTCATGCTGGGTCTTGTAAAGTAATTTGAGTAAGAAACCCATGGTTTAATTAATGTTCTAAGTGCCTCGGGGTTGTCTGCTGTCCCAGAATAACTGAATATGCCTAGTACATGGGCTGTGCCCTGACAATGTGCCTCCTGGGTTAGGATGCTTAAGTTCCTAAAAGTGAAGTACCTGAAACATTCCTGGCTGAGACTTATTATTTGTCTCCTGCAATAATATGTTCATGATATTTTATTCTTATTGAAATGGATTTTGTTGGACTTGCCAGTGACTTGCAAATTTGGTTACTAGTTACCAAGTGTTTACCTGCTAACCAGTTGATTTGCAGCACTCAGCAGGCAATGAAACATTGTTGAATGCAGGAAGTCACCCAAGGCCCAGGAGATCAAGCAAATCAATTTACAGTATTATTTCATGGGCTCCCTCCCCGTGGAATGAGTCCGGAAATATACCCTTAGGCTTGGGAGGGGGTTACAATATACAGTGCAATTGTGCAACATTTTTGTCAATACTCCAGTTGCAATGCTCCCATCCATATCTGTGTAGCTGCACACTCTTCATCCATCTCTAGCTTCCACTCCACATGGACTCAGTGTCATTCAAGCTACACACTCTATATCAGAAAAATTACCAATATCTACCAGCAGCAAATTCCACTGGTCAATAACACTCCTACCCCACCCCACCCCCACAAATGTGTTCACACTCTCTTTCACTGCACACTTCATTGGTAGAGACCTCAAACAACCACGTACTATCTCTCAGCCACAAGGCCCCCTCCCCCCACAAAAAAGAAACAAACAGCTCTTCAGCTACACAATGGCATAAACAGTCAAGCATGGGGGGAGCTACTGTTAAACTTGGGTGTAAAACAAACCTGGCAGGAGCTTCATGATGATGTGGATGTCAGAGTGCACACAGTAACAAGCAGTAAGAAACAACAAATACCTATAATTCAGAAGCATCTCTAGGACATGTTACATAAAGTGAATAAAAACAACATAAAGACCCAATAAGTGGAAGAACTACTTTACTGAGTGGAAGAACTACTTTACTAAAATTGATCCAAAGATGAATATTTTTTAAACATGTTAACCTCTTTGTTTTCATTTTTACATACATATTGAAAATATTTTAAAAGTGCCAGTAATACACTCCGGGACATGCACTATGCTGCACTTCCAGGATGAGCAAGCAGCATGCCTCTGGGACCAGTGTCTTGTCTTAGAGAACTGAGAGGGGGGAGAGAGATTGAACTCTGAAGGAGTGTACTTGGGACTGGGAAATGGGCAGATGGTGTATGAGGTGACAGTCTGCCAGCGCCCACTTGTTGCCTAATCTCAGCAGTGCAGTACACATTTTTTATCGTAGAACTAGCATCTCAGCTGGGCATACAGATGACTAAAGCTTCTGACCGAACCCTGAAATGTGATTTTTTTTGGGTGGGGCATTATTTTTATTTACTGGGCAGCAAGTATATGCCAACTAGCAGCAGGGCAGTGCCTGGCAACTGGTAGTTGGCACCTTGGTAGCATGCCAAAAAAAATTGAAAAATCATTCATCATTCATGTTTCTTTTTGTGGCAGTTTTCAAATTCAAACTCTATATTTGCCCAAGATGCAGGCTTCCTTCCAACAGTTCCTTCTTCTTCCTTCTGGGTCCTGAAGCAGCTTTTTGCAGTGTGATCTGAACAGTGGGACAACAAAGAAACTGCGCTCCAAAAAATGCTGATAAGCTAGTGATGCAGTAAAAACTGCATTAAATCCATTTTTTGCTGCATCACTAGCTTATCAGCATTTTTTTTTTGGAATGAGGTTTCTTTGCTGCCTTGAGCTTCCTCCAGTTTAAACTGCTGCCAGACCTGCAACGTTCGAGATGCCTGCCCTTTGTTTCTCATATAGGCAGCTGGCAGCAAGTGTGTGCCAGCTAGCAGCATGTCGGTGCTCAGTCCCTGGTAGTTAGCACCTTGGCAGCATCCAATTCAAATCCTCTAAGTTGCTGACAACAGGCCAGTGCCTAGCACCGGAAGTTGGCAACTGGGTGGCATCCCATAAAACTTAAAAAATATATAAATGTTTTCTTTTGTGGCATTTTTCAAATTCAAACTCTTCATGTTCTCACAAGTTGCTGCAGTTCCTTCCTCCACCTGAGTCCTAACGCAGCCTGTGTGTGTTGTCCTGACCTGAGTTGTGCCGTGTGATCTGGGTAGTGGGCATCACATGTGTGCCAGCTGGCAGCCTGCATGTGAGTTGCCCCTAGTAGTTGGCACCCATAAAATTTGCTTTAAAAAAATCTGTTTTTTTCCTTTTGTGGCAGTTTTCAAATTCAAACTCTTAATGTTCTCTTAAGTTGCTGCAGTTCCTTCTTGCTGAGTCCTGAAGCAGCTTGTGTGTGTCATCCTGAGCTGTGCTGTTGCAATGTGATCTGCACAGTGTGCAGCAAGTGTGTGCGAGCTGGAAGAATGCCAGTGCCCATTCTCTAGTAGTTGGCACCCTGGTGGCATCCAGTTCGCCCACATTGGAGCAAATAAATTACTGTCACTATAAATAAGAGCACAAGCAAAATATCAACATTAAGAATTGTGGCACAAGATTGTGCCACCAGACACAAACACTGCTAAATGAAACTGCACAACCCCTATAACAAACACAAGAAAATATGAAAGACAAAATCTTTACCACAAAATAGCAATAGAAAGAAAAACATTAAATACTTACTTAACCGCCCCACATCCCCCAAAAATAAATATAATGAACTTCACATCCAGACTGCATTGAAAAGAAAGAAAAATAGACGGAATGTGTAAAATATGGACTCACAGCAAAGAACTCACAACAACTATAACTCCATCCATGTCCCAGGCTTATTATGGACATGAAGCAGTCACGCCACATCAGAATTTAATTTGTGGAAAGCCTTTCAAATGGGTAGTAATACTACAACACACCTCTCAGACAAAACATGCCTAAAATGCTCTAAATACACCACACTCTCACATCCTGAACGCCTCTGTGAATCATGAACTTGTTCAATCTCCCACATCATTGAACCCTTTTTCAGCATCCTCATAATGGTATACCATGGCATCCCATAAACATTTTAAAAATGAAATTTATTTTTTTATTCAAACTCTTCATGTTCCCCAAAGTTACTGTGGTTTTTTTCTCCTTCTGAGTCCAGCAGCAGCCTACATGTGTTGTCCTGATCTGAGATGTGCTGTTGTGATGTGATCTGGGCAGTGGGTAATATGTGTGTACCAGCTGGCAGCATGCCGGCGTCCACCCATAGTAGTTGGCATCTTGGTAGCATTCCATAAAAAAGGCAAAAATAAGTCTCAACATTCCTTCAATTTGCTGAAGTTTCATCCTCCTCCTCCTCCTCCTCTTCCTGAGTCCTGAAGAAGCCATGTGTGTGTCATCCTGAGCTGTGCTGTTGCAGAGTGATCGGGGCTGTGGATAACAAATGTGTGCCAGCAGGCACCATGCCAGTGTCCAACCCCTGGTAGTTGGCACCTTGGTAGCATCCCATAACATTTTTTAAAATAAATGTATTTTTTCTTTTTGTGAAAGTTGTCAAAGTCAAACTCTTCATATTCCCCCAAACTGATGCAGTTCCTTCTATCACCTGAGTTCTCAAGCAACCTGTGGTAGTTGTCCTGACCAGACCAATGCTGTTGTAGTGTGATCTGGGCAGTAGGCAGCAAGTGTGTGCCAACTGGCAGCCTGCCGGTGTCTGGCCCCTGGTAGTTGTCACCCATAAAAAATGTTTAAAAAAATCATTTTTTTCTTTTTGTGGCAGTTTTCAAATTCAGAAGCTTAATGTACTCCTAAGTTGCTGCAGTTCCTTCCTGCTGAGTCCTGAAGCAGCCTGTGTGTGTGCCATCCTGAGCTATGCTGTTGCAGTGTGATCTGAGCAGTGGGCAACAAGTATGTGCCACCTGGCAGCATGCCATGCCCATTCCTTGGTAGTTGGCACCTATCTGGGTGGCATCCAGTTCACCCACATCAGAGAGAATAAAATACTGTTGCCATAAATGAGAGCACAAGCAAAATATAGACAATAAGAATCACAGCACAAAACTGTGCCACCAGACATGTACACCACCAAATGAAACCACACAAGCCCTATGACAAACACAATGAAATACAAAAAATCTTTACCCCAAAATAGCAAGAAAAACACAAAATACTTACTTTTTGTGGGGAGCTTTGCAGCCTGTGTGTGTTGTCCTGACCTGAGCTGTGCTGTTGCAGTGTGATCTGGCAGTGCGCATCATGTGTATGCCAGCAGGCAGCATGTCAATACCCAGCCCCTGGTAGTTGACACTTTGGTGGGATCAGGGCTTGCAGGGGGCACTAGTTCACCAAGGATAAATATTTACAATAACAGGGGATCGAGGCTGTGGGGGGGGCACTAGATCACCAGGGATACTGTTATTTTAATAATAGGGATTGGGGCTTGGGGGGCTGCTAGAGCACCAGGGATAATTTTTTTATTAAATAATGGGGGATCAGGGCTGTGGTTGATGCAGGCTGCCTTTAAGAATCACTTGCGGCATATCATTTGGTGCAAGGGGCACTTTGTGCCATTCCTCATGGTGCAAGCCCTTTGCGCTGCACTGGGGGCCTTGAGAATCAGGCATCAGGTGTTATATTATCAGATAGTGCAAAGAACATTGTAATGGCAGTTGACTATGGGAATTATACACATGTTCCATGTTTTGCTCACTGTATAAATCTAGTGGTTCAGGGATTCCTAGATGAGGATGGCATCACTATGCAGATACGTATAGGTATGGCCAAAAAAGTTTGTGGTCCTTTTATCCATTCTGTAAAGGCATGGAAGTGGTTACAAAACATTCAGCAGTGGAAACACCTTCGCCTCCACTAACTGAAACAAGATGTGGCAACAAGATGGAATTCCACCTATTACATGATGGAATGGCTGCTTGAACAACAGAAGGCTGTCCACCAGTATGTCACTGAGCATGGTATTGGCAAGAGAGAAGTAAGCATCAGCCCAAATCAGTGGCACCTGATGGAGACCCTCTGCACTGTGCTGAAACCCTCTGAGGAGGCTACAAGCATGGTAAATGCTGCTACAAATGGTCTAAGCCAGAAACTCCCCATCATTGCCCTCGGTAACCTATGACTTCTTTATATGAAAACTCAGTATGTGGACAAGGAAGATACCACTGCTCTGTTAGAACAAAAGCTTATAATATCACTTTTTATAATAATGCACTTGGATTCACCTCGGTCCTTACCCAAGAATTATTTTCATAAATTAACAAAAATAATAAAGATTCACATGATATTACCCTATGCTCTCCAGATTTAAATATAATGGCAAATAACACTGCTTTCCACACTTATAATTATGAAAAATATATAATTTATTAACACCTATACAATAGTTCTCAATATTCCTCATTAGCATAAATATCAAGCATAATATGCTAAACATTAACAAAATTGCTTCAGATAATCCAACAAACTAATAAAACAAATTTTAGCAAATAAACAATGCAAATGAATAAGCAATATTCAGCATAATAAATTGTAATAGTTATGCTAGACTTTTATTATACTTAATATTCAACACAACCTTCGTGCATAAGAACATGCAACTCATAAGATCAATATCTCAGATTATTTCTGTATAAAACTTGTTTAAAACTTCATAGCACGTAAAATGTATTTTGTATGAGAACTGGCAACAACTCATTATATAAGTGATGTGTACTATACTTTTATAAAACTCAGTTCTAGCTTTTCAGATCATGCAAAATATTTTTCATTTTAAAGCTTAAATTAGATGGTTCTATAGTTAAAAGTAAATGTCCTTGTTACTTTCCCAGATAAGCCAATTTAAATTACTAAAACTATTAATTAAAAATTAATTAGCAAAAGTAATCAAAACTATACTTAAATGTCTGGTTGTAGAAGTGGTTTTTCTTCTCTCAACTTTGAACTCTTGGTTGAGTCTAGCTCTTGATGAAAAAGTCTCTTAATTAGCCTTCTTGATCCTGGAACTTTTTGACATAGACAAACACTGACAGTTAAATTTCCTTTGTTGAAAGTCATTTTACCAAAAGTCAGTTCTTGGATTTGTAGAACAAGATAGCAAAGATGTTTCAGTAACTGGGACCTTAATGACTTTTTATGTTTCATCTGCTCTTAAAACCTTAGGACACTAGACTTTCTTCTGCTCACAACACTGTATAGCTTGTGAGAGTTTTAAAGTTAAGTCTGTGTCTAGGCATCAGCAGGCAACATTACTTCAGTCAAAATGCTCAGCAAATAAACACATATCTTGACTCATAGATACATAGATACATAGTGTCAGCAGATAAGGGCCTATGGCCCACCTAGTCTGCCCATTTGAGTTGGTAACTTCAGTTTATGTTTTTCTAGAACTCTGTTGCCCCTTACCCCAGACCTCCAGAATTCCTTTATGTCTATCCCATGCATTCTTAAATCCCATGATTGTTTCAGCCCCCATCACTTCCTCAGGCAGGGTGTTCCACTTGTCCACCACCCTTTCATACACAATGAGAATATCCTTCATCTGGTTCTTGCACCTGGACCTCCTGGCAACACTGCGTAAATTTCTGGCCATCCTTAAGGCTGATCCCAGTACTCAAAATACAGGTGTGGCCTAAAGCTTCTTGGCCTAGCTACAGTGGTAAAGCCATTAAAATTCTTAGATAGACTGACATAGGTCCTTCTGCATTGATAATTTGGCTCAGACTGAGGTGTGGTCAGACAGATTCACTAATATCAACCTGCCCTGGTGATGTCATCACCAGATTTTGATTGGCCTGAGTCAATAAAAAGGTAGGACCTCTTAGATAATAAATGATGGCATACTGACATGCCTTCTAAGACATCCCCTTTTTCTTAGGACTAGTTTTTAGTTTCAAATTATTTTCCTTATTAACATTCTTATTTACCCTAATTTAAACTTTAAACTTATATATAGCATTTTGGTATAAATCTCATATTCTTAGCATTTATATTTTCAAAGTTACACAATTAAGGGTTATAACTTCATAATTTTAATAAAACTTCCTAAAATAAAGTAATAGTTTTGCTCTAAATATTCTAAGCTATAGAATAATATGAGATTTATAAGGAAAATCCATTATTAAACACTTTAAAACATTACTTTTATTTAGAAACACATGAGAGTCTTTGTTCTGCTTAAAGACATAAATCTTAAACTGTCAGAAATATTCTTTTAGATGGTTTTTCTCTCTATAGCAACACAATACATTTTTAAGAGTCTTAGGGTTGGATATTCAGACTGCATCAGGCGGGGCACAAACTTGGGCGCAGTGAAACTGGGATGAGCCAGGGCATGTACTGGGCGATATTCAATGATGCTGTACCATGGCTCAGCACCATTGAATATGGCACTGAGGAAGCACACACTGCACACGACACAGTGGCACTGCACCAGTGTAAGTGGCAGAAGGGGAACAGGGGGATGCGCCAGCGCCAGTGCGGTTGTGCTAGCTACATCAACTGCGATATTCAGCACTGGGCATGCAAATGAGGCTGTTATGCATGCAAGGCACAAATGGGGGCCATTTGCATGTAATTATGGGCCCATTTGCATGCTGTGCACAGATAACAGGTGACTTGCACCAGGCGCCCAGCCAGGCTGCAGTTGTCGGGGACCGACGCCCTGCTGCCCCTTGGCGGGCTCTGCTCCCGTTCACCCAATTGCAGGCATGTGTACAAGCAATCCCTGGTAGTCCAGTGGACCGCTCCCAATTTCCCGATCACGGGCATACACTGTAACTATCCCTGGTGGTCCAGTGGACCGCTCTCTATAGCTCGATCACAGGCATCAGCTTTGATTATCCCTGGTAGTCCAGTGGAACCCCCCCAGTGCCCAATCATGGGCAGAATCATCGAATGAAACCCTGGTGGTCCAGTGGTACCCTCCCCACCCACCCACTCACTGAGGCACCCACCAACCTGCACCCTTCCATCAGCGGCAGGTGGCAGTTCCTCGCCCACAAGCTGCCCTGCCACCCACCGCCAGACAGAGTACAGTAGGGCTGTACACCTATTGGTCCACTGTGTGGGCCAATGAGCATGTAGACCATACTGTACTACGCAGTCACGAAATGTGAATGAATGCTGTGTAGTACAGTATGGTCTGCACGCCCATTGGCCCATGCAGTGGACCAATAGGCGTGCAGCCCTACTGTACGCTGTCAGTCAGTGGGTGGCCAGGCAACTTGCAGGTGGGGAGCAGCCACCCGCCGCTGACGGGGGGGTACAGGGTGGTGGGTACCACAGTGGGTGGGTGGGAAAAGGGGTACCACTGGGCCACCAGGATGTCATTCGGGGATTCCACCCGTGATTGGGTGCTGGGGAGGTTTCCACTGAACCACCAGGGAGTTCTAATGCAAGCCCGTGATCGGGTGAAGGGGAACAGTTCACTGGACCACCAGGGCTTATTTTATAACTGCTCACAATCGAGCAAAGGGGATCGATCCACTGGACCACCGGGGAGATATTATTCATATGCCCGTGATCAGGCGTTGGGGTTCAGTCCACTGGACCACTACGGATATAATTGACTTCTGCCTGTGATCGGGTGAGGGGGGGCACAGTGCCCTTTGAGCAGGGGGCATGTGGACTGTTTCCTGGGTGATCGGGTGGCCACCCACAGCAGGTGGCTGCTGTGTTGTGCCTTGCTTCATGGCAGCCCACCTGTGGGTGGCCAGGACTTGCTGCCAGTTTCGCCGGGCTCAACATTGCACCCCCCCGAGCAGTGCAAGGTGGGTTTGTGCCAGCATATGAGACGCACATCCCAGGCTGAATATTGGGATGTGCCGCATATGCATGGGCACGCCCCCCACACTTGCGCCACATACATCACTGGTGCACTCTGGCGCATCAGGAGTTGCGCTGCAGAACATGTCCCTTTGAATATCATGCCGGGGCACACTGGTGGGTTGCACATGCGCAACCCTGTTGCACCATGTGCAACCCTTTTGAATATCCCACCCTTATTGTCAGACTGCTTAGCATGTGAGCTATCATGAGATGCTAGATTTGTTTAGTTTTTAGTAAGAAAATGATATTAAAATATGTGTTAAACATACCTCCTGAACCCATGGTTCTGCACTCATGAAACTTGGTAGGTTTGTTTATTATACTAGTGTATAATAACCATCCAATTTTCATAACAGCAGTACATTGCATCTTTAAACTATGAATAAAACATGTCTGGTATGATTGCTTGACATACATTTGACTGTCACATCTTATCCTGACTCCCGTTTCCAGACTTTCATCTGCCCAAGTGGTACAATTTACCAACAGAATATTTCCTGACTCTCAGTACTGGAAATGTGAACACCACCCAAAAACTTAGATTCACATTATATATGTAGGGTTGGAAACAATCATAATCTGCAAATAGAGAACTGACTGCAAAAAATGAGACAATGGTACAGTTCTTTTCCCCGTCCCTGGATGCCTGATGCATGAGGAAAGTCAGTGCTTTGGTTAGGTCTGGTGTGCATGTGTCCCTGCTCTAAAAGTTTGTCATATTAAATATGGTGCTGTGTTACAACCCTCGACTTTCAGATCATGTGATGGCTCTGTAGCACTAGCAGCATCGCAGACCGGCTCCCAACCTGAACTCCAGCTTTCATTTAAAAAAACATAATTATTCTGCAATCTTTTTCTCCATCATCGACTATACAGGCTTCATATAGCCTTCCTGACACATCAGAGGCAAAGCTTCAGGGGAACAAGTATAAATATCGCCGGATCACACAGAATGCAGTCCGGGGCCTAAAGACATAATGGAGGCAGAAATGCGCCAGGTGCTCCCAACTCACACCCCTCCACAAATGCCTGAAAAAGGGCCAAAGAGACCAAAAGGTCAGTCCGGGGCCTCTGCCAAGTCTACAGCATCCTCGGCAAGCACCCAAGCTAACATCCCTCTCTCGGATAAAAAATTTCTCGAGGAGTTGCATCCATTCAAGCTCGCTCTGCAAGAATTAACAACAGAGCTCAAATCTCTCTGAGGAGACCTCGCAGACACCAATAGAGCTATTTCCGATACTACAGCCCAGGTCACATCCTTGGAGGGCTGGAAACACACTACGGACCCCGAAATGACTAACCTGAGACAAAGGCTGCATAAAACCGAATTAAAACTCGAAGATCTGGAAGGCCGAAGTAGAAGAAATAATTTAATAATATTCAGCCTTCCAGAGGAAGCTGAGGGTGCAATGGCAATTATTTTCTTACAAAAAATGCTCACCAAGATAGCACGGCCCTCTCCCAACAACACTGCATATGTTATTGAGAGGGCCCACCGCTCTTTAAGACCGAAACCTGAGATTGGTAAACCACCTCATCCTCGTATATTAAAATTCTTGAACTATTTAGATAAGACTCATGTTCTGGGTCAGGTCAGGGAGGCAAAACAAGTTCTATGGGAAAGACAACAGACTTCGGATTGCCCAGGATCTCCCCTCCACCATTAGGCAATGGCAAGCTGAATACCATCCCTTGGTGATGAAATTGACAGCAGCAGGGACCAGATACAGAGTCCAGTACCCCTGTCGCTTTGCGATCCTCGTCTCGGGTTCATGGCATAATTTTTAGTTGGTGCAGCAAGCTCTCCCAGCACTGCAATCTTTGCTTCCCTACCTGTTTTCTGCTCGGTGAGGATTTTTCGCTGCACAACGTCCTGCTGTCTTGCTGAAGCGATTGCACGAATGTGCGCAGGTTAGCTCCACGAATGTCGGCTGTTGCAAGCTGCGACCATAAGAGGGCAGCAAAGTTCCATGGATGTATATTCCCATCCAATTAATGGATTCTATATTGCAAGTACTTTTTCTACCTAATTTGTGTTTTGCTGGACCTGTTTTCAACTTTATTAGTCTACTTTTTTTATTTTCTTCTCTGGACATTTGAAAGATTTCAAAGACATTTAAATTAAATTTTTTGACATTATTAAAAAAAACATCAGGTCCTGCATTGTGTTCAAATGACACTTCAATTGATATAGCTGAGAGAAGATGTCATTCTCTACCATGTTCTTTTTTTTTTTTCAATTAAGAATATCAAAGTTGGTTGTTCGGGGTTGGGGCGGGTTAGCGGTAGTGGGCAGGTTAACAGGGCGTCATGTGTTGTAAAAGGAGGTGGGGGTACCCACAGCAGTTCGCCGTATATATTTTTTTATACTACTAATACTTATGTTAAAGTCCAATTGGTGGATATTCCTAGTTAGTCAAGCATTATGTTGGTCCAAGATGGACTCTTTTCTTTATGCTGTGTTTAAGGGGGGAAGGAAATATAAAGAGTGGTAGGGTGAGGGTGTGGGTGGGCCAACACCATGTTCATATTATCATTTTGAGGGTTACTATGTCTTTGTTGTGGGGTTTAAGGTTAAGATTTGTGAGGCTTGATTATACTGAGTTAGGGTTCTTATGTGGAATGGTAGGCGAGTGTAGGGTTGTAACAATAGGGAAGTCTGCCACTAAGAGAGGATGGGTTAAAGTTAATTTCAGTAGTTGGTATTGGTTGCCTATTTATAAATTTTATGCCATTTCTTCTCACCTTAATATTTCATATGGTGGGGGTTAGACACTGCTCCTGGAATATAAAGGGGGGCACAGACTCCAGCCAAGCAGACTAAAGTCTTGATTCATCTTAAAAATCTACAAATTGATGTAGCCTTTCAACAAGAGACACATCTCTTGGCTACCCATATTCATTACTTCCATAGAAACTGGGAGGGTCAGGTATTTGAGTCTGGTATAGATACACAGAAAAGATGGGTTGCCATCCTAATATCCTGTAGAATTCTATTGTGGCTTATACAAGAAGTTGCAGACTCTGAGGGTAGATTTGTCATTGTGAGGGGCCTTCTGGGTCACTCTGAAGTTATACTGGGTATCATTTATGGACCTAACAAAGATGACACAGAATTTTTTGCTTCTCTTATGGTCACACTTACTCCCTGGACTAGGCTTCCAATAATCCTGGGTGGAGATTGGAACCAGGTCCTTTCTAATAAATTAGATAGATCCAGTCAGACTAGGCAAACTCTATCACCTGGTCAAAAAGCTATTCATGAGTTAATGTATTTTCATGGTCTCATTGATCCCTAGAGGCTTATACACTCTAACAGTAAAGAATACTCATTTCATTCCCTCCTCCCCCAATTTTTTCCCATATAGATTTTTTTCTTCTGACTATTGATCATCTTCCAGGGGTTTCCCTAGTCTATTATTCATCTAAGGTTATCTCAGATCATCATATTTCCCATCTCCAGCTGGACCTTTTACCTAATATACATAGAGACAGAATTCAGAAACTTAACAATCAAATTCTGAAATCTGATGATCATGTCCAACTTCTCCGAAATTTCATTAACAATTATATGAAACTCAATGCCCCATCCATGTCTAAAAAGGATTTTCTATAGGGATCCTTGAAATGTGCATTGGGGGGGGGGGAACTAATTCACTTAGCAACTAAGCGTAAGAAACAGAAGACTGCAGTTCTCTCTTCTATGCTGGATAAGGTAGCAGATTTATAGAGTCATCTCTCTCCTTCCTCCCCTATAGATGGTTGGGAGAAGGTCAAATCTCTCTGTGCCCAATATAACCATTTATTAGATGAAAAAGCAGAATTTCTTATACTTCGTTCAAAGATTTCTTACTTTGACCAAGGGGAAAGGGCTGGGAAACTCCTGGCTCTATGACTTTGCACTCAGATGGCCGACAAAATAGTCTCCTCTATCTACTCAACTTCAGATGAGCTCCTCACCTCCCCTTCAGACATTGTGAATGCTTTTCATGATTACCAACAATTATATTTGGCCTCTGCACTCCCACACCTCTCTCAACAACTGGACTTGTTTGTCCAAGATATTAGTCTCCCAGTATTATCTGAGTTTCAAATAAACAGGTTAAAAGCTCCTATCACTTTAACAGAAGTCTGTGAAGCCATAGACTCTCTAGCTGTAGACAAATCCCCAGGACCTGATGGATTTACAACCAATTTCTATAAAACATTTAAAGATACTTTAGCACCCATTCTCCTGGATACCTTTCACTACATTTTCAAGAAGGGAATATCTGATACTTCTCTGACCCTCACCACTATTGTGGTACTCCCTAAACCCAACAAGGATCCCCTACAGATCAGCAACTACAGACCTATTTCTCTTATAAATGTGGATCTCAAAATTCTTGCTAAAATTTTCTCTTCTAGACTAAGCCAGGTTTGGGAACATCTTATTAGTGTAGAACAGGTCGGATTTATTAAAAACAGACTTTCTTTGGACCATCTTAGGAAAATAGCCTATCTTTTTTCTACATCCAGGGATTCTGGTATACCAGCGGCTCTTGTTTCCCTGGATGCAGAAAAAGGTTTTGACAGGGTGTCATGGGATTATCTTTTTCTGTTATTACCCAAATACCGTATTCCTCCGGAATTCATCCAGTGGGTTAAAATTCTTTACGCATTTCCAACAGCTCAAATTCAATGTAATGGTGTTTTTTCTACCCCATTTTCTTTATCTCAAGGTACCCATCAGGGTTGTCCCCTTTCCCCTTATCTTTTCAATCTTTATTTAGAACCTCTTATTAGAAAAATTAAAAATTCCTCACTTGTAACATGCATAACAATAGGTAACTCGGAATATAAAATCTCTGCATATGCAGCTGACGTACTCCTACACATTTCTAACCCTACTCAATCCCTTTCTGCTGTATTTCAACTCATTTCCCAATTTGAGTTATTCTCAAATTACAAATTAAATCTGTCAAAAACAGAATTTCTTCCCCTTAATAAATATACTGTAAAGGTGGATGTAGCTTATTTGGGGAAACATTGGAATCCCGACAAAATGAAATATCTTGGGGTTTATCTTCACCCTTCTTCCCAAATCATAAAAAAACTTAATTTAGATACTCTTGTTAATATCTTATCAGAAGATTTTAAGTGCTGGTCGAAACTACCATTAACTCTGTTGGGACGTATGAGCATAATCAAAATGAATGTTCTACTATGCTTACTATACCCCTTACAAATGTTCAACTGGGCCCTTCCACTTTTGTGGTTCTCACAAGTACATGGCATTCTTAGTAAGTTTATATGGCAGGGTAAAAAAATTAGATGGAATTACCTCAAGCCTAGCAGAAGGAAAACAGATGATGGTCTTCAAGGTCCAAACTTCTACATGTATTACTTAGCAATTCATTTGACTAGAATCCGACACTGGCTACAACCCTTATATAACACTCTGGGTGCTGGTTATTCCCCTCCTTGGGTCAGGATTGAACATGATCTCTGTGCAGCATATGGTATTGATCCCAACGCTCTTCCCTTTATCACAAAAAAACAACCTTCCTACGCCTCTGCATGATACTCCCTTAAACTCCCTAATTCAAGTACAATAGCAGTTAAATGCCTTTCTCAAAACAAATGTTTATAGAGATACAGCTCAGCCCCTGTTCCAAAACCCTAATTTGCTAATTTCGGGTAAAGCAGTCAAATTTCATCTCTTTTGGCCATAGATAGGTATAGAACGAGTAGGCCAGCTGGTTCTGGAACAAAAATTGCTCTCTTTTAAAGAAGATCCCTCTCTTTTTAACTGGCATAATACCTCTATCTTCAAATATCTTCAGTTATCCCATATGTTGACACAACACTTTGGATCAGGGATATGGACCAGTTCCTTCACATCTACCTTGCTCACATACTTCAAATCCATTTCTACCTCCCATTTGACATCCTATTCATGCAAATTTCTTTTATCAATGGTGACCACCTTAGAGGGCCAGAGATTTTATTGGTGGGATAACACTCTTCCATTGTCTACTTCCACTAGGTACTGGCCTTCTATTTGGACCCACCTATGTAACTATATTAAATGAGACATATATAGATATATGTAGTTTTGTATTAACCATAATCTATGCTATACCCCTTCTAAACTGCACCAACTGGGTATTCTACCTTCCAATCAGTGTTCTAAATGTCATCAAGCCCCTGCAGATCTAATTCATATGTTATGGTCATGTGAAAAAAAGTGCTCCCTTCTGGTATAGCATTCAAAATAGGTTGGACCCATTACTTATGCTGACAGACAGCTTCAACCTGGAAATCTGCATCTTAGGTGACTACACATCATTACCAGGGAGTAATCAGAGGGCCCATATTGCCTTAATTTCAGCATGTGCTAAGAAAGTAATATTGAGGCATTGGTTAGATTTGACCACTCCCAACTATGTAGAATGGTTCAAGGAAATCATGTTTGCCCTACAAGCTGAGCTTACCATCACAGGAATTTTAAATGTTATGGGTAAATACAAACAAAGATGGGAACCACTCTACACACTTATTTCAATTTGCTAGACTCTGGCCACCTATGCCCTAGGATCAGTTGCAATATTTTCACTTGGTGAGAGTCCCAGTAACCCTTTTTCTTTTTTGTTTCTTTCCCCTTCTATTATCGTATATTTCTCTCTTTTTTTCCTTTTGAGTCAGCTATTACAAAATAATAACTAGTGGCAGACTGGGGTGGGATCGGAGGAGGGGGAGAGTGGGGGGAAGGAAAGGCAAGCAACCTTATTCCACTAATGCTTCTCAATACAATAATTTTTCACTGTTAGTAAAGTATATTTTTGAACTCAATTGTTATTCCTCATTTATGTCTTATATGGATTTCTGTAATAGTTGTTGTTTGCAGAAAAGTAATAAAGCATACTAAATTAAAAAAAAATAAGCCTCGACTTTCCAGCATGGAATGGTTAGAACATTGGGGAGTGAAATGGGTTTATATAAGTTCAGTGCAGCAACAACAGCCAAGTTCGTTATTCTGTATTGTGATGGCTAGACTTTGACCCCATGTGCTCTTTAGTACTTGTTGCACTCAATCCAGGACTCTGTTACATCAAACAGCACCTCCCCCCCTAGTGAATAGACTGCTCCTTCTCTTGCAGTCAGTGCAGGGTGGGATTTTTATTGTTTTTATTATTTGTAACCAACAGATTAAAATGAGCTGGAGTTAGTAATGGAGTTGAAAAACCCAATGGCACTCTGTTTCACAAACTGGATAAACAGTCAAAAATTAGCAAAAAAAAATCAGCTTAGGTTCGCTTGTATTAATGTACTTTTGTGCATGCACATTTGCAAAGAATGCATGTTTTCATCGCTGTTTATGAAGGGGGAGAGAGGATATGATATGGACCTATGTCTCTCCCAACATTAAATAATTAAACCACTGTTATTATGCCCTAAATATTTAGTTGTTGCAATGAAGATTTAGGCATGGATTTCCTTCACTACTGTCGGGATATTTGTAAGCAGGCAATTGAATGTTGGTAAATGGTACCTGATGGGAAGTTGCTGTCAGGAAAAAATTGTTGGGCAATCGCACGTCGGGCAGTCATACTGATCCCAATAAAACTTCTTATTCTAATGTAAAGTAACAGGACTCTCAAACTCGCTTTTTTTAAGACAAGTGTAAGCTATACTAGTCACATGACTTCCTATCTGATTACAGTGATGGATACCTAGCTCTGGAATGCCCACTCTAGCCTGGATTCAATAACATGGCTATAAATCAGTCAGATAACAGGGATGCTTCTTTGGCTAGGCCCCTAAGAAAACATCACACTACAGATTCAACTTGGAAAGTGTTCACTATTATCATAGCTTAAAAACCAAAATGGGGTCTCATTTTCATTTTCTCAGACCTCATTTACCATATGGCAAAGGAATGCTTAGGAAACAGAGATATTTTCCCTTTTAAGCATTAAAGCCAGATACCTTTTCTTAAGATTTAATTAAAATAACACTTTTTGTTTTGCTCTTAGGAATTTTTGCAAACAGTACACGTAACCAGAAATTAGTCCCATATAAAATCACATAAAATAATAATAATAATTAAAAATAAATTCTTAGTAATAGAAATAAAATCATTTTTCCATCAAAGGTTTTGGCCCTTGATAGAGATAAATGGTAATGTTATCTTATCCTTTCTACTAGACTGATAGGTGATAGCTCAATCTAGTAGAAAGGATGAGATAACATTTCTGAAATGATACACACATTTCAAAAATGCATACTCATGACCATTACAACATGGCCACTCTCTTAGACCCTCAGTTCAAAGATATATTTAGTGTTGTGTGAAATTAAAATATTTCACCTGGCAAAATATTTTGCGTAATTCCGTAGTTACACAATATTTTTCGCCTAGATGAAACAAAATTTGGCCTTATTTTCCAATTTTGCATAATGGCGAAATTTCACGTAAAATGCTTTGGTCGGCCAATTTCGTCCATTTATACTTAAAATTCTGCCTTGTGGTGGAAATTTTGCCATTGTAACTTTTGATTTTGCAGGCGAAAGTTTGCTCCAAAAACGAATTTTGCAATGCATTGTGGGTAAATAGGTAAACTACCATGTGCAGCTTATTTTCAGCTCATTCTACTGCAGGTTGATCAAGTCAGAGAGCAGTCTGTTGTGGTGCATCAGAGCCAATAAAGCCTTTTAAAACCTCTTTAAAACTTGTTTTGGGGAGCTAATTGCTCCCAAATATACAGTTTGTTCCTAGTGCTGCTAGGGATCATTTTCTAATTTTGTGGATTTTTGCATAATAGTTTAATTAGGTTTTACTTTTGTCTGTGTCTTTGAAGGAGTTGAGAGGGGTAGGATAGGAGTGTAAACCAGTACAGGCTATTGCTGGCCTTTGACAAACAGATTTCTCACAAATTGTGAGTCATTTACTTTTATTTCTTATTAATTTTGTTATATATTGACACTTTTTTTATTTCTCTGAAAAGTTACTCCATCCTGTCTGAGACTTCCTGCTGCTGTTAGCCTGTGTTATATACCATTCTTCTGCTTTTAGTTGTGATTGTGAATTCTAAAGTTTTGAACACACAGCGCTGATCCGTTATTTTATTTTTATTTGTTTGTGGTTAGTTCTGTTTGCTGGAGTGTTAACTTGTGTCACTTAAACTGTAAAAATCAACAGTTCTATATTCTTTTGCATGGAAACTTAAATACTTTTACTGGATCAGTTGAACTTGTCCTTTTACAGTTTCACTGCTTTGGTGAATTGTTCCCCTGTATTTTATTGCTGGAGCTTGCCTCTGCAAATTGTGTGGTGTTCCTCTTTTAGTTGACCTTGCTTACTCTTTCTCTGCTACAGCATTGTTTACTACCCAATGTGTGCTGTATAAAAAATCTGTCCTTATATAATAAAAAAACAAATTGTGGTAGTAACTAACACAGTATAGTATTTTAGTTGTCCTGACACAGGTGTCCTATTTAAAGTAGGTCATTTGTGCTCTTTTTCCTGTGTGTGTTGCTTTAATTCCTGTTTGGGGAAAGGAAAAAGTTATCTTTTTGTTTTTACTAGTATAGACTACCTACCACATATGGTATTAGTTGTACTATAGAGTGCATTTGCCTGTCCTGATTGTGTTTGGACTTGTGAGGAAGCCAGTACTGCAGGTATGACATGTGAGGTGTTATTCAGAGTTAGTAATACATCCTTTCTTGATATACTCCCAGAGAAAGGCAAAGCTTTGAAGCAGCAGCCATCAAAAAAGCCTGCTAAGAGATGGACCAGTACAGGGGGTAATATGGCAGGGGGGATGAGGGAGCTAAGAAGTCTGCTGAAAAGAGTACAGCTTTAGTTCCAGTTCCCCATAGCAGTGAAAGCACATGTATGTCTGCATTAGTGCTCTGGTGGTGTGGCAGATACCAGCAAAGGAGTTGTTGAAAGTACTGGCATACCTGTGTCTTACTTTTTTAAGGCTCAGACTGTTGCATCCATGCTGGTGGGGATGATGACAGTGAGAAGAAGGGAGGCACTGACATCAGCACAGGAACAGTGGTCCAGGAGGAGGGCGATAAGTCTGTTGGTGTGACTGTCCCTGTTCCTGCAGGAGTTGGTGATGATAGTGTTCAATCAGTTTGATAATCCTGGAGATAGGGATAGTCAGCCCCCTGAGATGGTTGTAGAGAAAGAAAAATGTGCCATGCTGCAAGAAGACAGTGATGGGGGAGAGGATGACAAGAACATGATCGCCATTGGTGGTGATGATGACGACTGGGATGATCCCACATGGGAGCCTGAGTTAAGAAAGGTCAGGGGTGATGTAGGCCATTTACATGCACAGCCCATGGATCAGTCTGTCACCAAGCCTAGAAGCAAACCTGCAAGCAGTCAAGTCACCTCCCCCCCAAAGGTATTCTTATGGAAGTGATGAGAGCAGCCCAAAAAACACACACTTCCACACCTGTTTCTGAACTATCAGAGTCCCAGAAGCATCTGAAGTCCAGAGGTCAAAAGATCCTAGTCTGGGACTTTTATGTGCTTGATCCTGATGATGAGACCATAGTGATATGTCAACTTTGTCAAGCACATGTTAGTCGGGGGAAAAAGGGAAGCCACATAGGCACCAGTAGCCAACACACCCACCTGTAAAACAAGCATCCGCTGAGATGGTAGCAACACCAGAAGGATGCTAGAGCTGTTGGTGGCATTTCCCTTAGCAAGTTAAATGTAGTAGAGCAATTGCAGGAGGAGGGCAGAGTGGGTCAGTGGTGGAAGAGGAGGGTGAGTAATCCTTTGCTCTCTTGAGTAGTTGGCATAGCAGTGGAGGTGCCAGTCCCAGTCATCTTGAGTCAGAAAAGTACGCCATCACACCCACAAGCAACCAAAATGACTGGTTCATACAGTCTACACAGCCCCAAGAGTGAAGTGTTACTCCTAAAAGAACATCATTGCTGCCATAAGTACAGCGTTCTGGTCAAATAGCCCCAAAGATGCAGCCCACTCTGAAGACCATCCTTGAGGGCACACAAAGTACCCCCAAAAAATTATGCTGCTGCATGAGAGTTAAATGCTGCCACTGCTGAAAATCTGGCCATCAATCTGTTGCCATTCTCATTCATGGAGAATGCTGGTGTCCACAGGTTGAAGGCCCTTGCCTGTCCTAAATGGCAGGTTCCATCACAAACCAGTTTTACTAAGCATGCCATGCCAGAGCTGAACATTAGAGTGGCTGATTCCATTAGACATGCATTGATGCATAGTGCATCACAATATATCCATCTTAGCATGGATGTGTGGACCAGTGGGCAAACAGCAGCAAGCTTGTATCTATGCATAACAGCACACTGGGCAAGTTGCCTGCGGTGGTATTTGATTTGGGGCCTGGCAAAATCTGCATAAAGCAAAATTATGGTGGTTGCAACACACCTTGTATTTGGCAGCATGCGACCCTGAGTATGACAAGTGTTACTGGTTCTCACACAGCTGAGAAAATGCTTAATGTTCTACTGTTGGAGATTGATGGGTGGCTACACACACAGTCACTCATAGCAGGATTCATTGCAAGTGATAGTGGCTCCAATGTAGTGAAGTGCATCAGCGATGGTGTTTTTTTCAGGGTGCCCTGCCTTGCACACTGTCTTAATCTTGTTGTTCAGCAGTTTCTCAAACATGTGGAGATTAAGGAAACAGTTACTGTTGCCCATCGCATCTGTGTCCACTTAGCCCATTCTACAAAGACCCGTGACCATCTATGTGAGCTACAGTGCAATAACCATCTGCCTCAGCACCGGATGAACCTTGATGTGACCAGGTGGAACTCCACACTGTGCATGCTTGACCAGCTGTATGAACAGTATAAAGCTATGCCAGAATACCTGCTGGTGCACACCACCCGTGACAATGATGGAGTGTCCTTCACTCTAACAATAGAGCAGTGGCACCAAATGGATGGACTAATTCATATGCTCCATCCATTTGAGCATGCTACACAGGCAGTGAGTGTGGACACTGCTTATATAAATCAATCCATATCCCTCATACGTGTGCTGAGGCAGACACTAGTTAATGTGCGACACCAGATGGAGGCAAGTGGGGATCATGGCAGTTATGATCTAATGGATCACATGCTCCATGTGCTGGACACAAATACCCATGTATCTGGCATTTTACAGTCAACTGACTTGCAATCGCCACTATTCTGGATTCATGCTACAAACGTGGCCTGCCTTCTATAATTGAAGGAGGTCATCAGCGAGTACAAAAGTTGACAGAGAACCTCATTAGAATGGTATATGCTGCACACAATAAAAAAGGCAAGCACTGCAGCAAAAATGGGTGTTGCTACCACCACCAGTGACTCACAGGCAACGCAATCAGAGAAAATGGACAAGGCACAGCAGAAAACAGCAAGAAATCCCATTTGGGATGTTCTCTTTCAGGTGGGAGTGGAAGATATGGAGGAAAAGGAGGAGGAGGAGGAGACAGATGAGGCAGCTGGATTCAGGGCAGCAGAATGAATGGTGGAGGCCTACATAGGGGATCCAAAGCACCTTGCCATTACTGATGAGCGACTGCTGTACTGGAGCAGCAAAATGACTGACTGGCCAGCACTAGCATTGGTTGCCGTGAAATACCTGAGCTGCCCACCATCCAGTGTCAGTGTGGAATGAGTGTTTAGTACAACCGGGGCAATTGTGAGTGACTGTAGGACCAATGTGTAACCCAAGAATGTGTCCATACTAACATTCAACAAAATGAACAAAGGCACATGCCACACAACACAGTGATGTCAGTGGTGTTGCCACAGGAACTGAGTCTCGGTGATGAGGATGATGACAATCCCTAGACTAAGGCATCCACCAGCACTGAGGTGGTGAAGCAGCAATGGTGAGAGAATTCCCACCTGGTGACAACTCCAATCTTGAAGACTGTGAGGGGTGGTTCTTGGATGAAGTGGATGTGGACAAAGGCTGAGTTTACTCAAAGGCCACTCCCCCCCCCAACCACTTTCAGCTCAGTATAATGTTATAACTTATTTTTAGCTATGTACCATTGGATTGGTTATGGTTATGTGTTATCTGCTGCAGTGTGAATCAGTTTCATTTGATCACCCTTTGCCGTAAACTATTATTTAGTCCCCAGTTCCCCAGCCTATATATTTATTTATTTATTTGCTTTTGTTAACCAGGTAAGCACACTAGACAACCAAGTGCCTATTTTCAGGTGCGACCCAGGAGAGTTACAGAGCATACAGGAAACAGAATACAAGTCAAGGAAATAAAATACAGAGTCATGGTTACAGTCAGGAGCCGCAGGCTCCACATAGGTGGGAGGTACAGGTCAAGCTCAAGCATGGCAAGGCAAGCAGACAAGTTATTGTATACAAAATAACGTAGGGAGTCAATGGATTCTAATATGACTATAGACTGAACAAAACTCAACGGCAGCAGTAGCAATCAAATTACCATAACCATAAAGATTTTGTATGATAACAGTTATAATGTTTCGCTGTCAAAAATATCAAGATACACATTTTACTTTTCATTTTGACTATTAACCCCATCTTACAGCAAGATATATTGTCTTGTTGGCCCTAAAAGTGCCCATGCTGGCACATGCCACATCGCCACCCTCCTTCCCACCACCTGACACTCCCATGCACTCCATGTGACCAAAAAAATATTTTTTGCCACTTACTATCTATGACATGTTGAAGAACCCTGGCTACTAGTACAAGTGGGATATGAATGTAACATGCTCATTCAACCATTAACACCACAAGTTGAAAGAATTTTGAGAAATGATGAATAGCGGCCATCTTTAATGATGCAAGTCATTAATTACAAAAGTAATCATGAAACGGCTTAACAACTTACAATGTCCAATTCCCCCAAAAAGGTTACATATGCTGTATTACCAGGTTAAAGTTCTTGTACTGAAACTGTGATGGTTCCTGGGGGACGGGTCAGAGCAGGAGGAGGAGGAGGTGTTTGCTGGCCTCAGTTTGGATTCCAAATTTTCATGATTACTGCAACTCTGCCACCTCAAATGATTAGACAAGACATTAGCCCCCTCCACCTAATTATTTAATAAACACCATCTCAAATATCGATTTCCACATATAGTTCCTCCCTTGATGTAGGTGGTGTTTACTCGTTAATGGTATGGACACCAGTGGCCAACATCGTAGTTCAAGCAACACCCTCTGTCTTCCATGCAACACAGCTCCTGCAGGGCCTGGATGGATATAGTCATCACACAGAGATAGGATGAAACCTCAACAGAGGAAAATGACCTAAGCAAGACCAAATATAAGAAAAAATGATGAATACCTGTCAATCTGCATACCTGGTTTTAGCAAGCAAATTAGAACAAGCAGAGAAAACAAATGTATATTTACCATACCCTGTGATGTCATTAAACTGCAGAAATTGCCCCCAGAAGGAACATGCTGGGTAGGGCACATGATTCCAGACCATGATGAAGCACAGTAGCAGGCATTCCCATTCCCCTAACAGTACTGCATACCTGGAAATAAGATAAGTTAAAAAGATGAACACATTTTGAGATTGTAAAAAGTTCCAGCCTCCCCAACCAACACCCCCCTCCCCCCACAGAAGACCATAAAAAAGGAAGAAATACATACCTCAGGGACTGTGAAACTAGAACCATTGCACAATTAAATAAATCCCCCAGATCTTGTTGAGCCGCAGCAGCAGGAGCAGGAGTTAATTTTGCTGGAATTCCTGTTGTTGACAAAAGCAAACAAGCATTTGTCAATGCCGAATGTTGTCTTGCTGACATTGACATTGTTAGTGCAGGAGTTAGAGAGATGCATAATAGAAATGGTAGCGAAGTATGGAGCTGACACCAACCACACCCCACCCCACCCTGCAGAGACTGATAGGCATTGTGGTGTGCCTTTGGGTTGTCACCCATAATGCTCATGCCATTTCATCTCAGCCCACCTTGCAGACTCCAACAAGTGTCAAGCTGTGCCTTGGGGTCATCAGGCCTTACGCTCACCCCATTCCATAAGGAAATACTTTGAGATGGGTGCAGTATAGGAGAATGGGTTGAACTTTGGGGCCAAAGAGTCCAAGGTACACCTTGATGCCTGTCACTGGCTGCGGGGGTGGAATGGCATGAGCAGTATAGCCGACATTCCAAAGTCACACCCCTGATGCATGTCTGTCTCTACAGGGTGGAATGTTACAGTTAGAAACCCTAAGGCCCCTAGCGTTTGTTGTTATTTGCACTCCAAATTTTCAACATGAGCTTTTTGTGACCCCACCTCATGAAAGCATTTGCGACCTCTGCTCATGAACAGTGGCACTGTGATTTTGTTAATCTGTCCTGAATGTTGATTTCCCACAGTGACCGTGCCATTCTGTGCCAGATGTGCAAAAACACATTTTGGGCAGGATGTGAAAAATGACAGCTGTACCATTCATAAGAAGGTGTGAAGAAATGGCAATGTTGAAAATCTAGAGTGAAAATACTAAAAATTCTCCATGTTACGAGCGTGTGTGGAAACTGTGCAATGCATGCTCATAACACAGTCATTTTATGGAACTGTTTCACTAAATTTTCAACATAGGCATTGTGGGACCTCCGCTCATGAACAGCGTCACTGTGATTTTTGTAATCTGTCCCGAACATTGATTTTCCTCAGCGACCACGTCATTCTGCGTCAGAAGTGTGAAAACACATTTCAGGCAAGCTGTGAAAAATGACAGCTGTACTGTTCATAAGGAGGTGTGAAAAAATTGCAGTGTTGAAAATCTGGAGTGATAATATTAAAAATTCTCAGTTATGAGCATGCGTGGAAACTGCACAATGCACGCTCATAACACAGTCATTTTTTGGAATTTTTTCACCAGATTTGCAACATGGGTTTTTTGGGAGCCCACCTCATGAACAGTAATACTGTCATTGTCACAGTGTGAAAAGGCAGCAGGTAAAGCAAATAGGATGCTGGGATGCATAGGCAGGGGCATCACCAGCAGGAAAAGGAGGTCATGATTCCACTATACAAGACACTAGTGAGGCCCCACCTGGAGTACAGTGTACAGTTCTGGAGACCTTACCTACGTAAGGACATAGACAGGGTAGAGAAGGTTCAGAGGAGGGCAGCAAAGATGGTGCATGGATTGCATCACAAGTCCTATGAAGACAGGTTGAAGGAACTGAACAAGTACTCCCTGGAGAAGAGGAGGGAGAGAGGGGATATGATAGAGATATACAAGTATCTTACAGGGAGGAACAGGGTGCAAGAATACACTATTTGTAAGTGAAAAAATGTTCCAGGACTAGAGGGCATGGGATGAAGTTGGAGGGAAGATGATTCAGAGTAAATGTGAGGAAGAATTTCTTCACAGAATGGGTGGTGGACAAGAGGAACACCCTGCCTGAGGAAGTGGTGGGGGCTGAAACAATCATGGGATTTAAGAATGCATGGGATAGACATAAAGAAATTCTGGAGGTCAGGGGTAAGGGGCAACAGAGTTCTAGGAAATCGTAAGCTGAAGTTACAAACTCAAATGGGCAGACTAGATGGGCCATAGGCTTTTATCTGCCGACACTGTCTATGTATCTATGTATTTTGTTAATCGGTCCCAAAAGGTGATTCTGTGCAGTGACTGCAAAATCACCTTTTGGGACGGAATAATGAAATGACAGTGACTGCGTTCATGAGATGGGGTCCCAAGAATCCCATGTTGAAAATTTTAAGCCAAAAGTCACAAAAATGGCTGAGATATCCACCTAAGTTGACCCCCCCCATTGATGCCATTATACAACTTATCGTGATTTTCTTTAGTTTGCGGTCAGTTTTGAAGAGTTCAGACATCTCCCGCTCCACCGAAAATCATCACGCCGGCTCCGGCAAAGTATGGGGTGAGGGGGTGCAGGGAGGTGCACAGAGGGTGGATGGAGGGGCATTGTGACCGTGGGGGACCATTTTCTGTGCTACAGGGAGGAAAAAAAAGGACATCACGGGAAGGTTTTTTTTTTTACAGGTTTGCTTTGGACACACTGGGGTGGGCTTCCAGTGTGCCACCTGTGTTTTTTGGGGACAGGAGACTGAAGTTGATGGGGATTGGGCCCCTCATTGGCAAAGAAAGCATGTCTGTGTTGGGGCGGCATGATGTCAAGGGGATTAGGCACCCAGCTCGGCAGACAAATAAAACAAGGGGGAACATTATGCCGAAGGGGATTGGGCTCCTCCTTTGGCAAATGAACTGGGATGGGGCATGCCAACAGGAGGATTGGGTACCCCTGATGTCAGCTTTCTAAGGATTATGAGAGGTGGACGGCAGCAGACGCTGCAATGTTTATTGAAATGTTTCAGCAGGCAAGGCATGCCCTGCAATGATGGGGCACTCCCTCATTGCAGTGGTGAAATTCTTTCAAGTTGGTGGCACTCTTCTAAACTGCTTTCATAGACAGTGTGCTCATTCATTGGTGCCACAGAGATCAGCCCAAAAAATCAGTGGTGCCATTGGCCACTGCAACACCTCCACAAACTGCTACTCCAGCAAAGCTGCCACAAAATGTTGCTTCACTGAGCATGCAAGACAACATAAAAAGAACACAATTGCTATCAAACTCAGACATCCAGATGGCAGTAACAGACATACCCCACTAATAATGAAAAATTAAATACTTACCATCGGCGTTAGGAACTGTGGTGCATTCCAGCATCCCTAGATCCTAATCCCGACCTGGCATGATGATGTTATCCACAATAAGCTGAAAAATAATATGAAAAGCAGTACAAGCATATTAGAACTCAAGACGCCACAATACCAACCCACCAACACCCTTATCTTACACAGGAAAAAAAATAAAGACGGATACTTACGTTTGCAGCAGCAGCAGCAGTATGGACTCTGTGAAGATGAACTCTGCCACCTCAAATGATTAGACAAGACATTAGCCCCCTCCACATAATTATTTACTAAACATCATCTCAAACATCCATTTCCACATATAGTTACTCCCTTGATGTAGTTACTCATTAATGGTATGGACACCAGTGGCCAATGTCGCAGTTCAAGCAACACCCTCTGTCTTCCATGCAACACAGGTCCTACAGGGCCCACACCTCAAAAATGACATTAACCTGCTGGAGAAGGTCCAGAGGAGGGCTACAAAGATGATAGCTGGTCAGCAGAGTAAGGCATATGAGGAGAGGTTGAGGACACTGAACATGTACTCCCTGGAAGACAGTAGAGAGAGAGAGAGAGAGAGAGAGGGGACATGATTGGGACATTCAAGTACTTGAAAGGATGGCTAAGGTTGATAAGGAGAGTTTCTTTAAGCTGAATGACAACTATAACACGAGGGGGCACAGTCTTAAGCTGGAGGGTGGGAGGTTTAGGAGGGATGTCAGGAAGCACTTCTTCACAAAGATGGTGGTGGAAACTTGGAATGTCCTGCCAGAGACAGTGGGCAGCTTTAAGAGAGGATGTGATAGGCATAGGGGAAGGTAAGGATCATGGGTAGGGAGGATTGGAGGAGTGGGGAGGGAGGGCAGGGACATTAGCTCAAGCTGTGGACCTTACAATGCGAGCAGACTTGATAGACCAAATGGCCTTCTTCTGCTGGCTTCTTTGTGTAACCCCTAGATGGCGCTATCCCAGGGGCTACTACCCCTGCCTGATTTGCCACTAACAGGTTGAGGGGCCTGGATCCAATGGCAGGTGCCTCCACCCAGAGGTCAGGGTTTGCAATAGTTAAACTTACTTGGTCACAGCCCTCTGGGACACTGCAACCCCTTTCTTCCCACTAGTGGCCCACACAATATATCAGAATTACCTTCACAGTATACACTTACCCCCAGGACTAGTTCCGCACTGGGACCTCCTGTGAAATAAGATACAGTGCAACAATCACAGTACAGTACTTTAACATAGACAAATACCTCAGGCAGTATAACTTTGCTGAAACAAGCAGCTCTGATTTATTTAGGGGATATAACAAGGACAGGGGAAATCAGGTTAATTAGCTTATCACTTTACTATCTACTCTATGGCTCTGTGCACAGGCCTATCCCTACCAGTTACTGTCCCTGGGTACCCAAGCCCTAGTGACTAGTCCAAACGTGGCAGCTGGTAGGGGCCCTTTCACACAGTGAAAAGAAAAATTAGTTTAAAACAGTCAGCAGTACAGTGATTCCATTTGGATTTAATGTGGCAATTCAACAGGAGCGACCCTGAATTAGTACTCACGACCTCCAAACAAGATAGGGTCCTTCAACGTCAGCAGGGCTACTCTTGAGCTCCAAGAGACTCCTCACACATTTATATGGTAAAAAGAAAGTACTATACCAGGCAGGCTGCTTCTCTATCCCGATCGCAATTACTGCACAATATCCGGGAGAACACACAGCAGATTCAGTTCCTGACAGACCGAGTGCAATTCAACAATTTCTCCAGTCTTCTACAGGGTGAGCCTGGTTTCTACTCTTCAGAGATCCTTTGATTCTTTTCACAGGACGGATTCAGTCCTAACAAGCAGTTACACAAGCTGCAGACCGGAACTCTGGGCCTTACACACGTTTTTTGACTGAAACTGTGCACTGAAGGAGCACAGGGTTTCTTTCCCCTTCACTGCCAGATCTAAACTGAAACTCCAACAGACAAAACCGGCACTTCCTTTGAGTTCCTCCCAGTTCTTGACTGGATTGGCTGTCACTCACAATAGACTGCTGCTGTTGGTCCAAAAGGCTCAAGTCTAAACTACATCTCCCAGAGTCACTGCCCATACAATCCTCTTGTGGCTGGCTCAGATTATGAGTCCAAGTTCTGATTCGTCCAAGGCACCATTTTAGAGCTAGCTTACCCACACTGATTGGTCCAGTTCAGCAGTTCAAAACCAGAATGGGGAACTAGAGACACAGTTCTGACTGCAAAGAAAGCAGGTTAGACAAACTGTAATTTCATTATTACTCTAAATGATTTCTGGCAAACAGTTACATCTTTCAGATAGGTTCCTTTGCACTCCTAGTGACTGCAAAATGGAGTGAATTGGCAGCAGCTCGAGTGGTACTCAAACAGAGAAGCACACAGTCCCACCCATACAAACTAATTATGTCTGCAAGCAGACAGCTCTTAAAGAGACAGTACCAGAGGCTGTAAAAACACTCACTGATAAATGGCTTAAATGCCAAACACCATTCAGGCTTGGAGCATTCAAGCAAGCTCCTGGAAGTCTTTTGGGAACCCCCATTTGCAGGGGGGTTACACCCTTCCTGGCCTGGAAAGCCTGACGTCTGCGTCAAGCAAGTACCCCCATAAGTTTCAACTGCAACCATATACATTTGCATTAGGCTCGCACATGTAATCATCAGTCAATATATCATTTTACCAAGAACACATTTCTGAAACATTGCAGTACGTCACTCTTTACACAGTATTACATACACATTGTACCATAACTCAAGTTATTACCTCTTGTCCATGAAACCTGAAGAGAGGGGGCCCTTCCCTATCAGTTACCTTGGGGCTGGATGGGGCAAGAGCACCATACTTAGAGGGCAACACAAGTAACTTGGAGTTAGCACTGATGCTCAGTTTGGGCAATGAGCTTCGGGACACATACACTCCTTTATGGACAACATTGAGAGGCAAGTCCACAGGCCTCCCAAGTGAATCATAACTGAGGTGCACCACAGGCTTTACAGCTCGACCAGTCTTTCTAGGGGAACTGTTACAGTCTCTGCACTCTGAGCCTCATTTTCAGCATTGTCCTCTTGTCAGGGAGTCTCCTGGGGGTAGAGAGGCTAGAACTTGGGGCACTTTCAGCTCCAGGAGTTACAGTTTCTGAGTCCACAACATTTGGCTCGCATGGAGAGCTTTTGGACACTGGCAGTGGACTGTCAGGGCACTCAAATACTCTTCTTGTTCGGGTGTATCACCAGTCTGCCCCAATCTATCATTTTCCTCCCTGAAAGCTCAAACAGTTCAACCATGCACAATGATTCCATTTCATCTGATCTGATGCTTTGCACTTCACTTTCTGGGAGCATTGGCTCCAGGGATGAAGCTGGGGCTTAGACAGTCCAGAAGGCCCAGCTTTGTCTCCAGTATTGACTAGGGATTGCCCGAAACAATTGACTCAGTTCGTAAGAAGGATAGTATTCAAAGTCACTCTCACTTTCTTCTGATATGGACTGACAGTCATGCTCAACTAGGACTTGTGCAGGGAACACTTTAACTCTGCTTCTGTAGGTGCAGACTTCATGATCTTTTCTTAGCAGCAGCTCTAGTCACTGGTCCAGAGGGGCATCTTCTGGGGGCTCAGACTCAATCAGGATTTGTCCATGGGCAGTAAATGATTTCTATGCATTGTTTTTACATCTTTTGAATTGTTCTCAGGCATTACTTTGTACACTGGCAGATCATCTAGTTTGCCCACTACAATGTGAGGGAGATGGTGCCATCTGTCAGCAATCTTGTGTTTGCCATGCAGTCCCAGATTTCTTAGCAATACCCGATCTCCCTCCTGGAGTTCCTGTGCTTTCACCTTTTTATCATACCGTTCTTTGTTGGCCAGATTTCTTTTGGCAGCCATAGTTTGAGCCAGTTGGTACGCATGAGTTAGCTGGGCCTTTAACTTTTGCACATACTATAAATAGTTGTCAGCTTGAACCCCATCAGGAGACCCCAAAACACACATCTACTGGTAGTCGAGCTTCTTCCAAACATCAGAGCGGTGGGGAGAACCCAGTGGCATCACTTTTGGTGCAGTTATAAGCATGTACCAGGGTGCTAATTTGTTGGCTCCATCTAGGCTTGTCCTTTGGGTGCAGGGTGCCTAGCATATCTAGCAAAGTGTGGTTGAAATGTTCAGGCTGTGGGTCCCCCTGGGGGTGGTAAGGAGTGGTTCTGGACTTTCGCACTCCCCACAGAGAAAGCATCTCTTTGATCAGATGACTCTCAAAGTCTTTCCCTTGATCAGAATGGATTCTTTGTGGAGCCCCATAGTGAACAAAAATTTTCTCACAAGTACTTTGGCCACAGTGGATGCTTTCTGGTCTTTGGTGGGGAAAGCTTGGGCATATCTCGTGAAATGGTCAGTGACCACCAGCACATTACTGATATTTCTTTGATCTGACTCCAAACTCAGAAAATCAATACAGACCAGCTCCATGGGTGCACTGGTGGTGATGTTAACAAGGGGAAGCCCTCTGGGGCAAAGCTTTCCTCTGTAAGCAGCGACTACAAGTTCAAATGTGTTGCTCCACATCAGCCCCATCTTAGGCCAATAGAATCTGGATCTCACCAAGTCAAGTGTTCTGTCTATACCAAGGTGCCCATGTGGTTGTGCAAGGACCTCAGTACTGAGTCTCGAAGGCAGTGGGCAGCACTAGTTGTTGTTTGTCTACTTGTCCCCTCTGTCTACTGTTTCTCTGTATAACAGTTTATTGATCAGTTTCAACTTAGGACCTTCTTTGTATAACAGTGCAGTTCTCAAATCAGTGAGCGAATTTGGACACATCTTTTCCTGCATAGAGGGCTTCTAAAGCTGCTTTGATCATGGGATCAGCGATTGAGCCCACTGAATACTGTTATTGTCCAGCTGAGGCAGTGCACCAATGTCTATTGCAGAAAAGTGGCAATAAGCAGCAGGTATGCAATTCTCAGAGGGTCCCAAGCAATCCACCATGCAGTTCACTCGTCCGTGGACATTTGTTCCTCCTGTCAAACTTCCAGCAGAGTGCCCGAATGTCAGGTTCTGCCAATTGGACCCAATCATTCTGGGGAACAGGCCCAGGAGAGAGCATCAGCATCTATGTGGTTCAGACCTGCTCGGTATTCGAGCATAGTATATGTAGATAATGCAGAAAGCCACCTATGGCCAGTGGCATCCAACTTAGCTGAGGTCTGCACATAGGTCAAAGGATTATTGTCAGTTTTACTAGTATTTTAGCCCCATACAAGTACTCATGGAATTGGTCAACAATAGCCCACTTCAAAGCTAGGAACTCTAACTTATGTACAGGATAGTTCTTTTCGGATGGGGTCAGGCTTCTACTGGCAAAGGCCACTGGTCTCAGGCCATTCTCATGCTCTTGGTACAACACAGCCCCAACCCTTGCAAGCTAGCATCAGTGTGCAGGACGAAGGTTTTCTTGGATCAGCATAGGCCAGCACTGGAGTATGGGTAAGTTGATATATGATCTCATGAAAAGCAGTCTCACAATCAGGAGTCCAGCGGGCCCCAAATACTCACTCGGATGAAAATACACTCTTTCAGTCTTGAGGGACGCTGACTTTTGGTATTTTTGTGGGTTGGGGATACCCTTGGTAAGGTTAAGTAAAGTGGATCACTCTTGAATAGTCCTTGATGAAGCGCCGATAATAACACAGAATCCCAGGAGTCTTTGCAGTTCTTTTAGATTTTTGGGCTGTGGCCAGGTGGTCAAGGCCTCAACTTTACTTGGGTCGGTCTCTATTCCCTCGGTGGATACTATGTGTCCCACATACTTTACTGATGTTTGAAAGAATTGACACTTAACAATGGACAGTTTAAGGCCAAAGTCCTCCAGTCGGTCCAATACCTTAAATAATCTGCTCTCATGTTCCTCCAGTGAGCTGCCAAACACAATAACATCATCTAGGTATACCAGGCACTCTAGTAAGTTCATGTCCCCACTGCACACCCATCAATCGCTGAAAAGTGGCTGGGGCACCTGAAACTCCTTGAGGCATCCTCATGAATTCATAGAAGCCAAGGACTGATAAAGGCTGTCTTCTCACGGTCCTCTGGGCCATCGGGATCTGGTAGTACCCACTGCGGAGATCCACACAGAGAACCACTTGCTCCTGCTTAGGCAGTCCAAAGCATCCTGAATGCGGGCATTGTGTACTGATCAGGGATAGTCCGCCGGTTTAAGGTGCGATAATCCACACACATCCTTACTGTCCCATTCTTTTTCCTCACTACCACAATGGGGGAAGCATAAGGGCTTCTGGATTCTTGTATTACACCAGCAGCTAACATCTCTTGCAGATGCCGTCTCACATCATCTATGTCAGCAGGTGCCAGGCGTCGAGACCTCTCACGAAATGGTCTTTCGTCATGCAGCTGGATATTGTGCTCAGCTCCTTGCACGCATCCTACGTCCCATTCCTTTAAAGAAAACACCTGGTCTCTCTGGGCAAGCTTCTCACTGATCCTCACTTTCCATTCAGCTGGCAACGGGGAGTCGCCGAAATCAAACAAGTCAGGCGTTACTCTGTCATTCTTCCTCGAACTCTTGCTGCTGGGTAGCACTGCAGTGTCTGCACAATGCACATTAGCCAGGATGCAACCTCTATTTACTCGAATGTCTCTTTCAGACACATTATGAACTTGGACCATTATCCTTCTGGCATAAGCATGGGCTCTAGCGGGCAAAATACTAGGCTTGACCAGCAGTCCCTCTGGCAATTTTCCATCACCTGGTGCATCCAACATTAATATTTTATTCTTAACATCCTTTCTGATATGGACCTCTCCTGTAAGGTACACTGGGCATTTGGCGCCAGGATCAGAGACTCAGGATCCTTCTTCC
Organism: Neoceratodus forsteri; assembly: GCA_016271365.2. Classification (NCBI taxonomy): domain Eukaryota; kingdom Metazoa; phylum Chordata; order Ceratodontiformes; family Ceratodontidae; genus Neoceratodus; species Neoceratodus forsteri. Next base: position 297,605,543 of record CM057452.1, on the reverse strand, counting down.
ATACAATTCCGACCGTTCCTCTGGTTCTATTTTTCAGCATCTCTGTGCCTCATAGGCCTTCTTAATTAAAGCTGGAACTCTTAAAGCTCTACTAGTTTTTGACCCCTGTTTTTCATAACACAACTGTGCCAGCTTCCGAACATATGAGCATTTGTTCCAATCAACAAAGGGACACCATCATACAGTCCAGTGGGGGGACACACTAAGGCTAGAGTCTCTACTTGTTCGCCACCCAGCCACGGAGGTGGGGAAAGACAGCCAAATTCGGATATACCGGAATAGGGTAGGCCTTCTCACTTAACCCCATACATGCAGTCCTTCTAATGGTTGTAAGGGTACGTCTGACAAATGCTTCTGATACCAATCCTGGAACATAATTGTCACTTGGGAGCCACTGTCTAATCACAGTCTTGTAGACACTCCATCCACCTTTACAGTGGTCTCCATGGAGGGACCCACTATTCTGGACCACTTGGAGAAGCGATAGTGGGGGCCTGGGCAACTGACCTTTAGCACAAAAGGACGTGAGTTAGCATTTTTGGTGCCCTCACTGGGATCATTTTGTGCACCTCTTAACCACTGATTTGTTCTCCTAAGCTCTCCTTGTAGCCTATATGCAACTTTGTCAGTGTCTTTTGGGACCGCATTCCCTTTTCATGTGCCCATCCTTCCCACAATTATAGCAAAACATACTTTCTGGAGTTTGAGCTGGCCGAGGCGCCACACTGGGAGCCAGGGCGGGGTATTACTAACTGAAACCTTGGTGCCATCTCTGTCTGCGGCGTGATAAGCATTTGGAGACATCTCGTCAGTTTCTCCACTTCCATGGTCAAGGAATTGAGTTTGGAGCTGTTATCAGCAGGAGATACATGGGTGGGTACCCCCACCCCATTGCAGATGCAGTCGGATATAGGTCAGGGGCCTGTGCTTGCAGGCGTGGCCTTCATAAAGGACTGTTTTGAATTCCGGATCTCTCTCAACAGTTCGCCCCATTCTGGCATATCTTTTTCCTTGCCAGAGCACTCATTTACTGCCAACCTCTGCCCTGAACTTCACTTGATGGGTCACCTGGGTCACTCAGGTCGTGGCCATAGCTATTGGTGCAGGTCCCTCCCGAGGTCACCTTTCTCAACTCCTCGAATTTCTCTCATTAACTCATCATAGGAGGGTGGGGATTCCAGTCGATCTGCCAGGCGAACTTGAAGCAACAGCAGTTCTGAGAAGGGGCAGACTTAAGGATCCTGTCCAGCCTGGTTCGGTCCAGTTCAATCGCTGGCAAACTACCTTTTCTGAGGCATTCTTGCAACAATTTTTCCAGCCGAGATACATACACAGACAACAACTCCTTGGTACTGTTGTGTCTCTTACTCTCACCATAGGTCCTCATCAGAATCTGGGCTCCCATACACATTCTCCAGGACCTCAAGATAGGCCTGTGCAGTCACTTCAGGGTTACTGGCCCGTTTAGCATGAATGGTAGCCAGGGCAGGACCTCGAGGCTCTCACTAACCCTCTTTCGGCTTTCGGCTTCGAGCATTGCCATTCTAGCACTTGGGGGCAACATAGTCTATCCAGGTCTCCCAGTCATCCTCCCTTGGGGGTGGGAGGGTGCCAGAGAAGATCCTCAACCTCGGTAAGAGTCGTGACTAATGGCAGGTGCAGAAATAGGAGACTGCATTGGTTCAGCCACCATTACGGTACTGGAGCGGAGAGGGTGTTGGGAGGAACACCTCCAGGTGGCAAGAATAGTTTCTTCAAGTCCTCCACAGTTTTCCTTCCCCAGCAACCTTTAGCAAATTTCTCCTCAAAAGTTTCAGACAGTGGTGGGGGCTCATTCCCACTGGGTCTTTACTGTACTTAGTTATCACTCTCCAGGCAGTGAGGGCTCCCTCTGGGGTAATGGTCTGTGGCACTTTGGAGCTATCTATGGGATCCTTAAACTCTACTAGGGCCAGGAAAGTGTGGGTGAGCAGATTAGCATGCCGACCCACCACCACAGGGTTTTGTAAACCTTCCACCTTGGAAAGTACTCCCTGTACAGTGTCCGTATTGATACCCAGGGGGATGTCCAGGATAAGCATAGCATTGTGGGGGTCAATCTCCTCCCCAGTACACCACTCCACCAGCCGGTGCACAGCCACTTCTGTCGGGGTACCCATTTTTTTCTTAACAGTGGTTCGTAAATATGGCCACTAGAGGACACACAATCCCAGCGGTGAGCCTCCAAGATGTAACCCCTAGATGGCGCTATCCCAGGGGCTACTACCCCTGCCTGATTTGCCACTAACAGGTTGAGGGGCCTGGATCCAATGGCTGGTGCCTCCACCCAGAGGTCAGGGTTTGCAATAGTTAAACTTACTTGGTCACAGCCCTCTGGGACACTGCAACCCCCTTTCTTCCCACTAGTGGCCCACACAATATATCAGAATTACCTTCACAGTATACACTTACCCCAGGACTAGTTCCGCACTGGGACCTCCTGTGAAATAAGATACAGTGCAACAATCACAGTACAGTACTTTAACATAGACAAATACCTCAGGCAGTATAACTTTGCTGAAACAAGCAGCTCTGATTTATTTAGGGGGATATAACAAGGACAGGGAAATCAGGTTAATTAGCTTATCACTTTACTATCTACCTATGGCTCTGTCAGCAGGCTTCATCCCTACCAGTTACTGTCCCTGGGTACCCAAGCCCTAGTGGCTAGTCCAAACCATGGTAGCTGGTAGGGCCCTTTCACACAGTGAAAAGAAAATTAGTTTAAACAGTCAGCAGTACAGTGATTCCATTTGGATTTAATGTGGCAATTCAACAGGAGCGACTCTGAATTAGTACTCACGACCTCCAAACAAGATAGGGTCCTTCAACGTCAGCAGGGCTACTCTTGAGCTCCAAGAGACTCCTCACACATTTATATGGTAAAAAAAGAAAGTACTATACCAGGCAGGCTGCTTCTCTATCCCGATTGCAATTACTGCAAATACCCGGAGAACACACAGCAGATTCAGTTCCTGACAGACCGAGTGCAATTCAACAATTTCTCCAGTCTTCTACAGGGTGAGCCTGGTTTCTACTCTTCAGAGATCCTTTGATTCTTTTCATGGACGGATTCAGTCCTAACAAGCAGTTACACAAGCTGCAGACCGGAACTCTGGGCCTTACACGTTTTTGACTGAAACTGTGCACTGAAGGAGCACAGGGTTTCTTTCCCTTCACTGCCAGATCTAAACTGAAACTCCACAGACAAACCGGGCACTTCCTTTGAGTTCCTCCCAGTTCTTGACTGGATTGGCTGTCACTCACAATAGACTGCTGCTGTTGGTCCAAAAAGGCGCCGAAGTCTAAACTACATCTCCCAGAGTCACTGCCAATACAATCCTCTTGTGGCTGGCTCAGATTATGAGTCCAAGTTCTGATTCGTCCAAGGCACCATTTTAGAGCTAGCTTACCCCACAATGATTGGTCCAGTTCAGCAGTTCAAAACCAGAATGGGGAACTAGGAAACACAGTTCTGACTGCAAAGAAAGCAGGTTAGACAAACTGTAATTTCATTATTACTCTAAATGATTTCTGGCAAACAGTTACATCTTTCAGATAGGTTCCCTTTGCACTCCTAGTGACTGCAAAAATGGAGTGAATTGGCAGCAGCTCGAGTGGTACTCAAACAGAGAAGCACACAGTCCCCCCCATACAAACTAATTATGTCTGCAAGCAGACAGCTCTTAAAGAGACAGTACCAGAGGCTCTAAAAACACTCACTGATAAATGGCTTAAATGCCAAACACCATTCAGGCTTGGAGCATTCAAGCAAGCTCCTGGAAGTCTTTTGGGAACCCCCATTTGCAGGGGGTTACATTTGTATGTTCATATGTATGTTCGTATGATCCACCATCAACCATCCAAAACATCACTTCTCATGGCAACTTGGCAAGTAGTAGTCAGAGACAACAGCAGGCAGCAAGCTACAGTACCACAAAATGTGATTCACTCCATACTGCCAGGCAAGTTACAACCACAGAGTCAGTCAACACAGCCAATCAGAACAGCAGCATAGGGAAATTATAATTCTACATTTCCTAATTGAAAAAGCAGCAGCAGGAGGAAACAACTGCAAGTAGCAGCAGCATTTTGCAGGAGGAGTTCATTTTCTCAGCAGGGCACCCTTTGTGGCTATTTAATAAATCCCACCATAATTGTTTCTCCCTTCTTTCATTATTTTGCCATGCATTTTTATGTTTGCTTGCACGCATGTGCAAGAAACATAGTGCCATCAACGGAGATTTCGAAGGTGTGTCACCTCCTACTCCAATTCAGGCAGCCAGCTGGCAGGCGTGGCCCCTGTAAGCCAATGTATTTTGGAGCTGTCTATGACACGCTCCAAAATGCAGTGGCATACAGTTGAAAGGGGGAGCTATGCTTGAGTGAGCAGCGATAAGAAGCTGCTCATGGCAGCTCCCCAGCCGCGGGCGTGACTTCGCACGCAGCGTAGAGTAGCCGACGGGTACCCAATCCTGCTCGACTGTGCTGCATTGTCTCCTTCCCCTTCCCAGTATTTGGTGCCACGCCCACCCCAGCGTGGCAATCAATACTTTTGCCGACGGGGTGCCCAATCCCCCATCGGCTGAACGCGCTCCCAAAGTCCTTGTGCCACGCTGGGAGCCCACCCCAGCGTGCAAACGTCAAGATGTTTTTTTTGCTGACGGGATGCCCAATCCCGCCGGCTGAACGCCCTGAAGTCGTTGTACATGCTGGGAGCCCACCCTAGCATGGCAAGCGGTCCCGCAGTTGTTTTTTTTTTTCACCTGTAAAACAAAATCTGTCCCACGGCGTGTCACCGAACCCCTCCCACAACCTGCACCCACCCACTACGCACCCAGCCTCCTCACACCCCCCACCCCATACTTACCTCCGGACTCCTGTCCGCGACGATCTTCGGTGGACCGGAACACATCTGCACTCTTCAAAGCCGACCTCGAACTGAGGAAATGCGTAAGCTGTATAATGGGCTAGATAGGAGGGTTCAACTTTGTGCATATCTGGCATTTTGGGATTTTGCACCAAATTTTCAACATAGGTTTTTAGACCCTCTCTGATGTCTACTGTCATGGCGGTATTGGTCAAGGGTGATTTCATGAGTGGACTGAGAAATCACCCCTTCAGGACCAAATACCACCATGACAGTGACATCATTCATGAGAAGGGGCCAAAACCCCCATGTTGAAAATTTGGTGCCAAAATTCCAAAAATTGACTGTTTGACAAGCATGCGCTGTGCAGTTCCTACGCAGGCTCGTAAGTTCGCGAAATTTCAATATTTTCACTCCAGATTTTCAACATTGCCATTTCACCACACCGTCTTATGAGCAGTACAGCTGTCATTTTTCACATCTCACCCAAAATGTGTTTCTGCCCTTGTAGCGCAGAATGGCGCAGTCGGTGTGTGAAATCAATGTATGGGACAAATTAAGAAAATCACAGTGACACTGTTCATGAGCAGAGGTCTTGAAATGGCTATGTTGAAAATTTGGTGAAAAAATTCCTAAAAATGACTGTTTTACGAGCGTGCGTTGCGCAGTTCCTACGCACGCTCATAGGTTTGCGAATTTTCAATATTTCCACTCCAGATTTTCAACATTGCCATTTTTCCACACCTTCTTATGAGTAGTACAGCTGTCATTTTTCACATCTCACCCAAAACGTGTTTCCGCCCATGTAGCGCACAATGGCGCAGTCGTTCTGCGAACTCAGTGTATGGGACACATTAAGGAAATCACAGTGTCACTGTTCATGAGCAGAGATCTTAAAATGGCAATGTTGAAAATTTGGTGACATAATTCCTAAAAATGACTGTTTTACGAGTGTGCATTGCACAGTTCCCACGCACGTTCGTAGGTTTGCGAATTTTCAATATTTCCACTCCAGATTTAACATTGCCATTTTTCCACACCTCCTTATCAGCAGTACAGCTGTCATTTTTCACATCCTGCCCAAAATATGTTTCTGCCTTAGCGAAGCATAATGGCGCTGTCGGTGTTCAAGCTCAATGTATGACACATTAACAAAACCACAGTGACACTGTTCATGAGCAGAGGTCTTAAAATGGCTATGTTGAAAACTTGGTGGAAAATGCCTAGAAATGACTTTTTACGAAAGCGTGCTTTCACAGTTCCTATGCATGCTCGTAAGTTTGCAAATTTAATATTTTCACCTAGATTTTCAACATGTCCATTTTATTAAACTTCCTTATGAACAGTACAGCTGCAATCTTTCATATGTCACCCAAAATGTGTTATCGCACATGTAGCGCACAATGGTGCTGTTGGTGTGCTAAAGCAATGTTTAGGACAGACTAAGAAAATCACAGTTACACTGTTCATGAGCAGAGGTCTTAAAATGGCTATGTTGAAAATTTGGTGACAAAAGTCCATAAAATGACTGTGTTACGAGTGAGCATTGTGCAGTTTCCACGCATCCTCGTTAGTTCATGACTTTGTAATATTTTCAGTCCAGATTTTCACTAGTGCCATTTTTCAACACTTCCTTATGAACAGTACAGCTGCCATTTTTCACAACATGGCCGAAGTGTCTTTTCACACTTTCAGTGCAGAGATGCATGGTCACTGTCAGAAATCATTGTTCGGCACAGATAAAGAAAATCACAGTGACACTGTTCATGATCGGAGGCACCAAAATGCCTGAGTTGACAATCTGCCATAAAATATCCCCAACCTACTTATATAACGGGTGTGCGTTGCACAGTTTCTATGTACGCTCATGACTTCACCATTTTTTTAAATATTTTTACTACACAGTTGCAACATAGCCATTTTTACACCTCCCCATGAAAGAGTACAGCTGCCATTTTTTACAGCCTGTTTGGAATATTTTTGCACCTGTGGTGCTAAATCCCGTAGTCACTGTGCATAAGCAGCTTTCGGCTACCAAACTGATATTCCCCCTGTTCATGAGGTGGGGTCACAAAACAAGCATGTTGAAAATTTGGAGTTAAAATACCAACTAATGCCTGAGGTATTAGGCTTTTCAACTAAATTGCCCAACCCTATAGAGAATGACAGGAATCAGGGGTGTGACTTGGGATTCTTGCCTGTGATGCTCATACCATTCCACACCCTGCAGTCACTGAGAGGCATCGAGGTATGCCTTGGACTCTTCGGCCCCAAACTTCACCCCATTCTCCTATATTGCACCCATCTCACCATATTTTCTAATGAAATGGGGTGTGCATAAGGGCCAAAGACCCCAAGGAACACGTGACACTTGTCAGTCTCTGCAGAGTGGGGTGTGGTGAAATGGCGTGGCCGTTATGCCTGATGACCCAAATGCACAATCCAATGCCTGTCACTCTCTGCAGGGTGGTGGTGGGGTTGGCTTCAGTTCAATACTTCACTGCCATTCCTATTACGCAGCTCTGTAACTTCTACACTACCACTGCCAATGCCAGTAGGCAAACATTCGGCATTGACAAATGCTTGTTTCTGTAGTTACTGTATAATGCTTGTTCTGACTTCTGCACACCACAGCAGGTAGCCACACCAAGATTCAGGCTGAAATCCTTGGTAAACGGGGCCCAAAACAGCAATTTAATGTCGGGGGGGGGGAGACACCACATCATGACTCAGACCATATTTCTGTATCAGTTTTTTGTACCATTTTTCCTGTAACATTTTTGGACATGTACAGCCTGTTCTGAGCTTACAGAAAAGATTCAGCATAAGATCACTTGTAAACAGTGGACCAAAGACCATGTTTTGGTTTGGGTGGTGGCTTAGGCACCATATGACAATATGGCTGAGAAATGATTTCTGTCTGAATTTACTGTAACATTTTTATGGAAACATTTCTGGACTTGTAGGCCCTCTTTGGCTTGAGCAGCACCAAGATTCGGCATGAAATCCTTGGTAAACCGTGGCAGAAGCTGCATTTTCAGGTTCCTGAGGTGGTAGCTCAGCATTTAACATCAGGACTGACACCAGATTTCAGTCTCAATTTGGTGTAACAACTTTTTGGAAACATTTCTGGACTTGTTGGCCCTGTTTGGCACCAGCAGCACTGAGATTCAGGCTGAAATCCTTGGTAAATGGGGCCCATAACAACTATATAATGTCTGGGTGGTGGATGGGAGCACCACACCACATCAAGACTCAGACCATATTTCTGTCTCAATTTTATGTACCATTTTTCCTGTAACATTTCTGGACATGCACAGCCTGTTCTGCGCTCACAGAAACAAGATACAGCATGAAATCACTTGTAAATAGTGGACCAAAGACCATGTTTTTGTTTGGATGGTGGCTTGGTCATCATATAACAACGTGGCTGAGACATGATTTCTATCTGAATTTACTGTAACATTTTTTTGGAAACATTTCTGGTCTTGTAGGTCCTCTATGGCATGAGCAGTGCCAAGATTCAGCTTGAAATCCTTGGTAAACAGTGGCAGAAGCTGCATTTTCAGATCCGTGAGGTGGTGGCACAGCATTTAACATCAGAAATGACACCAGATTTCAGTCTCAATTTGATGTAACATTTGTTTGGAAACTTTTCTGGACTTGTAGGCCCTGTTTGGCACCAGCAGCACCAAGATTCAGGCTGAAATCATTGTTAAACAGGGCCCAAAACAGCAATTTAATGTCTGGGTGCTGGGTGGGGGGGCACTACATCACGTCATGACTCAGACCATATTTCTGTCTCAATTCTATCAAGCTTTTTTCATGTCATATTTCTCATCTTAGCATGCCTGCTCTACATAGGCTGGCAGCAAGAGGCTGTGCTAAACTATGGCCAAAGAGCGCGTTTTAGGCCTGGTCACCCGGGTGGTGGTGGTGGTTGTGGGGCAATAAACATCATCATGAGTGGATGAGAGGGACACAAAGTTAACATTTGTGGGTGGAAAGGCCAGGGGACATATGTTGTTAAGCATAAAAAACATATTTATGTTTAACTTCCGAATTAAAGTGCTTATGTTTCTATGATTGCTGTGTACATATTCGGACTGATGCTGCACACAGTCAAAACAACTGAAGCCCACAACATCAGCCTGAGCCACATAGCTTTGGGAAAACATTTTTGTTCATACAAATACATCACAATACTTGACATTTGTGGATAAGAGGAGGAAACATAGAAGGAGTAACATAAACGAGAAGAAAGATGCAGTGTATGGATACAAACTAAAGGACGGACAGTATGTTAGAGTAATACACGACAGGGGAGACATGAAGGGTAAGCGCAAGGGTAGGGTACTCAATCTAAGATGGGAAAGAGAGGGAGCATAAACATTACATAATAACATGCAAAATGCTGGACACGTAAAAGAAACACGAGGATATAGAAAGAGAAAGAGGACAGACAATTTTTTTTTTTCTATGTTATTTTTTTTTTGTTGGTTTTTGTTATTTTTTAAGGGTATGCACGAAGGAAGAGTGACAGTAATAAAGCAAGGACAGGAAAAAGAGAAGAAAATTCAGGTGCTGCACTGCCTGCCTCACTTGCAAATTAGCAAGCACATTTTCACAATTTCCAGACCATAATTACATGGTGCCGGAACCAGGCCCAGATTCTTCTGACCTGCCACCACTCATACCCCCATGACGAAGTTCTGCAATTAGGTCCAACACTTTATATTACTCCTCCATTAATTTTCTGAGGTCCCCCCATACCTCCTGGTGGAACTCATCAAAATCACAGCAGAGAGCCGACACCTCTGCTCATACAACTGCCAGGTCTTCATGGCTAACTGGAGGAGTGGCTGGGGCTGCTGCAGGCTGTGCGGGTTCACCACCATCAATGTAGGGTGAGGTGGATGGGGGTGCTGCTGCCACTTTCTGCTTTCTCCTGCTGCTGCAGTGCCTTCCAGTCTGCACCTGACCACTGGCCCCTTCCTCCTGCTGGCCCTCTTCTTCCTGGGCTCCACTTCCTCCTGCTGCTGTCAACTCCTGTTGTTTCTGGAGCCACTCTGCAGCATGGTGGTGCTGCAGATGGCTCCTGTGGCCACCAGTTCAAAATTGCCCCCTTGTTTGCTCCTTTGAATGGATCTGCCACACAGCTTACAGATGACCACCGTGCTGTCGCTGGTGTTTTGCTCAAAGAAACACCATACAGCTGACCCTTTATGCTGGGGGAAGGCAGGGGGGAACATGCTCTGGCTGGGGGAAGCATTAATATCTGGCTGCTGCTGGGGAGTGGGGGCCAAATGCTCCTCCTGCTGCTGCTGGGGGGGTTTGGGATTCTACAGCTGGCTGGTGCTGGGGGCCACATAATCCTCATGGTCATGCTGCTCCTACAGGGGGTGATGGGCTCATGCTGCTGCTGCTGGGGAGTGGGGGCCACATGCTCTTGTTGGGGGGCACATGCTCCTGCTGGATCACCTGCCTGTTAAGGCGAATAGTGGGTGCCAACTCCCAGTCACCTTGCCCTGCTGTTTAGCATCCATCCTTTTTATTTATTTAAAAAAAATGATTCCTAACAGAAGGGGGGAGAGAGGGAGTTTTACACACATACACACACACACATACCTACCTACCTATCCACACACACACACACACACACACACACACACACACACACACATGCACACACACACACATCAATCTACACTACAGACACAAAACAGAAACTATAAGCAAAGAACAGAAACACAATCTAATGCAGTATATTCTTTTTAAACAAAAAAGTGTGTAAAAAAACACACACAATGGAACAGTGGCACACACAGACGAAGTAAAGATTTAAATGTCTGTGTTGCTGGCTGCCTGCTTCTCCTCTCCAAGTCTCCAGCTACACAGGAAGGAAATGAATCACTCACTTCCTGCTTGTATACAGTCATCCCATGTGACCTGGAGAGAGTAAGTCATGTGAAAAGCTCAATTTCACCTGATTTCACCCAATAGTAATGAAAGGCGAAATTTGCTGGTGAAATTTCATCTTGCGTTCATAATTATACAAAATATTTTGCGTGGCAAAATTAGCGATTTGGACAAATTTCACTGGCAAAATAGAATTTCGTTGCATCTCTAGACACATTTGAGACTTTTTTGATGCACAAGAATGTGCTAAGGATCAACAGTGCTATAAAGCCTGGCTTATCCATCTGGTCTCCGTACGTACAGCATAAAACAAGACCAGGAACACAAATAAAGCAAAAGAACACCAGTCATCATCATCACTTGCAAATGCACAGACAGACCAGGTGGCGGAGATAGAAGAAGAGAGATCCCAAAGTGTTCCTACTGCTACTACTGAACATCACAAAAGTCAACCATTTTTGTCTCCAAGTCAGGCTTCTACTACTGCTGTTGCTGCACCCCTCAGAAAGACAGCCATTGATGACAGACCACTATGGGAACAACTGTCAGACAAAGGCTTGATGAAAAAGCATGGCAAGTCACTTTCCTACAGACTGGTGCCTGAGATGACAGCAAATAAAATGTTGCAAATTATTTAAATGAGAACGTGCCAGCAACAGATGAGCCACTATTGTACTGGTACCAAAAAAGACCCTTTAGCCCTGTTTGATGCAGGTAACTGTTGAAACCTCAGTTGTCAGCCTGCAAGTACATACTCAGAGACAACTTTCAGTGCTACAGGAAATATTGCCACCAACAGAATAACATGCCTTTCAACCCAAAATGTATCAATTCCAAATTTTTTACACATTGACTTGCCTCATTTTCCAAAGACCTTTTTGCCATGGTTTATGGATAATGAATGTCCTACCCATCCAGCTGGGCTAAAGTCCGGATGATGAAGTGGATGAGAAGGGTTTCCATCTCCATTGTTTTTTTTGGAACCAGTAGCCTACACACACACACTATGGGATATTGCACTATTACCTTCATGCAGCCTTTTCCAGATAAATATTATGTGAATTTTTGGCAGGTCTACACAGGCCAAATAAATCGTTTTTTTGGGGCAACCTTGACCATGAAACCAGTGTTTACAACACTTAACCTCACCATAATGGGAAGCCTTGTCCATATATAGCACTGTTCCAATGGGCGCACAATTTTTTGAATCAGTAGCCCACATTGTAGAATGCTACACTGTTGTCTTTACTCAGCCTTCTTCAGATTAATGTTTTGTGAATTTCTGGCAGGTCCACACCGGTCGGATAAGTAAGTTTTGATGCAATGTTGCACATGAAACCAAAGTGAACAACATTTATCAATGGCATAACAGGAAGCCTTGTCCATATGTGGCACTGTCCCAGTGGGCAGAAAATGTTTAGAACCAGTAGCCTACACTGCTGAATGCTGCACTGTTGTCTTCACTCACTCTTCTTCAAATTAATGTTTTTTTGAATTTTTGCCTTGTCTACACAGGCCAAATAAATAACTTCTGGGTAAATGTTGCCCATGAAACCAGTGTGTACAACACATTCAAATATCAATGGCATAATAGGAAGCCGTGTGCATGTGTGGCACTGTCCCAGCAGGTACACCATTTTTGGAACCAGTAGCCTACACTATGGGATTAGGTACTACCTGTGGCCATTCTCCGACCTCCCAATTTCCACCACTACAGCAAGGTGCAGTCAGGAGGTCAGGATTAGTAGCAGCCACATTGATTGATTGTGATGGGGCACCTCATGCACTGCGGTAGGGGGCGGGATTGAGGTTGCTAGGTGCAGAAAGCACCCTGGGTTTTGACAGGTCCAAGGGAGAGGCCAGACATGTTTGGTGCCCATCACCAGGGTTCCCAACAGACTGAGTGGGCATGTAGCCAGAAGGGCTGTACTGTCCACCATTCCCCTGAGGGCAGTACTTTGCAATGCCAGATCAATCAGAAACAAGACCGCAATTATAGCGGACTTGATTTCTTCAGTCGATCTTGCTTGCATCATGGAAACTTGGGTGGGTGATGATGCTGGCCCAGTTTTAGAGGCTGCTGTCCCGTCGGGGTACTCTGTAGTGCACTGCCCCAGAGTGGAACACAGGGGAAGGGAAGTAGCCATTTGTTTTAGATCCAAACTAAACTTCACCCTGCACTCAGTGAGAGTACCAGGTTCATTTGAATGTGTGGCTGTTTGTGGGAGTCCAGTCACAGGCTGAAGGATTTTCCTGATTTACCACCCCCTGGGGCAGCAGGAGAATTCCTGCAGGAGGTAGCCAACTTTGTCATTGGTGAAACATTGGAGGCCCCCAGATGTTTAAAGATGGGGGACTTTAATGTTTCAGTCGATGATGAATCTTCTTGGCTTGATTACAACTTCCTCCTGATGATGTCATCTCTGGGCTTGTCACAAGAAGTTTCTTCCAAGACCCACCAGGGTGGCCACATGCTAGACCTGGTCTTCTCCCTGGGGCTTGAGATAAATAACCTCAAGACTGATCAGGTTGTTTGGTCTGATCATTGCAAGATGGAGTTCTTGTTCAGTGCCCCCTCCTCGAGAGCCCTTCCCTTGCTGAGATGGTTAGCTACCACCCTTTGAGGGGTCTGACCCCCGAGGGTTTTCTGGTGGTGGCTGATCTATCTAGTGTGGACAGTGCATGCACTGGGGGTACACGTGCAGAGGTTGCTGCATATAATAAGGTGATGTCAGGTGTGCTCGACTCCCTTACACTGGTCTGAATACAATCCAAATCCTCTCACTTGAGTTCCCCATGGTTTGATGGGGAGCTCAAGGCGATGAAGATTATAGGTCGGAGATTACAGCACTGCTGAAGGAAGACCGGGCTGGAGGTGGACAACCTGGCCCTGCATACACATTATGGTGTTTACCAGGGGGCAATCAACCATAAGAAGGCAGAGTTCCTGTCCAGGTAGATTGCCACCAGGAGGACTTGACCGACTGTGCTTTTTCAAACTATAGACAGGCTTCTTCATCCAGCCTGTCTGTAGCCAAAACAAGCTTTTTCTGATGCTTTATGTGAAGAGTTTGTTTGATTCTTCTAGGACAGTGTGTTTGCTATCTGGCAAGGAATTCTGCCAGTGAGCCACAAGGTAGCCAGCAGTGATTTCTGTGGGTGTCCAGAGAGCACGCCGCCTAGTTGGTGCGAATTTAGACCAGTGGAGGTGGCTGAGGTCATTGAGGTTTCTTCCAAGCTGAGGTACACATTTTGTAGACTGGACACAGTGCCGACATGTTTCTTGATGGGATGTATTGACTCTGTCTGCCTGGTGTTTGCCTTGATTGTCTGGAGTTCTTTGTTGGAGGGGGTCTTTCCCGATGCCTTGAAGGAGGCATTGGCGAGACCCCTTCTGAAGAAACCTTCTTTAGACCCTGACGTCAAGGCAAATTATTGTCCCATCTCCAACCTTCCATTCTTGGTTAAGATTATAGAGAAGGTTGTGGCACTTCAGCTTGAGGAGCACCTCGTGGCCCAGCCATGATCTATACAAGTCTATTCAGTCTGGGTTTTGTGTGAGGCATAGCACAGAGACTGTGTTAGTTCAGGTGCATAATGACCTCCTCGGGGTGAAAGATTGAGGAGAGGGAACAATACCCATTCTCCTAAATCTCTCCTCAGCATTTGACATGGTGGATCATAGTGTGTTACTCAACCACCTGAGGGAATTCTGTGGACTCGCTGGCACTGCTATCTGCTGGTTTGAGTCTTTTCTCACCAACAGGAGGCAAAGGGTAGTGATGGGGAGTTTCTCCTCCTCACCTAGCCTCCTGTCATGCGGAGTACCCCAGGGTTCGGTCTTGTCACCGATGTTGTTCACCGAGTATATGCTGCATCTGGGAGAGCTCATGAGGATGTACAGCTTGGGTTATCATTGCTATGCTGATAATACCCAGCTGTATCCAGTGGCGGAGCCAGGTTTGGGAGCATTTGGAAGCCGGGGGGGGGGCCTTAAGTCAATTATATGCTCCACAATGGTCACTAAACATTGAATAAAGATGGTACTGGGGCACCACTACTCACACTGGGGCAGCCAGGAGGGGTGACCACCCCCCCAGCCCCACCTCTGGCTCTGCCACTGGCTGTATCTCTCCTTTGCCCCGGGACATCCAACAGTGGACATGCTAAACACCTACCTTGCCAAGATCAATGACTGGATGGCCTCCTGCTGGTTGTGACTGAACCCTGACCAGACGGAGGTACTGGTGGTGGAGTTGGACAGAAGGTGTGATAGGATGGCCTCTAGCACAGGGATGGGGCATTTTTTTTATCCATATCATTGAAGGTCTTCTCTAAGGTGCTTGATCTTGTCATTGTTTTTGACAGTAAACTGACACTTGAATCCCAGGTATTGTCTGTTGTCCATAACAGTTTTTACCATCTGAGGAATAGCACCAGGATAAAGCCCCTCGTTCCACCCTTGGACCGCCCCGCCTTGGTGCATGCCCTGTGATGACAAGGCTTGACTACTGTAATGCGCTGTATCTTGGGGTCTCTGGAGGTACCTTCTGCTGGCTGCAGCTGGTGCAGAATGCAGCTGCCAGGCTGCTGATGGGGCAGTCTAAGAACTGCCACATCACTCCAGTGTTGCGTGAACTGCACTGGCTGCCGATCGGGTGAAGGGTCCTCTTTAAGGTGGGCTGGCTCACCTTTAAGGCCCTACATGGCCTGGACCCTGGTTACCTGGTGGACCTTCTTACATCTGCTGTCTCGGTCCATTCCCTCTGCTCCTCCTCTATGGGCCTCCTCGCGATTCCCAGGATGGGGTTAAAAACAGCTGGTGACAGATCTTTCAGTGTTGCCAGCCCATCCTGTGGAATTCACTATCTTCAGCTGTAAGAGAGGCCTCTTCAGTAGAGGTATTCAAAGTCCACTTCAAGGCCTTCCTGTACAATCAGGCTTTCCTGGACTTTGCTTTATAATTTTTTCATGGCCTAACTTCCGTGATTCAACTCTGTCCCTGTCCACTTATTTAGTTATTCTTAATTATTTTTCTGACTTCTTTATTTCAATTTTATAATTGTGTGATTTAAATTTAGTCATATTTATTATAATGTTTATTGTTTTGTTGGTTTTACTATTGCTACTGATTTGATTTGTGTATGGTGCTCAGAGCCTCTGGGATTGGGCATCTTTTAAATAAGGTTTGCCTTTCTTTACCATACTGATATTGTGTGGGCATACATAGGCCTTCCATACCATTTTATCTGAGCATTGTTAGGAACAAAGGAGAAGAATTTCAAGCCAAAAAGTGCAATTTATTTAGGTCATATAACAGTGATTTACCGGTACTTTGAGGGTAAAGACCCTCTTCATCAGGGGGTGGAGTCATGTAATAACGTGCTTGGTTAAATAGCTAAAGTGCATAGTGATGTAATTAAAAAAAAAAAAAACATAGATTGACCAAGAAATATAGTGCCACCACATAATAAACCATTACACACATCACAAGTTAAAATTACACATGCACCACACATAATCTAGTAAATTTAGTACAGGACATAAATAATGAATGTTTCACTAAAGAACAATCTTACAAAAATTGCTTCAACACAACAATAGTATGTTATTTTACCTTAAAGTTGTGTTTATAGATTTTAGTATTTCATCTTAAAATCATAGGCTGTATGTATAAACACACACAGGCATAGTAAAATTGGCACTTGTATACATTACCATCATTCTATTTTAAAGTTTTAAATACATAAGGTGATCACAAAAATCAAATTTAATTTTAAATATTTTTTAAAGAATTATTAGTTTTAAGGAAGCAGATTGAGAACTTCAGTTTAGAATATAGTGTTGTATGCTCTGGTATTAGCTACAGTATATGAATTGAAGAGAATGGTGCATTGTATAAAACAGAAAAGAAACGGACTTCCAGAACTTATCAAAACATGGCTTGGTTCAGAGGAGAATGCATATCTAAAACTAATAGTATTTGCAAATACACAGTTAGATAATAATAATAATAACAACAATAAACTTTATTTGTTGTAAGCACAATTCAAACAAATACCTGTTAGGTATCAGTAGATGTACCCCAGGGGTCTATACTGGGCCCTCTCTTCTTCAACATCTTTGTGAACCACTTCCCTGATGCCTGCCACACATCTGAGATCCTGCTATATGCAGACGACACAGTACTGTTCTCATGAAACTCCTGCCAGGAAGCACTGACTAAGGAGTTGCAGAACAACTTTAACCAACTACAGGAATGGTTCAAGGACAGCATACTGGTGCTCAATAGTAAAAAAAAACAAGGCAATGCTCTTTGCTAGATTACAAAAGAAAAGGTGCACCGCACCTCTCGAAATTACCTGCAGCTCTCACACCACCCTGGAGCAGGTAACTTCCTTCCAGTATCTTGGTCTTACCATAGATGTGTCCCTATCATTCAATGAACATATACGCATTATTACCATGGCAGTCAATAGGAAACTAGGGGCTCTGTACAGGCACTGGTTCTGTCTTACTCCTGAGGCCAGGACACAGGCAGTCAGAGGTGCAATCCTTCCAATCCTGGACTATGGGAATGTATTCTATGAGGCCGCACTGTATCTAGCCTGCTCAAAGTGCACACCTCCTTAAATAAAGCCTGTAGGTTTGTGTTAGGGGAAGATCACCTATTGCATACATGTGAACTGTACATAAAGACTGAATGACTCCCACTTATGGACCGCATTAAGCTCCATGCCTGCATCTTGGGACAGAAGGACCTACTCAGACTTGCACCTCCCTTTATACAAGCCTTATTCTGTCCTGCTCCAGCTGAACATGCCACAAGAAGTGTTACCAAACATGCATTAGCTGTTCAATTCAGAAGGACTGCCTTGGGAAGATGAGTCTTTGCCATCAGGGCCCCTGCTTGGATAAATGATCTACCAACCACCACAAGCCTTACCCAAATTGGGCCTTTCAAGTCCAAGTGAAGGAAGTCTATCCACCCTCCTGTATATTGCTATTGCCACTCTAAACCCATGAGCCAGCATGCCTCTGTTCACCAAAGCCATGCCCCTAAAGAATATCTCCCCTCCTGTACACTGCCACAGCCACTCTTAGCATTGCAGGTACCAGAACCCTAGGCTTGCCAAAGTTCTTCTTTCACTTCTACAGTTTGACTCAAAACTCCCTGCTCACCACCTGCCCATGTCTGCCCACCTGCCTGCTTACCTTTCTCCTCTCACACTCTCCCTGACAAACCTTCACCTGCTGACCTCCTTATACCACCCACCTTTGAGCCTACCGTCATCACCCTTTTCTGATTCCTCTTCTCCTACCTAATCCTGACTGGTTTCCTCTACCCTTTCTGACTACTATGCCTCAGCTGACTCTTCTAGTTATAGTGCAGTAACCTTTGGGTATCCGTTTTGGTGAACACCTCCATCTCCTGTTTCCTCCCAATACAAGATCCTGCCTAGCTTCCACCTCTGATTTTTGTCTCAAACTAGCACCTAACTCTGACTTAAGTACATCATTTATTTATTTAAGAGTTTAACCAGGTGGGCATACTGAGCGACTAGCCACTCATTTCCAGATGCGACCTGGGGGAAAAACAGTAGGGAACATAATGGCAAAACAGACAACAGATATTAATGTACAGAAGAGGGCACAAATAAGAAGGACTGTACATGGTGGTAGCTAAGGTAACTATACAGCTTAAAACAAGATGTGCAGACCAGGAGACATTGAACATAAGGTATTTCATTGTATAAGTAGACTTAAGTTAAAAGAAAGTGGAGATTTGGGGCCTCCATTATCCAATAGGTGTGGTGTATTGAGGCCCAGGAGACCTTGAGGGCCTCTAGGGAGTAGGTCGGTTGCAGGCGCAGACAGTGAGAAAGTGTTCATGGAGGCAGGAGTTGAGGTGACTGTAGCTAGTGATATGATGGATATCTGTTGGTAGGTCATTCCAGAGTTTAGGCAAACGGTAACTAAGCGCAGACTGACCCATGGTGGTGTGCATGCAGGGGATATGGAAGTGCCTACTATCAGAGTGACGCAACGAGTAGGCCACCCTGGGTTGAGCATTTAAGGTGGACTCCAGGTAGGGTGGTAGGGTATGGGACCAGAATTTGGCAGCGACTCATGAGCAATGAATTTGTCTGCGGGCTGAGAGTGAGGAAAAGGCAAGAGAGCTATAGAGGTCGCAGTGGTGTGTGAGTTTAGGACATTCCAGTATGAAGTGGCAGAAGGAGTAAAAGACCATGTCCAAACTGGACAGAGTGGAGGGTGGGGCGGTGCCATAGACTACATACCCGTAGTCAAAGATTGGAAGAATCATTTTTTGCACTAGTTCTCTCCTGACTGGGGTAGGCAGGCAGCCTTTGTTACGATAGAGGGCCCCCAGTTTAGGAAGCAATTTTTTATGAAGAGAGTCTATGTGAATTGAGTAGTCTAGGTATTGGTCGAGCCAGATGCCGAGGTAGCAGAATGAGGTGCAGGAATCAAGGGGGGTAAGATCCAGAGTTAGGAAGGGGGGGCAGATGGAGAGCCGGGAGAGGCAAGGTTGCGAGCCAAAAAGTTAGAGAGATTGTTTTTTTAGCATTTAAGAAAAGCTGGTTTGATTTGAGCCAGAGTTGAACAGCATTGAAATCCTGCTGCAGCTGGTCATGCACAGTATCTGCAGATGGGCCGGTGTTGTAAATCACAGTATCGTCTGCATACATGTGAATGGCGGAGTGGGAGCAAACCTGCGGCAGTTCATGCAGGAAATACATAGATACATAGATACATAGACAGTGTCGGCAGATAAGGGCCTATGGCCCACCCAGTCTGCCCATTTGAGCTTGTAAGTTCAGTATGTTTTCCTAGAAGTCTGTTGCCCCTTACCCCTGACCTCCAGAATTCCTTTATGTCTATCCCATGCATTCTTAAATCCCGTGATTGTTTCAGCCCCCACCACTTCCTCTGGCAGGGTGTTCCACTTGTCCACCACCCGTTCTGTGAAGAAATTCTTTCTCATGTTTCCTCTGAATTGTCCTACCTCCAACTTCATCCCATGCCCTCTAGTCCTGGAACATCTTTTTCACTTAAAAATAGTGTTTTCCTGCACCCTGTTCCTCCCTGTAAGATACTTGTATATCTCTATCATATCCCCTCTCTCTTGCCTCTCCTCCAGGGAGTACATGTTCAGTTCCTTCAACCTGTCTTCATAGGACTTGTGATGCAATCCATGCACCATCTTTGTTGCCCTCCTGTGAACCTTTCTACCCTGTCTATGTCCTTATGTAGGTATGGTCTCCAGAACTGTCACACTGTACTCCAGGTGGGGCCTCACTAGTGTCTTGTATAGCGGAATTATGGACCTCCCTTTTCCTGCTGGTGATGCCCCTGCCTATACATCCCAGCATCCTATTTGCTTTACCTGCTGCCTTGTCACACTGTTTCCCCACCTTGAGGTCATCAGAGATGACAACCCCAAGATCCCTTTCCTACTTGGTGCATGCTATATCCTCACCCCCCAGTTGATATATTGTGCTAGGGTTTTTGTGCCCCATATGCATTATCTTGCACTTCTTTGCATTGAATTTCAGCTGCCAAATAGAGAAAAGGATAGGGCCCAGGACTGAGCCTTGAGGAACGCCCATGGCAATTGGTAGGGGGGATGACGTGCTGGGGCCGACTTTCACGGATTGCTGTCTGCCCTGCAGGTACGCCCTGAACCAGTTAGTGGCATGGTCAGATAGACCAGCAGCCTTGAGTTTGCCCAGTAGTAGTGCATGGGAGACAGTATCAAAGGCTTTGGCTAGATCAATGAAAATGGCCGATGTGATATGGCCTTTATCCATACCTAAGAGGATGTCGTTTGTGACTCTTAATAGGGAGGTGACAGTGGAGTGAGATTTTCTGAAGCCAGATTGGTAAGGGGTATAAAAAGAGGATTCAATTAAGAACTGGGAGAACTGAGCAAGGACGAATTGTTCTTGTATTTTTGCCAGGGTAGGGAGGAGGAAGATGGGGTGGTAGTTCCCTGGGGCAGAGGGGTACCCCCCTTTTGGTAAAGGGACGACAGTAGCCATCTTCCAAGCTGAAGGAATTGTTGACGTAGCGAAGAAGCGGTTGAGCAGGTCAGCTAACGGAGGTCAATAGCAGGAGCCGAGAGCTGGAGTAGTTTGGAGTCCATGCCTGAGGGACATTAACCCTTGTTGGGGTTTAGGTTTCACAGAGCATTGCAGACATCGGTTGGGGAGATGGGTCAGAAGGAGAATGTGGTGGGGGGGTGCGGGGGAGAGGAAGCAGTGATCGCCTTGAGAGGGGAAGGAGGTAGGCTCTGTACCAAGGAGGAGGCACTGCTGGTAAAGAACGTGTTGAAAGCCAAGCAACGCCAAGAGGGTTGGAGATGGTTGTGCCTAGGATGGATAGGGCTGGGGTGGGTGGTTGAGCAGGTGAGGATAGGAGGGATTTAATAGTTTTCCAGAATTTGGTCGGGTGATTTAGATTTGAGCTGAGGGGCTGCAAAAAGTAGTTCTGTTTAGCAAGTCTGATCGATTTTGTGCACGAGTTCCGTAGGGCTCGATAAGATTCGAAGGCTTGTGGGAAGTTGGTCGATTTGTGTTGTTTCCAAGCCTGATCCCTGGTGCGGCATTTACTGATGAGGTCAACGGAGATCCATGGGAGGTGGGAGCCCCTTACTCCAGTTTTTTTAAGCGGAGCATGTTGGTTCCAGACATGCAGGAAGGTATTTTGGAAGTAGTCAAGAGCAAGGTCAATTGAAGGGGCCCTAGGGATGAAGGACCAGTCCACCAGGGACAGATCCGACAGGAGTGTTGTTAGAGAGAGTGATTTGAAGGATCTGGCTAGAATGGTCTGGGAGGGAGATTTGAGGGGTTTATGTACTTTTCTGAGTAAGTATACCATATGGTGATCTCTTAGGGAGTCAGGGAGTAGGCCTGCACCAATGGTCCTATGTGGGTGAGTGGTCAGTGCCCAGTCAAGAAGGGAGTGGTTGAGAGATTTTTGGTTAAGTCTGGTTGGTTGAGAAATTTGTTGTATTAGGTTTAGGGCATTTACTTTGGAGCATAGTTTGGCGCAGTCATTTGCTAGCCAATTGTAATTGAAGTCACCTAGGACATATAGTTCTCCTGTTGAGGCAATGGACTTTAAGTGGGTCAGGTGGTCCAAGATGCTCAGTATAGGGGTGTTCGGGGCACGATAGGATCCTGCTACTTACACAGGAGCAGAGAAGGACAAAGTAATTTTGATGGTTATAGACTCAATTAGAGGTGAGGGAGCAGGGGTGGGGATCAGGGTGAACTGATGTCTGGCTGAAATAAACATGGCTAGGCCACACCCCCTTTTTTTACCCATTCTAGCCTGCCTAATTAGGGAGTAGCCTGGAATGGCAACATAGGAATCAGGGTGTTGGGGTTTGAGCCACGTCTCGGATAGTATGAGGATATCAGGGCCAAGCGATAAGGTGTTTTGTTGGAGTTCCGGGATTTTGTTGAGGACACTGCATATGTTTAGGTGCATTATTTTTAGCCCCTTTGGTAGAGCCAGGCGGATTGGGGCTGTAGAGGGGGTAGGATCTGAATTGGATTCAATATCACCTGCTAAAAGAAGGAGCAGCGAGGCAAGCTGGAAGCACCTGAAACGAAAGGTCCTGCATGTTCGATGGCTTTTGTTAGAGTGAGGCACTGTTGGGGGGTGATCCACCTTGAGACAGCGCAGCTCATGCAGTCTTGGTGAGAGAGAAGGAGGGAGAATGGTTGCTCCTATTGGCCAGTTGGGGGGCTAGAGGGTGCTGATAGAGGAAGTGTGGGTGAGCACGTTTGCTCTAGGATTAGGAAAGCTAGGTGGAGATGAGAGAATGGTTGCCTAAGGGGGTGAGAGGTTGGGGGAAGACAGGCTACTGGCAGTCCCAGCAGGAGTAAAGAGAGATCTAACAGTGCCATTTATATACTGCACAGGGTGATCAGTACGAAGTAGCGGCCACTAGTGGTGCAGAGAGATAATCTGCAAATGGAAAAGTGGCCTGATTGTTTTTTGCACCCTCATGATCATGTGACTCTCCCTATAAATTTACGAGCCGACCAAGGGTAGCGGTGGGGACGATGGGGAGCTGGCGCGCAGCACCAGCAGGGTTTGGACCATGCTGCAGACCGGAGCACAGGCAGAAAACAAGCAGACTGCAAGGAGCACTCAGTCAGAATCCCTGAATCCGGTGAGCTCTACCGCGCATACCTTGTGTGATTTTTTTTCTCCTGAAGCTGTCCTGGGGGGTCAGCGCTGGTCCACAACCCCACGCTCTGGCTGATTCGGCTGCTGGGAGGGCTGGCGGCTTCGAAGCCCTCACGGCTACCAGCTGTGGAGGAGAAGAAGAACTGTGATTAAATAGGGTTACTAGGAGGTGTGGCGACAGTAAGGTAGGATTAGGTGTGGGCTACTGAGACAGTGGTGCAAGGTAGGGATTCTGGAGAGCTCAAGAGTGTGTGAAGGAAAAGAAGTGAGTGGAAGAAAGGAAGGTACAGAAAGGGAGCTTTGCTGGAGGGAAATGCTCTAAGTCACTGAGAAATTGCTGAAAACAGTCTGTTTCCCCAAATGGTCACAGTACATTGTAATAATATTAAGCTTTTGCCTTAAAGTTACAAATTAACATTGCAAGGGACCATTGACTAACAAAATGTAAACACAAATTTACTAGGCAGAGACACAGATGTAACTAAAGACTATGCCCCTAGAAACTGTTACTGCTTCACTACGCCCTTAGGTCTCCATGCTTAGGCAGTGCTAACGAACTTTTCAAAAGACGCCAAAAGTTCAAAATCGGAGAGGCCTTCCGCCCCCAGCAGGGCTTGGACAATACTGCAGACCAGAGCACAGGCAGAAAATGAACAGACTGCAAGGAGCACTGGGTCGGAATCCCCTGAATCCGGTGAGCTCTACCACGCGTACCTTGTGTGATTTTTTTCTCCCGAAGCTGTCCTTGGGGGGGGGGTCAGCGCTGGTCCGCGACCCCGCGCTCTGGCTGATTTGGCTGCTGGGAGGGCTGGTGGCTTCGTAGCCCTCACAGCTACCAGCTGTGGAGGAGAAGAAGAACTGTGATTAAATAGGGTTACTAGGAGGCGTGTATGGCATGATGTCTGAACCCAACCCCATTGACTATGTACCCTTGTTTTAGTTATGTGCTGTTACAGTATTTGCCTGTGTTATGCTACATTGTTATGCTATTGCCAATGTTTACTGATTTCTCCTGTTCATATTTTTACTACTATTAGATATTCTTGATAATGCCTATTAAACTGCTACTGACTCCAAATGTATGTACCCTCCCCTACCCTTGTGACGATGATCCTTTGTAAATCAGCTTTTAGCTCAAAGGTTGTAATTCTGATTACTAAATAAATAAATACAATTAAAATACCAAAGCACTTTTACAATAAAACCTTAAAAACTGTAAAAATTCCAAAATGTTAAACCACCATAATGTCAAAACTCCCACAACTAATGTTCAGGACAGACAAGCAAAAACAGGAATGTTTTCAGTGTGGCTTTGAAGCTCTCCATGATCTGGCACCCCCTTATCCAATGAGGTAGAGAATTCCACAGGGTAGAAGCCACAAATGCAAACACTCAGGCTTCTTGTTCAACTCATTCAGAAAGGTGAATCTAGTGTAAATATCCACTTTGATTCCTTTTATAAAAGAACTTGCTTTCTGTCACCTTTTCTTGGGAATGACATGTTTAATTGTCGTAAATCTGAGGGACATTGGATTACTGTCATGCTGATTCATGTAATGCATTGCAAATGAGGACTCAACATTATTGTTCCCAAAGTCTCTCAAATGTTCTAAGAGTCTCCTTTGCCCATCTAATTGTTCGGCCAACATATAAAAGACTACATGTATATTGTTCCACATAGACAATAAAGTCAGTCGAGCAATTGACAAAATCAATAATCTCCACCCGAATTTCTTTTGAGGGGTGGAGAAACTGTTTCTCTTACACCACATGCCTGCAAGCAGTGCAATGGCCACACTTAAAACATCCAGTTGGCCTTTCTGGCAACCACATATTCAAACCTAGCTTGTCAGCGATATACTGTAGTGACTACTGGAGATAAGATTTCTTATATTCTTTCTTTTGCTAAATGTTAACCAAGGGGTAACAGAGAACAGATTTGGTACATTACAATGTTCAAGCAGTTTCCAGTTATTCAATAAAATATTTTTGATCTTGGAAAAGATGTAATTAAATTCCAGAACAAATGTCATTTTATTACTGCTATCTGCTTCTTTTTGTTTTGGACTCAATAGGGTATTTCTGTTTTGTGATCTAGCTAAATCTAACACTTTATTTAAATTGTTTTTATCATAGCCCCAGTCACAAAACTTTCTGTACATATCTTTGGCTTGTATTTCAAATACTTCCTTCGAGGAGTGGTTTCTCCTCAACCGAAGAAACTGCCCATAGGGTATGGAAATAATTAGAGCTGGCAGATGTGTGCTTGCTGCGTGCAGCACAGAATTACCTGCTGTTTCCTTTCTGAAATAGGAGCATTCTATTTTCTCAGTTATGGATGTGGTTAATGTCGAATAAAAGAAATCTATTGTGGTACACTCAATTCTGTGAGAGAACTGTAAATTCATGTCATTTTCATTTAGCCCTTCGATAAAAAGTTTAGCTTCCATTTCCATTCCCTGTCATATTATCAGTAAGTCATCAATTTAATGACTCCAAAAGGCAATGTTTCATAGGAACTTATTTTCAGTATTAAAAATGTATATTTTCCTACCACCCAAGGTATAAATTTGAGGAAGTTGGTACTACTGTCGCTTCCCCTCCATTACTGTCCCCCTTTTTTGTAAATAAAACATTCCATTAAACAAAAAATAGTTGTGCTTAACAATACATTCTACAGCATCTGTGAAAAATTTTGGAAGGGGGCATCTGTGTATGTAGCACCACATAAAAAAAATTAGGGGCGCACTGACTGAACGGACAAAATGTTTGGAATCAGTGGTCCACTGCATCATCCTGCTGTTTTGGGTACTTCATCAGCCCAGTTTGTTTCATTTAATCCCATTTCCTGGTGCTTTTTAAAGGTCAAAGCATTGAAAACTAATCCACCAGTAAAATAACTTGCAACCTTATTTAATATAAGATAATCCCACTCTGTCTTGCCTTATTCCTTACATAATGCCCACCATGGCATTACATATTGCTTACTTGTGTTCCCAAGGATAGGAGAAGTGGGTTTAGTTATACCCATCTCTTCATAGCCTTTGGGAGTGCCTAGCATTTGGGCCACTCTTGATTGAGGTGGTACATAAACCATTGTGAGTTTTCCACATCAAAGAAAGACAAGGGACCTTATCTTTGCTCTTTGTGGTAGAAAATACAAATGTAGCATAATTGATCCTCTCCCCAGGTTGTCTATATTGCGATAGTACTTGCCAAAAAAGACTTCCTTTGTCCCTGGGTCAGCCATGCCAACCTTTCCAAAAAACTATGACACAGTCTTCTCTGGGGTGATTTCCCAATAGCGAGACTTATCATTGAGCTTATAGGATGAGTTGATTGATTTGAGCATGTTTGGGTGCAATTTATGGCTAGACTCTCCCCACTGTGTACCATTAGTTAATCTATAGAATAATGGATTGGATCTCAGGCACAACATGGCATAGTTTCCATTGAGGGATTTGGATTGCATCATAAACATTGCTAGCAAAGCTTGAAAGGCATCTGTTATCATCACAGCCCTGAGATGGAAACATATGCCTTGTATGTGCTTAGTTTTCCATTCCTTATGTTTTTATAGTATATGGTTCCTAAACATTTTAGAAAATTTGCATGAGCCCCCTCACCCCTCATGACCACAAATTTGTCAGGTTTTTTTGTCTGTGAGTGTGGCAAAGGGGGTGGGTTGTTGGCAGTGCAGCATCTGCTGAATTTGAAATTGCTTGAGGCTGGAAATTGCTGTCCCATAGTAGTAAACTGTGGTACAACAGTTTTGACCTTTCAACAGTAGTACAACTTGTGAAACCTTTGAACGGTATTTCAACAATAACTTTGAGTATATGGATTTCCATAAACATATATACATCAACACTCACCATATATTATAAAGGTATTGGGAAATGTAAAGTATCCCATAATGACAGGTTGGGGATTTGAAAGGATTTCCTATTGTATACACCTTGTATTAGTCAATCAACAGTACACTGTCTTTATTCATTTACATTTTGTTACTCCTGGTGATGCAAACTAAGCTGTGCTATCTGTATAAAGCATTGTTTTGGTTTGTATATCATGATATGTCATATCTGGAAAGTCTGACTTAAAAATATTTTTTTAAATATCTATTTGCTACTCATGGTACAGTGCATTTTAAGGACTATGCAGCTATTCTTTAGCATGGACCCATTGCCAGTAGTGTTTCCAAGAATCAAGAGGCCATTTTCTGTGACATACTATAACACCTGGTGGCATTGCAGAAGTTACAGGAGCAATAAGTTTCATTTATTTGTTTTTATTTATTTTTAATAATTTTTTTTTCTGTTAATCAACATTACAGAAGAACAGAGGAAAAAGTGATGTGACATTAATAACTTTTCACATCTACTGTAGGAACTATGTCTATTACAACAGGCAGTATGACAGATATCATAACATATACATACATTAATATTCAAGTGCCTGGAATAAGGAGGGGGCCCTGTTGTGATGATCAAACTTGCTACAGGGAGTATGTCAATAATCTGGGGTCAGCTCAACATGGTGGCTGTCATATCCTCTCCTGTCTCCTAATGAGGCTACTCTATTCTTCAATTCAGAAAAAGAAAACATAGAACCACAAAGCATCTTGGCTACAATAGCATGATGTACATATACAGATTGGCAAACATAAAATGGCTTAAGTAAGGGTATCTGAGGCTCATTCCAGGCTACAGTCAGGGTCATGAGTTAACATACAAGTTTAGCAAGGGAGCATTGGAAGGCAATTCAGCCATCACCTTTCCTGGGGTCATTATAAGCCATATAAGGGTTCCAACACTTATAATACTTGTCTGGGGTACCACTTAGTGACTGGGTAATCATATCCATGTAGGCCAAGGCCGTTAGGGAGTTCAGCAGTTCTGAGACAGAGGGTATAACTGTGGTTCTCAATTTTGACAGGATAAGTCTTTTGGCCTATATCCCTATTAGAGTCAGCCACCTCTTCTCAGCAGGGGAGTATGCATCTGTTGAGGGGGGCATCCCTAAAAGCCAAAAGGTTGCAGTAGGTTTGTGCAGAACAACCATTGTCAGCGAGAACACCTGTGACCAGAAGGGGGATATTAGGGGGCAAGACCATAGAATATGGACAAGGTCCCCTCTGTCAACTAAGCATCTTCAGCACAAATCCGTAGGTAAGAGTTTTGCTTTGTACAGCCACTCTGGGGTCCTGTACCAGGAATGTAAATCTTATTCTGTATGAGCTGAATCCTAGGGTCAGGGTATATCTTATGTGCCACTGTCCAGCAGATCAGCCACTACTACTCTGTAATCTCAATATGCAGGGCATGGTCCCACTTAGATTTGGACTCAGATGTTTGCTTAAGGATTTTATTTCAAAGATCAAAATATATGCAGCTGTCCACCCCTCTCTGAAGGGCTGCCCATCTGTGTAGGCTACTACGGAGGTGTGTTTGGATGCATTTCCACAGGTATGTCTGGACAGTACTTCTCAGTTGTAAATATCTCCAGAAGTCCACCTGCGGTAATATAAACTTGGCCTTTAAGGATAGGCAAGTGGCCATCGGACCAGTGGAGGGGTCTAGCACATGCTGGAGAAGCATAATTTCCTCTTCACTCCAGTGAGACCAAAAGAGGGGCCACTGTCAATCTGAATGGGATGGTTGTCGCTAAGGGGCATATACCTCAGCGGAGTTGGATTTGTCTTAAAGAGCCAGTGCGCTTTGACCCAGTAGCAGATAGATGGACCTATGGATGGGTGTGTTTTAAGAGTCATTAAGGGGAGGCCATAAAGAAGTGGTAATATACTGTGCAGTCCTGCCTGTGCTCTTCCATATGGAGCCATTGTGGAGAGGAGTTGGACAGAGGATGGAACCAGCGGATGGTTTGAGTGACCAGGTATACCATGGTGTACCCCTCAAACCATGGGAGGCACCAGCCTCCTGCCTTTCAGTGCTCCATCACTTTGTTCCAGCTGTATCAGGGCTTGCTGCCTTCCCAAGTAAAATCCCCAATTATACTATCAATTTTTATGTAGCACTGAGGGGGAAGGTACAGGGCTAGTTGTGAAATGACATACAGTAACTTTGAATTACCATTTTAATGGCAGCTATTTTACCCACCATAGTGAGATGTAATAGCTTCTACCTGGAGAGTTCAGTGCATAACTCACTTAGTAGAGGTTTAAGATTTAAGTCCCAGAGCCAAGATTCATCACCTGATATTCTTATGCCCAGGTATGTGATGCCTTGAGGTGCCCATCTCAGACTATATAGCTAACCATGCCTTCAGTGCTAAGCTGATTTAAGTGCATCACTTCTGTCTTGCTGTGGTTAACTTTAAGACCAGATAAGGTGGCAAAGTGGGTTAGCATGTGACGTCCAATAATGAGCTGATAGATACTGTTATGTCAGCAAGGGGGACCAGGAGGTTATGTGCATACATGAGCATAGAATATCTGATTGGGCCAGTGGGGACTCCGAATATATGTGGGTGCTGCCTAATAACTGCTGCTAAGGGCTCTACTGCCAATACAAAAAGGAGCAGGGATGAGGGCATCCCTGCCTTGTATGTACCCCAGCCCAGAGGAAACGGGTCTGATAGGATGGAATTAGTCAGTATCCTTGCTGTGGGGGCAGCACATAAATCACTGATCCATTTTAAGAATGTTGTGCCAATCCCCAAATGCGCCAGCACTGACTGTAGATAGTCCCATTCTAAGGAGTCGAAAGCTTTTTCAAAATCTAGAGCCAGTGCTGCTGGAGGGGTGGGGAGGGACTTGGTAACTGCAAAGATGATAATCAGGGATCTAATATGGACTACACTGTATCTACCAGGGACAAAACCTGCCTGGGAGGGATGTATCAGGTGGACTAACATAGGACTAAAGTGAGCAGCCAGAATTTTTGTGAAGACTTTGTTGTCTCGGTTAATTAAGGATATAGACCTGTAACTGGCAGGTTGTACAGGGTCTTTCCCTTTTTTAGGGAGGATGGTATTCGCCACCTCATTAAGAATGGGTGGGAAGTGGCGTTTATCCAAGGCCTCAGCATAAATTTTACTCAGTGGGGAAGATATCTCAGCTGACAGTGATTTCCACAAGTCTATGCCGAACCCATCACCACCAGGGGCCTTTCCTGCTTTTAAAGCACGAAGGGTCTCTGAGACATCTGTTTCAGATATGGGGGCATCCAGTAGGGACCTCTGCTGACTAGATAATCTTGGGATGCCCAGTGGGACTAGAAACTCCTTTATACCAACAGGGTTAGGTATGCAAGAGGTTGAGTTAAAGTACTGTAAAACTGTTGCATTATAACATTTATGTCTTTGACTTGGGTATGCATGCTCCCACCAGCATCTAGCAGGCTCTAGATAAACCTGTTGGCCAACTGCTTTCAAAGTCAATATGCCAGGACCTTCCCTCCCTTCTCCCATCCCTCCCAGTATTTATGTTTCAGCCGCAGAATGGAGCTCTCTGCCTTCCGGGTAAGGGTATCATTAATGTCTATTCGGGCACTCAGGAATTTCTGCCCCAGGGGAGAGTTCAGGATTGCCCATGGGGCTGCTTTAAAAGCAGCTTCTGCAATCTGAAGCTCCTTTTCCAGGGCTACCAGATGTTTTTCCCTGGCATGCCATTTTGCTGCTGCATATCCCATGTTCCCACTCAGGAGGGTGGCTTTGAAAGCCTCCAAAGTACTACCGGGAGTGGTATCCCCCATCATGTTCTCCTTAAAAAAGAGGGAGGCCACATTTCTAGGCCACGTGATGAACTCTGGGTCTTTGGGAAGCAGAGAGTCCAGCCTTCAGGAGGCAGAGGTTTGGGGGGGGTCACAAAGGAGATGAAGCCATACTAGTGCATGGTCAGATATCACAATGGAGGCTATGTGGGAATCAAGGAATGCTGGGGTCATCTGGGGGGATGTCAGCCAATGGTCCAGACAGCTGGGTGACCCATGAATTGGTGAGTAGAAGCAATAGTCTCTGTCTCAGGGGTGGAAGACCCGCCATATGTATGCCAAGCCCATGTCCTTCATCCACTGGGAGAGCGCTGCTAGCGCTGTACTATGTGGCTAGGTCTGCCTAGTACTTCTATCCATCACTGGGTCAAGGGTAACATTAAAATCGCCACCCAGAAGGACTGGGGTGGGAGCCAGGGATTCTATCCTCTGGGCAACAATATGAAAATATCCGGGGTCATCCTGATTGGGCCCATTTATATTGTCCAGTAATAGAGGGCCTTGTGGTGTATCCATCGACACTAACACCCGTCTCCCTAGCTGGTCTTGATCAGTGTTGATAGGGGTCCATTGCAACTTCTTATGGACCAGAATGGCTACCTCTTTTATCCAGGTGGGGGCTGATGAGTGAACACCTGCCCCACCTACTCCCTTGCCAGTCTAAGATGATCACCCTGGGTCAATTTAGTTTCCTGCAGGAAGGCGAGGTCTGACTTCAGTTTTTTCAGATGTGAGAGGAACGGTTTCCTTTTGATAGGGGTATTTAGGCCTCTCACATTCCATGAGGTACAGGTGATCTCACCCATCCCTGAATCTAGGAAAATTGTACTTAAAAGGGGTCAGCGATGGGGGGAGCAAACCAGTCAGACCTAGCCTTGCAACCTGCACTGGTGGGAGGTATT
The DNA here is from genome assembly GCA_016271365.2 of Neoceratodus forsteri. NCBI lineage: Eukaryota > Metazoa > Chordata > Ceratodontiformes > Ceratodontidae > Neoceratodus > Neoceratodus forsteri. The sequence continues at coordinate 297,573,855 of CM057452.1, read as the reverse complement.
GATCCATGCAATACTTAAAATACACACTTTGAAAAAGTCTGTCTAAACCACAGATTAATCTAAGCATTGTGCAGAGCATAACATATCATTCTTGTAAAACCATACTACACACTACTTTAATAACTACCTTCATTAAACTATTTAATTTTAACAGCTTTATCTGATTCAAGGTCAGTTGGCATTCATCTGTATCCCCTTCCCCTGGGTCATGCCTGAAAACAGGCAAGATTTGTCTACTGCATTTACCTGGTCAACAAAAACTAGATAAATAATTTACACAGGCCGCAGCCTGAAACCTTGCGGAGTACAGGGGATCAGAGCCTGGCTGTCTGATCCACCCAAGGCTCACCATCTGTCTCGGGTGGTGTTCTTGGACAAATCACCTAGGCTCCTTATAGAAAGTATGATAGTGGGGAGTGGGGGTTTAGGTCACCAAAAAGGAGACTGAGTCCATCCTGGGACAGCCAATTGATGTACGGCTGTACATGTGCTATACTAGTGCCATGTCTACAACATTGGGAGGGGGTCACATAATGAGTGTCCTTAGACTGGGTTTTGGGGGAAATTCAGGTGCGCTATCATACACAGATTTAGATTCATGAGGGGGGGCGGGTCACGAACACCACATTTGTGCCTGCATATGGGCCAGGAGTTCTTATGGAGCAAGAAAAATTTTTCTGCAGGAAGTCGTAGACTTCATTGTCGACCTAACATTGGGGTCCCCCAGATGGTTGGTTCTGGGGGACTTCAATGCCTGGGTCGACGATGAATTCTCTCGGTTTGGTCAAGATTTCCTCCAGTTGATGATATCACTGGGCTTCACACAGGTGGTTTCCTCCTCGACCCATGTGGGTGGACACTCATTGGACCTGGTGTTCCTTCTGGGATGGGGATATCCGACTTGGTGGTGGAACCGGGTTGGATGGTCAGACCATCACTCCATTAGATTCAGTTTTGAGGCCACCCCTGTTAGGTCTGCCCCATGGAGATGGTTCGATACGCCCTTTGAGGGCGTATCCCAGAGGACCTGATGGCGGTGTTGGACCTATCAAGCCTACCGATAGATTGCATGGATCCAGGTGATCTGCTACATGCCTATAATGAGGCGGTAACAGGGCCCTGGATTCTATTGCACCAGTTCGTGTTAGGTCCTCTTACTCCTGCGCCCAGGTCTCCTTGGTTTGATGAGACCATGGGGAATTGAGGAGTTGGTGAAGGCTGAGAGGCGTTGGCGAAAGTCCGGTTGTGATGATGACAAGCTTAGTTTGATGGACCATTATTTAGTCTATCAATCCGCAATCTCTCGTAAGAAGGCAGAATTCCTGTCCAGAGAGATAGCGGCTGCACAGAATAGACTGGCTCAGCTGTTTCGGACTGTGGACAGACTGTGCAATCCAGTTTGTCTTCAGCCCAGAAGAGCCTTATCTCAAGAATGGTGTGAGGAGCTTGCTCTCTTCTTTGCAGATAAGGTTGCCAAAATCAGATCGGACATTCGCTCTTCCCCTCCCAATGGGAGCAGCGGTGGTCATCAGGAGATGTCAAACACCCAGTTGGAATGGTCTGACTTCAGCCTTCCCATAATCGAGGATGTTGTGATGATCATTCGAGCACTGCGACCGACCTGCTGTGATTTGGACCCTGGTCCCACGCGCCTCTTAGTGGGTTGCGTGGATAAGATTGGCCTAGTCCTAGCTTCGATTGTATGGAAGTCTTTGGAGAGGGGGAATTTTCCAGATCCCCTCAAAGAGGCTATAATTAAGCCCCTTTTAAAGAAACCCTCCTTAGACCCATACTGTCTAGCAAATTACAGGCTAGTCTCTAACTTACCCTTTGTGGGTAAAGTTATTGAGAAAGTGGTCGCAGTGCAGTTGGAGGATCATCTGACCAACAACAATATCTCACAGATTTGTTCCAGTCTGGATTTAGGAAAAGGCATAGTACCGAGACAGCGCCTGTACAGTACTAAATGACCTCCTAATGGCAAGAGATCGTAGGACCCGATCCATGTTGGTACTACTTGATCTCTCGCTGCGCTTTGACACGCTGACTATGGTGTGCTATTGGAGCGCCTATGTGAGTCTGTGGACTGTCTGGTACGGTCCTCAGATGGTTTCAATCTTACCTTGAGGGTAGGACTCAGAGAGTGGTGTCGGAGTTTTTTCCTCAGCATCATTCTCCCTGCCCTGTGGGGTACCGAGGGCTCCATTTTAGCACCCATGTTGTTTTCGTGTATATGCTACCATTGGGGTGATTATTAGATTGCACAGTTTGGGTTTTCACTGCTATGCAGAAGATACCTAGCTGTATATGTCTTTTGTGCCCGGTCAGGACGCCTGCCTTGTCAGTATTTAATAACTGCCTTGAAGAAATCCAAGAATGGATGAATGGGAGTTGGCTGAGGTTGAACCCGAGAAAACTGAGGTGTTGGTTGTGGATATAGGTCGCTGTAGGCGGGTCTGCCAGAGGGATCACCCTCAGGCCTATGGCTTAGAGTGTCAGTTAGCGACCCTCAGACCAGGTCACGAAATCTTGGCGTGGTACTTGATGACCGTTTGACACTTAAATCCCAGGTGTCACGGTTATAAAGACTTCCTTTTTCATCTGAGGAATATTGCCAGGGTGAAGCACTTGGTTCCTCCAGAGGACCTTCCAACATTGATCCACGCCTTTGTTACCTCCCGGCTTGACTACTGTAACTCCCTATACCTAGGGCTATCGGGGGTTGAACTTCGCCGTCTGCAGCTGGTGCAGAATGCGGCAGCCAGGCTGTTGACTGGAGTCTCTAGATCCAGTCACATAATGCCTGTGCTCCGCAGACTGCACTGGCTGCCAGTGTTTTGGTGAATTACCTTCAAGGTCGGTTTGCTGACCTATAAAGCCCTACATGATCTGGGACCTGCCTACCTGAAAGAGCTCCTGTGCCCCTATAGTCCCTCTCGCCCCCTCCGATCCACTGACGAGGGATTGCTAGAGATTCCCAGGGTACGTTTGAAAACATCTGGTGCTAGATCGTTTAGTTTTATGGCACCTACCCTGTGGAACTCTCTACCTCGTCAGGTGCGAGATTGCCCGACCGTCCTTAGTTTTAAAGGAGCGCTGAAAACCCACCTTTTTAATATAGCTTTTAAGGATTCTTGTTAATCTGATTTATTATATTTATTGTTATATTTATTTGTACAGGCGCTTTGATTTAAGAAAAGCGCCTTTTAAAAATAAAGTTGAATTGAATTGAATTGAAAAAAATCTCCTCCTCTCTGCTTTGGTTCCCAGCTTCCCTGAGGCTAATATATCAGGGCTGTATGGTGCGAGCTGTACACTAGAAATATGCAATGAACAGTATGCACTAATTCACAAGGCCCTGGCCGCAAATGCAGTTGTGATAAGGGAACAGTGACAACATTATTTACATCAGCTAATAACTCATAACATGAGTTAACACCCCTGAGCTTACTCACTCAGGCCTTACTGGGCCTATGTCCCTAGGCCACTAAATAAGAGTTAACGAGATGGGAGAGGGGAGTGACAGATAGGGCCACCATCCCTTGCATCTGGATTGTGGTTGTGGGATTATTGTGCAACTCGGTGGGACTGGGCCCATTCTGAGCTCTGCGAACCCCTTCCACCCCCTCAAAAAACCCAAATCGTAAATAAGCACCTATCTGATTTCTAGCAGGTCTTCTCTTCTGGCTCACTGACGTCCTTCGTGGTGGAGCTTATGGAACACTGCAGGGTGGTCCAGGGAGCTTGGTCTGGTCCATAGTGGCTCCTGCCAACAGAGTCAATCAGTGATGCAGCTGCTGCCCTCTCCGCCCAGGTGATAATCCATTGTGAAGGGTCTAGAGGAGCCACCTCACTGTCCATTGGAACCAGCTCAGTTAGTTCAGGGAGCGGGGAAGGGGAACGGAGCACAGCATACCTTGTCCCCCCAGAGCCGTGAATCCTCATCTGTGCCACTTTGCTGATGTCCTTCCTGCCTCTCAGGACTTCCTATTCCTGCTCTACTCTCTGGGTACTCTCTCCATTCATGCTGACGTGAGAGCTGCCTTTTGCAAGTATGTGGAGGAAGGGACCATGCTCCTGTTGCTGCCTTTTAGATGCTCCCGACTTTGGTCTGCTCCATAATAGCCTGTGCACTGGCATCCCTGTAATCTTGCCTGTTACCCTCTGTGGATTCCGGGCACCTAATTTCTTGTGGCCAGATTCTCATCAGAAAGTCCATAAGGTGCTCAGGCATTTCAATGGTCAGTGGGACTCCATTGTAGTTGATAAGCATGACAGCCGGGTACCGCAGTGAAAATGTGATGCCAAATCTATACATTGTCCTGCATGCCTCTGTGTAGTCTTTCCTTTTGTCAGACAGCTCTTTTGAGTAATCTTGAAAAATGGAGACTCTGCTGCCTTGCCAGTTGAGGGGGCCACTTGAGCGTGCTGCTGCGAGCAAACTGTCCTTTTGGTGATAGTCGAGGAAATGAGCCAGCAGGTGTCTAGGACTCTCCCCCCTCTCGGTCTCGGAGACAGTGTTCTGTGGGCACACTCAGTCTGGAGAGTAGGCTGACCTCAGATTTGCAGGATGTCAGGGAGCACTGCCTGAAGAAAACCAGCTGCATCATTTTTTCTGCACCTTCTGGGAGTCTGAGGATATGGAAGTTGATCCTTCTGCCCCTATTTTTCAGGTCATCATCTCTGGCCAGGAGCGACTGAAAAGTTCTGTCCTGTGCTTTAGCAACCTCCACAATGTCCTGGATCACAGCTTCATTAGCACTGATTCTCTGTTCCATTTGAAAAAGCCTAATTTCAATGCTGTTGACTGCCACAGTAGTTTGATTTGTGGAGACAGTCAGTAAGTCCATTTTTTGGAGCATTTGCATGAACATGGCTAGGACCGAGGAGAATCTCCCCACCTCCCATCAAATCTCCCTCCATGTTTCCCTTGTGGCGGCAGGCCTAGAAGTGAGCGAGATGAATTAGTCCGTTCTTACCGTCCTGACACCATGCAAAACAGATCGGATTATTCCTTGGAGCTTCAGGTGAAAACTCAGGTTTATGGTGTTTCTTCACAGCTGCAATTTACAGATATAGATGGATCACTATCTCGATCAAACATAGAAACATAGAATTTGACAGCATATAAGGACCACTTGGGCCACCTAGTCTGCTCACTCAGGAGATGCCAACTTAAACTACCATCTTGGATCGGAGATAAGACATGCCTCATTTATTTATTTATCTGATAACCAGGTAAGTACACTAGTCCCAAGGGGCCATTTTCAGGCACGACCTGGACCATTAAGATGGCACATAGGACATGTGTGGTACAACAACAATAACAGTAGATTTTTAAAATAGGGCAATGAGTACACAGTTACACAGGCAAGTCATAACAGAGCAGTATACATCACATCTAGTGACACAACAACAACTGAGTACAACAAATTACATGAGCAATATACAGGTGGTACAATTAAATTGTGAGTCCAGGATATTAGTCAATTGATCCTGACAGACTTACTCGGGCATTAATAAAAGCATCTACAATGTACTCTGGGCAATATTGCTTCCAAGAAGTACTTTTTGAAGGTAGGAGGTGAGACAAGTGATTTCAGCTTATCCAGGAGGGAGTTCCAGAGTTCGTGCCACATAAGAGAAGGTCCTCTGATCCATTTCAGTGAGACACCTGGGACATTCTAGCAGGCTGCTAGTTGAGGACCTTAATTTACATCTATTACATTTAGGGTTTGGAAGACCTAGCAGTGGTGATTTTATCCCTGCACACAGAGTGTAAGAGATAAATGTGCCTAACAGCAGGTCTCTGCGATCTGAAGGCGAGGGCCATCCCAGAGTCTGGTATAATTGGAAGTGGTGTGTACGGAATGGGGCTTGGATGACAAATCTACAGACTTTGTTACAAGCCATGTTACGATAACTGAAGAGTTGAAGAGATGTAAGGGATATTACAGGAGAGCAGCATTCTAGAATGCACATTGCCCTCAACAAGGCATGTAGGCTCACAATGGCTGCAGATTGAAATACCCACATCTGCTCCTTCTACGAGGAGACCAATTGGCTTCCACTAAAGAACAGGATTATATTCCAAACATGTCTCCTAGGAAAAAAGGCACTAATGGGTAAACTGCCCCATGCATTTCTAGCATCCTAACACCAAGTGCTACCAGCTATACCACCAGAGGCAGGATGAGGGGGGCCCTATCAACACCTTTCTGTTGAACTGTGCAGGGACAGCGTGCTTTCAGCTATAGGGCCCCCAATGGCTCAATGAAATCCCAGTGCACATTCTAAACTCCCAATGCATCTCGCAATTCAAAAATTGCCTAAGGCAGCACCTTCTTACTAGGACAGTTTGTGACTGCCACTAGGACTCTTAACACCCATAATGCCCACTCATCCACATTCTCCTTTCCCTTCCTTTAACCCCCACTCTTTACTCTTGCCCTATCCTTCTGTCTTCCTCCCCCCCCCGTGCCTTTTCTCCCACTGGATCAACCTTAAAACCAACCTACTACCACTACCTCCCAACCTCCTAGACAAAGACACTTTTTGGCCACCCACTCCCCAGTCTCCCTCCCCACACCGTGATTCCTCCTTGGACTCTCACACTAGTGCCACACCTTCTTGTCTCCTCTCTACGTATAAACACTGTCCTTTACCCTAGTTGAATGCTCTTGATGCTGTACTATCACCATTGGTACTATGAATGACATTGTAACCTTATTATATACTAGCTACCTACTATTCGAGTTTTGTATGTAAACTGTTTGTTATTGCTGTCATTGTCACTGTTTGACGTGGAACCTTTGTAAAAGAGCTCTGAGCTCAAAGGTATGATCTGAATCCCTAAATAAATAAATAAAAAAAAAGAATGGGAAGGAGGTTTCCCCTCCCTACAGCAAGTCTGGCTTCAGGGGACATGAGATGCTTGAGGTGATAGCACACCCTCAATGCTTGATTAATCTTTGCTGCTAAATTTATGTGGGTGGCAAAGGTAAGGACTGGCTCTAAAGTGACTCCCAGCTATTTGAAGTCCATAACTTGCTCTAGGCAGAATCCATTGGAACTGAATGCTGAGGGAGTTTGTATGAGGGGAGGGAACTTGGAACGCCTCAGTTTGGATCTGAACAGCATACACTTAGCTTGTTTTGCATTTACAATGAGCCTATGTGAGTGAAACAGCGGACAGCTGCAGAGAAGTCACTGTTCAGGTTGAGATTCAGTTTGGATAGGTTCTTTTCACTGCAGTATTTGATCAGAATGTCTGCATACATTATTGTTTTGCTGATGCAGGATTCTGAAAGTAGTCAGTTGATGAAAAGAGAGTACAGAAGAACCTAGTATCAAACCTTGGGGACTCCTGTGCAAACTTGGAGAGGACAAGATAGAGCACCCCTTATATGCACCAGTTATGTCCTATTTGTTAGGTAGCTATGGATCCAGCTTACTGTATTTGAGGGAAACCAAGGGTGGTCAGTTTCTTTAGCAGAATCTCATGATCAACCATATCAAAGGCTTTTGATAAGTCCATGAATATGGCTACCATGAGATTTTCCCTGTCTGCTTCACAGATAATGTACGTACTGTACCTGGGCTTCAGCTAGGCATTCAGCTCGGTACCACATGGAAGGCTGATCATCAAACTGGGGGACCTGCGATTAGGCAAAACAGTGCTGGTCTGGGTCAAGAGCTGGCTGAAATGTGGAATTTCACCTGTGAATGATGGAATTTCACCCATGAGTTGCAAAATTCCACATATCGCTGGTGGAATTTCACACTTCACACTTGTGGAATATTTTGTGAAATGCACATCTTTCATGTAATATTTCATGGAGCTAAATTTGCAGACTTCGCCAATTTCTACCGGTGCCATATCATAGCAGTGGATATCCACTTTCTGCCCTGGGGCCATGCTTGATGCTTCTTGGAGCATCTGGACTGCTCCCTGCCATTGTGTACAGATGCGTCAGGCACTTGCGACAATCCTGCTGACTGCACCAATACTGCTCTTGCAGGATGCAAACTGAGGCAATTCCAGGTTGTTTGGCACAAATCACAAATTTTCTGAAATAGCGGGACTTGCGTTTGGAGCACCTACACCAGGTGCAGTTCCCTGGTTTGTTGCAAGTTGCATGTGCTGAACTTGGCTTCTAAAATCAGGCCCCACGTCTTCAGGTGAAGTGATGACAAGTTTGAATAAATCACCTGATCCATGCAAATTATCAGTGGTAGTAGTACTTCATTTATAAGAAGCCTTTCCATTGAGGCATAGGGTCCAGTAAAGATTAAAACAATTACATAATAAAAACACAGAGTATGATAAATTTCAACACACAAATAAAACCAAACTAAACACATCATAAATGGCAACAGCAACTTAAATTAAACAGTCAAGTGGCACTATCAAATGCTATCAAAATCCTCTTTAAAGAGGTATGTTTTGAAACCTCTTTTAAAGGCCTCCACTGAGCGGGACTCCTTCTGGGCTCTAGGGAATGAATTCCACACTAAAGGACAGGCCCATTCAAAGGCCTGGTCCCAGAAGATTTGAATCTAACCCTACTGACAACAGGCTCACCTCAGTGGAGTAGAGAGGGTGGGATGGCTGGTAAGGGGACAGGAGATCAGTCAGACAGCACAAGCACAAGCCCAAGCCATGTGGTACCTTATAGGTTAGTAATCCAACCTTATAGGTGATATGACACATCACCAGAAGCCAGTGCATGTCACACAAAACTGGGGTCACATGACATGGGAAGGCCAGTCAGCAACCTGACTGCAGCATTCTGGACAAACTGTAGGCACCATAGGGTACCATCATTGACCCCATGGCAAAGGGCATTGAAGTAGTGAAGCCTGGACAACACAAATACATGCACCAATGTGTCACCAGGTCCTTAGAGGTGGAATAAGGATTTTAATACAGCTGATGTTCCTCATGTGGTAACAGCCACTCCAGAATACAGCCTACACCTGAGACTTGAGTGTTGACTCTTCATCCAGAATGACCCACAGATTTTTCACCTTGGTGGAGGCCACCAGCCTTGAAGGACCTAGGCTGTAGATCTCAAGCAGCACTAGAGTGTCAGTCCTTGTGGACATCTAGGGAACAGGGTCATATATCAGCTACAGTACACGTAAACTGTGCAGTATAGAATGGTGTATCATAGCATAGTAGCAATTAAATGTGCACTCCCCAATTGTAAATCCAGTTTTTATACACCTTCAGTTTGTGATGACCTTGCAAACTACTCGGGCTTTGTTCACATGGTTTGCGAGGTTATCACAAACCTTGGGTGTGTAAAAAATACTTTATGATACATGTCCCATCCCGTACTGTATGTTTTTTTATATATTCAATCTCAGTGTTCTGGTGACCTTCATAAACCATTCCAGTTGCACCCTAGTGGTTTATTACATCACTAGAGACTCTCCATGGAATTATATCCTTCCAAACCAGAAATACCTATTATTCTGTATCTCTTTCCTGATGTTTAGTGTCCTGATATTGAACAGCAGCCTTTAAGTAAGTATAGAATGAAGCCTGTTGAACGCACAAATGAGGTGGTCATACAGACAAAACATAAAACTGATATCAGTCCGTAACAGACAGTGAAATTCAGAATATGCATGTGCTTAACAAAAAAAAAAAAAGAAAAGCAGAATTCTAAACATTCAGGTCTTGAAGCAGTATTTAGTGATGCTATCTTTTCCTGGCAGCAGAGCCCCCTTCCCTGATAAAGACTTCCCCTTACAAAAGCTATTTACTTTCAAAGGTTATCCGAATAGGACAACTGCTTGCCATCAGCATATCAAAGAACTACCATCCAAGCAGACAGTGCCTGAGTTGGCATTATATTTGCTTGAAGATCTGAGCTTTCAAGGAAGTGGATAGGGAAATATTCTATTTTTTCTGCCTGTAGTTATTACCTCTAGAATTAGTTGCTTTCTCAGTTGAAGTCATTCTCCTGACTATTCAGGTTGCATCATAACTTTAGTACAAGCAGTATTTTCCACTTTCCTTTTTCTGCTTACAAATTACCACACAGAGAACATTATGTGCTGTTTATCTATGTAACTATGAAATTGTATGCCCCCATAATGAATAACTACTTCCCTTATGAAATGGTAACCCATTAAGCATGACAGCCCTTAATAGGCAGTTAACATCCTACTGGAAGAGTTACATTTGCCTGTGGTTCCCCAGTACTCCAGTCAGTCATGAACAGAGGCTTCAAGATCATTGCTGATGTTATCACTGACAGTAATAAAACTGTTTTCAATGTTATTTTAATTAAAAAAATTAGCTGAGATGTGTGCAGAAATATTCTGTTTTTAGAAGTTGTTAACTTAAAGATAGGAACCCTTAGGGGACCCAAAGGAACATTTCCAATAATAATGCTCCATTTGAATAATGATTAGAGGGACTGAAACTACATAAACAGCCAGATGGCATACAAGTATGCAATAAGTATGATAGTAAAACAATAAAATATGGTGCATTCACCCGCAATATTTGTCTACTGACGTTACATCATTTTCACAAATGCTATATCTAATCTACAATAGAATAGCAATATAGTTTTGGGGTGACAGAAGGGTGTTAGGGTCCATCTTGTCCATCCCTTCTGCTGTGTGTTAGTAAGTATACCAGATTTGACTATGGACACTCTTATAACCTTATCAGTAAAAATGCAACCCTTTTCATGATGTGCAAACCTCAAATTATTCATCCTCAGTAACAAAGGCTGCGCAGTTCTAGTTTCTACAATCTCATTAGGTAGACTATTACACGTGCTGATCGTGATTGCCCTCTGTGTGAAGTAGCACTTTCTAATGTTTGCTATTAACCCCCCCCACACCGCCAGTGTGGCGCAATATCCAGAAGCTGTGCCAGCACTCACCAGTTCAAACCTTTATGTATTGTCTATCCTGCTCATCTTATTTCAGACTAAATAATCATATCCCCTCAGGTAAAAGTCATATAAAATGTGGCAGATTTCGATCAAATTACATATTACTACTACACATAAAAGACTGTCTATTGGATGTCATAACATGTTACAGTATTTTAGTACATACCTTTTAAATAAATGTTTTACAATATAATTACACAGTAGTGCCACAGGTATATTTCATCAGTGCTATCTCAAGAGTAAAACTTAGTTTTCCCTTGACGTAAATATCCCATAACGTTGTGATCAGTAGCCAATGCAGTGTATACATATTTTAATAGAAATATCACAGAAAAAAAAATAAGTTGCCTTCTACCTGAAGCATTTTGTCATTTGCCTTCCTGACCCATGCAGTGCATTTTGAAGTGAACCATATTAGTCATTATTTGAAAATCATAACTGTTTGTCTACATATGAACCATTAAACTTACACCATCTGTCTCTCCACTCCACTACTGCTACATCTCACATTTAAATGCCTAAGAGAAAACCACGAATTGATCTGCAAGAAAGATAGCTCCACTTTAAAGTTTGCTGTTATTAAAAAATTCATCAAAGTGGCACAACTACAAAAGTCATGCATTATCACTTTATTGCTCTGGCAGCCAGTAACAGGGGAGGGGAAAATGCCTGTTACGAGTTGTATGCAGTTTGTTAAATATTTTTTAATCTTTAATATCAGTTAGTGAGAAATGGATGTTCTGGGACATCTAGCTGAGAATTGCGTTTCAACCCGTCTGTTTATTAAAACCATGAAGGTGTCAAGAAATCAGCATGATGATCAAAACCCAAAGATGATGAAGAAGACTAGAGGAGATATTACTCTCTCATTATAAAAATAACTTTCAATTCAATTTATTTTTTCTGCTGCCTGCATCCAAATACTCATAAATCTTTCACCCTCATTTAACCATTTGTTTTTTTATTGTTCCTTCTGGAAAAAAGCTGCCTGAAATTGATATTACATTTTAAAAAGTAGTCAACTACTATGTAACTTTTTATTTGAAGACATTTATTCTTGTCCCTTTTGCTAATTACAAGATTTATTACCTGACAGTACCTGATGTGATGTGTGGAACTGTATTCTACCTGGAGACTGACATGTCTAGTTCGATTTCTCATCATACCTTACCTGCACTGCGGACTTGCTGACTGGGACATCACAGCTGATTAAGAAGAGTCAAACCACTGTTGCCAGATCAGACAGTTGTGATGTCACAGTCAGTAAGGTCACAATAGTGGAATGGAATTCGATATGTCAGCCTTCAGGTAAAGTAGTTCTCTTCATAGCACATCTAATACTAGCAGACACAGTAGCAAAACTAAGATTGAGCAAAATGGAAAAGAAAAATACATCCAAAATCCAAAGTAGCAACTGGCTACTTCTAAAAATGTAATGAGATGTTCTGCTTGCTATTTTGGGGGCCATAAGCTCTTTAAGTGATATTGCTTCTACCACAGAAACAGAGAACCATAGAATATGACAGCAGATAAGGACCGCTTGGCTTACCTGGTCTGCCCATTCTTTCCCTGCCTATATTGTCATGCAGACCCTTCTTGAGCTCTGGTTCCCATCTCCTGAACCGCTGCTCCCCACTAAGATTCCCTTTTGCCTATCCCATGCATGCTTGAAGCACCCACCACCTCCAATGGAAGACTGTTACAGGCATCCATCACTCCTTGAGTGACGACATCTCACATCTCTTTTGAATGCACCCCTTCCAGCTTCATTTCATGTCCCCTTTTTCTCCTATATATTTTTATTTGCAAAATACCCTCCACCTGTACTTTATTTCCCCTGTACGGTATTCATAGGTCTATATCATATCCCCCCCTCACTCTTCGCTTTTTCAAGATGTACATATTCAGTTCCTTCTGTCTCTCCTCTCCTCTTTCTCTTTCCTCATAGGACTTCTGATTCACACCCTGCACAATTTTAATTGCCCTCGTCTGGACTGCCTGCACTCTATGTCCTCCTGAGATGTGGTCTCCAGAGGTGGACAGAATACTCCAGCTGAAAAGAGTTTATATTTCAACCTGAGATTATTAACATTAAGCTACTTCGGGGAGGGGTGTGTGGATTTTTAAAAGGGTTGATGCAGATGCAAAATCATGCTGCACTTGCATCTCCTTCTAACCAGTTGTCTTGGACTCAGTGCAGTGCTGCTGCTGCTTTTAAAAAGATGCGTAACAGTTGCCTAAATGGGATTTGCATCACTTTTTGCAGCAATTGCATATTTTTGATTGGGCAAAAGTCAGACACAGATGGTCCAACAGTTTGGACAGATGTTCATTTTGAAAATTGTAGTGGCTGATCCTTTTGAAAATCCCCAGCCCACCCCAGAGTTTTGTATGACATGACGTATATTCATTTATACAAGGCAGGGTAGGCCAACTGAGATCAGACATCTTGGTTGCAGTGTGGGCATCTGGTTGATGGCACCTGCATCATCGTGCAACAAAGTATACAGAAAGGACCATAAGGAAGGGAGGGGAGGTAGGGTGACAGTCTATGTGAGGGATGGGATCAAATGCACAAGGGATTAGAGGAAGAAAGGAGAACAGAGGCAATCTGCTGCAGCTCCTAGACTCAAGGGGTAGGAAACTGAGGTTTGGGGTGTTATACAGGCCACCGTCCCAGTCTGAGGAGCTTGACAGGGAATTAGCAGGACAAATCAGGAAGGTATGTAGAAAAGGAAGGTGGTCATCATGGGGGACTTCAACTTGCCTGGGGTTGACTGGAGCATTCCAGTCACCTCCAGTGCTAGGGAGCAAGTGCTCCTGGATGCAATCCAGGAGGGTCTCCTGATACAGTTGGTTTGTGTACATACTAGGCTAAAGAACACTTTAGATCTGGTGTCATCGAATGGGGAGGCAGTAAGGGAAATAAAGGTGGAGGACCCACTAGCTGACAGCAATCACCAAACGGTGTGATTTAATATCACAATATGCAGGGTGCCAGAGAAATCAGTTACTCAGATAGTAAACTTCAGGGGGGCAGACTTTGGGAGGATGCAAAAAGTACTGAAAGGGAAACTAGAGGGCATAAGGCAGGAGATGGATGCAGAGCAGAAATGAGATATTATTAAAAGGGGGATTACAAAGGTAACAGAAGCCTGCACCAAGGCACAGAGTAAGATGAGCAGAGCAAGCATGTACAGGTCATAATGTCATACGCTTACAAGCGGACAGCATTATGCTGAAACCCAGACCTGTGTGCTCTCCGTGTTGGACTCCCCCAGAGTTAGAATCTGTAGTGGGGGGATCTGGGGGATGTAGCCCCCCATAACGGGGGGTGTGGGTGGCGGAGCTCCCCAATGAAAAAAGTTATCATTGAATTGCGCAACGCGATTATGTCACATGACATTCTGCCATGCGTGGTATTGATCCTGTGCCGAGGAAGAAAACCAAGCTGGTTGAACAGTGCGGTAGTGGAGGTGGTGAGAGCAAAATGAGAGGCCCACTAGAGGTATAGAAGGACAGGGAAGAAAGTGGACAGGGAGGAGTATGCAAGACGGTCCAGGGAGGTGACCAGAAAAGTGAGAGAAGCCAAGGCCCAGAGGGAGCTGAGATTAGTTAAAGGAATCAATGGGGTGGAGAAAGACATTTTCAGATACATCAGGGACAAAAGTAAGTGCAAGGAGACAATAGTGAGGATAAAACGGGGTGGGGAGTGAGCAGAAGAGGGTGAGAAGCAGGCAGAAGCACTGAATGAATACTTTTGCTCAGTGTTCACGGAAGAAAAGGGGGGACCGCTACCACCATGGGCTGGGAGGTTGGGGACAGGGGGAAAAGAGGAAACAGATGGAAGAATTAAGGCAAGTAGAGTCCTAGAGGGACTGAGGGCACTGAAGGTAGACAAGCCACCAGGACCAGATGGTATCCACCCCAGGGTGCTGAGGGAGATGGCGGAGGTGTTGGCGAAGCCACTGGTGGATCTGTACAGCACCTCACTGGAGTCAGGATGTATGCCATTGGACTGAAGGATGGCACATGTATTACCATTACACAAGAGCAGACCAAGGGATGAACCAGGAAATTATCGCCCGGTAAGTCTCACCTCCATAATGTGCAAACTCATGGAGACAATACTACAGGAAAGACTTGTGTTATACCTGGAGGACAATGGCCTTCAGGATGTGAGGCAGCATGGGTTTGTTTCAGGGAAGTCTTGTCAAACCAACCTGATGCAATATTATGACTGGGTGACAGGTGAGCTGGATAAGGGTCATGCGGTGGATGTTCTTTAATTGGTTTTCAGCAAGGCCTTCAATTCTGTGCCTCATGAGTGGCTTGGGTTGAAGCTAACTGGTGTAGGGGTAGGAGCAAAAATGATTAACTGGATTACAAGCTGGCTGCGTGGGAGGAGGCAATGGGTGGTGGTGAGAGGGGGAGCTCTCAACTCCAAGACTGGTGACGAGTAGGGTGCCACAGGGCTCTGTGCTGGGGCCAGTATTGTTCGGGCTCTTCATATCAGACATTGCACATGGGGTGGTGAGCAAGATAAGTCTGTTCTCTGAAGACACCAAATTTGGAGCAGTGGTGAATGGAGAGGAGGGATGGAAGCAGTTGCAGGGGGACCTAAGCAAGCTAGAGGAGTGGTCAGAGAGGTGGCAGCTGGGGTTCAATGCAAAGAAGTGTAAGGTTATGCACTTCGGGGTGAAGAACCCAAGGAGAGAATACTGGCTGGGAGGAGTTAAGCTGGGGATCACTGAGGAGGAGAAGGACCTAGGGGTAATGAAAACAGGGACCATGGACAGCACTGCCCAGTGCAGGAGAGTGGCTGCAAAAGTGAACAAAATACTGGGGTGCATAGCAAGAGGTTTTTCATCCAGGCGAAGAGAGATGATCTTGCCCCTCTACAGGTCACTGGTAAGGCCACACTTAGAGTATTGTGTGCAGTTTTGGAGGCCATAGCTAAAGCGTGATATCAGGCTACTGGAGGGGGTGCAGAGGAAGGCAACAAATATGATATGTGGAATGGAAGATAGAGACTATGACAGCAGGCTAAGAGACCTGAATATGTATGCCCTGGAGGATAGAAGGGACAGGGGGGACATGATAGAGACATTCAAGTATCTGAAGGGAATCAGTAAGGATGGGGCAGATGGGGTCTTTAAGTTAAGGAGGGGGAGGGTCACCAGGGGCATGCACTAAGAATAGAGGGGGGAAGATTTAGGAAGGAGACGAGGAGACACTGTTTCACAGAGAGGGTGGTAGCAAAATGGAATGCATTACCAGAATGGGTGGTATCATGTAAATCTGTGAACAGTTTCAAAAGGGCATGGGCCAGGGAACAGGGGAGAGTGAGGGTGGGAGAGGTTGGGGGTGATAATGGGATGACAATGGGGGTGGGGCAGCTGGCAAACTAGGGGTGCTAGCTGCACACTCAAGCAGACTTAGACTGGTGGTCTGTTTCTACTGGCACGTTTGAATGTTTGTATATTTGTAAAGACATTCACAAATACTGTAAACAGAGCATTAAAAACAAAGGGCTTAGAAATGTTGGATGCTCCTTCAAGCTTTCTTTAAACAGTTGTAATAACTGGGGACTGTTTTTTTCCCCCATGAGAAAAGCTGGTTATAATTTACTGTTATAACCCACAAGTTACAACTGCAAACATGCGCCAGCTTCTCAGTGTACCTGCTGACCTACCCTATTCTGCTGCACATTTGAATATCACCATGACAACCCGCCTGGGCAATCCAATTTCAGACCTATACAGATCTTGCAGAAATTACAGGAATTGATGTTTTAAGGACAGTTAAACACTATGAAACTGTTTTACTAAAGTTTAAAAGTGAGATGGTCTGTTTTTTCACTTAATTGAAACCCATTAATTTTCAGCACTAAACAAATTCCATCAGCGTGATTGCTGTTTCTTGACAAACTATTCTGATGTTCACGTAAGTACCTGCTTTGAGATTTTGTATGACTACAGTTCATCTTCCCCCAATGCTATCTATTAGTTATTTGAAACTTGCATGTCAGAGGAAACAAAATAGACCAGCCCAGTGACACTGAGGGCTGAGGCGCTGGACGCCACACCTTGCGCCACACCGATGATCCTGGTTCGGGAACGAGCCCGGGCTGATGAGGGTCGGCAGGGAAGGGAGAGGATTGAGTGTCCCGTGGACAGGTCTCTTCTCCCAGGGGGAGGGCTGGGGATTGTCCAGCGCACCAGCGGCTCCCGGTGGAGATCGGGGGTGCTGCAGTACACAGACATCACAAATAGCGTGGCTGACACCGGCAGGGTTGTCGTGCTCATGGCCTCAGGGGTGCTCATGCAACTGGGGGGGCAGGGGGAATGCAGTATAAAATGAAAAAACCCGGTTCTACGGGGTAGTTGATGGTACCTGATCCCTGTGCCCACTGCCGGATCCGTCTCGCCTGGCCTCTCAATTCCTCCACCCAGACCCTCATCTGCAGTCAGGGTCTGACTATGAAAGAACACCCAAAAAGAGGAGAGTGGCCCAACCTCGGAGGGGTTGAGCTGGGGGTTCTGGCTGTTGGATGAGGCGGGGAAAAGAGGAGACTTAGGGTCGAGGGGACCTCAGACCGGGCAGGAACAGGCAGGATACCTGAGAGAGGCTCCACAGGCTGTGTCTAGAGTGAAAAAGACCAGTAAATAGGAACCAAAATAAAAAAAGACACATAGTTTTAGTATCCCTTTTATTCTTAGGCTAACACATTAGCAGGGCAAAAAAGCAAACAGTTCAAAATAAGCACAACAAGAGATGCACTCGAAGTACGAGGCCAAGTGCAAGTAGCAGGTTAAATCAAACCAAATTCCAAATGCCAAAATAGGACTGTAAAAAAGTAAATTTATCCTGTCCCTTAATGAAACATCACTCCTTGGATGCAAAGCGTCAGTGTTCCTTGCTACTGATTCGTGGTGCAAACCAGCTGATTTTTTAATAAATTTACTTTTTGCAGTTATATTTTGGCATTTGGTTTGATTTAACCTGCTACATGCACTTAGCTTTGTACCCTGAGTACATCTCGGTGTGCTTCTTCTTCTCGAGGTTTTGTAGACTGGCACATACCTCTGTCCCACCTCTGTCCCTGAGTGCATGCAGTTCCTGTATTTCCTCACAAAAAAAAATAGTCCCCAAGCAGTTACATAAAATGGTACATACATTTTTGTACACCCTCAGTGTGGGATGCTTTAACAAAACCCCTCAAGCTTCACTCTCGGGGTCTATGTAGCATCCCACACCTCAGGTGTGCATAAAATTCTTGTTATGTACACTTCCTTTTGCATTATTTTATATGTAATGCACCTGAGCTGGAACAATAGAAAAGTGGACTGTAACCAAGTTACAGTGAATATTGACAATTATAACATGGGCAAGGGTGTTTCTGTCATCTGATTAATCTCTGCCAATCAGGTGACAGTTGATTAATCTCTGTTAATCAGTCAGCTCCTTCCATTGTGGTGATCAGTCTCCTCTGAAAAATACTTACACCCTGCCAGATCTTGCTAATGTCAGAGGAAAAAGGTTGTAAATGTCACCATCTTGTTTTTGCTGTTTAGCAAGACAAAGTCTCATATTAGATTTCCCACCCACCCATCTGGTGGACACTGTACTATCGAGTGATGTTTCAAAATGCAGGTAAGACATTGACCCGATGCACAGTGTATGAACCTAGTGTGAGCCAATGCATGCTGTGTATACTGACTGGTGCAAAGTACAGAAGTTGTGCGAGTAAGCAGCAGTGCCCTGATGACATATATGTATGTGCCCATGTTATAAAAAGAGCTATTGCAATAGCGAGGTCTTCCCCTCATTCATAATGAGGCATAGTAGGGAAACAAGTCTAGTAGGCAGACAAGACAGCCATCACCCCACGGAACTCCATGTTGCACATTATATTGTGTGCCTGTAGCACACTTGCAGTGAGGGAGTACGAACATAACCCACCCACACTCTCAGCAGAAATGCTTGCTCCCCGTTACATTGTCATGCTCACCATTACATTGTCTGATCATAGCAGACTTGTAGTGATGGAGCGCAGCACGAACTGTGAAAAAAACAGTATCCCTTTTTTGTACTGTGAGAGAGAGGTGTTGTGTGGCAGTCTTCCAGATTCCCCTCTGCCCCTCATCATCGGCGCAAACGAACTGCAAACCCTGAAAGACAGTGACAGTCAGACAAGAAGAAATCATGTGAAATGTCCCAATGTGCGAGATGGAGAACAAGGAAGGTTAGTAAATATGCTTCCTGGAGCATGGCACTGTGCAGGAGGTAGCAGCAGGAGCGTGTTTGAACACATGCTCATAAGCGATGTGGGTTTGGGGGGAGCAGCGATCTGCAAATTCACAGACTGCAGTGTAATCCAAAAAAAGATTATACAGTATGTACATTGAGCACAGAATCGCAGTATAGAAATGCAGTGCCCTGTGTAGTTTTGACAGTACAATAAGAAGTTCTACCTGCTCTTTGATTCAATCATGTACGTCCTGTTCACCACAAACTTGTCTGTGTTTCACTGTTTTTATAGTGGCAGAACACAGAAAAAAGCAGTTCCATGGCAAAAAATAGTGGAAGAACACTAAGTAATTCCCACATGTTTTCTGTCTTATAGCAACAGTTTTTGTTCATTTGCCTCGAAATTTGGTCCATACTAATGTACTAATTGGCAGCAGATTAGGCCTTACAGTCTACTGAGTCTGCTTGTACCTCAGACCCCTAGTTGGGTACCGAGGCCTCCCCCCTTGTGTTCCAGAAACCCCTATCATCGATCCCCACCCCCGGGCCAGGCCATCATCTGATACATCCACTTTCTGTGTCTGTCCCACCCTTTCTTGAAACCCTCCACTGTGGATCTCTGAACCAGCTCGCCAGGCAGCACGTTCCAAGGATCCACCACCCTCTCAGTGAAAAACCTCCTCTCCCCTCACCCTTCCACCTTCTAACTTCAAACCATGCCCTCTGGTGATACCTCCCTGCTTTAGTCTAAAGATCCCCTCCATGTTTACTCTATTTATTCCCTTGAGGTACTTGAAGACCTCAATCATGTCCCCCTGTCTCCTCTCTCTAATGAAAACAGGCAGAGCTCCTCAAGTCTGTCCTTATACGTCAAATCCCTCTAGTCCTCGTATCATCTTAGTTGCCTTCCTCTGTACCTCTCCAGGAGCTGTATGTCCCTCTTCAAGTGTGGTCTCCAGTACTGTACACAGTACTCAAGTGTGGTCTAACCAGTCCATTGTACAGCTGCAGAATCACTTCTGCTCCTAGAGGTGATCCCCCTTACGATGCATCCCAACATCCTGTTTGCTTTGCTAGCCACTCTCCTGCACTGCTCAGAGTTATTCATACATGCATCCACCATGACCCCTAGGTCTTTTTCCCCTGTTGAGGCCTCCATCGCCTTCCCTCCCTGGGTGTACCTGTGTTTAGGGTTTCCCCACCCAAGATGTAACACCTTGCACTTGATGATATTGAAATTTAATTTCTATGTGTGAGCCCACCTTTCCAGGCTGTCCAGGTCCCCTTGCAGGGCCAACCTCCCCTCTTCTCCCTCAACTACTGCTCCCATTTTGGAGTCGTCAGCGAAGAGACTAATTTCACACCCTATGCCCTCCCTGATGTCCGATATGTATGCATTAAACAGGATCAGACTCAGGACCGAGCCTTGCGGTACCCCGCTACTGACCTCTATGGGATTCGAGAGCTCCCTACCGACCACTACTCTCTGGGTGCATCCAGCTAGCCAGTTTTCAATCCATCTGATCATCAAAGGGCCTACTCCCAACCCCGACAGTTTCTCCACCAGACCATTGTGGGGAACAGAGTCAAACGCCTTGCTGAAGTCCAAGAATAATACATCCACAAGCTTTTCCCTGTCTAGTTCTGATGTTACCCATTCATAGAACTCCACAAGATTGGTTTGACATGATCTACCTGGTACAAACCCATGTTGCTGACTATCCAGACCTCTCACCTCCTCCAAGTACACCCTCAATCATTCCTTTAGTATACTCTCCATTAATTTTCCCACCACCGAGGTCAAACTGATGGGTCTATAGTTACCAGGTACTTCCCTCGACCCCACTTTATGGATTAGCACAACATGTGCCTCTCATCAATCCTTAGGTACCCTCACTGTCTCAAGCGACCTGTTGAAGAGCTCCACCAGGGGTGTAGCCAGTATGTCCACCAATTACCATAGTATTCTCAGATGAATGCCATCTGGCCCAGGAGATTTATTTTTCTTAAGGGCCTTAAGGGCTAACCACACCCTTTCGGTGGAGATAGCATCATCTGTCCCCTCCACATTACTGGCCTTTTTATCCTCATCCTGATGTGACACCCCTGGAGTACCTCTCCCTCCCTATTGCTCCATTTCTGTTGCTTCACTGATCCCACTCACTGCCGCTTCTATCCCCATCGTGCCTTGCTTTGTAGATATCCCATCCCCCTTCCTAGTGAACACAGAGGCGAAGTACTTGTTTAATACCTCTGCCTCGTCCCTTGCCTCTTCCACACATCCTCCTTCTGATCTCAATCTGCCGAGATGGCCCTTAGTTTTTTTCTGCTCCCCAATGTATTGGAAGAACCCCTTTTCCCCTCCCCATATCCCCCCAGCCACTGCTCTTTACTGGACTTTGCCCCCCCGCACCATCTGGGTGGCTTTTCTAGATGCAAGATGGTACATTTCCTTTTCCCTATCCCCTCTCGTTGTTTTATATTTTTTGTAGGCAGCCTTCTTTTCTCTGACTGCTACCTGAACCTCACTGGACCACCAGCATGGTTTATGTGACCTTGCTCCCTTATGCTTCACCTTAGCGCAGGTCCTGACTGCCTCATGAAGTCCCCGTTTTAAAACCTCCCATCTCTTTTCCACATTTGTCATTGTTGTAATCCCCTTCAAGTGATCCTTGAGAATATTTCCCATGCCCACAAAGTCTGCCCCCCTGAAGTCCACTGCCAGTGTCCTAGATCTCTCCCCCTTCCTCCCATGCTTATTTGAAACCAGACAGTATTGTGGTCGCTCCCAGTCAGGGGATCCTCTACAACCAGGTCCCTTACCAGATCCCCATCTGCCAGAACCACGTCCAGGACATGCCCCTCCCTTGTGGGCTCTATCACGTGCTGTGTTAAGAATACATCCTGGAAGCTGTCTAGTAGCCTCTGCTCCTTGGCCACCTTAGCGGACATGGTTCCCCAGTTTGTACCTGGCATATTAAGGTCCCCCATCAACACCACTCTCTCCTCTTTTGGTCCATACTTGACAATGATGTTGTCCAGCAAACCATCCTCCAGAACATCACCCATTCTGGGGGGCCTATATACTACACTCAGCTTGACCTTACCTCCGCCGGGTTCGAAGGTACCCATAAGGCCTCCACATTTCCCTCGGCCTCTTCTACTCCTAGCAATTTCTATGTCATCTCTAATGAGCATAGCCACTCCACCCCCTCTGCCCTCCTTTCTATCCTTCTTAAGCATAGTGTACCCCTTCACATTTAGGTCCCAGTCATGGTTTTTGTTGGGCCATGTTTCCGTGACCGCCGCCACATCCACCCCCCCCCCCCACCGAACAGCATGGCCTGGAACTCTGGCAACTTGCTCCCAAGCTCCAGGCATTTACTATCACCACCCCTCCACCCCTTATCCCTGATCACCTTAGTCGAACCCCACCCAGGTTCCTTATACTTCCATCCTCCCTCTGCTCCTCCTGAAACCTCCTTCCCCAATCTGTTTCCCCCCTCCCCCCCTTGGGTTAGAAGGGTACTCCCCTCATCTGGAGGAGAGGGCTTCTGGTCAGCCCCTCCCTTATCCCTCCACCCCCTCACAAGTTGAAACCCCACCTTTCTTGAATGTGGTCAGCCACCCCCTGTTTAAGGATTTCCTTCCCTAACGGGGCAAGATGAAGCCTGTCCTTGGCATATAGTCCATGTTATAAGCACAATAAACCACTCCAGTGTGTGCAGTTATTGGGGATTAATCAACACCCTGGGAGCTGTGAGGACACTCGGCCTGTGGCCTCATGCCTCACAATGCACCTGGGGTGTTGATTGTCCCCCCTGTCTTCACCACCCTGTCATGGAGTTATTAGCCCTTAATCCATGCCTCAGGGGTGTGGTAAGGTATGTGGCTGAAGGGTAAGTATTTCTGTGCCACATGGTAAGTGCATTAAATAGAGACAATGGTTATGCAGGTGTTATGGATTTTCTTTACACACCCAACATGTGTGATGACCCGTAAACCTCGAGAGTGAAGCTCAAGAGGTTTATGAGATCATCACACACTGAAGGTGTTTATAAAAAATCCATAACTTCACAGTTGCATAGACGTTATTTTTATAATTTCTGGTGCACGGAGTTTTTTTTTTTTTCTGGCAACACTTTAAATGACAAAAACAGAGACAGGGAGTATATGTCAAGCACTTCTGTGAAGCAAGAGAGAGAGAGACACACACACACACACCCACACACACATGCACACATGCAAACACTCTCTCTCTCTCTCCCTGTCTCTATCTAGAGACATTTCTTTCTTGTTTGTGGGTTTTTTTCTGTTTTTTTGTTTATTTAGATGTACTGTGGAACCGGCGTATGAAGTGTTATATGTAGGCAGTAGTCAGTGAGGTCCATTCTCAAACTGACTCGCTATCTACTGAAGCGTTGCCCGAAGTGTTTCAAGAGCAGTATCAACCAGGTGCTTTTTTTTTTTGTTGGGTGGGGGACAGGCAGGATCAATCAGATGAATAAGGCTTACTTTAAAGAAGAGTGAGACGTAATCTTTGAGCGTGAGTACTCGGAAGCAGTGAAAAGGAGCCAGCATGTTTTTTCAGGTGTTCAGCCCACCCACAAGCAGAGCCAATGAGGTGCCATGCTTGAAGTGACTGATGTCAGAGGACACGCTAATGAAATATAAACTTTTGAAAATGCCACAATAACTGGTTTTTGAGTTGTTATGGCATTTGACAGAGGCTTCTGTATTTTGTGATAAAGAGGGTTACCGGTAAGCATAATCCTATGATGCACACCCTGGAGGGGCTTATTACACTTATAAAATGGTTACAGCTCAAGCACAGAGACCACCTCTGGCATTGTGCTCGTGCAACTCCGACGCAAGTAAACATACAATTATACAAAACAGCCAGAAATGATTGCACTCTAAGAATACGGAATGCTAAACGCAGCTATTACAAAGAGGCTCTGACCAACTCTTGGGGCCAGGGAAACAAATTCTGGAACAACATGAAAGAACTCACAGGCAAGGATCCTAAAGCACCACCCACTATGCTCAACCTTCATGGCACTCCTACACTCGACCTAGGTATCATCACCAGCACTTTTAATAATGTATTTACAAACCTGGACAGTGTCCTTCCACCAAATTTTTTCGACGACCTCCCTCCAGCTCCTCCCAGTTACCCCCAACTAGAACGCATAACCCCAAAGTTTTTTTAAGGAGGTCCCACCACAAGTAGCTAGAAAATACATTCAAAAGGCCATCGGCAAACAAGAGTACAGTGGTGACTCTTGACCTGAAACTGCTGGCACAAGTCCTCGATGAAATCTTAGAACCACTTACAAAGATCTTTAATCTCTCGCTTAGTTTGGGCCATTTCCCCTCTCTCTGGAAGAAAGCCACTGTCACACCAGTTCACAAAAGTAGAGATAGGACACTGCACACCAATTACAGACCTATCTCACTCCTCCCCCCCACTATCCAAAGCGCTGGAGCAAATAGTGTCGGACCAACTAGCTGAATTCCTGGATAAGTACAATGTACAGTGCCCAGAGCAGCATGGCTTCAGAAAAGGGCACAGGACCACCACTGCACTACTGGAATTTACAACCTTCATCCATGCCACGCTTGACAAAGGGAATTGTGGAGGGGCAGTATTTATAGACCTTACCAAGGCATTCGACACAGTTAACCACCCCCTACTGCTCAAGCAACTGTACTCCATTGGGATCTCCAGCGATGCCCTTCCATGGTTCACCAGCTACCTTGATAATCGGATCCAAAGTGTAAGGATTGCAGGGATCTCTTCGGATGAGAAACTGGTCCACTCCAGAGTCCCCCAGGGGTCTATTCTGGGCCCTCTACTCTTCTCCCTCTTCATCAACAATCTCCCCAGTGCCTGCCACCAAAAAATATTACTATATGCAGACGATGCAGTCCTGTTTTCCAGCCACCATGACATTACAGTCCTTGAATCCCAGCTGCAGCTCGACTTCAATCGCATCGAAGACTGGTTCAATTCTCATAAACTTGTCCTGAACTACAGTAAGACTAAAGCCATGTCCTTCTGTAACCGACAGAGCAGGCACAACTCTCTGTCCCTCACCATCAAGAACCACGCTGGGAACCCACTCGAACATGTCAAGGAGTTCAAGTACCTTGGTATTACCCTGAATAGTACTCTCTCCTACACTCGGCATATTGACACTGTTGCCAAGACCGCCAATATACGGATTGGACTACTACACAAACACAAGCACTGTATGCCTGCGGATGCCCTTAAACTAGCTATCTACAGCTCTGTCACCTCTATCATTGACTACAGCCTTGCCATCTATGGCTCTGCCCCAACAAGTGCCCTCCACAGGATCTCAGTTGCTCTCAACAAAGCCTGTAGACTACTGACAGGTGCAGCCCGACTAACTCACACCTGTGACCTCTATGCACAGGCCAGCTGGCTACCCCTAAGCAGCAGAATACAATACCAGACCTGCTTACTTACCAAAAGATTCTCCTTGGTCTCATGCCACCTGGTGTTAGCTCACTCCTTACTACCTACAGTGGCACTCAACAAACACGTGGTGCCCAATCTCTAACCTTTCAGGTTCCCAGGATGTCGTGACTCCATGGGTCAGCGGTCCTTTATCTATAGAGCTGCTCAATGGTTCAATTCCCCAATAAAGAATCACTTTTCTCAACTACACTTGGACCCTTCAAAGGAATCTCAAACTTTACCTCACCTCTACCACTCAATGTGACTGCTTTGTTGAACAGAGATCTCTCAAACACCTCCCAGCTCACTCATGTCTCTCACAGCCCGCCCTTTCCCAATCTCATTCCCTCTGGCACTGGGCCTTCCTTGTGACTCCTTTCCTGCTTCACATCTCCACTGGTACAAGACATTTTCCACTACCATTGGACAGTGGCCCATTAGCCTGACAACTTCCTCTCCCGGTCGCATGCCTGCAATACTAACTGCCTATGGTGCCCTCTTTCTCTTATTGTTACCGTAGCTAGCTGCCTACTCAGCTGCTTCGTTTTATGAATATTATCTCAAAGTATGTTATAACTGAGTATCTTTATTTTTTCTTTTAGTTGTTTTGGTTGTTTATTGTGCATTCTTTTACTACCTCTGTATGTATGTTGACCCTCATCCTTTGACGTGGAACCTTTGTAAATGAGCAGTTTCTGCTCAAAGGTATTTGTAATCCGAGAATTTAATAAATAAAATAAATAAAAAAAAAGTAGATTTTTTATGGGGAGGAAGCTAAGATTCATCACCTGATTATGTGTTTATAGAGATTTAATGCATGGCCAGGTAACATCTTTCAATCAGTGACATTTCTAGATTTTTTTCTTGCCATGTTATTTCATCATTTATAATATGATTATTTTTATTGATGTTATTACTTTTATTTATAAGAACATAAGAAAGTGCCAGCAGAAGGCGACCTTGCGATCCATCTAGTCTGTCTGTGAAAGCTACCTCCCTTCCCAGTTTCTTTACTGCCTTAGGTTTCCAGAGTGCCTGTCCCATGCTAGCTTGAACTCCCCCACTGTCTTCACTGCCACAGCCTCTGGACGCAGACTGTTCCAGGGCTCCACCACCCTTTCCAAGAAGAAAAACTTCCTGCTGTTTGTTTTGAAACTGCCTCCCTTCAGGTGCATGTTGTGCTCCCTTGTCCATGTATTCATATTTTCCCTGAAAAGATCCTGTGTTTGTATTGAACTGATACCTTTGAGGTATTTAAATGTCTCTATCATATCTCCCCTGTCCCTTCTCCCCTCCAGTGAGTACATCCTAAGATGGTTTAATCTCTATTCATGCAGTTCTTCTTGTAGTACATGTATCATCTTCATAGCTCTCCTCTGCATGGTTTCCAGGCGATCCTTGTCCTTCTGGAGGTGCAGGCTCCAGAACTGGATGCAGTACTCCAGGTGAGTCCTCACCAAGGACCTGTACAGCGGGACTATCCCTTCACTTTTCCTACTTGTGATACCCCTTCCTATGCATCTGAGAATGCGGCTAGCTTTTTGCACTGCCATTTTGCATTGCCTGGTTGTCATTAAATCATCAGATACGAGTACCCCCAGATCCCTCTGTACCTTACTTTCAATCATCTGTTCCCCCAGGGGTATATTTCCAGCCTAGGGTCTTCCTCCCCAGGTACATAACTTTGCACTTCTTGATGTTGAATTTCAACTGCCACTTTTTTGACCATTCGTCAATTTTTTTTAGATCAGCGATCATTTCTGTTACCCCCTCTTGCATGTCCACTCTGTTGCAGAGCTTGGTGTCATCTGTGAACAGGCATACCCTTCTTTGCAAACCCTCTGCGATATCACTGATGAATATGTTAAATAGAATTGGCCCCAGCATCGATCCCTGTGGGAATCCGCTGGTCATCACTCCTTCCTCCAACAGAATGCCATTTGCTAACTCTCTCTGCGTTCTCCCTGGGAGATAGTTTCTAATCCAGCCTACTACTGTATATGTGTCCCATTCCTGTGCATTCCAACTTATTTATCAGCCTTCTATGTGGAACAGAGTCGAACGTCTTACTGAAGTTCAGATATATTATGTCTACTGCTCCTCCTTGGTCCACTGTTCTGGTCACCCAATCGAAGAAATCAGTCATGTTTGTCTGTGATGACCTCCCCACTGTGAAGTCATGCTGCTTTAGGTCTATTTAGCTAGTTGCTTCTAGATGCTGTACAATTCTTTCTTTCAGTAATGTTTCCATGATTTTCCCCACCACTAAGGTGAGGCTAACTGGACAGTAGTTTTCACTGTTTTCCTTGCTGCCGCTTTTGTGCAGTGGTACCACCGTGGCTTTTTTCCAGTCATCTGGTACTGTGCCACTCTCCAGTGACTTGTTGAAGAGGTCTGCTAATGGGGTGGCAAGTTCTTCTCTGAGTTCCTTTAGTATTCTTGGGTAGATACTGTCAGGTCCCACAGCTTTGCCGGTTTTTAATTTTACTAGTTCTTTTAGGATCCTTTCAGTTGTGAAGGGATTTGTGTCAGTTTCATTGGTGCTGTGTTCTTCATCCTTTAGTACTGATCCACTTCCCTGATCCACATTGGTGAAAACTGAGCAGAAGTATTCATTTAGAACCTCTCCCTTCTGTCCACCGTTTTCAACTTCTGGCCCTCCCTAGTTCTCAACCTTACGATACCTTCCTTACTCTTTCTTCTCTCCCTTATATATCTGTAGAAGGGCTTATCCCCCTTTTTAACATATTTTGCTGTTCTTTCTTCTGCTTGAACTTTGGCTAACCTATTTGCCTTCCTTACTTCCTTGAGTCTTGCTCTGCATCCCTCCATGTCGCTTGCTTTCTTAATTTCTCTATATTTCTTAAAAGCTTTTTTTTCCCTTATACTGGAAACTACTTTTTTTAGTAAACCAAAAAGGATTTTTCCTCCTTTCAGATTTACTTATCTGTTTTGTGCATTCTGCTGTTGCCAGACTGACTGAGCACTTTATGGCTTTCCAGGTTTCCTCCATGTCTCCCCCAGCTACAACTTTGAGATTGTTCCTAGTGCATGTTTTCATTTTGTTAAAGTCAGCCTTCCTGAAGTCTAGGATCTTTAGTTTTGTGTGACTTGTGTCCTCGGATCTTTTGACTGTGAGCCAGACTGACCTATGGTCACTTGATCCTAAATTGATTCGGTAACCTGTGACATTGGCGCCTAAATTAAGGCACTGTCTGAAACGGCAACGCGATGTGGGTGAAAACCTGAATGGCAAGGGGGAGGGAGGGCGAGGATGTGGTGGGGTGGGTGACTGTAGTGACAGGATGTTGCTAAATGTACACACGAGGGGGGAGTGAGCACGGCGAGCGTGGCCTGAGTGGGGGCGGAGGGGATGTAGGGGGTGGCACTGCAGTCAGCTGCCAAGCTGCACTGTGGTGTCGGGGGTTGGCCTCCACTTGAGGTGCGTGGGGTTCTGGGTTCGGGTCTGGTCAGGGCTGTACTGTGGTTTTGTTGCATCTGGCCCAAAACTTGCATTTTATTTTGCTTTCACCCCCCGATGTGCACTCCCCTGGAGTTGAGAATCCTTAAGTAGGGGGTGTGGTTGGGGGGGCATAGCCCCCCACAGAAAGCAAAAGTGTCAAGTCCCTGGTGCAGTTCCTCCATGCGCCATGGTTGTCAGGGTGGTGAAATTGTTTTCGGCACCCTGACTTCGTGATAACGCAGGTCGCTGTTCGGCGCTCGCCATTATCACATAGAACCAATTGATTCCTACCTTGATGTCCATGATCCTGGTAGTGTTTAATAGTACAAGGTCCAGGACTACATTTTCTCTAGTGGGTAACTGCACCAGCTGTTTTAGTTCTGCCTGTTTCAGAGCCATGAGGAATTCATTGTTCCTGTCTGATAATGCCATGAAGGAGGACCAATCTATGACAGTCAGACTAAAATTTCTTATGATTTATGTGCCAAGAAAGCCTAAATCATGAAACTGAAGTTGTGAAATGTGATTTGTGCTTGCCACTTGACTCCCTTCCTGTTTTCAGAAGCTGCTGGTGATAAGGGAGAAGGGACTTTGAGGAATTGGTCAGGAATGCAACATGATTTCTGAGGTGTAACTAGGCTAGAAGGAGAGCTAGAAGAATTCGAGGAAGGGAGTGGGGGAACCTGGTGTGATTTTGAATTGTTCAGGATGGTTTCATAACCAGGTGCACTAGATGGCCATCAGGGAAAGTTGCATGTGCTGCAGTATGGATGGAACCAGTGAATTTCTCAGGACTAATGGACCATAATCTTCTAGCTGTATTATCATTGGTACACCCCTTGTCCTCGCAGCCCCATGACCATGACTCCTAGCCCCTGTTCAAATATGACGAGTTGCTTCTCCACAACCACTTACAAACTTTTACTTGGGGGAACTGACATGTAGGGACATTTATCTATTCTGCCCCCCACCATTCACTTACTGTTCTTCTCTTCATGTTTTCTAAACAAGTCAGCAGCACACACAACAGATGATGACATGACACAGGCACCACTGTATGCTTACAATGACTCACAATAGTCACTGATGATTCTTAGATACCCAGGTGTCATGTATGAACAAGCTACAGTGCCATACAACTCACAAGATGATTAGGAACAGTAACACCACCAGGTCACCCCTCTCCCCCACTAACAGACCACACAAACACAACCTCATTGAGGAACTTTGAGTCTCACCCAGCAGTTTTATGTACTTTACTTTTAATTCTTTGGCTGTCTGGCTGGCTCACACACAAGCAAACAATAAAAAAGATGAATTTCTGTTCCCTGCTATGCCCCTGTTTGTAAAAAAAAGTGTTTTTCAAATAAATCCTTGAAAATCCCTCCTGCCTTGCCTCTATTTTTCCCAGTCTGCTTAATACAGTCTGCCATGCTCCTGCTGAAGGTGTAAAAAAAAATTGAATATATACACTAATATGGATTTCTGTGCCCTCTACACCACCAGCACTCATTAATAAAATATTTGTCAAACAAATCTTTCAAAAATCCCCCCTAGTCATCTCTTAGTCTGCTAAATATTTTCTGCCCTGTTCCTACTGCAGGACTTGAAACTGCCAGTGCAGGCTTGCACTCTGAACTCTCTCTCTCCATGACCTTAGTACAATTTCACTATACTATGATGCCACTATACCAACAACTGTAAAGAAGGACAGGGTATTAACAATAGCATCACTTAACATTTACAGCCTTCTGGCAAAGTTCAATGCTCTCCAGGCCTGGACCACACAACACAAACCAGATGTCATAGAAACATAGAAACATAGACTTTGACGGCAGATAAGGACCACTTGGCCCACCCAGTCTGCCCATTTCCCTACCTATTGGATAAGCTGCAGATTCTAGTTAACCAACAGCCTACTTTCTGCAACCCCCCACTATAATTTCCCTATGTCTGTCCAATGCATGTTTGAATTCCCCCACTGTTTTAGACCCCACAACCTCTCCAGGAAGGCGGTTCCATGCGTCCACCACTCTCTCCGTGAAAAAGAATTTCCTCACATTACTCCTGTGAGCCATCTCTCTAACTTTTAAATTGTGCCCTTTGTTCTTACATCTCTTTTTCTGAAAGATGCTACCTCCTGGACTTTGTTGATTCCTTGAGGTACTTTAAAGTTTCTATCATGTCCCCCGTCCCTCCTTTCATCAAGGGTATACATATTAAGCTCTCTCAGTCTCTCTTCATATGGTTTCTGATGTAGACCCTGCACCATTTTAGTTGCCCTCCTCTGGACTGCTTCCATCCTGTCCATGTCCTTGTGTAGATGAGGTCTCCAAAACTGCACGCAGTACTCCAGATGGGGCCTCACCAACTGTCTGTATAGAGGGATACCACTTCCCTTTTTCTACTTGTGATGCCCCTCCCTATGCATCCCAGTATCCCCCTGGCTCTCCTTACTGACTTCTCACATTGCTTACCCACCTTAAGGTCATCTGATATGACTACACCCAGATCCCTTTCCATTATTGTTGCGTTAGTACCTCCCCTGCTATTGTGTACTCTTCTCCTGGATTTTTATTTCCCAGGTGCATTACTTTGCACTTCTTTGCATTGAATCTAAGTTGCCATATGTCTGACCATTCCTCCAACCTTGCCAAGTCCCTTCTCATCCTTTCTACCCTCCCTTGTGTATCAACTTTGTTACAGATCTTTGAGTCATCCGCAAAGAGGCATACCTTTCCTTCCAGACCCTCTGTAATGTCACCTAGAAAGACGTTAAAGAGGACTGGACCCAATACTGAGCCCTGAGGTACTCCACTAGTAACCCCCCTTTCTTCAGAATGTGTTCCATTCACTATTACCTTCTGTGTCCTGTTGTGCAGCCAGTTTGTTACCTAGGGCTACCACCCTGGGACCCACTCCCAGGCTGACTAACTGATTATTGATCTTTGTGCGGACTGTGTCAAATGCCTTGCAAAGTCTAGGTAGTCCATATCCACAGCCCCTCCCTGGTCTATTACTTTGGTCACCCAGTCAAAGAAATCGATTAGATTCATCTGACATGACCTTCCTGCTGTGAATCCATGCTGCTTTGGGTCCTGTGCCCCGCTGGCCTCTAGGTGCTCAACAATTCTTTCTTGCAGAAGTGATTCCATCATTTTCCCCACCACTGAGGTCAAACTAACAGGTCATCTCAGTTCTGGAAACCTGGCTTAGTCAAAGAACCCCTGACCTGGCAATCCAGCTGGAGAGCTACACAACTATTCGGGAGGACAGACTAGGAAAACAGTCACCTATTTTAAGGACTCCATCCAAGGCAGGGCACTCCCCATCTCACAGTCTGGTGGTAGATCGCAACTACTTGCACTCCAGCTACAACTTGGCTCCCAGGGTAAGTGTTTTACTGTAATATCTTTGTACATTCCCCCAAAAGAGCAGGAGACTGGTTTTAAACTAGCTGTTGATTATTTATTCGAGCTTCACCATCACTCTGAAATCTTAATGCTAGG
The DNA here is from genome assembly GCA_016271365.2 of Neoceratodus forsteri. Classification (NCBI taxonomy): domain Eukaryota; kingdom Metazoa; phylum Chordata; order Ceratodontiformes; family Ceratodontidae; genus Neoceratodus; species Neoceratodus forsteri. Next base: position 297,541,221 of record CM057452.1, on the reverse strand, counting down.
GGATTTCAATATAAATTGGTTATCCCCAGATACTGCACCATATAAGGACACCATTGTGGCCATTAACATTGTCCAACTTGTTTAGACCCCCACTAGAGTAAACTACCACACTGGCACTAGTACTCTAATAGACTGGATACTAACTAACTGGCCGATAAGAATAACAAGCACCGCTGTACTAGCTGATACTATCAGCTACCACTCGCCTGTCTTATGCTCCTGGACTAACAAGGCTCCAAAAAGGCCCCCCCAGAACCATAACCATGAGAGTATTAAAAGATGGGCAACTTACTTCTCTTAAAACTCATTTCTGCTTGTTAAATTGGGTAGGGGTCTATGCTGCCGCTGATGTGGACACTGTTCTTGAGTGCTTTATCAACACTTTTAATTCAGCCTACAGCATCTATGCTCCCCTTAAAACAAGTAAAATCAAAGGATCTGGTAAGTCATGGATTACTCCACAGATCCTGGAGCTAATGAGGGCTAGGGCTAATTTGTGGAACATAGCTAAGAGATCTGGGCCTCTCTCTGACCAACAGAACTACAAAACAGCTTTGAACAAGTGTACCAATACCAAAGTGTATCAATGTCCACCTAGGGACAAATGACCTGGCTAAGAAAGGGATCAGAGCAGTGCAGGAAGAGTTTGTGGAGTTGGGGAGGGGCCTTAGACAAATAGCGCACACGGTAACCTTCTCGGAGGTGCTGCCTGTCTATGCTGCCTGTACAAGAGGCTAGGGTGCTCCACACCATGGGATTCAATCAGTGGTTGAAAAACTGGTGCAGAGCTCAGGGATTTGGCTTCATTGGGGACTGGGGGCCACCTGGAGTGATGCAGGCCTATACTGGAGGGATGGTCTGCATCTGTCCAGGAGGGGAACCAGGATCCTAGGTAATTGGTTTAAAAGCTTCATTGGCAAGCATTTAATCTAGCCAAGGGGGGAGGCACTGGAAATGAGTAGGGAAATCCTAGCCCCCAAAAAAAATCAGGGTAGTAAGTGAGGTAAACACCAAGTTAGAGATGTCAATAGGGAGAAGGGCAGGAGTAAATGGAGAAAGTAACAAAGGCAATAAGGACAGGGATGGGGCAAAAAGGGGTAAGGCCATCAGGAAATGGAGGGTAATGAGTACCAATGCCCATAGTCTGGACAACAAGCTCCCTGAACTGGTGGCCTTGATGGAAGAGGGATGCCTGGATATCATAGCAGTCACAGAAACATGGTACACAGAGAACCATGACTGGGATGTTAACATACCAGGGTACACAACCTACAGGAGAGACAGGGAAGGGAGAAGAGGGGGAGGAGTAGCTCTTTATGTAAAGGAAGGGATAAAAGCAACTGAACAAAAGTGTAAACAGGGAGGAGAGGAGGCACTGTGGGTCACCTTAGAGACTGGAAATGGCACCACAATCTGCACAGGGGTTGTATACAGACCCCCATGTCAGGTGGAGGGAATGGACAAGGATATGATAGAAGGCATTCTTAGGATGGCAGAGAAAGGGGAGATACTGTTGATGGGAGACCTGAATATGTCAAATGTTAACTGGAGCACATTTGCTGCAGCCACATCCATAAGCAGGGCCATTCTCGATGCCCTACAGGTGGCATGCCTCAGACAGCTAGTTTTGGAACCCACTCATGAGGGAGCAATCTTAGACCTCATACTCTCAATTGGGGACAGTGAAAGGATCTCAGATCTAGAAATGGGTAGCCATCTGGGAACAAGTGACCACCAAACAGTGTGTTTCATGATAAACTCAGCTACAGAGTCAAGTCATACAAAAGTGAGGGTATTGGACTTCAGGAGGGCTGCCTTTGGCAAGATGGGAGAGTACCTCAGAAAATCACTAGCAAATAGACTAGAAGGAGGGGTGGAGCAACAATGGCGAAACACCAGAACTGCCATCACAGAGTCAACAAGCCATTGTGTGAAGCAAATAAACAAATCAAAGTGAAATAAAGAGCCACTATGGTTCTCAAAAGAGATGGCAGGGAAGGTCAGGGAGAAAAAGATAGCATTCAGAAAGTATAAGGAAACACAGAAGGAGCAGGACAGACAGCTGTACCAGTTAAGGCAGAAGGAAGCAGGGAAGGAAGTCAGAATAGCAAAGGCCCGAACTGAGGAAAAGATAGCCAGCTTGGTTAAAAAGGGGGATAAAACCTTTTATAGGTACATCAGGGAGCTTAGAAGACAAAGGGAGGGATAGTGAGGCTGAATAGAATGGACAGTGGGTGGGCAGAGAGGGACAGTGAAAAAGCAGGGATACTGAATGAATATTTCTGCTCAGTATTCACAAAAGAGGAGGGCAGAGGGGCCAAATCCAATTAACAGAAGCACGTTGGATAGGGGGATCGATCCCAGTCCTTTCACAGAAGAAAGAGTTCTGAAAGAACTCCTAAAACTGAAGGTGGACACAGCAATGGGGCCTGATAGAATTCACCCAAGAATTCTAAAAGAATTAAGGGGAGAACTAGTGAAACCATTGACTACCCTTTTTAACAAATCATGGGATGATGGTGTGGTACCTGAGGACTGGATGAAGGTGGATGTGATTCCTCTTTACAAAAGTGGGACCATGACAGATGCAGGAAACTACAGACCTGTCAGTTTGATCTCTGTAGTAGGGAAAGTGATGGAATCACTTCTGAAGGAAAGAACTGTAGAGTACCTAGAGGCCAGTGGGGCACTGGACCCAAGGCAGTATGGGTTCACAGAGGGAAGATCATGTCAGATGAATCTAATTGGTTTCTTTGACTGGGTGACAAAAGTAGTAGACCAGGATGGGGCTGTGGACATGGCATATCTAGACTTTAGCAAGGCATTTGAGACAGTCCCACACAAAAGATTAATAGTTAAATTAATCAGCCTGGGAGTGGGTCCCAGGGTGGTAGCCTGGGTAAAACATTGGCTGAACAACAGGACACAGAATGTAATTGTAACTAGAGTCCACTCTGAAGAAAGAGGGGTTACTAGTGGGGTACCGCAGGGTTCGGTACTGGATCGACTCCTTTTTAATGTCTTTATAAGTGACATTGCATTGGGACTGAAAGGAAAAGTATGCCTCTTTGCAGATGACACAAAGATCTGCAACAGGGTTGATACACAAGGAGGTATGGAAAGGATGAGAAGGGACTTTGCAAGGTTGGAGGAACAGTCAGAAGTGTGGCAGCTTGGATTCAATGCAAAGAAGTGCAAAATAAATCACCTGGGAAACAAAAACCCAGGGGAAGATTACACAATGGGGGGGAGGTAGTAACAACAACAAAAATGAAAAGGGACCTGGGGGTAATCATATCAGATGATCTTAAGGTTAGCAAGCAATGTGAGAAGGCAGTAGGGAGTGCTGGGGGGATGCAGGGATGTATAGGGAGAGGCATCACCAGCAGAAAACAGGAAGTTGTTATCCCTCTGTACAGACAGTTGGTGAGACCCCATCTGGAGTACTGCATCCAGTTCTGGAGACCCTATCTCTGCAAGGACATAGACAGGATAGAGGCAGTCCCAAGGAGGGCAACAAAAATGGTGCAGGGTCTGTAAGAGAAGCCATACGAGGAAAGACTAAAGGAGCTTAATATGTATACCCTTTAGGAAAGGAGGGAGAGGGAGACATGATAGAAACTTTTAAGCACTTCAGTGGACTCAACAAAGTCCAAGAGGGTAGCATCTTTCAGAAAAAGTTATGTGCAAGAACAAGGGGACACAATTTGAAGATAGAGGGGGTGGTTCAGGGGCAATGTGAGGACGTATTTTTTCACAGAGAGGGTGGTGGACACATGGAACAGTCTTCCTAAGAAGGCTGTGGGGTCTAAAACTGTGGGAAAATTCAAGAATGCATGGGACAGACATAAGGCAATTTTTGTGAGGGTTGGAAGAAATAGGCTGTTAGTCAACTAGGATCTGCAGCTTATCCTGTAGGTAGGAAAATGGTCAGACTAGGTGGGCCAAGCGGTCCTTATCTGCAGCCAAAGTCTATGTTTCTATGTTTCTATCCACCTTGCAAAAAAGATCTCACTTTCAAAGTGAATTAGACAACTCTTGGGGCGATACTCTTATAAAGCCTCCAGTAAACAATTACAGTTTCTTAGTTTTAATGTGAGAAGTTTGACACAGAAATTCGATGAGTTACAAACTGTGATTTCAAATAAGGATTTTGATATTATTATGGTTTGTGAAACATGGGGTGATTATAACTCCCACTGGATCAAGCAACTCCCTGGATATATCTCTTATTATCTGAATCGAAGTGAAAGAAAGGGTGGAGGTGTTGCCTCATTTATTAACAATAAAATCAACTCAGTCAATATTTCTAGTTCTATAAAAAATTCATAATCTCCCGACTGAGAGTCTTTGGCTTAAAATTTTCCTATCCAAACTGGATTTTAATATCCTTGGGACATGTTATGTTCCCCCAAATTCATCTAGTTTAATTATGGATGCCATTCTTTCCGAATTTGAAATAGCTACTCAAATGGGTTATGGTATTATTACAGGGGATTTCAATCTCCCAGATATAAACTGGCAGTCATTCACAGCATCTAGCAGTATTAGTAATACATTTTTGTCCACTTGTTGGGAATTGGACTTACAGCAATGGATAACTTCTGCAACCTGAGTTAATAATATATTAGATCTTGTTCTGAGTAGTACCGTCTTAGATATTAGGGATGAGCATATTCATCACCAATTGGTAGCAGTGATCATAATTCTATTTTATTTAACTTGCAGAGACATATTGTCTTTAATACTAATTCTTCAATTATATACCTATACGACAAAACTGATCTTCACAATATCAATCTATACCTTGAAAAAATAAACTGGTTATCTTTTTTTGATAACCAGTCCTTATATCAAAGTTGGGTACTTTTCAAATCACTTATTTGGACTTTTCGTGATACTTATATTCCATCAAAAAATAAGAATTCTAATGGGAAGCAGACTCCTAGATGGATGAATAAAAACATAAAACGTTTAATAAACATAAAAAATTAAAAACATAGTAACTACCTAAAGAATAGGACAACTTCTAATTGGAAATCCTATTTAAAATCAAGTAGGAAGTGTAAATTAGTCATCCGTAGGGCCAAATCTAGATGGGAAATGAAATTAGCAACAACAGCTAGTAAGTCTAATTCCAAACAATTTTACTCTTATATAAACTCCCTCAGGAAAAGTCCAAGTGTGGTGGGGCCTCTTACAACAGAAAACATACTTATCCATGAGCCGAAAGCCATGGCTGATGTATTTAATAATGAATGTTGTAAAGTTTTCTCTGCATCAGAAGTTCAATCACCTGTACCTATGATTTCACCATCAGATACTTTTATCACATTCTCAGTTGACTCTATTCTTAAAAAACTACACTTACTAAAAGGTAGATTTTGTTCAGGCCCAGACAATATAGCAGGGCATTTACTTTACCTATTATCTAAACATATTGCCTTTCCACTCAAACTTTTATTCAACCTTTTTTTACAATATAATTTTATCCCTTGTGAATGAAAAGAGGCGTTTGTGGTACCAATACATAAGAAGGGATCAAAATATCTATGGGAAAATTATCAGCCGATTAGTTTGACTTCATCCATATGTAAGGTGTAAGAAAGTCTACTAAAGGATATTGTAGCCCCTATTATTGATGCATCTGATTTGGAACAACATGGCTTTAAGAAGGGTAGAAGCTGTCTGACAAATTTGTTCTGCTTTTATGAACATTTTAGTTCTTGTTTGGATAACCGGTTAGCCTGTGACATTGTCTTTATTGATTTCAGTAAAGCTTTTGACACCATGCCACACTGGGCTCTAATTCAAAAACTCACAGGTCTTGGTATTAATAGTCATATAATTACTTGGATTCATAATTGGCTTTCAAACAGAACTCAAAAGGTGATGATTAATGGGGCATTTTCTAACTCTGGTAAAGTTTTAAGTGGTGTTCCACAGCACCGGTTCTCGCCCCTGTCTTTTCAGGCTTTTATATCTGATTTAACTAATTCCTGCCTTTCATTTACAATTAAATATGCAGATGATGTGAAGATCAGAGGACCATGTTCTAATTTAGACCAAATATCTTGTATTGAGCATGATCTTGATATTATTAGTACCTGGGTTAATAAATGGGGCATGAAGTTAAACTCTACAAAATGCAAAGTAATGCATTTGGGTTCTAATAATTTAAATTTCCAGTATATTCTGGACGATTTACCATTGTGTGCCACTAATGATGAAAAGGATTTGGGTATAAACATTTCAGATGACTTAACATATTCCAAACATATGCATTCGGTTATTAGTGCATTTAATAAAATTATTTGGTCTATTTTGCATAATATTAGATCTCGAGATCAGGAGGTGTTGTTACCCCTATTCAGGTCCTATGTCCGTCCCCATCTTGAATATGCTTCACAGTTGTGGTGTCCTTTTAAAAAATCAGATAGTTACTCTCTTGAAAGGGTTCAGCGAAAATACACTAAAAAAATATCTGGTCTCGAATCCTCATCTTATGAGTTTAGGTTTGATACATTGAAACTAGTGCCTCTCACTATCAGACGCATTAGAGGTGACCTTCTCCTCCTATATGACATTATTCATGACCCCTATATCATGACTGAGTTAGGATTTTCTTTTAAGTAATCAATACATAATACTAGAGGTCATGTCCTCCAGTTAACTGGTAAATCTTTTAAATATAATAATCGTAAGTTTTTCTTTTTTGTAAGAACTATTGGGCCTTGGAATAGACTTCCATCTGATGTAGTAACAAGTAATACTAAAGAGATTTTTAAACATCATCTTGACACGCTAATTATGTCTGTGTATGACTTAACATTCTACTCTATGGCCTAGCATAGGAGCATTATGGGCTTTGGCCTACTGGCTCTTTCTTTTAACCTTAGTATGAGCTGCAGATTCAGGGAGAACATTAAAACCTTAACTAGTAGTGCTAACAAAACACCTCCTTTGCTACTCAACATTGAAGGAGTTGATTACCCAGGATCCCAAAAACATTGCAGATGCCTTCAGCAAGATGTTCACAGACCTTAGTGGAGTGCTTCCTGCGGACTTTCTGCAACCACTGCTGTGCACCACCACAATCAGCAGCAATGTCCCACAAGCATATAATACACTTCCCTTCTACTTGAAGGTCATCTCTACAGTAGAGGCCAAAAAATACCTACAGAAAGTCCTTGGAAAAAACAGATCCAGTGGTGACTCACTTGACCTCAAGATCCAAGCTTTCACCCTGGATGTTCTCAGGGGTTCAATTAGTTTATTTTCAATGGAAGTCTAAAACTTCCAGGAGTTCAAATCTGGAAGTCATTCCGATTTTTTGGAAGTCAAAATACTTTCTGGATCCCACTTTTGGAAGTCAGTATTCTAGGATGGCCAAATTTATGGAAGTTAACATAATAAATTAGTGGTAAAATATAATTTCTTTCAGAAAAATCCATAATTTCTGACTTCCATGCCTGCAATTTTGGAGGTCATCTAATTTTTGGTTTTACACCTGGAAGTTAATAACTTCCTCCCTCTTTATTTTGGAGGTTTTTGCCTCATTTTGTAAGTCAAATACTCCCAAAATGGAGTTAACTGAAGCCCTGGATGTTCTACCCCCCCCCCCAATCTTTCACTAACTACAGGGAAGTTCCTTCAATGTTAGAAAGCTGTAGTGGTCACACCGTTCTTCAAAAGTGGTGACAGAATTAGCCTTTCCAACCACCGGCCAATCTCAATTCTACCCCATCTTTCTAAAGCCCTAGAGAGAGAATAGTTTACGATCAGTTAGTCTCACACCTTGATAAATACAGCCTTCAATGCCAGCAGCAGCATGGCTTTAAAAAGGCTCACAGTACTTCCATGGCTTTGGTTGAATTCATGGGCTATATTCATGAAACACTTGAATGGGGGCTCTTGACGGGTGCCACTGTGATCGACCTCACCAAAGTCTTTGATACGATCAATCATGAGATACTTCTCACTCAACTGAATAACACTGGAAAATCTTCTGTCTCTCTGAGATGGTTCCACAGTTACCTTACCAACAGGACACAGAAGGTAAAGATTCAAGACATTCTTTCTGATCATCCAAATGTCACCACTGAGGTGCCCCAAGGCTCCATATTAGGTCCCCTGCTGTTCAGCCTGTTTCTTAATGAGCTCCCTAAAATATGTCAGTACAAAATCCTTCTTTATGCAGACAATGCTGTACTCTACACCTGTCACTTTACACCGGAAGCTCTGGAGAATGGGTTGCAAGCTGACTTTACTGCTGTTGAAAATTGGTTCCTTAATTCCAAGCTCAACTACAAAAAAACTAAAACAATGCTGTTCACCTCTCATCAAAACTGTTATAAGTCCCATCCACTCAAAACATATAATAGCAAGTTTGAGACACTCGATATGATCACTAACTTTAAATATCTCGGGGTCATCCTTGACTGCTCTCTCTCATACAGCCTGCACATAGACCATGTCGCCAAGGTGGCTAGTGCCCAACTAGGTCAACTATACAGGCACAGACACAGCCTTACTGAGAGTGCCATCAAACTTGAAGTTAAAAGCACAGTGCTGTCCATCATAGATTATGGACTGGTAGTCTACAGAGCCGGCACTGAAATTGCCTTAAGGAGAATCAAGAAGATATTAAACAAAGCCTGCAGACTTGTTTTGTAAGCTGTACTCAAGCTCTGGTTGGCTAACCTTAAATAGCAGGATCCAGTACCAGGTTTGTTTGCTAGCCAAAAAAGCCATCCTTGGCCTTGCACCCCCAAGGTGTGCAGCAACTACTCAACCATTCCACCAACTCCAGACTAACCAGGGGATCTAGCAAGGCTGTCTTCCATATTCTGTTTCATCAGACCTCATAAGGGCAATGGTCATTCGAATACAGGGCCCCTCTCTGGCTAAATTCCCCAGGTACTGAACTGATTACAGAACTAAAACTTGGCCCCTTTAAATCCAAACCGCTAATGCTTCTGACCTCACTCAGTTCATGTGACTGCATTTCAGATACCTAATGCTACTCTGGATAATGCCACGAAGAGCACTTTCCTCCCCCTCACTCATCCCCTGCCTTCACCATTAATTGCAATCCCACCTTCATACTGTTACACCCCTTCCTCCTTTGGTTTCAACATTACCTTACCTGGTAACCCATTAGTGGCTGCCCCCCTCACTACCTACCCACAGCCATGCTCCACTCACATCCCATACAAACAAACCCTGGTGGATCCTCACCCTCTGCGCACCTAACCCACAAATGAAACCCTGTGGATTCTAAATCAACCTGCATAACCCAATGGCCCGAAACTCCCTCTTATCAGCTTGCCATACCCCTCTACTCTTATCTACCTCTCTCCCCTTGCACCAAGGCTCACCCTCTACTCTACCCTCTTCAACTAAAATAGTAAATCCTTAAGCACTGTACCTGCTAGTTGCTCTCTGTATCACACTGCACACAATTGTTGTTGCCTTGTTACTGTCTACTAACTATAATCATGTGATTCTGTCTGCAGTTATGTATATTTTGCCTGCTAGTGTCTCTCCAATCTATCTTGTATAAAATCTACAGTATGTATTCTGTTTGTACCATTGCTGACGTGGAACCTTTGTAAACGAGCTCTCTAGCTCAAAGGTGCTAGTCTGAGAATCTAATAAATAAATAAATAAACTAGCCTGCCTCCCTAAATTACAGATAAACGTAGTGAGAATTAGCTAACTGAAATGACAATGCATGATTCTCTGATGATGTCTCTAGTTTTTTAATCAAAAGTCACTCTTTATCACATAGAAGGAACTCCTTTGGTAACCACTGCTGCCACAGATCCTCCCCCTTTGAGAGACAGCTGGAAATGGGCCCGAGATGTCTGCAATGCATGGACTTCTTATCCAGTGTCACTGATTGACTGCTGCAGGTCATGTGGCTCGCCAACATCTTGGGCATGCTCAGTGTGTACTCGCTGTAAAAAGGTGCGCCTTCATGACACTGAACTGCCAAAAACCCAAAAGGAAACAGAATTCTTTTGAACATACTTTGCGGGTGTCCACAATGCCAGATTTTGGCACATTCACTGAATGGAAATTCATCACAGATGCATCCTTAGAGTATTGGGGAGTTCATATCCAAGACTTCAATAAGTGTTGGGTGCTTTCACCCAGAGAAAATTAAAGTGGTTCTGGTATAAGTGAGGTGCAACCCCTATGATGCAGTGCCTCCCCACCTCCCCACAGTTTTACTCAACCCATAGACCAGCACAATACAACAGTAGTTTCCACACAAATAGCAAGTCCTATCACACTACTAATAATGCACTCCCAGACAGTAAATATAAACAAATTACAAGAGCTTTATATAAGAAGAGGGATCAGGTTCTGGAAAATAAAAACATTAGGTAACGAGGTAGCAGTATAATTATACACTGGTATACATAGGCTTCCTTTTCCCTGCCATACAAAGCCAAAAAATAAACATAACACAGCCCCCTGGCTGTACTACCAGTACCCTTCTAAGTATAGCTACAGAATAAAGTATCCAGGCCCCTATTTGAATTTTAGGCAGCCAACCCCAGCACCATGCACATACAAGTCCCAAAGTCCTGGTTGTACTGGCCAGGCCTCACTATCCTCACTCACTGATGATCCAGAAAATGCCTGATAGCTTATGATAGGGCTGTTGTGGAGGTCTTGGATCATCTGGTGCCAATCTGTGTATGCCTCCTGGTCTCAAGCCTCAGCTTGCCTTGGTTTGATGGTGAGCTGAGTACATTGAAATCGATGGGAAGGAGGTTAGGACCTGTCCACACTACCCCTCTCTAATGTTACAGAGTGCGCAAACCATTACCACAATGGTTTGTGTTAATACCTGTAATGTTACAGAAGGCATTTTTGTAACCGTTGTTGAAACCACATATGAGGTGGTTTCAACAACGGTTATGAAACTGGTTACACCTCAGTAACATTACCAGGCATAGTGTGGATGTGAGGCACTGGTCCCCTAGCGCAGCGCGAGCTGCATTGTGGGATCGGGTGCCATGGTAATGGTCACCCGGTTCCCGAAGTGTGGACCTGCAATGCCAGTCCCGTAATGGACACCGTGGCAGTGTGGGCACACTGCACCGCTCTCAGTTGTAACAGTTTCTATCCGTTACAGGGCCTGAGTGGTGCAGTGTGGACGGGTTCTTTGAGAGGTGCTGGAGGAAGACCAGGTACCAGGAGGAAAAGCTGGTTCTGATTGCTCATTACGATGAGTGTCAGAATGCAATCATCCAAAAAAAGGCAGCTTTTATGTCTGGGATTTCAATCAGAAACTGTCAGCTCAGGAAGTGTCAGAATGGAGCTGAATGCAGGACAAAAATAAAGGCACAGCAAAGGAAAAAGCTGCATGACTGCACATACTGTCAGCAATAAATTCCAATGTTAGGAAACGTTAGAGCGAGTTTATTTAACATAAAAGTAGCACCCCACCCATGTCAACGTTTCACGCTTCTCTAGCACTTTATCTGCTATTTTATTACTTTTTGAGTTCTGGGGAATTCTGAAAGGCATTTCCATGTAAGCAGCAGAGTAAATTTCTGGATTACAGTAACCACAGAATAATTTTCTACAGATTGTAGAAAAGTATTCTCCAGTTTACGTAAATTGCTGGTTACTGATCCACAGAAAACATTTTGTGATTTCATTACCAAAGAAATTCTGTGGAATTAGGCAGACTTTTCAGAACTTTAGTGGAATTCTGTTCTGTTGGAATCTTGAGAATTTTGCACCACACTAGTAGAAATGAGGAGGTCAAAAGGAGCTCTCCAACAATTTGTCCTTGGCTTCTCTCTCTTCTGGTCACTAATGGCAGGCTATCTGCCACTCTGGAAGTGATCAGAAATTGGCATACAGTACTAACTACCGTTGTTGGTGATTGGTAAGCTGCTGGCTAGACTGCTGGTGAGTTTTCTGTCATTTTTTGTTTTACTCCTTCCCTTTCTTTTCCTCTTTTTCTTTCTTGCTTTTCTCCCTTTTTTCTCCTCTTTCTCTTGTTTCTGCTTTGTGCTACTACAACCCTCCACACCCATAGTGTGGGGGCCTCCTTGGCTCCATAGAGTCCCCAACTCAGCTGCCATCAGATTCTGCTCTCTCTGGTCTCCTAGGGACTAGGTCTTTGTGGTGGGGAACTGGAGGTGAGTTGCAGAAGAGCTATAGCAAAGATTTCTTCAGCACCTCCTGAGCCAGCATGATTTTGGCTTTCAGTGGAGCATCAAAGTGTGGCCACCGGCCATCAATGGCCGAGCTGACCCAACATTGCTGATGGAACTGTGATTTCCCTTCACTATGCTCCACTTGCCTCCTTGACTACCAACACAATATGTATAAAAATCACACTAGGCACCTGACGTTTGTTTTGGGGGCAAGGTCCCTTTTGAAATTTAGGCCTTTTGGCCAGTATCCCACAGCAGCACAGGGCTTCATCATTTTAACACACCCTGACTCCACTACCATAGCAACCAGAAGACAGGGGTCACACCATTGACAGAAGAGCCTAATATGGGAGACTCAATGACTTCCTGTGAAACAGGCGGACTGCCATAATCATGGTTTGAATTTCCGGCCAGTCATCTGTCATGTGGGTTTGGGATTGAACCCCAGTCACCAGGAGTCAGCCAGGTGGAGGGGGGGATGATTGAACATCTGGAGGACTGCTCTCCTCTCCTTGGGAGGGAGGGTTGCATTTCCCATAGCACACCTGACACCCAGTGGAGACTGACTGTCAGAAAAGTCAAAAAGCTCAGTAAGGTGGGAGGACATTGGCATGTTACTGACTATCGCTGCACACCAACAGGGAGGGAGAAAACTGGAAGAGCAAGCATCCCACTGTGTGGGATGAAGATGGCCCTCAAACAGGCCTGGCACCATAGACCAGGCACCCACACCAGATTCTACTTCAGGGGGACAAAGGCAAGTTCTCCTGTCCCCACCATGAGAGGTAAGTGATCGGTGCACTAAGAGTAAGACCTGGGGATGGGGGATGACCTGAGGATTGCCGCCAAGAACCATCAGAACAGGGAAGATAAATCAAAGTGAAAAAAAAAGCCTTGTCATGTACTACAGTCGTGGACCATGACTGAAATTGCCTAGTCAGTACACCATCCAGATACTTTGAGTTACCCCTGGGATATCCTGTTCACCATCTGGTCAAATCGGAAAAAGTTTGGTACCCCACTGCTGAAGTTTTAAAAGTTGTAATGGAGCATGACAGGCTTATCTGTTGGAGTTCAGATTAGGACCTGGAGCCTCTAACAACAATATAGATGCTGGGAGTCCCACTCAGCACCAGCAAAAATCTAACAAAACTCCTCAATCCATAATTAAGTTCCTCGGCGAGATGCAAGTGCAATAACATTCACCCAGCAGTACTGTGCAGGCTCCAGCAGTACTGGTGGAGTGCAACAGTGCTATGGATGCTACTAGAGTACTTGATGGACTTACCCTGGAGGGAAGCAGTGCCAAGTGAGCTAAAGTGACACGCTAGTGAGATGCCAAAATACAATATCCTTCCATAACTATAAAGGTTTGCAGAAAGTTTCCACAAGTAGTTACAGGCTAAAGGGAAGGCAGCTACCAAGTCCAGAAGCTACTCATTGAAAAGTTGCTTACAACACCTAGGACAGGAACAGTGGAGCCAGATATTTGCTGTAATCTGGACTACATTTGTACTGGAAATGTTGGATGTTCTCAGGTATTAAGTAAAGCCCTGCAGGAAAAGATGACCTTGAGATGTGACTGCAGTATGCAGCTCCATTTTTGCTAGACTGGCAATGTTTGGAGGTGGAAGAGACTGGGTGAGAGCTTCAGAATACCAGCACTGAAAGCTATCCATTCCCTGAGCTCTGACACAGATACCCTCATACTAGGGCTGGGCAAAATTAGCAAATTCCAATGTTGCAGAATTTTCATAAAATGTCTTAAAATTTTGGGGAATTTTATGAAATTTTCTGAATATTTTTAGTTGGTCAGAACTTAGTATTATAGCTGGAGGTATGTAATTTGGCATGTGTATTATTTGGCAGAGACTCCAAAATAATACCACATTTCATGACATTTAGATGAAAAGTGGAGAAGTTATAAGGGTCAAAGTATGACAATTTATTATTTATGTGAAAATTTCTGAAAATATTTCTATACTGACAACATAGCAGCCTTTGGCACTAGATAATAGAAAACTTATGTGCATACTTTGTTGGAAGAGTCATATAAACTGCTAAATAGAAAGGCAATTGGTTGTGTAAATTATGAGTTACAGGGTGCCATCTGGGGTTGCCCAGTAATAAATTCCCATCTCTTCTGCATTGTAGGGGTGGGATATTCACCAACAGATGCACCATCTTGACAATAGGGATGCGCATAAGAGTGGATATGCACACCAATGTGCGATATTCAGCAGTAGTGGCTGCGCAGCACAGCACCCAGTGTGCCACAGTGCAACAGAAATGAATGCATGAGCAAGTGCAGGGGGAGTAACCAGCAATAATGTGCGCAGTGTGATATTTAACAGTAGGTGATGTGCGTAATAGTGGAACAAGTGGAAGTTGTGCGACAGCGGAAATGAGCCAATACAAAAGGGAGCAAGTGAGGGGAGGATGAATGTGCCACAGAGGAGCCATAGTGGGGGAACATGGAGACAGTGGGGCAGAGAGGCAGTCCAAGAAGCAGGGGGCAGGCATGGCCAGGAGGTGGAGGGGGACCACTGGAGATGTGTGTGAGTGAGTGAGTGAAGGTGGATTTGTGTGTGTGCGTGTGCAAGAGGGCCTGAGCATGCCACAGAGGATGGAGAGCAGTGGTCAAGAGGCAGAGCACACAGTGGTGAAGAGCCAGGGGTGGACCCAGTGCAGGGGCAGCACCAGCAGCATGCAGCCGGGGTGGAAACAGGTAAACGGCCACCTGGGGGGGAACACCAACCAGGGTTATGGCCAGTGCCACCTTCCAGATGGAGGCAGTAATGAGGGGTATGAGAAGGCATGCAGCAGGGAGGCGCGGCAGTGGAAGGGTCCAGCGGCGGTATGACCAGAACAGGCTGTACCCTGTCCACACCACCTATGAACAGTACAGTGACACCGAGATTGTGGGCTGGTACCACCTGAACCGGGTGATTTTGAGGCAGCTATGTGAGCTGTGCAGTGATGAGATGCAGGCACCCACACGACAGAGCCATGCGCTGACCGTGGAGACTAAGATCACAGCTGTCATGTGCCTGCTCACCACGGGCACCTTCCAGAGACCAACAGGGAGCACAATAGGCATAACACAGTTGGCCATGTCACGTCTACTCACACAATTCCTCAGCGCACTGCTACCACATGCTGTGGAGTACATCCATTTCCCCAGCACACAGGCGGAGAGCACATCAAACATGCCGGAGTTCCACAGGGTAGCATGGTTGCCTGGCATGCTCAGGACCATAGACTGCACCCATGTAGGCATCCGCATGCCACCTGGCCAGGAGGGGGTGGCATACATCAACCACAAGGGTTACCCGAGTGTCAACTGACAGGCGGTGTGCGATGCCAGGGGGCGCATAATCAATGTCTGTGCCACGCACCCTTGGGGAGCACATGATGCCTTCATCTGGCACCAGTCCACACTGTGCCATAGGTACAAGAATGGGGACATCCCCACTGGCCATCTGCTAGGTGAGTATGAATAGCACGCTGGTCGATGGGTGCAGATGGGGGTGTGTGTGGGGTATGGGCAGGGGTGCCATGGGGAATTGCCAAGAAGGCCCATGGCACAGTGTCACAGACCACCATGCTAATGAAACCCCTCTACACATAGGTGACAGTGGTTGCCCACTACAGCCCTGGCTGCTCACACCATACCGGCGTCCCATGACCCCTACGCAGCAACAGTACAATGAGGCACACGCCACAACACGGAATGTCAATGAGTGGGTGTTCAGGCTGCTGAAGGCATGGTTCCGTTGCCTGCCCACATCGGCGGTGCCCTACAGTACAGCCCCTCAAAAGTCTGCAGGCTATTCCTGGCCTGCTATATCCTGCACAACATGGCCACCGAATGTGAGCTAGATGTTGAGGTTGAGGAGGGGACAGCAGTGGGGATGATGAGGATGCCAGTCCAGCTGGTGTTGGGCAGCCACCCTCTGGGCGAAGGAATCACCAGCTGGCCCTGGTGGCCCAGCAGCACTGGGACACCATCGCAGAGGAGCACTTCGGACAACACAGGTAGGTCAACAAGGCCATGTGCAACCACCAAGGGCAAGGGCACAGGCCGCAGACAGGCAAGGATGGACACCAGGGGAGGACGGCTTCAGGGTTGTGGGAATGGGCAGGGGACTGCACACAAAGGCAGGGAACAGCAGGGCTGCACGTGGCACACACACACAGGCACACACACCCCTACCCATGCCCACAGGGCCACATGCACGCCATCCCCAACAGCCCCCCCCACAGGACCCAACACAACCACACCCAGTGGCTGGCACCGTGCGTGCCTCAGACACTGAGCACCATTGCACAGTGGTGGACAGCGCTATGCTGGCATCATCATGCACATGCCACAGTGGCCAGCAGCTGGGAGAGTGTGTGCAGGGTAGGGCACCATACCCCATGCAACACACACAGAACACCACAGTGCACACAGGGCAGCAGCAGATGGTGGCCATGGAGGTGGAAAGGTCAGTCAAGCAGCACAGTAGCATGGCCACCACGGATGCGTGGGTGGCCCCGCCGAGACCTGCCAGCTGTACCAGGCTGACCAGTGGCCTCATGGGGTGGCACTGAAGGGCCCCTGGGGTCACGCTGCATGAATGCCACCATGTCTGTGCAGGGGTCTGCAGGCCACCGAACATGCCCGCACCAGGCATGCTAGGTATGCCCACAGCCGAACACAGCGTCGACATGGCAGGGGTCATCCGATGCCAAGAATGGGGGGTGGACATAACACTCTGCGGGGTGTGTGGCAGCCAGGCCCACAGCAGGTTGGCCAGTGTAGCCACGACAGTAGCCATTGCAGTGGTCTGCCTGTCAATGGCTGTGGTCACATCCGCCCGCTTTTGAGCCAACTCTGCCAGGAGCAGGACATGGTCCCTGCTTTGCCGCTTCTCTGTCTGGTGCAGCTCCGCACAGAGTGCATCCACCGGCGCCATGAGCCGCACCTGCTAATCCACAGAGGTCTGGAGAAGATGGTTGTGGTCATCCAAGGAGTCATCTGCATGGCCAGCATGCTGTCTCCTGTGGTGTTCCTAGCCCTGCTGCACTGCACCCATCGACAGTGGGTGCCACACAGTGCCGCCTTCCTGGGGTACGTCCACACTCGGTGCACTGCTGCTACCTCCAACCCTGTCCCCACGTCAACACTGGCCAGCTGCTGAAGCTGCCCCTCTGGCTGCTGATTGCCAGGCACCACTGGTGTGGCCACAGCGGCAACAACAGCCCCACCACCATGGCCGCATGCCAGTGCTGCCCCACTGGAACCAGCAGATGCAGCCTGGACAAGGGTTGTTCTGCAGACAACCTCGCCAGCACTACCTGCAGATCCACCTGGGCGGATGCCATCCATGGGATCACCCAGTGTCCCACAGACAACACTGTTCAGGACATGCATCATGTCATCATCAGTGCTGGAGTCGGCCCTGATCTGTCTCAGCACACAGGACACTGTGGGTGGCATAATGCTGGAACACAGCCAGGGCCATATCCAAACCTGCACCACAGGCATCAGTCCAGACAGATGTGCAGGGCTGCAGACAGTCAGTCCCTTGGACACTTGTGGAGGTGGATGGGTTCTCCACCGTGTCCAGGGCCGCCCCCTCAGTGGATGCACCCACCACCACTGCCCCATGCAGATGCTCAGGAGCTGTAAAGGAACACAGTACTGTTAGTGGTTCCACCTGGCCCTGGGGCCTGCCCCCCTTCCACCCACACACTGCCAGCACTGGTCCTACCATGTAGTGATGGGCTGCTGTTTGTCTGGAAGCCTCCACCTGGAAAACCCTCAGTGGCACTAGGCTGCATGCTGCTGGCCACCTACTCCTCCAGTGGTGTCAGGTGGGGAACGTCCTGCTGACCCCACCACTGGCAACATGTGCCACCCTGATGGCAACCACCTTACCTATGATCTGCCTCCTGTCTGTGCCAACCTTTTTTTTGCACTCATGGACAGAACGCTGGTGGCTGCCCTGCTGGTTGATGGCACATGCCACCTCACTCCACGCTACCACACGGGCCTGTGATGTGCCCCTCTGTCCACTGACCAGTGGCTCCCTGTCAAGGTAGGCTACGAACAGGACATCTTATTCCACCCTGGTGAAGTTGTGCCTCCTCTTCCACACCCTTTCCTTCTCCTCTTCATCCTCTCGCTCGGTCATGCTTGTGCCTGGGGAGATGGACAGGTGTTACCATGGACTGTGCAGTCCCATACAGCCCTCCCAGACCACTGTCCCCACGTCTCAACTGCATGGTACCTACCTCAAAAGACAACAATACCAATCTATAGCCTATGCATTCCCAGGTCACTTTTATAGCACGTTGCATGCAAATGAGGGCAGGTGCAACTGTAATGGGATGCAAATGCAGTGGATGTGCCGTGGAATGGCTCATGAGCTGATTAGCATAACCTGGCTGAATATCTCACTGTTGCACCTTGCCCAATGGTATTGAGCAAGCTCAGGCTGTGGCGCATCACTGTGATGTGCGCAATCGACACCACAACATGCATGCCCACTGTGCTGACACCTACGCTAGTGGCGCTGCTGATGCTCTACGCACAGGAGGCAGTACAGGGCACTGCCACTACTGTGCCTGTGATGCTTGTGTGCTATATATCTGAAAGGGGTGCACATGCCATGGTGTGCCGTGGGTGCCATGGTGCCTCAGCATGGTAGGCCACTGCTTAGCAACACACACGTGAACCCTACCTCACTCCACGCAGGGGCCACCCAATAGCACTTTGGCGCTCCGTGTGAGGACAGACCCTTGACCCTGTGGCTGCCCTTTGCCCTCTAGGCCCCATGCATCCACATGGATGCCCCCTATTGTGCAGACACATAGCTTCCCCCCATTGCACAGTCAGTGCTAGCGCAATTGTGACTGGCAGCGCAGTACCCGCTGCCTCCGCACATTGGGCATGTGCGCTACCAGGTGCCATTTTGAGTTCGCCAGTATCTGCAATATGCCACGCACCAGAGCACCAGTGTGGACCTCTGTAGAACTGGCAAACCTGGTGACTCTTGTGGAGCCCCATGTAGGTGCCCTGTTTGGGCAAGTTCCCCTCCTGAGGCCACACACAGCAGTGTGGCAGGAGGTGGCAGAGGGCCTTGAGGATGCCACAGGGAGCAGCAGGACCACAGAGCAGTGTCGCCATCACTATGGGGACCTCCAGTGGTGTGATCCTGACTGCCTAGGGAGACTGCAGGTGCATGCCCAGCGGGGAGCCGTGCCATGGCCAGGTAGGTGCTCCTTTACCACACTGGTAATATCCATCTGTCCCGGTGGCACGGTGTTCAGCAGGCCATGACACCGGGGGGGGGGCCGGTACCTGTGTTGCCAGTTGTGGGGGTGAATCAAGTACACCCTGCGCCACCGCGGAACAGACGGGCTGTGCGGGCATGCACACTGCTGGGGGGGGGCTATGGTTCAGACATGTACTGATGGGACTCATGTACCATGTTTCCACACTAGGCCTGGAGGATAGCCGTAGGGCCCGGATGACCCAAAAGCATGGAGGTCAGGACGCTGCTGGTGGTGTGGTCATGCAGGCAGGGCACAGTGGTGGTGCCGGGAGTCAGTAGCACCCTGCAAACCGAGACACAGGTGAGTGCCGTGTTTCCCTTCACAACTGTGCATGATGGGTTGCAGGGGCTGTGGTGAGGCATGGCTCCCTCCACATGGCCCCTACTGCCATACACATCCCACAGTGCCCTCCACACTATCCTGTGGGCCTGCACTTGTGGGTGGGTGTCGCAGGTGGGCTGTGTGTGCACTGGGTGCCTGGCTGTGCCACTGCCATCCCACTGCATTGCCATAATGCCACACGACCACGATGATGCTGTGCAGTGCATGGGCGGTGGCGGTGTGCAGCAGTTTGCATGGCTGCGGGTGCCCGGGTAGGCAGATCATGTGGGCGCACCTACTGTGGGTGGTCGCATGCCATCCCAGGGGCACAGGCAACTGATGTACACCATGCACATTGGGTGGGTTGCGTTGGTCTGGCCAATCATTCATACTGATTCTGCTCCCTTGTTCTAGGTGGACCACACTGGACAGCCCTAGAATGCAACATCCAGGAGATCCTGCAGGTCACCCAGGCCACACTGAAGCTGCTGCAGGGGATGGAGTGGGGTGAACGTCAGTGGCACAGAAGGCACCACAGGGAGGACAGGGATGACAGGGGCTGCCAGTAGTGCCTGCAGCACCTGCACAGTACCAATCCCTCCCTGGACTGTACCCCACATCCCTATGTCCCCCACCTTTGCCTTTCCCATTGTCCCCTGCCTCCCCCTTGTTGTAGCCTTGCACATCCTTCCCCACTATATATGTATATATATATATATATATATATCTATATATATATATATATATATATTTGTACATAGTTTCTGTTGATGTTTATTGTTTCTTAATAAATGCTTTCCTTACTATGACTGTGTCGGTCTCTGTTTTGCAGCAGACACATGGTGCCTTGCTCCAGTGGTGTGCATGGCAACTGTGGGGTGATGCTGGCCTGGCCGTGGGTGTGTCTGCCAAGAATCCTCCACTGGTGTGGGTGTGGGCCATGGGCTCTGTCCGGGGTATGTGTGGTGTGCCCTGTGCACTGTTTGCCTGTATGCAGTGGGCTTTGGTGCATGTACTATGTCCCGGCCGCCCCTGGTGGTGTGTGCTGTTCCCTTGCATGTCTGTTGTTCGCAAGGTCATGCCGACCCCACCACTGCATGCATGGATGCTGGCATGACATTGGTGGCAGTCCATACCAGCCACCTTCCAGGCACGGCACCCTGGCAGCTGGCATCCTGACCCCAAGTCTATTGCACGTCTGCCTCTGTTGCCACTGTGGGCGGTGCTGTTGTTGTCCCCCTCCATGCAGTCTATGGTGTCTGGGGTGGTGCCTATGGTCTGGTGACTGTTACTTGGGATCCTGCTGCATGCAGGCAGTGGCCTGGTTCATGGTGCGCACACCACATGGCAGGCTCACTGGCGACATGGTGTTGTGCAGGCCCTAGGTACATGGCACCATGGGACTCACGACGGCAGCTTCTGTTGCTCTGCTATGTGTGGCTGTTTGATGGGGTGCCCTTGGGACTGTGTTGGGGGGGCTTTGTATGTGCCCTGTGCTGCCTCCTGTGTGGCACATGCCTCCATGAGCCACAGTAGGGTGCTGTGCTGTCTGGTGGGGCCAGTGCTGGGTTGGGGTGTGTGCATGGGTGGGTGTTCGGGGTGCATTCCTGCTGGTGGTGGCATCCGGGGCAGGTCTTGTCACATGCAGGGACCCTTGGGTACCGATGTCAGGTCGACCTCCTTGCTGTGCTTCTGTGGGGGGCCATGCAGGGGGGCCTTGTGTATGCTGTGGTGACGTCAGTGGATGGTGTCACCACATGCGGGGAGGGGTCACGGTGGGGATCTTGTGCATGGCACCATGGGGCAACGGGTTGCATTGTCATGGTGGTGGTGGTGGTGGTGGCATGCCACCAGTGCCATGCACTTTTTGGTCATGCTTCTGGGCTGGGAGTCTCAGGATCACTGTACTGGGGGTGGTTGGCATTGTTGTGGTGCCGTGGCATGGGTGGCTCCTGGCCATCCTTATGTTACGGTCTCTGTTTGCCAGGGGACAGTGCAGGGGTGCCTTGCCCAGCGGGTGGGGACTGCTTGCCCATGTCTGCTGTTGGATTGGCACCCAGGGTTCATGGGCTGGTGGTCCGTTCTGCTCACATCTAGTTGTGCAGCTCATGGGGGCAGGGAGGTTGGTCTGTCTGTCCTGCTGCATGCCCCTCTGCGCATGGCGCATCCATGGCTGGTGCACAGCTGCTTCCTATCTTTGTCCCTGTGCATCCCGTGGGGTGCTATTGCGCATCAGTCCAGCTCCATTGTTCAAGTTCAAGTTTATTGCAGGGAAACTCCATTGAGCAAGCTCATTCACAAGGAGGTCCTGTGACATAAACACTTAAAGTACAAACACAGATAGGTAATAACAGTATATACATGAAATGCACATTACATGATACAGGCTGGATATACATAAAAGGGTACCACATAGGGTGACCACAGGTGGTAAACATTGATATGAGACAGGGAAGCGACTTATAGGTTGCATACTGATAAATGAAACATGATAACTGGTGTGTGCAATACATATATTTTGGCAGCTAGAACAAACAACAGACTACAACTGATATGGGGGGGGAGGAGTGATTTGATAGAGTAGCAGTGGAGCGTAAGCATAGATAAAGCCAGGAGTAGAAGGGGAATGGAAAGCAGTTAATATGACAAATCAATTATACCTTACCAGTGGATAAATATGGCACACAGGAAGAGACTTAATGACAGTTACAGGTGTCTTTTATTTTGGCTGAACTTAGCGATTTGTAGAAGTTTATTGAAACTGTGCTAGTTAGTTTCAGTACGGTTTGTAATTGGTTCCAAATGGAGGGAAGGGCATATGCAATAGCACGTTTACCAAAGGAAGTCCGTGTCCTTGGTATGTCAAGCATAATAAAGTCAGATTTTCTTAACGAGTATGCACTATGTGAGATACTAATAAGGGAAGAGAGATAGCTTAGCAATTTCTGCAGGAGCAGTTTAAGAGTCCATAGCCCAGCATGGAGCAGGCGTCTAGTAGTAAGGGATGTCAACCAACAGCTGCATATCAGTCACAGTGGTGCGAACGGTAAGGGGAGTTGGTAATGAACCATAACGCACGGTGATAAAGAATGTCCAGTTTACTTAGATTTGCAAGAGTGGTGGAGGAATAGATTACATCGCCACAGTCGAGTAGGGGGAGAAAAGTGGCCTGTACAAGCTTGTTTCGAGTTTCAAGGAGGAAAAGGGGCCTATTTCTGTAGAAGAAACCTAACCTTGCTTTTAACCTTCTAGAGACATCTTCGACGTGGTCATTGAAAGATAATTTATTGTCGATCCAGATACCAGATATTTAAATTTGGTTACAACTTCCAGAGGCTCGTTTAGCGTGGTGACAATGAAGTCTTGGGCAAGGGTATTGGGGGGGCCTGTGACAGCACTGCGGGAGAATATCATCGCTTTAGTCTTCTTAGCATTGAGCAGAAGCTTTGCCTTTATTAGATTATGCTCAAGTTGTGCGAAGTCCGCTTGAAGCACTCCCTTAACTTCAGATAACGATGAGCCAGAAGTATACAACACAGTATCATCTGCAAAAAAGTGCAGATTGGACGTAGATATGTTAGCATCTAAGTCATTAATGTACAAAGAAAACAAGATAGGGCCTAAGATGGATCCTTGGGGGACTCCTCTTGCAACTGGCAAGGCAGCAGAAAAAAAGCCTTCTGCCTTTACTTTTTGGAATCTTCCAGTTAGATAGCTAGAGAACCACTGGGTGGTATGGTATGTGGCACCCAACTTTGCAAGACAATTGACTAATAGTTTGTGATCAACAGTGTCAAAAGCTTTGCTGAGGTCCAAAAAGACTGCACCAGTTACCTTCTTAGCATCTATAGCAGAGATCCAATCATTGGTTACTTTTGCTAGTGCAGTGATTGTGCTATGATTAGCCCGGAAGCCAGATTGAGCTGGGTTAATGAGAGAAGGTTTCAAGTGAGATTTTAACTGAATATGGATCAGTTTTTCGAGAACTTTAGAAAGGACAGGCATTATGGAGATAGGCCTATAGTTGTTTACATCGCATGGGTCACCAGATTTAAATAGAGGGAGGATATGTGCTGATTTCCAGCAGGACGGCACCAGTAGCAGATGTAATGGAAAGATTGAAGATGTGGAGAATTGGGGCAGTGAGATGGGCGTAGCCTGACCTTAGGAGAAAGGGTTCCAAGCCATCGTCCCCTGCGCTTTTTTGGTGTCTAAGTTAAGAAGAGAATCTTCTACTTCTTTATAAATTATCTCGCACAGTTGGAAGGGGCTGGGTGCAGGACTAGATGTAGATTGTGCATCCCTCATTGCCCTATGGCGCATCGGGCATCATATTCAGCTACAGTGCACAGGTGCACCTTGGCCTGCACTTGGTTTGAATATCGCGCCCATTGCGCCATGGCACACTGCACTTGGGCTTGCTTCTGCTATTGCACATCTTTTTGGCACAGTCTGAATATCCCACCCAAGGTGCCTTTGGGCTGGAATTCAGCCAAAATCGTGAGTAGCACTGTCTGTGCCCAATTATCAACTCCTGTAGTGTCAGCGTCTTTTTTTTCACCATGTACCTTTTTAAACACAATCTTGTGCCGCTGTTTAAACCAGCACAACCACCCATTGCTGGGTTCAAATTCAGGCTTCCCTAAAACCTCAGCTAGCTTTTTGGCTTTTGCATGCATCAAGAGTCCTGACACCAACATATCAGAACCGCAAGCATTTTCAAACCAGCATAGCAGTGCATCCTCTTCTGTTGAATCCTTACCCTCCCATTTATTTTCTTTCTCTGTTCATGTTAGAGTTGCTGTGAAATTCCGCTTGGATGGAGTCTTTATTTTTTTGGAGCCAACTCTCTTGAGATTGTGAAATTCCCTATCGTCAGGCCACTTGACCCTGAGTAGTCCCAGGCAACTCAAGATCTTTGAGGACAGCTATCTTATCTGTATAGGTAAGCTCTTTCTTCTTGTGACAAGGAGAAATTAGGTCAGCAGCAGAGTTTGATGTGGACACCATTGACAGCCTATGAGGGGCAGATCAACAAAAGGTGCTTAAATTCGCACACAATCAGAAGCAATTAGGAGTGCAAATGAGCTACTGAGTTTCAGAAACAGTGACTCATACACAGTCGCTGACAGGCAGGGAGACATTAACACTGTGTTAAGTACAAAAAAAGTATGTGTTTAAATGGGATGTACTATGCTTTTATGAGGGACTTTTTTTTACATGAAAGACAGAAAACAGGCATTTGTCAAAGCCGAATGTTTGCTTGCTGGTATTAGCATTAGAAATGCAGGAGATAGACAGATGCAGAATAGGGATAGCAGTGAAGTATTGAACTTCACATGAACCCCACCTCCATCCTGTAGAGATGGACAGGATTTGGGGAAAGTTTTTGAGTTGTCACCTATGACGGTCAAGCTATGTCACCTTACCCTATTCTGCAGACACTGAGACATGTTGAGCTGTGCCTTAGGGTGTTTGGCTTTACAGTCACACCATTCCAGAAGGACATATGTTGAAATGGGTGTAGCATGGGAGAATGGGGTAAAGTCTTGGGATAAAGAGTCCAAGGTACACCTCGATGTCTGTCAGTGGCTGGGGGTGGGGATGGATGACGTGAGCAGTACAGTTGGCAATCGAAAGGCACACCTCAATGCCTGTCTGTCTGTACAGAGTAGGATGTTATGGTTAGAAACCGTAATGCCTCGGGCGTTTGTTGGCATTCACAGTACAAATTTTGAACATGGCCTGTTTGTGACACCACCTCATGAAAGCATTTGGGACCTGTTCTCATGAACAGTGGCACTGTGATTTTGTCAATGTGTCCTGAAAACTGACTTCCAACAGTGACAGTGCCATTCTGCACCACATATACGAAAACACAGATTGGGCAGATGTGAAGAATGACTTCTGTACCATCCATAGGGAGGTATGAAGAGATGGCAATGTTGAAAATGTGTAGTGCTAACATTAAAAATGCTTGCACTTCTAAGCATACGTGGAAACCGCGCAACGCATGTGCGTAACACAATCATTTTATGGAGTTTCATCACCAGATTTTCAACATAGACATTTAATGACCTGTGCTCATGAACAGTGTCACTGTGATTTTGTTACTGTGTACTGAACACTGATTTTCCACAGCAACCACGGTATTCTACGCCGGAACTGCAAAAACACATTTCAACCATGATGTGGAAAACGACAGCTGTACTGTTCATAAGGAGGTGTGGAAAAATGGCAATGTTGAAAATCTGGAGTGAAAATATTACAAATGTGCAAAGTTATAAGGGTGCGTGGAAACTGCGCAACGTACGCTCGTAACACAGTCATTTTATGGACTTTCATCACCAAATTTTCAACATAGGCATTTTAGGACCTCTGCTAATGAACAGTGTCACTGTGATTTTTGCAATGTGTCCCAAACAGTGATTTCCCACAGCATCCACGCTATTCTGTGCCAGAAGTGCGAAAACACATTTCGGCCAGGATGAGAACAATGACAGCTGTACTGTTCATAAGGAGGTGCAGCAAAATGGCAATGTTGAAAATATGGCATGAAAATATTTCAAAGTGCTAAGTTGCAAGCGTGTGTGGAAACTGCGCAATGCACTCTCGTAACACAGTCATTTTATGGCCTTTTGTCACCAAATTTTCAACATAGCCATTTTAGGACCTCTGCTAATGAACAGTGTCAGTGTGAGTTTCCTAATTTGTCCTGAACATGGATTTCCCACAACGACCACGCTAGTCTGCGCCGAAAGTGCAAAAACACATTTGGGCTGTGATGTGAAAAATGACAGCTGTACTGTTCATAAGGAGGTGCAGACAAATGGTAGTGTGGACAATCTGGAGTGAAAATATTGCAAATGTGTGAAGGTACGAGCGTGCATAGAAACTGTGCAATGCTCGCTGGTAACACAGTAATTTTATGGACTTTTCTCACCAAATTTTCAACATAGACATTTTAGGACCTCTGCTAATGAACAGTGGCACTGTGATTTTCTTAATCTGTCCCAAACATTGATTTTGCACACCAACTGCGCCATTGTGCGCTACATGTGCGGAAACACATTTTGGCTGAGATGTGCAAAATTAAAGTTGTACTGCTCATAAGGAGGAGTGGTAAAATGGCATTGTTGAAAATCTGGACTGCATATAATAAAAAGCCGCGCACTTACGAGCGTACGTAGGAACTGCACAATGCACACTCATGAAACAGTCATTTTTTAGGAATTTATTCACCAAATTTTAAACATAGCCATTTTAAGACCTCTGCTCATGAACAGTGTCACTGTGTTTTTCTTAATCTGTCCCAAACATTGATTTCACACACCGACTGTGCCATTGTGCGCTACATGCGTGGAAACACATTTTGGGCGAGATGCGAAAAATGACAGCTGTACTGCTCATAAGTAGGTGTGGTAAAATGGCTATATTGAAAATCTGGAGTGCAAATGTTACAAATTTGCAAACTTATGAGCATGCATAGGAACTGCGCAATGCACGCTCATAAAACAGTCATTTTTTGGAATTTTTCCATGAAATTTGCAACATAGGCTTTTTGAGAGCCCACCTTATGAACACTGGCACTGTTGTTTCATTAATCAGTCTCAAAAGGTGATTTTGTGCAGTGACCACGAAATCACCTTTCGGGTCCGATTAATGCCATGACAGTGACAGAATTCATGAGGAGGGGTCCCAAAAATCCCATGTTGAAAATTTGGTGCAAACATTCTAAACAATGCCTGAGATATGCATCAAAGTTGAAAAAACCCTATTCATTCCATTATACAGCTTACCGGCATTTCCTTAGTTCGTGGTTGGCTTTGAAGACTGCAGACGTGTTCCCAGTCCCCTGAAGATCATCGCGACGGACTCTGGAAGTAAGTATGGGGTGAGGGGGGTGTGGGGAGGCAGGGTGCGCAGTGGGCGGGTGCGGGTTGCAGAAGGGGTGGCTGGAAGACTGCCAGGGACCATTTTTCCTTTACAGGGAAAAAAAAAATTAGACAATGAGGGACGGTTTTCCACTTTACAGGGGCATTTGGCATGCTGGGGTGGGCTCCCAGCATGTCAAGGGAGTCTTTTGGGGGACAGCTGTAGCCAACGGGGGATAGGTCACCCCTGTCGGCACACACAAAAATGAGGGGAGGAGAATATGCCGAGGGGAGTGGCCTCTGTCAGCAAAATAAACATTGGCGCACTGAAGTCTGCAGGGATTGGGGCCCCCATCAGCAAATAAACACCATTTGGAGGGAGGCACATGTTGCCGAGGAGGATTGGGCACCCCCTCGGCATGGAAGCCAGCATAATATTGTTTGTGTATGTGGCAGCAAGCTGCCTGCCATGTTCACAAACAGTATTAGGCTACCTAATGTACCGCCCTGCAATGACGGTCACTCCCTTATTGCAGCAAAATGACTGATGCTGCAGTGACGAGGCGGCCCCTGATTGCTGTGGCGAAAACGTTACAACTTGGTGCACTTTTGGAGACCAGTGTCATCGGCACACTGTGCCTCCATTGGTCCACTAGTGCCGAGCCCCCAAATGCAGTGCCTCCCTTGGCTATAGCAGTGCTGTGCCTCCACAACCTGCTTCTCTCCTAAGCTGTCACATCATGTTTGTTGCGCATGTGTGCAAGCAATCGTAAAAATCAGGACTTTTAAATTATATGCAACTAAGCGGTCTGTGCATTTTTAAGTGGTATGTGTTTTTGTGGGCTCAACTGTACTATCCCATTTCAATCTAAAAAAGAATACTCAAACCCTTATGGTCACTTTGTAATTTTACAAGACCCCCTCTATTATAATGAAGTGACATTAGCAAATGTTTATTTCCCACCAAACTCAGAACTCAGAAACGGAAGTTTTTTGGAGATTCCTAGGAAAACTACTACATTTGTTAACAGGATAGTAAGTCCTTGATGGAGACTTTAACTTGACTATGTCAATTGACCTAGATGCAACCAACTCCTTGAAATTCACAGCCTTGGCTGCTCAAAAATAACTTAGAACAAACTTAGCACAACTGGCATTTTTTTGTTTGGTGCTATTTTTTTCCATTCTGGTAGGGAGTATATTCACTGCTCCCCTCAAAATAATAGCTACAGTATGCTAGACTAGATTACATATTTGTTTCATGTGAACTCTTAACGATGGTCAGGAATCTTTCAATTGCTCTGCAAATTTTATGTGGCTATAAATCTCTTCTTCTAAACCAGACTTGGGCAATGAGAAAAAAATCTTCATTCTGGAGGATTAATACCTTACTACTTAAGGATTCTACCTTGAAAATGGTCACTAATCAAATCCTACAAATTGTATCAGATAACCATGTAGACCCAGTTCTCAGCACTTATGTCATGGGACACCATAAAAACAGTCCTATGGGACCACATTATTTCTTAGGCAACAGCTAAAAATCGACATTGAAAAGACAAATATGACTCCTTAAAGACAAACTACATACTTTACAAATTACTACACTTCCAAGGAGATACAGCTATAGCAACTCAAATGAAATGGCTTAATCAGGAATTACAGGCTCTAATGGATGAGCAAGTCAAGTAAGCATTATATTACCTTAAGCAATCACAATATGAAGAAGGGGTTTGCAGCACATGCATATTGGCATGAAAATAACAGGCTCACCACCAGGAGGCATGCATATTGTGTCTTAAAGAACTATCAACAAAAATAATTACTCATGATTCTAAACAAATTCAAACTTTGTTTCATTTCAAACAAAGTAAATCTTGCACCACAAGACCACAGTGCTATAGAAGCTAAAAGGTCCTGTTCTTTTTTTTTTAATTCACATTTTATTAAATTTTATAAGTATACAGCATGACAACATAATGTACAAAGACTCCACATTGACATAGACATCAATAAAAAGGAAAAAACTGTCATGCTTCCCCTCCTCCCCAAACCCCTCCCACTGGCTTCGCACTTATAGTTTGTGATGCCTAACAGAGATACATTCCATGCCTTCTACCATAGATCATCCCTATCTGTGCCTTTAAAACTAGATTCCAGGCTCACCCCTCATCGAGGAGCCTTGTTGTAATGTATAGAGAGAATGAAAGCCCTCTCATACTTCTTTGTATCTGTCGAAAGAACCCCATAAACTGGCATCTGTTCCGTCCTGAGATTAAACAATAGATCCTGAAGCCATTCAGCATAAGGAATGCTCTTCCCATCAACCCAGTGTTGCAACACCAGTTTCTTTAAGGTTAGTAAAATCAGTGCCATATGGTATCTATGAATTTTCACTGGAATCAAGGAGAAGAGACATAAAACACAAATTTCTGGTATGAAAAGATTCTCCAATCCCAGTAAAGGATCTGCTTTCGCCTTAAGGGTATCCCATAGACCTTTAATAGCAGGGCATTCCCAAAACATATGTAAGAGGGTACCATATTGCAGTCTACACCTGGTACAGAGTGGAGAAGGGACCCAATGTGTCTGATGTAATTTTACTAGGGACCAATACATGTCATTGCTAATTTGATATTGGGTGAGTCGGAGTCTGTCTTGTGGAATATATAGGTGTAGCTCTTTCCAGATTACTCCCCACTGTTCTTTATGCAGAGGGAAAACCTTGGGCCAATATTTTGGGTCTTTATACTGTGTATCTAAAGATGTGGATACCAAACAGCATAAAGCAAGGAAACAGCATATGTTTTCCACTGACCTGTCCCCAAAAGGCAGCCCAGTCTTCCTGCCTGTCTGACACTTTCACATCTTTGCATATATTTGCCACCAAATGATGTAATTGATACACTTTAAAAACCTGGGATCCAGTAATTTGGTATTTTGCCATAATCTCTGCTGAGGTCATACAACGATCATCTTTGAGGAAATCCCCTAACTTGAGACCTTTAATTTGAGGAATCCAGTTGTCTGGAATCAGTTTCCCCCTATTTTCAGGTTGGGGTTCCCAGTTATTGGCTGCAGGAAACATTTTGTGTTTGTGAGCCCCAAAAAGGAGCACAGCTGCATATGGATTCTTAGTACAGTGGTTATAGGAGCAGGGATTTGGTACTATCCCAAGACCTTAGGGGGAGATATACAACATTGCCCTGTGATTAAGTCCCACCTGAGAGATAAATTTCCTTTCTAATACCACCCAGTCTGGAGTATATAAATCCTGGCTTGTCCCTTCCCTAGGTTCAACCCATCTCAGATACTTATACAAGTGACTTGCCCAATAATAAAGTCCAAAATGTGACAGTCTCAACCCCCCCCAAAGAATGTTTAGAAGCAGCCAATTTATCGTATGCCATCCGGGGAAGTTTACCCTTCCAGATAAAAGTTGATATAATTGAGTGCACTTTTTTAAACCAGACCAGGGGTAACCAAATGTTCTACATACTCAGGGGGGGGGAGAACAACCTCAGGAGCACATTCATCTTTATCAAATTAACATGTCCCCATAATGAGATAGGAAGAGGTTGCCACCTCTCCACATCTTGTTGAATTGTTGTCAACAGTGAGTCCAAATTTGGGGATCTCATCTGTGCCTCACCCCTAGTTAAGAAGTGACCCAAATATTTGACTTTTTTTGGGACACCATTGTAACCCAAGCTGTTCAATGTCCCCCTTCAGCAGCCTGCAGTTTAAGGGAAAGACGGTAGTTTCATTTGGGTTTATTTTGTAATTAGACATTGAACTAAACCCCTTTATTACAGACAGTACAACCGGTATCGACTGATTAGGTTGTCGTAGGTGCAAAAGAACATCATCTGTGTATGAGACAGTTTGTACTTATGTGAGCCCACCAACACTCCTTGTACTCCTACTTCTTCCTTCAAGGAAGACAACAAGGTTTCGAGATAGATGTTGAATAAGTTCAAGTTCAAGTTTATTGCAGGAAAACTCCGTTGAGCAAGCTCATTCACAAGGAGGTCCTGAGACATACGTACATTCACAATGAGGTCCTGAGACTGACATACAATCAAATAAGTTACGAGATTACATAATAAAACACAATATACATAATGATAAAGAGCTCCCCGGGTACTCTAAGTTCATGGTGGGAGGTGGCACTATTTATAAAACAATACATTACATACATTAGGATTTCCTCAGAGAAATTAAAGTTCCTGGAGGAAGTAACAGTAATTACATAACAATAAATGGTATATTAATAAAGATTCCACCTGAGACACTGAAAATGGTTCGAAACAGAGCTGAGGAAGCGGAGGAATGGAACCTGGGTTATCGTGGGGTCACTAAATTGGTGCCCCGGGGACAGTATTCCATTAAAAACAGTTACAGGTATCTTTTAGTTTAGCCATGGCTAGCCTTTTGGAAAAGTTAACAGGGACAATACTGGGTAATTTCAATAATAATTGTAATCGATTCCAAATAGTTGGCAGTGAACATGATATAGAGCGTTTTCCAAAGGAAGTGCAGGTCCTAGGTACATCGAGAAGGAGAAACTCTGTCTTCCTAAGAGAGTAAACACTGTGCACTATGTGTATTAAAGAGGACAGATATTGCAGTAGTTTATTCTGGAGAACTTTTAAAGTCCAGGTGCCGGCGTGAACTGTTCGTCTAACGGTGAGCGAGGGCCAGCCAGCTAAGGCACATAGATCACAGTGATGAGTTAGGGGAAGGGAGTTGGTTATAAATCGTAGAGAGCGGTGATAGAGAATATCTAGTTTATGGAGACTAGTAGAAGCTGAAGAATTGTAGATTATATTGCCGTAATCAAGGAGGGGGAGGAATGTGGCCTGAACCAATCTGGTTCTAATCTCCGAGGTAAAGAGAGATCTATTACAGAAGAAAAAGCCTATCCTGGCTTTGAGCCTTTTAGCCAAGTCATCGAGGTGACCGTTAAAGGAAAGCCTGTTGTCGAGCCAGAAACCGAGCTGTTTGAACTTTGCAACTATTTCCAGATGCTCACCTAGGGAAGTATTTATAAAGTCATTGGGTAAAACAGGAGTAGTAGTGTGGGAGGAGCATGGGTGAAGGATCATGGCTTTCATTTTTTTGGCATTAAGGAGTAACTTTGCATTAATTAGTTTTTTTTCTAATTGCGCAGAGTCGGCTTGAAGGGTGTCCTTAACTCCTTCTAGCGAGGGCCCAGATGTATACAGGACTGTGTCATCTGCAAAGAAGTGTAAATGGGACTTGGTAATCTGATGGTCAAGGTTGTTTATATATAAGGAAAAGAGGACGGGGCCTAAGATAGATCCCTGGGGGACTCCCCTAGCAGTAGGTAGGGAGGACGAAAACAAATAAAAGGGGGGGACAAGAGACAACCCTGTCTAGTACCTGAGTGAAGACTGAAATAGCCTGAACGCACCCCATTGCAGTAAACGTGGGCTCATGGATTCCAGTAAAATGTGGAAACCCGTTCTATAAACTTAGTAGAGAAACCAAATCTCACCATGGTGCTGAAAAGAAACTGCCAGTTGACCCGGTCAAATGCCGTCTCCACATCCAGTGACATCAGACCTACTGGTATCCCCAAGTCTCTGGATGCAGAGAAGATGTGTGCCAATTTTCTGAAATGATCTGAAGAGCTTCTTCCTGGCATAAATCCTACCTGATCCTGGTGGTTCAACTGAGGCAGCACCATGCAGAGCCTGCTCGCCAATATCTTTGATAATATCTTAACATCGCAATTAAGCAATGATATAGGTCTATAGCTTGTAATGTGTTCAGGGTCCTTATCAGGCTTGTGAAGGACTATTATGATTGCTTCAAAGAGGGCCAGGTCTACAGGGTTAGCATTAAGGATCCAGTCAAATAACCTCTTTAACCAGGGAGAGAGTCATTTACTATATTTTTTATAAAATTGGGAAAAACCGATCTGGGCCTAGAGCTTTATCTGAGGCAAGGGATGAGATAGCTGTTGTGACCTCTTCCTCAGTTATGGGAGCAATCAGCCGCTTCCCGGACAAATGCAGTAAGGATGGGAGGGGGGGACAGAGTCCAGATAATCCCAGACTGGCTGTTGATCTGGTAAGTTTTCCATGGGGCTATAAAGGTCTTTATAGTATTGGGTGAAAGCCCCGGTGATGTCCTGAGAAGAAAGAGAGAGGGACCTGTCTATCTGAGATTGAATCCCCTTAACTAATCTGGAGTTTTCAGATTTTTTAAGGCACAAGGCAAGCAGACACCCCACCTTCTCCCCCTGGTCAATAAATTTTGAGCCAGTTTTTAAAATGGCATACTCTGCCTTCTCCTGGAGAAGGTCTTTAAGAACTATCAATGGTGTTTGCTCCAATGCTGGGGTAGACGGGGAGAGCGAAGCTTCCAGACTGAAGACCTCTGATAATATCTCTGATGCTTTACGCTCCCTCTGTTACTTCCTCCTCGAGGCTAATTTTATAAATTCCCCCCTCAAGACACATTTTAACGCCCCCCCATTCCAAGTCAGGGTAGTCTGTGGAATACAGATTTGTGGCTATAAAAAATTAGATTTCTTGCAAAATCTTTTCGGTGATAGATGTTTCCTTTAACAACTGATTATTCAGTTTCCACACCGAGTCTTTGTGGATATCAGCATGAAAGGTTAGTGCACAACTAGACATTGAATGGTCAGAAATAACCCCAGGTATTATTTTAGCATCTGTTAACCCAGTTAATAAAGTTTAGCTCATTAAGAAGTAATCAATTCTGGAATGGGTTTTGTGTACATTAGACATGAACATGAACTCCCGGACTCCTTAAGGTAAAGAGTTCTCCAAGGGTCGCATAGACCAAAATGGTCCACCAAATCCCTGATGGCTCTCTGTGCTGGAGGCAGTCCTTTCTTTTTGGAGCCCGACCTGTCCAGATCTGGTTAAAAGGGGAGATTCCAATCCCCTCCAAGTATGATCGGGCATTCTACAAAGGGAGCTAAGCTCTGTTAAAGTTCCTTGAAAAAAACAGGAGAATCCACGTTCGGTCCATATACACTACCCAGTACCAAGGTGGTTCTGTCAATACATTCTTTTACAAGAATGTAACGCCCATTTGGGTCACTCACCACTTACTCACAGACAAAGGGGACTCTTCTAGCAATTAAAATAGTGACTCCTCTACTTTGTGTGCTATCCCCACACTATAAGTCTGCCCCACTAACTGGCGCTAGAAGAGTGCACCTTCCTGCTCCAGTAGGTGGGTTTCTTGGAGCATCGAAATGTCACTTTTAATATATTGTGGGTGTTTCAGCACCTGATACCTTTTGTTTTTATTCCTGGCCCCATGAATATTCCAAGTGAAAAACTTCTTAGGGATGGCTATTGTTCCCATGATGTTGCGAGCAAACACTAGAACTTGAGTGACCCCTTCTGTAGGCAGTAATAAAGACACTGTCTTCCTGGTGTGAAGCCAGTCTCCCCCCCAGAGAACAACTCCACAACCTCCTCCCTCACTCCCTCCCTCCCTCTCCCCAAAATCCCATATACTATCCCCGAAACAAATATCATGCGGAACACATATCTTTGTCTTTGCCATCCCCCCACTACTTTAACGTACATGATGTGCCTTCTTTCACAGCACTGAGCCCCACTCCCTCTCCCTCCCCGCCCAACCATCCCCATGCTCAGATACATTTAAACATTCCTATTACTGAGAATGCCTGTCTCCATGTCCACAAGAACAGCCTCCCTGAAGCATGCCCCCAAAAAGCAGCAGGGACCCATCCAAATATAAAAGAAAGACTGACCCCTGAAAGTGGGGAGATCAAACAAGGGGCAATGGAGCCAAGGTTCCCCACAAATCAACACTGGATTCCATATGGAGGATTTCACCCCTTGTATATATCCCAACTTTAAAACTCTCCCTGTCACGATCCTCCGAAATCTTGTAAGTTCGAAGCTCCTTGGTCACTACTATTAATGCATGTTAAGGCCTAATATGCTGGCCCAACATTATACTACCCTTAAAAGGGATAAACAGAGGGGGGGAGATTCTCCCAAAAGCAAGTCCCATCTATTACTGTCAGTCTTACACAACAGTGTCTGAACTCTTTAAACTTGCTTTTCTCCATCCTGCCGAACAGTGCAGGGCACATAAAATAGCACTTTGAAGGGAAATTACAACAATTAACAAACTGTATATTAGGTCTGTAGAATAATCAGGGCAGAACTTCAAGAGTCCGTGCATGATCAAAGTTCTTACTCCATGACACAAACAAACAACAAAGAACTGGAAAGTAAGTCAAAGAGACTCTTGTTCCCCACATTTTAAGATACTTCATGGGGAGATGCAGAGTTAAGGTCTGTGTGTCAGAGTGGGTAGCTCTGTTTTGCACATACTCACAGACTCAGTTCCTTTAACAGGTTGTAAACCTGAGGGTCTCCCAGAAGAGAAATCAGCCATCTTGAAACAGATCTGGTAGTGCCTTCTTAAGAGATTCTTCTGCCACCTTATGTTCCTCAAAGGAGCACCATTTCCCATCTAAAGAAACTTGAAGAATCACTGGGTACATCATTTTGAACCTGATATTAGCTGCCAGCAACTTCGTGACCACTGTATGAAATGCTGATCTTCTTTGGTGGACACTAAGTGGAAGATCTTGGGTTATCCGGATTCACTTCCCTTCCCATAACACTTCCTTAACTTCTCTGACTGTGGATAGGAAGTGTTGGTGTTCTTGAAAATGAAGGAATTTAAAAATAAATGGCTGGGGTGAGGCTCCGGGTGGGGGTACCAGTCTCAAGGCGTGGTGTGCCCACTCAATGACGTAGGCCAAACCAAGGCAAAGGTGAAGGCCCTGCCAGCTTCTCCACCAATTTCTGTGCAAAAACCAGAGCATTAGCTCCTTCTTCCTTCTCTGGAAGGCCAATTACCACAACATTATTTCTGTCGATCCTTCCTTCGAGATCTTCTATTTTTGCTTCCAGTTGGAGGATTTTCTATTTGGTTTCCATCATTATGGGATCAATCTTATCCAGCCTGTGCTCCGCCGATATTACCCTGGCCTCACAGTCACTAGTGCACCTATTTAGTTCTTCAACAGCGAGCGAGATGCTTTTCACATCGGCTTTCAGGGATTTCATTTCTTCCCTGAAGGGGTGAAGTTCCTCGAGGGATTTCTCTAGAGTGAGCGGAGCTGAAGCTTGAGGACTCGCTGAGAGCTTCCCAGCCGAGCCTGCTTGTGCTTTCACCTTCTTCAGGTCTTTTTCCGGTGTATTCAGTGATGTATGCTGTGGGAGTGCGGCCCGCATCTCCACCTCCATTCTTCATCGATTGCACCCAAAACTACCGAATGCTTCTCGGTAAGTATTACTGGTTCTTTACCATCACGTTAAGATGTAAAAACTGTGCAAATAGCAAACTGGAGTGTGTAGATTTCAAGCAGAAAAGGAGAGTAGAGTGGGAGCTCGATCTTGGGCTGCTAACCCAAAAGCTGCATCACATGATTTCCCCCGAAAAAAGGTCCTGTTCTCATGTATTGCAGCACCTGTGAATTGGAGAAATGGCCATCAGCCAAGGAAAAATAACTAGGTGTAATATCCTTTATTTCAAAACATGTCTCAGATACAAAAAAAGAACAAAGCTCCAAAAGATGCAGGCAGCTCACATCTTTTGCAGCTTTGTTGTTTTTTTTTAATCTGAGACACGTTTTGAAATAAAGGATATTGCACCTAGTTATTTTTCCCTGGTTATTTCTGCGATTCACAGGTGCTGGAATATATGAGAACAGAACTTTGTTCCATGATTATCTGGCACTATATACAGAAGATTCTGCCCTCCCTCACAACCACTGACTGTTACCAAATTTCTATCCTTCCTATTACTACCCACCCTAGTTAGAATTGCGCGGGGCCTGACGGGTACCCTGCTGAATGGTATAGAGCACTCAAGGAGTTATTACTCCTCCATATACAGCGAGCATTCTTGGCTGTGGCAAATGAACAATAATGCCCCCTTCACGTCCTGTGTCATAATATCAGCGATCCCAAAGCTAGATAAAGACCTTTCCTCACCAGCTTCCTATAGATCCATCTCTATCTTAAATGTAGGTTATAAATTACTTATGGCAATATGAGTTGAAAGACTGAATGCCTCTTGCCCTCACTTATTCACATGGACAGAATGGATTTTATCCAACTTTATCAAACATCTGATAATATTAGATGTACACTCTTATTAATAGAACATGTTTCCCAACTATCTATACTGGCAGCCTTCCTGAGTCTTAATGCAGAGAAGAAATTTGACAGGGTGTCTTGAGGATTTCTCTGGGGCACCCTGTTAGCCTTCAGATTCCCGCTGACTTTCTTTCCTGGCTTCAAAACACATATGCTGACAATCAAGTATATTTTCCTCTGCTATGTTTCTCACATGAGGCATGAGACAGGGTGTCCCATATCCTCATTTTTATTTGCATTGCATGTTGAACCACTGGCAGCAGCGCTCATGGCAGTGAGAACAGTAGAAGGGATTCCATTAAGAGGCATAGAATACATACTCACTCTATATGCTGATGAAATACTACTCTTCCTATTGAATCCATAAGTTTATTTCCCAGAGGCAAGGTCAATCATTACACATCCCTCTGCTACTCCCAATCCTTCTCCACTCAACCTTGCCAATCCCTGAACATGTACTTTTATCTTTAATCCTCTTCCTAACTGAACTTCATCAACCCTGCCAAGCATTTATTCTCATGCCCTCAACACTTCACCTCCAACTTGCTCCTTGCCTCACCCAGTATCCCTTTCCTGTATTCTGCTTAGACTCTGTTACCTTGAGCCCTCCTGCTCCATACTCACTGTTAATTCCCCTTCAGCATGTCTACTTATTACCACTAGATACTATTTTGGCCACTTTTCCTCACTTGCTGCCTTCTTTGTTACCCCCCACTTTCTCCCCCTGCCTCATTACTTAAACAGCTATAACATTTTTGATGGACAAGGCCCATGTACTGGGCTGCTCTTGAATCCTTCCTTATCCTTTAGTTCCCATCTGGAACATTTCAGTAGAAATTATGTTATAATCACGCCCTCTCTGTAAAGTGATTGAAACTTTTGTGTTTTTTTGTCTCTGAATATTGTAATTTGTCTTGCTTTCATGAAGAGAAACCTTTGTAAAAGAACATATTGCTCAAAGGTTGTTTCCGATGTGTATAAATAAATAAAACATTATGGTACACTGTAAGGTGCTGCTTTAAATACCCACAAAGCAAAAATCTGACTCCTGAATTATTCTCCAGCAGATTTCCTCAGACATGAATTATAATTAAAGTGGAGATGCATGTATTTTAAATGCTTGGGAATCTAGATTCACATGGATTTGAACAATTTAGATGACTTGAATTTTGAGTCCACGATAGGACATATTGAAGCTACATTCCTCTTTCTTTCTTCTCTAAAATAGAGGCAATGTGCATGAATGTACAACCTTGGATCTTGTATCTCCTCCAAACACTCCCGCTTCTCCCAGAGTCATACTATTTTTCATCTTGGAACAAACTGATGTCACGATTTATTTGGGGAGGACAAAGACCTGGACTGTATTTTGCCCTTCTACAATTCCCGCTTGTGCAATGAGGAGTGAACTTCCCCCATCTCTTAAACTGGGCACAGGCCTGCCATCTCTCCACTAGGCCATCCCTGACTGGTGGACTACACTAAATTTACCTCTAAAACATTATAGTTATGGTATCAACTCCAACAACTCCCCCGACTGTCACTGACATTCTACTTCTGCCATTTTATATTAGTGGATTCAGAATTTCTTCCTACTCAATTAGACATGGCTTTTAAGTGATGGCGACAAATTGGCCTTTCACATATTTTTCAATTTCTAGATGCAAGAGGGGGTATTACCCTTTAAAACCATACAAAATATATGTGGTCTAATGGGGAGGGAACACTATTGATGCCTCCAGATTTGAACATATCTTTTATACCAAACCCTGGAACACAGACAGGTGCCAGATCCATCACCTCTGCTCCTTCCCTTAATAACAGGGGCAATACATGGTACTGACTGGGGGAATTTAATAAGCTATTTTTATAGAAGATTAGAGGAACAATTGGGGAACTCAACTGAATCGATACTGAACAAATGGAAAACAGAACTGGACATGATGGTTCCAAAAAAGCAATGGTTGTGCCAGTCATTGCTTGCAATTTAATTGATCCACTCCACTAAGTGGAGGGAATTCACATGGAAATGCCAATACAGATTTTTCTGAACAACAATGATGTTAGCTAAATACATGTCTGCAGAAGACTGAGTTTGTTGGCGTAAGTGCGGCAAATGTATGGACACTCACACACACACTTTTTGGAAGTGCCCGGTCATATCAACATTTTGGCAGCACATACCAGATCAATTTCCCAAACTCTCTCTCTCTCACATACCCGAATTTCCTCAACTATGGTTTTGATGTCAGTACCCCCACCCCCAGCTACCGTGCTGGTAGACGTCTCCCAGCTTATCTGTATATATTGTCTGCAAAAAAGCTATTGCTTGATTATGAAGGAGTCAAGCCCCCCCCCCCATGGAGGTGTTCTAGCAAGCCATAACATTAGAGATTTATTATATGGAACACCTTAGTGCAGCACTTTATGGCTGTCAGGATTCCAACCACATTGAGTGGCAAACATGGATACAATATTATATGGAGATTGATGGCTCATTTGTTCCATAATGGGGAGGGGAGGAAAGGACAGGAGGCTCTCCCATGTCCCTTGGATGCCTGGGTGATCTGAAGATGGTTTGTATTCTGAGGGGATAATTAACCAATGGATACATAATTGAGAGATCCTCACTATAGCAATATAAGAAGGAAATAATGTAATGTGGAGATGCACATTAGCAAACTTTAACTCAAACCAGATTCATAAAGGTATGCTACAATGCATGACTAATTTAATGTATAACTCTGCTACATATTGATGTACTGAATGTCTGTATTGTTGTTGTCTCCATAAACTTTTAATATAAAAAATCATAGATGCATAATAAGTAATGTCATTAAAATTCCACTTGTGGAATTTAACTTTCACAGAGTACTTATCACCACAGCATCCTCTTACCTGCGCTATCATCACGGTCCTGCAATACCCCTCCAACACTCCTGTGACAGTGATGCCCAGCATCATGCTCCATCATTATTAAAGATATCCAGATACTTCTGTCACAATGGTCAAAGTCACAATTAGTTGTAAGACTTGACGTAACTTGGTGCCATGGGGTCCGATTCTACAAGGATGGTACAAGTTGCCACCAAAGGCAACTTGCGCCAATCCCCTTTACACCTAGGACTCTGCACCTGATTCTGGAAGGGCAAGGTCTCATGCTAAGTCCTGCATTTCTATACAATCCCACAGGTACACCAAACAAAGGTTGCACCTGTAGGGATTGCCACAAGCCGCATCCCCTTGACCTAGCTCAGTAATGTATATTAAATCAACAGAGAGAAAAACCTGATTGGAATACTGCAGGTAGAACAAACCTGCTAGCAAAGTCCTGAATATATTTGTTCAACACAATTAATCATTTGCTGAGTACTTGGTGTATCTTCGTGAAGATAATATAGAAATAAATCAAGTATCATATCAGAATTAATACTCTACGGTGTCTCAATCAAATATTTATGTTGCTATAATTTTCTGTAAAGATTTCCTCTGTGTCACATATTATGTCTATGAAGTTGTTTACAATAAATATTCCTCTTATTGTACAACTTATACACTGGTGAGAACATGTGCTCCCCCATGTCTGCTCCCTCTTGCATATCTAAGCCCCTCAGGGCTTTTACTGCCCCCCCAGTGCCGCAACCCCCACAGTGTCTGTCAATGCCCAGCAGGGCTATCCCTATCCCTCCCCAAATGCCCTCACACCAGTACTTGCACATAATCACCCTGCGGTGGTTTTCATACCCCCCCCCAATGCCCTGATCCCTGTACTGCCGCCTCCCACAAACCGCAGCCCCTGTACATGTTCTGCTGCACCCATACCCTGGTAGTCTAGTGGCCCCAGCAGTGGAAGACCACCCCACTCCCCCACCAGGTGGTGGAAGCACTCACTCTCCCCACCCTACCTAGCTGGTGACTGGCACGATATCCACCACTTATCACCATGGCCAGCTGCCGACTGAGTCTCTGCCAGGCCGTTATTACTGTACATAGTGCACGTTTTCATTAATATTCATTGGAGCGCATGCTATGACAGTAGTATGCACTCTGGCAGAGCTCAGTCAGTGGCTAGTCATGGTGTGAGAGGGGGTCTATGCCAGTCGCCAGCTGGTTAGGTGGTGGGGGCAGGGTAGTCTTCCACAGCCGGGTGGGGGGATGGACCACCCTATTAATGGCTGGCTAGAGAAGGGCTTTTCTGCTGATGTCATAGGGAGGACAGACATCTGAAGAGGGAGTGCCAGTTCCCTTGATGATTTATGGAAAGTGAATGATGAGTTCAAGAAGCATGCTATGAAGCATGGAAACTTCAGCTGGGCCCAGTAAAGGCATGCAATGGAGCCCTGGAAGTCAGACAGACATCAGACTCTCTGTATGACTGATAGTGCTTTCGGGAAAACATCAGTCCAGAGTGCTGAAGAAACCCATTTTACCTTGGCAACAAAGGGAACCCCTGGGTACTCAGAGAGATAATGTATTTAGAACACTTTTCACCATGAGAATCAACAGTAGAACAAATGGAAGTCACGCGTGGAACGTGCATAGAAGCATTATTGGAGGACTCCATCACAGTATGATCCAGATTACATTAGATGTTGCAAGTTTTACTTGCAGTGGGAGAGGGAGCAACTGAAGAAGGCTTTTCATCATTTTACTGTCAACTGCAGATGCCACATACATGTATATCAAACTCCAGATGCTCCTCTGGGACTTTCCTCTGAGAGACCTCTCAAGAGGCATTGAAAAATCACACTTGTTAAAGAGCCACTAAGGCAACTTGTGAGTAGAGGTGCTATAGATTTATTTATTTATATTATTTAAATTTGGTAACTGGGTAAGTACACTGGTGATAGATCCCTTTTCAAGTATGACCCAGGTATATAATCACAATCAGTGAAAAAGTTACAACAAGCATTACAAACAATACAGAAAGATACAAATACATACTGATTGCACAAAATAAGTTACACATAACAATCACAACCATTAAGTGTATAATAAAACTAATTCAGTTTCTTTTTAAAAGCAGAAATAATTTTAGATTCTCTTATATAGAGAGGAATTGTATTCCACAGTGTAGATGCCCAGTAACTGAAAGTATGTTGTCCCATATTTGTTTAGAACAATGGAATTGTAATATGATTTTTTGAAGCTGACAGAGATGAAGGTATATTAACAAACACAAGTTGATCTGCGAAATAAGTTATTTATTGCAGATCATGGATTAACCATTTGAGCTCAGAGCTCTTTACAGAGGTTTCACATTAGTACATTAAGAACAAGTTGGTGATTATACAGAGGATTGAGACAAACAAGGCAATAGAATTAGAATGAGAACATTTAGGTACATTTGGTCTTTAAATAAATGAATGCAAAAAATACAGCGAAAACTAAAATTGTAATAAATAAACACAGACAGATACATAGAGGAACAGACTAAATAATTGTGCCCAACAGGGAGCCTGTTAGTTGTCAGCAATACGAGGGGGTTAGCACATAGAAGTGCTGGAGAGGTGGGGTGGGGGGGTTGAGCCCCAAGTGCAGGGTGCCTTAGTGATAAAGTTTTGTTATGAAACTAACAAGTGTCAGCTTGGATTTCAACTGTGGTTGTAACCAATTTAAAATATTTAAAGAGTGATAATGATGCATTCTACTATTATTTCCAGATACAGATTTGGAAATCTTGTATTAAAGTGAATGATTCTGTTGTAATAGTGATTTGTTAGCAGCATCAATAACCATTGAGCCATAATCCAATAAGGAAAATAAATTTGCCTGTGCAATTTTAATTCTGGTTTTGAGTGCTAAATATTTTAAAATTCTACGTAAATAAACAAGCGTTTGATGAACAAGATTAATAGTTTTTTGCATATGATGAATATAAAAATTAAGTGTAGAATCCAAGTGTGCTCCCAAGTACTTAAAACAATCAGCATTTTCCAAACAAGCACCAGTTCCAGTTTCAATACGAAAATGTTGGTCCAGTTTTTTCAACTTGAAATTAGTACCGAACGGCACCAATTGTGTTTTCTGAAGATTCAAAACCACTTTTTTCTTTCATAAACCACGCATGTAAACTGTTGAAGGTGTTACCCAAGACACAATTAATTTTATTAATGTCTTTAGTATGGGTACAGTGGTCCTAGTGCAGACAAGATGCAAGGAAAAGGCAAACTAAAAACATTTGTCCTCCTCCTGATGATTAAGAAGGAGACCAGGACAGCTCAGATACTGAGTCAGAGAGGGTGAAAAATACCCCACTATGGATCTATCCAGACAGCTGAAGGATATCAACATATTCTAACATGAAACACCTTCAGAG
Source organism: Neoceratodus forsteri (assembly GCA_016271365.2). Taxonomy (NCBI): domain Eukaryota; kingdom Metazoa; phylum Chordata; order Ceratodontiformes; family Ceratodontidae; genus Neoceratodus; species Neoceratodus forsteri. The sequence goes on along the minus strand of CM057452.1, from coordinate 297,496,973 downwards.
GTATCCAGTCTCATAGGTTCACATTTGGACCTCCATGTAGCACCATTTGTGCCCTTGGATACAGGACTGATACCTGAGATTGTCCTTGTGAAAGAGGAAGAGGGAGATGATGTGAGACCATTTTGACCAAGGATGCTCCTTCGCTGGTCAAGGAGATAGGTTGCAGGCATTTGAATTTTAAGGAAGAAGTGCAAGTCACTCTGAGAGAGCCATCAAACCATTGATCAAGCAATCATATGACTCTATGGTCACCTCCAGCAACCTGCCTATACATAAGTATTCACATCACACCTAGATTCTTACTCCATATTGCCTGTTGCTATGCCCAATCCCCATTCCAAGGGTGGTAGAAACTGAAAGAGAAAAATGTAAGATTGGTAGTTACTACTGGGATAAAAGGATGTTTATTTATTATAGCAGCAATTGTCTATATATGATTTTATGTATCTGTTTACCCTATATTAGACAGTTTTTTTTTAGTTTCAAAATGTATTTGTTTGACAATAGTTTGTCATTACAGACAAAACAAATTACAGCCCATTACTAATACAAATAGCTGAAAGAATAATAATTCCATAAAACATCATCAGAATAGAAAAAGATGAACATCCCAAAACTTAAATATCATAGACTGGTAGAGGAAAGAACCTTAGCTAATTTTTGGAAAGCCGGAATGTAAACAGAGGACTAGGGGGTTTGGGTCTGGATACCTACACCCTCCCCATATTAGACAGGAAGTTATTGTCATGATAGGCATTTGCTATAGTTGGCTTTACTGATGGACTGTGCTAACACTGATGATATGGATGTCAAGTGTTTGGCCAGGAGAGAGTATAAGCCCCATAGTGTGGGTGCTTACCTGGATCCATGGAGCCCCTGACTCAGTGGCCATCAGTTTCTGCTCACTCTGTCCCTGAGGACTAGGACTTTGTGGTGGGGCACTACAGGAGAGCTGCAAAAGAGCCACAGCAAGGAGTTTTACAGAATCCTGCACCAGCATTCATTGCTTCCCACCGCATATCAGTGGCTGGCCACCTATACTGATGGCTGAGTATTACTGGAGCTCCTGATGGAGTGGAGATTTCCCCATTACATGCCCTGATCAGCCAGACTACCAGTGTGAGTCATGTAAATAAATAAAGGGGCCACTCGATGCTCATTTGGCAGCAGAATCCCTTTTAAAATATAGACTTTGGGGGCCAGTTCCTCATAGTAACATGGGGCCCAGACATCTTAGTGTACCCACACTTTACTATTACAGCAAACAGGAGTCAGACTCAGGAGTTTCACCGTCAGTCAATCAGACTGTAGAGCCAGTAGAGGGAGACACAAGGAGCTCCTAGGACACAGGAGGACTACTAAAATCCTGGTGCAAATATCTGTCCAGTTATCTGTCATGTGGTGGACCTCCAACCTGGTCACAAAATGATTGTAAGCCTAGTGAACCAATGGTGAGCTGTAGTTCCCCAGTGGACAGCAGTGGCTGTTCCAGGACCTATTCTGTCTCTGTGTGGCTGCGGTGAGAAGTAGACTGGTACCTGTGTGCTACAGAGGCAACTGTGCACCTGTCAGAGAGGGTGAAGAGGAGCTGTCCTCCCACTACAGAAAATGAGGTAATTGCATGTTAGCCTAGCACAAAACAAAAGCCGCAGGCTTCAGTAACTTGACTTTTGCTGTGCTGCCGCTGAGACAGTGACTGAAATTTTCTAGCCTTTACCACAGCCAGATACTGGTTATTGCCACTGCTCTGCACTGGATGCCAGGACTCGCTGGGCGGGACATATAGACTTAGGTCAACAGGAGGACCTGCTCTATGTGAAAGGAGGATCCTTTTCTGACTGTGGAGGTCATGTCCAAGGCCACTGATTTACGGTGATTAAAACAATGAAATTCCATTTTCAAGACTTCAGATTCCGGAATTGCACCGGTGAATGTTACTCTGATTTCCGGGTTTTACCGGGATTCTGCTATCATTCTTTTAGTATATGCATAAATAATCAGAATTAAAGAAGGCTTAATATACAGAGCATTAAATAAAACAAACTGAAAATAGTACAGAAAGGAATGAAAAGGAAAAACACTAGTTTTGTAGATTTACTGATCTGATACAAAATGCCAGATTCCATGAAATCTTTGTTTTTACCAGTCTTCAAGCAGCCCTAATTCTGGAATTTTACCAGATTTTCTGGTAAAAAATGAAAAACAGTGGCCTTGGTCATGTCTCATTTGCTGGGAGATCAGAGGGCTATGGGTTCGGTTCCCACATCTGGCACTTGGGTTAATATTATAGTACTGACACTGTAGTGCAGCATGAGAGGGGTGCTGCACTTCTGAGGTGCCATCTTTTGGATGAGACGTTAAACCGAGATCCCATCTGCCTGGATTGGTGGTAGTTCAGGCAGATGTTAAAGATCCCATGGCACTTATCGAAAAGAGTAGGGGAATTTTTTATTAAGACTGAAAAGCAAACTAAATACACAAGGTGTTACAGCACACCAAATCATAATACAAAATTAAACAATTAATGTAAAAGGTAATACAGCATCCAAATGAACAAAAACAAATATCAACATTTTTAAAGTCCAAAAAAAAGGAAGAAAAAATAACCAAAGCTAAACAAAACTCCCCTAAAACAAAAATATGAGAAAATTATATATACGAAAGTATTACTACATACTAAATTATAATACAAATAACAAACAGAAATATGTATTTCATCATACATGCAATGGAAAAAAAGAAAAACTCTGTCATTAGAGTCCTAAAACCCAAGTAGTAAATGCTGAAAGTCCTCCCCTCCTTACTTAAAGGAGCCAGGGATTCTATGAGAGAACCAAAATACCAAAAATTTTATGACAACATACAAAATAAAAAAAAACAAAGAAAAATAAGTATACAGCATACTTTTTTTCCCTTGTAAACCCAAATGGAGAAGAAAAAAAATTGTGAAAATAAGATGAAAAACATAAACACAACATTATCCCATACATAGTAAGCTGAAATAACACCCCCGCACATGCATACCACTATATGGCAGTATGTTTTCCCAACTCAAAGCACCTCATATAGAATTAACTAGTATCCACAACATACACTTCCATAATATACGGATTCTTCATGTTCCTATATATATATATATATATATTTTTTTTTTTTTTTTTAATTAAACCATACTCAAAATCAAGAATACTCCTCACCAGAAAATAATTCATTTCTACCAGAAACTGCCACTTCTCATTAAGACCAGAAGAAAATAACAGTGAAATTACAAAGAAAAACACTCAGTACCACATATTACTAGTCATAAGCAAAAGTGTAATTATGCAATGACTGAAATGTATCTCAAAATATACCCTGCCAACTCATAGCCAATCTATACTGTACCACCAAGACTGGAAGATTTCATATGGCACTGACTTCCTTTCAGTATTTTTATGACTAAGAATTGTAGTAGTAATCATATGAAATAATTGTTCCTCTGTATATTCTAATTGTTGCAGTGTCAGCCTACACCGCACATGCCATATCTAGAATTTAAAACACACCAAAAATAACCAAAGTGTAACCCTATCATGTTTAGTCCATTTGAATGGAAGAATACCCAAGTATAAAATCTCAGGGGTTAAATCACAAAAGGGTGATGTAGGCCATTTACCCTGTAAAAAATTCCAAAACCGTTTTACAAAAGGACACCACCTCAACACAACACAAGTCTCCCTAGGGCAGTAACGATGTTCTACACTTTTATGTTTTATGTTTCCTTTGACATTGAGTTTCCCATGTAGGGAAAGCCACATAACATCCCACATATAAAATGGTATATGGGTAGATGTCAACATTTTCCCAATCAATATTTTATCTGAAATAGGTTTAAAATCAAAACAGGCTATATCATGAAAAAAAGTAGATAGAAGTTGTGCATATAGTGTTTTCCGGTCCTGTTGTGAAAAATGTTCTGGTACTAAACACCAAAGTTTTATTTTCCCAAAACATACCCTTAAAGTTTCTGGAATATTATACAAAGAACGCTGTTTTGGGATGCATGAATGAGGAAGCCAGAAGGGAAGTATGCCTGCCAAGGAATCCAAAACCCATGGGATCCAAATACCCTCAGATTTCAATAAAAATGGTCTCAAGTTTACATTAGCAAAAATTGTAAAAAAGAAACTGCTGGCTGCAATTTTGAAAGACACAAAGCACATTTTCTGGAGCTGAAAGGACACTACTTTCTTCAACTGCTAGCTGTGTGAGAAATTCTATATTGCACTTGATATCTGCAACAAACGTGTACTTTTGCTTAATTCTGTGGGAGGTGAAACTAACCACCCTTGGTAATTGCTTTTTATTCACATTTATTTAGTGTTTAACCAAGAAGGGGCTTGTAAACTCTGTTTATCTTGTTAGTAACTTCAGAAGGATTTAAATACTACATTTGGGTAGGTCCTTGGAGGTAGCTAGATTGTCTACTAGGATTTGCTGACAGTTAAACTTTTTTTAAATGAATTACAGTTGGCTGAGGAGTTGAAAAAGAAACTTGCAAGCTCTGCTTATCTTGGAAGTAACCTCATAAGAGTTTGAATACTGCATTCTGGTTGTCCCTTGGGGTAGCTGGATTGACTACTAGGATTTTGGGACAGAAACTATTTTAAATAATTTACTGGTGCGTGGAGTTTGTGATAGTTAAACTCTTTTAACAGAGTTACTGGGGTTAAGGAGTGGTCACAGAAAACCTGCAGTGTGAAACAAGAAAAGACAGTCTTTCAAGCAACAGAGGGTGGTGGATCTAGGTTTACATTTGTTTGTTACAATTCTTAAGATTTTCAGTGCAGGAAGAGTTTAAAGCACAGCTGACTTATTTTGGGGCTGACAGCTCTTGAGCACAAACCACCAGGCCTGTTTTGGGGCTGGAAGGTTTACCTGTGTCTGACTTGGATGTGTGGATTTTCTCTGTTTGATTAGCAGGGTATTTCTCTATCAAATTGTTGTGTAGGGCATCTTGCAGACAGGAAGGCACTCATTGCAGCAGTGGGTCAGAGCTTTTAGCTGTTTGTTTTATGAGGGCACAGTTTAGGCCCAACCCTTCCCACCCTCACTCCCACCCACCCCCAGGAAATAGTTCCTTTATACCTGGGTTCTGACATCATTTCCTCAAGAGTGCAAGGTGCATGTCACTGTCATATCCTCTCTAGCACACTGCACTGACAATATAAGCATACACATTGTATATTATAAATATATATTTCTATATTACAAACCAATCACACACACACACACAAAAAAAAAAAATAAAATGTGGGGAGTAGTGCAATGTAATGGCTGTGGGGCAGCAGTCTTCTGGGAGTCTATCTGGAGGCTGAGATGCTGCCCTATTTGCAGACAACTCTCTGCCCTGAGGGAGGAAGTTGCCCATCTTCAGGCCACACTGGACAGTAGTAAGGAAACCTTCCCCCAGGCCACACTGGACAGTAGGAAGGGAACCTCCCCCATCCAGGGAGCACCACAGCCACCACCACTACCTCAGAGGTTGCAAAGAAAACACAGCAGTTGGACCACAGTGGGCTCAGAAAGGGTGAGGATGGTGGAATGGAGGCACACCCAGTCAGTTGTTCCACTCCACAATCCATACACCATTCTGGGGGAGCATAGCTCCCCTATGGATGCACCCACAGAGGAGACTAAGGAGGCTGAGGACAGCTGTCACAAGGGAGGCCCACAGGAAGGAGGCAGAGGACACCACAAGGAAAGGAAGCAGCTCCTGGTGGGGGACTCCAATTATTAGGGATAGAACTGGGAGGAGCTGGGAAAACTGAAGTAAGGTGCCTGCCTGGTGCCATGGCTTGGAGGGACAGGAAGCGCATCCTCAGGATCACGACAACAGCTGCAAGGGATTCTGAGCTGGACGTAATTGTCCACCATGGGACAAATGACTTGGCTCATCATGAGGTTAGAGCAGTGCAGGAGGACATTGCAGAGTTGGGGAGGGGCCTAAGACAAGTAGCACACACACAGTATCCTTCTCATAGGTGCTGCCTGTCATAGGCATGGGGGAGGCGAGGGTAATTGGCACCATGCAGTTTAATGAATGGTTGAAAAAATGGTGCGGAGCACAGGGGTTTGGCTTCATTGGGGTCTGGGGTTCCACCTGAAGGGACACCAGCCTATATTGGCAGGATGGTCTGCATCTGTCCAGGAAGGGAACAAGTCTTTTGAGAAATCGGTTTAAATGCTTCATTGGCAAGCTTTTAAACTAGTCAAAGGGGGAGGCACTGACAAGCAGCAGAAAAATCCCAGCCTCTCCCTACAAAACAGGGTACTAAATGAGAAAAAGACCAAGGTAGAACGGTCAGTGGGGGGATGCAGCAACAGAATGTAAAGCCATCAAAAAATGGAGAGCAATGAGTACCAATGCCCATAGTCTAGGTAACAAGCTTCCTGAATTAGTGGCCTTGATGGAGGAGGAACATCTGGATATTGTGGCAGTCACAGAAACATGGTACACACAAAACCATGACTGGGAAGTAAACATACCAGGATACACTATCTACAGGAGGGACAGGGAGGGTAAAAGAGGAGGAGGAGTTCTTTACATAAGGGAAGGAATAAAAGCAACAGAACAAAAGGGTAAACAGGGAGGAGAAGAAGCACTGTGGGTAAATTTGGAGACAGGCAATGGCACCACAATCCGCACAGGGGTTGTATACAGACCCCCTTCTCAGGGGGAGGAAATGGACAAGGAAATGATAGAAAGTATACTTAGAATGGCAGAAAAAGGGGAGATATTGCTGATGGGTGATCTGAATATGCCAGATGTTAAATGGAATGCAGTTGCAGCTGCCACTTCGAAGAGTGCAGTTATTCTAGATGCCCTACAGGGGGCATGCCTTAGACAACTAGTACTGGAGCCCACTCAAGAGGGGGCAATATTAGACTTGATACTCTCAAATGGAGATTGAGAGAGGATCACAGATGTAGAAGTGGGTGGCCATCTGAGAACTAGCGACCATCGAACAGTATGGTTCACAATAAACACAGCAACAGAGTCAAGCCATACAAAGACAAAAGTACTGGACTTTAGGAGGGCTGACTTTGCCAAAATGGGTGAGTGCCTCAAGGAATGCACTAGCAAATGGGCAAGAAGGAGGGTGGAAGAACAATGGGAATAATAAAAACTGCCATCACAGAGAGTAACGAGCCTTTGTGTGAAGCAAATAAACAAAACAAGGCGATGTGAAACCACTATGGTTCTCAAAGGAAGTGGCAGTGAAGGTTCAAGAGAAAGAAAGCATTCAGGAAAACAAGGAATCGCAGAAGGAGCAGGACAGAGAACTGTATCAGTTAGAGCAAAAGGAGGTTGGGAAGGCAGTCAAAACAGCAAAGGCCCAAACCGAGGAAAGATAGCCAACTCAGTTAAGAAGGTGGCTAAAACCTTTATAGGTACATCATAGGAGAGCGAAGGAAGACCAAGGAGGGATAGTGAGGCTTAATAAAGGGGAGGGAGGGTGGGCAGAGGGAGACTGTGAAAAGGCAGAGATACTAAACAAAATATTTTGCTCAGTATTTACAAAAGGAAGAGGGGAGGTACATAAAACAAACAGTAGTAACACTCTGGATACAGAAGTTGATACCAGCCCATTTACAGAAGAAAGGGTTCTGAAAGAACTCTTAAAACTGAAGGTGGACAAAGCAATGGGGCCTGATGTGATTCATCCCAGAATTTAAAAAGAACTAAGGGTAGAACTAGTGACACCACTGACTACCCTTTTAACAAATCATGGAGGATGGGGTGGTACCCAAGGACTGGAGGAGGGCAGATGTGATTCCCCTCACAAAAGTGGAAGCAAGGCAGAAGCAGGAAACTATAGACCTGTTAGTTTAACCTCAGTGATAGGGAAAATGATGGAATCACTTCTAAAGGAAAGAATTGTTGAGTATCTAGAGGCCAGAGGGCACAGGACCCTAGGCAGCATGGATTCACAGCCGGAAGGTCATGCCAGATGAATCTGATAGATTTCTTTGACTGGGTGACCAAAGTAGTAGATCGGGAGGGGCTGTGGACATGGCCTACCTAGACTTTTAGCAAGGCATTTGACACAGTCCCACACAAAAGATTAATATATAAGAGTTAGCCAGCCTGGGAGGGTCCCAAGATGACAGCCTGGGTAAGAATTGGCTGGAGAATAGGACCCAGAGAGTAATAGTAAATGGAGTCCACTCAGAAGAAAGGAGGGTTACTAGTGGGGTACCGTGGGGTTCAGTATTAGGACCGGTCTCTTCATTGTCTTTATAAGCGACATTGCAGAAGGACTGGAAGAAAAGTATGTCTCTTTGCAGATGACACTAAGATCTGCAACAGAGTTGATGCACAGGGTGGGGTGGAAAGGATAAGAAGGGACTTGGCAAGGTTAGAGGAATGGTCAAATGTATAGCAGCTTAGATTCAATGCTAAAAAGTGAAAGGTAATGCACCTGGGAAACAAAAACCCAGGGGAAGAGTACACAATGGGGGGTGAGATACTAACAACAAGAAAAATGGAAAGGGACCTGGGGGTAGTCATATCAGATGACCTAAAGATGGGCAAGCAATGTGAGAGGGCAGCAAGGAGGGCTGGAGGGATACTGGGATGCATAGGGAGAGGCATCACCAGTAGAAAACAGGAAGTTATTATCCTCTGTACAGACAGCTGGTGAGACCCCATCTGGAGTACTGTGTGCAGTTCTGGAAACCCAATCTCCGAAAGACATAGACAGGATGGAAGCTGTCCAGAGGAGGCAACTAAAAATGGTGCAGGGTCTGCACCGGAAGACTATATGAAGAGAGAGCTAAAGGAGCTTAATATGTATAGCCTCGAGGAAAGGAGGGAGAGGGGGGACATGATAGAAACTTTCAAGTACCTCAAGGGAATCAACAAAGTCCAAGAGGGTAACATCTTTCAAAAAAAGGGGTGTGCAAGAACAAGATGGCACAATTTGAAGATAGAGGGGGGGCAGCTCAGAGGTAATTTAAGGAAGTATTTTTTCACAGAGAGGGTTGTGGATGCATGGAACAGCCTTCTGGAGGAGGTTGTGGAGTCAAAAATCAGTGGTGGAATTCAAGCATGCATGGGATAGTCATAAGGCAATTCTGGGGGGTTGGGGTAGGAAGAAGTAGGCTGCTGGTTAACTAGGATCTGCAGCTTATCCAGTAGGTAGGGAAATGGGCAGACTGGGTGGGCCAAGTGGTCCTTATCTGCCATCAAATTCTATGTTTCTATGTTTCTATGTAATGGGATTAATTGTTTTAATACCCCCCCAATTTTTTCTCTCTAAACAGTAAACACCGTTTAATTGGATTCAGTCTACTACCCCAAATGCCTGAAAAAAAACAACCATACATCCGGGTCTCCAGCTTAGGGGGTAGACTAAAAACTTCAGCTAAATACAAAAAAATTGAGAGTAAGAAGGTCTTAATCATATATACCCTTTTTAATTTGGACAATCTCCACTTATTCCACAGTAAAATTTTCCCATATGCAATGTCCAATTTGGAGGACCAATTTAAGAAGGCCAAATCCCCGGTACCAAAAAGAAGTCCAAGAATTGTACAGGTCCCTGTCACAACAGGGATCCCAATTACCATAGATTCTAAAAAACTTTCTAATCCAAAGAGAAGGCATTTACTTTTCATATAGTTAACTCTGGCTCCCGTGAATTTGGAAAATTCCTAAAGTATTTGTCCCACTAAACAGGTCGAAGGTAAATCCCCCACAAGAAAGCAGATGTCATCTGCATATGCAATAGTTTTAATTTCTTCTGAGGTGCTAGAAAAAGAAACCCCCAGAATAGCAATATTATCATTAACGAGACGAATTAAAGGGTCCAGTGTTAAAAGATAGAGAAGGGGACTCAAGGGAGATCCCTGTCTAACTCCCCGAGTAACCATGCATGCCCTCCCCATCCATCCATTACAGTATGCTAAAGCTTTAGCATTAGAATAACAAGATTTTATCCAAAAAATAAAAGTACCCGGAATCCCATAACTAGCCAAACAGTCTCAAAGATATTCATGGTTTACCCTGTCAAGGCCTTTTCCTGATCTAAACTAAGAATGAAACCAGTTAATTCTCAGTCTCCTCCGGGACAAAATTTCTCATAATAAAATTAACTCATCCGTTATACTCCGTCAGGAATAGTACAAATCTGAGAAGAATGTATCAGAGTAGATGCACAAAGCAACAACCTGTTATTCAACAATTTGGTATACAATTTAAAATCAGTATTTAGTAATGTGATGGGGCGCCAGTTTGAAAGGTCAGTCCTGTCCCCAGATTTATACATAAAAACCACCAACCCATTACCCATTGAATCAGGCAAATTCCTGAAACCATCATATCTTGAAATAACTCTAGGATTTCAGGTAACAAAACTTGCAGAATCACACTGTACAATTCATATGGAATTCCATCTGTTCCAGGTGCAGAACTTTTAACCATTGCAAAAGTGGTCATTATTTCAGATTGAGTAAGTGGTGACACTGGTACCGTTGATCAGATGACAAAACTTGTGGTAAAATACATTTTCCAACCAAACCTTACGACCATCCTGGGAGGATTCCTGATGACTAAATAAAGACTGCACATGCTCCTCTATGGCTGTCCATAATTTCGTACTTTTGGAACAAAGACACCCCTTAGCATCCTGAATTAAAGACATCCGCTTTTGATATTGTTGTTGAGCACAGAATTGAAATGGATTCATAAAATCCTGTGAACCCTGGGTTCCAAATTTCCGTTCTGTTCTAAAGATCTAAGTCTATTATATTGTAGATCATTCATTTTCGCCTGGTTTCTGCTAATTCTGCAAGAATCATTTTATCTCCTTGGGAAGCTTGAAACACTAAATTCTGAAACTGTGTTTTGTAAATACAATATTGGTCCCTCTTAAATTTCCCATTTAATCTTCCTATGTGTTGAAAGTATCTTTTAATATCTAGCTTTGTATCTCCCACCATTCCTGTGAAGTATCATATAACATTTTAACCGATTTACGTGCTTCTAATAAGAAATAAAACCATCCTTAACAGTTGGAAGAGACACAGTTTCAAGTTCAACCTCCATTACCCAAGCCCTTGTTGCATACCATCATAATTAGAGAGACTGTCAGTTCTATGATGGCGTGGTCAGATGGAGCAACAAGATGGTCCTGTATTTTAATCTCAAGGCAGGAGATATAAACCAGAAATCAATCCTAGTAGCTAGGTTACCTCTGAAATAGGTCTTATCTGGCGGTAAAAACCACAAGCATCAAACCAAACTAGTTTGTGAAATCAAAACAGCCAGGCAATTGGTATCACAATATAATTTTGGGGTTTGAGGACCCCTATCCTTTAAATACAACCCACAATTGAAATCTCCTCCCAAGAAAACATAACGAGACGTAAACAAATAAGGCTGTATAGTGTTAAAAAGCTCAATTCTAGCTGTCTTTGTTTGTGGGGCATATACATTAATAAACCGACAGTGCAATTTATTTAACGTGACATCTAATAACAAAGCATGGCCCGGGGCTATGTCCACTACCTGTATGGATTGTGCCAAAGGGGAATTTAAACAAATTCCAACCCCACAACAAAGATCTCTCCAATAGACCAATAATTCACTCCCATTTCCATCCCACAGAGGCTCTAACCATCTCTTGTCTGCTATGTGAATCGAGTGTCTTGGAAAGAATACCACATCATAAAAAAGGGAATCAAATAAAGCATATACCAAAAGTTGTTTTCTATCTGACTGAATACTGTTAGTATTTAAAGAGGCCACATAATACTAAATAACATATCCATTGCGTATAAAACAAACAGAAAAACCCATTAAGTGTTTAACTAAAGGAGAACTAATTAATCCTGAAAAAAATTGAAAAACATTAGGATTTCTCTCTGACCCATTTACGGGAACCCATCCTAGATTTATTTTTGGAGGATACTCAATCTTCTGTAGAGCGCTCAGTGTCTGATCCTCCATCCGCTTGAGAGGAGTGAACCGAAACCGAGTCTGATTCTGTACCTACATCAGGTTCTTCAACCTGCAAGGTGGAAAAGGTGTTTTGCACTGGGAGATGGAAGACTTCTGAAACAGATGCTGCAGTTTTCTTCCTTAAACTCCTTCTTCAATTATTAACTACAGTGAAGGCACCTTCTGGTGGAAGGGGGGGAGACATAGAACCTACATCACCAGATACCTCCAGTACTAAAGGTTCTGCCTTAGATGGAGGCATGTGAGAAACCAAAACAGAAGTGGATAAAGCCTCCGAAGGGGGATTAAGAGGCCTTTCAGGAGGTGCCCTCTTAGGTAGGTGAGGGGGAGGGTCCATATTGTTTCAAAGTCAATTTTAATGCAATATTCAAATAAAAATCCTGAGTGGTATAATCCTTGTCTGCAGTATTATGGGCTGCCCAAGGACAATCCATAAAGGAATGCTGTTCCTCACAAAGACTACATTTGGGAGGATGATGACAGTCAGTCATAATATGCCCTACTTCCTCACATTGAGCACATTTCATTGTATGTCAGGTTCGACTCAAATGTCTACTGAAACTGCATTTATAACAATGGCTTAGCTGTCCAGGATAAAAAACTAAAACCCTTGCCACGACCCAGGTAAAAACAACTTGGTAGATGTTGAAGTCCATCCTCCGTTTGTGGTAAAGTCACCTTATACCTCCACCCTCCATTCCAAAAACCTTCAGAATCTAAAATTGGTTCGAATTCCCTTGTATTTGACAACGTTTCTCCAGCCAGTATGAAATGTTCATATATTCACCTTCATTTCTGAATAAGACAGTGATCACTTTAAAAGTTTGTTTTGTTAAAGGTATAGCTTGAAAGTGGGTCCAAGCTGGGTTCATTTTAATTAGGGCATACTTCATCCAGAAATGATGCAGGATGTCAGGGGAACAAAAATTTATGTCATATGTAGATTCTCCTGGTGTATGAATCAAAGCATACACTTCCGAGGGAGAAAACCCCAGCAACTGCTTCAGTAGAACTTTCCCCACATAAAAGCGGTCTGGCATCGTATCCGCTGGTCCTCAAAACCGCAGCCGAACTGCATTCCTGCATTTAGCTAAAGAAACAGGTTTTTGAAATAAACTAGCAAAAGTGGGAGCTGTCAGGGCTGGGGTTACTGACTCATTGTCAGGAGGTACTATAGGAATAGATCCCAGTGCTTCTTCCAACTGGGGAATCACTAGCCACAGTAATGTTTTCCATGAGCCCTACTGTGCTGGAGACTGTATAGGGAGAAGGAAATGGAATCCGCTTGTGAAATGGGCAAGTCCATCAAAACCATCTCTGCATCTGTATTAGCAGATAAAGTGTGCCCTGAAAGAGGGTCTAAGGCTAGCACATATGGTTTAGTAAACAGGACTGTATCAGGCCTGTGAATATTGTGTAGGAGGCCATCCACAGTTCCCTCCAATACCCCCGTGACACTCCCCAAACCTGGAAGCAGAATATCAGGATCCGCAACCCACTGACCTGTTTCTGTTTGGATCCAACCAGCTCATTCCAGTGCCTGTTCCGGAGACCATGCTGAATCATGCTGTGAGTGATTTTCCAATCCTGTGTCTTTGCCTGATGTAGTATCCTCTATTAGAGGGCCTGCTGCAAAAACTTTTGCTGTAGGCGATGGTGAACCTTGAATCGAGCGTTTCCTTTTTTTTTCTTCGGCATGCAGTTTAGCTGCTCTGTAATCAGTCTCAGCCTGTAATAAGAGGTCCTGTTTCACACGGACCACTGAGTCTATATCTTCATCGTCCTCCACATGTATGGGGCCTGCTCCAGGACTTCCTGTAACACCTAGTGTCACCATTGTTGAGGAGTGTAGCAAAACTCCATTTTCAGTGGATCCTCCACCCGTTGCTATCACAGCAAGCAGCGGGGGCTGAGGTACGATATGCTGACCACCCTGAGAGTGCATTCCAGCTGTACAATGTTCCCCGCTGAGCCTTACTAACTCACCAGCCACAGCATGTCCTCCTCCATTGTCCTCCTCCTCCGCCATCTTGGTCCCACAGGAAAGTGGGTCCCCCTGTTCACAGGAAGCAGGAAGTAGGGGAATTTCCCTGGTGTCCTGGCCAAATTTCCCTCATTCATTAAAAATACCACCAACAGCTTAATCTGGTTCAATTTCAGTTGCTTACCATCTGTATCCCCCCCCCCAGTCGCCCTTGAAAAAGGGACTTCTAGGCCCAGAGCACTTACCGGGTCAACAAAATTAAACAAACAATGTCACTCATCCCTGCCCTGTCTAATGGCTATCCACCAACCTTGACTTCTCTTCTCCCATTTCCAGTCTGATTTCTGAAAACATGATTCCACCATTTACTGCACTCCTTTCTCACATCACTGACTCCATACTAAAAGGTATGGGTCAGCACCAGACCTCCCAACAACTAACACACTGAACAAATGTCCAACAACTAATACACCAAAATCTTGCCAATGGAAATTCATGTACAAGATGCTCACAGTCTGGAAACAAGATCCCAGACCTGTAGGCAATAATAGACAGAGGCTAAACTGGACATAGTAGCCATTAGTGAGACATGGTTTACCAGTAACCACACTTGGGAGACTTCAGTACCTGTCTATGTACTGTTCAGAAGAGACCGATGTGCAAAAAGGGGGAGGGAGGACCCTTATGTCAATGAAAATATCAAAGCTAGAAATTCAGAATATACATAAGGAGCAGAAGAACTGTGGGTCACCCAGGAAACAGGAAATGGGACAGCCATATGAACTGGGGTCGTCTACAGGCCTCCAGACAAGGGGGAGGACATAGACACATTACTGTTAGAAGATATACAAAACATGACCACTAAAGGGGAAGTTCTGATAATGGGAGACTTCAACATGCCAGTTACAGATTGGTCAATACCAGCAGGAACATCTGTCAGAACTAGACACATAGGTGATTCCCTGCAGGGGGAGGGACTCAAACAACTGGTACAACAACTCACAAGAGACAGGGCTATCCTATATCTAGTACTGACTAACAGAGAAAAGATCACAGATCTCCAGGTAGAAGGTCACCTGGGGGCCAGTGACTATCACATGGTGTGGTTCAATTTGGCCACTAGAACTAAATCATTCCATTCCAAGGCAAAAATATGAGACTTCAGAGGAGCTGACTTTGATAAGATGGCCAACAGAGTTAAGCTAGCCCTGGCAAAAAGAAATACAGGTGAGGGGGTACAGGCGAAGTGGGCAAGCATTAAGGATGCAATACTTGAAGCAACATCCCACTGTGTCAGAGAGACAAGGAAGTGCAAAAGAAGAAGGAAACACTTTGGTTCAAACAGTAGCAGAAAATATCAGAGTCAAAAGGCTGACCTTCAGGAAATATAAGGGAACGCAGCAGGAATTAAATAGGGAGGAATACCAAACTTCCCTAAGGGAAGTAGGGAAGGCAGTAAGGCAGACAAAGGCCCAAACTGAGGAAACATTAGCACGAACAGTAAAAGAAGGTGACAAGACTTTCTATAGATACATTAGTGAAAGGAGAAAGTCCGGGGGGGGGCCATTTCTAAGATCAAAGGGAAATAAGGGGGCATGTGAGGAGGAGGACTGTGTAAAAGCATCTATCCTAAATAGATATTTCTGCTCAGTATTTACTGAAGAGAAGGTAGGGCAGGGCCCACAGCTCAGCACTATGGACACAGTGGGGGAAGGAGGTGTGCACTAGTCCCTTCACAAAAGAAAATATCCTACAAGAGCTTGATAAGCTCAGGGTGGTCAAGGCAGTGGGACCTGATGGCATACATCCTGAGGTACTAAAGGAGCTAAGGGTGGAACTAGCAGAGCCATTATCAGAACTGCTTAGTGAGTCTCTGAGTATAGGAGAGGTCCCAGAAGACTAGAGAAGGACTCATGTGATCCTGCTCCACAAGAGTGGTAGCAGTGAGGAAGCAGGGAACTACAGACCAGTCAGTCTTACCTCAGTAGTGGGCAAGATTATGGAGGCATTCTTTAAGGAAAGGATAGTGCAACACCTGGAATCCATAGGAGCACATGATCCAAAACAGCATGGGTTTACAACAGGAAGATCCTGTCAAACTTATTTCATAGATTTCTTTGACTTGGTAACCAGAGAGGTGGACCAAGGGGGAGCAGTTGATGTTGCCTACCTTGACTTTAGGAAAGCTTTCAATACTGTTCCACATAGAAGATTGATTAATAAGCTGGGTAGGCTCAGGGTGGGTCAGAAGTTGGTCAACTGGGTGGCAAACTGGTTGAGGGGCAGAAAATAGAGAGTGGTAGTAAATGGTATACAGTCAAAAGAGATGCAAGTCACAAGTGGGATACCTCAGGGATCAGTCCTTGGGCCATTCCTCTTCAATATCTTCATCAGTGACATTGCAGATGGACTGGAGGGTAAGGTTTGTCTGTTTGCAGATGACACCAAGATCTGCAAAAGACTAGATGATCCAGATGGGGTGAGCAGAATGAGAAGAGATCGGGATAAACTGGCAAAATCAATCAATCAATCACTTTATTTAACCAGGCATTAACACCATTGAGCAAGTTCATTTTCAAGGTGGTCCCGGGCATTAATACAATACAGTACACTTCATAAGATTACAATTACAGTGGACAGCGGTGGAAAAAAGAAATAAAAAAAAAACCATTGTGAAGGTGCAGGTCAATATGGGCCTATACATACCAGTCAACATAATTAACATGCAAAGGTACATAATGATAAGCTTTACTGGAATGAGAAGAGACAACAATCCCATATAGTCTCCGCTAAGTAGGCTCATACCTAAATGATAAAAAATAAGGAGGTATTAAGGAATAGGGTAGAAACTGGGGTGAAAGAGTAGGCAGCCAAGAGGGAGGCCAGAATAGGTGAAAGGTAGAGACTAGGCAAGGCCATCTTGGATTAAGGGAACTAGGCTTGTAGGTCCTAGGTTTCTGTTGTTAGGAAAGTGGGGTGGATGAGATACTTAGGTGTAGGATTTGATAGTGGCACCTGGGGCTTAGGTGTTATAGGCATCTGAAACAGTTGCATGATTCCTTCAGATAATCCGTTAATATAGCTTTGAATGTAAAAATGCTTGGTAGTGAGAATAATTTTAATGAGTCTTGCATAGTGTTCCAAAGTGATGGAAGTGAGAAGTTGATTGCTGCTGAGCCAAGAGCAGTTTTCACTCTAGGAATCTGGAAGCAGATTATGGACAAGCATCTCAGGCCATAGGAACCTTTAGCCCATTTGATGAGGTTTGAGATGTATGCAGGGAGGTTATCAGATAATACTCTAAAAAACCAGATGACAGCATTCCTTTTTCTCCTAGTTGAGAGTGAGGTCCATCCCTAAAACTGGTATAGACGACAGTGATGTGTACCATGGGGTAGATTTAGGATACATTTTAAAGCCAGGTGGTAAAGGGTGTCCAGTTTGTTTAGCACCGTTGATGGGCAATAACTGTAAAGGAAGTCAGTGAAGTCCAGTATAGGTAGGAATGTAGTTTGTACTAGTCTTATCCTGGCTTCTAACGTAAGTGAGTGTTTAATGCGTTAGATTAAACTTAATCACTGTCTTAGTTTCTTTGAGGTTTAATTTAAGTGGCACAGAAAGTTCAGCTTGTTATCCAGCCAGAACTCTAGGTATTTAAAGGTATCAACTACTTCAAGGGGTTCATCTAAGAGTGTTCGGATCTGTGTGATATGTGGACATCCAGAAGTAGACTTTGGTGAGAGAATCATTGCTTTAGTCTTTTTGGCATTGAAGAGGAGCTTATGAGTGATACAGTTGTATTGGAGGGTGACAAAGTCTTTCTGTAAGTACTCATGGGCTAAATCCAAGGATGAATTTGTGGTATAGAGTACAGTATCATCTGCGAATAAGTGCACATTGGCTGTGCCCAGCTGTGAGTCCAGATTATTGATGTACATTGCAAAGAGGATATGGCCCAGGATGGAGCCTCGTGGGACTCCTCGTAACAAGGATTTTTGTGGGGATGGATCTCCTATGGCTTTGACTTGTTGTAACCTATTAGTTAGGTAGCTGGCGAACCATTTAATGGCAGAACTATCAAGTCCGATGTTACTCAGTGCAGTAAGTATGATGGTAGGATCCACAATATTGAAGGCCTTACTTAGATCAAGGAAGAGGGCAAAAACATGCTTCTTAGAGTCCAAGGCCATTTGCCAGTCTGTAGTTACTTTGGCAAGAGCCGATACTGTACTGTGTTTGGCTCTGAAGCTTGACTGAGCCGGGTTTAGCAACTTTTGTGAATCCAAATGTTCTCTAAGTTGGATGTTAACAATTTTTTCAAGTAATTTAGAGAGGATGGATAGTACAGAAATAGGCTGGTAATTGTTCAGATCACTCGGATCCCCAGTTTTGAATAATGGTAGGATGTGGGCAGTTTTCCACTAGACAGATAGCTCACCTTGAATCAGAGAGGTGTTGAATAAGTGTGTAATGGGGGCAGTCAGATAGGTATGGCCAAGTTTTAGGAAGTAAGGTTCAATATTATCTGCACCCACACTCCTTTTTGTATCCAGAGAAAGGAGGAGGTCCTCCACTTGCTTGAACGTAATTGTGAGGAAGCTGAAGGGGGTGGGATGCGGTTGGTTATGGTTGTGGTTATCAGTGAAGCCAACAGTGTTGTCTCTTGCTGGGCTAAGTTTGTTGATAGGTGTGGTGTCAAAGGCAAGCCCTGCAGTGGCACAGTGATCATTAAACTTCTTTAGTATATCAGCTTTGTCTGTATAGGTGGTACCATCAGACACAATTTTGTTTGGAAAGGGTGTTGTAGAGGACTGACCTTCGACTTCTTTGATGATGTTTCAAAATTTGGCAGAGTTGTTTTTATTGTCTTCTAGTTCTTTTTGGAAGTACCTAGCTTTTTCTGACCTAATTAGCTTCGTATAAGCATTCCTAGCGGTACGAAATGCTAACCAATTGGCCTCCAGGTGGGATTTCCTTGCTGTTTTCCACCAGTAGTCCCTATCCCTAAGTGTTTTCTTCAGGATGGGAGAGAACTAGCCAGGAGTTTTATTTTTTGATTTGATTAGTCTTAGTGGGGCGTGTTTGTCTATTAGCCCCAGTAAGAGGCTGTGAAAGCTGTTAAATGCCTCGCTAAAGATGGGGGCTAGATAGAAATCCTGCCAACAAATGTTGCTTAGATCTTTCAGGAAAGTGTACTGGCAGAACTTTTTCAGGCATCTTTTCAGTTTGAATTTGGAGGCCTTTTTTATTTGCGAAGGATGTCTGATGCAGGCAGTAGCGCAATGGTCACTTATATCATTGAAGAATACTCCAGTATGTGAGATATTGTGAGGTTTGTTTACCAGCACAAGGTCCAGGAGGGTGCTGCGCTCAGGTTTTTTTTTCTGTTAGGTCTGGTTATAGCAGTCGCCATTTGTAACAGACCATTAACATTGCATAGATCCTTCAATTTTTTAGAGTTGTCATCATTCCAATTTAGATTGAAATCCCCCAT
Organism: Neoceratodus forsteri; assembly: GCA_016271365.2. Lineage (NCBI taxonomy): Eukaryota > Metazoa > Chordata > Ceratodontiformes > Ceratodontidae > Neoceratodus > Neoceratodus forsteri. Next base: position 297,477,488 of record CM057452.1, on the reverse strand, counting down.
TAGAATACACTCAGTATTAGCAGAGTCAAGATTTTTTGAAGGTGTGGCAGAAGTGCCCAGCCACCAGATGGCGGTCGGTAGCATGCTGCCATAAGGAGTGATTTCTCGCTGGAAAGTGATAATTTTAGAGCCAGGCATTCAAATTCCTTAGCCTTTGAGGTACAGTCAAAGACTGCGACTGTGAATTTGCTTTTGACATATATTGCAACCCCTCCCCCTCTAGTCAGTCTATTACAGTGGTAGATGATATATCAGGGTACGTTGACAGATTTGTAAGGGGTCGATGGTGTGAGCCAGGATTCAGTTTTAATGAAGAAATCAGGAGATGCATATAGAGCCCAGGTCTGTACAGAGTCAATCTTCTTTAGCAAATTACAGACATTGATATGGAGAAAGCTAATCCCTTTATATTGAGGGAGGTACACTGGGGCATCCAGAGAAATAGGTGGGCCTGGGTTTAATTCAACATTTCCCAAACAGAGTAGGAGAAGCAGTAGTATTTTTTTAAGGTGGTGTCTTAGCCTGCTAAATAGTCTTTTGTTACTCCTTCTAGCATACATTGGTTTAGCGGTGGCTGTGTTAAGGGCAGGATTGCTATTTGCTAGGGATAAAACATAGAGAACTGATAGGATCGATACCATTTTTGGGAATTGCACGTGTTCTATAGTTATGGCCTGGTGGGAGGAGGGGCATGACCATAGAGGAGACGACCCTGATGTAGGATGCCATGGTCTAATATGGGAGGCTATATCTTGGTAGATGATAGAAGAGGGAAACTGGCCTTTGTCCAAGTTGCAAACTGAAATTTTGGGTAGCGCATAACTTAGTAATATAAGGCAACTATAGAGAAGGATCGGTGCAGATGGCATTCTTAACGTGGAGATATTTCCTTTTACCAGTAATAAACACAGGATTTGCAACAGTTCCTTGAGAGGGCCAGGGAAATGAGTGGTTCTGGTGGGTGGATGGGGGACAAGTGAAAATTAAGGCCTAGATAACCAATGAGGCATGGCTGGCAATAGCCAGGAGGACCTAGAAAACCGGGGGTGGTTTTACGGTATCTAATCAGGACCGGGAGGGGGGTGGGTGGGTGAAAAATTGGCAGCTAGGGTTCCTTCCTGGAGGTAATCAGTCCCTGAGGGCAAGTCCGACCTGCATTTCTGTGAAGGACAGGTGGCTTTACACCTAGACTGCGGGTGGCAGTCTGGCAGGTTGGGTTCATCAGAGAACCATGGCTGTGGCTCTCAGACTACCTGGAAGGGAGAAGGCAGAGGAGAATTAAATAAGAATGTCAGAGGGGGTGGGGCTGCTCATGGAGCTAAAAAGAAATGCAGACTGGCTTAAACGGGGGGGGTGTTGCAGACCAAAATATTAGTCAAGGTGTCTCCAATCTGAGTGAGCAATAACAGGGCTATTTAAAACACAATACTAGTGTAAAAAGGTGAAGGGGGAGTTTCAAAGGCCTGAGCTGAGACCACTACTGGTCTTATGAGGAACACAATACAGGCATTTACATTAAATCAGAAAACTTCAGCTATAAAATACAAACAAGACAGTTTTAACAGAAAACATAATCTAGCACAATATAATCAAACATTAACAGTGCCGAGCTATATGGAACCAATCGGAGTGCTCCTGGGGTTGACTGCAGCCAGTGGGCCACAGCAGTAAAAGACTCTGGATTTAAACCCAGAGACAACTGTCCTCATGTAAAGAAAGCAAAAATTGGCAGCTAGAGCTCCCTTCCTGGAGGTAATCAGTCCCTAAGGGCAAGTCCGTACCTGTGTTTCTGTGAGGGGTTGGTGGCTTCACATCTGGACTGTGGGTGGTAGTCTGGCAGGTCGGGTTTGTCAGAGAACCATGGCTGTGGCTCTTAGACTACCTGGAAGGAGAAGGCAGGGGAGAATTAAATAAGAAAGTCAGAGGGGGTTGGGCTGCTCATGGAGCTAAAAAGAAATGCAGACTGGTTTAAACAGGGGGGGTGTTGCAGACCAAAATGTTAGGCAAGGTGCCTCCATGTCTGAGCGAGCAATAACAGGGCTATTTAAAACACAATCCTGGACTGGAGGGTAATGGTAAATGTTCGGAAGAGTGGCAACTGGGGTTTAATGCAAAGAAGTGCAAGATCCTGCACATAGGGAAGAGAAACCATGAAGCTGTGGTGAGACGAGCTGTGGTGGTTCGTATCCCTGTAGTTTAGGGTGATGCCAGATAAATGAGGAAGGAGAGGCTGGAGATGTACTCTAGAGCCAAGATGCAAGGTTTATTAGCCACAGTTGGAGCACACAGAAAAGACTTAGCATTCACTAACACTATACACATAAGAAAAAGTGAATAAGGTTACCGGGACCATAAACTGGCCCCACTAATGTCCTACAAAAGTCCAGGTTATTCAGGTCTTAAAGGTGTCACGATCTGATGCACCAGGCTTGGGTTTCTAGCATTCTGGTCGGCCGACTGCTGAGGGTGAACCTAAGGAAGCGCTTCCTACACAGGCCATAAAATGGGGCATTCCCCCAGTGAACCAAAAACCAATAAAACACTGTAGGCCTCCTGGCCCTGGAAAGAAGGTGACTCCTGGCATCGCTGAGGCAACGTCGACAGGGCAGTGCCTCGTTGAGGATGGGTGTTGACACCAGGTTGTAGGGGAAGAGAACCTCTTCTGGGGATATTGGCTGTGGTGCCCTCAGGCAGGTGCACTACAGTCGAGGAAAGGATGCTGGGTGTGATGATCCACTGGACAACCTCTGGGCAGGTCCCCAGAACCCTTACCACCTCACCCCTGCAGCTTCAGAATCCAACTATCTTCAGTGTGACCTCTTGATGCATCACTGGAACATGAGCCACCTATGTGCAGTACCATCAAGAGTGTGGCGACCCTTGGTGTGGCCTCTTGTGTGGGCCACTGGTACTTATGCCACCTCAGGGAAGGGGGCACAGAGCCTGGCAATCCTCGGCAAGGCCTTGGTATGGGCCACCGGTCCTGTTGCCACCTTAGGTCAATGTCTATTCGGGAGAATGGGCAATGTGACTCCGAGTTCAGCGGACGACTTAAGTCCCTCAAGCTAGAGCCGGGGCGGCCCCTAATCTGACTCACTTTGGTGGGCCCTAGCTACCAGCTGGCTACCACTTATGACCCGCAACTCAAACCTGGGGCATCATGGTGAACATTTGGAGTTGTTGGAGGTCGTTGGAAGTGGGCGCAGGTGATACTGGGCTCCCCGGGGACCTTCCCTGAGTCGAAGAAGAGACACTGGAGGACTTCTGGATGAGGTGCGAGGTGGGAGGTGTGAGGTGTGTGCAGGAGCATGGAACAGAACAAAAATTAAAAACCTTAAAGGCAGATCCCCCCCCTTGTATGACCGAAAGCCCTGCCATTTGGGATGGGGTGGCCCCAAATGTCTTCTGAGGGAGTAGCAGTAGGCAAGTACAGTAATCAATTCCTCAGGGCAGTGCAGTCACACAGGACAATTGAGAAAATAAGGCAGTGCAGTCATTTAAACCCCTCAATTGAATATAGCAGTTCAGTCATAGCAAGCAGTTCAACAATTTAAAACAGTTTGATTGAAAACAGCAGTTCAGACACAGCAAGCAGTGATGACCCAAATCAGGAACACATCAGATAAAACAGTAATATTAGTCCCAGAAGCTGTATACCACATGTTTCTTAGTGTGAATAGCATTTTTTTAATGAGGATGAGACTGCAACATCAATGGCTGGCATTATTCTGTGATCCCAATCCCTACTCTTTAATGCCAGAAATGCTAGACTTAAGAGGGACAGAAGAAGTATCTGAGGCAAAATCAGAGACATCCCTGAAAATCAGGAACAGCTGAGGGGTAGGCAAACAACAAGAAATTGCAGGCAGATAAAGAAAATACAGTTTGCTTCATGGGCGTTGAGACAGTTTGATGACCCACCTCCCTTCTGAATATGGAGGCCAGGGTACCTACTGTCTTTGTCCCAGCTATGGGCTGCCACGCCCTTCTACTACATGGACAAAGGACTACGTTTTTTCTATTACTTGGGCTTAGATTACCCTAGAACTCTGAGCAAAGCATGCAATAAGGCTCTGCCAGGCTTTTAGTAATTAGCTTCTTACAGCTAAACAATTAGAAATTCAGCAGAAAATGCACATTCTCACCAATAATACTTTGACCTGGCTTTACCTAGCACTTCTTTGATTCTTGGCTAAGAGGGAGTGCCCAAGTCTCTCTATATGGACCACAGACTGCCTAGAATAAGTTAAACTAGCAGAGACTCTTTCAAGAGAGGAGTTCACAAACACCTTTAATAATGCTCTAACAATGATTTGGTTTGAACCCTTCTAGCTTCTGCCTTTTTGGTTCTCATTTCTCTCTCTCCCTCTGTCTCTATACAATTGGACAAGGTAGCAGCTTCCCCCACCCAGGGAGGGGGTACAATGGAAGTAATTTAACAATTTTAAACAATAATTACACAGTCCAATACTCTTGCTAAACAAACAATCCTTCCCCTGGCTGAAGCAGGTCTAGCTAGGACTAATTATTAAAGGAAATGCTGGTCAACAGCCTACTCACCCCTGGAGTTCAACCAAGATTTCTGTCCTCTGGGGAATGCACAACCAAGAAGGAGGGATAAGGCTTCTTCTCCTGGAGGCTGCTACAAGGAAGGTTCACTCGGTCTGTTTCCTGGCCAAATGAACTGACTCAACACACTGGGGAACCCGACTAGATGGCAGACTTCTGCAAAAAGAAACTGACCAGGGCTGCAACTGGGGATCTTCTGGAGGGAGTTACACCAAAGGGACCCAGGGGATTCACTTCAACCTCCTAACAGGGAAGCTGACATCCATTGCCTTGCTGTTCTTCACCCTCCCTGGTTAAACTCTTTCTCCCTCTCCAGTCTGTGAAGAGCCTCCTCTAGGCTGGAGCGGTCCTGACTACCTGCCAGGGGATTGGCTCCTTCGTCCAGAGGTCAGCCTCCTGAAGCTGGGTCAGTGGCTTAAACCAAAACAAATCTCCAGATTTGAATCTACCCTAGCCACAGGGATTGGCTGAGAGGGCTGAGCCTGGCTTCCTTCTCCACTGGGGACAGGAATGTTGCCCAGCTGGTTTGGCTGCCTGGGTGTTGGTCTGGAGCAGGGGGAAGGGGAAGGAAAGAAAGAAAAAAATGGTTTTCCTTTTAAAACCCTGAATTTAGACTTCTAGGATTGTCTGCTGGAGTTGAGCCTGTTCTGTGTTTCAGAGGGTCACCAAAGCTTTTCAAGGGTTCCCCATTAAGCTGCCAGGGTCCCCATAACTGTCTGACCCCTAATACCTCTGAGGATCCCCTATTTTCTGTGGTGCTTCCAATTTTCCTGGGGCACTGCAAAGCCACCTATAGGCTGGGAGGGGAGTTGCTGGCAGTCTCAAGGGAAGAAAGAGACTTGGGCATCATCATCACCACCGATGACCTGAAATCATCCAAGCAGACCTCTAAAGCAGTAGATAAGGCTAGGGGGATGTTGGGGTGTATTAATAGGGGAATCACAAGTCTTACGAGGGAGGTAATAATCCCTCTTTACAAGACACTGGTTAGGCCCCATCTGGAGTACTGCGTGCAGTATGGGAGGCCACACCTTCACAAGGACATTAACCAAATTGAGGCAGACTAGAGAAGGGAAACCAAAATGGTGCAGGGACTGCATCAGAAAACATATGAGGACAGATTAACGGAGCTCAATATGTATACCCTAGAGCAAAGGAGGAAGAGAGATGATATGATCAAACATTCAAACACCTTAAAGGCATTAACAAGGTGAAAGAGTCTAACATGTTTCAATATAAGAAAAATAGCAGGACAAGAGGACACAGCATGAAATTAGAGGGAGGCCGATTAAGAGGTAATGTGAGGAAGTTCTTTTTCACAGAAAGGGTGGTGGATGCATGGAACGGCCTACCTCAGGAAGTGGTGGATATGAATACAGTGCATGGCTTCAAACAGGCATGGGATAGGCATAAGGGAGCAATTCAAATGAGCATAAATAGATAGGCCATTGACAGAGCAAAGGCTGATGGCACATTCATAAGGTAAAAAAAAAATGGGCAGACTGGATGGGCCTTGTGGTCCTTATCTGCCATCAACTTCTATCTTTCTATGTTTCTATGTAGTGCCTGTTCATTGCAGTCATTTTCATGGATCAACAAAGAGCTTCAATCTCCTGGATAAGTTAAATACTGCGGGCCAATGTGACTAGGCAGTTGGGTGGTTCTGCTCCCATCTGTCAGAAGAGCTATATTCAGTCCAGGTTGATAGTTCCTGATCTGCACCCACCCATCAAGTCTAGTGCTCCCCTCCCCGGGCTGAGCTCCATTCTCAGCCCAATCCTTTTATCCATCTTCGTAAATGACCACTTCATCACCTGCATCTCCTTACACATACATATGTAAGCAGACAACATTTCTTTTTGCTGCTTGTGTTTTGGTTCCCAAATTGGAGTCTTCACTCAGATGTGATTTTGATAAAATCCAGTGCTGGTTCCACTAAACCAGATAAAAAAGTGTGAAGTAAGACTCTCAGCCCTAGTGATTTAAATGTCAAGTCCTTTCTTTTACTTGTATTTATAAATTTCACTTCAGTTTGCACAAGTACATCCACTTTTTCAATATTCAGAAATTCACCCATTAATTCTCATTCTGTGTAATATATTTTTTCCATGTACCCTTTTCCATATCATTAAATGACATTTGATAAACTGTAATATGCCACTGTGTAACATTTCAAGACAATCCTGCCTCTTCATCAGACTCTTTACATAGTGCTGTATAGAGATGCAGCGAATTTAAATTCCGCTGGCAAAGTGAATGCGAAGTGGGCACTTTGTGTTGCCACTCTGCTACATGGAGTGGGCAATGCAAAGTGCTCACTCCGCCTTGTCATTACCACTTTGCGTTAAGGTGGAATGGCAATGTGAAGAAAGGTGAAGTCTTTGTTTTTAATGGACTTCGCATTCCTCATTATGATTCTAAGTGACCACTTGGTGTTTCAGATTTGGCAGCCCCCCCCCCACACACACACACACATCAAATGGCTTACAGTACTGCAAGTCACATGCTCTTTAGCTAGGCAGGAAGAAAGTGAGTCATACAAGCAGACACTTTTACTTTCTCCTGTGCAGACAGAGAGAGAGTAGTGTGTTTTGTGACTGCTGATACTTTGAGATCACAGTGAGGAGGAGATTTAAACTTTGATTTGGACTCAACAGCTTTATTAAAAGCTTCATTTTTTTGTCTTTTCTGTACTCTTTTTTACTTAATTTGTTCTTTCTGTAATTTTTTTTTTTACCTTTATAAGTAGTTAGTTGTTTGTCTGTATCTGTGTGACTGTGTGTGTGTGTTGTGTGACAGTGTGAGTGGTGATTGCTCAGACTGAAGAAGCTCAGTAGGAGAGATGAACCATGGTGAGGGAATGTCTGGGGCGGGTGGTAGTGGTAAGCATTGTACTGTGCGCATGTGTGGAGGGCATGGGCACCCATTCCTGTTGGACCACTCAAAACTTGTGAGTGTCCCCCCCCCAGAAGCAGGACCAGCACCGCCTCCTGTCCTGACTCTGAGGCAGTTGAACCACCACCACCACCACCAAGTTCAGCACCAGATCCTCTGGAGCAGGATGTGCCTGTTCCCTTGGGCCCAGGTGTGGATCCCATCCCTGTTCAGCACCGTGACCAGATGGCTGCCAGTTCATCTGGCCATCCCCTACCTGTGCCTGGTTCTCCCCGCACCTCCATTGTTTGGCAGTTTTGAGACTGTGTCGGGTGGACAGCAGTGTGGTCAAGTGTTGCCTATGTGAGGTGGAGGCATGCTGTGGCCCCCAGGGGACTCACATGGAGACTGGGGGCCAGCACACCCATATGCTCAATCACCAGCAGTTGGAGTGGCAGGCTGCCACAGAATGGATCATGCCTGCACCTGCTGGCCATTCTGTGGCAGAGGGTGCAGCTGTGTATTACAGAATCCCTAAGAAGAGGAGGGCCACAGCAGTACCTGCTGCTCCACCACCAGCCCCACCCCCACCACCACCAGCAGGTCAGCCTGTAGAATGTGTGGACCCCAGAGAACTGCATGTAACACAGGCTGACTTGACAGTTCTATGTAGTGCTACTGAGGATAACGACGAGAGGGTGAGTGCTGTGGAGCAGAGGCTGGATCACATAGAGGAACATCAGTTGCAAATTATGTCCATGCTGGAACTGCTGCTGGATCACCATGGGATCCCACATTATTTATTTTTCCTCACACCATGTGCCCCCCTCACACCTTCCTTGCTGTATTGTAAAATGTATTCCTTCACCATCCCCGACCCTTGTATGTAATTATGCCCTTTTTTTGTTGTCTTCCGTATGCGTGACACTTTGTATTCTGAGCAGTGCAAGCATACTGTACTAAACTGCATGTTCTTTCCAGTCTGTGTATGTGCTGCAGACACTGTCCAACTCCCTGACTTAAAAACAAACATTAATGAGTACAATGGTGAGTGGTGAAGCATGGAGAAATACTACAAAACAGGCTTACAATACATCCAAGTAACTATTAAAAAAATTAATGTTGTGATTCATGATGGGATCGTGAATTGTGATTTGTGACTGCATTTGTGACCTTGATGATGAACAAACGTGAATGCCTACCGCCTACGGCTGTACTTCCCCGATGAGCTGTCGCTTAAAACTCCCAGACTTAAAAACACGTATCAATGAGTATAATGGTGGGGTGGTGAAGCCTGAAGAGATACTACAAAACAGGCTTACAATGCATCCAAGTAACTAGAATAAAAATTAATGTTGTGATTCGTAATGTGAATGATCGTGAATCTTGATTTGTGACTGCATTTGTGACCATGATGATGAAGAAAGTGATTTGTATCACGAGTGACTCATGATGATGGTCCTGACTTAAAAACGCATATTAATGAGTACATTATTCCTGCAGAATTAAGCACCAGACCTGTCCAGTACTCTAAAGGGAAGTCAAAGAAACAACTGTGACTTAAGTTACAGATGGAGATTGGGCCCTAAAGACATGCAAATGTACAGGCAGATTAAGATTGCACTGTGCACTGAAGGGATACAGACACAAAGGCATAACACCTAACCAGTACTCACCATCAGAAATTCAAATCTGGAAAAGAATACCTTTGCCGGTTGGGGCAGGCTGTGGGGGGTAGTGTGATGCACTGCTGCAGTAACAGTCACTAGTATTAGTACCAGTAAATATACTACAAAGAAGTACAAAAATCACACAGCTGCAGTGGATAGCAGCTTCATATTGCTGAAATTATTATGTGGCACAATAAAAGGTGTCTGATTTAATGACATGCGTCACACACATACTCACACACACACCAAGTAATGCATAGCAAATTGAAAACTTCAGTAATATAACCACATATTTTAAACAAACTAAAATTATGCACTGCGGCAGTAACAGTCACTAGTACTAGTACCAGTAAAGATACCACAAAGAAGTACAAAAATCACACAGCTGCAGTGGATAGTAGCTTCACATTGATGAAATTATTATACAATAAAAGGTGTCTGATTTAATGACATCGTCACACACATACTCGCACACACACTAAGTAATGCGTAGCAAATTGAAAACTTCAGTAATATAACCACATATTTTAAACAAACTAAAATTATGCACTGCTGCACCACAACAATCAGCAACAAAATGGCAAGAAATATTGAAAATATTACTGTGTGTACATTAACACAGTTATACAAGAAAAATATCACCAAAACAGAAAGCACTGACTTTTTCTCCAAGTTAATCTACCTGTACCACAGATACACCCCTCCCCCAAAGCACATTTCCACTGTCTCTCAGTACACAGACTGAATGTTGTACATTAACATTCAAAATCCATACACAAACAATAAACGCTTGATGATATGAGCACAGGAAGGTTTCCTATAATCGATGAACTAAAGTTTCAGCAAAAAAAAATGACTCAAAAAGGCTTTTTTAACAGCTTTTTGAAGGTTTGAATTGCAGAGAGCTCTCAGAGCAGATCGTCTCCTACAGCTTCCTACATACACTTCCCCAAACTGAGGCTGTGCAGAACAATCTAGAGCCCATGTGACCTGAAATCCCATGAAACACTGCAAAATCCACCTTTGGAACTTAAAAACAAGGTGAAGTGAGGCGAAGTACATTGTTTTCAATGTACTTCACCTTAAGAATTGGTGGAGTAGTGGTTTGGGAAGGCGGAGTAATGCAAAGTAATTGTTTTCAATGGACTTTGCATTATTCATTAATAACACGAAATACTCCGCTTTGCGTTTTGGAGCGCTCCGCGAATTCGCCTTCACTCCGCAAATCACTCCATAGAGCGAATAGGGGCCGCTTCGCCTATCACTAGTGCTGTAATTAACTAAAAATAATATATTAATTATATGGTACTATTAAAGTTCTCAATTAAATGATGCATACAAAAAAAACAATTTTTGTATTGTTATATATTTATTTTTGTGTTTGGTAACTGGGTAATACCCACTAGGCACAAGTGCCTGTTTTCAGGGGCGACCTGGGAGCACTGGTCAGTTAAGTGACTTGCTCAGAGTCACACAGTATGCAAGTGGAGGTTGTGAGAATCAAACCCAAGTCTGGTTTGCTGGATGTACCAAGTTCATTCACACCTCAATACGCTAACCTCTAGGCTATACTGCCAGCCCAATACATACACAGGTGGGCACACACCTCGTTATTTATTTTGTATTGTGGCTATTTTTTTCTTTTCTTTTAGCATCCTTTTGGTGCCCCCTATAAACACACATACGCCTTTAAATTAGTCTATGCCTTTTCATTTTTTTACTATAAATACTGGATTCTACATGTATTATTTCAGTTTGCGTATTTTATTACCTCAATATTTTTCTAGCTTTGCTTTTGCTGGTGAAGCTTCATTTTATATACCTTAAAATGAAATTGAAGGCACTTTAGTATTGCACTTATCCAATATGTGTTCAAAAAAACATTAAAAGTTATTATATTTTTAAACTTGATCATTGTTTTTTACCTCTGCCATAGAGATAATTAGATTCTTGGGTTATTATCTTACAGAGCTTCTGTTCTTTCAGAGTTGCTACACGCTGTAAGTGCAAACAAGGTTCTTAGTTTGTTTCCCTGGTATCCTTGTTTGTTATACAAACTGTATTTAATATATTTAAGTCTGGACATTTTTCAAAATATCCTCTTACCAGAGTGCAATAAAGGTGTCTGTGTATTTCTTGGGCTCAGAAGTACCAAAATGCATGGCATTTGTAAATGTTAACTTTTTAAATGGACCAAGGCCATTGCCGAGAATGCCAACCAAGCTCCAGCTTCTGGATACAGGAACAAAGGGGGGGGGGGCGGTGGCTGAGCTGTCTGTTGCTCCAAGCCTAGAGCATGATGACATCACCATAGTGATGTGCTGGGCAGCCCAGTCACTAAGGAAACCAACTCTTGCAAAACCTGGTTGGCCCACCTCTCACTCTTTTTAAGCTCTCTAGGTTGTATTGTTTTTAAAAAACATTTTTCTCAGACTTAATATGAGTACCTTATCAGCGTTACTGACCTGAACTTTCCCGGTTTTGAACTTGCATGTTTTTTTGATCTGGCTTCCAAACTTGGAGATAGAAAAGAAAACTTATTGTTCTAAACTGAAATTTTAAAGAAATCGTACGTGGACAATTAGAATACTATAGTGTTATAGAAAAAGGGGATGAATTATCTGAATCACTGCACATAAACTGGAATGGGTGTGGGGACAACCTGGAGATAGGAGGGTTTGTTTAAGATTTTTTACATTTAGTGATAATCTCCTTGAATGAGATTTAGTGGTAAAGGGGGGAGGGATTTAAACTATTGCGACTATGGGTAGATTCCTCCATTTAGAAACTAATGTATGTTTTATGGATTTATGGAGGAAATATTGGAAAACAAATATAAAAACTACAGTAGTGGAACTATTAGTGTTACTATTATCTTGTTATTAAAATAAATGCTGAACAAAATAACTCGAAATTACATCATAATATTGGTATTCTTTTTACAAACAATACTGAACTTTTAACAAATACTAATTTAATTAAACCTCGTATTTCATAGATTTTGTTGGTTAAAGTTCAGAACATCTGTATTCATTGAAAAGTTGTCCAAATTGAATTTTCATTTAGTCCATATCTTTTGAAGTGTGTCCTTAATGTGTATATCCACCATGCTTCTCTTTTCAACAATTATGTTTCCCAATTCCCTCCTCCTGCAGGTCTGGCCACTTTTTTCTGTTCCAAGGAATTTCAGACTCGAAATCTGATGATTAAATTCCAGAAAGTGTCTTGCCAGTGTAGATCTTTCATTTCTTCTTCTTATGTTGCTTTTATGTTTTGTTATTCTCATTTTGAGAGGTCTTGTTGTTTCCCCTATGTAATAGAGCAAGGGCAGATTATACAGTACACCTCATGATCTGAACTACATGCTATGAAATCCTTTATTTCAAAACTTCAATCTTGACAAGTGTTTTTAATTTCTTTACTTTTAATAGCATTGTTACAGTGCATGCAATTTTCACAAGAATAAAACTCCTTAACATCTCCATTCAGCCAGGTCTCACTAAATGCCAAAAAACCTGTCTCCCTGACTTTTGTCATTAGACAGAGACTAGCAAAGCTCTGCATACCCCTGTTTTCAAGCCTCTAAATGGCAACCTGCTTGAAGAGGGTATCCTGTGATGAGGGCATCCACTATTGAGTACTTTCAAAAAGAGCGACTCAATAACGGCACCTGTTCACAGGGCTACTGGACAGGGAGGGCAAATATAGTGACAGGATGTCATTATATGTACATGTGGACGGGAGGGAGCAAGCATGCCATGTGATGGACAGAAGAGGAGGGAGGGTTTGTGAGGTGTAGCGTGGCAATGGGCTGCTGAACAAGCCATGTGGTGTGGTGGGTTGGTGGCAGGCTAGGGTTGGGATGGTGCCAGGTTCCATTCTAGGCACGTTGGTTTTTGTTGCACTGGTCTGGGATGTATCTCTCTTTTTTTTTCCACCCTCTCCAACATGCACCCCCCTGGAGTTGAGAATCCTTTAGTAGGGGAGTGCAGTGGTCTTCGGTGCTCTTTTGTTCTGCACCACGAGTGTAAACTGCAGAAATTGATTTTCAGCAATGTACACTCGCCCTAATGGCAATCGCCTTTCTGCAATATCTGTTATGACATGTTATGACATGGAACCCTTGAAAAGGTAGTCTGCTTCAAGTACTTAGAGCTGTGGCTGGACTAGAACCTCAGCATTTCCACCTACATTGATGCCAAAGATAAGATATTTCATGCTAAGCTTGGTGTGCTGTGCTGCAATAAATCCTGCCTTCCTCTCCCCAGAGAGAATTCTCAAGCTAATCTTATTGATGTTTGACTGCACAGAAATAGTCTACAGCACTGCCCCAAAGTCTGCATTTACCATGCTGGGCCTCCTTTTCTCCTCATTTTGCCACGTGGATCCTAGAGTTCCATGTCTCAATCCTCACTGATCTCTGTAATGATATTTCTTTTCTCTCTTTCCCTTTCCTTGAGGCCCAGCACCTTATACACTTTTGTTTTTTCCTGGCCAAATACTGGCTTACCACACTTCTTATTTAGCTAGCCTCTCTTCTTAACCCTGCCACAATGTTTCCTGACTCCCTCTGATCACCTTCTACTCATTCCTTTCAAATCCCTAACAGTAAATCTGTAGCAGGCCAGTCAGCTTTCTTTATCTGCCTTCCAACACTTTGGATCAACCTCCCTTTCTCCATCCTTCCTGCACTGTCCTAAACCACCCTTATTGGCAAACTTCTCAAAAGCATGCACTTTCAGGTAATCTTTTTCATTTTATCTCCACATTATAACAACCCAGGCAAATTTTCCAAAGTTTTAACATTTAATAATGGGAACTGTGTATAGCCTATATTGCCGAATATGTTAAAATGGATAAAAAAGCTGAATAAAAACAATACACATATATACAATGATACAATTTACATAAACATTAAAAATATACATCCATATTAAACTCTAGTTATTCCATCCATTAGCAGCAATAACAAATCTTGCAAAAACATACGGTACTGAGATATTGTCTGAGTTAAGTAGACATTTTACTATTGCATCCTTTGTCATGTATGCTAAAGGAGTCAAGAGTTTGGATAACCATTTATTTTCTATTTTCTAAGATTTTCTAATAAGGGACAGTCTAATACAGTATGCAAAGTATGCCCTTTCCCTGAGCATGCGCTCTTACAATCTGTTTTTTTCTTTGTTTGTTTTGTTTACAGACTCTGACCAATTCAGAAAACATATTTCTCCTAGTGTTTACTCCAAAATGCAATCTTGCTGTTGTTTTTACATGAGACTATTCTGACAGCATTAAATATATTTTTCATTTATGTGGCCTGATTTTACAGTTTTAAAATGTAGGATTTTTTGTTTGTTTTATTTTTTTTTCTATGTCTATTTGCTAAGAAACATCTCTGTTTACTCTCTGACTTAAAAATGCTGTATGTCAGGGGAGTTCAGATCTCGTAAGAGATTATTCAAACCATTTATTTTTAATTTAGTGTCTAATTCTTTGAACCCAGTCTATTGCTCAGAGGAGGGAAGAGATCCTTGCCTTATGGATTTGATCCAACACTTGTACATCCAGATATTGTTACTTTTAACCATCCTACAGAAGTAATAAGTCTTATATCAGCAGTTGTCCTTAGATCAAGAACCCTCCATTCTGCTCTTAGGTACTGTACTCAGCTGGGATACATTTTGATAATCCTAGAATAAGATTTATAGGTAACACTTTATTTTAAGTCTCCTTAACTACACTGTAACTACTGTATAACTATACTGTAACTGCACAACTACTATGTAGCTATTAACTAGTTTCAAATGTGCGTGTTGTATATTTACACACAATTTGCATGAAGAAACTACACTCTAACTGCACTGAAACAGCCGTGCAGTTACATGTACTGTAACTACTACATAGTTGTTAACTAGTTTCACATTTATATGAAGTGTAGTTACACAATTTGCATAAACGTGCAACTACTTCTGTCTCCCTTTCGGCATAAATCAGTCTATTCTGACAAGTGTAAGTACACATTTAATAGCTGCTGCAAAGTGTAACAGAAAATCTGTTCTGTAATTACCACTGTTATCTCTTCTAGCATTATGTAAGTTGTTCTTACAAAGACAACTACATATGTTATAGCTATTGCAAATGTAATAGCAAATCTATTGTGTAATGATTATGTTACTTCTTTTGGCATTATTACATTTGTTCTTACAAGTATAACTACATATAAATACAGGTCTTTTGCACTGTTTCAACAGTCTGGCTGACATTTTCAAAGCTCAGGGAACGGCCGGCGCGGTGGCATATCTTGATGCGCAGCCCAAATAAATGGGCCACTGCAAAAAAAACAAGATGTACAATCATGCATCTTGTCTGAATATAGCAATGCTAGCAAGTGGCACAAATCTGAGCCACTGACAATGCGCCAGCACATCCTGGGGTACAGCCTGAATACCTAGAATGGGGATGCGCCAGGCCCAAATTCCAGGTATTCAGCCAGGACAATGAAAATGCAGTCATTAGGCATGCAAAGCACATTACTTGGTATTACTTGGTATGAAAGAACATAAGAAGGCCAGAGCCCATCGAGACTGTTCCCCACACTATGTGGGACATTATTTATCTGTTATCCCTCAACCAAACATCTAATTTGTTTTTAAAGACAGTGGCACTAGTTGCCTCTACCAATTCTTGTGGCAGGGTGTTCCATGCAATGGATGCTCTTATTGGAAAAAAGTTTCCCCTTTTGTTGGTTTTATAAGTTTTTACTTCAAGCTGTTTATTATGCAGTCTCGGAACATGTCTCCTTTTGGAGAGTGTTAGACCACATTTTTCCATTAGATCTGGTGAATTTATTAAATTAAAAACCATAAGCATATCACCTCTTAATCTTCTAGTTTGAAGAGAGAAGAGACCAGTAGCTTTTAATCTGTTCTGATAATCCAAGTTTGTTAATCTTGGAATCATTCTAGTTACTCACCTTTGAACCTGCTCAAGAATTGCTATGTCTTTTTTTGGTTTGGATTCCAGAAAGGGGAGCCATAGTCTAGATACGGTCTAATGTATGCCCTATACAATGGAATAAGGTATTGTTCAGTGCAATTAACAAAAGTGCGTTCTATTTGCCTCAAAAGTCTGTTGGTCATGCAAGCAGTTCTAACACAGTGATCATTTGATGTAAGTTTATTATTAACATATATCCCTAAATCTTTTTCACAATTTGATGAGTGAAGTGGTAGTCCATTTATATAATATATTGTTTCTGGATTATTTACACCAAAATTCACTACTAAACATTTGTCTTGATTAAACTGCATATGATTTTCATTTGCCCAAAGTGTTAATTTTTCCAAATCATTCTTTAATGCAGAAATATTTTCTTGATTATTAACCTTGCCCCCCAATTTAGTATTGTCTGCAAATTTAACTATGAAGTTATTTGGCCCTGTTTGTAAATCACTGATAAAGAGATTAAACAATGTTGGTCCCAAGACCGACCCCTGTGGTACACCACTTGTCACACTACCTGAATCAGACAAGATATCATTAATTCTAACTCTCTGAGAAAGATTTGTCAACCAGTTTAAAATCCAGCTGACAATATCAGGTGACAAACCTAGATTGTGCATTTTAGTAATGAGTTTTTCATGTGAGACTTTATCAAAAGCTCTACTAAAGTCCAAAAGAATTACATCAGTAGGGATACCCACATCTAGTAGAGTACTTATATTATTGTAAAAAGATATCAGATTGGTGGTGCAGGAATACTTGGGAGTAAACCCATGTGGATTTGAATCATAAATTCCAAATTTTTTACAATCTTGATCTATTAGAGACTTCATTACTCATTCCATTAATTTACCAGCCACTGAGGTCAGGCTAATTGGACGATAATTTTGCACAGAACCTCTATTGCCTTTTTTAAATATGGGAGTAACTATTGCTGAATGCCAATCATTTGGTACAATGATTTCTTGTAAGGATTTGTTGAAGATAATTGACAAAGGTGGCCTGTATAATGTCAGTTGGATAGAACCTATGATAATCTACATGGTGAACTTTAAATGTACTAACAGGTGATTTTTGAGAGAAGACAGAACAAAAGTACTTATTAAAGAGATTCGAGGTTTCTACATCAGATAGAGAAGAGCCATTGGTTATAATGGGACTAATGGTCCTTGATACACCTTTTTTACTATTTATGGGCCATTTGCATGCCATTATTGCTGCATTTGTATACATTCAGCAGTGATGTGCCCAGCAGGATACACCAGGTGACCTGCAACCCCTGCTCAGTCCCGTGCAGTCTCAAACCCCAGCCCTGTTCATTCTGGTCCCTGTTTGATTAAAAAATAATCCTGCTCCCTGCCCATTTTCCATAGTGTAGTGTCCCCTCCTCACCGGCCTGATCCCAGATCGGGTAATCAGATATTGTAAGTATTTCCCTTGCTCTTACAGTGTAGTGGCCTTCACTTCCTCACCCATTAGCACCATATCCCCACCCCACTCCTTCGCCAGCATGTCCAGTCAGATGGCGAGCAGCCACTGCACACTTTCATGGTTGCCCACTGACTGAACTGTCAATGAATGATGGCTTACTGTAATCACTACAACCCCATTGGTTGACACTGTCGAACAATGGGCTTGTGGTGTGAACTGTTAGCTGTCTTTAACAACTTTGTGAATGACACAAAGTTGTGAATGACAGCTCACAGTACACACTGCAAGCCCATTGGTCAGCAGTGTTAATCAATAGGCTTGTAGTGATTACAGTAAGTTGTCATTCATTGACAGTTCAGTCAGTGGGCAGCCATGGAGGTGTACAGAGGGATGTGCTGCTCACCGGCTGACTGGACATGCTGGAATGGGGGCAGTGGGGTGGGATGTGGGTTCCTGAGTGGGTGAGGGGCCACTACTCTATGGAAAAAAGGGCAGGGGAAATTCTTTTATTTGATTCAAATGGGGATTGGGATGAGGACACTATTCTATGGAAAAGAGGGCAGGGGATATAATTCTTTTGTTATTTGAACGGGGATCAGGACATGGAGGGGGATTCCAATAGACTACCAGGGACTGGGGGAAAAATACATGCACTTGGGGTTTGGGAATGGGGGGCCTTGCCACTGGGCTGCAGGGGCTGGCAGCTGTTGTGCTGCTGTGTGATGTGTGGCAGCCCGCCTGTGGGTGGCTACCAGTTAGGTATGTTTCTGCCATGCCTAACTTTGTGTGACACATCTTGAGATGTGCAGGCAGCTGCGCTGCTCATCTCTGCTGTGCTTGGGCCCAGCCAGAGAAGTGCAATGCATCTCCACCCTTTGAATATCATGCTATGGTGCATTTCTTGAGATGCGCCGGCACATTTCCTTTGAAAATTTCCCCCCTCGATGTCTATCTGACTTTTATTTAAAAGGTAATCTCACAGAAAAACTTAAAATTGTAATCATAATGATAACTAAAATATGAGTACAATGTACCTTCAGTCTGCTACACTGAAATACACCGACTGGGAATGCTTTAGATGATGTTCCATGTCTCCATTCCAGTTTTTCACGAACTTAAAGGTTAATAAACATGCATTCTAATATTGTGAATTGATATATAACTGGACACAAATATATTTCATTTGCATAATTACTAACTGGCATTGTAAAAATATTGTGGCTAAGAAATAATGGTATTATAGTGCAAGGTAGAACATTGTTCTGCTTCAATTTTTCTATCAGCCAAAACGTTGTTGTACCACAGCTCAAAGGTTATGGAACTCTGTTCAACCCTTCTGTGGTACAACAGCATTCAAACTGATTTCAGGAGTGCATGAGTCACACCAACAGAAACTGCAGGATCAATCAGATCAAAGGAGGTGGCAATGGAAGTAACAGACAGTCATGTAATCATGCAGATGCAGGATCAAACAGATACGGTAAAATAATATGCAGAATCTACCAGATTTACTATCCTATGAAAAAAATAAATAAATGCAGGATCAACCAGATACTTATGGAAAACACTTGCTTCATCCATGTACTCTTGCTAAGCAAGAAATACAGCTGCCATTGTTTGTTTTTTTCTTAAAAAATCCCTCTCAACCCGATTTTCAACCAGTGGGAGTGCATGACACAAATGTCGGGACATCTGGTTCCTAACAACGACACCATTCGTCCTAGCAACCAGATGTAACTCTCAGATGAAGACACAGATGGTAAAGTCTTCTACTTATAGAAATATTACAAAACTGTGAAAACAACATAACAATTGATGTTAGGGACACCATTCTCTATAAAAAATAGTGGATGGGCAACTCTAAGCAGAACCAGTATGTTCTTTTTTTTTTAGAACCAGTGTGTTCTGCCACCTTTGGATTCTGATTCCCACAGACCTCTTGAGCTTCACTCTCAAGGTTACAGGGAATCAGAACCCCTCTGTGGCAGAACACACTGGCTCTGCATGGTTTCCCATCCACTATTCTCTATGTTTTCACAGTTAATGCCTAGGTAACATGCATTTGCAAGTGTGCACATTTACATTTACCAAATGTCAGTACCATAGCTATGATGTAAGTTCTCATTAAGAAATCAGTCCCTCATGAACTTACTGCTTGCTAAACATGCAATTAACAGTGCACCTTATTCACATAAGGGCCTATGCATCATTTGAGCACCAGGTACACACAAAACGAACATACCCTGCGTGTGCAGCTGCATGTTCATGGACTGTTGTACAGTGGCTGGCATTCATGATTGCTGGCCACCTTGCACCACCCATCCATGACCCTGCCCCCAACATGCTAGTGCATGGGGGCAGATTGGTGGACACGTGCAGGCATCTAATGGAATGCCCATTCCTGGTCTACAAGTGGATCTCTTGCTCCATGTCGAGCAGGGGATTCTGGGAGGAATGCAGGGCTGAAATATTACAAATGTGAGAATCCACAAGTTGCTGCACTCTAGCAAAGTATTGCCCTATCCACTCTTAGGAAAAGATTTCAAAAGTAGTCTTTATTTCATCAAAGGATGAGTGCTGCCACACATATAAGTCAGAACTACTCACCCTAGTGCTTTGCCAGAAAGGCTTCATCAGGGGAACACCAACCCCAAGTACGTCTCAACAGTTTCCACAAGTTGCTGCACTCTAGCAAAGCACTGCACTGCCCACATGTAGGAGAAGATTTCAAAAGTAGTCTTTATTTCATCAAAGAACAAGTGTTGCCACACATATGAGTAAGAACTACTCACCTCAGGGCTTCACCAGAAAGTCTTTATCAACTGAGATGCTGCTGGTTTGATCTGGGACTGTTGTCTCTGAGGGCCTGGGTGGTATGGTGGGGGTGACAGCACATGTCCGCCATGGCCAGCAGCTGTAACTTGGGGAGGGGTGTAAGAGTTATGGCAGGGTCCCCCCTGCTGTAGCTTGCACCCCTCTCACCTGGCACTCCACACCTTAGTGAATGGCATGGAGTGCGGAACACATCCCCTGCACTGCCCCCAGAAAGGTACTGCATGGATCTGCCCAGCCAGCAGGGGAACGGGAGTGCAAGGGATATGCACTTTGCAGCATGCCACCAGGGGTCCACTGGACCTCAGCTGTGTAGCTCTCTGACATCGGGTTCACTATGCCCCTCATATATGTGGTGCATAGGCGATCTCATTGTTTTGTGTATAGACCCCAAAGGTGGCAGGAAATGTGTCAAATATGCATATCCAGGCCTGGGGATCTACAGCAGCCATCCAATCAGATGGCCTGCCCACCAGCAGACTGGATCAGGCACTCTGTGTGGAGTGGAGAATTGTGGGATATGGCTGGTCCTCCCAGCACAGCTGTTTTTCAGTAAGAGGACCTACTGGTCTGCCCATGTTCACCGCCATGCCCCCAGCCCTCATGGTATAGTCAGAGGGCCAGGGTAGCTTGGTGTAAAGGATGGTGCTATGGCCACCACCCCATTCAGCCAGTGGGAATGGCATGTAATGGCTAAGGAAGGGTCTCTGACTCTGTATCTGGCACCACCCACCACCACTCCACACACAACAGATCAGAGATAAAGCATGGCATTTAGCTATGCCCCACCCCCAGCCACCCACATGGGCAACAGCAGGACAGGGGTGTGGATACAGAAGATGTGTGAGTCAATGCCACGGAAGCAGCACATTTAAAATTATGTAAGTACTCAACACACATTGTGAAACTTTTTAACAACTACATAGTTGTGCAGTTACAGTGTAGTTATTCAGTATTTGCAATGTTGTTAGTGATACTTAAAGTTATCCTTCAGAAATCATTCCCTCATGAACTTACTGCAGTATAGTGTAATGGTTAAGATCACTGAGATGCAAACCTGGAAAACTGGGTTTGAATCCCAGAGCAACCACTTGTATACTGTGTGACCAAAAAACCAAACAAAAAGCAAACAAAAAAACCCCAAGTAAAAATAAACATGCCGGCCCAGATATTCAAACTGTGCTAGGCTGTGGCACAAGCTTGGGCACAGTGCAACTTGGCTGTGCAGGGGTGTGGACTGGGTGATATTCAATGGAGCTGTGCCATGGCTCAGCAGCTTTGAATATCACACCTGACCACCTACAGTGTGCATGGCACAGTGGCACTGCGCCCAGCACAAGTGGCCAGAGTGGAGCATGGAGATGCACTAGCGTTAGTTCCATTGTGCCATGCACAGCAACCACGATATTCAAAAGTTGACATGCAAATGAGGCCATAATGTATGCAAGGCACACATGGGGCCATTTGCATGTCATTATGGCCCTATTTGCATGCAGGTGCCTGATCCTGATGACTTTGTGCCTGGCGGCGCCTGTTGTGGCAGCAGCCATCGGGACCAACGCCCCCTGCAGCCTGATCACGGGCATTTGTAGTAAAAAAAAAACTATTATGTCCAATATCCCTGGTGGTCCAGTGGATCACTATGTGCCCGATCGTGGGCATCTATACAAGAAGAAGATATTCCCTCCTATATCCCTGGTGGTCCAGTGGACCACTATGTGCCCGATCACGGGCATCTGTACAAAAATAAGATATTCCCTTCTATATCACTGGTGGTCTAGTGGTACCCCCCACCCGCCCACTGGGCCACTGTCCCGCTCCCCGGTGGTCAGCGGTGGGTAACCTCCCTGCCGCCAGCCGTACCGCTGCTGACTGACACCTCGGGTAGGCTGCACACCCATTGGTTCACAGTTTTGCTTGATGGGCGTGGTAGCTCAGAGCTAACAATATTATTTCAGATATGGAATGAACCATTTGCATATCTGGAATGTGTAGCACGGTATGGGCTGCATGCCCATTGGCTCATGTCCAGTCTGGCCAGGGAGGACTTTGGGGCAGCACCATAGACTACGTCACAGTAGTCAACAATGGGCAGTATCATCTTCTGAACAAGTTCACGTCTAGCTGTAGGAGGAATGCAACTACGGTTCCTAAACAGGGCGCCATGCTTGGGGCATAGTTTTTTCTGGATGGTGTCAATATGTCCAGAGAAGTTTAGGTGTTGATCCAACCAAACATCTAAGTATCTGAAGGAGGATGTGTCCTCAAGTAAAGTCCCATCAAGGGTGTGAAAAATGGGTAGGGAGGGAAGCCTAGAGAGTCTCTGCCTTGTGCTAAAGGTCATGGAGACAGTCTTCTTGGTGATGAGGAAAAGTTGATGGTTAACAAACCAGAGCTGAACCTTGTCGAAGTTGTGCTGTAAGCTGGTTGTAACCTCATCAGGACAGGAGCCAGATACATACAGGACTGTATCATCAGCATACATATGTATACCAGAGGATGGGGAGCAAACAGAAGGAAGATCATTTAAGAAGCTGGAGAATAGGAGGGTCCTAATACAGAGCCCTGGGGGACTCCAGTGCTAATTGGGAGGGGAGGGGAAGTGGTGTCCAAGATCTTAACTGATTGGGTTCTGCCAATAAGGTAGGTCTTGAACCAGTTTGTGGTAGAGGGAGACAGGCCGGCTGCTGGGAGTGAGTCGAGGAGAAGGGAGTGGGAGACGGTGCTGAAGGCCTTGGCCAGCTCAAAAAAAATGGCAGAGGTAATTTGGGCATTGTCCATCCCAGTTAGGATGGAGTCTGTGAGCTCTAGGAGAGAGGTGATGGTAGAGTGTTTTTCCCTGAAACCAGACTGGAAAGGGGTGAAAAAGGAGGTGTCAGATAGAAAAGAGGTAAGTTGGGAGAGGACAATGTGTCTTGAAGCTTGACAAGGGTAGGGAGGAGAGAAATGGGGCGATATTTGCTAGGGGATGAGGGGTCACCCCTTTGGGTAGAGGGAAGACCACTGCATGTTTCCATGAAGAGGGGACTGAGGCAGTAGAGAATGAGAGATTTAGGATTATTGAGAGTGGGTAGGCAATGGTAGAAGCAGATAGGGAGAGGAGTTTTTGGTCAAGGCTGTCAGTGGAGGCACCTTTAGAAGGTTTGGTAGTGAGGAGGGCACTTAGGGCATCATTTGGGGTTACAGTAGCAAAAGAGAAGGGAGGTGGGAGGGTGATGAAGGGGACACACCAGTAGAGGGTGGGGAGAGGGATGGGTAGGAAGGGAAGTATTTCAGTAGCTCAATAGAACAGGAGATATAGCAGAAGTTAAATTCCATAGCTACATCTAGTGGATCAGGCACTAGTGAGCTATTTACAAAAGTACCTGGAGGGTTGGTGAGATGAGGGGGTAAAAATGGCATGGACTACCTTCCAGAACTTTGAAGGGGAATTTATGTTGGTGATGAAGGCAGATTTGAAATATTCGGACTTGGCTAACTTTGTAGCCCTGGTGCAAGCATTTCAGAGCATGCGGTAGTTTGCAAGATCACTAGGATGCTGGGTAGCTTTATGACACTTCCAGGCTTGATCTCTAGCCCTGAAGCATGACAGAAGTTCAGGGGTTATCAAAGGTAAGTGGTTACCTCTGACTCTGGTTTTTTTGAGTGGGGAAAAGGCATTCCAGTTTGCAAGAAAGATTTGTTTGAAGTAGACAAGGGCCTTATCAACCGAGGGGAAGGAGGTTGAGGGGAACCAGTCAGAAGTGGCAAGGTTACTCAGGAGAGGTTCAAGGTCAAGAGACTTGAAAGACCGTAGTTGAATGGTTTTGTGTGGTGATTTAGTTCTGTGACTTTCCCAACTATGAATATTGGGTTATGGTCACTGACAGCATCAGGGAGGATACCAGAGGTGATGACGCAGTGTGGGTGGGAGGTAAGGGCCCAGTCTAGTAGGGAGTGTTGTTGTGTCTTGAGATTTGGGTGGATGGGTTCGGAGATCAGTTGGGAGAGGTTTAGGGCTCCAATTTAATTTTTAGTTTTGGTAGTTTAGGTGACAACCAATTTATATTGAAGTCACCTAGGATGAATAATTCCCCAGAGCGAGCAAGGGAAGTCATGGAGGTTAGGAGGTCTAGTGCGACTGAAGGATGACATTTGGGCGGCAGTATATGCCAGCTACGAAGATTGGGAGAGTGAAGGAGAGGGTCACATGGATAGTTAGGTCATCATGGGTCTCAGGATGGGAGGATGAGTAGATGATGGAATATTGAAAGGAGGCTAGGACATAAATGGCCACACCACCACCCCCCCAGCACAGTTTTGCCTTAGCATTGAGTAGCAAGGAATGGAGACCAAGTGGTCTGGGATAGTGATCTTTAGCCATGTTTCTGAGATGATTAGAATGTCTGGTTTAAAATACAAATAAACTGATGAAAAGGTAACTAAAGTAAAAAATAAAAATGAGCAAAATGATTGCAGAGGCATCTAAAGGCCCCAAACCTCATTCTTTAAGATATACATCTTTACTAAGCACCTGCTCTTTAAATGAGAGACACTTTGAGGCCCGTGGGGATGAACAGTGTCCCTTTAAAGCTTCTTTATATATGAGACTGTTCATCTTCCTTGAGTTTCTAGAAATTTGAGTACATTTAAGTTTGGTGCATTCCTTATCATACCATGGGCATTTAAACATTAAATTACTGATCTTCGTGGTTGCTCTCACCCCTGACTAAGTCTAGCACTAAAAAAGCACATCAAGTTTTGGTAATTTTTGCAAAAATTCAGACTCTTACCAGTCTAAAAACATTCTTTTTAAGGCTAAACCTTGGGTCAAGCTTTGCAACATGTGAATCTTTTCAGGCATCAGTGGGCTCCACTTTATTTTTTCTTGCCATGGTAACCATATGCTTTTCTGCTTTCATATTATGAGCTTGAAATCTAATCTTTTTTATCCATAATCATTTTCAAATGTAATGGGCAGTGATCTGAAATAATTTCATCTGAGTCTTTAACATCTCCCATGTTACTATAAATATTTACATCCACTAGTGCAAGATCCAATATAGCCCCCCAACACACACACACATACACACACACACACACACACACACACACACACACACTTAGTGGGAAATGTAATTTCACCAGAGGTATCCTAATGGCTACCACCATTTAGTAAACAAAAATTATTATTACAGTAATTCGAAATTTACAGAGCTCCCTCCCGATTTGATTTTCTTATCCTTTAAATTCTTGTCTGGGATATTAAGAGCTCCCTCTATTTCACTTAACAGTGGGTTATTACAATTTTCATTGAGATTGCCCTTTGTGACATTACAGTCACCTAGAATAATCATGTGCTATAACATGCCTGACAGTACAATCCTCTCAAACAGTTTTTCTTAGTCAGTTATTATTCTATCACATTCAGCTTGTTGAAGAGATGGTGGAATTCATAGGTTCATACCTAAAAAGGTATGACATTTCCCAGTTGTTATTTCCACTACTAACCAGTAGTCTCAGTTAATGTTCCTGACAGAAACCTCACAATCTAAGGTGGTTGAAACAAAAGTCATCAAACTTCCCCTTATTTTACCTCTTTTGGTGTTCATAGTTCCTGGTAACTTGCAGTCTTGTGCCTCACAACGCACCTGGGTGTGCATTAATCTCCAATAACAGCACACTGTCATGGGTTATTGTTTACTTATAACATGGGATAGGGAGAGGGAGCTAGGTGATTGGTAGAGTGTCGTCAGGTGACAGTGCATTAATGCACATTATTCGCACAGTTAGGGTAAAGAGGTCCTCCAGATGCGAATCAGTGAGTAGAACAGGTCTTGTTTTGTGCCTGACGGCATAAACATGAAAAGCAGCAAGTTGTAATGGGCTGCTTAGCAAGAGCTACTGGGCTCCACAAGCACCCACCCTGTGGACCTCCAGTTACAGAACACTGAATGGAGAGAGAGATAGAGTGCTGAGTTTTCAGACTGGTTGCTGTCCTTCCCACCCCTCTCACTCATGTCCTACCATGTGTGAGCTAATCAGCTCCCCAGCCACCTCGTGGATCTCCAGGTACCACACAGTGAATGGGGAGAGGGAATGCAAAGTTTTGAGAGTGTTATCTGTGTTTCCCAGCCTGCTCTCAGGCATCCCACCATCCATGAGTTCATGTCTCGCCACCCCACCCACCCGCCCAGTGGATCTTGAAGCTTGTCCCATCGACAGTCCTTCCCCTGATGAGCACATGCTGCACAGTAAGTACTCGTAATGCCAAATTGTAGTCCCGTACCCTTCCCGGCACCCTCCTCCCACTGGTAGGATACAGTTTTGTGCACGGTACCTTGCAGTACTGAACAGTGCTTTGTGTTCCAGATGGCAAGTAGCACAGTGAAGGAGAGAGAGAGAGAGAGAGATGCTGCAGAGAGAGAGAGAAACCAAGTGTTGCAGTCAGCAAAAAGATGTGGTCACAATCCCAGAAGGTCACCCCGCTATGTAAGTCACACACAGGGCAGCATGGCTTCGGGGAACTGTATCTGTCTGTCTGTCTCTCTCTCTCTTGCTGAGTGCGGGTGAAGTCGGCAGTGGGGGAAAAAATACATCCCATTGTCTTCTCGCTTTGTGTAAGCTGAGTTGTTGCCAGTTAGGGAGAGAGTGTCCTGTGAGGTAGTGGCAAATGACACCAGGTGCCCCAACTGGGAGGTCAACAGAGGGTGTGGAACTGGTGTCCCTGGAGTGCCCCTCCCCCTGACAGAGACCTGGGGAGTGGACAGCTTACCCAGTGTCAGCAGGAATCGCATTGTGTTCCTGTCCCAATGCATGGTATTCCCAACACAGCGACTGTATACACATTATAGTGTAAATCACAGAGAGAAAGAGAGAGAGAGAAAGACAGCAAAACACAGTAGGGTAGTCTTCCTGCACACAGAGAGATAGAGACTGGAGAACATTTAGGCACCCCTCCCCCCAAGTTGCATCTACACTGTTCATCTGCCCAGCATCGCTAAACTCCCAGCTGCGTAGCAGTGTGGAAGCGCCCAGCATCAGTCACCAGATATACCGTATTCCAGCCTTGCACTGCAGGTTCAATTTGAGTCGGGGGGGGGGCTCATGCAGATGTCCGAGCACAGTACACAGCAGTGGAAGACAAAGTGAATGTGACACATGATATCAGTAGTGTATGTGTCACATTTCAGTGTGCATAAGAGGCACCCAGTCTTCTTTTCTTCCTAGGGACTATTTGCACAGGCGGCAGGATACATTCCCTTTTTTCCTGTTCCTCCAGGAGAAAAAACCCTCTCTGTGGCTGATTTTGTATGTTTTATATAACCCATGTTAGAGTATATGTGCAATACCCACTCCAGGGTATGCTGTTATTGGGGATTAACGCACACCAGGGTGCTGTGAGGGCACTCGGCCTGTGGTCTTGTGCTTCACAATACACCCAAGTGTGTGTTAATCCCCAATAACAGCACACCCTGTTGTGTGTTATTGCTTACTTAATATGTTTAACATACAACTGGAGGAATGCTTGATGACTTGAGAGAAATGTCATTCACAGTCAGGTATATTGGCATTATCTGACTCTAAAATTGCTACATGCTATTCACTCTGAAAACTTCAGATTCATTATTTATACAAATATCAGAACAAAATGAGATTTGTGATAGATCTGATTCTTCCCTGGTGTCATCATTCTCAAGAACTATACAATTATTCAATCTCCTTCCTCTCTTTGTTGTACCCCTTACTATATTCTCATCTGTTATTTAGCCTTGTAATTCATGTATCAATTCTGTTGGTATTTCTAAATATTTTGCTATGGTTTGGTGGCTTTTACCACCCTTATTATGTAATGATGGATTCTTATGTTGTTCAGTTACCCTTGCTGTTTCTTATTACTGCAGGGCTATAAAAAGGGACCAGCCCAGCTGCTTTCAGGACATCTGCAGGGAAGAACTGTAGTTGCCAGGGGCCACATCAGCGGTGGGAGAATTCAGCTGCAACGGTGGCCGTGGAGCTGTGAGTGGAAGCCACATTGGTGGCAGGAGAGTTCGGCTGTATCAGCGACCGTGGAATTGGGAAAAGGCTGTGCCAGGGACCGCATCGGCAGATGAGGAGCAGGGGAGAGTTCTGTGGCAACAGGGAGCACTGAGGGCCTTAGAAAAAGCTGCAGGGAAAGCAGACCAATTGGCACACAGGGAGCAATTTTCAAACTCATGGCTGGGCTATAAAAAGGGACCAGCCCAGCTGCCTTCAGGACATCTGCAGGGAAGAGCTGTAGTTACTAGGGGCTGTGAGCAGAGGCCGCATCGGCAGCAGGAGAGTTCAGCCATATCAGCGGCTGTGGAACTGGGAAAGGGCTGTGCCAGGGGCCACATCGGTGGCTGAGGAGCAGGGGAGAGTTTGGCGGCAACAGGGAGCACTGAGGGCTGGAGAAAAAGCTGCAGGGAAGGCAAACCAATTGGCGCACAGGGTGCAATTTTCAAACTCGCGGCCGGGCTATAAAAAGGGACCAGCCCAGCCGCCTTCAGAACATAGAAACATAGAATATGACGGCAGATAAGGACTGCTTGGCCCACCTAGTCTGCCCATTTCACTACCTGATAAATAAGCTGTAGATTCTAGTTAACCAACAGCTTACTTCCTCCTACCTCCCACTAGAATTGCTTTATGTCTGTCCCATGCAGTGAAGAGCTGTAGTTGTTTCCAACACCCCCAACCCCAGCCACTATTAAGTAGTCGGAGGAGGAGGAGTCGTGGGATAAGAGCGGGCTGGACACGGGGATGCTTGGGTCTGAAACTAACTATTTGCTTGCTGGATAGGGGTTTATTTATTGTAGCTTTGGGAAAACTAACAACAAATTGCTTGGTGGATGGGGGTATTTATGTAACTTTGGGAAAACAATTAACACTGATTCTTGCTGGATAGGGATCTGTTTATGTAGCTTTGTGAAAACAGTTTACACTGATATTCTTGCTGGATGTGTGGGGATTGTATGCATGCACTATGAGGGTTGGCAATGTCTTGGAGAACTACTGGCATACGAAGCTACTGAGATGGGACCACATAACACAATAGCAGGCATCTTCAGTAGGGTGGTTGGGTGTACGGGGTGTGGGGCGGCCATATAACTTGACTGGGCTTGGAAGTTCCGAGGATGCTCAGTGTGCTATCAGATGGCACAGCTTAGGGAGGAGTTTGAGGGTATCAGGAGGCAGCTGAGGGACATGAGGAGATACGAGGAAGGATGGAGAAGTTTTGGACAAGTGGGTGCATATGTTACTGCACCAGGAGCTGATGGTTTGGGCATAGGGAGAGGAGCGAAGGTGGGCACACAAGGGGCACACAGGGACTCTAGGAGAGGGGGCCCTGTAAGTCAAAAACTCCAGAAAAACAGCCGGGTGGCTGGGGATGCTCAGAGGGAACCAAGATGGGGGGTTGGGGGCATTAGGCTAGAAACCACTTTGATCCTTTATGCCAAGAAGAAGATGAGGGAGCGAGAGGGGAGGAGGCAGACAGAGGGGGATTGACAGAGAGGGGAGGAAGAGGAGGGTGTATCTTCCTGAGAGGAAGCTGGTAGAGGAAACAGTCTAAATCACGGGAGGTTGGGGGGTTACAAGAGGGTTGGAAGTGACAGGGGGGGGCTGCTAGAGGGGAGGAAAGTAGAAAATCTGGTCTAAGGAAGGAGGTTGCAATTGAGTGCTATAATAAATTTGAGCCATTGAGCAAGTTGAGAGAAGACGTGGAGAGTGGTACTGAGGAGGTAAGAGAGAGTGGTGCTGAGGAGGAAAGGGAGGATGGGGTTGGGATGGACATGGGAATTCAGGCGAAGCTGGGCTCCAGAAACACAAATAACAGTGCTAGCAGAGGGAAGGGATACAGTAACTCAAGTAAGCATGCTAACAGGGGAAGGGCAGCCCAAATGTCATAAAAGGGGAGGAGGAAGACAAGGAGAGGAAAGGTGTGGGGGTTGAGAGCTCTCTTGACAAAAAAGGAGGTGGCATGGAGTTGAGGAAGTGGTGTACTTTGAGGGGCGAGGATCATACCAGAGAATGGCCCTTAGTTAAGGGGGCCCTGGATGTGGGCATGGTGGAAAAGAGGATGGGGAGGAGGTAGGAGGGGTTATGGTGATGGAAGTGCAGTGTTGGGGGGAGGAGATGGTGAGGTAGGGGATGGAAGGTGAGGGGTGGTTGTAGAAGAAGGCTGGACTGGGGCAAGGAGTGGAGTAGAGGCTAAGCTGGGGGAGCCACGCTACGGTTATAAAAGTTCTGTGAAGGGTAGGGGCAACAAGAAGTTCTATCATAGAAGGTCCGGAGGGAATGCAGGGGGAGTGGTCTTGGGGGGGGGGGCAGTGGCTGGAGGAAAAGTCCAAAAAGGAATAGTCCAAAAAAGTGGTGATACCAGCACCAAGGGGGACACTAATGTGCTCCTGCTGGGTGATTCCATGATCAGGGGTATACATTGGGAGGGGCTGAGTGAGAGGAAACCTAGTCAAGTTAAGGTAGTGGATATTTCCGGCCTGACTGTGCATAAAGCGAAGTTCATGGTGTATGAGCTGGCAAGGGACTGTGGGTGATCACTGGACTTCCTGATGCATCTGGGGACAAAAGATATTGAAGGGAATAGTGTACTGGAAATTCAGGCAAGGTTCCGTGAACTGGCCAGGGTCTGTCATGATAATGGGTGCACAGTCTCCTCCTCGGAAATTCTGCCATTGCCAAGGGCCATGGTTGAGAACAAACAGAAGATCAGGTAGACAAATGACTGGCTTGGGTAGGGGGGTGAAAATAGTGGAATAGGGGTGTTTGGGGACTGTGGGGGAAGCTTGGTATGACAAGGGACTGTATGCCTGGGATAGGCTTCACCTTAATCTGGTGGGGAAGGAAGTTTGCAAGCAGGGGAAGACGGATTTCATTCAGGCTAGATGGGGTTTAAACTTGTGAATAGGGAGGGTTGAAATGTGGGGCTGATCTGGCCATCCATATTGCAGGTAGGACTGGCCCTCAACTCCAGAAAGGGGGGGTGGATGGTACCCTAGGAGAGGGGAGTGGAGGGATGGATAAAGGATCAAGGGAAGATATAGTCAAGGGAGGGTGGAGTCAAGTGTTGGAGGGTGGTTTTAATAAATGCCAGGAGCCTGGAGGGTGGGGTGGATGTAGCAGTGGTCACTGAAACTTCGGCCACCCCTGGCCGTGACTGGGATCTTAATCTGAGTGGGTACCTTGTGCTTAGGAAGGATAGAAAGGAGGGCAGAGGGGGAGGAGTTGCACTGTTTATTAGGGGTAACATTGAGGTTATTAGAGTAGAAGAAGCAGAGGGCAGCGTGAAGGCCTTGTGGGCACTTTGAGAACCCCCACGGCAGGGAGGATTAAGTTGGGGGTGGAGTATAGGCCCCTAGGGTTGGAGTAGGACCAAGATGAGTGCCTGCTGGCTAACATTAGGTGTCAGTGTGGACTGGAGGGTGAAGGAGTGGTGTTGATGGGGGACCTCAATATGCTGGTAACTGATTGGGGAACTATGATGTCCATGGTGACCAGAGAGCAGAAGCTGCTGGATAGCTTTCTGGACGTGTGCCTCAATCAGCAGGTGACGGATCCATTGAGGGAGGGCCATACCCTGGATGTGGTTTTGGTGGATGGGGATCTTGTGCATGATCTGGTAGTGAAAAAAACCCTGGCTGGGAGCCACCACAACAGTCTGGTTTCAGCTTAATGTGTGTTGTGGAGGGATCGTTCAAGGATGATGATAGTTGATTTTAGGGGGGCTGATTTTAGGAGCATGGGGGAAATTCTCAAGAGGCATTTGAGGGAACTTAACCCAGAACTGGACATAGAAGGCAGGTGGGAGATCATTAAGCAGGGGATACAGGATGCCACCAGGTCCTGTGCTAGGCTGAGGCACAAGGGAGGTAGGTCTCACAAGCCATGCTGGTGGAATAAGGAGGTCCAGGATGCGATAAGGGAGAAGAAGGCTGCCTACAGTAGGTACAAAAAAATGCGAGAGGAGAGGGATAGGGAAAACTATCGCATTGCAGCTAGGCAGGTTACCAAAATGGTAAGAGGGGCAAAGGCCTGGAAGGAGCAGACGCTGGCACAGGGGATATGGGGTGGGGAAAAGGGCTTCTTTAGGTATGCTGGGGAGAAAAGGAAGGTCAAGTGCCAGCTCGCTAGGTTGAGGTCAGCCGGGGTGGGTGGGTGGAAGAGGCTGTAGAGCAGGAGGAGATACTGAGCGGGTACTTCACCTCGGTGTTCACTAGGGAGGAGGCCAGGAAATTCCAAAAGAAGAGGGTACAGGACATGAAAGGAGCAGCAGAACTGCTCTTTGGGGCACCTACTGAAGAGCAAGCTGCTGCAGGTGGCAGTACAAATGAGGGATGCCAGGCTGGTTCAGCTGTGGGGGGGCACAGATGCTGATATCCCAATCGGATGGGTGAGGGAAGCCCTTAAGTCCCTAAAAAAAGGACAAAACTCCTGGGCCTGACACTATTCATCCCAGGGTGCTGTGGGAGTTGGCAGATGTTTTGGCTGTGCCACTGGTGGGTCTCTTTAACATGTTACTGCAGATGTTGAAAGGGCCAAGGGATTGGAGGCAGGTGCATGTTGTGCCCATCCATAAAGGGGGCTCGAGAGGAGAGCCAGGAAACTATAGGCCTATCAGTTTGACATCGGTGATGGGGAAGATAATGGAAAGCATACGAAAGAAAAGGATGGAAGGTCTCTTGGAGGGCAAGGGGTACCTGGATAACTGACAGCATGGGTTTGTGCCAGGTAGATCATGTCAAACCAACCTTGTTGAATTCTATAAGTGGATGACGTCAGCTCTCGATAGGGGGAAACCCGTGAATGTCCTGTTCCTGGACTTCAGCAAGGCATTTGATTTGGTCCCTCACAATGGCCTGCTGGAGAAACTGGGGAAAATGAGGGTAGACCCGCTGATGGTTAGGTGGATTGGAAATTGGCTTTCTGGGTGCACTCAAAGAGTAGTAGTAGGGGGGAGATCTCAGCTCCTAGGGAGATCATAAATGGGTTCCCACAGGGATCAGTTCTGGGGCCTTTCCTGTTCAATGCCTACATCTACGATATCAGAGAAGGTATCGGGAGTGAAATGAGTCTCTTTGCAGATGACTCTAAGTTGGAGGCAGTGTTGGAAGGGGAGGAGGGAAGACTGGCCCTGCAACAGGACCTGGATACTCTGGACAGGTGATCATGCATCTGGAAATTGAAATCCAACTCCTCCAAGTGCAAGATGCTACATCTAGGGTGGGGAAACTCCAACTATGTGTATACTCTGGGGTGGGGGGAGAGTTGCAGGTCACCAATGGGGAAAGAGACCTGGGAGTCCTGGTTGATGTTAACATGAATAATTCAGAGCAGAGCAGGAGGGCTGTGATAAGGGCAAATAGGATGCTGGGCTGCATCGCTAGGGGGATTACCTCTAGGAGCAGGGAGGTGATTTTACCGCTGTACAACAGTCTGGTTAGACCACACCTGGAGTACTGTGTGCAGTTCTGGAGGCCACACCTAAAGAGGGACATCCAACTCTTGGAGAGGGTCCAGAGGAGAGCAACCAAAATGATCCAGGGCCTGGGGGATATGACATACGAGGAGCGAGTAGGGAGCTCAATCTTTTCTCACTGGAGGACAGCAGGGACTGGGGGGACATGATTGAGGTTTACAAGTAGCTCAAGGGAGTAAATAAGGTAAGCAGAGATGAGAACTTTCAGCAGAAGGAGGGGGGAATCACCAGAGGACACAGTTGGAAGATTGAGGGTGGGAGGACTAAGGGGGAAAGGAGGAGGAGGTACTTCACAGAGAGAGTGGTGGATCCGTGGAATGCACTGTCTGGGGAGCTGCTACAGGCAACTGTGTTGGAAGGGTTCAAGAGAGGGTGGAATGGGTATAGACAAGGGGTGAAGAAGGGGATGGCTACCTGGGAGGGGTGGGACTTGAAGATTGTGTAACAGTGGCAGGAGCCAGATAGATTGCTACGGTACCCATTCAGGGTGCTGAAGCATGAGCAGACTTGATAGACCAAGAGGCCTACTCTGCTGGCTTCTTGCATGTATGTTAATATGTATGTTAGTACTTCCCCTATTCTCAAGTACTATGATTTTTTTAAGCTTTCGTCAAGCTCTACCCCCAATTTATTTCATTCCTTTGCTACTTTCAATAGAAGTATCCTGTTTCCCTCATTCTTAACTACCAAACAGCCCTTTTGTGTTTAACTATGTAGCGATACACAGCACCCAAATCTTCCCAGCAGATGTCATTCTTCATTAGTGATTTCAAAATCATATGTACTGCTGTTTTAAGAATATACTGCTGTTTTAATAAGGAACTGGGTTTCATTCTTAAACAATGGAATCCCCTTAAAATAAATTGTGGGCAATTTGATTATATCCTTGTCAGCTTTTTTTTTTTTACTTTTTATTTTCTTTTGTCTTTCTGGCTTGTATATCTGTAATGAGTTCTTCAAGTCTAAGTCTGCAGATGGGAATATTTTGCTTATTTTTATTTTCTATCATTGTCTCAATTAATTCTGAATTCCCTTGTCTTTGACATTTTTGTTATGCTTTGTCCCCTTTTCCTCATTATTTGGTCATATTTAGTTTTTTTTTTTAATCTTAGTGGCGATGCTTGACTCTATGCACTTGAGTGCACTAACTGGGTATCCCCACCTGCCTGCCCAGCTATTATCCAATGTTATTTCTTGTCTGTTCCTTTTCGACTGTCATGCTTTGACTTTGTATTGTTTACCCTGTACCTGTCTGTCCCTTGTTGATTGCTGTGCCTTGACTCTGTACTGTTATTGCCTGTACCTTGTAAATCTGCCGGGTCGCATCTGAAAATAGACACCTGACTGTCTAGTGTGCTTACCTGGTAAACAAAAGCTAAATAAATAAATGACTCCTTGTTCTTTCTAATCATTTCCATAATTTCTTCTTGCTCTTTTCAAATGACCTCTTCAACTATTTTCTTTATTGTCTTGTTATTGCTCTCATTTTCCTTTTGATCCCTATCATTCATCCTCTGGTCCTCCTTCCCTGTCTTTAATAAGATCTCATTCTGTTTTTCTATGGTAGCTAGACGTTTTGTCATTATAATGTTATTTTGTTGTAATGCTGACTTAATTTCATCCAATTTCTTCCCTATTATAATGTTAGCTTGGACCGTATAATTTTCAAGTATTTGTTTTGCTGAATTTTCTTGAGTAAAAGAATCATCCTTACTGGATGCTGCCTCATCTGGGGACCAAAGTAATGGTAAATCAGTTTTATCTTGGAGGGGGTGCTTATCCTTAACAACATACGAAGTTATGAAGTTTTCAAACTGCACTAGAAATTCTTTCTGGGTATCAGATCTATTGTTATCCTGTATTAAGTCTAGGAGGTTCATATCAATCCCCTGTTGCCTTCCAGGCTCCATGACTGTATCATTGTCATTTATTTTGTTTTTATCATTTTCCATTTCTTTCAAATGTGAAACAAATTAATTTCTATTGCTTGCAAGGGCTGGTAGATGTGTAGCTATTTTGTTGCATATTTGGTACTTGTGACTCAAGCTGTTTTATCATATTAATCATATAGTCATCCTCCTGTGATATATATATATATATATATATATATATATATATATGTATATATCTGTATTAAACTCTTGGATTACATTACCTTTGAGCAAGAACAGCTCATTTACAAAGGTTCCACATCAAAACTAAGGGTAAACAAATATACACAGGTAAAAACAGTATTACAGTATAAAATAACATGGTGACTGCGGAACTAACACACCAAAAAATTAAATGCATACATATGACTGAGAACTAAACAGAGATCAAGGAGAGCTATTTGGCAGAGCACTAGTAATCTGAAGACAAATACGAGGTAGACCCATGGGAGTAGGCAGGCCGTAGGGCCATTGTTGAGGCAAGAGGATAGACAAGGAAATGCTAAGAGAGGTGCAGTAGTGGACAATGTACAGAGAAGTGCCACAGTTGGGGAGTAGGTGGATGGGTAGGGGAGGGACAAGCAAACGGGGACTAAAGTAGAGATAAAAAGTCACGGAAGAGCAAGGCAATCCAAGTGGGGTGAAGATGTAGGCAGACTCCAAAGAGAAACAGTCACAGCTACTGGAAGAGGTGAGGTACTGCCAAAGCAGCCCTTTGAAAGGGCCAAGTTTGGGAGATGTCAGGATATCCTTGTTGAGCACATTATACCAGTGAGGTGCCCTGTAGGTGAATGACCTCTGCCCCATGGAGGTCTGACATCTGGGGACCTGGAAGGTTTGATAGCTAGCGGTTCGAGTGCACTGGGAGCTACAGTGGGCATTTATGAGCTTGGCAACATCAGGTGGCATGAGACCAAGGAGCACCTTTTTAGTTAAAAGACAGGTCTGATATTGGATCCTGCTAAGGAGTGGAAGCCACCCAGCCTTTGCATACAGGTCACAGGTGTGGGTTTGTTGGTCTGCACCTGTAGGAAGTCTACAGGCTTTGTTGAGAGCCACATTAATCCTTTGGAGGGCAGTAGTGGAAGCAGAGCCATATATAGCCAGACCGTAGTCAATGATGAATGTTACAAAGCTATGTATGGCAAGCCTAAGGGCATCAGCAGTCATACTGTGCTTATTTCTGGGAAGTATACCAATTCGGATGTTCACAGTATTTGCAGCATTATCAATGTGCTGTGCATAGGAGAGGACGCTGTCTAAGGTGATGCCAAGATATTTGAACTGTTGAACTTTTTTGAGTAGGACACCAGAGCAGCTCCTGATGGTGAGGGACTGGGCTTTATGTTTGCTATGTACACTGCTGAATAACATCACCTTAGTTTTGCTGTAATTTAGGATTAGTTTGTGGGTGCTAAACCCTTCTTCAACATGTTCAAAATGAAGCCGAAGATGGTGGTCAAGGAGTTTAGTGTCATGGTGACTGGTGAATATGACAGCATCATCTGCATATAGTAGTATTTTCTGTTTGCATGTACTAGGAAGGGTGTTCAAGAAAAGACTGAAAAGTAGAGGTCCAAGGACGGAGTCCTGAGGTACACCGGAGAGGACCAGATTACATTCAGAAGTGACAATGGCAATCCTTACTTGCTGTACTCAGCCCTCAAGATACCTTTCGAACCAGGGTACTGCATTATTGGTGAGTCCAATAGATGACAGCTGTCTGAGCAGGAGCGGATGGTTGACAGTACTGAATACTTTTGTAAGGTCAATGAAAGTAGCACCCACATAGTTACCCTGAACTATTGAGTTGTGGATGAAACCCATAAATTCCAGGAGGGTAGGTGAGGTGCTGTGCCATTTTCTAAAGCCATGCTGTTGTGGGCATTGAACATCATATTTTTCCAGAAATTCCACTAGCTGGTCAGACACGATGCATTCCAATGCTCTGGATAAGGGAGGGGAGGATGGAGATAGGTCTGTAGTTAGTGTAGAGTGATCTATCTCCACTTTTGAGAACAGGTGTTATGAGCCCTTGTTTTCAAAGTGAGGGGAACTGAGCCAGCTTTAGTGAAAGGTTGAGGGTATTAGTTATAGGTACGAGGATTTAATCTAACACAAGCGCAACTAACTTAAGGTTGAGTGAATCACTGCTGAGTCTGGTTTTACTGATGGCCTAGAGAATAGAGATACAGAGAATTTAAAATCCACCGGTGAAGTTGCCGCAAAGTGGCTACTTCACATTAGCCTAGTGCTACGTGAAGTGGCCATTGGAAAGTGCTCACTTCGCCTTTGCATTATGACTTTGTGTTGCCATTCTGCCTTAGCGGGAAGTAAGGCAAAGTGACAACAATATAGGCAGCCCCCCACACATCACATGGCTTACAGTACTGTAAGTCGCATGCTTTAGCCAGGCAGGAAGGAAGTGAGTTATAAAAGCAGTTAGTTTCACTTTCTCCTTTGCAGTGGTAGAAAGAGGAAGCATTTTGTGTGTAGAGGAGAGTTTGGTGGTATTGTTCCTAAATATCTTGCGAATTGCCAAAAAAAAAAAATCCCAGCTTTTTTAAAAGCTAAATCTTTATTTTTTTTTTTTGTGGTGTGTTTTTTCAGTTCTTTTTTGCTACTGATTTGTTTGTTTTATAAGTTTTATTTTGCATGTGTGTGTAAGACTGTGAGTGCATAAGCCGGCCCACCAGTGCAGCGGTTGGATTTCCGCTTGCAACGACGGCGACCCGGGTTCTGGAATGAGCCCGGGTTGTTGGAGGGCTGGCCAGAGGAGAAGGATCGAGCATGCCTTGGACGGCTCTCCTTCTCCGGGTGGGGGTTATTTGCATTTGGTGCGGGGGTGACAACTAGCAGAAGCTGGGTGTATTGCCCTGAACACCAACGCATGATCAAGGGAGTCCTGGGGTGGGAC
The DNA here is from genome assembly GCA_016271365.2 of Neoceratodus forsteri. Classification (NCBI taxonomy): domain Eukaryota; kingdom Metazoa; phylum Chordata; order Ceratodontiformes; family Ceratodontidae; genus Neoceratodus; species Neoceratodus forsteri. Next base: position 297,438,767 of record CM057452.1, on the reverse strand, counting down.
AGAAGCAGGCGTCATTGCACGTCTCTGCCCCAGCCTGTAGGGACAAAAAAATCCCTCTTCGCTTGATGTCTCTATGATGCCCTGCCCCTGAGCTACGATTAGCCTCCTGGTCAAGGGCTCTCCCAACCAGTTACGGTTACACAACACCGGTTCTTGCTGCAGTGCCATTCCCCACTTCCTGGGGGGACATGCCAGGAGTGACCAGGAGAGTGAGGGGCTATAGGTGGTGGAAGATTCAGAGGCACCGTGACCAGGGCAGGGCTTTGACGGATGGCAGGGAGGGTAAAAAAAAAAAAAAGACTGTGAGTGAGTGTGAAGCAGTCATTTGAGGCATCAGTCAGAGATGGAATTAGTTGTGTGCAATGGACCCAGGATGAGAGTCTGTGGCCCATGGGCATGGGCAGAGGGGAGTGCACACATGTGGGGGTGGTCAGGTGTCATTGGACTGCTCCCGACTGTTTGGTGTTGCTTCTCCCCCTCTGGAAGCAGCAGCACCACCAGTGCCACCGGTGACGGTAGCACATCCACCAAGTCCACCACTACCACCACCTGTACCAGCTACAGAGGCTCCAGCAGCACCCCCTTCACCACCTCCACAGCAGTAGGTGGAGCCCCGGGTACATGACAGTGCTGCCAGCAGTACATCTGCCCCACCTGTGCCTGGTTCCCTCCCCACAGCTCCCCAGTCTGGCAGTTTTTTAACTGTGTGGGGGGGCAGCACCATTGTGGTTTGCCATTTATGTGGTGTGCTGTGGCCTCTGGGGGACACATTTGGGGACCAGTGGGCAGTGCACACATATGGCAAACCACCACAAGATGGAGTGGCAGACTACCACCGAAGGGGCCAGGCGTCCACCTGCTGGCCCTTCTATGGCAGTGGCAGAGGGTGCTGGGGGCATTGTGCCTCACTGCCACAGCAGGAAGAGGGCAACAGCAGCAGCAGCTCCACCACCACCACCACCGCCACAGCCACCAGCACCACCCTCACCACCACCACCACTACCTGGCTTTCCTGCTGCAGTGGACCCCGCCACAGTGCCTGCAATGCAGGCAGACATTGTGCTGGTGTGGGTGGCCCTTGAGGAAAGCAACGAGAGAGTGGGTGCTGTGCAGCAGCAGGTGGAGCAGATCCAGCAGCTGCAGACAGTGTCAATGCTCCACCTGCTGCTGGAACACCATGGAATCCCCCATTAATGTTTTTTTTTTCTGGACACCTCCCCCCCCACCACTGCTGTAGTGTTTTGTGATTTTTTTATGTTTAATAATAGACAGTCATACATGCTCCTATTGCCCTGTTATTATAATGCAGTGCCTCAGTAATGTTTACTTTTTGTTGTGGAGTAGCTGTGGAAAAGCTGGTGTGAGCAGTGCAAGTATGATGTGCTAAATTGCATGTGTGCAGTCAGTGTTGTTTCGTGTGTGTGTGTGTGTGTGTGTTTATGTGTGTGTGTGACATCAGACATTGTGCAGCTTCTTGCAAACATATATTGCTGACTTGTAGTGTTTCTGGTAGAAAGAATAGCGAGCAGAATAACGTATATTTTATTGCCACCATCATCTTCAGCGGACTAAGTGATATGAAACTTTTTCAGAGGTGTCTGGCCAGAGAGCACCTTAGTCACATGCTGCACACATGACTTTTAGGAGAGCAGAAGCTTTTTGTGCTATGATCTCCGCTAAGTCATGTGTGCCTTTTAAGTGACTGAGGTGCACAGTGAACCGATACCTCTGAAAAAATATCATATCACTTACTCCGCTGGTCCTGACAGTACCAATACAATATATGTCATGTATTCTTTGTCATCTTTATTCTTGAGGTACTGCAACAAGTCACACCATATATATGTTTGCATGAAGCTGGACAATGTATGCACACACAGGAAAGAACACTGACAGCACACATGCAGTTTAGCACAACATACTTGCACTGCTCAGTCATGTTTTTTGCGAAACACTTCAGATCATGAGTCCTGACACAAAGCAAACATTACTGAGGCTCCATAAATATTTTGGTTGTGAAATAGACATTAAAGAGATTCACCAATTTACAGCATTGCACCTGATATATAGGTGCCTTACTTCCAGGGAAATCTTTCTTGCTCCACGTCCTTACATAGTGCAATAATTTTCTGGCAGAAACGCCAGTAATTTTGTTAAAGCGGGTCACAGAGGACTTCCCATTTTGAAGAGCTGTCCAAGTTCTGCCCCCTGCTTTCAGCAACATTATGACATGATGCCAGGGAGAGCACGGGGGCGGGCGAGCTCCATTATACCGAATGTTTCCTTATGTTATAATGGTCAGTTTGTGGTGAAACATGGGCACATTTCCAGTTACAAGAGCCTTGTTAGTGGAAATGTGCCCACATTTCACTACAAACTGACCATTATAACATAAAGAAACATTAGGAAAGCTGCCTGCCATTCAGTATGATGGAGCATGCCCCCGCGCTCCCCCTGGCATCACGTCATAATGTTGCTGTGTGCAGGGGGCAGAACTTGGGTGGCTCTTCAGAACGGGAAGTCCTCTGTGACCTGCTTTTAATGCAAATATGGGCATTTTGCCAAAAAGTATTGCACTATGTAAGGACATGAGAGCAAGAAGATTTCTGAGGTAGGCACCAATATATTGGGTGCAACACCATAACTATGTAACTTGGTGAATCTCTTTAAAGCAGCAGTGCAACAATCGGTTGAAAATGTTGACCTATACTTTATAATGCTATTTTACATTGCCACTTTACTTACATCCTGACTTGTATGATACTATAATTTTCAATATTTGAGTCTGCTTTACTACTTTTGTTCATGTCTGAAATAATAAAAGGAGCACTCCTTTTAATATGGTGCGGACCAGGTCTTAGTTAGTATCTTCTGCTGCTTTACTCCATCAGTTGTTATATATCACTTCTGTTGTAAAATAAACAGTTGTGCAGCAGGCAGTGTTTTACGACCTCACAAAACAATATTTATTGAAAAACAGCTGCAAATAGTGATAATAACCTGGTTAGAACAATATTAAAAGGTGTGCTCCTTTATTTGTTTCAGGTATGAGAAAAAGTAGTAAATCAGACACAAATTGTGAAAAGAAGGGTATCATAAAAGTCAGGAGGTAACTAGTAGCTGGCAATGTAAAATAGCATAAAAAAGTATAGGTCAAAATTGTCACCACATTCTTGCAATGCTGCTTTAATTTATAATATAAGTATGACATTATGTGCTCAGAATCACAACACACAAAATGCATCTGTCTTGTGTGCAGAAAATTGACAAGTGGTAATGAAGCGAAATGGGAGCATTACACCACATACAAAGTCCACCCAGAATTTATTGCGCACACAGTCATGCGTGCAGTGTCCATGCAGAGCCCCAGATTTTTTCTGCATCCCCAAAATGCATCTGTCTTGTGTCCAGAAAATTGACAAGTGGTAACAAAGTGAAATGGGAGCAATTCTCCACATTCAAATTCCTGTCAGAAATTATGACCATGAGCAAACTGTTGCTGGTCCAATGTGTGCTGCGATTCCCACAAATGCGATATGTATCCGATCATCTCAACCGGATGGATGGGTGTCCTTTGTCTTATTTTGTAGATGGGGGCTTGACATATATACACATGCACTCATTGTATTGTTTTGTATTGCAGGCCACAGATACTGTTGGTGTGCACATTCCAGTGCTTGATGAGGATGAGAACTTTTTGCGTTGAAATTGGAAATGGATAACTCTCAAGCCAATGAAGGTAAGTATTTTTTTTTGGGGGGGAGCATATTTGCAGGTAGGTCTCATTAATGGTTTCTTATTTGGTTACTTTTTCACAGATTTCATCTGCATCCTTCTCGAGTCTGGTTTGTAATGATGGTCATGGTCATCGATTGAAACGACTTCTGACACTGGTGGTGGGTGCTGGTGGTGATAGCTGCTGCACATGATGACATTCTCTTTGACATCTTTCTGCATCTGCTGGTGGTAGCAGTGGCTAACATCGGTCCTAGTGGTGGTGGTGGTTCAGGGGGGCACACAAGTCATTCTCTGTGGTGGCAGTGGCTAACATTGGTCCTGGTGGTGGTGGTCTGGGGGGCACACAAAGTAAGTCTCTGTGGTGGCAGTGGTCAACTGCGGTCTGTGTGGTGGTGGTCTGCGGGGCACACAAAGTCATTTTCTGTGGTGACAGTGGCTAACATCAGTCCTGGTGGTGGTGGTCCAGGGGGCACACAAAGTAATTCTCTGTGGTGGCAGTGGCTAACATCGGTCCTGGTGGTGGTGGTGTTCCTGGGGGGCACACAAAGTCATTCTCTGTGGTGGCAGTGGTTAACATCAGTCCTGGTGGTGGTGGTCCAGGGGGGCACACAAAGTCAGTTTCTGTGGTGGCAGTGGCTAACATCGGTCCTGGTAGTGGTGGTCTGGGGGGGCATACAAAGTCATTCTCTGTGGTGGCAGTGGCAAACATTGGTCCTGGTGATGGTGGTCCAGGGGGGCACGCAAAGTCACGAAAAAGAAAACATGTATCATACAACAAATGTCACTGCCTTTTAACAACTTCAGTTAAAACCTGCCAACATTAACCACATCATCATCCTCATAAAGAAAGCTGCCCTCACAGTCATCTATGTCTGAAGTCTGACCACTGGAACATTTTTCATCCATTGTGTCATCATCTATGTCAGTGGTAGGCCGCTTCATGCTGCCACTGCCAGTGACACCAGAATGGTCCATTTCTACATCACCAAAACCTCCATGACTATGCCAGGGTATGAATACCGAGGTTGCAGTCTGTGCTGGTATGTACCTCTCATTCATTTTTATGAATGTTAGCAAACTAACATTTGCAGGAGAGAGGTTTGTCAGATGATCCCTAACTATTGCACCTGCTGAGCTGAATACCCTCTCGACACTTACACTGGAGGGTGGGCATGTGAGGTACTTCAGTGCCACTGCAGTCAGCTCTGGCCATTCACTGACCTTTCCACTCCAGTACAAAAGAGGATCATCAGTTATTGACAGATGCCTGTTTTCAGACAAATATGACTCCACCATTCTCTGTGCCACACTAAGTCTAGTGGATGATGCATCATCCTGTTCTCTGGAATCATTTATTTCACAAATCCCCACTTGGGACAAAGCCTCCCATAGTGGGTTGACGCCAATTGCTTTGGATGACAGACCACCTGGAACTGAAGTCCCCTTCCCCTTACAGGATATGCTTGATACTCCTCCAGGTGCACCTTCAGCCTGATTATGTTGCTGAGGTTTGCTGACCTTGGCATGTGACTTCTGTGCCCCATGAACCAAGTGCACCAGTTGCCCACTGACATTTTGTACCTGTTCAGGCCCACCCTCCAGTACTGAGGCAATTCCACGCTTGTATATTGGGTCCAGCATTGTTGCTATGGAAAAGTTGTCACTATACTGAATGCTCAAAGTGGGACAATTCTGGTTGAATACTGTCAACATGTGTTTCAGCAACATACTGCTAGCACTGTCTCTGGCAACATCAAGGCCATGCTGTACATTAACTAATGTCTGCCTCAGCACCCACAGCAGTGGAATTGATTGGCTAATGGAGGCAGACTCACCACTCACTGCCTGTGTGGCATGTTCAAAAGGCCACAAAATTGTTATTACAGAGTCCATGAGGTGTCACCGTTCAGTCGTCATAGACATGGAGGCCCTGGAACTGTCACAGCTAGTGTGCATTACAAGATATTCTGAGATGGCTTTGCATTGTTCATACAACCTCTCTGCCATGTATAAAGTGGAGTTCCATCGGGTGACAACTTCCAGCTTCAAGCGGTGCTGAGGGAGGCTGTTTCACATCTGCAACTGCCGAAGTTGGTCACGGGCCTTTGCAGATCGTGAAAAGTGAGAACAGATATGGCATGCAACTTTCAGCATTTCCTTTACATCAGGGTGCTGCAAAAACTTCAGCACCACAAGATTTAAAAAAAGGGCCATGCATGGAACATGAAAAAAGCCATCATTCGTGATGCATTTCACCACATTTGACCCTTTGTCACTTGCTATGAACCCAGCTCTCTGGGACAAGGGACAGGTGGTTCAGTCACTTATCAATTTCAGTCAGTACTACATCCAACATGTTTTCACCAGTGAGTGAACAGGTCACATTGCACATAGCAATCGTTGCATGCTGTCGAATTCCTTGAAGATTGTTACCACAACACTCCACCTTACTGCACTGATTATTCACACTACCAACATCACAAACAACCCCCAGCACCTGCGCCCAGTGTGCTGTTATACACAAATATGAACTCCCCGCTGTTTTGCCACTTGTCCACATATCCATACATAAATGGATGAATGGAGAGGAGGAATGTTGAAGGGCATGTCTTACTGAGTCAGACACAGTACGGTACAACTCGGGGATAGCACAGGTCAAAAAGTATGTCCTGGATGGGGCTTTCAATTTTGGACACCCCCTTGCAGCAAACCACTGGAATCCAGAATTCTTCACAAAGAAGAAAGGCAAAAGATCAATTGCCAGCATTTCAGCTACAGCAGCATTAAGTTCATGTGAGACTGTATGATTGGGTGGGTACTTTAGCTTATGCGCAAAAAACACTCTGTAACGTGGGCTGACTTAAAAGTTTTACATGGGGTGTGATGACAAATGGTTCTGCTCTACAAATGGCAGGGGGTGGAGTGTGGACGTTTAATGAAGACGGTTGCACAGGTGATGATGACAAACCCACAAATGCAGTTATTTTGCCAGATTTTACCAACCAGGGTTGATGTACCACTTTCACTAGACATACTGCATTCACCACCACCACCACCACCAAAACTGCTACTCTCACCAGCACTAGAAAACATTTCAAAATCATTATGCTCCTCCACCTCATCATGCCTGTAGTAATCCTCTGCTCTTATTTCATCACTACTGCACACATTTAATTTCCTACTGTATTTAACAGTCATGGAAGGGGATAACATGCTCGGTATGGTTGATGATGAGGGGGGAACACCCCACTGTGGTATTAGCTGCCATCTTGTGCTGGGTCCACAGTGCCATGTGCCTATTCTTAAGATGTGTATGCTGTCCTCCTGTGCCCAGATGGCTGCCTTTTTTACCTTGACTCACACGCACATGACAAATCTGGCAGATTGCAACTGACTCATCATTTGCATATTGCACAAAAAAATCCCAAACAAGGGATTGTGATGCTCTACTTTTAACATGTCCATTATGCTGCTTATTGGACTCCGTTCCTTTAAGCCATGAAGGGGGTGTGTGCTACGTGATTTTTCAGGCAGAACACATGTGGACTACAACTGACCACCATGACTACCTATCATTATTACTGGGTCATCATCATCATCATCACCATCAACTGAAACTGGTAAATCACATGTTTTACGGGGGTTAATGCAAACAGACCCAGAGACAGCCACCTTGAATTTCTTTTTCTCCAGTTCCCAACTGGGGTCAATAACATCATCATCATATTCGTCAACATCACTCACATCCACATCTTCTGCTTGGATGCTGGTATGTGGACTGCATGTTGCAACCACAGCAACATCATCATCATCAGAATCATCATTATCATCAACACCACTGTCACCTGATATTTTTTCACCACACTGTGAATCACTGCATGGAAAATGTGTGACTTGAACTGCGGTGGAAAAAATGTCACATTGTAGGCTATCTTTGACATGATTATCAAAATCCTGAAAGGAGAAAGTCCAGAGGGGGTATTGCTAAGCTCAAAGGAGAAAAGAGGCATGTGAGGAGGAGGAGGACCCTGTAAAAGCATCTATCCTAAATAGATACTTTTGCTCAGTATTTACTGAAGAGAAGGTAGGGCAGGGCCCACAGCTCAGCACCATGGACACAGGGGGAGGGAGGTGAGCACTACTCCCTTCACAAAAGAAAGGGTCCTACAAGAGCTCGCTAAGCTCAGGGTGGACAAGGCAATGGGACCTGATAGCATACATCCCAGGGTACTTAAGGAGCTAAGGGTGGAACTAGCAGAGCCATTACCAGAACTGTTTAGAGAGTCTCTGAGCACAGGAGAGGTCCCAGAAGACTGGAGAAGGGCTCATGTGATCCTGCTCCACAAAAGTGGTAGCAGGGAGGAGGCAGGGAACTACAGGCCAGTCAGTATTATCTCAGTAGTGGGCAAGATTATGGAGGCGCTCCTTAAGGAAAAGATAGTGCATCTGGAATCCATAGGGGCACACAATCCAAGACAGCATGGGTTTACAAAAGGAAGGTCCTGTCAAACTAATCTCATAGATTTCTTTGACTGGGTAACCAGAGTGGTGGCCAAGGGGGAGCAGTTGATGTCGCCTACCTTGACTTCAGCAAAGCTTTCGACACTGTTCCACATAGAAGATTGATAAATAAGCTGGGTAGGCCCGGGGTGGGTCAGAAGTTGGTCAACTGGGTGGCAAACTGGTTGACGGACAGAAAACAGAGAGTGGTGGTAAATGGTATACAATCAGAAGAGATGCAAATCACAAGTGGGGTACCTCAGGGATCAGTCCTGGGGCCAGTCCTCTTCAATATCTTCGTTAATGACATTGCAGATGGACTAGAGGGTAAGACTTGTCTGTTTGCAGATGGCACCAAGATCTGCAACAGAGTAGATGATCCAGATGGGGTGGACAGAATGAGAAGAGATCTGGATAAACTAGCAAAATGGTCAGAAGAGTGGCAACTGGGATTTAATGCAAAGAAGTGCAAGATCATGCATATAGAGAAGACAAACCCTGAAGCCATCTATAGGCTGGGAGGGGAGTTGCTGGCAGACACAAAGGAAGAAAGAGACTTGGGCATCATCATCACCGATGACCTGAAATCATCCAAGCAGACCTCTAAAGCAGTAGGTAAGGCTAGGGGGATGTTAAGGTGTATTAGTAGGGGTATCACAAGTCATAAGAGGGAGGTAATAATCCCTCTTTACAAGACACTGGTTAGGCCCCATCTGGAGTACTGTGTGCAGTACTGAAGGCCACACCTTCACAAGGACATTAACCAAATTGAGGCAGTCCAGATAAGGGCAACCAAAATGGTGCAGGGGCTGCATCAGAAGATTTATGAGGACAGATTAATGGAGCTCAGTATGTATACCCTTGAGCAAAGGAGGGAGAGAGGTGATATGATCGAAACATTCAAACACCATAAGGGCATTAACAAGGTGAAAGAGTCTAACATGTTTAAATATAAGAAAAATAGCAGGACAAGAGGACACATCATGAGAACAGAGGAAGGCCGATTAAGGGGGAATGTGAGGAAATTCTTTTTCACAGAAAGAGTGGTGGATGCATGGAATGTCCTACCTCAGGAAGTGGTGGCTATGAATACAGTGCGGGGCTTCAAACAGGCATGGGAAAGGCATACGGGAGCAATACAGACAAATATGGATAGATAGGTCATTGACAGTGTAAAGGTGTGTGGCACTTTCATAAGGTAGAAAAAATGGGCAGACTGGATGGGCCTTGTGGTCCTTATCTGCCGTCAACTTCTATGTTTCTATGTTTCTATGTAATCCTCATATTCAGTTACTGGGATGTTACTGGGAAGTGTAATATCATCTACACTGCCACTCACTCGCACTGCTTTACACTCCACTATATTTTTGGACATGGTACACTGGTCAGAAGTGGAACTTGAGGCAGCAATACTCATACTACCACCACCAGCAACTGCAGTAATACCACCGACTGGGACAAAATCATCTCCTCCAACTAAGAGTGAAGCTACTGATTGGGCTGTAAAAACATTGCAGGAGAAATACTTTTCCTCACATCAGCAATGCACCTCTGCGTCTGCGTACTACCATGCCCACAGACAATCTTACCACTGGCAGCAGTGCCATGGAGAGAACCAGCTTTGCTTGACGTATCTTTGCGGTCATTTTGGGGGATCAACAACAATATTCTAAACAAATTTAGATTTTGGAACGTTCACTCTGGGTGGGGGGGATGCTGATGTGAAGCCAAAAAAACAACTGTGGCTTCAGCAACAGATACAGACGCAAATTCACAAGTGAAAACAACACCTTAACTAACCAGTGGTGCTGAAGTCACAAACAATCCAATCTAGAAAACAATTCCTTTTGCCAGTGGGGGGGCACTGACTGCAGGTTTTTATGGCAGTGCAAGCAACAAAACAAAGAAAAGATACCACAATGGCAGTACAAGATCACGCAGCTACAGTGGATAGCAGGTTCACACTGCTGCACCTGCAATTACACTGTGGCACAATAAAAGGTGTATTATTTGATGTCATGCTGCACCGCACACACACACACGCTCACACGCACACGCACACACACACACACACACACACACACAATTTGTCTACAAGTAATGCACAGCAAATTGAAAAGTTCAGTAATATGCCACGTATTGCAAACAACCTGAAATTATGGACTGCTGCACCAGATCCACACAACACACAATCAGCAAGAAAATTTCAACAACTACTGACAATATTACTGTGTGTACATTAACACAGTCAGTTATATAACAAAAATATAACCAAAAAATAAAGAACTCCCTATTTCTCCAACTTAAATCTACCTGCACCACAGATATGCCCCTTCCCCAAAGCACACTTTCACTGACTCTTACTACACAGACTCAATGTTGTACATTAACATTCAAAATCCACACACAAACAAAAACGTTCAATGATATGGGCACAGGAGGGTTTCCTACATTCAATGAACTAAAGTTTGAGCAAATAAAATGACTCAAAAAGGCTTTTTTAGCAGCTTTTAGAAGGTTTGAATCACAGACAGCTCTCAGAGCACACTGTCTCCTACAGCTTCCTACACACACTACCCCAAACTGAGGCTGTGCAGATCAATATAGAGCCCATGTGACCTGAAATCCCATGAATCACTGCAAAATTTCACCTTCAGATCTTAAAAACAAGGTGAAGTGAGGTGAAGTGCATCGTTTTCAATGCAGTTCGCTTTTAAAATTGGTGGAATAGTGGTCTGGGAAGGCAGAGTAACGTGAAGTCATTGTTTTCAATGGACTTGTAGTACCATCATATCGTTAATTACTCCGTCAGATTCGGAGTATCGACAAATTCACCTTGGATCCGCTAATCACTACACGGAGCAAATTGAGGCCACTTTGCCCACTACTACTTGAGAATGTAGGTCCTGGCAAGATACAGTGGGACCTCTTTAAAGTAGAACTGCGGGACGGGATGGTCTAAAGATGTTGAATCCTGGAATGTACTAGTGGGGGGAGTGTCGAAGAAATCCAGTGGAAGAACACTGCCATGGTCCGACAATGCATTATTGAAGTTGACGGTAATAGTGGCAAGGTCGAGTGTTGGCGGTCCATTGATATTGAGCATGGTGGGTGGCAGCTTGGGGTCTTTCCTGTTGAGGTCTTTCAGATTACTCCAGAATTTTTTACCATTGCCCCACGAGTGAGAATGTGTTTCCCTGAAATAATTGTTTTTTGCATATCGTAGAGCTCGGGTACATTCATTTCTAGCGGCTTTGTATTTTTCAATATCCACTTGCTTAGATGTGGCTCTTGCACAGTGCCAGAGGTGATCCCTTAGTTTCAGAAGAGTAATAAGTTGAGGTGTTATCCATGGGTTGGAGTACCCTTCGATCTTTTTCTTTCTCACAAGTGCATAGGTGTCACAGGCTGCTGTGAATTGTTTGATGAACAGATCCAGTGCAGTGTTGATGTCACTGGTAGAGTCAAGTGTTGACCAGTCCAGTCTGCGAAAATGTGATTTGAGTGGTTCAAGGTGTCCATGTTTTAACACCCTGATATACATTAACTTGGGGGGGGGGGGCTTCCTGACCTTACTTGACCAGTCACAGGTGATGGGTGAAAGGTCACTTATGGAATCAGGGAGCACTGCAACCTTAGAGATAGTTCCGGGTGATTGGGCAGTGTCCAGTCGAGTAAGGTACTTGAACCTGTCTTGTAGTTACATCTGGAGGGGGTCTCGACCAGGTGAATGAGGTGCTGCACTGTGACAGCATCCTTAAAGGAACGGGCATCAGGCGACAGCCAGTTTATATTAAAATCTCCCAGAATTATTGTCTCTGAATTATGATGCAGGCCCCTTAGATACTCCATGAGTTTATTGAAGCCAGTGGCCTGACTCTTTGAGTCTAAGTGTACAGAGGCTATGGTAAGCACCTTGTTGTTTGTCACAAGGAGAACTTTGATAGCCAGAACCTGTGATGAGGAACTAGGGTTGGGCTTGGGTATGGGGTGGCCCATGAAAGTGTCTCTGAGATAGATGATGCAGCCACCACTTCGTTTAGGGGTCTTGTCCTGCCTTAATATGATATATCCTGGGATAGTGACAGCAGTGTCAGGTATCCTTGGCTTTAGTCAAGTTTCAATATTAGAAGGATTTCATGAGTATGCGGCTGTATCTAAGTTTTAAGGTTGCCAAGCTTACTGAGGAGGCTACAGACATTAATTGAAGCCAGTGTTAGGGACCCAACCCTACCATGCCCAGGGTGTGTAGTAGGCCAGGCTGGCCCTGGGTTAGGGTTGACATTGCCAGACAACAGGAAGAGCATAAGTAGAAACCTCAGTAAGTATGCTTTGAGTATTTTATAGACAAGTTTGCTAGACAGTTGTCTTTTCTTATTAAGACTACTTTTGTGCATCAGTACTGTAAGGCAAAGTGGTATTGCCCATGGGGGATAATTCACAGTAGGGCAGGGAGCTTGTTTCAGTAGAATGTAGGATAGAAGCCAATACTGGGTACAGTGATCCCAAGTATTATGGTACATAATTCCAGTAGCCATGCCTTGGTTTTAGTGCAAGCTATTAATTAGTGTGGGATGGCAGAGATGTTGTTCCATCCCACCATCCTGAACGCCAGGGCAGATGACTGCCAACACCAGTACTAGCTTGAGTGCCAGGGTCATGCAGTCCATGTTGGTGGCCAACAGGGTTACAGTGAGGCAAGGAAATTGACTCAAAGGTTTAGGATCTGTAGGAGCAATTAGGTGTGCATTCATCTGGTCCTAAATGTTCGTAGCTAGGGGAACACTTAAGTGGGTAGATGCAATCTAGTTACAAACCAACAAGCATCTCTGGTCAGGTCACACAAAGTCCAGCAGTGTTTAGGGTTAGTGCCACAATAGTACTGTATGCTCCACCTGACCTATGCACTGCATCAAAGCCAGTAGGTGTCCAGAGAGTGCTGGTCAGTTAGGAAGCATAGGAGCTCTGAACCCCAGAGATCACTGGAGCAAAGAGTAGATCAATAAGCTGGGGCTAAAGGAAAGGGGCATTCCAGGACACTAGTAGATCTGAGTCTGCACTTACAGAGTGAACAGGTCAAAAAAGGGAGTCCGTGCAAATATTTGGGGGGGGGGGGGATGAGGTTCTAAGCTCTGATAGGGATGCCTGTTCTGGGCTATCTTTTCCCTTGGATTTTGTAAATTCAGTAATCTTTTTATAGGCTTTTGTATCTCTTTCTCTCCCATTTCCAGGACTTTATCATTGCATAGTTTCATTTCCTGTGCATGAGATGTTTTGTTACTAGTCATCTTTTAGGGAGTTAGTCAAAGCAATAATGTATATATTGTATACTTAACTCAAATGTACACCACTTAAAGAAGGTATGCTGCAACTGTAGCAAACTTGTATTAGAAGTGTGTCAACCTTATGAGTGAAGAAATAAAACACTGGATGATTTGTCTTCTGGTTTGTCTTACAGTTTAAGATCTATGGCTTGCCGCTATATATTAGGTTCTGTAGCATCTCCTTTCAGCATCTAAAGTGGGTGCAGCTCAATTCAACTCTGTTACTTCCCAAAAGCCTGAATTATGCCAAGCTGCTCTAGCAGATAACCTCTCTTTATAACCATTTGAATTTAAACAGAGTCACGATGTTAAAATCTGCACACATTTCTACAAAAGTCATGTTCCACAATGTCCTCACTCTTTCACAGATACAGTTAATCTGATTACTTTGTGGCTGTTGTCCTGTCATTCCATTTGCCTTCTTTTACCCTTCTATCCAGCTTTGTGCAGTTCAACGCTTCATTCGTTTGTCCTCAAACTTCCATCTCCTGGCATACTCAACACTATGTCTTTTCCTCCCATGCTCCAGTCTGCTTCACTCTCCTCTCTCCATATTCCCATATACTCAACACTCCTGCTGTTGGTTAGATGCCAGTATGGTCCAAAGTCCACACTTTTCTTTCACACCTGGCCCACTCACAAGTTCCTACTGGCAAGCTTGTGACTGTTGATAAAAAAGGGACAGGACAACAATACAGTAACACAGCAATGCAAGGTAAAATATATGAGTATGTAACTCAACCAGGCATAGATTGCATACTGATAAAATACTGTGAGGCACAAAAATCAGTTCTGCCATGGCTCCTTCTCAGTGTCTGCAGCTTCAATCCACTGTCTTGTCCCTGGGGACAAGCCATGCCTTCAGTGTAAGAAACCAGGATGGAATATTGGAAAGGAGGGGTTGAGTTGGACACTACCTCAGAGAAAGGGACCTGTCAGCCATCACAAGCAACTCCCTAAAAAAAACTACCAATGCAACATGGCCAACAACAAGATGACCAAAATATTGGGGTGTACTGGGAGGGGGGGTTCAACGGCAGGAGAGAAGAAGTGATACTACCTCTCTATAGATCACTGGTGAGGCCACATCTGGAATACTGTGCCCAGGTCTCGAGTCCCCACCCAAGAAAAGACAAATACAGGCTAGAGATGGTACAGTGTAGGGTAACCAAAATGATTCAGGGCTAGCAGGGTAGATCCTATGATGATTGATTTAAGGCTCTGAACATGTACTCGCTAGGGACTAGAAGGGAATGATGTGATGGAGACCTTCAAGTTCCTGAAAGGAGTGAAGAGGGTAGATTGTGAGGAAATATTTAGCAAGAATGGTGAATCAAGACAATGGGGACATGTGTGGAAGCTAACGGGGGGGAGATGCAGCAAGGACTTAAGAACTTTTTTGTTTTCTTACAGGAGAGTGGTTGAGCCCTGGAACAGCCTACTAATAGAAGTGATGGGTGCAAGAACCATTAATAGATTCAAACAGAGCTCAGTGAGAGTGAAAGATTTAAAAGTTATACAAGGGAAATCAGTAGGGTAAGAGAGGAGGTGAGCGCAGTAAACATGGCTAGACAATAGGTCCCCAGATTGATAAAACAGGGCAGACAGGCTAGACCAAAGGCCTTTTTCTGCTGACATTTTGTATGTTTCTGTCCACACATTTTTCCCATGTTTCCTCTGTACATGTTGTAGAGGTTAAAACTCAGTGTTCTTTGAAATTTGAATTTTACGCCACCATGATTCTGTTACAGACGTCACCCCCACCCAATTCAGTTTTATTCAGAATAAAATACATTGAGCAGAACTTGTTTACAGTGGTGTCCTGTTAAGTCAAAACTTTTGATGACAAGCAAACATGTTACAGATATAAATAGTGCTACAATATGTTGCTGGCACCCTCCCCTAACTCTAGTCCTTAGTACTGCATGCCCATAACAGATATACTTTTCAGTTGGATACCACCCATTTTATTAGCATTCATTGTCTACGTATTTATGATGTTTTAAAGCTTGGGATATGTCATTGTTTTTATGATGTCTGCTTATTTTCTGTAATGCACTGCGAGCCCCAAGGAAAGGGTGCTCTGTAAATAAACAACCACTACTTCTTTATATACTTTCTACATTGCTTTTTCTTTATCTGGACTTTATTACTTGTACTGTACCTTGTATTTAGTGTTCACGTACATGTACCCATTGCTGTCACTTTATTTGTTATTGCTGTTTCATTCACTTCTGTATTCCCTCCCTTGTGTCACTCCTCAAAACAAGCTAGAGGTATGTCTCAGTGTGTCTATCCTGGTCATCAAAATTTCAAGAAATAAAGAAATGAAAGAAGATGAGGTGAGTTAACGGTATAAAAGCCTGATTCTTAAACATGCATTTATTCTGTTTCATGGCTTAAATCTTACTTGATGCTGTGTGCCTCTTTCAGAAATGACCCACACAAACGGGATTCAGCAATATGGCTTCCAAGATGGTTACAGACAGAATCAAACTATGGGGCAGAGTTTGAAAAGGGAAGGATGCAGATGTAAAAGCATACTGCATCTGGGTCTGTGTCTGCACAATTGCATCTGAGCAGACATGCAGCTAGTTTCAAACAAAGCAACTATTCATAACAAAAAGTCATGATTTGCATCAAAACAAATTGATGGAAATGTGATTTGCACAATTTTTTGCCACAATTGCACCTTTTTTTGGAATGCAAAAGTTTGATGCTGTTAGACCATCTAATAGATGGCCCAGCAGTTTGGATGGATTTCTCTTTCGAAAAGGGTGGTGGACAGATTGTGGGCAGATCCTTTTGCAAAGTCTTTCTGTCCCTTGAAGAGCTCTATCCGCCTCCTGCATTCCTTTTGTCCAAATTACAGTATGCCTTTGAAAATATCTCATTAAGTTTTGAACCTCAAGATGGTCCCAGCATTGTTAAAGTAAGCAATAGGATGCAAAAGGGTATTGATTTATTTTTCTGAATCACACGCCAACCTATGTTGTGAGGTATGAGGTACTCACACTGAGTGCCTTCAACCACCCGGAAGAGTGGTTCAGGAAAAGAAACCCACACCCTGTTGTGCCCTTTTGCACTTATAAAATACTAAATCTTCTTGTAAAATGGGTGACTAAATTTAGAAAATGTTATTATGAAAAATAAAAAGATACAAAAGATTACAAAAAAATGTAAAAGTCACTGGTGCCTGGTAAGACTGTTTAAAATATGATGATTTGAATTAGGCCACTAGAGGGGGCTGTATGTTCAGGCAGTTCCCCTGTCTATGTGTCATTGAAACCGATCTCATCACCCCCTCCCAGTGTTTGAATCACTGTTATGTGTCTGAGTACTGTGCCCAAAAAAGTTAAAGCAAATGTCTGTCTGTTTGTTTCTGTCTGTCTGTCTGTCTATCTATCTGTCTAGATTGTATCTCTCTCTCTCTCGCTCTCTCTCTCTCTTTCTCTTTGAGAGCAGCGGGGTTTATTGCAGGTGGGCATGAATATGCTGAGTGAGAATGCAGAAGTTTTTCGTTATGAGGAGTAAGACCCTGAGCACCATGATTGTTTTGTTTTAAAGAAATATTGTATGGAGCATGATTGTAAGTACAAAACATATAGGAACCACTGAGGCTGCATAAGCCATGGGCACAAGAACAACAGGCAAAGAGTGAGAAAGCTACAGCAGTATCAGTGGCTATAATGTGAATTGAAGACAATTCAGGGAAGGGTGCTTTGTGTAACAACCTATGTTAATGGAATCTTAAGCAAGTAGTTATACTAGGGAACCATTGGGGAATGTTATACAGATATGTGGGGAACACAGAAATTAGCAGTCAGTATGTGTTTAGACTTGTGGTGAGCTAGGATGATGCAGTACTGATACAGTAGCCATGTGAGTGTTCAGACTGGACTGAAGATGTGATTAAACTGATTTATTTTTAATCTTGATTCCTGTGGGATTCGCTGTCTAATGTCCACAAGACAAGGAGATTGCACGAGCATCTGAAACATGGTAGCAGAGACAGGTTCAGTTATGCTGTGAACGAAAGAACAGTGGACCCTGTAGAAGAACTGAAAGCAGTGGAAGATAACCCAGGTCATAAGGGCCATAAGTACTATTCAAATTAAAGGGAAAGGGGAAATTGTTTAAACAGGAAAGGCACACTAAGCCGGAACTTGTTTCTAAGTGCAACCTGAGAGCACAAGGAAGTTAAATGACTTGTTTAGGGTCACACAGTATGTAAGCGGGGACTGGAGGGATTCAAATCCAGGTCTCCAGGTTTGCAGCTTTGTGCCCTTAACCATTATGCTATACTGCTTCTAAAAAGTAAAAAGAGACACTATAAATTTTTTGGTGTAAAAATAAAGATGGCGTGTGGGCTGCATCTTCCACGAAGGTTGGATATACATACAGAAAGTCTGGCACAGGCTTGGAGAAAGTGGAAATAAGAGATTAATTTGTATATTGACTTTAGAGGTGTGTGAGTAATGAACAGCATTTCCCAAATACCGTGAATAATGCACTGTTTGTTATTCAGATATGAATAACAAATAATAGCGCTATTTGTGACTATTCCTATTCAGCAGACACTAACAAAAAAAGAGAGAGAGAGTAGTAGCCTCCCACCCTCCTTCCCAGTCCAATTCTTTAAAATACAACCCTCCATCCTTCCACCCTTCGCTGCAAGCGCAGTCCTACTCACCTCTCCTCCAGCATCCTCAATTTGACATTTTAAACAAGAAAGACTTTCACAAGGTTGACCAGCACAACCTGCCTGCCTTCATGGCTGGCTACTGCATCATCTTTAGTGCTTTTCTCTTACATAAATGAATAACTCTCCCCCTGTGGCAGCAGCACCCAACTGTCACCCTCCTTCCCCCACACCAAAAGTTTCTTTTATCAGAAGGCCCCTAGGGGCGACAATGAACATAACCAACACAACCTGCCCTCCTCCATGGCCGGCCACCATCTAGTGAATGAAAGTGCTCTCATGCTTGGTCACACACAGTAGAACAGCTGATTACATGATTAGGTATTTTACTAGGTGAGCAAGCACAGGAGTGCTTTCATTCAGTAGAAGGTTGTCGGCCATGGAGGAGGGGTGGTTGTGTCAATCACCTTCATTGTCATGCCTGGGAACCAGTGTTGGGTAAGTTACTTTTAAAAAGCAATCAGTTACAGTTACTAGTTACTTTCAAATAAATGTAATCAGTTACTTATTACTTTTACATAAAAAGTAATTAGTAACTGTAACTGTAATGCATATTACTTTTCATATTACTTTATATTACTTTTGATAACATGGGTATATTTACTCGTTGAACATAACTATGTGCTCATGAAACCTCAAGAAGTGTATAAAAGATTCTAAAGACAATTAATATGTTAATTTATAACACAGTACCCATCTGACATTGCCAGCCACAACAATCCCTTTACATTTCCATAAATAAGAGCTCTATAAAAATAAATCACTCAAACACGCCCCTGAATCTGCTACTGCCCTCTGCAATCTTTTCCCCCCACAGCTAAATCCTGGCTTTGCCAGCAATTGCTGTCCCTGACCTTTTTTCATTTCCATAACACCCACACTCACCCTCCAACACACAAACACCCTGCATCTACTGCCAGTGCCCTTGGGGATCTTTTCCACACAGCTCTATATTCTGACAATGCCAGCCACAACTACCCCTTTACATCCCACCCTTACCCCACTGCCACACACACCCTGCTGCATCTTCTGTACTTGGTGATCTTTCTAACATCTAGCCTTTATTTTCCTCCTGACTATGCAAGAGCCACAACTGCCACTTTAAATTTCTGTAATAAAATCCCATCCTCACATAGCTCCACCTACACTCACACATATGTGCCCTGCAGATCTACTGTCCTTCCTTGCCTTGGTGATCTTTTCTCATTTCCCCACAGTAGCCTGAATCCTAACTTTGCCATTGGCAGCCACAGATCCACTCACATCATATACAATACAGTAAATTCCACCAGCACACACCTGCTCACCCCAACACATAATTTAAAGACTCTTTCCCACAGCTGAACCTTGACTTGCCACTACCACTGAGATACAGTTATAATTATAACTAAGTCTATCATGATTATTATACCACTGCCAGTATGTCACAACTGAAGCCAGGCAGTGTCACTTACTGTACAATTGAATTATCACACAGCACAAAACACTTGTTACACTCTGGTACATACCCCTTCGATAAAGATTTTCTTTGAGATGGGGTGGGTGATGGTGATAGACCTAGCAGGTGGGCTGATGGAGGATCAAGTGGCCTGCTGTGGCAATTTGGTGCATGTGATGTTGAGGGAAATAGGCCCTGAGCCCTACCTGCAGATAGGCTACTTGCTTTTTTCCCTACAGTTGCTATTCTAGTCCTGATTCTTCTGGGGTTTACAGTGGCTACTGTAGAGGGCCACAGCTGACAATATGCATGAGTGTAGCAAGCTATCTAGAAATTGTACATCAACTGGCCAGCTTGTTGCCCCCTCAAACAAATTTCATCAATTCCTATAGCGATTCTTAGTTGTACCATGTAGCGGAGCATAAGTAGTATAATTTGTGTATCAAATGTCACAAAATTATATATTTAATAATATAAACAGGCAAATGAAATGGTGTTTTCTGACTTTAATTTGCACAGCAAATGTTACTGATATGGAACAAAATGGTAATATTAAATGCATGCTGAAAATAGAAAATTGAGTTAGAATCGATGTTTCAACCATAGGTCTCTTCTGGAATTATTTAAAAGAGGAAAAAGCAGGTTGGGGAAATAAGAGAAATATATGTGAGGCAAGAAAATAGGGGGCAGCTGTAGGAGAAATATAGAAGAATACATGGGGTGGTGAGTTTAACGAGATTTTATACACACCTAAGGTGTTGAATGCCACATAAATCCCAAGAGTGAAGCTCAAGGGGATTATTTAAGCATCCAACATTGAGGCTGCATGTAAAATCTCAAGTTAAACATACCACCTCGTGTTTTATTTTATATAATTGCTGGGGAGCATTTTTTCACCACAGCAATTATATAAAATAAAGCCACATCCCCGTATAGTTGCCATCTCAGGGTTTCAGAGCAGTTCACTGTCAGAGCTTCACTGTTGAAACATTTTGTTTCCTCCTTTTTTCATTTGATTTTACAGCTTAGACATAACAGTAGACATAGGCCAGTTACTTACTTTTTTTTTAAGTTAACTTACCATCCAGTGTCAGTCACAGTAAAGTGTGCTGGTGTGTGGCACTACAGAAAGGCAGAGAGGAGAGAAGAGCTCCGGCTGGCACATGTGTTGACCAAGGAAAAGCTTTTGTATGTTCACCGTTTCAACATGTGGGTTATAATGATAAATTATAACTCAGCTTCCCGTAGGGAAAAATCGCTAGTCAGTTATTATAAAGTGACAATAGTTAAAGTAATAGTAGAATCTGGAAAATGAAAAGGTGATGGTAGGTATGAAAAGGTAGAGTAGAAGTGAATGGGTTGAGCAGTCCTTAAGTGGGGACTAATTAGCAGGACCTAGTAAGAAGGCTGAAAGGTGAAAGCTATATGTGCACACTCATTTTAATTTTATACAGATTAAAGAAATACTCAAACTGGAGAGGTCAGTATTTTACACTGGATCTGCAACAATTGGTACAAGGACACCCAGCGCAAGGACACCTCACCAGAGCCATTCAGCTTAACATTTTCTGTAATGAGACAACTGGCAAAAACAACCCTGACACACAAAGGCAGTGAGACTGTAACCATGTAGAAAGCAGTGGTGCGATAAATGAGGCTACCTTGTAGTCGTAGCCACTGTGTTAGTGCAAAGATCTTGTAGGGCAAACCAATATTAGGTCAGAATTCCTAGGCTTAATGTTACAAGGCTGCATGTCTTTGTTCCAGTTGTTGTGCCACAGGTTTACACCACCCCATACCTCTGGCAGCTCACAATACCTAGACACTGCGACAATGCAAACCTGAATATTAGCAAGGCTACCAAAAATGGCATCTCACAGCCATGAAATGTTGCTTAAACTTTTTGTTGTGAAAAAAGGCAAAAAATGGTAGGCAGCTTGTATTCAATGTGCAAGGTGCAGATGCTGGGTGCTCATGCAGTGCTTGTCAAAAGGCAGCTTTTTTTAGCCTGATGTGATAAATTAAGCATGCAGTCAGCTGAGCAGCCTTTGTTTACACTGAAACCTGAATATCAAAAGACACCTGCACAATCTCCGGATTTCTGTGATGTCATAAATCTCTTGAGCTTCACGCTTGAGGTTTTATGAAGTCACAGGAACCCCTTGATGGATTACAGCAACCATAACAAATGCATGCCCATCTGTTATTCTACTTATATTATTATTTATTAATAGAATAATGAATAGGTGCCAGTGTATTACCAGTGAGTAATACAATTGAGAGGTTCTGGACACATAGGAACCTCAAGAGCAAAGCTCGAGAGGTTCTCGTGTCCAGAACCTCAAGATGAGATCACTCTTGCCGGTAATGCACTGGCACCTGTTCATTATTTTTTTTTAATATATGGATGCAATTTTGTTTTTTCTTATTTTGGAAGTGGCAGTTAGCAGTTTCAGTGAAGGATGCTCTGTCCTGACTGACTGCCGTCTTGTGTTGCTGCTGCTCTCGCCCCAGCCCGCTGAGCTCCACCCCATCCGCCTCCACTCCTAGCCTCACTGTATAACAACAACTGGTAGGTATTCCTACCTTTTTTCTTCTTTGGGCTGCGCTCCTATTTCTTTTTTTGTGAGAAGAGGGGAAAAAAAATGAAGATAATGCTGAGAAGCAATGCAGTTTCTAGCGGCGAGCCCTCATGTTTTAAAATGTTCTGCCACCCACACATGGCGCGGCCAATCAGGAGGCACACTTAGGACGATGTGGGGGTCAGAAGGCATTTTTGTGGGCACTTGGCGGTTTGGTACAAGTGGTAATACTATCACTCAAAAGTGGAACGATGGTATTAACATTGATTGACAGTACAATTAACATTGATTGACAGTACTATTAACACTGGAGGTGCGAGGGTATTACCGGATTTTTTTTTGTATGCTTTGTAAGTATATTAAATCATGAATCCATATATTAAATTACAGTAACTAGTTACTTTTAGGGTAAAGTAATGTCACTACAGTTACTTATTACTTTATTTTAAAAGTAATCAATTATCACTGTATTACTAGTTACCTAGAAAAGTAATCAGATTATAGTTACTAGTTACAAGTAACTAGTTACTACCCAACACTGCTGGGAACCTTCTGATAAATGAAACTTTGTCTGCTGGGGTGGGGAGGGTAAGAAATGAGTGCTGCTGCTGGTGGGGGTCGTGAGAAATATTCATTTATATAAGAGAAAAGTGCTAAAGATGAGATGGTGGCTGGCTGTGGAGGTGGGCATGCTGTGCTGGCGATCCATCATGGGAATTGCTTTGCTTAAAACATCAAATTTTAGGTGCTGAATGAAGGATGGTGGGATTGGATTTGTAGCAGATAGTGGTGGGACGGGGTTTGTATTTTAAAAAACTGGGCTGGGTAGTACTGTGGAGGCTGTTTCTTTTACTTTTTTTCTTTTTCCACAGGCACAAGAATAACAAATATGATATCAAATTTCTGAATATTTGATGCCCCCAACATGAATATTCAGCCAAATATTTGACATGAGATATTTGCCTACCCCAGTGGGCATTGCTATGGAAGATAAAGAAAAGAAACTGAAAGTAATTGCATTTGTCTCATTGGAGAAAAGGGGAGAGAGAATTGTGTGAAGCACTAAATGCAGTTGTACCCCAGATCAGTGTACTTTGGAACAAATAACAGCAAACTTTGATGGATGCGGTTATAAAAAAAAACAAGACTTTGAAAGGTATAAGTATTTCTCAATTAACCAGGAATGAGGAGAAAATGTAAACAAGTATGTTACAGATTTGAGAATGTTGGCTGCAAGGTGCAATTTTGGGGACATTAAATATTCTCTGATAAGAGAGTGCATAATATGTGGCATCCAGGATTCACAGTGGAGGCAATGTAATGTTTATTGAGTGAAGGAGATTTGACCCCAGATAAAACAGATATACTATGAGATCTAGACACTGAGGAGCCTGACAATGAGAAGCCCGAGACAAAGATCCTGACCGTGAAAATCCTGACAGTGGGAGTTTGCAGTGGGGTTTTTTGTCATGTTTTGGGGTGGTTTTACCCTCGCTTTTAATGGGGTTTCGCCTACCCCTTAATTATGATTCCTAACTCTGTCAAAAGCAAAATCCCACTGTCAAGATTTTTGCTGTAGGGATATGTGTTTCAGGCTTCTGGGTGTCAGGCTCCTGAGTTTGGGTTCTTGTCATGATTTCGACAAAAGTCTGCAGATATGCAGAGCAGCAGAATTGTCAAGGGAAAAGAATACAAACCATGGAAGGGCACATGGCTGGTAAGTACGTTAGAAGGCTTTGAGAGAATCATGTACTGTACTAAGGTCTGGTGCAGTCCTAGACATTCAAATATCAGGTAGACTTTGTGGGGAAAAAAGCATGAGAAAAATAAAGAGAAGTGCCAAGCTTACAGGCAAAAGTGTAAAAACTGTGAACAACTGAATCACTTTGCAGAGAAAGTGCCTAGCTAATCAAAAAGAAAAAGCTAAAGTGCATGGTGCAAGAGAAGCAGACTCAGCTGAACAGTTTTGTGAGGATCTAATGTGGATATCAGTGGAGCCAGAAAAGCAAACTGTAAACACAATACAGCATGGGAAGCCAGAGTGTAGAAACAATTCTTTGCAACAATGTTGGTTGATATGGTGCTGATTATAAATTTCAGTTTTGGACTGTGGTGCATGTTGTAATGTTGTTCTATGCAAGTTGGTGATTTCTGAAATGCCAGTAAGTAATAAGGACAGGACAAACACCAATCATGTACAATAATACAACAATGTAGCCAGTTGGCACAAGTAAGATGAAATTGAGAAATCCAAAAAATAACAGATATGTCAAATAGAATTTGTGGTGGTGCAAGAAGGGAAAACCCCTATGCTAGGCAGTAGTGCAGTACAGGCCACTGAACTGATAACGGTTCAGTAAAAGAACATTTACATGTGAGTGCATCACACTTGAAAGGTGAAGCAGTGCAAGAAAAAGGAGAAAACAAACCTTGGGATTTAGTCAAAACAACTGAGACGTATCAAGATCTCTTCCAGTGGGATGGTTGCTAGAAAATAAATATAAGTTTGAAGTGAATGTTCAGTGTAAGCGGCATAGCTACCAGAAAGGACAGTGCCAGCTGCTTTGATAAAACCATTAAAGCAAGAACTGCAGAGTCTGCATGAGAGAGGTTATCACTGCACCTGTACAGCATAGCACAGACTGGATAAGCAGTTTTGTGGTTGCTAAAAACATGTGGAAAGCTAGGCATCTGCTTAGATCCAAAACCACTAACCTTAAAGCAAAGTCATTTCTCCCTGCTGACCATTTATAATGTATTGCCTGAGTTGTAGAAAGCAAAGCTTTTCACCATGTGCGATGTGGAAAATAGGTTTTGGTATGTAGAACTGGAAGAAGAGTCATGCTCTCTGACCACATTTGTAACATCCTTAGGGAGGTATAAGTGGCTCAGAATGTCAATGGGGCTCAGTCTAGCCCCAGAGGTGTTCCAGCAAAGGCTACTAAATCAAGCCTTACAGGAGCTGCCTGGCATCCAAACAACAGCAGATGATGTACTGATTGTGGGTGAAGGAGACAGTCTAGAGCAGGCAACCAGAGACCATGAAGAAAAACTGATACAGTTCCTGGAAAGCAGTGGAGTAAAAAATATCAAGCTAAACAAAGATACGGTATATTCACATTGGGCCCTATGCACTAATGGGGCGGTGTGGCTACGTGTGCATATCTGGGGCATGCAACCACTCCACACCCTATGAGCCCTCCATGTGGGATGCTCAAAGGGGGGTGTACAGCACATATGTGCCCGATCCCCCGGCTGCATGAGGAGCAACATGCTGGGGGTGGGCCGGCACTATGCATCATGCACTTCGGCATGTAGTGCTGGTTGCGGGGGTGCATGGGGGTGCAGGGTACGCCAGGGAGGACCCCGCCATAAACCCTCTAGGTGCCCTATGAACACCCCGCAGGACAGGGCAAACAGCCCACCGACCCTGCAGAGCCACAGGAATTGGCTGCCCGATGCTACCCGCCAGGCCCTGCACACAGTGATGAGTGTGGTGGCCCCCCAAACATCCACAACTTCCATATCACATGTCAAACCCCCCCCTCCCTGCCTCCGGTGGTAATGTTCTCCCTCCTGCCAGCAGGCATGCCCCCCATCCCACTGCACCACATAGGTGCCATCGGAGAGGGCCAGCAGCATTGCTCTTCTACCACCCGCCACAGCTGCTGGCCCTTGGACATCCATGGGGCACGCTGCCAACACGCTCCCGCTGCGTAAGGGATCCATTGTTGGACCAATGCTGGGCATCTGATTGGATGCCTGGCTGGGTACATGACTCCATCTGCACTCACCCTGCACAGACCTGAATGCCAGTGGAGTGGGGCTGTGGACAGGTTGCCAGCAGTGGTGAATGCCGCCAGTGCACACCTGTCCACAGGTGTGAACCTGCATGCTCGGTAACTTGCACCCATATGTGCATAGGGCCCAATGAAGCTGAGTGAGATAACGCATACAGGATATCTGCTTACATAAGAATGCCAGAGGTTGGATCCTGAAAAAGTAAAAGACATAAAACAAATACTAATGCGTGAAGATGTGAAGGGAGTACAGATGTTTATTGGCATGGTGAACTGTCTAGCAAAGTTCTGTCAGCATTCGTCAGAAAAGCATGAAATATCGAGGCAGTTGACTCACAAGAACACTCTGTGGGAATGGACAAATAAGCATGAGGATGTGTTTAAGCAAATGAAAGAGCTGATAGGAAACTTGCCAGTGCTGAAATACTATGAACCAGCAAAAAGTATGATTTTTGCAGTGTGATGCATCTGAGTCAGGACTGGGGACAGCATTGATCAAAGAAGGTCAGCCTCTTGCTTTTGCCAGCAGAGCACAAACTTAAACTGAAAGAGGATATATATGCACAAATACTGTAGAAAAAGAACATTTAGCAGTGTTACTTTTGCATGGAGAACTTCCACCAGTATTCCTATGGCAGGAGAGTTGATGTGCGATCTGACCATAAACCACTGAAGAATATTATGATAAAGCCCTTGTTGCAAGCACCACAATGATTACAGAAAATGCTATTAAATTGCAGAAGTATAACGTTTGCATTGGGTACTGGCCAAGCTGAGAACTATTGCTAGGTGGCACACTAAGTAAATCTTACCTACCAAAGTACAGCAAGGAAAGATCAGTAGAAATGGACATAGAAGCTGATAACATGGTAGACTACCTGCCAATCTCAGATAAAAGGTTGAGGTCTATTCAAAGGGATATGAAAAAAGGAAAAAAACTGTGCAAACCCTGAAAGAGGTGAATTGCATAGGTGCTGGGTGGCCAAATGAGAAGGAACAGGTGCCATCTAGGTCAGGCCATATTTTCAAATGCAAGATGATCTGTGTATGCAAGATGTATAAAAAAAGAACAGTGATTCCGGAAGCTCTGAGAACTGAAATTGTGCACAGAGCACATTCATAACATCTGGGAATTATGAATATAGCCAGCAGATGAAGGCCTATTCGTCTGTCAAGTCTGTTTGAATTGCAGAACCCTTAATCAACACAATGCTATGGGCTCCACCGCTTACCAAATCAGCCCTGGTCTCCCTTTGCACTTTCATGTCCTCCCACAGTGATCATGACCCTCCCTTTCACCATGTTCCACCCCTCTTGTATCCATCCTGCATTTCCAAAGAGACAACCTCCTCCAGGATTTTGTTCCACTCTTACACCACTAATTCTAAGAAAATATGTCTCCCAACCTCCTTCCTGAACCTTCCTCCTGCCAGCTTACAGCTGTGCCCCCTTGTGTTCCTGTTCCAATTAAGACTAAAGATGTCCTCTGTATTTACCTTATTGATGCCTTTTCAGTACTTGAAGATTTCAATCATTCAATCATGCCCCCCCACCCTTGAGTGAGTACATGTTGAGGTCATTCAGACTGTCCTCATATACCTAGCCCTGCAGCACCTGGATAATTTCTTGCCCTCCTCTGAACTGCCTTTAGCAGGTTTATATTCTTGCTCATGTATGGTCTCCAGTATTGAACACCATACTCCAGGTACAAACTCACCAGGGATCTGTATAGCAGCATTATATCTTCTTCCTGCCTACTCGTGAACCCCCAATACAACCAAGCATCTTATTGGCTTTAGCTGTTGCCTTCCTGCACTGCATCAGTTGCTTTAAGCCACTAGGGATGGTTACCCCTAAGTCCTTTTCCTCTTTCAGTTTTGTGACCTGGCTCCTCCCTCCAGGCTGTAGTCAGTCTTCATGTTCCTATTTCCTATGTGCATGACTCTTCACTTCTTTGTATTGAATCCAAGTTGCCATATTCTTGACCACCTATCTAGCCTGGCTAGATTTTCATAAAGGTCCTGCACCCACTCAGCAGTGTCTACTCTCCCATGGATCATGGTGTCATCCGCAAAGAGGCAGATCTTGCTCTTTATGCCTTCTCTAGTGTCATTTATAAACACGTTAAACAACACTGGTCCAAGCACCGAGCCCTGTGACACCCTGCTGGTGACTTCCCTTGAGCTGGAGAGCTCTCTACCCATAACCACCCTGTAGGTCTTTCCTACCAACCAATTTACCACCCTCTTAATTAGTTTAGCCCCTGCTCCCAGGTCTTCTGAATTCTTGATCAACCTCTTTTGGGGTACAGAGTCAAAGGCCTTCTTGAAGTCAAAGTACAGACAGTATGTCAACCACTTAGTCACTGTTCTTTGTTCTTTTTACCAGTCAAAGTCAATCAGATTAGTTTGACAGGATCTTCCAATCATGAACCTGTGCTGCCTCTCATCCTGAAGACCATTCACCTCCAGAAACCCGACCAGTTTTTTTCTTAAGGATGTTCTCATTAAGCTTCCCTACTACGAGGTCAGACTGGCCAGTCTCTTATTGCCTGAGTTGTCTCTTGGTCAACTTTTGTGAAGAGGTACCATGCGTATGGTTCTCCAGTCCAGTGGTACTGCCCCATATCCAGTGAGCTGTTGAACAGATCCACCATTGGACCTGCCAGGTCACCTGCCAGCTCTCTCAACACCCTCAGGTGAAAACCATTCATACCTGGGGACTTATCAACTTTGAGGGTCTTGAGCCTTCATTTCACCCTTCCTCTGGGATGTTTTCTTCCCCATCCCTTGCCTCATTTCTCCTCTTCTTCCTCCTTCCCTGTGCAGTGGGTCATCTTTTTCTTTCATAATGACAGAGCAGAGTAGTTGTTCAATGCTTCTACCTTCTTTGTACTATTTTCCACCCACTCTTCCCCATTTTTAAGCTTCACTATTCTATCCTTTTTGTCCCTTTTTCACTGATGTGCTGAAAAAACAGTTTCTCCCATCCTGACCACTTCTGCTATTTTCAGCTTTTTTCTGGCCTCAGCTAGACTGACTACTCTACCTGCCTCCTTAGCCTTCTGCAAGTATTCCTCCTTAATTTCATCCCCTTGGGTCCTTCTGTATTTCCTGTACACAGCGCTCTTCTCCCTAACTGCCTGGGCCACATACTAAAGTAAAAAAGGTAAAAAAATATTATTCATATTTACCAGGTTTTCTGAGGATGCCTAACCAAGTGCTAACAACACTATAAAGAAATACGAGGTTTAAAACCAGTTTGTTCCTGCTGCCCAAATATATTTATTTTATATCTTATAGTAATGATTCTTATATAAAATTAAATGCTAACTCCTATATGAAATCAAAACAACACTTCTTGTTTATTTATTCCAGCACTGAGATAATTCTGATGAAGGGACAGGATTGTCTTGAAATGTTAATGTATCGTTAAATGGAACTCGAGTGCTGAATCTCTTAAAGAAACAGAGACATGGAAATGATGTCTTGTACTAATCTGAATACTGGATGTGTGCATTTAATGAAGATAATTGATGAAATTAAAGCTTTTAAGCACCAGTAAAGAATAATTTAAAAGAAAGTATTTTGTGAAGTTGAGAGTCCTATCAAACAAGCATTTGTCAATGCCGAATGTTTGCTTGCTTGCATTAGCATTGGAAGTGCAGGAGTTAGATGCAGAATAGGAATGGCAGTGAAGTATTGAACTGAAGACAACCCCACCCCCACCCTGCAGAGATGGACAGGCGTTGGGGTGTGCCTTTGGGTTGTCGCCCATAATGCTCACATCATTTCACCTCACACTACCCTGCAGACACTGACAAATGTTGAGGTGTGCTTTGGGGTGTTCAGGCTTCTCTCACCCACTCCAGTGAAATATGCTGAAATGGGTGCAGTATAGGAGACTGGGTGAACTTTGGGGCCAAAGGTCCAAGGCACACCTCAATGCCTGTCACTGGCTGCAGGGTGAGCTGTGAAGATGAGAATGAGAATCATGCAGCAGTACTGTCAACAATCCCAAGTCACACCCTGACGCCTGTCGGTCCCTCAGGTGGGGCATTATGGTTAGAAACCCTAATGCCCTGAGTGTTTCTTGGTATTTTCACTCCAAGTTTTCAATATGGGCTTTTTGTGACCACACTGCATGAACAGTGATACTATCAGTTCGTTAGCTGAAAGGTGATTTTGCACAGCAACTGTGCCATTTGGTGCTACAGGTGCGAAAACACATTTCAGGCAGGATGTGAAAAATGACAGCTGTACTGTTCATGAGGAGATGTAATAAAAATGGTAATGTTGAAAATATGGAGTGAAAATATAAAAAAATTGGTGAAGTCATGAGCGTGCGTAGAAACTGCACAACGCACATCCATAATGCAATTATTTTTGGGAATTTTTACACTACATTTTCAATATAGGCATTTTGGAACCTCTGCTCATGAACAGTGGCATTGTGATTTTCTTAATCTATCCCGAACGTTGATTTACATACTAACATACTAAAATGCCTGCAGAATAGGCCTAACGGTTTCTCGAGTCTGCTCGATTATCAGCACCCGCACTGAGCGCCGATTTTGGTGTCCCCCCCCTTGGATTATACCATCCCCAGTCCCAGATGTTCCACCTGTATTGGGCCTGGTCAGATTTACCCTCCCCCTGTACCTGTCCCATCCCCTCTTAAACCCATCCACAGTCTCCACCTCTATCACCTCCCTGGGCAGTGCATTCTATGGCTCCACCACCCTTTCAGTGAAATAACATCTCCTCCTCCTCTCCCCTCAGAACCTGTCCCCTTCCAGCTTACACCTATGACCTCTTGTTGTCCCACCCTCCTTCCTTTGGAGCACCCTGACTGGGCCTCCTTTATTTTCCCATTTCATGTACTTCAAGACCTCTATCATGTCCCCCCATTCCTCCTCTCCTCCAGGGTGTACATGTCGAGCTCCTTGAGCCTCTCTTCATAGGTCCTCTCTCCCAGGCCGCAGATCATTTTGGTTGCCCTCCTTTGGACCCTCTCTAGGAGTGTTATGTCCCTCTTTAAATGTGGTCTCCAAAACTGTACACAATACTCGAGGTGTGGCCTAACCAAGCAGTTGTACAGTGGAAGGATCACTTCCACCTTTCTGGAGGTTATCCCCCTAGCGATGCATCTCAGCATCCTATTTGCCCTTGCCACTGCCCTCCTACAGGTCTCTGAGTTGTTCATTTTGATATCTACCACTACCCCAGGTCCCTCTCACCCTCTGTGACTTAAATCATGTCTCCTCCCAGGGTATACCTCTGGCCTGGATTTCTGACTCCCAGGTGCAGAACCCTGCACTTCTCTGCATTGAATTTTGGTTTCCATTTTTCCGACCACCTTTCCAGAGCCTCCAGGTCCTCCTGCAAGGCCACCCTTCCCTCCTCCCCATCCACCACTGCACCCAGCTTTGAGTCATCTGCAAAGAGACTCATCTCACTCCTGATCCCCCTCCTGATGTGTGAGACATAGGCGTTGAACAGGAGTGGTCCCAGCACTGACCCCTGGGGAACCCCACTAGTAACCCACCTTGGGGATAAGGCTAACCCTCCAACCACCACCTTCTGAGTACACTCAGAGAGCCAATTTCCTATCCATCTAAACAGCTGTCTCCCTGCCCCCATTCCCTTCAGCTTAGCCTTCAGGCCACTGTGGGTTACTGAATCAAATGCCTTGCTAAAGTCGAGAAAGAGGATGTCCACTGGCCTACCCTGGTTCTGGGCCCTCGTCGACCAGACATGGAACTTAACAAGATTTGTCTGGCATGATCTTCCCATGACAAAGCCATGCTGCCTATTGTCCAAGTACTCAGTTTGCTCCAGTAACCCCCCAAGCCTTTCCTTGACAATACCCTCAATCACCTTGCCGACCACCAATGTCAGGCTAACGGGCCTGTAATTTCCTACCTCCTCTCTTGATCCCTCCTTGTGGATCGGCATGACATGGGCCACCCTCCAGTCTTGGGGCACCCACCCAGTCCTCAGAGAGATGTTGAAAAACTCTGCTAGAAGGACTGCCAGGACATCCCCCAGTTCTCTCAACACCCTGGGATGTATCTCATCTGGCCCAGGTGCTTTCTCCATCCAAAGGGACCTGAGGGCTTCCCTTACTCTCTCTCTACTGGGATTTCAGCCTCCACAAACTCCCCCCCTGTCACCCTGCACTGCTGGGCTCCCACCTGTCTGTGGTAGCCACTCCATTTCCCCAGATCCATCATGGCCCCTGGTCTCTACCGGTCCCATCCACTGCTCCAGGTTGCCCCCGCTCCCCTCGAAAGACCTAGCCCCTCCATCCCTCTTGATAAAACCTGAAGCAAAGTACTCATTTAGGGCTTCTGCCTGTTCCCCTGCCTCCTGTGCCCAACCATCCCCCTATCCTTATCTTGCTGATCTGCCCCCTTACTTTCCTTTCTTCTCCTATGTATCTAAGAACCCTTGCCCCCCCTGGATCCCACTGGCCATGGTTTCTACTTTTTGCCTTAGCTGCTCCTCACCACCTGAGGCGACTCATAGCTGTCCAGCTCACATTCCTCCTGATCTCTTTCACTCCTTGAGCACTTGAAGCACCTACAGGCTGCCTTCTTTTCCCTCACCACCTCCTGTACCTCCCGGGTCCACCAGCAGGATTTTCTGGCCTTACAGAACTTACGCCTTTCCCTTACACAGGATCTGGTAACCTCCTGTATTCCCCTCCTAATGATCCCCCACCTGCTATCAGCATCCATATCTGGCCTTATCCTGTCCAGATTATCTTTAAGGATCCTTCCCATCTCCCTGAAGTCTGAACCCCTAAAGTTGGTTAGTACCATCCTTGTTCGGCTCCCCCCCAGGCCAAAGAAGAACCAGACTGTGGCATGATCACTCCCAGCCAATGGGTCCTCATCTCTAGGCTCCTAATCTGATCACTGTCCGCCAGGACCTCGTCCAGTGTCCAGGCCTCCTTAGTTGGCTCACCCACCTGTTGTGTCAGAAACGCATCCTGGAAGACATCCAGCAGCCTCTGTTCTCTGGCCACTGCTGAAGTCATAGTCCACCAGTCTGTTCCTGGCATGTTGAGGTCCCCCATTACCACTACCCTTCCCTTTCCCAATCTACAGTGTCCCTCGAGATTTGCCACCAAACTTTCTTCCAGGACCTCTGCCAGTGCTGGTGGTCTGTATACCACTCCAGCCTTTACTCTCTTACCCCCCTGCATCAGCAAGGTAACCCAAATAGCCTCCATGTTCTCCTCTGCCTCCTCTACCCCTCCAATACCCATGCCATTTCTGACTCACAGTGCTACACCACCCCTCTTCCCTCTCCCTATCTTTTCTGAACATAGTGTAGCCCTCCAGATTTAGGTCCCACTCATGCCTTTGAGTGGCCCAGGTCTCAGTGACTGCTGCCACATCTACCTCCCCTTCAACTAGCATCACCTGGAGCTCAGGCATTTTACTTCCTAAGCTCCTGCCATTTATCGGGACCACTCTCCACCCCTTTTTCCTCCTCTCCTTTCTCTCCTTGAGCTCCCATTTCTCAGCTCCTGCACCCTACCTGGTGATTTCACACAGCGACCGCACCATTGTGTGCCACAGGTGCGAAAACATGCTTCGGGCAGGATGTGAAAAATAACAGCTGTACTGTTCATAAGGCAGTGCACAAAAATGACAATGTTGAAAATCTGGAGTAAAAATATAAAAAATTGGAAAAGTTACGAGCATGAGTAGAAACTGTGCAATGCATGCTGATAATGCAGTCATATTTTGGAATTTGTTCACCAAATTTGCAACATGGGCCTTTTGGGACCTCTCCTTATGAACACTGTCACTGTGATTTTCTTAATCTGCCCCAAACGTTGATTTCACACAGTGACCACACCATTGTGAGCCTCATGTGTGAAAATACATTTCAGGCTGGATGTGAAAAATGACAGCTGTACTGTTCATAAGGAGGTGTGGAAAAATGCTAATGTTGAAAGTCTGGAGTGAAAATATAAACATTTTCTCAAAGTTACGAGCATGCATGGAAACTGTGCAAAGCATGCTCGTAACACAGTCATTTTTTGGAATATTTTCACCAAATGTGCGACATAGACTTTTTGGGATCTCACCTCATGAACAGTGACACTGTTATTTTCTTAATCAGTCCCAGAAGGTGATTCTGCGCAGTGACCATGAAATCACCTTCTGGGACGGAATAATAACATGACAGTGACTGAGTTCATGAGTGGGGTCCCAAGAATCCCATATTGAAAATTTGGAGCCAAAAGTCATAAAAATGGCTGAGATATTCACCTAAGTTGACCCCCCCCATTTATGCTATTATACAGTTTACCAGCATTTATTCAGTTTGCGGTCGGCTTTGAAAAGTGCAGACGTGTTCCCGCTCTACTGAAGATCACCGCGTCAGACTCCAGAGGTAAGTATGGGGTGAGGGGGGTGCGGGGAGGTGGGGCACACAGAGGGTGGGTGTGGGTGTGGGTTGGGAGAGGGGACCCAACAGAGAGGGACCATTTTCTGTCTTTCAGGTTATAAAAAAAATAAATAAAAAACCACTGCAGGCAGTTTTCTTTTTTCACAGGTGTAAGAGTTTGGGGGGTCATGTTCCCTCATTGCAGCTGCGAAATCATTTCAAGTTGGTGGCACATTTACAGACTACTGTCATAGCCAGCATGTTCCTTCTTTGGTGACACACAGATGAGCCCCAAAAAGCAGTGCTGGCACTCAGTTAAGAAGGGGGATGAAACCTTTTTTAGGTACATCAAGGAGTGAAGAAAGACTAAGGGAGGGATAGTGAGGCTTGATAAAGGGAGGGGTGGGCAGAGGGTGACTGTGAAAAGGCAGAGATACTTAACAAATATTTTTGCTCAGTATTTACAAATGAAGAGGGGGAGGTACTTAAAACAAACAATAGAAACACTCTGGATACAGAAGTTGATACCAGCCCATTTACAGAAGAAAGGGTTCTGAAAGAACTCTTAAAACTGAAGGTGGACAAAGCAATGGGGCCTGATGTGATTCATCCCAGAATTCTAAAAGAACTAAGGGTAGAACTAATGACACCACTGACTACCCTCTTTAACAAATCATGGGAGGATGGGGTGGTACCTGAGGACTGGAGGAGGGCTGATGTGATTCCCCTTCACAAAAGTGGGAGCAGGGCAGAAGTGGGAAACTGCAGACCAGTTAGTTTAACCTCAGTGATAGGGAAAATGATGGAATCACTTCTGAAGGAAAGAATTGTCGAGTACCTAGAGGCCAGAGGGGCACAGGACCCAAGGCAGCATGGATTCACAGCAGGAAGGTCATGCCAGATGAATCTAATAGATTTCTTTGACTGGGTGACCAAAGTAGTAGATCAGGAAGGGGCTGTGGACATGGCCTACATAGACTTTAGCAAGGCATTTGACTCAGTCCCACACAAAAGATTAATATACAAGTTAGCCAGCTTGGGAGTGGGTCCCAAGATGATAGCCTGGGTAAAGAATTGGCTGGAGAATAGGACACAGAGGGTAATAGTAAATGGAGTCCCTGAAGAAAGGGGGGTTACTAGTGGGGTGCCGCAGGGTTCAGTATTAGGACCGGTCCTCTTCAATGTCTTTATAAGCGACATTGCATTGGGACTGGAAGGAAAAGTATGTCTGTTTGCAGATGACACAAAGATCTGCAACAGAGTTGATGCACAAGGTGGGGTGGAAAGGATGAGAAGGGACTTGGCAAGGTTAGAGGAATGGTCAAATGTATGGCAGCTTAGATTTAATGCTAATAAATGCAAGGTAATGCACCTGGGAAACAAAAAACCAGGAGAAGAGTACACAATGGGGGGTGAGATAATAACAACAACAAAAATGGAAAGGGACCTGGAGGTAGTCATATCAGATGACTTAAAGGTGGGCAAGCAATGTGAGAGGGCAGTAAGGAGGGCTGGGGGGATACTGGGATGCACAGGGAGAGGCATCACCAGTAGAAAACAAGAAGTTGTTATCCCTCTGTACAGACAGCTGGTGAGACCCCATCTGGAGTACTGTGTGCAGTTCTGGAGACCCAATCTCCGTAAGGACATAGACAAGATGGAAGCTATCCAGAGGAGGGCAACTAAAATGGTGCAGGGTCTGCACCAGAAGACATATGAAGAGAGACTAAAGGAGCTTAATATGTATAGCCTCGAGGAAAGGAGGGAGAGGGGACATGATAGAAACGTTCAAGTACCTCAAGGGAATCAACAAAGTCAAGAGGGTAGCATCTTTCAAAAAGGGTGTGCAAGAACAAGGGGCACAATTTGAAGTTGAGGGTGGCTCAGATGTAATGTAAGGAAGTATTTTTTCACAGAGAGGGTTGTGGATGCATGGAACAGCCTTCCGGAGGAGGTTGTAGAGTCAAAAACAGTGATTGAATTCAAGCATGCATGGGACATCCATAAGGCAATTCTAGGGGGTTGGGGTAGAAAGAAGTAGGCTGCTGGTTAACTAGGATCTGCAGCTTATCTATTAGGTAGGGAAATGGGCAGACTGGGTGGGCCAAGCAGTCCTTATCTGCTGTCACATTCTGTGTTTCTATGTTTGGCCATAACACTGCTGCACCTCCACAACCTGCTTTTCCAGCAATCTGCCACAACATGTTTCTTGTGCATGCATGCAAGCAAACATAAAAATTACCCATGTCCCTATCAAACCATCTTGGTTTCTTGACTTTGGATTTTTTTCCTTCTGTCTGACTCACACTTTAGTGGCAGCTGCTATCCCTTCCTTGATGATGGACCACTTCTGATCGCTGCCATACTTTACACAAGGCTAGTTAGGTGACCCCTTATTATCTTCCCTATCTTATTGAAGTTTGCCTTTCTAAACTCTAGTACCTTCATCCCAGTATTTTCCCACTCTTTATACATGTTCATTCTAAACTAGACCATTTGGTGGTTGCCATCCACCAGGGGTTCCACCACCCTGATGTCCTGGACATGCTACCCCTTTGTTAGTACCAGATCAAGGATTATCCACTTTCTTGTGTTCTTGGTGACCCCCTCAACCAAGAACCCACTCTGGATCTCTTCCAAGATCCACTGGCTCCTGGCACAGACCATGAAAAGGACTCTGCAATCTACCTTGTGTAGACTGACATCCCCCACTGTCACAATCACACCCTTACCCACAGCCACCCAGATCATAGCACCCAACTCTCAGTTGCTTTCCTTGCCTGATTAGGTGTCTATATACTACCCCAAGTCTCACCTTTCTTCCCTTTGCTGTGTGGAGTTGCACCTACAGTGCCTCCACTTTCCCTTCCCTGATCTCTTCTCTTGTAGTAGTAATGCCCTCCCTTATGTAGATCACTACACTGTCCCATTCCCTCTTTCCATGTCCCTTTTGTATAATTTATAAACTGGAATAGCGAGGTCCCAGTCATGTTTCAGAGAAGCCCATATCTCGAAGACTGCCACTATATCCACTTTCCACTCTGTCATCAGTGCCTTCACATATTCTAATTTGTTCCTTTGACTTCTAGCACTGAGGACCCCCACCCCCATGACTCTGTGTCTCTCTTTCCCTCTACCTGGCATCCCTTTCCCTTCATTCTCTTGTTTTGTTCACCCCCTTGTGTCCACATTACTCCCTAGCTCCCCTCTGATCCCCTACTCCCTCCGGTATATGGCCCCCCCTTTGGTCTTTACCTGGGCATCTCCTCCTTTGGAATCCCCTCCTACCCTCCTCCACTCTTTCCTTTCCCTTATTCCCCTCTGAACTGAAGGACGTCTCAGGAGAGCAAGCAAGTGTGTGTCATGGCATGGGCTGAATCAGTGGTTTCAGAATTTCACGCATAAGTGTTACATTTGTAGATCCAAGGATGACAGTCAACAAAAAGAGACTTTGTGGTCACATGAAGTGCCAGGGAGGTCTTGGGCAATTATTCGAACAGAGATATTCAGTTGTGATGGAAGAGAGTATTTAATAACTGTGGCTTACTTCTCTTACTTCTGGGAAATTGATTTTCTACCTTATTCCAGATCACGGGCACTATTATGCATGTTAAAAGCAGATTTTACCAGGTATGGAATCCCATATACTGTGTGCTCCGATAATGGACCACAGTATTCATCAGAAGATTTTATAAATTTCAGAAAAAAGTTGACTGTAAGTATGTTACAGCACTCCCAGGATACACACAGAGCAATGGCAAGGCCATGTCTGCTGTAAGAACTGCTGAAAGACATCTGTGTAGAGCTAAAGATGTGGGGACTGACCTGCATTTGGCTGTGTTGGATCACAGAAAAATGCCAACGCATGGATTAAGTAGTAGCTCAGTAAAGAGATTAATGCACAAGAGTGCAAAAACACTGTTGCCAACCAACTAAAGGAAACTTACTTGAGTCAGGGGTACAGAACAGAGTGAAAAAACAGCTAAAAGAACAACACAGATGGCAGTACTACTATAACAAAACAGCAAGAGATTTACCAGAAGACAGTTCAGGGCACCAAGTTAGAGTACAGCCAACAGACAAACTAAAGGAGCACTGGCAAGGAGGAAGCGTACTGAAGCATGCTGAACCAAAATCCTACGAGAGTCAGTTGAGAAATAGATATATAGTGTGATATAGAACAGAAGACACCTAAGAATATCACAGGAGGATGAAAGGAGACAGGATTCAGTGCAAGATCCAGGAGAGGCACATTTGGGTCTGGCAGTATAGCTCAGAAGTTAGAGTAACAAGCTGTGTATGAGCTTGGTACATCCAGCAGACCTAGGTTTGATTCCCACAACCTCCACTTCTATACTGTGTGACTCTGAGCAAGTCACTTAACCTCCCTAGAGCTCCCGGGTCATCCCTGAAAGCAAGCATTATGCCTAGTGGGCCTTACCCGGTTACCAAAAAATTAACCAAAAAAGGAACGATTTCAGGTAGGAGTTGTCTATGAGTGGGTTAAACAGGTACAAGATCCCATTGCCTGTCACTAATGAGGGACCAATGAGATATCTGTGCTGGGATCCAGAGCAAGGAAGATGGCCAAGCCAAAGAAAGAATAAACACTCTTGCACAGGGTAGGCTGGACTCCAATGTAGTTAAACTACTGGACACTTTGAAGGTGGGGCCTGCAGGTTCCGCTGATGAAGGATTAACTGTTACAAACAGGAGAGGAAGAGAAATATGGAGACCTGGTTATCTGAATGTTTATGTAAACAGACTGGTAGTGTGGTACTAAACTGCACTTATGGACTCAGAACAGAACCTACAGTATATGCTTAGATACATAGCAGTTCAATGCAATGTTGTATTTTGAAACACATAAAATACTGTTATTATGTATTAAATAGATAGAATTAAACCTCATTTAATAAAGGTGATAGTTTAAATCTCCCATAGCATTACAGGTATGTAGTTTTTAAAAAACAGAAGGATGTAACAACATAGAAACATAGAAACTGACAGCAGATAAGGACTGCTAGGCCCACCCAGTCTGCCCATTTTCTCTACCTGCTGCAAAAACCACAGACCCTACCTGATCTCCGGCCTTGTTCTCTCTCCTATCACTAGGGTTCCCCATGCCTATTCCATGCATTTTTTAATTCCCTTACCAACATTTCCCCCACTACCTTCACTGGGAGGCTGTTGCATGCATTCACCACCCTTTCTGTGAAGAAATACTTCCTCACATTACCCCGCAGTCTACCCCTTCCAGCCTCATATCATGAATCCTTGTTCTAGAACATCTATTTTTCTGAAAAATGTTACCCTCCTGTACCTTATTTATGCCCTTGAAATATCTGAAGGTCTCTATCATATCCCCCTCACTCTCTCTCTCCTCTCCTCCAAGGTATACATGTTGAGGTCCTCCAGTGACTCCTCATATGACTTTTGGTGCAGAAACCTGCACCATTTTTGCTACGCTTCTCTGAACTGCCTCTATCCTGTCTATGTCCTTACGGAGCGGTGGCCTCCAGAACTAGGCATAGTACTCCAAATGAGGTCTCACTAATGATTTGCACAGAGGCATCACCACCTCCTTTCTTCTGCTGGTGATACCTCTCCCCATGCACCCCAGTACCACTCTAACTCTCTCCTCAGCCTTGGCACATTGTTTGGCCACCCCAGGTCACCTGATATGATTACCCCCATAACTCTTTCCTGTTTGGTGGCCATCAGTATCTCTCCCCCATCATGTAAGCCTCCCCTGGGTTACTGTGCCTCAAATTCATGATTCTGCACTTTTTTGCATTGAAATAGCTGTCACACTCTTGACCATTCCTCCAGTTTACCTAGGTCCTTCCATATATTTTCCACCCCTCCCAGAATGTCTACCCAGTTGCAGATCTTAGTTTCATCTGCAAGGAGGCATACATTTCCTTCTAGCCTCTCCACAAGGTCACTTATGAAGACATTGAATAGTACTGGCCCCAGAACAGATCCCTGTGGTACCCTACTGGTCACCTTCCTATCCTTGGTTTGAGCTCAGTTTACCACCACCCTCTGTGTTCTATCACTCAATCCAGTTTACCACCTTGGGACCCATTCCAAGGCTGCCTAGCTTGTTTACAAGCCTCTTACGTGGAACGGTGTTGAAGGCCTTGCTGAAATCCAGGTAGGCCACATCCACCGCTCCCCCTGATCCACTTCCCTGGTCAACCAGTCAAAGAAATCTATCAGATTTATTTGACATGACCTTCCCAATGTGAATCCATGCTGCCTTGGATCCTGTGCTCCACTAGATTCAACAATATACAGTATGTCAATGGAACCATAAAACAGCAGTATTTGTTAGTGTGCAAAAAAATGTCATATAGTTCTTTATCATTTCATCATATAGATCTTTTAGCAAAAATGTATTTCTAACATCTGTAGATTCAGGCTCAGTTTATTTTTTGTATTCTCAAATATTGTTAAAATAGCTTTTACAGCTAATTTTTTTAATTATTGGCTCATGTCATTTAAGGTGGCCAACACTGGCAATTTTTAAAAATCTCTTCTGTTGAGGTTACCTGTTGAATGTACATGTTAGATTCAATATGTAGATATATTAGGATGGTGTTATGATATGTTTCTGATGGTAAACAGCACTGTGCTGTACCCAAGATATTTAAATTTTTCTTGGCGGGCATCGCACGGGACTGGGAACTTTTAAAAACTTAAAAATCCCATGTTTTAGTTCAGGAATCAAAGAAAACAAAAAGGAAAATGGGCATCCTGAGAGTTTTTCAGGACAGATATTCTTGTTGAAAAAATGATATGGTGCCTAACAAATAGGCCACTCTATTCAATTACTGTCTATCAAGAGACACACTGTAAGATAAGTGTGTGTGTGTGTGTGTGTGCTCTTCCATTCTGTACTATACAAATTGCATTGTATCATTACTGTATCTCTTAGGTTTGTCTCAATTACTTAGCACTGTCACCTTCCACTATTGCTCATTGTATTTATTTACTGTGTTATACATCACGGTAGGTATTGCATATTGTCTAGACTACTTTTGTTGTCACTGTATTTGATCTACTCTTCTACTTTCACTATGTAGGTAGGCATTGTCTCGTATTCATGTTATTTGCTGTATTATATTCTCTAACTTATTTGTTGTATGATGTCCTACCCAGGACCTCCCTGTGAATGAGTGTTGCCAAATGGAGTCTCTTCCTGGTAAAATAAAATAAATAAAATACTGCTGCTTTAAGCAAACATGTAGTTACAAGAGGGAACCATTAGGGGGAACTCTACACATATAATTGGGGAGCACATGACATAGCAGTCTGTGTGTGTTTAGACTGTGGTGAGCTAGAATGATGCAATCCTGACACAGCAGCTATGTGAGTGTACTGATTGGATTGAAGATGTAATTAAACTGATCTGTTATTAATCCTGATTCCTGTGGGGTTCACTGTCTAATGTCCACAAGACAAGGAGTTTGCATGAGCTTGTGAAACACTTTGGGCCTTGTGGAGGTATGAACAAGATTTATTTATTTAATTAGTTTTTGTTGACTGGGTTAGTGCACTAGACAATTTAATGCCTATTTTCAGGTATGACCCGAGAAGTTACAAGAGAACAGAGTCAATAAACAACAGGCACAGCACAACACAAGGCATTTACATGAAACAGACTATTTGAAAGATTTACATTACACTGGAGATGGTGGCCAAACCTTGACCTGTCAAAAATGGCATGACCTTCAAAACACTGCAAGGCAAACCATTATAGAATAAAGAGCAAACAAAACTTTAGGAACTTACAGTAATACTTTACAAATAACAACCAAATCAAATTAGTAAGCTAGACACAGGAACAAACACAAGACTTAAGGAGGTGGCTACGGTATCCCTTTCTGAAGGAGGCTGCAGTCTGACAAAATGTAGATCAGGTGATATGAAGTGCAGGTTATTTTAGAGTGCAGGTTTGTAGGTTTTAAAGTATTACAGCTCTCTTTGTTGTAAGGTCCTCTGGTAATTTACCCTGGATCAGAAATTAAGTTTAAAGTGATACAGTTTTTTCTCTTTAGACCAGGTTGCATTTGGGTCACAGTTGTAAACTATGCCCTGCAAATAATCCAATTTCTGTTTCACTTTGTCTCCTTCATGCTTGAATTTTTTGCCCACCCCAAGCTTTTATTAAATACTCTCCCTCCCCCTTGGCACCACCCCTAGGCAGTCTTCATCCTCCCCTCTCACTAATATTGCAACTCCCCTTAAAGATACTGTACATAGTGCAGTTATTAGGCCTAACACTTGTCCTGCTCTCCCTTTAAAGACATCTTCCTATTTTCGCCATCTGCTTATCTATCAGCTTTGTTTAGCACCTGCTCTACGATCTACTGTACAGTTCCATACCTGAGCTTCCTCCTTTGCTACCCTCTACATAGCCTCAATAATCACCAGGTTGCCTTGATACCCCCTGCCCTAGCTAAAACGCCCTATTTTAACCTACAGCTCTGTTTTTCATTTTTTTACTTCTTCCTCCATTTCTTTCTCCTTTTCTTTACTATACTGCACTATGTTTACTGGTTTATAACCTTCACTGGCTTTCTTTTTCCTGCTCAGCTGCTCTATTAACCCACCTCGCCAAATCATTCTCTTAACACGCGGCCCTATAGCCCTTGGCCTGCCCCAGGCTTCTTCACCTTTACAAGGTTGCTGTCAGTCACCCAAAAACACCTATAAGGTGTTGCCTCCCCTCTGCTACTCAGCACTTCCAAGATGGCGTCCATAGCTTACCTTTCCCCCTTGGCTGCGTCCTCCATCTAACATTGGAGAATAATACGGGCACTCTAAAAGAAACAACCTTCCTGAACTCTCCTACATGCTAGGAGTCAAGTCTGGTGGTGTTTGGGGGTGTGGCCTAGCATCAGATTGGAATGGCTACTTAAACCAGGAGCTCTGTATCCATCTCTTGCAATCTCATCACCACCATGCCCAGACTTGAAAAGTTTTCAAAGATTGGTAGAGATAAAGATGTGCTGACGTCATCTGCTCCAAAATCGGGTAGAAAACAAGCCAAAATTTATTTTAAATCTACCCCGCAGGAGTCTCCCGTGAAAGGCCCTGATAGGCCTGGGACAGCACTGGAAGAGATGCTAGAGGTCGAACTAGCAAACGCCGCATCGAGATCAGCCTTGAATGAGGAGGGAAAGGTGTTGCAAGGGAGTTCTAACTCAACAATGGTGGGAGGGTACCAGCAGTTAGAATGCCTATTAAAAGATTTAAAATATGAACTAGGAACCAGAATGGAGGCAGGTTTCGATAACGTTACAGCTCAGCTACATGATCTTCAGCAAGCTGTAAATGCTACCTCAGAAATGGTTGATAGTCACCAGAGGCGTCTGGGGGAATTGGAACAACGAGTGAGTGATCAAGAAGATCTACCTCGTATGCCTCTGATTTAACAAAAGCACTAAGAGAAATCAAAATTTTGAAACAGGCTGTTGACGACCACTAAAATCATGAAAGATGTTGCAACATAAGAATAATAGGCCTTCCTGAGGAGCTCAAGGGGAAAGACTGTGCAATCTTCCTTAAAAAATTGCTCGTTGTCTCCTTACAGCTGCCCCAAGATATTGACCTTGAGATTCAGAGAGTGCACAGTTCTCCAGGTCCTAAACCCTCGGCTGATCAAAGAGCAAGGCACCTGATCATAAAATTGTTGTGATATCAAGACAGGGTGATTATCCTGGAAGTGACGAGGAAA
The DNA here is from genome assembly GCA_016271365.2 of Neoceratodus forsteri. Lineage (NCBI taxonomy): Eukaryota > Metazoa > Chordata > Ceratodontiformes > Ceratodontidae > Neoceratodus > Neoceratodus forsteri. The sequence goes on along the minus strand of CM057452.1, from coordinate 297,394,527 downwards.
GTGGGCACGATAATGGAGCAGCAGAGGAGAGTAAGCATCTACCCGGACTACTTCCGACTCCTCCAGACCCAAAGACAAGCATTCTTGGAGGTTCAAAGGCTACTTCATTCTAAGAACTGCCCCTTCACGCTTGCTTACCCAGCGCAAATGATCTTTAGGCCGCCTGGAGGAAATACCAGATCTTTCACCGATCCCTCTTCGGCACTGGATTATGTGCAGGGCCTGGAAATCTTTAAGGCTAACATACGTTATTTGGAAAAGGTATTGTTGAATGAGGCTTGGGACTGGGAGAGAGGGGGGGAGGGTGCTTTTTTACTGATCCGTAACTCTGGTAGGGGCCTATAATGGCTGGATTGGGAGCCCCTCTTCTCCTTTCTCCTAGTTTCCCACTCGTGAATTGTAGGATTTGCGGGGCCGATAATTTTAAAGAGATTGGCCAGGCTGCTTCTCCCCTTTGACTTTCAGCTGATGTTCCTTTACTAAATGTGCGGACTGGTTGTTGAGCCTCTTTTGACTTTTAATATATCTGGTAAAAGTCTATATAAGTCAATCCATCACTGATCGTTGGCTCACTCAACGTTCTGAGGAGCAGTAGGGCTAATGTGTCTCTTCATTTTTTTTCTCGTTTTTAATTTGATGCGCTATGTGCATTTCATATTAACTATTATATCTGGGAGATGATGTACAAATCCAGTTTGGTAAGAGCAATTGAGTTAAGGCTGAATCAACCATTTTGTGTGGGAAGGTCTGCCCCAGTGGCTGACAGTAGGGGCAGCAATTCACTGCGCGTCTCCTAAAGCTGATATTTTGATATGATTTTTGTTTTTCTTAGTCCAGGTTTATAGCCTGCAATTTCTTAGAGTGGAGCAAAATAAAATAGATGGATCTATAGTTTTGTTTGGGTGGGGATGTTGAGGGGAATTCAATAATTAAAATACTGCAAAATGATGATATAGCAAAAAGGTAAAATTATTGCAAGGAGTGGATGCTCAATCCACGAAATGTAGAGGGTTTCTTAAGTTAAATTTTCAACTCCTTAAGGGAGTTAGGGTGGGTTTAAGGAATTTAGAGATGTTACAAGGGGAATTAATAAAGGGAAAGGGACTTGGTTGTTGTTTTTCAAAACTGGTTGATGTTAGTTGGATGTTAGTAAGTGTGGGGGGGGGGAAGTGTTATGTTATGAAGGGGCTTAAAGTGTTTCCAAAATTATCTATCAGAAGTAGTTGTCTGTTAACACTAATGATAAGATGGCATATAAGGTGGGTTAAGGCTATTAAAGATTACCTTTATTATGGCTAATATAACCTTGGTAGCATGGAATGTGAATGCTTCGCATGGCCATTAAAAGAAAAAGGGTCCGGACTCAAATTGTATCTAAAATGAGAGGAGATATAGTATTTCTGCAAGAACTTCACTCAACAAGGGAAGAAATGGAGTGTCTGCACTGTTCTTGGGGTGGGACAATGCTATCCACACCTTATACCTCAAAAGCATGTGGAGTAGCGATATGAATTAGGCCAGGGTTCCCTCATAGGGTTTTATCTACAACGTCAGACCCTCAGCGCAGATATGTCATTGAGGTGGATGATTTGGGTGGCTCCATTGTCACATTGGTCTCTCTTTATGGTCCCAATATAGACGCCCCTGATTTTTTTACACATTTGGAAACAACATTAGCACATTTCCGGATGACATTATCATAGGGGGAGATTTGAATACATACTGTGACCCTCATCTAGACCACTCGGGAGTGTGGAGAGGCCCTACCCTGAGGAGTGTGGCAGCACTTTGCCACTTGACTGAGGGGAGATCCCTGCTGACCATGCCCCCTTAAAAGTAATGGTGGGGGGGAACTGAACAGTGCCCCGTCATTGCGAATGGACCCTAGCCTCTTGGCAGACACTGCATTTGTTCAACAATTGAAACAACATGTTTGAGACTTTCTTGTAATTAACCGCCCAGGGGATACTAACCTGAGAACAATTTGGGATGCGCTTAAGGCTTCGATTAGGGGGGAAACTATCTCCTATGCTTCATATAAGAAAAAATTATTATATAAAAGAGAGCAGGAGTTGGAACTCCAAATTCGGCTTTTGGAAAGAGAGTTAATGGTCAAACATGATAATATAAAATTGGCATCTTTAAAATGACTAAAAGATGAATTGAAACAGACTTCCTTGTGAGAAGTTAAAAGGGCACTTATTTTGACAAAATCCTTTTCTTATTTTGAACATGACAAGGATGGAAAGTGGTTATCTGGCTTGGTTAAGAGACAAAGGGCTGAGAGGTCAATTCTAGGAGTGGTAGCTGAAAGGGAGGGGACCTTGTACAATCATCAGAAAATAAATGAAACATTTCGGGCCTATTATGCACATTTATATACCTCAGAATACCCCCAAGGGGCCGACCCAGATGACTTTTTGAGGGAAATTAGCTTGCCCCAGCTTACTAATCAGGAAGTGGAACATCTGGAATTCTCCTTCACTATAGAAGAATTAAAGGAAGTGGTGTGGAAATCTAAACAGGGTAAAGCTCCAGGGCCGGATGGCATTCCAGCTGAAGTTTATTAAATCTTATGGGTTGAGCTGGGTCAGACCATGCTAGAGATGACAGTTGAATCATTGACTGAGGGAGAGCTCCCATCTTCGCAGAACTTAGCTACAATTACAGTTTTACCCAAGCCAGGAAAGGACCCCCACCTATACTCATCGCCCAATTTCGCTGCTAAATGCAGACTATAAGATTATAGCCAAGTTACTGGCAAATAAAATAGAGGTTTTCCTCCCTAGACTGGTTCACTCTGACCAAGGAGGCTTTGTAAAAGGCAGATACATTAAACATAATGTCAGGCGGGTTATTAACATAATGTATCGATGACCCAAGGGAAAGTTGGGAGGCCTCTTAGTGTTAGCCGCAGAGAAGGCCTTTGATCATGTTGAGTGGCCGTTTATGATGGCCTTGTTGAGGAAATTTGGTCTAAACCCCAATATGATGCAGTGGCTTGGAAGCTTATATAAAAACCCTAAAGCCCAAATTCTTACTAACAATAATTTGTCTTCCCCTTTTTCCCTTACTAGAGGCATGAGGCAGGGCTGCCCCCTTTCCCCACTACTATATGTTCTTACAATTGAAGCCTTGGTGCAGGCTATTAGGGACAACCCTAGACTTAGAGGTCTTCAGTGGAGAGGTAGAGAACATGTGATTTCCCTTTTTGCGGATGACATATTGCTGTTTCTAGACTCACCAGGAGAGGCTATGAAGGAATTATCACTTATTTTTTGGTAGATATGGATCTCTTTCTGGCCACAAGATTAATTGGAGTGTGAGTGGATGCCATTGGGGGAAACGAAAAACTCTATTAAAATAGGCCAGACAGAAATTCAGCCTGTTAAAATAATAAAATACTTGGAAATATCAATCCCCACTAAATTGTCAAACTTAGTAAATTTTAATATGAAAAAATTAATACAAAAAATAAAAGATGATTGCCAGTCTTGGAGAGCTCTGCCCCTGACTTTATTGGGCAGAGTCAATTTAGTTAAAATGTCAGTTCTGCCTCAATTCCTTTACTTTTTTCAATCAGTACCACTTAAAGTCCCACTAAAATATTTTAAAAGTATTGAAGGTGCCATCACTCAGCTACTATGGAACAATCGTAGGCCTAGGATAAAAAAGTCAATTTTGTGGTTCCCTCAGAGTAGGGGAGGATTGGGCCTCCCAAATGTACATTATTGCTGGGTAGCTTCTCAGCTGGCCCACATTCAAGATCTTTCAAGGAAACCTGAGGACCAGCCAGCTTGGGTCAGCTTAGAGGTGACTAAAAATATCTCAATATACCATGAAGTTTTGGCCCCATGTGGTGAAAATCTCTCAGCACAGACTCCCTATCATCTATGTACGGATAACTTGATCAAGGCTTGGAAACTGACTCATCAATGGATAAATGAGGAGATTGGGATTTCTCCTAACAGCTCAATTGATAAAATATCACAAGGGGAGGGGGGTTCCTCCATATGGGATAAACCAGTGTTGAAACAGTGGTCCAACAAAGGGTTATATTTAGTAAAACGTATAATGTCGGAGGGTAAAATAACTTCCTTTGACAACCTGCTATTGACAAACAAGGTTAAGACCTCCCACTTTACTCTATATTCTAAATTAAGCGAGGCCTTTAAAACAATATTAAGTAGATTGAAACAGAAAGAAGGTATATCTCGCATCCCATTGGAGGAGTTATTTTGGGGACAGTCAAGTGACCCTAAGTTTAAACCTCTGAGAAGGGTGTATAACATTTTAATTAAAGCTATGCCTGACATGTTAAGGTAGATTAAGGATAAGTGGGAAATGGACATATGCCCTGATGGGCTAACCGGGGGTGACTGGAACTCTATAGTGAATAATTGTTTGAGGTGTTCTGTAAATAACAGAGCCAGAGCTGTACAATATAACGTGCTTCTTAGAACTTATCATACCCCGTACTTGGCTCATGTAATTAACTCTGATGACTCCCCTCTATGTCTTAAATGTGAGATTCATGAGGGTACTTTTTTCCACATGGTTTGGAAATGCAATAAAGTGCAGACCTATTGGGCAGGAATCCAAGAAATACTTTCTAAAATGTTGGGGCTTCCACTTAGATTAGACCCTTTGGAAGTTATATTGGGCCTTCCTCCTGGTGAACTTTCATCAGGACCTTCCTGGAGGAATAAACATGATATTTTGAGGAGATTAGGGAATGTAATGAGACTAAAAGCCTTAGCTTTACATTGGAGGCTCCCCTCAATCCCCACAATTGCTGAACGGATAAATCTCTTTCTCGATTGTACGAAATATGAGAAAATACAATACAATGTTAGAGGATAACCAGATAAATTCTCAGACATATGGGCCCCCATAGAAGAGGAATTGCCACAGGCCTGGTTTCCAACCTTTTAGTGTATCAGTTAGAACTATTAATGAAAGTCAGGAGTAGACCCAAGGTGAACATTTAGAAAAAGTTCTGATCCTGCAAGGTTAGATGAATATTGCCACAGATTTTTATGATATATGATGTGTGTTTTCTGTTTGTAACTTAACTAACTCCTATCTGAAAAGATGCCAAATATGTAACTGTGAAATGATTAACCTGACTGCTGAAAAAAAATAAAGTTTACAAAAAAAAAAAAAGTCTGGTGGTGTTTGCTCCTCAGCTAACTCCTTCCAAAGGTAGTAATCTGCACACAGTCAGAACGTTTCACTACTGCCCTCACCCCCTAAGAAGACACCCCTCATCTTCTCCATTAGGGTAGCAATATTTGCTCTGACCACCTTTCATTGGATTTCCAACTCTTGTTCTGCTGCTCTAAGCAGTGCCCATTCTAAGCAACCTAACAAAGCATTCCTGAGATTCCTTGTAAGATGTCTCGGGAAACTATTAATCCTGCTGTTGCACTGCGCAGGTAGTATGGAACTAAACCTGCCCCCCCCCCCGCTAGCTGCTCCAGGGAAGCTCCCACAGTTAAAGGACCTGAGCTTCCTGTATATGAATGTATGTATGCAGCCTAGTCAATAAATTTTACCTGGTCCAAGCCTGGGTGCCACACGCAATGCCTGATATAGCAATGTTCTTGGAAACCTGGCTTAAGAATCATGTACCTGACAAAATGCTTAACATCCCTGGCTACAACCTACACAAGTGAGACAGGTTGACCAGAGGTGGTGGTGTTGCAATATATATTAAGGACAAATTCCTAACCTCTGCTAGTGTCTGTGCATCAATGTCCAAAGAATTTGAGTGTCTTGCCCTAAAATTAGCCTTATCACCTGGAGTAGCCCTACTGGTAGCTGCACGCTATAGGCCGCCTGCAGCTGGCCTGTGTATATTACTCCACCTTCACTCCCTCTTTGAGAATGCAACTACTGAATGCATTCTAATGGGTGACCTTAATCTTAATTGGAACAATGCCTGTGCCAACAGGCTCAAGGATTTCTACGATGAGCATGGGCTAACTCAGATTACCCCTGAGGTTACCCGACCTAATAAAAAAAAAAAAACATGACTGATGCTCCTTGCTGGATCTTATGCTCGTTAACAAGCCACATAATATCTCCCATGCAGGGGTATTCCATAATGACCTGAGTGACCACTGCACTGTCACCTGTGTCAGGCATTACCCACACCAATCTTCCATCTCTACCTTCAAGCTAAAGCCCAGCCTAAAACACTTCTGTATCCCTGCCTTTCTAACAGATCTGTACCGGCCGCCCTCCCTTTAATTTCCAGCCAGTATCCTTTATACAGGTGGAGGACCTTCTTCTCTTGCTAGATACCAAAAACAGTGCTGGCGCCTACTCGATATAACACTTCTTTCTAAAAGCAGGCTATTATCGTCTCACAGCACCTATTGCTCACCCATTTAATAGCTCACTTACCCAAGAGGAGCAACTGCTCAGTTGGAAATTTGCTCATATTATTCCTTTGTTCAAGTTGGGAGACCCTACAAACTTGAATAATTACAAACCAATCTCGCTAATTCCTGTACTATCCAAGCTACTAGAAATAAATGTCAACTCACAACTGAGGGAGTATTTGGACTGTGAAAATATCTTTAACGCAGCCCAATCGGGGTTCAGACCTAAGCATAGCATTGTGTCGGCTCTAGCCAAAGAGTCTAATTGCTGGTTAAAAGCCATGGATAATAAATAGCACATCTATGCACTTTCCCTTGACCTTAGCAAAGCCTTTGACATGGTTGATCACTCCATCCTGCTTGATACTTTGGGTAGTATTGGTCTAACCCCTGCAGCAGTAAAATGGTTCCACTGCTACCTCACGTGTCAAAGACAACAAATTAAAGCACAAGGGAAACTGTCACCACTAAAAGCTTTGACCCGAGGCATCCCGCAAGGTTCTATCTTGGGGCCTACCTTCTTCACACTTTATAGTAACCATATAGATTCTGGCATACTCGCGGGAAATGTTCACCTTTTCACGGATGACACAGTCCTCTATACAACCAACCCCTCTCTCCAGATCTTGCTTACAAGGAGTTACATCAGGACTTTATTATCCTCCAACATAACCTGCTGAGCCTGAAGCTCTTGTTCTATGCCAAAAAAAAAGCCATGATTATCTCCCCACACTCCTCCCACAATATGGGGACACCTGGTAGCCCCCAGATTATCACCCTCCTTAGTGAACCTCTGGAAATAGTGGATAAATTCAAATATCTGGGAGTCTGGTTGGATAACAAACTCAGTTTCATTGTACACCTAAGTGAGTTAACAAAAAAGCTAAGACAGCACCTTGGCATATTTTACCTCATAAGACATCTACTCACTCTCGAAACTAGGAAGTGGCTGGTTCAAACAACCTTTCTACCCTTGCTTAACTATGTTGACTTTCTCTACAGTCACTGCCCCCAGTTCGCCCTCCAGAAGCTTGACACACTGTACCATTGCACTTTGAGATTCATACTTGACATGCCCCTGCAGACTTACCACTGCCTTTTGTACCAGGCAATTGGTTGGCCGTCCCTCTTCATGAACAGGCAAATAAATGACCTCATGTGGCTCATCCGGGCTATTTCTAACAAACTTCCACCCTATATCTGCAACCTGTTCGAACAATCTAAAGGTGGATACAGCCTACGGAACTCCTCCTTTGTCCTCTTCAAGCTACCACGGACGAGGACACATCAAGGCACAACTGCCATCAGCTCCTTCCTACCATCACTTTGGAACAACATGCAAAAAACACTTAAACTTTCCCTCCTGCCTAGCCCCTACATATTCAGGCAGCTGCTTTATTGATGCCTGATGACTGTGTGTGATTGCTTCAGATAATCACTGGCATATGGACTGGATATTCCCCTAGTTCCTGGACCTCCCTGGCCTTCTTATTCTCCTTGTTGGCTGGCATTCCTTTTTAAAGTAACTCCCCCCTTAGCTCCCTCCCTGCTTCCCCATGGCAACACCCCGGGGGCCTCTACCCTAGCAGGGTTGCCCCCCCGCTCCCCTCATGTGTCTTTGCCCTTCTCTCCTCTCTCTGTCCTCCACTGTGTCTTTGCCATCCTCTCCTCCCTCTGTCCTCCACTGTCTCCTAAATCATATATGAAGAACTGCCTGTATATGTATATAGCCCTCGTTGTCTAAGTCTTGCTCCAGTTACCTAATGATCTTGTACTTAAAAATAGTCTGCTTCAGTGTTTGCTGTGTTACGAAATGATGTTGAATACTGTAAATGAATTTGTCCTCTGTGCCCAGGACCATCTTGCAAATGAGCTTGCTCAATGATGTAACTGCCTGGTTAAAGAAAGTTTGAAATGGTAGTCCATAGCCTGGGGCAATGACAGGGAATGATATTGAAATATCCCCCAGATGTGTCCTATATACAAAAATGGACAGAAAAACATTTTCAAGAGCTAGTTTTAAAATGTTGATGTGTGTAGAGGGGGAATGTTGATAGGTGTTTGACATTTTTTTGAATTATAATCAGTATTGCAGTGATGACAAATTAGTGCTATTTCATTTTTTTACCAAACAAAAACAGCTACTGTAGAGGGCTGAAGGTCTGGTGGAATGGGGTTCTTGACTTCCTAAGAATTCCTGGATAGGTCAGACGAATGTGGAAAGAGTGGCAAGAAGCTTACTCAGAGACCAAGATGCAAAAGATTCATATATAAGGGATAAGAAGAATATCAAGATAACTGTTTTTTTCCCTACAATGCTACATGATAAGAGAACAAGCAGCAAGTACAATTGGATTAACAACTGGTTGAACCAATAATAGGGGGTTAACCCTTTTTAGTCTAAGTCCTGTGCACACTTTGCCAAGATGACAAAATAACTGACGAACCAAGTTTGAGCTTTGTAATGCGTCGACTGGTCAGCAAGTGAGAATTAACCACACAAAGCACTTTTCATAAACAGGCCATGACAGGGCATGCCCCGGATGAACAGAAAACAAAGAAGATGAATTCTGCTAGCTGGAAGATGAACTTGGTGATCCTCTGCATCTCTTGGCAAAAAGCTGAAGTCTCCTGGTCAAGCAGATGGTTCTCCAGACAATCTGCAGCAATGACCACTTGTAGGTCTCTGGCACCCAGACTACTTCTGAGTGAGAAGACTACTGGTGAGATGATCCTCAATGTGGACCCTACAGAGTGGAACTTGTACGCACACACCTGCAGATGGGCAACGAAATAAGAAAATGGTCACACATGATGCTAACTGAGCTAACTTACTCTTGAGCCAGGGTGGCTTCTAAGCTGATTCATTACTGCATACCTAACTAGCAGCTCTCTACAATTCACCATCACAGGACTGGTGCTGCAACACTGTGGTGGAGCGTCAGAGTGGGCTTGCATCACTGGAGACAGGTCTTCTGAAGATGGAGGATGGACCGGAGACTCCCTAGGTCAGCATCAGGTACCGAAGAAATTAGTCCTAGCAGCTAAGGTGAAGCTGGACATCAAGTACACTAAGGACACAGTCCAATAATGCAGTTCAGGCTACAAGCAAACAGTTTAGTTTTTGGCAAACAGTTTAGGATTTAGGCAAATAGTTCAGTTTGCAGAAGGGTTCAGTCTCTAGTGGGGCCCCAGACAGGCTACAGCACAGTTTGGTTCAGTGGACCTCAGCAAATGTCAATGTAACCCCATGGGCAACCTAGGGCCATTAGATAATCCCCCTCTTTCCAGAGGGTGTTGTGTCTTTAAGGATCTTCCTTTCTCTGACTGCCTCTGCAGAGGTTCTATGCCAGAACGGCAACCATGGATGGCCGAAGGTGGCAATGGCGCATACAGAACCCCACATGCATGAACAGTAAAGGGTCACTGCGGTGACTGTCAAAACAGCAAATCCAGGAAATGGAAAAAAAAAGCACTACCACCTCCACCACCATTGCTATCACCAAACACACTGACACATAACACCGAGGTCGCCACAACAGAAACAGTGGGCACTGTCAAGGCCAGCTGTAAAAAGCCAACACAGCTGCTACAGTGCAGGAAACAAACAGTGACCCCACATATGGCAGGTCACACAGACTGCCATGGAGTATCGGTACGGAGGGACTGGAACCGCTACCAGGGGGAATGGATGCAGAAGGACTGGAACTGCTGCCAGGGAGAATGGGTGTGGGGGGGACTGGAAGTACTGCCATGGAGAACGGGGGTAGTGTGTAAAACCTGTCAGCAGCAATGAAACAACAGCACAGCATGGGATACTGGCCGACTATACCTGCAGCTTGAAATTGTAAGCCAGCCCCACACCCCATACTTCCCCACGATCACCTGTATGCACCATGTCAGATCCTTATACCGCTTCTTTTTGGCAGCACAACCTCAGCCAGACACAAGCTGCTCCAACCTGATATGGCTGAGGCACTGCCCCCATGCAGGCAATTGAGGAAGTGCCAAACGCTGGATGGGAGGCACTAAGCCAGGTGTTGAATCCCTGGTGCCAGTCCTCCATAGCATTATTCATCTCTGCCAAGCCAGCATGGGTAGCCTAATACATGTTCCAGGAAGTGACCTGGAACAGCGGACACCACCTAGCCATCCACCTGATGGGGCATCCAATCCACATGTCCTAGACATAGTCCAAGACAGGCTGTAGAAGCTCCTCATTTACCCTGTAGAAGTCAAGGCCTGTGAACTCACCATACACATCAGCAACAGTGCTTACTGGGACAAATTCCAGGGTAAGCAGCATGTGAAGCTGCAAGATGAATTCCTCATTGGTGACATATCATACATGCACTTCAGGGGTCTGCTGGACGTGCCGCCAGATAAATAATAATAATAATAAGAATAACTTGATTTTTAAAGCGCCTTTCAAAAATATCAAGTCACTTTACATCAAAACACAATATACAATATCAATTTTAAGCATATAAAAATAAATACATTAAAACATCACTTAGTTAAAACAAGTCATGCGATCATCCATATGATAGCAGCTATTTATAGATAGTTTCCATTAATCATCCAGATGGCCTGGCAAAAGTGAAAAAAGTACCCACGGATCTTGACCCAATCAAAAATCACCACAAATCCCCTCAAGGTGGCCCGCTCAAAATCCATGAGCATAGTAATGGGCTTGCTGCCCTCCACTAGCTGCTGCATCTCCATGAACACACGGCTGTATGCCTGCTCCTTCCATGAGCACATGAGTATATACACTGCCAGCATGACCACCTCTGTCCACATACCATGCACGGTATACAGCTGCCTGAATAGTGGTGGAGTGGATTGGAAGGTACCATCAAGAAAATAGTCCTCACAGTCCTCCAGGAACCACAATGACCAATGGGTGGGAAACATTAGCACCCTCTCCCCTGCAGGCCTACTGTCATGGAGGAGGAAGGGCTCCCAAATCCCAGTCATGGTGTAATCCAGTGGTATGTGGAGTTCCGCCACAGTGGCTGGGGTAACAGGACAGTCTCTTGCTGCCTGCTGCACTCACTGGGCCATCTGCTTCATAAATGGGATGGCCGGCAGCCTGCCGACCACCACGTCCGGCACACAGAGGTGCACTGCACTAGCACCTGTGAGATAGTTTCCAGGCTTGTTTGTACCCAGTCCCTGACCTTACTGAGTACAGTCCAGACCCTGATATCCCCTGCATTGGGCACACGATTGTGCGGGTGCCCAGTGTACACAACATGGTCTGCCTCTGTGTGGACTCTTGCAAGGCATTTGTACCTGTGCTACTGTGCACAGCACAAATAAACCCTTTGCCTCACTTCCTTGTCCCTGCGGTATAGGGACTGGAGTTTGAGAAGAGTAGTTTCCTTTTCTGACTCTTTAGGAATGATACCCTATTCATTTCCATTAATCACCATCCTAGTGAGATATCCAGTGTTCCACTTTCCAGCCCTTTAACCTGGCCTGATCAGGTCAGGTGATACTGCACCTGTCAGGTGGGCTTGCATCATTCCCGCCCCCCCAGCAGCCACAAGTAACAAAAGTTGTACACTGTTGCACTTGTGTTGTCCTGTAGCAATGGCACGGGGTCGGCGATTTGCATGCAGTGCTAGGTGTGTGTCACAACAGTCACTGGAGCATGACATGGATGGCGCCGAGGGTGAATACTGGTGGGATGGGGTAGTGAACCTGAAACTGGTCTGTGCTATGGTGCTGCTGTGTCTGTTTTGTCTTGGCAGAGTGTGGTCTGCAAGGAGGGGTGCTGAAGTGGTGGGGATTCAAACTCTCTGTGCACTGTCCTCCTCCATAGCCCTTCTGTCTGTGTGCTGCTTTCCAGCTCATGCCACGATGGCAGCATGCTGGACTGACCATCTCAACTCCCCCAAAGAGCACTTTGGTCTGTGTGGCTGTGGATGCAACTATGGTTGGGTGGGTGGGCATGCACACTGGCCGGAATCGCTATTTCAGGGATTGCCCAGTGTCCAGTCACCCAAATACTCACTTGCTGTATTGCCCAGTCGCCCATGTACATTGCACTGTTTTACCTGGTCACCTTTGTGCCCAGTCTCTGTTTTGATGGGGGACCATAAACTCTCTGTACTCATTGTGTAGCCCTGATGTTGTTGTGCAGTGGCCGACCTGACAGTCGGCATTTTACACACACTCACTTTCCATGAGCAGTCTTTCCTTAGCTCACATCACTGGATACTCCTTGCAGAACCATCCCCACCATCCTTAATATTAATAGCCACCCCTATGTAGACCCCGGAACCATCGTCAGCAGTCAAAATCATCAGCTGCAATTCAATGCAGTTGCAACTAGTTGCAATTGCTTTGAATTGCAGTCATATTACGCTGGAGTCACATAATTTGTGAGTTGGTGATTCCGTTATAAACTATGTGAGACAAGTCAATTATGGACAGACATGCTGCAGTTTTTTTCTGTAAGTGCGGGGGGGGCACATCTCACACTCACATAGTGTCACTGTTTGGCACCTACAGCACGCTGAGAATATGTTTTTTTTTTTTACAAGTAAGTGCCGTCCTGTCCATCTGCCTAGCACCACTCCAAATGGCCCAATAATGCTCCTTCTGGCTCCTATGGTGTGAAATATGCACCAATGATGATGAGTCGAAGGAGGAGTCCAGTCGGGAGAGCTGCTGTGATCACTGAGGATGCACGAGGAGTTGGCGGGGAGAGTGTGCGACTTCGAGGCGAGCGAGCAATCGATCAAGTCCATCACTGTGAGCTTGAGGAGACTGGAGAGGAAGCTGTGTGGCTAGTGTGCAAGTGTACAGCTACAGCACAAGAGTCAAAGAGAGAGAGAGAGAGAGAGAGAGAGATTGATGTTGGGATGGTGCGGAGACTGCTGACTGCGGACAGTGGAGTATATTTTGTTGTCGGTCACGGTCAGTGACTTGAGGTGCGTGTGGGTGCCCATAACCAATGGCTGGCTGTCACTGCAAGCCAAGGCCACATTGTAAAAGAAAAGTAAGATAGCAGGAGGTCTGAGGACATGTCACTACTACTAGTGACCCTGACGTCCGTGTGCCCAGTGTGCTGGCGTGTGTGTGATCGATTGTCCTCCTCCTCCCTGTGTCTGTGTGAGAAGCGTCACTGGTCCCTGACCCCGGGTATTGTAGAGGCCACGCCAGGCCAGCACCATCCAGGTGAGACTTGTTGAGAGGGTGGTGTGGTCATTCATTTAGTTTTCATTGCGTACTACTGGTGGCAGGGGGTGACGTGATTCATCAGGTAGTAGGGTCTTCTAGGGTTATTATTACAACCCGACCTACCTAGATGTAACACACACCGTGCACTTATCTAAGTTCAGCAGCTCTATTTTATTCTCCCATCAACATCAACAATTAATTCCAAATCTTTAAGTGACAAGTACTATTTAATACCTGTTGTGTCATCAGCAAATTTAATGATTTTCATGAATGAAGCAGCTGAAAGGACGGGACCCAGAACAGACCATTGGGGTACTCCACTCTGGTCACAACTCTTTCAGATAAGAATTCTTATTCGTTGTGTCCTGACCTGTTTACTAATACTAACCATGAATGTACCCATTTAACCAGATAAGAACAGTTTTCAGTTTATGTAGTAGTTCACAGTTTCAAGCAGTGTCAAAAGCTTTCTTGAAGTCCAAGAATATGACATCACATGGTCTCCCAGCATCCAAACTAGAACTGACAGATTCAAAAAAAGTGGTAAGATTTGTTGTGCAAGAGCAAGAACTTCCTCTGTTAAACCCATGCTGTGTGAGTGTGTGTCTTGTAAACCCAAGGTAAAAGTTTCACCCTTGAGCCCGGCCTTTATAAGTTTCTCCATAAGCTTTCCGGGTACTGATCTCAAACATCTAAGTCTGTAATCTTCAGAAGATGCCCTGCTATTTCCTCTTTTGTAAATTGGCATAACTAATAACTGCTTTTCTCCATCCATTCTGTTGTTGCTGCTCCCAAGAATAGGGATTTGTTGAATAGTAGCCAGTAGCCACAGGGGGTTGCAGAGAGGTATTTTGACTTCCTGCAAAGTAACTCATGTTTTCTAGCTTATAAATCAGAGTTTTCACACTGCCTTAGTAACTTCATAGCCCTTAAACTCTGTGAAAATAGAAATTCTCTTTTATTTAAGTGATAATCTGCTAGATTGCTCACTGTAAGAAGCAATAATGTGACTGCTATGAAAAGTACCCCCCTCAGGCCTGAGGTCTCATTCGACTAGAGGTACAGCTGCTTCCCTGGCTACTGCCAGGGATATACCCTTATTAGAGATATGAAAAGCAGCCACCTGGTATCCCACTGAGGAAGCTGGTGATAGTCTGGGTCTGCAAAGAGGTCTATCTCTGGAGGGTCCCATTGTGAAAAAAAGATTCCTAGGAGTCAGGACTAGGGGATCCAGGGTCCATTCCTGATGGCCCTGAGAAATCCTGCTCAAGGCATCTGATAGCATATTGTCCTCTGGTGATCTAAGGACCTATACTGAATGTCACTCGAAAATGCTGCAAGCCCTGTGTCCTGTATGTCCAGCACCCCCAAGGAGGCTTGAGAATGCCTTCATGGATGAAAATCCGGCCCCTATTTACATATAAACATATGAAGAAGCCAGCAGAGGAAGATTATTTGGTCTATCAAGTCTGCTTGTACTGCAGGGTACACAGCTTGAGCTAATATGCTTGCCCTCCTTCCCCGCTCCTCCCAACCCACGATTCTTACCTTCCCCCTATGCCTCTCTTAAAGCTGTCCACTGTCTACAATGAGGTGACCTCTTGCAGAAGTGCAGTCCAAGTATCCACTACTCTTTCTGTGTGGAAGTGCTTGTTCTAAGCCTCCCACCCTCGAGCTTAAGACTGTGCCCCTTCATGTTATGGTTGCCACTTAGTTTAAAGACACTCTCCTTATCAACCTTATTTATCCCTTTCAAGTATTTGGAAGTCCCAATTAATGCCCCCACTTCTGTCTTCTAGGAAGTACATGTTCAGTGCCGTCAACATCTTGTATGCCTTTTCCTGCTGACTGACTATCATCTTTGTAACCCTCCTGTGGACCGTCTCCAGCAGGTTAATGTCATTTTTCAGGTGAGGGCACCAGCACTGAACTCTATACTCTATATGCATCCTTACCAGTGACCTGTACAAGGGCAATATAACCTCCTCTCTCCTACTACTGATCCTCCTAGCTATGCATCTCAGCAAGTTGTTTGCCTTTGCTACTGCAGTACTACTACTACTACAACACCACTGTGTGTATACTACCTTTTGTATTGATGACCCAGCTACTAACAGAAGTAAAGTTGTTCAGCTAAGGGAGTGTAGGCCAGTAGTCTTTCTGATTTGGGGTAAAATTTGTTGCATGTGCACACCTCTGGGGGGAAACACACAGCAATAGTAAGAGTGATATTTTTATTTAATATTATATTTAGGGCACCTGTTCCAGTGCTGTCATCGGTTGAGAGGCCTGAAGGCAAGGAATATCCCGAAGAGAAAAATAAGAGTCATGACTAAAGCGTAATGGGAGTTCTCAGTCATCAGATGTGTCGTTCAGAGCTGGATACAGGAGACTTGACATCAGCTGCCTCTTCGAGACTTCTGTTTTGGGTATCATTGGAGACACCAAGGGGTAAGTAAATTCCTATCCATCATTCCTGGCTCAGTATCTGTCTCACCTCGGGGGATAGTAGTTGATAGACAATGGGAATGCACACTACAAAAGAAAGTAAGACTGTAAAAAAACTAATGCAGTTGATTTCTATGCATGTGATGGTAATGTACAATATTATTTGGCAGCAGCTGCAATGCTGAGTTAGGCTATACTACCCTTGCCTTATAAGAATAATATAGTGTGGGGTAGTGAGGCCTGTATTACTATTTAGCAATAAGTAGAGATTGACTCCTTCCAACCTTGTTATGTCATTGATATGACATCACTCTGTTGTTATCTCTTCTTAACTATGTCATATCAGTGGTATAACAAAGTGGAATGCTCGCAGTAGTCAATGTTCAGCTTTGAGAAAAATATTGAAGATAAAAAGAAGTTGAAGTCAATAAATGTTGTTGAATCAATTTTCCTGTTTGATTTCAGACTGCTTAAAGGAAAGCTGTCGAAATTAGGTGGGGGTGCTCCAGCCTCCGCCCTCCGGGCCCTGCAAGGCTTACCCCAATTTAGCTGTTATATTAAACACAATGTTTTTGTCGTGCCACAACTTACTGTATTTTAGTTTTGAAAAGTCTGTGACCCAGAAGTATTGGGGGGGGAGGGCTCCATTTTCTGTATGTAAAGGTGCGATGCCACACTGTTCGCTTCCATTTATTTGTATTGAAGTGAACAGTGCATGCTGCAGCTATACAATCAAGGAGAACCCTCGACTCCCATCCGCCATACTTCTGGGTCACAGACTACCTTTCCAAATTAAAATACAGTAAGTTGTGGCACAAGAACAATGCTGTTTTCACTATGAAAAGCTAAACCAGGGTAATCCTTTTGTGGGTGGGAACCCCCAATTTGGTCAGCTTTCCTTTAAGAAGGCCAGATCAATAAACATCTTGATGAATCAATCTTCCTGTTTGATGATGGAATGCATAAGAAGAGCAGCTCAATAAGCATTGTTACATAAATTAAGAATCAATCTTCCCATTTGCCTTACAAATAGTAATTTAAGACTTAGTCATAAAAGTAATTCAGTCTGCAATGACTTTTTCTTGGTAGCCTGTATCCACTGTGATATACTGTGTCATCTTTGGATATACTGATTACCATGCTGAAAAGTCTTGAGCTGCTGCTTGCCATGAAATGTAAACCTCTGGAACTACATTTTCAATGTTTACCACAATGTAATGGCAACCTCTTGAAGTCTTTACAGCATGGTTAAGACCATAGATTATCCTCATGTATTTTATTTCATATGTCTTCTTAGCTCTCTCACCATTTATTGTCAGTTCTGTATTTTTGTCTCAGACTGAAGCAGCAGTAACGATAGTCAAGGTTCAGTGATGTGTGATTCACATTGCAGTATTTATGAGATCATGTTTTAATGGTACATACTACTTAAGGGATGGACATTACAGCAATGATGCCATGCAGCCTTGCTCTCTGTCATCTTGCTCAGCGTTCCATAGTAGAGGGGTGCAGTCCAGAATTATGGTAAATAAGCGGCTGCACCACTGGCTTATACCTTTTTCCATACCTTAGTGATGTGACAGAATTCTAATATCACAGGTATAGGTAATGTTTAAATGCAATTACACACTTGTTTTTAGCTTTGAAATTGTCTGCTGCAGGAATATTGCAACATATACTACCTATACCTGGGCCTTACAAGAATATTTTGTATTGTAGGATGGGGTAGATTACCTGAAATGTAAGCTGGAGGAAGCAATCAAGGCTCACCTTCTTGATCGGACTGACACTTTGTATTGAGGAAGAGAAGTAGGAAAGACAGGCCCGGACTCTACAACATTAATTCATCAAGAAATAGACATTTTCTGAATGAATCAGATCCAGGAAGACTTGGTGATGCAGACCCAGCTGTGCAAAACCCCTTCCCTTATTGGGGTGTATGTTCTACTTGGCAGGGGTGGGACAGGACTGGCACTGTAGGGGAACTTGCAGCGTTTGTGCAGGTAACCATGAACACATTGGTGGTCATGTCATGAGTCACGACCATGGCATAACTTTTACTTTCACAGTGCAGATGTGTTGTGTGCTACTGGTACTGCACTGCAGCATCATTCTGTTAAAGTTCAGTGTATGCGCAATGCCATGTCTTGTCATGGAACCATGTTATCTTGATTGAAATATGCATTAACTTCTTGGTTGAATAGCAGTTTTCTTGTCTATACTGGACATCACATCCTGTTCTTGTTTTTTCAAGTGTTGACTTGGTGGTATTTTACTGTATACATATATCCACTACTTATACCGTGTGCATTATCCTAGATCAAAATACTGTGGTTTTTTCACAGATTCATTTGTTCCAGTTTATTACGGAAAGGCCAGTACTGAGTAGTAGTAGTGTAGTAGCTGTCAAAGTTAAATATGGCTGGTGCATCACCTCGTCATAAAACTAACAAGTATGCAAGCACATCACTACTGTTGCGATGTGAGAAATCTGAAATATGCAATCTGTTTGTTGCTCCAAAATTGAGGTCTCGCAGTAATAGTAATAGTAAGTCTATTGTTTGGCAGTACTTTGGCTCACTGTATATTAAAACACAGGTCCCAGGTACATCTTCAGGTAATCCAGGTTCAGTTTCTCCGATCTTGCGTGATGACAGTAGATATTTCTATTCCCTTTGCTTAGATGCACAGCAAGCAATGTACGCAAATGCTCAGTCTACTGCACACATTAGCAAAGTTAAACATTATGCCCTGCAGACAGCTACTACATCCTTAATGGAACATTTAATCCACATTCATAACATAGATGTACATGAGGGTAGCAAACTACAGAAACTGAAGCAAACAACTATTAATTTAAGTCTTGGTGGTGGTACTGGTAGTGTGCGGCCAGCTTCCTCTGATTTTGAACTGGTTCGTGATGTCTTGGTATGGTTTTCCTTGGATATGATGCCTTTTGAGTCAGTCAACAAAGAGGAATTCCAACTTTTCTTCTCCTAGAATTTCCCAAGTATGAAAATATCTAATGAGAGAAGCTTATGTGGTAAAGCTCTACATGATGTATACAGCTTATTAAAAACCAAAGTAAAGGATGACCTCTGTACAGTGCGTTCAATCTGTATTATGTTTGATGGATGGACCGACAAATACAAATGTCGCCCTTACCTTGGTATCTGCCTAGCCTATAACTTGGGTTGGGACTTTCGCATTATTACATTGTCTTGTAAAGTGTTGCCTAACCACACTGGGGAAGCCATGGCACAGCATGTCCGCAGAGAACTTGAGGATTTTGCCATTGACAGAACAGTGAAACTTTTCTCAACACATGATGGAGCAGAGAACATGAAGAAAGCTAGTCGCATGCTACAGGTGGAACATTGTAATCACTGTGTTGCGCATGATTGCATCTGTTGCTGATGACTGATTCCATGAATCGTGTCAGTGATGTACAAGACTTGATTGAGAAATGCAACTCCATAGTGAACGCATTACATTTCAAAGGGTATCTCGTTGAGGAGGAAGTAGCCAACAGTAATGACTGGCAAGTGATGGACAGTCTCCTGGAGAAGATCGCAAATATGCAAAACATTCTGTCATTGGATTCCAAGTACCTTGTTGAAGACAGTGGAACTGGAACAGATGATGAGGATATGCATTCACCTTTTGGACTCTATCTCAGTGATGATGATGATGATGCAGCACCAGAACCCATTCTCAGTAACATAAGAGGCGGTGGCGTACAGGAAAGATACAGTCATGATAGTGACTCTGTTAAAGGAGCAACATCGTCCAGAATTGTGCAACACAGAAAAAGGCATCACATAACTTTAAAACAACAGGACATGGCTAGGTGGAATTTGGTACTTGTTATGTTTGAAAGCATTGTAGATCTTCACCGGGAGGCTGAGCAAGCTTTGAAACGTACTGGACACAGTGAGCTGTGCCTCACAACTGAGGAATTTGATATTGTTCAAGAGCGCAGACATTTTCTTCTCCCATTTAAGGAGCTGACTGATCTTGTCAGTAGTAATCAACCACGCCTGGCACTAATACCACTCATAAAAAATGAGATTGTGGAAAAATCACAGATAAGTAAAAAAGATCATCCTACTGTGCGGCAGGTGAAATGGCAAGTGCTGAAAAATGTCGAGAGGCGCTTTCCAGAAAGTGATACTGTCAAACTGGCATGCTTACTGGATCCAGCCACCAAAGATGCTTTGCAGCTATCTAGAGAGGAGCAAACAGCAGTACTGAAGCATGTAGTGGAAGAAATGAAGGAATTTGTTAAAAAACTTCTTTATTAAAGTTTCATTATTTCCAACATTGAGACATACATACAAACACCCCAGGTTACATGCCCGGGCCCATATACCCAAACTGTATATGAATACTATATACATCCCCCAAAACTATTTACAATCACAGTTATATATTATCACAACTTAACACTTAGTCCATTTGTATTATAGTGACCTTCAAGTCTATTCTTTCCATTCTGGTAAATGACTATTCCTTTACATAGACCGGATTACTTTGTATAGATTTCCCAACTTAGTGATACTTATACTTTCTCCGGACTAAACCTTCATAACTGTGTCCCTAGGAGAGAGAGAGAGAGAGAGAGAGAATCCATCCTAACCAACCAGAGAGAGACATACCATCTAATCCCAATAAACAACTTCTAGAGAGTTTTATGTCTATGCTCATAAAGGACATACCTTATGAAAACATATATTTCTATTCAGGCCTAGGCCCTTCTTACATTTTTGCAAAACAACATTATCGACTAATCTCCTTCAGACAGACAGGTCTGTGTCTGAGGACCCTTCCCGCTGCAATAAGTACACCGTCTCCAAAACCCCCCACCATCTATCATACAATTTATTTTTCCCTTCTAATAATATACGCCTTTTAAGTCTATCCAGAACCTGTAGAAGGTCACTGACCCACTGATCATAAGAATAAGTAATGCACTTCTTCCAGTGTCTCAGGACAAATGTTTTAACCAAGGCCGACATCAAAGAACATGATATTTAGCTGAGTCTTTGACTATAGCCTGCATATCTCCTAGTAGACATATCTGTGGTTCAATGTACTCAGCGTAATTTAATAATGGATCCATTTCTTTTCTAATTTGAACCCATAATGGGTGGATTCTGGAACAGGACCACAAGACATGAAGTAAGTCTCCTGATTCCATTCCACATCTAAAACATTGATCTGTCTGTCTGAGTTTTCTAGAGCATAGCTTGACTGGGGTGTAGTAAATATTTGAGCAAATAAAAAATTGCATAGTCCTATACTTCGGAATAGGCAAAACTTTGATATTTTTCCAAATTTCTTTCCAGTCAGGCCTCTGGGGGGGGATAGAGTTTTATCCCAATATGTTACCTGAGATTCAATTTCTAAGCTCACAAAATCCAGCAGCACCCTGTACACTTTTGAGAGGGGATGCCGTAACAGATCAATCTCCTTCAAATGGTCCCAAGTAAATGAGGTTTGTCCCCCATCTTTATTATCCCATATAAATTTCTGCATCAGTTTTGTAATTTGTATCCTTTTGGAAAAATCCCATTCCTTAGCCTGCATTGGTAAGTTCACCCTATCTGCCAGTATGAAATCTGTCAAGTTCAAGTCAGACAGTTGTGGTGCCCATTGATGGGTAATTATTCGATTCCCCACATGAAAATTAGGGTTTCCTATTATAGGCTGAACTCTAGCCCCCCTTTGTGTTCTCCTCTGTGCCGGGTTTAATAACTCCCACCACCCCTTAATTGATTTATATATTGGAGAGTATTTTCCTATGTCTGGCAAGGCATCCGGATCTGTAAACAATAGTGCCTTAGGGGAAAGTTTAACATCTTTTAAAATTCGCTGTTCAATTCGAAGCCATGTTGGGGTATAACCCTTCCTCTTCCCCGTTCCTTACCCAATGCCCCATCAAACCCAATTATTCTGAGACATAGTACAATAGCAGATCCGGAAGCTTAATGCCTCCCCTAGGGTGAGAGAGGCGTAGAGTGATCTGTTTCTTTCTTGGAGGTTTGGAGTCCCACAAGAAATCTGAAATTATCCTCTGAATGCTAGTAAACATTCCCTTTGGGATGCTGTAGGGTGAAAGATAAATCGGGTATAATGATCTAGGTAAAAGGTTCATTCTAATCAGTCCCAATCTGGCGATAAAGTTTAGGAGAAGTCCCTTCCACCTTAAGATGTCATTTTTAATTATGGCCATTAGTCTACCAAAATTCTCCTCCACCCCAGTTTCTGATCTAGCTAAAATCCAAATTCCCAAATATTTAATTTTTTCCGGGGCCCAGTTAATCTGTAGGCTATTGAAGTCTGCTCTGTGAGTATAAACGGTGAGTGGTAGAAATTGGGTTTTACTTAAGTTTAATTTATAATTAGACACCTTCGAGAATTTTGCAATGATCTCCAAAGCATTTTGAAAATTGTCAGCCGGATTGCTTAGATGCAGCAATATATCATTGGCAAATACCGAAAATTTAAGTTCCAGCCCTTGAACCTCAATCCCCTGGACCCTGGGTTCCATAGTAATTGATCTTAACAAGGGCTCCAGGTAGATGTTAAATAGAATTGGGGACAAGGGGCAGCCCTGCCTAGTTCTGTTTCGCAGGGGTTTCTTTAGAAAGATATCAGTTACACAGGACTCTAGCTGTGGGAGCCTCATAAAGATTTTTAAGGCCCCTGAGAAAGCCCCTTGGGAACCCCATTCTCTCCATTGCAAGGAATAAGAATTTATGGGAAACCCGATCAAAAGCTTTTTCGGCATCAAGTGCTATTAAAGCCATAGCATATTTTGCATTAGAAGCCCTATATAAAATATGGTGCAATTTCCTTTATGCGTCATGTGCCCCCCTCCCTGGCATGAACCCAACTTGATCCTGACTAATAAGTATCGGAGCAATTTTCAAAACCCTATTTGCCAGAATCTTAGTGAGTAACTTGATATCTTGATTTATTAAAGTGATGGGCCTATAATTATCTGGTATATCTCTAGGCTTATCCGGCTTTGGAATCAGGGTAATGTAAGCTTGGTATAGAGGAGGATGGGGAACCCCACCATTCATAATATTCGAAAACAATTCTTTCAACAAGGGCAATATTGTTACTGCATGTACTTTCTAGAATTTAGCCGACAGGCCATCCGGCCCTGGCACCCTCCCATTTGGCAAATCCTTGATTATCTCCATGATCTCAGAGTCCAGTATAGGGGCAGCCAATGCTTGGGCCTCTTCTAAATCTAGTTTGGGCAACAGTATTTCCTCAAGAAATCCATTAATTTCTGATTCTAAACTAGAGGCCCTCCCTTGGTATATCCTAGCATAGTAATCCATAAAAGCATCCGCCAATCTTTGGGGCTCCGAAATTAACTCACCTCAAAATTACAGCCAAAATCATTCTTTCCGCCTCCTGCTCCTTAATTCTATGGACCAGTAACCGCCCGCACATCCCCTGAAGCAAATATGTAGCATTCAGCCTTTCCAGCCACAGATCAGCCCTGCAGTTCAATATTCTCTATATTCTTCTCTTTAACTCCTTATTTCATTATCAATCTCTATTGAGGAGCCCTCCAGAGGTGATAATGACTTAATGGCTCCCATTATGAATTCTTCCCGTGCTCTAATCAGTTTATTCCTTCAAGTGGTATATTCCAGCGCCTTTCCTGCATATATTACTTTGCAGACAGGCCAAGCTAGATTTTTGTCCATTATAGTCAGAATTTGAGTTTGAATAATTTCTTTAATTGTGTCGTCAAGTTTAGTCACCATGTTTTCCGATGCGAAAATCCCTTCATCCAATCGCCATCGGAATGGTTTGGGGGGAATATTATCCATCTCCCTTAGCATTTGGATTGGAGAATGGTCAGACAGCATTCTGTTAAAAGTATGCAATCCTGTAATACCCCTTAAAACTTCTCTATTAACCAAAAAAAATTGATCCTCGAATGTGTCCTATGAACCCCTGAATAGAAGGTCATCTCTGTGTCCCCTTTTTTATACATCCTATATGGATCTACTAGTGCTGTAACTTCCAGAAATCTATGTAAAGCTAGCTGTGGGGGACTGGGTAATCTATTGGAAACAGGGGTCCTATCCAGCCTATTATTGAAACAGATATTCCAATCGCCTACCATAATAAGTGAACCTTGGGGGAACGTAGCAATGTTGGCCTCCAAAGAGGCAAAAAATTCTGATTTAGCCGGTGTTGGACCATAAATTGAAGCACATAATAATGGACATCCCCCTACCATCCTCTCTTGCCTGAGTTCAATCCATTACTTATGGGCAGTCCCTCCTAACTAGTATCGCCACCCCCCCAATGCTTTTGCATTCCCAGCTCCAATTACTTTACCCACCCAGCCCTTCCTAAGAAAATACAGTTCCTCAAACAACAAGTGAGTTTCCTGAAGTGCAACAATATGTACCTCCAGCTGGTTTATATATCTTGGCATGATCAAACTTTTCTTCCTCCCCCTGAGACCTTTAACATTCCACAAAAGAATTTTAATTGATACCATGCCTTGTAGTGCCACCCCTACTATTCACTCTCGTACACTCTGCTTTTCTTATGTCATAAATCATGGATTCTCTCTCATTCCCCCCCCAAAGTTCCATTTCTTAACGCCCCTGATCCTACGATCACCCTCCTTAAACTTCCCAAGATGTGTATGAGTCAACCCCAAAGAAGTCTCCGTTCCCCCCCTCAAGTCCCAATGTAACCCATTAAGAAAGTCCACCTAGTTTGCCTCCCCCCACTACGACTACAAACCTTCCTATCTCCTTCCTTAATTTTCATTTATGTACATAGAAGAAAATACTAGAATAGCCTATTAATATCTTATTGGTATTCCTCCCCCATTCAATTTCTTCTAGGCATAATTTAGGAGACCGAGGAGTCCCCCATATAATTGCGTCTTAGTCCCCTTCTTACTTTCCATAGGAACTTCCCCTTTCCCCTTATGAGACCACACCAATCTATCTAATTCCTGTATCCTTTAATCTTTATACTGCTGGGCCCCCTTACTTCTCTACCTTGTGATCCCCAATGGATCATAAGCCCCTTTGAGTTGCCCTGTTCATTGTATATCGAACCTTCTTATTTATATTTGTAAACTATGACACACCGACAGAACATGAGTAGCCATCCAACCCAACAGATACCTCCTCTGAGGGGCTTCAATTCACCCCCACAAACAGCCCCTTACCGTTATATCACCACTTGAAGTAGAGAGGAGATGGGCAAAGGAAAAAAAAGGGGGGCCCTTACCCATAATTGGTTTCATTTTCCAGGTCCAAACTAAAGTCAGGATGGGCCACAAACAATTTTGTCATCCATTGCAAGGTTTCCCAGCGCTAACAATCTGGTAGACCTTGTATTGCTTGCACCTTCACCAGTCCCATTTTCCTGTAAGTCCCCTACTTGAACAAGTCAGTTAGTTCCACTCTAAGACTTTCCAGGGCATCTGTTGCTGTAAGATATCTTCTGTCCCCTTTAGGCAATTTCACAGTCAGTGTAGCTGGATATTGTAATCGAAATTTCAAGCCCGCCATATACAGCTTCTTCTTGATATCTATGTATTCTTTCTGTTTCTCTCTCACCGACGGTACTAAATCTTGGAAGAGCCAAAGAGAAGCCCCATTCCACTGCAAGTTCCTATTAGCTTTAGCCTTGTTCAACACATGGGTTTTCTCCTTGTAATTCAAAAACCTCATGATAACGACTCGGGGGTGAGCTCCGGGTGGAGGGGGTCTCTCTCAACGAGCGGTGGGCCCTCTCGATGCTGTAGGAATCACCAAATGACGTCGGGCCAAATAGTTTCAGTAGAAGATCCTGGATAAATGCTACCTTCCGTTTTCTCAGGCAAACCTGCCATAATTAAATTATTCCTCCTGCTGCGTGATTCTTGGTCCTTTATACGGTCTTCTAATTTTTTAACCTGCCTTTTCAAGCTGATCACCTCCTGGTCTATGGAGCCCACTTTTCTTTCCTGAGAAGCCACTCTGGCCTCTACATCCCCCACTCGTTGTGTAAGAGCATGCAGAGCAGGTTTTAGTATGGTAAAGTCAGCCACCAGTCCTTGCAGAAGATGTCTGATTTCACTAATATCCTCCGACGTGGCATGCCCCCCTTGTCCTTCTATTCTCCGCTCCTCAGGCTCTTCTGGAGTCGGAGAGTGGAGCTTAGAGCGTCTAAGTGCCGGCGTTCTGGCTGCCATAGGCTCGGGGCTTCCTTCCTCCATCTCTGCCATTTCGCGTTTAGATCCCACTGACGTTTCAAATTGAATTTTTCTCCTGTGGTATTCACTTTGCAATCGCCCGCTACAGCCCTGGATCCTCCTGACACTCCAGTCTGCTGTTACAATCCAATTTGCTGGGTCACAAGATGTTAAATTTTTATGTTTTGTACACCAGGACTCGGGAGCCTTCTCGGAGACATTTACTCCACGCTAGCTCATCACGTGATCCCCGAAATGAAGGAATTTGAAACTATGACAACAGCTTTTTCAACAAGTACTCCAAGTAGACATTCCAGAGCCAGTAGCACACCATCAGTGACAATACCACTTTTAAGTGTCTCCTTCAGTGATGAAGAGACAGAGGATGATGATCCAAACTGTCATGCCGATGAGGATAAAGACATTCCTATGAGTAAGAAGAGGAAAATGCTTCAGAAGATCAAAGTAAGCTTGCATCTCAGTGACAATAGCTCAGCTGTGGAAGACAAAATAAACAGATATTTGACGGTGCAACCTACAAGTGAGGAGGAAGATTTCCCACTGACATTTTGGAAGAATAATGAACACAGATACCCTACCCTACTCTGGCTCAGATTGCAAAAACTTACCTTGGCATAACGGCATCCAGTGTGCCAGTGGAATGCATGTTCTCAGTGACTGGGTTATTGCTGAATGGTAAACGGTCAAGCATTGCCCCATATCGTCTGAACTGTATGTCATTTATTCATGATAACTATCCACTCTTTTTTCCCATTGCCAAATAAAAAAAAAAAAATGCCCAACCCCAAACAAGTGTGTGTGTGTGTGTCTGTGTCTGTGTCTGTGTCTGTGTCTGTGTGTGTGTCTGTGTGTTTGTGGGGGGATATAAGACATCTGGTGCAGTACAACTATACAAAAGTTCTTGTGGCTGCCTCCTGCCAATACTGTCTCCCATCAACTAACTACTTGTCTTGCAGTTGCTCACAATAGACACCACCCATACACCCACCATTCCACAACACGTTGAACCACTATACCTGTTACTGTTCGTATGCTGCAAGGTATATATATGCCAACAACATAAATATTAGTCATGTAAATATGACAACAGCAATTTGAGTCTTTCCTTTGTCTACCCTGAGTTCCTGTTACCACTTGACTTAAAGAGCACCTTTCATGACTGCCTTCAATATTTTGCATCACATGTACCTGTCCAGGGCTGCTTTCTCCACAACTGAATACATCACCCTAGGCACAGTACTGAGTAACAACGTTCAGCATACTGCACTCTGTGTCACAGCTGTTTTGTAAGGGGAAATTACCAGTAGTCACTGAACTTTGTGTTCCCCTTCCCCAACACACTCATTTGCTGCTGTCAGCTGTGCATTGTGCCTGTAAAATCATCCATGTCTTGTCACTCAGTTTACTTGTAAAGTTTTCCACTGCCTCTGCATAGCTGTGAATAGTATTTACCCTAATAATTTGACAGCAGTAATGCCTCCTTCGTACCCATGCTATAGCAGAGCCTTACTTGTTTCTGTGTTGTAGAATGTGATAGTCACCACAATGGAATGTGGATGTGAGGCAGTAGTAAAATGGCATGATTCAGGAGGCATTACTGCTTTCAAATTATCAACATACAGACAGTAATCACAACAATGGATAAACTGATAGCTGGGTAGACTGACATTGACAGCAACTTTTGATGAATGATCATTTTCAGTGGGATCTCAGACATCAGGTAACACGGATGCTCTTCTCTGCAGCTGTCACATGGAGGGTTTGGGTTGCACTGCTTCTGCATGGACTGATGCCAGCTGCCCAGCTCAGTATCAAGGCATTCTGTTTTAAGTTTATGAAAGTCATTGAGTGCACAGAAGGTTGTTATGCATCATCACATCTCCTGTCTTAAGTTTATAGAGACCATGCCTCACATTATCCCCATTTACATGCTTGAGACTCATTCCTAAATGGTACCTGATGTCTAACATCCCCTCAAGGATCTACTTTTTTTTTTCCTCACCTAACTATTTTTATGTTCCTTCGGTCTTCTGAGGCATCTCTCACAGGAGCCTGCTTGACTCAGATTTGCTACTCTGTGGTGAGACTCCCCCCTCAAGTGACCCCCTCCAACAGACATATCGGCCCACTTGATCACCCCCCGGGGGGGCCTACCTCTCCTGCCTTTAGTGGCATCTATCTGAAGTTACAGGGTTTGTCTCTGCAGGTGGTGCCTGTGGATCAGTGGTGCAGCACTCCAGTGTTGGGGATGTGTGACCTGATCCCTTAGGCCCTCGTTGCCTCATCAGCCCTCCAGGGATTTTTCCTTGTGTGTTTCCACTGGAGTGTGGATGTGCAATGACATCCAGTGCAATGCGGGTAAGCTCCCTAACCCACTTGCAGGACATCTGCCATTGCTCCCATATCACCAATGTGTGCTCTGCATCTTGCTGCAGTCTACCAGATTCCACCAGGAACAGCTAGAACAGCAAAGAGCACCAACAACCCTCCCCAGGACAGAAGAGCAGTCTTAAAGATGCTCAATCCTCTCCTCCACCTGCTGACCTCTGGCACTCAAGTACATTACTGATCACGATTCAATGGCACAGCATAAGGCAAAGTGTCTGGCCCAAAGAGCTATTGTTAATGGTAAGTTGTTGTGTAACTGTTCTTCTTAGGGATGTGGATATGTTGTTCTTATCCACTCTTGTTGGCATGCTCCTTTCCCTTTAAATCTTGCCAGAAGGTCTAAAAGCTGGCTCCTCCCACCCACCCGGGTGGTACAGGGCAGCCTCAGACACATTTCCGCTCCACTGCATGAACCACCACGATTTACTGCTGGTTTGGGCAAAGTTCATGGACAAACAATTCAAACTGATGTACAGGTGTGAGATGTCAGATCTGTCATGGAAGACCACCTTCTTGATGACTATCACATTAGGCAGAAGGACTGGGGAACTACATGTGCTCTCTGAGTCTCCCTATCTGGTGTTCCACAGGGACAAGGTTGTCCTGTGCCTCCACCCAAAATTTTTTCCAAAGGTGGTGTCAGAGTCCCACCTGAACCAGGTGTTGACTTGAATTTGCTGGTGTACCACAACAATTGCATTTCAGAGGCAGACTACAGGCTCCATACTTTGGACCTGAGATGAGTGCTCTCTTAATATAAGGAGTGAATGGCTGAAGTTTGGGGAGAGGTTCGCCAGCTGTTTGTCCCATATGCTGAAGCTGCACCTGGCAGATCCACAGCAAAGTGGATGATTGGCAGATGGATAACATCCTGCATTGATCTCTGATACTGGTTGGTGGGCAAGGAGCCTCCTATAGGGATAACAGCTCATTCTACCTGACATACTGCTATGTCAGTGGCTGCTACTGAGGCGTCCCACCCTATCCAGAATATTTGAAGGGTTGCTACCTGGAAATTATCAAACACCTTCATTACCCATTTCCACATCAACCTAGAGTCATACCGGGATGCTGGTTTTGGGGCCTCAGTTCTACAATCTCTGTTGCACTCGACCTACATAACTTCAATGCACAACCTCTGCTTCCAGCAGGCAAGATCTGTCATCATGGGGTGAAGCAGAGGCCTAAATATTTAACCCGGGTGGGTGGGTAGGAAGAGCCAGCTTTCAGACCTTCAGGTAATATTTAAAGAGATTCACCAAGATAAAGCATTGAGTGTGGTGCCTTACCTCAGCAGCACACCATCTGGCTATATGTAGCCTAAAATGTAATCCATATTAAACAGTGGAAGGGATTGTAAATTTGTGAATGGCCCATTCCCTTCAACTTCCTGGTGCTGGATTATTCTCTATGGGGGCTAAGTTTTAAAACATTTTTTGATACATTTGCAGTCGTTTTGTCTTTAACCATTGGCACCGGTCAAGTCGGGTCAACTAACAAGATCCTTGTTAGTCACCCACTGCTCATGGTTAATGACAAAATGACAGTGAATATCTTGAAAAATGTTTTAAAAGTCAACCCCTGTAAAGAATAATAGAGCATGCCCCTGCGTTCTCCCTGGGCACACATCATTACGTGCCTGAGCTTGGGGGTGGGTCTTTAGTTAGATCCCAGCACTGGCAAATTGAAGGAGTCATCTGCTCACAAATTTACAATCCCTTCCACTCTTTAATATGGATAATGTTTTGGGCTAAATATGGCAAGATGGGGTGCAGCTTAGGTAAGGCACCATACCATGTGGTGCACATGATATTATACTTGTCCAGGACCCACCACTCCTTCAGGCAGCCACGGTCTCTGACATCCCCCCCACTTCTCCTCCCCCTGGAGCCCTCCTTAATTCATGTTTTTTAGCCTGACCACAGGGAAGCCCAGCATAACCCTTTGCCTGGTAGGTCCCCCCCCTCCTCCGAGGGGAAAGGCTGAGGCACCAGTGGGGACACCCAGCGCAATCTTTCTCTCAGTTCCAGTGTACTGCTGAGGCATATTGAGCTTCAATGGGAGATCCTTCGGGGGCACAGTAGGCTGGCTGCCATCATCCAGTCAGTCCTGATCAGTTTGCTGTTTTCTTGGCACGTCCCTCTGTTGCAATGCTTGTGCAGTGCTCCCGGTCTCCACCAGAGGCCATTGCAGAGTGATGCAATCCCGCTCCTACCCCAGGAGAGGAGAGGAGACCAGTGCAATGGATGGCTTGGATGCTCAATCCTCTTCTGCCTTGCTGATCCCCAGAGCCCTGAGTCCGTTTCTGAACCCAGATTGCCGGCGTGGTTCAAGGTAAGACACCAGCGCCTCAGCCCTCTGCACCACTGGGTCAGCCTACACATGGTATTTTAATTAACTTATTGAACCTCTTTAACGGGGAAGAGTAAAGGGACATGACATGCCAACAAGTGTGGAAGAAAAACAACGCATATCACTCCTAGAACTACTGTTACAGGTGAGTAGTAACCTGTGTTTCAGTCCCCGTGCTGCTTTGCTACAGAAGCAGAAAACAGTAAAAAAATAAATAAATAAAAATTGTGAGGCATTTTGGATTTTGGCATAATGCATTGCTAACAGGTGGGTGTCTTGGGGAAGGGGGGCACACAATCCGTAGTTTGACTACTGTAACTTTACCCTTGCAAAACCAAGCCTTCCACTACTGTGCTGCAGAGTGACTGAGTCAGTCCTCTGCCTTACAGTGATGTCAGCACTGTAGCCATGGCTATATTCATAGCCACAGCCCACACCAGGCTGCTTGCTATACAATCTGTAGCACACACAATAGTTTTTTGCAGCTCAGAATGCTAAAACTAACTTCAGATGATGCAACTGTTTGAAATACAGTGACAAAATTGGGTAAATAACAGTTTATTTGTGCATAAAAGTTAAAAGGTTGTGAATGGTGCTCTTTAATCGTTCAGGTACTGAAATGTAATGCAATGACGGCACTTAATTTGCCATTTCAGCCATATACATCAGTTCAAGAATTTGTAACAAGAGTTTGAATTTGAAACCCTCAGCTGGGCATTCCTCTAATCTTGCAATGTAATTTATTCTTGTATGTCAGTGTGACTGGCATTAATGGCAGATTTAGAAAGCTGTGGTTACATTACACATGACAGACAAATTCAATATCCAATACCAAGTTCATCATTTGCTTGGTAGGCCACTGTCTCTTGTGGCTAACCAGCTGCTGCAGCTGAATTTCCTATCGCACAGTATGATGATCTTTTTTACTTATCTGTGATTGTACTACTGTATGAATGTAGTCATACAGAACTCGTCATTGGTCACTTGCTGACTTATTTTTGGCATTGGGGTGGTGTACTTAGGCACATCATCGTGCAATACAGTTAAGATCACTTAATGAGAAAATGAAATTCCTTCTGTTAAACTCTGGAGATAACTGTCCCAAAAGTTACCTATTGGCCTGCACGCCATTCAGGGAGTTAACATAGAAACATAGAAACATAGACTTTGACGGCAGATAAGGACCGCTAGGCCCATCTAGTCTGCCCATTTCCCTACCTACAGGATAGGCCGCAGATCCTAGTTAACCAACAGCCTATATCTTCCTGCCCCCCACAAGAATTGCCTTATGTCTGTCCCATGCATTCTTGAATTCTCCCACAGTTTTAGACCCCACAACTTCCTCAGGAAGGCTGTTCCATGCATCCACTACCCTCTCTGTGAAATAATACTTCCTCACGTTGCCCTGAACCGCCCTCCTTCTATCTTAAATTGTGTCCCTTGTTCTTGCAAGTCTCTTTTCTGAAAGATGCTACCCTCTTGGATTTGTTGATTCCTTTGAGGTACTTGAAAGTTTCTATCATGTCCCCTCTCCTTCTTTCCTCAAGGGTATACATATTAAGCTCCTTTAGTCTCTCCTCATATGGCTTCTCTTGCAGACCCTGCACCATTTTAGTTGCCCTCCTCTGACTGCCTCTATCCTGTCTATGTCCTTGCGGAGATGGGGTCTCCAGAACTGGACACAGTATTCCAGATGGGGTCTAACCAACTGTCTGTACAGAGGATAACAACTTCCTGTTTTCTGCTACTGATGCCTCTCCTATACATCCCAGTATACCCCGGCCCTCCCTACTGCCTTCTCACATTGCTTGCTAACCTTAAGGTCATCTGATATGATTACCCCACAGGTCCCTTTCCTGTTTTGTTGTTGTTACTACCTCCCACCCATTGTGTATTCTTCCCTGGGTTCTTGTTTTGGTGCATTATTTTGCACTTTTTTGCATTGAATCCTAGCTGCCACACGCCTGACCATTTCTCCAACCTGCCAAGTCCCTTTCATCCTTTCCACGCCACCTTGTGTATCAACCCTGTTGCAGATCTTTGTGTCATCTGCAAAAGGCATACTTTTCCTTCCAGTCCCTCTGCAATGTCACTGATGAAGACATTAAAAGGACTGGACCCAATACTGAACTCCTGCGGTACCCCACCAGTAAATCGCTTCTTCAGAGTGGACTCCATTTACAATTACCTTCTGTGTCCTGTTGTCCAGCCAATGTTTTATCCAGGCTACCACCCTGGGACCCACTCCCAAGCTGGTTAATTTGACTAATAATCTTTTGTGTGGGACTGTGTCAAATGCCTTGCTAAAGTCTAGGTAGCCATGTCCACAGCCCCTCCCTGGTCTACTACTTTGGTCACCCAGTCAAAGAAATCTATTAGATCGTCTGACATGACCTTCCGCCAGAACCCATGTTGCCTTGGATCCTGTGCTCCACTGACCCTAGGTACTCAACTATTCTTTCCTTCCAGAAGTGACTCCATCACTTTCCCTACCACAGAGGTCAGACTGACAGGTCTGTCAGTTTCCTGCCTCTGTCTTGGTCCCACTTTGTGAAGGGAATCACATCCGCCTTCCTCCAGTCCTCGGGTACCACACCATCCTCCCATGATTTATTAAAAGAGTAGCCAGTGGTTTCACTAGTTCCTTCCTTAATTCTTTTAGAATTCTGGGGTGAATTCCATCAGGACCCATTGCTTTGTCCACCTTCAGTTTTAGGAGTTCTTGCAGAACCCTTTCTTCTGTGAAAGGACTGAGATCGACCCCCTATCAAGAGTGCTTCTGTTAATTGGATTAGGCACTTCCTCCTTTTGTGAATACTGAGCTGAAATATTCGTTCAGTATTCCTGCTTTTCACTGTCCCCTGCCCACCCACGCTTCATTCTATTCAGCCTCACTATACCTCCCTTGTCTTTCACGCCACTGATGTACCTATAAAAGGTTTTATCCCCTTCTTAACTGAGTTGGCTATCTTTCCTCAGTTTGGGCCTTTGCTATTCTGACTTCCTCCCTGCTTCTTTCTGCCTTAACTGGTACAGCTCTCTGTCCTGCTCCTTCTGTGTTTGTTTCCTTATACTTCCAGAATGCTATCTTTTTCTTCCTGACTTTCACAGCCACCTCTCTTGAGAACCATAGTGGCTTTTTCTTTCGTTTTGATTTGTTTATTTGCTTCACACAAAGGCTTGTTGCCTCTGTGATGGCAGTTTTGATAATTCCCCATTGTTGCTCCACACCTCCTTCTAGCCTGCTTGCTAGTGCTTTTCTGAGGCACTCTCCCATCTTGCCAAAGTCAGCCCTCCTAAAGTCAAGTACCCTCACTTTTGTATGGCTTGACTCTGTAGCTGAGTTTAACGTGAACCACACTGTCTGATGGTCACTTGTCCCCAGATGGCAACCCACTTCTAGATCTGAGATCCTCTCACTGCCCCCATTTGAGAGTACGAGGTCTAAGATTGCTCCCTCATGAGTGGGTTCCAAAACTAGCTGTCTAATGCCTGCCACCTGTAGGGCATCAAGAATGGCTCTGCTCTTGGA
The DNA here is from genome assembly GCA_016271365.2 of Neoceratodus forsteri. Lineage (NCBI taxonomy): Eukaryota > Metazoa > Chordata > Ceratodontiformes > Ceratodontidae > Neoceratodus > Neoceratodus forsteri. The sequence goes on along the minus strand of CM057452.1, from coordinate 297,359,963 downwards.
TGTGGCTGCAGCAAATGTGCTCCAGTTAACATCCGGCATATTCAGGTCTCCCATCAACAGTATCTCCCCTTTCTCTGCCATTCTAAGAATGCCTTCCATCATATCCTTGTCCATTCCTTCCCCCTGACATGGGGGTCTGTACACAACCCCTGTGCGGATTGTGGTGCCCTTTCCAGTCTCCAAGGTGACCCACAGTGCCTCCTCTTCTCCCTGTTTACTCTTTTGTTCAGTTGCTTTTATCCCATCCTTTACATAGAGAGCGTTGGACATAATAGCCAACTACCAAATGTCACTTAATTACATTTATTCATGTAGTGGTTGTAGTATACTTTTATTATCACTATTATTTGAATTCTTCTTCACACAATAAAACTTTCTCGTTGACAGTGATCTGACTCAGATTCTGTGCTGGACACCAAGTTGGACCTTTAATGTGCACACCCATTTAAAAATCAGGATGGATCACATTCAAGCCACTGTCTGTTGCTGTTTTTTGGCCCAGCATGCTGCATTGCATAATATGCCAGCCTGAGGGACTGGGAAAATAAGTGGGTGGAAGGGATGTGCAACAGTCAACTTACTGTTGATGTTAAACAGATGCCATAGGACCTCTCACCATGTTGATCCCCACTGGTGAGACAGTGGGGGGAGTGGTGCTTGGGTTGAGGCATCAACACCCAAAGGCTGGCTAGACTCCTTCCATACCATTATCAAGTCTAGCCAGGAGTCAAGTAATATACTGCAGCTGCCCTGAATTCAACAAAACACATGTAATCTGGCCTCATTACTGAAGACTTATACCACAATATTTCATTATCATTCAAGCAAACAATGTTTTAACTGAACGCACTCTGACATGGAACAGTTGCCCTTCATTGTACTTCCTATATCTTTCAGTGACTCTTGATGGAATGGATCACTCAAGAGTTGTTGTCAATATTTTTTGCCCAATCCTTTGCTCAATATGACAGTCTGAGGGACTGGGAACATAAATGGGTGGAAGGGATGTGCACCACTCAACTCACTGTTGATGGTGAACAGATTCCATAAGACCTCTCACCATGTTGAGCCCCACTGGTGACACAGTGGGGGGACTGGTGCTTGGGGTAAAGGCATCAATGCCCAAAGGCTGGACCCCTCCCCAACTACCATCTATCAGAACATCAGAAGTTAAGGAGACTCTAGACTCAGTAATATACAGCATCTGCCCCAAATTCACCACTTTCATAGACATATTTTGGTATAAATCTTTGTAGGACACAGATTCAACAATTCAATAAACTACTGTTTTACCTTTATTTCACTGAACAAACCGGACATGAAACAGGTTTATCTTGATTGTGCTTTTTGTGTTTCTTTTTGATGAGGTCATACTAGTTCACAGCTGTCACCATTTCTAGATCTGCCACGTTCTGTTGCACATATGACAGCCTGAGGGACTGGGCAAATAAATGGGTGGAAAGGATGTCTACCACTCAACTCAGTTGATGGTGAACAGATGCCATAGGACCTCTCACCATGCTGATCCCCACTGGAGACACAGTGGGGGGAGTGGTACTTGGGGTTGAGGCATCAGGGTACCCAAAGTCTGGACATGGTGATGATGGCATGGGACAGTCAGGCATAAGTTGTTCATAACCAACAGATATATGCTAAACTGTTACTTACAATCATTGCCCAGAGATGCTGACAGCTGTGATCAAACATGATTTTGTTAAAACAAAACATATGATGCAATCATAAACAAAAACTGTTCAAAAAAAAAAATTCATAATGCTAAAACATTGTCACTTGACTTGACAGACAGACAGAGTTTTTCAGAAACAGGTAGTGCAGATCAGTTTCCCTGGTTCATGAATGGGAGCTGCTCATTATCATCATCATCATCATCATGATTTCTGCGGATAGAGTGCATGTCATTTCCAGCTTGGCGTCCAGCAGAACACAGTAGAAATCAAGAGATGAGCTATTTCTTGCCATGAAAAAGGCTCAATTAAGTCCAAACAGAATTAGGGCCTAGTAGCTACACTTACTACAATACAACTCTTCTACATTACATAAAGCTTCCTTGAATGGTGAGTATGCTCCCTCACTTAAATCTTTACTCATTGTTACCAAAAGTTCACATCAGACTCAGCAACCTTGCCAGAATCATTAACTATGTCTGGTCAATGGCCATTTTTTTTTGTTTCTTGTTGCTCTCTGGACTTGACAAATATTCTCCAGACCGGACATGCTGTGCCACTGCTTCCCTTCACACCGGTGTGGTTTGCCTCAACAAAACAAATAAATTAAGACACTTCATCAATCCATGGCATTCTGTGTCCATCACTGTTCTCTATGATCATAATTAATGTACTATCACTCTCAATTTCTATGCAGCTTGTTACTGTAAGGAGAAATGACAATGTGAACTTGGATGCGATGTCCAGCATAGACAAGAACAACCAAAGAAACCAGAATAGTTTTGGGGTACCAGGACTACGCACACTTGTGTTATATAGCGGCATGTGTAGGTGCTAGTAATCTGGTTTATATTATGGTAATGTGGTTTATATTATAGAAGATGTTGCTGTATCCCCATTGAATAAACCAAAATAAGTAGACCCGCACAGTCATGGAGTTAGATTGAAAATAGAACATATAATTAGTCTGCTTACTTAGACTACAACATGAGATTCCTGCAGATATGGCATACTTCATGTTGGCACCAATGGAAAAGGAAAATGTCTTCTTGTAAGCTACCTAGGTCTGATTATGCAGCACATAATTACAAAACTGTTTAAAACTGTGGGGTGGGGACAGAAGACATCTGCCTATGCTAAGCTTTTATTAAGATTTTTCTTAAATACTTTCTGGTTCTGGATAAGTTTCTGGTTATACTTGGTTCTGTATACCTTTCTGGTTATATGTTGATGAATATTGTTGTTCCAAATTAAATGATACACAGCTGGCATTATATAAGTCAAGAGGATTGGGACTTTTCCTTATTGGCCTGGTGGAACACGTGAAACTATTCTACCTTAGTGCAAGTGGGATAGATTAAATGGGAACAGTCAGCAAAGCTGCATACCCAAGTGTGAGTCTGATCACTATTTGCATTTAGTGTACAAAAAGATTTCATTTTAATTACTGTTTACTACACAACAGAATGTACTAGACTAATTTAACTGACACTGATTTGTAAGATGCAATTTCATGTAACCACAAATCCCAAATTCCATGATGCTCGCATCAGAGGAGAGCTGCTCAGATGGGATATGCATTGTTCAGTAGCCTGCACCCTATAGTACACATCTTATTCATTTTATTTATTAAGAGAATCAGAATTACAATCCTTTGAGTCATAGACTCCTTTGCAAAGGCTCCACGACACGTCAGTACAAGAAAGGTGCCTGTGACATGAACAGGGACAAAGGATGGGGAGTCATCGGGGAACTGAGCAGGCAAAAAGGGGTGTGGGAATGGAGGAAAATGGAGGAAGATGAGGAAAGGAAAAAAAAATGTATATCCCTCATTTCTTTGTCATACCCCCTAACTTTTGGGCACTACACTACCAAGTAATGTTTTAAAAAAACACCTTTTAGAGGCATGGACATTTTTGTGTGCTGCACCCTGGTTGCTGGATGACATGCAGAGCCATTGGTTTCTTTTTGTGACAAGCATGGCTTTGGAATCTTCTACATAGAAACATAGATACATAGATATTGACAGCAGATAAGGACCACCAGGCCCATCCAGTCTGCCCTTAAATGCTACCTGAGTCAGCGGCCTGCAATCCTACTTGATCACTGGCTGAAGCTTTTTCCTTCCCATCTCCAGGATTCCCTTATTCCTGTCCCATGCATGCTTGAATCCCGTTACAGTACTTGCCACCACCACCTCCAGTACTTCCTCACATTTCCCCTGATATGGCCTACCTCCAGTCTCATGTCATGGCCCCTTGTTTTGGCGCATTGTTTGAACTTGAACAACTCTTCACCATTCACCTTATTCATACACTTGAGGTGCTTGAATGTTTCTGTCATATCACCTTGCTTCCTCCTCTGTTCCAGTGTGTACATATTGAGGTCTCTCACCCTTTTCTCATATGTCTTATGCTGTAAACCCCCCACCATCCTGTTTGCTCTCTGCTGCATCAACTCAATCTTGTCGATGTCTTTGTGAAGGTGTGGCCTCCAGAACTGCACACAGTACTCCAGATAAGGCCACACCAGAGTTTTGTACAGTGGATCTATTATCTCCCTTCTTCGACTAGTGATACCCCTTCTAATACATCCCAACATCCTGCTGACCTTCCCCATTGCCTTGGCTGCCTACCTTCTGGCCTTTATGTCCTCTGTGATAATGACACCCAAGTTCCTCTCCTTCCCTCATGACTGACAGCATCCCTGACCCCCATTCTATAGCTCACTCTGGGGTTCCTCCTCCCCATGTGCATGACTTTGCATTTCCTGGCATTGAACCACAGCTGCCACTCTTCAGACCAGCTCTCCAGCTTCTCTAGGTCCCTTTTCATACTGTCCACCCCCTCTGGAGTATCTACCCTATTGCAGATCTTAGTGTCATCTGCAAATAGGCATGCCTTCCTGTCCAGTCCTTCTGAATGTTGCCAGTGAAGACATTGAACAGGACTGGACCCAGGACTGACTTCTGAGGCACCCTGCTTGACACCCTCCTTTCCTCTGGCTGGATCCCATTTACCACTGCCCTCTACTTCCTGTCCTGTAACCAGTTTCTAATCCAGTTTGTCACCTTATTTCTCATCCCTTTGCTGGCCATCTTATTTACCAACCTCTTGTGTGGAACAGTGTCAAAAGCCATGCTGAAGTCCAGGTAAGCGATGTTGACTGCTCTACCCTGGTCCACAGCCTTGGTCACCCAGTCAAGGAAATCTATTAGATTTGTTTGACACAACCTACATGCTGTGAAGCAGTGCTGCCTAGGATCTTGCTCCCCCCTTGATAGCCAAGTGCTCCACAATCCTGTCCTTCAGCAGCATCTCCATAATCTTACCCACCACTGAGGTGAGGCTGACTGACCTATAATTCCCTGCATCCTACCTACTTGAACTCTTGTGCAGTGGAACCTCATGAGTTTTCCTGCAGTCCTTAGGAACCACCCCCATTTTGAGTGACTCGCTGAAGAGGTGTGCCAGTGGGGCTGCTAGCTCATGCCTTAGTTCTTTCAGTATCCTGGCATGTATACCATCCGGTCCCATAGCGTTGTCTACTCTTAGTCTAATGAGCTCCTCTAGTACCCTCACCTCTGGAAATGGGTTGGTGTCGATCTCCTCATGCTCTTCATATTTCTTATCCAACTGTGGCCCCAGACCTTCCCCCTCCTCTGTGAAAACTAAACAAAAGTATTTATTCAGTAGATCTGCCTTTTCCCAGTCTTCCTCTACACACTCACCCATGCCCTCCAGCCTTACAATCCCCCCTTGATTTTCTTCTTTCACTGATATATCTATAAAAGCCCTTGTCCCCTTTTTGCACTGTCTGAGCTAATCTCTCCTCCATGTGTGCTTTTGCCCTCCTAGCCACTTTACTTGCCTGCCTTTGGCTCTCTAGGTATGCCTCTCTGTCTTCCTCCTCTCTCTGGGTCTCCTTATATTTCCTGAAGCTTTTGCTTTTTGCTCTGACTTTCTCTGCAACTTCTTTCGAGAACCATAGCAGTTTTCTTCTTCTTTTATCCTTGCTCCTCAGCTTGATGCATAGGCTTATTACTCCCACTATGGCAGCTTTTATGTGTTCCCACTGCTCCTCTATCCCCTTCCCTGTTTTAGCCCTTGTGAGTGCTTCCCATATGCTTTCTCTCATCCTGTTGAAATCCACCCCTCTGAAGTCCAAGATTCTTGCCCTACTGTGGCCTGCGTCTGACTCCTTGCTTAAAGTAAACCACACCAAGCGGTAGTCACTGGCCCTCAGGTGACCCTCCACCCTTACATCAGTAATCCTGTCCCCATTTGTCAAAATCAGATCCAAAATCAACCTTTCCCTAGTGGGTTCACTCACCAGTTGCCTGAGGCCAGTACCCTGCAGTGAATCCAGGATGTCCCGGCTCCGTGCTGTGGTTGCTGCCGGAATGGCCCACTCCACATCCAGCATGTTGAAGTCTCCTAGGAGCAAGACCTCCACTTTAGATGCCATATGATGTATTTCCTCCACTAGCTCTTTGTCTTTGCTACCCCACCTGGGCTGGCGGCCTGTAGATCACATCTGTGAATATAGCGGAGCAAACCCCTTGTCTTTAGTGTGACCTACGGTGCCTCCAACTCATTCTGCCTTTTCTGTATCTCTGTAGTTTTAATCCCTTCCCTGACATATAGGACCCCCCACCACCTTTTCTACCTTCTCTGTCCCTCCTAAATAGGGTGTACCCTGGAATCTTTATCTCCCAGTTGTGGTTGGCTGTGAACCATGTTTCAGTTACAGTGACCATGTTCAGGTCTGCTTCCACCAACAGTGCCATGAATTCCATTTTTTTGTTGCCTAAGCTGCAGGCACTTGTAAGTAAGACTTTCCAATTCCCTTTCTGAGTCCTCCTATCATTCCTCCCCCTAGCTCCCTGCTTCCCCTCCCTATACCTGGATGCTTTTCCATGGGCCCCCGCTGTTGTAGCCCTGGCTGTACTTGCCAGTCCAGGCACCTCACTCTGCATCTCATTTTCCTGACCAGTCACCTCCATCTGCATCTCATCGTCCTGATCCTGCCTACTTGCTGCTCCAATCTCTGGGAGTGGGCTAGCTGACACTCCCTGTACCTTCATACTCCCCCTCAACAAGTTTAAATACTCACCCAGGATACATTTAAATTTCTCATTAAGGACTGCCATCCCTCTCTTGGAGGGATGCAGGCCATCGCTTTTGAATAGGTCTGCATCCCCCCAGGTGGGCCCTTAGTCCCCAATGAAGCCAAATTTCCTATCCCTGCACCAGCTCCCCAACCTCTTGTTGAAGCTACTGATTCAGAGATTCCTTGATCCTCCCTACATGGACCAGAAGCACCTCTGAAAATGTTATAGAGATTGCCACCTCTTCAAGGTGCCCACCCAGTTGCTTGAATTCCTCCTGTACCTATTATATGCTAACCGTGTCAGTGGAAAGGTCATTTGTCCCCAGGTGGACAACTACCTCCAGTTTCCACATTCTGGCCACTGCCCTAGTGATCCTCAAGTTACTTTCTCCCTCCCACTGAGCTGTTCCTCCTGGAAAGCACTTCATCTCCCTCTCCAGCTCCCCTCCTGCCCCTAAGTCCATGTGCCGCACAATAGAGTCCCCCACCAAGAGTAGCTTCCTCCTCCTGCTGGGTACTCTTTCCTGTGCCCCTCATCATCCCCCTTGATGAGCTGCACATCCACTGTGGTCTCAGCGGTGGGTTCCCTTTCGAGACTCCCACTCACCTCTAGGACAGCATACAAGTTGTTGAGTTGGACGGGATTAGGGATGTGCCTCTTCACCCTCTCCCTCAGCCTCCCCAGGCTCAGCCTAGTCCCTCTAGCCATCTGCCAGGGAATGCACTGCACCACTCCCTGCATTCTCCCTGCAACCTCCTCTGATTACAACCAAGATCCTTTTGAGATTTTTTTTTCCCAATCAGGACAAAGGGAAATTCCCTACAAAGTTTTATACATTGCTTTGTAGACTGTTCCACCAACACCACCTCCCACTCCATAAACAAATATTTTTCTTTAACTTTTTATTTATACCTTTTCCAAGAAATATTTACAAATGTCATCCCCAGATATACCATCATCCAGAACTTTCCTCTGAAAAAGGATGTACAAGACACCTTCCCATCTGTTACTGCTTAGGGGAAAATAAAGCCTATGGATTTCTTTTATGTAAAAGAAAGCATACAACTTAGCCTTTTTGAAGTCCTCCCTTACAGTCTGAGGTTGTGCCCCCAATGGTTGTGTTATTCCTTAACTTACATAGCTCTGTGGAGTGCAACTTATTATATCTCTGCATGTCTTTCTCGTAGGTCTTACCTTACTGTCTCTGAATCATTTTTGGAGCCCTGCTTTAGATATGCACTAACCTCTCCCCACCCTTCTTCAGATGTTGGTTCCAAAATGGCATGCAATACTTCAGGTGTGGTCTAACTAATGATCTGTAGAGCAGCAATAACACTGCTGCAACTACTGAAACCCCACCGGATGCATCCCAGCATCCTGTCTGCATTCCAATATGCTGTGTACAGCATTAGGAAGAGGCTTTCAAACTATTGTTTATTATTACACCCATGTCCCTTTCCTCTTTTGAGTGCTCTGCTCTTCCCTATTGATAAAATATTTCATCTTCAGATTTTTATTACAAGTAGGGAAACATCTATGGATGATACACTGACATTCATTATTATTCAGTATGTGACTTCTAAAATATTTCTTCAAACATCAGTTGCACTTCTGCAGAGCAGCTATGCTACTTAAGATTAAAGTTTTATTTTTAGGCCATTTATTCTCCTTAGCAGTGCAGTGTCAGGCAGTTCGCCTTCTTTTAGAACAGCATACAAGTGTATTTTTATGTACATATTAAAAGATAAGTGAAAAGTCCTGAAACATATATTTAATCTCTATCAAACCTGGCAAGTTCCAGTTAAAATAAACTAGTCTTGCCTCAGAAACTTGACTGACTTTTTAGTGTGAATCTAAGATAATTATTAAATAATAAAATAGTTAGTACACATAGCTAACCTGCTTATTATATTTAGCCAGATAGTATACCATGGTGGTTAGATCACAGAACTGAGTCAGTAGACAGAGGTTCAGTTCCCACCAGAACAACTTACTCAGCATGCAAATCACTCAGCATTGCTTTCCTGTGCTGTAGTCCATCCAGTGGTAAAACCAGGTGGGGGCAGGACCCCCACTGAGAAAGACGTTATATCTCAGCTGGGCTATCCTAGGTAGGTAAAGTACAATGACAAATGTGTTCAAAAGAGTCTAAAAAACAAGAAAATGTTTACTTTATTACTCCTACTGCAAACAAACACCATTACTGTGGCCTTTCTTGGTGACCACTCCCCCAAGCCCTGATATCCTCCTTACTTGGTCCATCAGCTCCCAGCGCTTGCTCCTTTAGCAGCCATAAGGGGCATTACCCATCCAGAGTACAATATGGGCAGACTTGGTGGTCCTAGCTGTCCTTATCTGCCATCAACTACTGTTATTATGTTACAATCTAGTGTGGGGAAAGATGGCCAGAGAGTACCAGTAACAGTGTTCTGTTATCCATATTACCACCCCCGAGAATGTCAGGTATGGACTTCAAGTGTACAAGCAGAAGCATACCAACATGCAGTCAGCTAATATTCTCCCCACCTTTCCTGAAGGCACACACTTGGCCTTACCTCTTTGTCACCAGGGGACAGCCAACATGGCTCTCTACCCAAGGATATGAGCCCAGGCACTTTGAGATTGCTCTCTTGGTCAGGGTGTGCCACCTGATGAAGACAGCAATCTCAAAGCATCGGTGTTCATATCTCGGGTGGATTGTTTATTTCACCTTGCAACATTGATGTAATCAATAAAGCAAATTTTTGCAAGCTGTTGGAGTGCTCACAATCCTTTTTGGAATTATTCCCTTTGCTACAGTTTGTTTTTGTGAGCACCTGCCTTTTTTGAGAAGTGTGCCCAGCTTTTGTTTGCCTATTATGAATCCAAGAATTACTCTATGATTTTCTGTATTGAATACTTTATGTGCACTGATTGCATTTATCTCCATATAGTGTATAGTAAGGTGTTGCTGTGCATAGAAATCAGAGCTTTTCAAAATGTTGTTGTACCACAGTTCAAAAGGTCATGGAATGTGATTCTACCACGGTGTACTACAACAACATTTGGAAAAGCTCTAGAGGGCCACGCACTACATTCTAATCAAACCACCAGCCTTTGGCCGCAGCTGCTACCTTGCGCTATTCAAACAGTTAACACCATTTTCACTACGGGAACAGCTTTTTCAAAGGTGGCCATTGAACACAAGACGTACAAGAAGAAGTCATACAAGCGCATAGCACCAACAATGGTACATGACCCGAGAATAGTTACAGTACCTCATATCTACAGAACTACAAAGTAAGACTTTATGTCTAAATTTCCTCCGTTCACAGTCCTCTCGCTTAGCGAGACATAGAGCCGCCATGTTTATTTTTTTTAAAAGTCCCTCCCAGATGCGACTGCTGACCAGTAGCAACCTGCAGACTAGACGCAGGAACGTTTGCTCCCTAGCAACCACGCACGTGCTCTGGAAACCAAGCTTTTTGATGGCAGCAAAATGTTTCTTTCTCCTCAAAACAAACAAAAAAAAACTACATTTCTTTGAGACTATACACTATAAAAAATACTGGATGGGCAACTCTATGCCCAACCAGTGTGTTGTGCCACCTCGGGGGTTCCGATTCCCTAGGACCTCTCGAGCTTTCTCTCTCGAGGTCACAGGGAATCAGAACCCCTCAGTGGCACACCACACTGGCTTTGCATAGTTGCCCATCCAGTATTCTCTATGTTTATTTACTTTTGACTGTATTGTAAATTGTATTGTACCCCCGGGTCACACTTAAAAATGAGTTTCAGCTCAGTGTGCCTTTCCCAGTCAACAAAATTTTAAATAAATAGATACGAATGGTGAACAAGCTGGCCTGTCTGGAAGTGGGTCAAAAAGTTAGATACTGGGTAAGAAGTTAGATAAGCAGCAAGAGTCAGAGGGTGGTGGTAACTGGTGTCCACTCTGGAGAAGGCAAGGTGACCAGCGGGGTGCCTTAGGGCTCAGTACTATTTTATTTTATTTTATTTAGTTTTTGTTGACTGGGTAAGTGCACTAGACAAATCCTGCCTATTTTCAGGCACGACCCGGGGGAGGGGGATACAGATGAATGCCGACTAACCTTGAACCAGATTAAGCTGTTGGTGATATTTTTAGTGAATGAGGGAAATTTGGCCAGGACACCGGGGAAATTCCCCTACTTTTTTCGAGAAGTGCCATGGGATCTTTAACATCCACCTGAACTACCACCAATCCAGGCAGATGGGACCTCGGTTTAACGTCTCATCCGAAAGACTAGGCCCGGTCCTTTTCAATGTCTTTATTAGCAACATTATGGAAGAGCTAGAAGGGAAAGTATGCCTGCCTGTCTGTGGATGACACAAAAATCTGCAACAGAGTAGACACACCAGGGAGAGTGTGGAAAAAATGAGGGATGATTTGAAAAAGTTTAAAGAATGGTCAAGGGCTTGGCAGATGGGTTTCAGTGCAAAAAAGTGCAAAATTATGCACTTGGGGAGCAGAAACCCGGTGGCTATGTATCAATTGGGAGAACAAGTACTGGCAACCAACAAACAGGAAAGGGGTAATCATTTTTTGATGACCTGAAGGTAGCCAAGCAGTGTGATTAGGCAGTGGGGATGGCTAGCGGGATGCTCTGGTGCATAGGGAGGGGTATCACCAGTAGTAAGAAGAAGAACTCAGCAGTAACAATACAGGGCTACAATGTCCACAGGCTGGACTGGATATCCAAAAAAGGCAGTGGTTGCGCAATCTACATCAAAGACTCCCTGTCTTGGCACCCTGTAGCAACTCCATCACTTTCTGCTTTGGCCCAGATTCTGCCAATAAAAATCATCCTAGGTCCCAACCATAAAGCCCTGACTATTGTCTCTGTATACATCCCACCCAGGGACCCTAAACATGGCTTCAACAATGTCCTAAACTTTATCAACTCTCATCCTCCTGAAGCTGAACTTATTCTACTAGGGGATTTCAACATAAACTGGTTAGCATCAAGCGCCAGTGCCTATAAAGACTCCATCTCAGCTGCTAACCTCACGCAAACGGTAAACTCCCCTACTAGGATTAATACAAGACTGGCGCCAGTGCCCTCTTGGATTGAGTCCTCACCACTCACCCCACAAAGATTTCTTGTACGACCATTCTCCCAGACTCTCTCAGTGACTACTCCCCAGTCATGTGTACATGGTCTAACAAATTCCTTAAGCCCCCTCCCAATATTATCACTAGCAGAGTCCTTCCTTGTGGAAAACTTCCACATCTCAAACAATACCTGCTTCTACAAGACTGGCTACCCATCTATGAAGCAACAGATGTTAACTTGGCTCTTGATCACTTCATCTCAATTTTCAACAAAGCCTGCGACCTCTTTGCCCCTGCTAAAAGGCGCAAAACAAAATCTCTCTCTAACCCATGGGTCACTGCTGCTCTTCTCTCACAGCTGAAACTAAGGGATCACCTCTGGGCAGTTGCCAGGGCCACTGGCAAACAACTGGACATACAAAATTACAGACAAGCATGAAATGCCTGCACAAAAGCCATACGGCTAATGAAATCCACCTATTACAAAGGCGCTCTCACCAATACATGGGGAAATGGTCGTGCTTTCTGGGACAATATCAAGGATGTCACAGGGAAGCAGCCAAAAACCTCTCCAGCCATGTTAATGGTTGATGGATCCTCAACCCTCGACCCCAAGGTGATCACAAACATCTTTAACACAGCTTTTTCAGACCTTAGTGCTGTTCTACCCCATGACTTTTTCGAAAACAGGGCCTACTCCCCAAATACCTCAGTCTAACCATCCCCTCTTGTACTTCAGGGAAGTAAGGCTGAATGAAGCTCACCGCTATATTACTGCAGTGATCTCTAAATCTAGATCTAGTAGCGACACCCTGGACCTTAAGCTTCTGTTGCTCATCCTCGATGAGGTAATTCATCCATTAACAAAAATCCTAAACCTCTTTCTCAGCTGTGGAAAATTCCCAGACCTATGGAAAACAGCCACCGTGACACCCATCCATAAAAGTGGGGTTAAGACAAATCACTCAAATTATCACCCTATCTCCATACTGCCCCCACTCTCTAAGGCACTCGAGCTCATTGTGGCTGATCAACTTACTGACCACTTGGATAAATACAATATACCTTGCCCACAACAACACAGCTTCTGGAAAGGTCACAGCACCACCACAGCCCTTCTTGAATTCACTGGAGCTTTGCACAAATACCTTGACAACAGCCTTCTCACAGGGGCCGTTTTCGTCGACTTCTCCAAGGCCTTCGATAAAGTACTCCATGGACTACTAATTCACCAACTACTGAATGCCGGGCTATCACCTGACTCTTCTCTCTGGTTTAAAAGCTACTTAGAAAACCGGTTGCAGAGAGTAAAAATTGCGGATGCTCTTTCTGACACCCTGCCTGTTCACTCGGGTGTCCCACAGGGATCCATACTGGGCCCCTCCTTTTTAGCCTTTTCTTAAACTCCCTCCTTACCACTGCTCTGAGCAGATCATACTGTATGCCGATGATGCTGTTGTATTCTCCACTCACAAAGATCCTGCAACTCTTCAACACAACCTTCAACTTGGTTTCAGTTCTGTAGAGACATGGTTTCTTAATCATAAACTGGTCTTCAATGACAAGAAAACCAAATCTATGCTCTTCTGCAGCTCTCATAGCCCACACAAGCTACACCACTTGGCTATCTCCACCACCCAGGGAACACTCTAGATCAGGTGGGGTTCTTCAAATACTTAGGGATACAGCTTGACCCTAATCTCTCCTATGGACTTCATGTAGATAATGTAGCTAGAGCTGCTAATACATGGCTTGGTCTCCTCTACAAACACAGACCACATCTCACACCAGAAGCTTTGAAGGTTGCAGTCCTGAGCTCTGTGATCTGTGTAATAGACTATGGTCTCATCATTTATGGCTCGGCCACAACCACAACCCTTAGACGCCTCTCAACTGCCTTAAATAAGGCATGTCGGATCATCACTGGTGCTCACTGTCTCACCCACACATGTGACCTGTACATTCAGACCGGCTGGCTCCAACTATCAAACCACATAAAGTTTCTCACCTGCTCCATGGTGAAAAAAATCTACCTTGGCCTTGCACCTTCTGGGGTCTCAACTCTGTTACAACACCGAATTAACAAATGGTGCCTTAGGAGATCACGCTACAGCTACTGAAAGTCCCCCACTGTCACATTCACAGGACAGCAGCTCTTTTGCTTATCCGAGCACCACTCTGGTTCAATGGCCTCAGCCCTACCATCTCCTCTGCCCCAACAATTGGTATGTTTAAAACTAGGCTCCAGGACTATCTCACTACCAACAGCTCCTGTGACTGCCCAACTTAACCTTGTTTCTCCACTTCCCTTCCTGCTCTAGTGGTCCCCCCTTCCCTCCTCACTGGATTCTACCCTCACATCTTGGTATACCCAATGCTGAACTTTTCACCCTCTCCCCACCCTTCCTACATTCCTTCCCCCCCTTCCCTCTCCCTATGACTCTAGCATTTCTTATCTGTTGTCTATTTTCTCTGACAAATGCCGCTGTCTGCCTTGTTACAATGCTACCCTTGAATTGTATTAATCTGTACTCTGTTTGCAATATCCACATTGTTGTAATGTCTGTCTTGATGTTCTCCATAATTTGTATTTCTCTGACGTGGAACCTTTGTAAAAGAGCCAAGGCTCAAAGGTATTTGTAATCCAAGGCTTGATAAATAAATAACATAAATAAATAAAATAAATAGGAGGAGGCAATATTACCCCATACAGATCACTGGAAAGACCCCAACTTGAGTACAGTGCCCAGTTCTGGAGGCCCCACCTCTGGAAGGACATTGATAAGGTGGAGGTGGTACCAAAGAGGGCTACCAAAATGGTGCAAGGCCTGCATCAAAAGTCCTACAAGGAGAGACTCAAGGAACTGAATATGTACTCTGGAGGAGAGGTGGGAAAGGGGGGATATGATAGAAACATTCAAATATCTTGCAGGTATTAATAAAGTATAGGAAGGTAGCATTGCATTTTCCATAGATAAAGAAGCTCAAGGACAAGGGATCACTCTATGAAGTTGGAAGGGGGGAGGCTCAGAGGAAATCTGAAGAAATACTTCTTCACAGAGACGGTGGTAGACACCTGGAACAGCCTTCCAGCAGAGGTGGTGGGTGCCAAAACAGCAACAGGATTAAAGCATGCATGGGACAGATACAATGGGTCCTTGGTAATAAGGCAAGAGGAGGAGATGAACAGAGATCAAGTGGGGTCTGCGGTGGCACAGTAGGCAGGGAATACTGGGCAGACTAGGTGGGCCAAGATGTTCTCATCTGCCAAAAATGCTATGTTTCTATGGTTATCCATGTGTAAAAAAGGGTCACCATTAGTTATATACCAGTAACTCTATGTCAGATCATGGTTGTTGACAGTTGTAGAGCTCCTTTAGGTGGACAGCAGGAAAGAGTATTTTTGATATTTCGATGATCAAAAATGTTTGCATCAACAATTCTAGTTTACAGGTACATTAGAAGCAATAGAAATAGTATTTCTCTTTTATGTAACTACGGGGTTAAGGAAATTGATCTATATCATGTATTGTTTTGCTGCAGGTGGTATGTGATGGCAAGGAAAAATCATTTAGGCCAAATTTTAAGTTATCTAAATACAGAAAATAGGGAACCAATTCAGATACTAAATTTGTTGCTGAATTGGTTTGTGAATTTTTAAAAGCTTGTGTAAAACTTAGAGTAAAAAATATAAGCAACAAAGAAAATCTTCAATGATAGTCTGAAACTATTGCAGGGAGGGGCATTGGGGGGAGATAGGAAGGTAAAAGCAGCTGGGGGGAGCAGATTCAGGTGGTGGGGAGCAGGAGATGCCCTGTACTGGGGAGACAATTGGAATGGGGTCCCCGTGTTTTGTCTTGGTGTGCAGGGAACCCTCCAAACCGAGAGGGCAGGTAGCTGAGGGACTGACATCAGCCTTTCATCCTCTTCAGGAGGGGTGTTGTGCAATGCCAGGTCGATGGCAAAAAGACTGCTATAATGGCAGAACTTGTTGCGTCGGTGTACCTGGCATGCATAATTGAGACCTGGCTAGGGGATGCTTCAGGCCCTATGTTAGAGGCACCTGTCCTGGCTGGATTTATGGTGGTTCACTGCCCGAGGAAGGAATGCAAGGGTGGGGGTGTGGCAATTTGTTTAGGTTGCAGCTGGGCCTGGTGGTGCACACAGTGGGGGACACCAGTTCTTTTGAGCGTGTGGCAGTGCGAAGGGGTCCCAGAGTGGAGTTCAGGATTCTCCTGGTCTACTGGCCACCTGGGTGGGACTAGAGTTTCCTGCAGCAGATGTCAGCCGTTGTCACTGAGAAGGTGTTGGAGTCATCAAGTTGGCTTATTCTTGACGACATCAACACCTGGGTGGACGACGAGCCATCATCTGGAGTCATTGACTTCATGTTAAACATGGAGAATCTGGGCCTCTCCTTGATGACCACAGCCGGGACCCACTGCTCTGGCCATGTGCTTGACCTGGTGTTCTCCCTGGGGCTCAAAATTGACACCATTGAGACAGATCCAGTCATTTGGTCGGATCATTGCACCATCAGGTTCAGCTTCAGACCCCCCTAAATGTCCCATCCCCTGTTGAAATAGTTAAGTTCCACCCTTTGAAAGGTCTACAACCAGAGGGACTGATGGTGGAACTGGACATTTTGTTTGTGCTTGAGGCTTGTGTGGATGATCTGGAGACTGCTACGGTGACCTATAACCAAGGCCCCTACTGTTCTGTGGCAAGATTACCATTTGCTGCAGAACTTCTGCGGCAGTGGTTTGTAATTTCTGCAGAAGTTCTACGGCACTAATGAACTACCAAATCACAGTGTCAGCTTGTCATCCCAACTTCACGTCCATGGCAATGGTTATAGCAATCAGGAAGGGGGAAGCACAGTAACACTAGTTCAAAAAATAATAGACTTACAGAAATAATTTTATGCCTAAAAAAGCAAAAAATAAAAATATATTGATTAAGGTCCTAGTCTACTGCATAAATGAAATATGCAGCGGGGAGCTTATGTGATAAATATGGTATTTCTATACTCATGCTGTCTATACCACTCATGAGGTCCCCACTGTGTATCACTTCTATATTTATATGCAGTCTGTAACACACATATAAATGTGCGTGTACATACATATATATATTTATGTAGATATATATATCGATATATAAATATATAGTGTGAGAGATACTGTATGTATGATTATATATATACTGTATATATATATATATATACACACACACAGTATATGGGCTGGATATTCAAAAGGGTTGCACCATGCGCAATAGGGTTGCACCTGCGAAAGTCCGAACTTGCTCCATTCTGTGATATTCAGCAGGAGGCAGTTGTGCCACTGAAAACAGGTTGAGCAACAGCGCAATGCAAATGAATGCATGCTGAACTGGTGAGGGAGGTACCATGCATAAACTGCACAGCCCGATATTCAGCCGGGCTGTGCAGAGTTGTGCTGGCGCCAACCCCAACCTGCGCCTGCACAGCTTTGAACCCCAAAAAGGCTTAAGTCGAGGGCCACCCACAGGTGAGCTGCTGCATTGCAGGCGCAACAGCAGCTGCAACCTGTGGCTGGCCCCAACCCTCCCTGTGCCCCCGCGTCGCGGGCAGCTGATGTAAATCCCCACCACCACCCCCAGTGGCCCGGTCGAGGGCATAGTGTACTCCCCACCAGCCCGATCGCGGGCAGCAATGTGGCCCCAAAGCGTATCCCTGGTGGTCCAGTGGACCAAAATGCCCGATCGCGGGCAGTAAGTCGAATAAACCCCCTCGAACATAGCCCTGGTGGCTAGCGTCCCCCCCCACCCACGAAGCACCACCACCCCGCTCCCCCTCCGGCGGCTGGCGGGCAGCAGCATCCACCCGCCTGCGCCCGCTGCCCACATGACTGCCGGTAGTGCTGCACGCCCATTGGTGCAGAGCAAGAGCCAATGGGCATGCAGCCCATACCGTACATGACAGTCCAGATTTGAGAATGATTCATTCACAAATCTGGACTGTCATAAATATGTATGGCTGCATGCCAGTGGCTCTTACACCAATGGTGTCTATTCAAACCAGTCAGTCGGCAGCGGTGGGGTGGCAGGTGAGTGGGATGCCTACCGTCCGCCGGCTGCCGAGGGAGTGGGGTGGTGGGGCTTTAGTGAGTGGGTGGGGTGGGGGGACGCTTAGCCACCAGGGCTATGTTCGGAGGAGGGGTTTTATTAAACTTACTGCCCGCGATCGGGCATTTGGTACACTGGACCACCAGGGATGACAGCGGGAGGGGTTTATTAAACTTACTGCCCGATGGCATTCGGTCCACTGGACCACCAGGGATGACTGCGGGAGGAGGGGTTTATTAAACTTACTGCCCGCGATCGGGCATTTCGGTCCACTGGACCACCGGGATGACTGCTGGAGGAGGGGTTTATAATACACTGCCTGCGATCTGGCATTTCGGTCCACTAGACCACCAGGGATACGTTGGGGAGGCCACATTGCTGCCATAATCGGGCTGGTGAAGGTACACTATGCCGCGTTCGGGCCACTGGGGGTGGTGGGGGATTCTACACTGTTTTGCCCACGATCGGGCTGCAGGCGTGGGTCTCCGATGGCTGCTGCCTGGCGGGCGCCAGGCGCAAGTCCTCGGGGATCGGCGCACCTACATGCTAATGGAATGCAAATGAGGCCATAATCAGATGCAAATGCCCCCCTGCACCTTGCATGAATTATGGCCCCATTTGCATGTCACCTTTTGAATATGGGGATTTTTCGCATGGCGCAATGGTACTTGTGCCACCGCAAGTTGAATGCTCCACTCTGACAACTTGCGGTGGCGCAAGTTCCACTGCGCCATGCACAGTAGCTGTGGCGGGGGGTGATATTCAAAGGAGTTGCTCAATAGTGCAACTCCTTTGAATATCGCCCCGGCCACACCCCTGCGCAACTATTTTGCGCAGCGCAAGGGCTTGCGCCTAAGAATAGCGCAGTTTGAATATCCAGCCCTATATATATATTTCCATGAAATTGTATCCTCATTCATACAGTTCCCTTTGGAAATGGAATAAACAGAATAGAGGAGATATTGCAGAACTCATTTTTCATGCCAACTCGCTTCCCCTGACACACTACGTAACACCATCAGACCATGATGTGCATGTGAACCAACTGTGACATAAAGCTCTCCAGCCCATCACAATGTGTCCCCCGTGTGACAGAACACTGTGCCATACCTTCCCAGGCTCAGAGCAGTGGTGTGTTCTCCCAGTCCTTGTGCTGCCCAGCCAGCTCCCAGAGCTCATCTCTGAACCTGAGTTGCCAGCACGGGAACACAACATGCTACCCTCTGGCCCAAGAGCTGGCCCTGCACACAACATTTCTCCATAACTTTTAGGTGATTCTATCAACCAATGACAATATATAATCAGCAACCCTGGCAAAATGTGTACAGCGCAATTATTTAACAGGTCTATTCTTTCAACAGGTCTACACATTATAATATTCCACTTTTCTAGGCATAATTACTTTATTTTTCTTAAATGACAGGTAAATTCATTTTACCAGTTATTTATTTCAGATGGCATCTCTATACCTTAAAGGCAAAAATAAGTTTGTACAAAGTAAGGTATGGACTTAAAAGGTCCATGCTGTTGTTAAGGTCTTGTTTAAGTTGGCCCTAGTATCATAACGTAAGACTGAAAGTTGTATTAGGCTGTAGTGCAGGTTGAGCAAATATCACTGTGCCTGTTGTGCTGTGAAACCGCCTCTGGAAGTGGGAGCTGTGGTAGATAAGTGACTATTCATTTCTGCGACAGAATTCAGCCATTTCATTAGCTAATGTATAATGTTATAGCACTGATAACATCACATTCTGAGTATAGAGGGGTTTGGGGTATAAAAAGAGGGGAAGGGAACCAAGTTCTATGGATAAACAGAAATATTAATAAAGAATCACCATGAAGAGTGATATTCTGCAGCACTGCAGAAGTTCTGCTGTAGGTTGCAAGTTCTGCACAAAATTCTGTGGCGGCAGAATTCTAGGGACCTTGCCTATAACAGGGTTGTCATCGAGTCTCTGGACCGCTTGGTGCCAATCCGTGTACACCCCCTGGTTTCTCGACTTGGCTCACCATGGTTTGATGGGGAGCTGAGAGTGTTGAGAACTAGAGGGCAGAGGTTGGAGAGGCATTAGAGAAAGACCAGGTCTGGAGAGGACAGGCTGGTTCTGATTGCTCACTATGATGAGTATCAGAATGCAATCTTCCAGAAAAAGGCAGCTTTTATGTCTAGGATGATTGTAGCTAGGAAGAACCGACTGGCTCAGCTCTTCTGGGCTGTAGACAGGCTATTAGACCCAGCCTGTCTGGAACCTGTTAGAGCAGTTTCAGCTCACAAGTGTGAAGCGTTCACTCAGTTCTTCTCAGACAGTGTCCTCTATGAGGGCTGGAAGTTCTCCTAGTGGAATACCGTCCTCCAGCAGTGGCGGCTCTTGAGTGGATGGACACACTCGATCTCCTTGGGTAGAGTTCTAGTGGGTGATGATGGCGGAGGTCTGTAGGGTGATCTCTGTGCTTAGGCCAATGTTCTGCGACCTTGACCTGGGCCTGATGCATGTACTGGTTGGTTGCGTCGAGGTTCTGGGTCCGGTTTTCACCAAGATTGTTGGGAGTTCCTTGTCAGCTGGAGTTTTTCCAGAGTCTCTTAAACATGCTCTGCTTAAGCCCCTGCTGAAAAACACCATAACTGGACCCCAACATCTTGGCGAATTACCGGCCTGTCTTGAACCTCTCCCTTTTGGGGAAGTTTCATGACAAGGTCGTTTTGGAACAGCTAGAGGGTCACCTTATGGACTTCCAATTGTATGAACCTTTCCAGTCTGGAGTTAGGGCCTTGCATATCATGGAGACCATGTGTGTTAGGGTGCTAAATAACCCGCTCAGGGTGAGGAATAGAGGAGAGTGAACAATTCTCGTTCTCCTCAATCTTTCCTCAACATTTGACACTGTGGACAATGGGATGTTGTTGGACAGGCTGAACAGGCTGATGAACTATGTGGGACTCACTGGCAAGGTCATCAGCTGGTTTGATTTCTTTCTCTGGGGCAGGTCTGAGAGGGTGGTACTGGGGAATTATTCTTCAGACCCAATGTACCTGTCCTGTGGAGTCCCCCAAGGGTCTGTCCTCTCCCCCATGTTGTTCGCAGTGTACATGCTGCCCCTGAGTGAAGTTATAAGGTGGTGTGAGCTGAATTTTCACTGCTATGCTGATGATACTCAGCTCTACCTGTCCTTTGCACCTGGGTGATCAGACATGGTCGATGTGCTAAATGAATGCTTGGCCAAGATCCGGGCTTGGACATCATTAGACTGACTGGGAATTAACACAGGGAAGACCAAGGTGCTGGTGGTTGAGCCGGGTCGAAGGGGAGGAGTGGGGGCCTCTGGTGATAGGTTGGGGATTTTTATTGGCCTGACTGAACTGGAGACTTCAGTAAAGATGAAGAATTTGGGTGTTGTTTTCGATAATGAACTGACACTTGATGCTCAGGTGCTGGTTGTTATCCAGATGGGGTTTTATCATCTCCGGAACATCACCCAAATTAAGTCCCTCCCCCCCCCGACAACCTGGCCTTGCTGGTACATGCTTTCATCACCTTGAGTCTTGACTACTGTAATGCACTCTACCTCGGGGGCAGAGGAGGTGCAATGCAGTGCCTGCAGCTTTTGCAGAATGCTGCGGCTCAGTTGTTGACTGGATACTCAAGGTTCAGTCATATTACACCGGTGCTGCGCGAACTGCATTGGCTGCTGGTGCACTGGTGCATCACCTTTAAAGTAGGTCTTCTAACCTATGAGGCCCTACACGGGTTGGGTCCATGCTATCTTAAGGAGCTTCTGCATCTCTACATCCCGTCTTGCTCTCTCAGGTCAGCTGGAGAGGCCCTCCTTAAGGTCTCCCACGTGAGGCTAAACTCTTCCGGGGAAAAGGCATTTGAAGTGGCAGCTCTGGTTATCTGGAATTCATTGCCGGGGTACCTCCTGGAGATGCTTTCAGTAGAGCTCTTTGAAAAATGTTTGAAGACCTTCCTATTTGAGCAGACCTTTGGGACCTGATATAGTTACTGAGACCATTGGAGAGTTTAACAATCAGTCTGTTTTTAGAATTTTTTAGTGGTTTTATTGAAATTTTTATGTAATGTATGCTGATTGTTCTGTATTGTTTTTGTATGTTTGCACTTTTGCTGTAAGGTCTCCCTGAGCCTTTAGGGAAGGGTCCCCTATATACATAAATTCTACTACTGCTACCACTATTTATCAAGTAGAATAAGGTTAAATAAATGTATTGTCACAGGTCCTAATAAAGGATATGTGGACTGAAAAGGAAGTTTTTACTCTCATCCAATGTTGTATCACTGATGTATTTTCTGTAGAGGTGTGCAGAATATAAAATTCTGCTGGCAGAATGCTTGTGGAATCACCATTCCAATTCCAAGGAATTTCACATAATTTACCTGGAATTTGCCAACGTTTACATAGCTGTTATTCTGGTCTAATTTTAAAATTACATAACCAAATCACATCAAATTTGGCAGGTCTACAGGTACTAATAGCATGTATACTGTAGGTATGCTGAATTCCACAGTCCTAGATTGAAAGGGGAGCTGAGTTATGTGTAGCCACACAGTCAATCAAAATTAAATTTCCAGTTATTTCCATCTAATTTTAAAATTTCTCATCCAAATTTTTCCAAAGTTTCAAGATCTAGAGAAACATGCAACATGGGTATGTACGCAAGTTTTAGGGCTCAAGCTTTAAAGGGGGCTGTGTTATCGGCAGCCACACATTTTGCCAAAATTTTGATTTTAGTTATTTCAGTACAAGTTCAAAAGCACTCATCATTTTTCAGGTATACAGGTCCATACCATTTATATGTGTACCTTGTTTCAGAGTTCTAGCTTTAAAGGAGACTACATTATACAGTAGTCAGCCAACATGTTGCCAAGAGTTAAACTTCAGTCATGTCCATCTGATTTTCAGTAAGGAATAAGACATGATGAGCTGTGGATTATGGGCTGATAAGAACATGCCCCAGGTGTGTAATGAGGCACGAGGTGCTTGCGCCGAGTGCCTTTAACACCTGGGAAGTGCTCTTATCAGCCTATAAACCACACCTTGAAGTGTCTTATTTTGCTTAAAAAATGGGTCCCCCATTTAAAAAAATACATTAAAGATTGATAATTTGAAATAAAATGGGGCAAATATTGTAAAACAAGTGTTAGTAGAAAAGTAATCCTTGCTCTGGGTGTTAATGTAAGTGTGTCCCCCTCACAGTCCCCCATACAGAGACAGAGATCGTCAAATGTATTTTTTATGGTCCCATATCCACACACAGAAGCTCAGTTCACAACATGTTTTGTGTTTTAATTTTTCTATGCTTTTCCCCTTTGTTTCAGTTCTCTTTGGTAGCCAGCATCTCTTACCAGTCTCCGTAGAAAGTGCTTTTCACCTAGCACTCCCCCATTCAGAGACACTGATCCTGAAATCTATTCCCACACAAAAGCACAATTCACAAGGTTTCTTTTAAATTTTTATTTCATTTTGTATGCTTTTCCCCTTTTATTGCGGCTCTTTATAGTAGCGAGCATGCCCCTTACTGGCCACCATAATAAGTGCTTTTCTTCCAGTGCTTGTGTGACTAAATGTCAGTCAGCACACTGGATTTTGCTATTATTATTTTCAGACACTGTTTATAAAAGCTGGTGGAGGTGTGGGTATCGGCTTCAATATGAAAGCTGTTTTGGAGAGCTGGTGGAGGCGTGGGTGTTGGCTTCGATATTAAAGCCCTTTCGGAGAGCCGGTGGAGGTGTGGGTGTGGGTGTTGGCTTCGATATGTTATTTTTGCCTGTCGATGCTTGGTTTCGCTGACATGCCACAGTGATGTGAAATGACAGACCATCCATTGGCTCTCTTTTTAAGAAAAAGAAGATCAATCGCTTCCTGTAATTTATGTACCCATACAATCGGGGCTGTATTGCTGTGGTGGAGGAGTGGCTCTTCATTTTGATTTAGCCCATTTTTTGGCAGCACGCAGTGATACTTGGGGGATCCCAGGCAGCTCCTTTTCAAGTGGAGTTTGTGAGTGGCTTCTGTAAAGCAGGGAGGGCAGAGGTCAGACTTTTGCCTCATGTTCTACTTATTTCCATTATATCTGAGTACAGCTATCGAATGGTGGTGTGGTGGCAGTGAGGGCTGCAGGTCAACCACTACATAACATGACAGAGTTCTGGGGGGCTTTGGGCTTTACTGCAGTGCAGACTTTGCACAGTGATTTCAGATGTTGTCAGTCCTGACTGACTGAAGAGGTGCCAGTTGGCACAATATGCTCTAATAAGGACATGGCCAGAGGCACCTCCCAGCCAATCAGGACACATAAAATGTTGGACCCATTTTATAAAACAACATATCCAAATGTAACTAAATTTGAAACATTTAAACTACTGTACCACATGATTATGTTTGACATGCTTAACATTCCTAGGTATAAATGGAGCTAACTTATAAGCAGTCTAACTTTCACAACATTTTAAATTTTTCAAGTATGTAAACTGCACATTTATAAACCCCAGAAACTTTAAAATAAGAGAATGCAATGCCATCAAATTAGGTTGATTCTTAAACTTTAAAAGGAGACTATGTGTGTCAGTTTTATAAATCACTTGTTTAAAGGATGTCCATGCTATAAGCTGCTAAAAAATTGAAAAATAACACCAGTACTTAGAGTGGAATTACATGAGTCCGTGAAAACTGTGTTATTTATTGAAAATTATGTGGAAGCCATATACATAAATATTTCCCAGTTATACACCTAGCCTGTCATGCAGGAGAAAGGAAAAGGATAGTGAGGGTAATAATAAGGTTTCATTCATATGGGCAATCCATTGTAAGCATAGCAGGATGATTGGAGGGGTGTGGAAGGCAAACAAAGGACGCTCCAAAGACGAAATGTAATCTTTACTTTTTATTTGCAGGAATCAGACAAACACTTCTTCGTAGAATAACAAAAATAATTCGAACTGTACGTTTAAACAAAATAAATTGCCAGAAAATTCAAGCAGAAATAACTATAAAGGCAGTAGAAAATCCTACTATCACCTCAGAGGTGCTCACTCTTCAGCATCCAATTCCCATCTGATCTCATATTCAGAATCTCTGGCATATAAAGGGTGTAAAAGGCCAGAATTGGTCCTGGCAACACTCAATCAACAGAAGATTCTCTATTTTCGCAAAATATTTCTTTATATACCTTGATTTCATCTCACATTATCCCCAAATTAATATAATAGACAGACTGCTACATATTTCAACAAAAGGATACATTTTTATAAAGTTTGAACCCTGCTTTGGAACGCTGACAGGAACCGCCCCATCTCTCCTGTATAATAGAATGACGAAATAGGCTGTCCGGCTCTTAGAAAAACAGAAGAGATACAGGTAGCTGCGGCATTTCAAAGCACAAGAGCACATCATGATATCACTCTAAAATAACATTTCCTAAAGACAGGCACCCTGCAAGTTCCCGAATTAAGGTATGCACATGTCCTATATTCATTTTATAGTATAAGAAAGTGGCTGCCCAGTTCGAGTTTGTTTAATTATTTGAAACGGGAGAAACAGCGGCATGAATGTATGCACATTCGTGAAGGAACAGCGGTCGGGAAAATGTAAATGGCTAGCGAGTAAAAAGTTGTTATTCCCTTCTTATGTATGCGCCATTTACTCCCCAGAGATCTTCTAGCAGCTTTCAGGAAAAAGAGGACTCTAGCGCTTTGAGAGCCTATATGCCATTCTTTTACTGTACTTGAGAGGAGCGCGAATGGCTCAATCGTGCTTCCAGTAACATGCTCATTCAACAGTCGAAAAACTGATACACTCAATGCTTCTGTCTTCGATAAGACCACTTATTTTGTGACCTAGTACGGATACTCTAATATCTGTACATCGTTCATTAAATGCATTCCTAATAAGGGGGGAGGGGGGTTGTCTATTAATACATGAACTTTGAACATGAACTTAACCTTTTATAAGTATCTTGGAATGGTTTAAACTGTATACAGGTTCTCTTTTCTCCCCTCTTGACATAAACATATTGTCTAATTTAGGATAGTGGGTAATAGATGGCCAGTCTATTCACCACTATACATTCAGACATACAAGACAAAACAGAAGGACAGCATTCACTCCATAGGACAACATAAAACTTAACAACACAATATAGCTGGGGGGGTTAATGCCCCTTCCACAAACTCCTCCCCCCCTTTTGATCCAAACCCTACTGCTTGTCATAGGGGTTCTTCATACATCGCAAGAAAGGAGTGGAACCACAGCCCGCCCTCTCCATGGTTCCACCCTGGGTTCCCTCATATCTATTCTCTCTAACAAGTAACTGGAAGATTAGTGTCCTCCATATCTTTTGTCTTCATTACCCCTGGTTTGTGTCAATGGGATCATCCATCCCATATCTGGATAGGAAATCTGCATTTCCATTTAATACCCCCTTTCGTTGTTTTATAGAAAATCGATATGGTTGTAGTGAAAGGTACCACCTCATAATTTGTGGATTTTTATCTTTCATATGTTGTAGCCAGCATAATGGATTATGGTCCGTCCAAATTTCAAATTCAACACCCCATAAATAAAAACGTAAAGCTTCAATAGCCCACTTAATAGCTAAACACTCTTTCTCAATAGTGGCATATTTAATCTCTCGTTCGTGTAACTTACGACTAGCATACATAACCGGGTGTTCTTCACCATCAATGTTTTGTGTCAATACTGCACCAATACCTCGATTAGAGGCATCAGTCTGTAGTACGAAAGGATAAGAGAAGTTGGGGATATGGAGTACTGGTGAAGAGCACAGTTGAGCCTTTATGGAACAAAAAGCTTCTTCACATTTAGGATTCCATTTTACCTTATCTGGCTGTCGTTTTTTTGTTAAGTCGGTTAGTGGTCCAGTTATAGTTGAAAAAGCTTGGATAAAACGTCTATAGTATCCAGCCAGGCCCAAAAAAGCTCGAACATCTTTCTTAGTTCTTGGTCTTGGGCATGAGGCTATCACGTCAATTTTAGCTATTTCTGGCTTTATACACCCTCACCCAATGAGAAAACCTAAATATTTAGTTTCTTGCATTCCCAAGGTGCATTTTCCAGGATTTATGGTAAGACCTGAGTTGGAAATAGCTGTAAGAACTTTTGATAAATGTTGTAGGTGATCTTCCCAAGTAGGACTAAATATCTCTATGTCATCAAGGTAAGCTGCACTATATGTAGTGCGAGGGGCTAGGATCTTATCCATAACTCTTTGGAAGGTGGCAGGGGCACCATGTAGTCCAAAGGGCATCACATTAAATTGAAAAAGTCCAATCGGTGTACTGAAGGCTGTTTTGTCTTTGGCTTCATTATCTAAAGGTATTTGTCAATATCCCTTGGTAAGGTCAATGGTTGAAAAATACTGTAAATTACCAAGATGATCTAGTATATCATCTATACGGGGCATGGGATAACTATCAAATTTAGAAATGGCATTTAGGCATCTGAAATCTAAACACAGACGTACTCACCCTTCTTTCTTCTGTACAACCACTAAAGGAAAGCTCCACTCACTGTGGGAGGGTTCTATAATCCCCATTTCCTGCATTTTTCTTAG
Organism: Neoceratodus forsteri; assembly: GCA_016271365.2. Taxonomy (NCBI): domain Eukaryota; kingdom Metazoa; phylum Chordata; order Ceratodontiformes; family Ceratodontidae; genus Neoceratodus; species Neoceratodus forsteri. Next base: position 297,332,403 of record CM057452.1, on the reverse strand, counting down.
TTCTTGAATCACAGCCTCCCTTACCTTTTCGGGGAGACAATAAGGTTTTTGAAGAACCGGACTGTTATGGGATAGTATAATATTATGTTTTTCCCCTTCAATTCTTCCTGGTGTTCCTCTAAAAGTTTTTTATGTAATTGTATTATAGCTAATAATTCAGCAGTCTGCTGAGGTGTTAAATCGGGGTTTATATTAATTTCTTTGATATCCCCTTCCATTTCTAGTCTTTGATATGCAATGTCTAGCTTGCTACTTCCGGTTTCAGGGTAAACATAACTGTGTAGGTTGGGTACCCTCTCTACCCAAGGTTTTAAAAGATTAACATGGTAAATACATTTTTATTGGTTTTATCATGCATGTATATTTCGTACGTAACAGGTCCCATTCTCCGAATTACTTTATAAGGGCCCTGCCACTTCATTAATAATTTATTTTTAGATGATGGTAGAAGTAATAGTACTAAGTCTCCCTTGGAAAATTCCTTAACCTTTGTGCCTTGATCATACAATTTGTTTTTGTATGGCTTGTTGTTTTTGATTATTTGCATGGGCTTGCTGAGTATACTTCTTTATCCGATCTCTTAAATGCTGTAAATATTCAAGGGGGCATTTCTTCTGTGTACCCTTACTATCCTCCCACCATTCTTTTACAATATCTAAAGGTCCTCTCGGATTTTTCCCATACAATAGTTCAAATGGGGAGAAACCAGTAGAGGCTTGTGGCACATCTCGGTAAGTGAACATTAAATAAGGCAGGTATAGGTCCCATTGTCTACCTTCATCTTGTACGAATTTCTGAATCATTTTTTTCATGGTTTGATTGAGCGCTCCACCAGCTCGTCAGTTTGTGGATGGTACGAAGTAGTTCGGATTGTTGCAATACTCGAGGTCTGGTAGAGACGCTTCAAAACTTGAAAGCAGAAATTCGTACCCCTGTCGGTTAGTATTTCTTGAGGAATGCCTACTCTACTGAAGATTTTCCCTAATTCTTCAGCAATTCTAGAGGCGGTGATAGTTCGGAGAGGTACTGCCTCCGGATATTTGGTGGTATAATCACACACCACCAGAATATACTGGTTACCTTTTGTGCTTTTCTGGACTGGACCCACTATATCCATTGCAATTCTTTGGAATGGGGTACAAAATGAAGGCATAGGTTGCATTGGCACTTTATCTTATTTTTCTGGCAAGTTAGAGGGCATTCTGGTGCAAGTAATGCCTGCATGCTCAGAACGTCCTACTGTTGTGCCAGTAGGGAGGAGGTACTGGTGTTGTCAAGAGATATGAAGTCTGTGGGGTTCAAATTAAAGGATAGGGGTTGTTGGGGCAGTTAGTTTGGGGGGGCACCACCAGTTGCAGGAGTTGGATGCATACTGTAGTTTCACCAAGAAATGGAGAGCTGAGCTAAGTAGCACAACAATAGTAGAACCCCCAGTTGGGGGAAGGAAGCACAGAGTATCAACAATTCCAACCTGAATGCAAGATACGTAAGAAACACACGCAATAAACTGATGACCCAGAAAGCCTAATGTACTTGCAGGTCTGGGACTTAGAGGTACTCAAAAAGATGTAGTGGGGGAAGAAAATGCCTGGGACACCATGTAGAAAGATTTCTGGCCATTCCAACAGGGTAGGTTGACTGGAAAAGGAATAGATGACTCTTATTTTAAGGGACTGTGTTACTGTAAAGAACAAAGAGAATATCAGGGCCGCCAGTAGTTCCATTGAAATTATCTGGATAAGCTAAGAGAGAAAATAGGGGGAAGGGGATGAAAAGTAATCACCCAGAGAAGAACTGCAGGGCTGAAAGAAGTTCAGCTGAGCTTAAAAGATGAAGTAGTGATATATGCTTTGTGAATGTTCAATTCCACAAGAGGAATTCTGGAGACATTATCTATATGCTGCCATAAATATTTGAGAAAATGTTATCAATAATTTTTATTTTTTCCATTGTAAATTTAGAACTGATAAACCAGTTTTTTTTCCAGTTGTGTTAGATACCAGGATACATTTACACTACATATGCATGGCAAATGCTAAGTCTATACCTGCAAGTAGCGGTGGGCTGAAGTTTAATTTCCCGGGTGAAGTTCAGATGAAATCTGCAATTTTGGCACACAAAATATCTAGTGAAATTCGAGTGATCCACAAAATATTTTGCTGGTGCAACATTGCAAAATTCCACCCAGAAAATGTGGTATTCGCCTGCAAAGTGTGGAATTTCACCTGCAAGTGGTGAAATTCCACCATTCATGGGCAAAGTTCTTCCATTCACAAGCAAAATTTTGCACTTTGCAGGTGAAATTCTGCATTTGGTGGCTAGAATTTTGTATTTTGCTTTTGCAGAACAATTTCATGAAATGCACAAAATTCGCAAACTTTTTCCCAGAGCAGAATTTGCCAACTTTGCCCATCTCTACCTGCAAGAGCAGAGCAGTTACAAACATCTATTTTTTAGAAAATGTCTCTCTAAAGAGGTAGTTCTTGAGGTCTTTTAAAGGCCTCCATCTAGGTAACCTCCCTCAAGGCTTTTGAAAGCGAATTCCATAATCAGGATCTGGCAACCTTGAATGCTTGATCCCCCAGGCAGTTTAGTTTATTTGAGAGTGCACTTGAGTATTGTAATGTTAAGAGCTGTATGCCCTTTGTTTTGTGAGCAGCTGCCAAATTGCTGCCAAATTGTTTGTCCTTGCACTACATAAATTTATTTGGCAAAAAAATATTAATGCTGGGCCAGCCTGGTGACGCTGAGGGTTGAGGCACTGGATGCCACACCTTGCGCCATACAGGTGACCCGGGTTCGGGAATGGACTCGGGTCACTCGGGAGTTGGCAGGGGTGATGAAGGATTGAACATCCATAGATAGCTCTCCTTTCTTGGGGAGGGGGGACAGTGCTGCACACTGTAGACTGACACCCAGTGGTGGCTGGATGTCAGCACAAGCGTGCAGACGAAAGGGGGTGGGACCCACGTTCAGGGCATGAGGCTGCCTTCACAGAGGTGGAACCCAGCCATTCACCCATTGAATGTTCTTGGATCTCGGGGAGAAAACCAGGAGGAAAATGTAGCTGACAGGCTCCATGATGGCCTGGCTGCCCCCACACCATCCCCTGAATATGGATGCTGGCTCTTGGGAGGTGGGAAAGTTAATGCTCCTCTCCGTGGCCCTGTTGGGGGTGCAACCCATGAGGGATCTACCAGGGAAGGATCACTGCAGGATGCCAGTCTGGACAGCTCCTCTGAGGGAGCAGCTGGAGCTGCCTGCCAGCTCCATGGAAAGGCGGCGAAATTGTAAATTAAAAACACTTCTTCATGCTGTTCCTTTATGAGTCGAGTCTTTCTATTTGTCTTCCTGACAACTTCTCTTCTCACTCTGAGAATCTTAAAAGCAAGTAGCACCAGCAACAGCAGAAAGAAAATGTCATTAGTTTATAAAAATAACTGGCTGAACCAATCCCATAGTGCTATGGTAGCACTACCACTCGTTACACACACAATCCAGATTCAGGACTGCGCTTGTGTCATGTGATGGTTAGCCAGCGAAGGGAGATTAAGAATCCCAGGGACAGCCCTTCTCCTATAGAGTGGGAGGATGCTACATCCTGCTGTTGGCCTGTCAGCTGGTGGAGGCCAGGTGGTAGTATAGCTGGCACATATTGTAAGGAACAAACCACAGTGGGACATCATCAAGCATGCTTCACACTAAGTGCATGTGTGAGCATCATTGCACACCTGCTCCCCTGCGTAAGAAACATGGAAGAAAAAACTTAGAGTCATAGTTGGCATCCCCTGCAGTCTCGGGTATGATCAATATGGCAGGCCACACATAACTGCAGTGTTTCTGGTTAAAGAATGATTAACTTACAGTATAAGTACGCAAAAAGGTCAATGATGAGGCTGGGGTGCCCTCAGGAGGAGGAGGAGGAGGAGGTTGAACAGGTGACTGAAGGGCAGAAAACACAAGATTAAAAAAATAGTTTGCTGTTACTTTTTATTACGGAAGTATTTATCTTTTTCCTTCCACTTCTTAGATCATGCTCTACCTCAGAGTAATACAGTAGGTGAGATAAAAAACAGTACTATTAACTGGAGGCTGACATATCTAGTTTTGTTCTACTTCATACCTTATCAGCATTGTGACCTCACTCCTTCTGACATTACAACTGACCAGTTTTGGCAGAAGGTGATTAGCCCTTCTTTGTTCAGTCAGTGGTGAACAAAAAGATGAATTACATTTAGGAGACTAATGATGTTCTTTCCCTGATAAAATTAGTGAACAGGGAAGCAGAAAATTGTTACCTTATTTTATGTTGTATGGACAGTAAAGACTTGTACACCTTCAAACCACATGAGGAGGGATTGTACTTTATGGCAGCTGGACTTCAGAAATCTGAAATAGAAAACATGCCACCCATTAGCACACTTCCAGAAGTAGTGCTCTATGAAAATTATTTTAGATTTGAGAGTAGATACTACAGACAAAAAAAAGGAACAGCAATGGGGAGCACTCTGGCACCAACATATGCCAACCTTTACATGGACCTATTTGAAATGCATTATATATTAAATCCAATGTATAACCCTTTTTTCAGCTATATTAAGTGCTATAAGTGCTTCATTGATGATCTGCTAAATTTCTGGATTGGAACACAAAATTATCTGGAAAGATTCCATAGCTTCAATAACTCCCACACAGATAATCTGAAATTCACAATTACAACTAGCAGTCACATGTTTTTTTCTAGATCTGTTGATATATAAGTTTTATGGTAAACTGCACACAAGAATATATAGAAAAGATACTGGCCATAACACCTTACTACGTGCTGACAGTTTCCATCCCAGATAGTGATGGGCGAAGTGGACTCAATCTGCTCCGCGAAGTGATTTGCGGAGCAAAGGCAGATTCACGGACTGCTCTGCAACACAAAGTGGAGTACTTCGCATTATGATGAGTAACATGAAGTCCATTGAAAACAATGACTTCACGTTACTCCGCCTCCCCTGACCATTACTCCACCAAATTTAAGACGAAGTGCATTGAGGACAATGCACTTCGCCTCACTTTCACCTTGTTTTTCAGCTCTGAAGGTTAATTTTGCAGTGATTCATGGGATTTCAGGTCACATGGGCTCTATATTGATCTGCACAACTTCAGTTTGGGGTAGTATGTGTAGGAAGGAGTAGGAGACAGTGTGCTCTGAGAGCTGTCTGTGATTAAAATCTTCTACAAGCTGTTAAGAAATAGTTTTTGCATTTTCTGGGGGGGCTCAAACTTTAGTTCATCGATTGTAGGAAACCCTCCTGTACTCACATCATCATGCATTTTTGGTTTTGTGTGGATTTTGAATGTTAATGTACAACATTAAGTGTGTGTAATGAAAGACAGTGAAAGTGTGCTTTGGGGGAAGGGAGTATCTGTGGTGTAGGTAGATTTAAGTTGGAGAAATAGTTATTTCTTTGTTTTTAATATAGAAACATAGACTTTGATGGCAGATAAGGACTGCTTGGCCCATCTAGTCTTCCTATTTCCCTACCTACAAGATAAGCTGCCGATCCTAGTTAACAAACAGCCTATTTCTTCTTACCCCCCACAAGAACTGCCTTATGTCTGTTCCATGTATTCTTGAATTCTCCCACATTTTTAGACCTCACAACCTCCTCAGGAAGGCTGTTCCATGCAGCCACCACCCTCTCTGTGAAAAAATACTTTCTCACATTGCCCCTGAACCACCGCCCCATCTTTAAATTATGTCACCTTGCTCTTGCACATCTCTTTTTCTGAAAGATGCTACCCTCTTGGACTTTGCTGATTCCACTGAGGTACTTAAAAGTTTCTATCACATCCCCCCTCTCCCTACTTTCCTCAAGGGTATACATATTAAGCTCCTTTAGTCTCTCCTCGCATGGCTTCTCTTGCAGACCCTGCAACATTTGAGTTGCCCTCTTCTGGACTGCCTCTATCCTGTCTATGTCCTTGCGGAGATGGGGTCTCCAGAACTGGATGCAGTACTCCAGATGGGGTCTCACCAACTGTCTGTACAGAGGGATACAACTTCCTGTTTTCTGCTGGTGATGCCTCTCCCTATACATTCCAGCATACCCCCAGCCCTCCCTACTGCCTTCTCACATTGATTGCTAACCTTAAGGTCATCTGATATGATTACCCCCAGGTCCCTTTCCATTTTTGTTGTTGTTACTACCTCCCCCCCATTGTGTAATCTTCCCCTGGGTTTTTGTTTGCCAGGTGCATTATTTTGCACTTCTTTGCATTGAATCCAAGCTGCCATACTTTTGACCATTCCTCCAACCTTGCCAAGTCCCTTCTCAGCCTTTCCATGCCTCCTTGTGTATCAACCTGCCACCTTTAACATTTGGTTATATTTTTGTTATATAACTGACTGTGTTAATGTACACACAGTAATATTGTCAGTAATTGTTGACATTTTCTTGCTATTTGTATGTTGTGTGGATCTGGTGCAGCAGTTCATAATTTCAGATTGTTTACAATACGTGGCATATTACTGAACTTTTGAATTTGCTATGCACAGCATTACTCGTTCATCATTGTAGACAAACTGTTCTGTGTGTGCGTGTGAGTGTGTGTGCAGTGTTGCGTGACATCAAATAATACAACTTTTATTGTGCCACAAACTAGTGTAATTGCAGGTGCAGAAGTGTGAACCTGCTATCCACTGCAGCTGCCTGATTTTGTACTGTGATCATGGTATCTGTTCTTTATTTTGCTGCTTGTACTGCCATAAAAATCTGCAGTCAGTGCTCCCCCCTCACTCCCACCGGCAAAAGGAATTTTTTAACAGATTGGATTGTTTTTATGACCTCATCAGCACCACTGGTTACTGAAGTTGTTTTCATTGTGTGACAGACTAGTCTCTTATCTGTTGCTGAAGCTTTGGCTTCACATCCAGCGTCCCCCCAATCAGACAGTGAATGTATTCAAATCTAAATTTAGTTATAATATTGTGGTTGATCACCCAAAGTGCCCGCAAAGAGACGTGCAAGCAAAGCTGTTCCTCGCCATGGCAATGCTGGAAGTAAGATAGTCTGTGGGCATGGCAGTATGCAGACGCAGAAGTGCATTGCTGATGTGAGGAAAGGTATTTCTTCTGCAATGTTTTTTACAGCCCAATCAGTAGCTTCACTCATAGTTGGAGGAGATGATGTTTTCCCAGCCGGTGGTGTTAGTGTTACTGGTGTTGGTGGTGGTGGTAGTATTAGTATTAGTGCATCAAGTTTGAATTCCGACCAGTGAACCGTATTCAAAATTATTGAGTGTGAAGCAGTGCAAGTGAGTGGCAGCACAGATTATGTCATACTTCCCAGTAACATCCCAGTAACTGAACCTGAGGAGTCAGATAACCATGTCAATGATAGCATACAATGTGATATTCCGTCCACCGTGGCAATTGATGTCACGCATTTTCCATGCAGTGATTCATAGTGTGGTAAAAAAATATCAGGCGATGGTGGTGTAGATGCTGATGATGAATGTGATGATGATAATGATGTTGCTGTTGTTGCAACATGCAGTCCACATGCTAGCATCCAAGCAGAAGATGTAAATGTGTATGATGTTGATGAATATGATGATGATGTAATTGACCCCAGTTGGGAACCAGAGAAAAAGAAATTCAAAGTGGCTGTGTCTGAGTCTGTTTGCAGGAATCCACCCCGTAAAAACTTGTGATTTACCAGTTTTAGTTGATGATGATGACCCAGTAATAAATATGATAGGTAGTTGTGGTGGTCAGTTGCAGTTCAGGTGTGCAGTGCCCGAAACATCACGTCCCCCCCTCCACTTCAGTGCTTAAAATAACTGACTTAAATAAGCCACATCATTGACATGTTAAAAGCAGAGCATCACAATTCCTTGCTTGGGATTTTTTTGTTCAGGATGCAAATAATGAGTCAGTTGCAGTCTGCCAGGTTTGCCATGTGCTTGTGAGTCGAGGTAAAAAGGGGAGCCATCTGGGCACAGGAGGACAGCATACGCATCTTAAGAATAGGCACTTGGCACCATGGACCCATCACAACCTGGCAGTTAATACCACAGTGGGGCATTCACCCTCATCACTGGCAACCACAGCGAGCACGTTATCCCCTTCCATGAGTGTTAAGTCCAGTAGTAAATTAAACGTGTGCAGTACTGAGGTAATAAGAGCAGAGGATTACTACAGGCATGATGAGGTGGAGGACCATAATGACTTTGAAATGTTGTCCAGTGCTGGTGAGAGTAGCAGTTTTTGTGGTGGTGGTGGTGAATGCAGTATGTCTAGTGCAAGTGGTACATCAACCCCGGTTGGCAAATCTGGCAAAATAACTGCATTTCTGGGTTTGTCATCATCACCTGTGCAACCATCTTCATCAAACGTAAACACTCCACCCCCTGACAATGCAATTCATCACAGAGCACAACCATTTGGGATCACACCCCGTGTAAAATGTTTAAGTCAGCCCACGTTACAGAGTGTTTTTGCGCATAAGCTGAAGTATCCCCCAAATCATACAGTTTCACGTGAACTTAATGCTGCTGTAGCGGAAATGCTGGCAATTGATCTTTTGCCCTTCAATTTTGTGAAGAATTATGGGTTCCGGTGGTTTGCTGCACGTGCCTGACCAAAATGGAATGTCCCATCTAGGACATACTTTTCTACCCGTGCTGTCCCCAATTTGTTCCGCACTGTGTCTGACTCAGTAAGACATGTCCCTCAACATTCTTGCTCTCCATTCATCCATTTATGTATGGATACTGTATGTGGACAAGTGGCAAAGCAGCGGGGAGTTCATATTTGTATATAACTGCACACTGGGTGCAGGTGCTGGGGGTTGTTTGTGATGTTGGTAGTGTGAATAAATCAGTTCAGTAAGGTGGATTGTCATGGTAGCAATCTTCCAGGAATTATACAGCATGCAACGATTGCTATGTGCAATGTGACCTGTTCACACACTAGTGAGAACATGTTGGATGTGGTACTGACTGAAAGTGACAAATGGCTAAACCCTCTATCCCTGAGAGATGGGTTCATAGCAAGTGACAATGGGTCAAATGTGGTGAAATGCATCATGAAAGGTGTTTTTTTTTGTGTTCCATGCATGGCCCACTGTTTAAATCTTGTGGTGCAGGAGTTTCTGCAGCACCCTAATGTAAAGGAAATGCTGTCTGTTGCACGACATTTCTGTTCTCACTTTTCAAGATCTGGAAAGGCCCGTGTCCAACTGTGGCAGTTGCTGATACAAAACAGCCTGCCTCAGCACTGTTTGAAGTTGGAAGTTGTCACCCAATGGAACTCCACTTTATACATGGCAGAGAGATTGAATGAACAATACAAAGCCATCTCAGAATATCTTGTGATACACACTAGCCATGACAGTTCCGGGGCCTCCGTGTCTATGATGACTGAACAGTGGCACCTCATGGACTCTGTAATAACAATTTTGTGGCCTTTTGAATATGCCACACAGGCAGTGAGTGGTGAGTTTGCCTCCATTAGCCAATCAATTCCACTGCTGCAGGTACTGAGGCAGACATTGGTGAATGTACAGCATGGCCTTGATGTTGCCGGAGATGGTGGTAGCAGTATGTTGCTGCAACACATGTGGACAGTATTCAACCAGAATCATCACATTGTGAACATTCAGTGTAGTGACAACTTTGTCACAGCAACAATGCTGGACCCACGATACAAAAGTGGAATTGCATCAGTACAGGTGGGAGGGCCTGAACAGGCAAAAAATATCAATGGTCAGCTGATGCTTGGTTCATGGGACACAGAAGTCATGTGCCAAGGTCAGCAAACCTCAGCAGCATAATCCGGCTGAAGGTGTACCTGTAGGGCTATCAAGCATATCCTGCAAGGGGAAGGGGACAGCAGTTCCAGGTGGTTTGTCATCCAAAGTGGCTGGCATCAACCTGCTTTGGGAGGCTTTGTCCCAAGTGGGTATTTGTGAAATAAATTATTCGGGAGAACAGGATGATGCATCAACAACTGGACTTAGTGCGGCTCAGAGAATGGTTGAATCATATTTGTCTGAAAACAGGCATCTGACAATAACTGAAGATCATCTTTTGTACTGGAGTGGAAAGGTCAGTGAATGGCCAGAGCTGACTGCAGTGGTGCTGAAGTACCTCACATGCCCACCCTCCAGTGTAAGTGTTGAGAGGGTATTCAGCTCAGCAGGTGCAATAGTCAGGGATCATCGGACAAACCTCTCTCCTGCAAATGTTTGTTTGCTAACATTCATTAAAATGAATGAGAGGCACATACCAGCACAGACTGCAACCTTGGTATTCGTACCCCATCCTAGTCGCGGTGGTTTTGGTGATGTGGAAATGGACCATCCTGGTGGCACTTGCAGTGGCAACCTGAAATGGCCCACCACTGATGTAGATGATGACGCAATGGAGAAAGAATTTCCCGGTGGTCAGACTTTAGACATAGATGACTGTGAGGGAAGCTTTTTTTATGAAGATGATGATGTGGTTATGTTGGCAGGTTTTAGCTGAGGTTGTTAAAAGGCGGTGTGCCACCCTGGACCACCACCACCACCGGTACTGATGTTAACCACTGCCACCACTAAGCATGAGTCTGTCTGCCCCTGGACCACCACCATTGGTACTGATGTTAGCCACTGCCACCATTGAGTATGAGTCTGTCCGGCCCCCGGACCACCACCATTGGTACTGATGTTAGCCACTGCCACCATTGAGCATGAGTCTGTCTGGACCACCACATCCATCAGCCACAGACACAAAGCTTCTTAATATTTAAATCATAACGTGAGTATGTGTACTCATGTTTTTTATGCTGTTTCACTTCATTTAGTTGTATGTTTTGTTTTCTGTAGCTTTTCAGAGCCGTAAGGGTAAAACACATACAGTACACTTATTTTGTTTCTTTTACAGGTTAACAAAAAAAGTCTCCATCGCTAAAACTCAGTGGGAATGATACTGCAGCTGTACTGTACAGAGAGGATCCTATGGAATATCTATGTGAAATCCATTCTGGTAAGTATGAAGATTTTATTTCATCTGTTTCATTGTTTTGGAAAGACTGCAGAAAATATTGCACACAGGTTGTGTTAGTTGACAAGATGTGAGTTTGAAATGTAACGACTTGAGATTGAGAACCAGGGAGGGATAAATAATTAAATTGTAAGAAGTCATTCATTTGTTTTTTAGGAAACTTCCAGATGCTTTGTTGTTCTGTCAAAGTGGCCTTATCCAAAAAAGTTCTTCAACATTAGGCACCCCCTTCCCTGGGCTTGGGCACACATGCAACACGCAGAAGTCGTTTCATTAGATGACCATGACCATCATTAACAACCAGACTCCAGAAGGATGCAAATGAAATCTGTGAAGAAGTAACAAAATAAGAAACCATTACAGACAAACCTGCAAATATGATTCCCCCCCCCTAAGAAAACAAAATACCTACCTTCATGTGCTTAAGAGTTATCCGTTTCCTATTTCAATGCAAAAAATTCTCATTGAGCACTGGAATGTGCACACCAACAGTTTCTGTGACCTGTGATACAGAACAATACCGTGAGAACATGTCCATGTCAACCCCCGTCCTCACCTACAAAATACACAAACATATATCTATATATATATATATATATATATATATATATATATTCACTAAGGCTACTTTTAGTGTACAGCCAAAGGGCACCCTTCCATCCAGTTGAGGTGATCACATTGCATTTGCTCGAATTGCCTCGAAGAACACATTGGACCAGCAACAGGATGCTCACGGTCATCATTTTATTCTGGGGGACTTTGCATGTGCTGAAACACTCCCATTTCACTGTGTTTCCACTTGTCAATTTTCTGCACACAAGGAGGATGCATTTCGGGCCTGCAGAAAAAATCTGGGGACTCTGTGCCACCACTGCGCACATGACTGAGTGTGCCTTTAATTCTGGAGGACTTTGTACATGCTGAAACACTCTCATTTCACTGTGTTATCACTTATCAATTTTCTGCACATAAGGAGGATGCATTTTGGGCCTGCAGAAAAAATCTGGGGACTCTGTGCCACCACTGCCCGCATGACTGAGTACACCATTAATTCTGGGGATGCATTTTGTGTGTTGTGTGATTGTTGTGAGCTCATGATGTTATATTGACATTATCAATTAAAGCAGCATTGCAAGAATGTCATGACAATTTTGAACTGTAATTTTTTATGCTACTTTACATTGCCACAGCCACTAGTTACCTCCGAGTCGTGACTTGAATTATATGCTTCTTTTCACAATTTCTGTCTGCTTTACTTAGTTGACTACTTTTTTTCATTTGTGAAAAAAACATGAGCACACCTTTCAATATTGTTCTGACCAGGTTTGTATTTATTTGCAGCTGCTTTTCAATAAATATTGTTCCATGGTGTCATAAAACACTGCCTGCTGCATAATTGTTAATTTAGAACAGAAGTGATATTTAACAACTAAGTGATGTGATGGAGAAAAACAGAGGAAAACAATGACAAAGACTTGGTCAGCACCAATTTAAAAGGAATGCTCCTTTCATTATTTCACACAAGAAAAAGGTAGTACAGCAGACTCAACTACTGGAAATTATCATATCATTCTAGTCAGGATGTAAGTAAAGGAAGTTGTAACACAGCATTAAAAAATATAGGTCAGAGTTCTCAACAGATTGTTATGCTGCTGCTTTACAGAGATTCACCACGTTACATAGTTATGGTGATACACATATCCTAATATGTGAGGGCCTTATTTCCAGTGGAATATTTCTTACTCCACAGAGCACAATATATTTCTGCGAAAACCACCTGTAATTTCATTACAGTGTGTCACGTGATGGAGGAATTCCCATTCAGAAAAGCCGCCCACATTTTGCCCCCTTTCTCAGCAACGTTAGGACATGATGCAGGGGGAGCGCAGGTGCATGCTCCACTATAGTGAAGGTCCGGCAGCTATCCCAATGTTTTGTTATGTTATAAGGTTCACTTTGTGGTGACATGTGAGAACATTTCCACTAACAAGGCTCTTCTTACTGGAAATGTGCCCACTCGTTTCACCACAAACTGACCATTATAACATAAAGAAACATTTGGAAAGCTGCAGGACAATCGGACATTCACTGTAATGGAGCACGCACCCGTGCTCTCCCTGGCATGACATCCTAACGTTGCTGAGAAGGGGGCCAGAATATGGGCGGCTTTCCAGAATGGGAATTCCTCTGTCAGGTGACACACTGTAATGAAATTACAGGGGGTTTCCACAGAATGTATTGCACTATGTGGAGCAAGAAGGATTCCCCTGGAAGGGGAAATGTATATTATTAAACAACAAAGAAATAACACATAAAAACAGTACAACACAGTAGTGGGGTGGGGAAGGGGCAGAAAACAATCCCTTAATGTGGCCGTGGTGGTCCAGTAGCAGGTGCAGTATTGTGAGTATTTGCTGCTGCTCTACTTGTATTGTGTCAACCTGCTGCTACAAAGCACAAACACTCTGATTATTCTCCTCCAGAGCCACGCACACCAGGGCGATGTCGGCCTCTGTTGCAGGGACTGTGGCGGGGTCCACTGCAGGTGGAAATCCAGGTAGTAGTGGTGGTGGTGGTGGAGAGGGTGGTGCTGGTGGCTGTGGTTGCAGTGGTTATGATGCAGCTGCTGTACTGGCCCACCTCCTGCTGTGGCAGTGAGGCACAACTTCGACCTCAGCAGCACCCTCGGCCACTGCCACAGAAGGGCCAACAGGTGGATGCCTGGCCCCTTCCATGGCAGCCTGCCACTCTGCCTTGTGGTGGTTGAACATGTGGGTGCACTGGCCATCAGTCCCCAAATGTGTCCCCCGGGAGCCACAGCTCACCAGCACACCACACAGATAGCACACCATGACTGTGCTGTCTTCTCCCACAGAGTTAAGAAAACTCCCACACTGGGGAGCTGTGGGGGGGGCCAGACACAGTCCTCGCACCACCTATGTTTTCCAGGGGCACCTCCTGTGATTGTGAAGGTGATGGAAGGGGTGCTGCAGGAGCCCCTACAGCTGCTACCGGTGGTGGTGGTAGTGGTGGAGAAGGTGGATGCACAGCAGCCACTGGTAGCACTGGTGCTGCTGCTGTTGCTTCTACAGGGAGGGAAGCAACACCCAGGAGATGGGAGTAGTCCAGCATCACATGACCGCTCCCATGTGTCTGCACTCCCCTCCTCTGACCGTGCCCGTGGGCCAGTGACTCGCCTTCTCCAGGCTCCATCCTTCCCACACGAGTCCCTGACACACACACACACACACACACACACACACTGACACACAGAGGCACACGCACACAAAACAAAACAAAACTTATAAAAAAAATTCACAACCAAAAAAAAAATCACAAACACAATGCAAAAACTAAATATATAGCTTTTAAAAAAGCTGTTGTTTTCTTCTCACAAAAGCCATAAAGCACTTTCAGTCACTGACTCTACACTGCTCTCCTCTCCACAAAACCTTCTCCCTCTATGAATGCAAAGGAGAAAGTGAAACTGCTTCTCTGACTCATTTCCTTCCTGCCTGGCTAAAACATGTGACTTACAGTACTGTAAGCCATGTGATGTGTGTAAGGCTGCCTATTTACTTGTCACTTCACCTTACTTTGTGTGAAGGCATAATAGCAATGTGAAGTAATAATGATAATGTGAAGTGAGCACTTTGCAGTGTTCCCTTCTCGTTGTGCTCCACCAACGCGAAATGGCCACTTCGCGTTCACTTCTCCAGCAGATTCAAAATTTGCTGCATCTCTAATCCCAGATTACTCATAATCAGCATTCCTTATTCCCAAATATTATGTGTTACAAGAAATTGTAGCAACACTGAAGAATGGGAAATGGAATACCGAGATAGGGTGGATGGATCCATTTTAAAAGGATATAATAGGAAGACAGTAAATTAGGCAATTTTAAGATCTAAATCAAAATTAACAAGAACAGGATGAATGACAACAAAAAAAAGTTTGGATAGGATGGTGCTGCCCTTGGAGTACTCATCATTTGTCAAACCACTGAGGGACATCATCTGCTCCCATTGGGACACTCTCAGGCCTATAGGTGTGCCAGGATTCAACACTGTACCAATTGTGGCTTCTTAAAGGGTGAGCACACTCAGAGATAAATTGGTGCAATGGAATTAAGAGACCCAGAAATGAAAGGAGGGCATCAGCTCCTAGTAGGACCCTTAGGATCAGGTATGTACCCTGGTGGGAGGTGTGCACATTGCAGCAACACCTCCAAAAAGAAGGAAGTCTCCCATCCAAATAGTAACTCTCAATATACTACAAAATATCATTTATTAATTGTGATTCAGATCCTGTAATATACTTGCTTACTTGCCCATGTTCCAAATATTATGTTGGGAAGACTAATAGGCCTTTAAAGCAAAGAAGTGGTGAGCACAAAAGTTGCATTATAAAAAGATCTGAAAATTCACCTGTAGCACAAGATTCTGCAGCTAAATGCCACTCAGTTGCATCTTTATGTTTTTTGGTGACAGAGACAGTGAAGCCACCAACATGGGAAGATTACAATAGACTAGTTGAAAGGAGAGAGAGATGTTTTGGATCTACACTTTGGATGCAAAGATGATAGACTAGGCATAAATGAAGAAGAAAACTGGCAAGTTTGCTTGTTGAGTGGCATCATGTACCAAGACAAACTCTTGACCACTCCTAAACCACAACCCCCCCATTCAGTACTGTTGTATGGATTTAGGGATCCACTTAAGTAAACATGAGATTGTTTTATTATTATAGTGCACAGATGTATAGTTAATATTTGCTCTCCTTGCATTATTAACCCCATCCCCCTTCAACCCCTCACCACTCTGTTTGCCCCCCCCCAAAAAAACACTAGCTTGATAATAAGTGTTTGCCCCCTTACAGTTTTACGAGAGGTGGGGTGAGAGAAGCACAAGAATATTAATCTGCTATACACCAAAATTAAACATGTACTTTCATGTACAATGCATGCATGGAATACTAGAGTACATTAACTTAATATTAAACAGATAAACATCTGATTGTAGTGCTTTGAACCTAATAAGAAATAATCCACAAGAATAGAGTGTATCTAAGATATAGGCCAATGACACAAGTTTAAGGTGGCTATATGAGGTTTCAAATAATAACGACCCCTTGTACAGCATCACCCTTATGGAGCACAAATTGTTCTCAGATCCTACAGATATCAGGATTCTGCAAATTCTGTCTCTACCATCACCACCAATCTAATCCAGATTGTATTTATAATGCAAGACTTGAAATTGTATTTTTGAGAAGGATCCCTTTCGAAATCTTTAATGACCATATTTCATAAAGATTTATCTATAGTATCTATATTTGGTGATTTGATTGGAGATTAGTAAAAGAAGAACCACAGGACAGGGAAATAGCAGACACTACACAACACCAATGGCCGCAGTGGTCTGGACAGCAGCCACATCACTGCAGGAGAAGATGAGGTTGAATTTCACTCATAGTCCCTTCTCTCTCCTGCAGGGATGTGATCCCAAAATGTCTGCAGAGCTCTGCCCATGCAGCCATAAAAATGAAGCAAACTGACCTGATGCAATGGTGTGACAAACATTTTGAGAAAGCATCTACTGTAATTGTATGTACTTGAAATGGCTATGCCTGGAGTTCAATGGCCAGGCAGCCAGTCACTCCCACTTCCAGAGCTGTATAAGCAGTTCCTCTCATCCTCATTGTGAAGCACCTTTTCTTTGCAGCCAAAGGCTCTGTCCATCTGTCCTCTGAGCTGGTTGGGACCTGCAGGGCTGGCTGATCCCCCGCTGCTCCTGCTTGTCTTCGCTTGATTTTTGTGTTTATTTTCCTGCTTCTGGTTTGTATTTTGCCTTTGGCTGCATGTGTGCTTCTTTTTTCTCTGTTTCTTGTTTTCTGTGTTTGTGTGTCTTTGTTGTTTTTTTTTGGGGGGCTTTGTTTCTATCCTCCTAGCATATTGTTCCAGAGCTCCTACTGCTTGCTTTCAGTTACTCACAACTCTCAAATTACTGCAATTCAACTGCAATCATTATCTGTCTGTTTCAGCTCAACCATAGCTGCTCTATGTTGCATACTCAATTGATTTTACCAGACTCAGGCTTACATTGAACCTAGCTATGCAGCTTAATCATGCTCTCTCATTCTACTTGCTTCATTATAGCAGCTTCATTGCGCTGCCTGGCTACACCTGCTTTCAGAGCATTGTGTCTCCTTATTTATGTTTATTGCAGTTACAACTCGGTGTACTCCATACAGATGTTACTTTTATGTTCATATACCCTGTTCTACTCTGAGGTCAGCCAAAAAGCTCCTGCTGAGGCTGTTAGCCTACCTCTAATATCTGCATGTGGTTTTCAGCCTTCCACCACTTTCTTGTTTGTCCTATCGCGGGGACTGGGAAGTGTTTGGGGAGTCGTGGCCCCATGTGGCTAATTATTTCTGTTCTAAATCCTGCTTTCACCATCAAAAATCCTCAAAGTATTTGTCACCTTGATTTGGCTTTTAAATGTTTGGCTAGCTTGCCCCACTATTCAGTGCTGTTTCATTGCTACTTTGTTATGCAGACCTAAGTGCAGATCCACGTATTACTAATCTGTTTACTAACCTATGTACAGGGCCACGTTTGCTTATGCAAATGATTGCTCATGCCTACTGCATCCTCTCAACTTCAGCCTCTGGGATGTCTGCTGCACTCAATCTGCTTTCAACCTTGCAAGGTCTCAGCACTCACCGCTCATTACAATCAGCACACCAGTGCTCAATCAGCTCGACAGCTTCTCAGCTCTCAATCTAATTCTGGGGCATGCCGGCCATTCTATTGTGGTGCACTGTTCCTGCAGCTGACAGTCTCGCTCTGCATTTAGTCCTCATCTTGAGCATGTCCAACTTGGGGCAGGATCCTTCTTACCTGGCCCATAGCTGGGAATGTCGTCACCCTGGGCTTGGCTTTAGCTGCCTGCTATGTGACAGCAGCTCCTGGTGTAGAATTTAAGACTAGCGGTGAAGGGTGGTTATGACGATCTCCTTTGGCTCAAGTGTTCCACTATAACAGTTGTCCATTGGCTTTAGTGGTTTCCTTAGCAAGGCACCTTCACCGCATTCTCCCTATGACTGCTTCTGGTTCACCTGGTTTGAGTTTAGGGTGGGTAGGCCAGGTGAGTGCCTCAGTAGTCGTTGCTCTCCTCCTCTGCCTTGGTGGCACATATTGTTGCAGTTTTCTTGCAACCTTCTACGGCATTCCCGCTAGAGCTAGGTTTGAGTGAAATCCTTCCTCCAAATTGGAATATTTTCACCTCCCTTTATCTGGGTTTTCCAAATTGCAGCTGCTGAGTCATCACTAAATAAACTATCCCAAGGCTGGAGGGAAGGTGACCTAGGCCTTGTATCCCCAGAGATTTTCTCCTCATAGGATTTATTTTTCTCTCCTCCATTGCCTCAGGTCATAACTGTTAGTTAACATTGTAGTGTCCCCTAATTTCTTTAGTTAGGTTCCGCTGTTGGATGGAGGTGGAGGATGTCCTGCCATTCCCTCTCTCTCCTTAGGGGATCCCCTCATTCTCAATGTAAACCATCAGTATCATGCTATGCAAACTTGGGCTTTTCATTCAGTTATCAAACTGAGCATCTCATTATGTTATCAAACTGCCTATGCTTCTCTACTACTATGTTACAGTTACTGCTCCTACGTCACAGTTACTGCTTGCTCATAAGCTTCATGTCACCTCATTCTTTGGGATATGATTGCATTATATTTCTTTTGGGGATTCCTAAGGTACCTTTAGCCACAGGAATCGTCCCGTGGCACCTCTTGGGGTGGAACCCTCTCTGAGGGTTCCATGCCTTTCCTACTCCTACAGGGTAGTAATTCCTCTGGAATAGATACTGCGAATGGCTAAAACCAAACTAACACAGTTGAACAAGCATAACACTATACTGACTGGGCAGGACATTGAATTGGAAAAGCTATGCCTGGAGTTCAATGGCCAAGCAGCTAGCCACTCCCACTTCCTGAGCTACATAAGCAGTTCCTCTCAGACTCATTCTGAAGCACTTTTTTTCTTTGCCCCACCATCCTCTCCTCCTTCTCCAGTGGCAGCACTTTTCTCCTTAGGGGGATTCCTAAGGTACCTTTAGCCACAGGAATTGTCCCATGGCACCTCTAGGGGTGGAACCCTCTCTGAGGGTTCCTAGCCTTTCGTACCCCTACAGGGTGGTAATTCCTCTGGAATAGAGACTGGGAATGGCCAAAACCAAACTAACACGGTTGCATAAGCATAACACTATCCTGACTGCACAAGACATTGAATAATTATTAGCCATTTTAAATTATGAAGAAAGGTTACAATTGAAAGCAGTACCTGGGGACCAATCTCAAAAAGTTTTTAGAGTTTCACGTGTGGACTTGGATTGAAGTACAATGTTTTAAAATAGGAAATTTTGTATAAGTATGTACTGAGCAATTATGATATAGTAGAAAATTGGTCTATGAGAAATTGGTTTGTGGTGAAACATAATCTTTTGCCTTTTTATCATTGTTTCATGTAGGAATTGTGTTTTAACTGAACAGAATTAGCAGAGCTATGATATTATCTATACCATGTGATACTTGAAGCACTGTCCTGAACAGGCTCATGAAGCTCCTCCTCAGCGACTGACTGTAGCCTGAGCTGCACACCAGCTGCACTTCCAGCCTTCCCGGCCACTCGTGAAGCCTGCGACAGCAGCTCAGAGGACAAGGTGCTGCCCTGAATGGGCTCCTGAAGTGCCTCCTTGGCGATCAACAGCAGCCAAAGCCTCATATCACCACACATCCAGCCTTTCCATCCACTTGTGAAGCCTGCACCAGCAGCTCCCAGGACAAGACACTGCCTGAACAGGCTCCCAAAGCATCTCCTTGGTGACTGACCACAGCTGGAGCCACACACCAGCTGCACCTCCAGCCTTCCTGGCCACTCATGAAGCCTGTGCTGACAGCTCCCTGGACAAGGCACCACCCTGAACGGGCTCCCGGAGTGCCTCCTCGGTGACCTACCATGGCCAGAGCCACACACCGGTTGCACCTCCAGCCTTCCCAGCCACTTGTGAAGCCTGTGCAGGCAGCTCCCAGGATAAGACACTGCCCTGAATGGGCTCCCATAGTGCCTCCTTGGTGACCAACCATGGCCAGAGCCGCACACCAGCCTCACCTCCAGCCTTCCCGGTCACTTGTAAAGCTGGCACCAATAGCTCCCAGGACAAGGCACTGCCCTGAACAGGCTCCCAAAGCACTTCCTTGGTGACCACTATGACTGGAGTCGTACATCGGCTGCACCTCCAGCCTTCCTGAACACTTGCGAAGCCTGCGCTGGCAGCTCCCAGGACAAGGCACTGCCCAAAACGGGCTCCTGTAGCACCTCCCCGGTGAACAACCATGGCCAGTGTCACACACCGGCTGCACTTCCAGCCTTCCAGGCCAGTCATGAAACCTGTGCTGGCAGCTCCCAGGACAAGGTATGGCTGTCCCTGGACTGAATAACAGCATTCCTATTGGCTGCAGAGCAACCTGAGACAGCTGCTATTGGTTGCATGCACTCAAGCTCCAGCTCTGATTGGCCACAGACCGAATTCAGCTCTAAAGGCCTCAGAGACTGAATTTTACTGCTTTCTGAGGCTGATTCTATTCTCTATCCTGCTAATCTTTGCACTCGCAACTCAGAATGTGGCCCTTTACCTCAACCCCACCTCCCTCCTTTATTAAGTACACCTTCTCCCCATCATCTTCTTCATAGGGGCTTCCTGATTGGTGGATACACTAGGCTGAACAAAACAGCTATCTGATACTACAGGATCTAAGCAGGCCTGGAGTGTAAGGTCTTCTGCCGAGTTATTATAAAGCATATCATCCTCCTCTACTGCCACTTAGTTGGCCTGTCCCTCCTAATTCTTAACTGTAGCACTGATTTTGAGTAAACTCCTAGACCTGACACCTACTGGTGCCACCTACTCCCCCCCTCCACCTACACCTATCTTGCAGTTACATGTATTTCACACTCCCCTTTTCAGAACATTTTCCGCCACCTTCACCGGCACCCTTCGCTCACCATTCTTTCTCCTTCAAAGCCTGGATGCTCCTCTTCATGTCCATGGGGTGCTTTAGATCCCAATCTACAGAGTCCCCGACTCCCTCTTCCCATAACCTTAAGAAGGGGTGGATTAGACTGCTGAAAGTGTTATTAAGTGCTATTAAAAAGATCTTACTGATTTTTCTACTTTGTTCAGGAGACATTGAGCTTAACCCAGGTCCCCCTCCACCATTTCTGCCCCTTCGGTTCTGGAAAATCTGAAGGGGATGAGACTCCATAATGTTAATGCCTGTAGCCTTAAAAAAAATTGGATTCCATCCAAACCTGGCTGAATCACTCCTCCCCAGATGTACTTGTAATCACTGAGTCATGGCTTAAACCTTCCACCCAGGATTCTGAAATAAATTTCCCTTTGGCCAAGGTCTTCAGAATGGATAGACAGGCCAGAGGGGTGGAGTAGCCATTTACCTGCAGGATAGATACACCTCTTCTGTTATTAACTCCACCTCCAAGTTGAAAGTGTTCGAGACCCTCTCCATCAAGATACAACTTTCCCCAGCCCAATCACTTGTTGTAATAGGGTGCTACAGGCCACCATCAGTCGGCCTGAAGGTACTAAATCACCTGAGCACCTTACTTGACACTTCATCCTCAAAGATCATAGTCATGGGTGACTTAAACTTGGATTGGCTCTTTCCTTGGTCGAAACCCATTAAGGAATTGTGTGATGCCTTCAGGCTCCACCAACCTATTACGCAACCCACCTGACCAAAGACAAAAAATCCTGCCAACAGTACACTGCTTGATATCATACTAGTAAACAAACTGCACCTGTTCTCCCATGCAGGTGACTTCTTCAATGACCTCGGAGATCGCTGTACTGCTGCATGTGTAAGGTCCTTACCGACACATATCTCAACCTCCAGATACATATTCAAAAGGTGCCATCGCAACATTGACACCTCTACCTTCCTTTCTGATCTTCAATATGCAAATTGGCAAGACTTTATCTTGCCACTTCTGTTAAAGAAACCTGTGACATATTCCATAAGATTCTTACAGACACAATTAACTGGCATGCTCCACTTGTGAAAATTCAAATAAAGAAATCTTCTTGCCCATTGTTTTCAGCCAGTCTAAAGTCAGCTTTTCTCCATTGGGATGCCTTGTGGAAAAAGGCACAGATGACTAAACTTCCTGCCAATTGGACTGCCTTCAGAGTGGCCAGAAATCAGTGTACAATGCTCACAAGGGCTGCAAAGTCTAGTTACTATAATAATAAACTAGACACGTCTACTCATTGCTCTTACATATTCTGGAAGACTCTTAGGGAGGTTGAGGGTTGTAGGTCTTCCAGCTCCCTCCCTTCTGAAATTACGACTGCCAATGCAACTTACACAGACAAAAAATGACATCTTAAATTTGTTAAACAACCATTTTGCCACAGGCCTGGCCTTCAACTCCTCCCCTGCCAACAACCTATGAAATCAGTTATGTGGGCAGGGTAAGGCCCTCTCCACCCCCCCCGTGGTCATACCTCCCTTCTCTTTTAACTCAATCTCACTGAAGCAGGTGGATGACTTGCTTCTCAAATTAGATACCAGAAAGAGTGCCAGTGCCAATCTCATACACCTGTACTTCCTAAAAATAAACTTCCATATCATAGCTGTCCCCATTACCAACCTTTTCAATCTGTCCCTCACACAGGGTACCCTGCCCGCAATTTGGAAAACTGCCCATGTCATCCACCTGTTCAAATTGGGTGATTCTGCCAACCTTAATAATTACAGGCCCATCTCTCTCTGTTTCCCACCCTGTCCAAACTGCTAGAAAAACTAGTTAATCATCAGATTAGAGACCATTTAAACTCACAAACCTGCTCACTCCTATACAGTCAGGCTTCAGATCACACCATAGCATGGTCTCCGTGCTTGCAAAAGTCTCTAATGACTGATTGGATGCCTTGAACAACAAACTACATGTGTGCCCTGTTTTGGATCTAAGTAAAGCATTTGACATGATGCTCTACTCCTCAACATCCTCTGCAACACTGGACTTGATACCATCTCTCTTAAATGGTTTGACTGTTACGTTATTGGTCATTCTCCGCAGGTCAAAGCTGAAGGAGACCTCTCCACACTAAAAACTCAACCGAGAGGTGTACATCAAGGCTTAGTTCTGGGACCCCTTTTCTTTGCAATTTGTATCAAAAATATCCACGCTGATCTCCAATTAGCCAATGTTTATCTTTCACCAATGATGCCATCTTATATATCTCCAGACCTTCCACCGATAGAACATGTTCTGACCTTCAACTTGAGTTCAGCCATCTTCAGGAAAACCTACTGCAACTAAAATTATTTCTCAATGCTAAAACAAATAAAGGCTGTGCTTTTTTTACCTTTCTCTAAGACATCCCACACTAATTATTGGGCGTGCCACCTCATACCAAGCATAAAAAAAAAAAAAAAGAATTTCCTACCCTTAGATGCCCACACCCCTCTGCCCTCGCTCCCCATGGCCTCTGCTTATGTTAAGAATATGGACTCAGACCCCTGTAGTATTATGCATCTGGTCTTAAACTTGTAACTAATAAGTATGCACAAGTCCTGCCTGCAACATCCCATGGACCTGTTGCCTTACCCTTTCTCGCCTGATTGTACCTGTAGTATGTAATTAGCCTGTTGTTTCCAGATACTTGCTTTTCTCTGCCTCTGTTCTTCATCACTGACTATGTACCAAATGTATATCGTGTTCACTATGCTTTGTAACCTCAGGTTGCATCTGTAAACGATCAAGATGTATGTATTTCTATGACTCTGTTTCCTCATCAACACTGCCTATGTACCAATTGTTTCTTATGCACTTTATTGCATTGTAACTCCAGGTCGCATCTGGAAACAAGCGGATGTATGCTCAGTATGCTTATCTGGTAAATCTCGTAAATAAATAAATAAATATCACCACCCTCTTCTATGAACCTCTGGAATTTGTGCCCCAATTCAAATACTTAGGGATATGGATCAATCACAAATTGACCTTTACCAACCATATAGAAGAATTAACCAAAAAGCTCAATTAGAGGTTTGGCATATTCTTCTGTATTAAGCGCGTACTAATGTTGGAAGTGAAAACTAGACTTTTACAGTCAGCCTTCCTCCCCTTACTTGACTATGGGGATATTGTCTATGGACAAGGGACTAACACAGCATTAAAAAACTCTACATCCCTTATCATCAAGTCTTAAGATTCATTACAAGACCCCCTTACTCTACTCATCACTGCTCTTCATATGCTCTAGGTGGGTGGACCTCCCTTAGCCTTAGAAGCTACAGAAATGCAGCCAATTGGACACACCTAGCAATTACTAAGAAACTACCTCTATATATCTCTGACTGCCTCCATGTTTGCTGTCCTGGTAATATGTGCTGAGAAGCCTCTCTTACATAGCTCTAGTCATTCCTAAAGTTACAGCTCAGTTCTGCAAATCAGCCATAAGCTATTCCTTTCCCTCCTTGTGGAACACATTGCAAAAGGCTCTCCAAATATCTATTCCATTGAAATTGACTACCTTCGAAACCTTTATCACCCGGGCTGTCACGGAAAATTGTAACTGTGTGTCCTAAAACGATATTACCAACCCTTTCTTCTCTGCTTCCCTCTTGTTACCATCCCTCTTCATATCTGTTTCCCTCTTCCAGCTCCATCTTATCATCCTTTTCTTATGTTTGAGGTTTTTTAGTACAATCCTCGGCCTAGGTGCATATGTTTCTTATCTGATTGCTATCTGTCACTGTATGAACTATCTTGCTAACTTTGGCAGATGTCATGTTATAAGTTAACAATATGTTTTCCTGAATATAACCATCACTGTATGAATTGACCTGTAAACTATGCCAAATGTTATGCTGCATTACGCTGTATACCTTATTTTATCCTATGTTTTTACTGTCGACAACACTGTAATTATGCCCAGGTCCTTCTTGAAAATGAGTTCTTCTCAATGATGTTACACCTGGCTAAATAAAGATTGATTGCTTGATTGATTAATTGATTGATTGATTGATATTGAGGTATGGGTTTGAAAACTGCATTTTATGTATATTGCTAATGCAGGTTGGGTGCAAATACTGGGGTTGCTGTTTTATAATTTGAACAGACTTTGATGAATGATTGAATATACTTACAACAGAGTAACTAACTATGGAAAGAAGGGATATATGACGAGAATATTCTGAGTAGAGAAGGACAGAAATAGTATGGAAATTGGATTATTTTATGTTTTATATTTATATTTTATTATTATTTTATTTTAAGAAAATGTGAATGTGCAACAACTGAGTGGTGAGTCTGAAGTAAAGCAATGTTATCGTAAACTTGAAAAATTGGTCCTAAAAGGATGTAGAATGTATTGGCATAAAACCACTCTTGAGGCCTACCTAACTGTTAAAAGAGTACCTGGGGGCAATACATAGTTCAAAAACCTTCTTTTGGAACAGATTATGCTGTATTTACAAAAAGATGGCAAGGAAACATACAGAATGCTTCTATCAAGATTATTGAACTAATTTTAGAGTTTGCACAACGCATAAGGGATGAACTCATTATTGAAATTGATAAAGTTGAAGCAATACTGATATCTAACACCAATGAAGCTGAATGGGACAGACTTAATAAATTGCCGCTAGATAAAGTGACAAAGTATGATGTAAAAATTAAAAAACAGAAGCAAAAAATGTTTCTAAGAGATGAAAGAGACTATGCAAATGATCAGGTGTTTAATTGGACAGACACAAAGAAAGTGGGACTTAAATCCATTTAAAAAAAGGGTAGCAGTAATCCTAGCAACTCTTTAAATGGTAGAGCAATACTGGACTATTCTACAGGCCCCTCTGATACGGATGAGTCTGAGGCCCCCACGGAGGCAGAGTCGGGGGAATCAGAAACAGGACAGTCCTCCAGTTATATCCAGGAGGCAAGATGTAACCAGAGACAATGAAAGATACATTTTCAATCTGTCACTTCCAAAGAGGAGGACGGGGGGCAGTGTGGAAAAAGAGGCAGGAATGCTTATTAGTACAGCAGGCCTTAAATGATGCAAATGCAGTTTTTAGGCCACGTACCCCCAACCCCTCATTTTTATCTTTACTTCTACAAACCTGGATTCTATGGACTCTGGCAGCAATACTATTCCTGCTTCAGTTGTTAGTACAGTGGATTTCACTTAAGTGCACATTGGATAAGTACACATTCCTGATAAGTGCATACTTTTCCTGTTTCCCAATTTGTTTACTATTCACATAGTACAAAACAAATCTGTTAAGTGCACACTCGATAAGTGCACATTTTGGCTAATTGTATAGTTTCACAGTTCACCAACACATCTCTCCCTAGGTAGTTAGCACCTCTGAAGTGTACAGGTGATTCTAAGCAGTTGTGAAGCAACATTTAGCATCATATATCACTCAGCTGGCACTGAAACATTGCAAACAGACTAAGATCATTTCATTTTTCAGGTCCACAAACAATACAGATAATGCAGACAGATCATCAACTTTGATACATTGTTTTTGTAGCATTGTGCTTCATTAAGTTATTTGTCAATGATGCACAGTAGCACATTTTAACATTTTTAGTATATTGCTATGAGAAATAAATGTGCAATGCCATTACAGGGTCAGATCTCAGTTATTGTCTTTATGTTGCATTGTAAACATAGGAGTTCAGATAAATGCACATTCCACTTAAATGCACATTTTCTTGCTGCAAAATGGGTGTGCATTTACTGTAAGCAGATTCCACTGTAATGACTGTGTGGATAATGTTAACTTAATGCCTATTGTCAATCTTTCTAATCATGATTTAACAGCAGCAGAATCATCTGTTTTGAGTAAAAGCTTGGCATTTTGTCCTTCTACAGATGTTAATTTTGTTTAATACATGCGTGGATTTGCATAGGTTTGGATGCAATTTAACATTTAAATGTATACTTGAAGGTCAAGAAAAAGAAAGTTTTACTAATGTTGCCCCTGAGCCCTAGTTAAATCCCAGATCTGAGTTTTGTCTTCCC
Source organism: Neoceratodus forsteri (assembly GCA_016271365.2). Lineage (NCBI taxonomy): Eukaryota > Metazoa > Chordata > Ceratodontiformes > Ceratodontidae > Neoceratodus > Neoceratodus forsteri. The sequence goes on along the minus strand of CM057452.1, from coordinate 297,305,232 downwards.
TTGAATCCTGTAGTTTCTACATTTGTTCTTAAGTGCGAATTAGATTTAGAGAAATTACAGATTACAACACCAAGTCCATATATTGATAATTGTAGTAAGGAAGAACGGTGTGCTTTAAAAGCACTTAGTGAGAACAATGCCATTACTATAAAAGCAGCAGATAAGGGTGGGGCAGTGGTAATTCTAAATACAGAGGGCTATGTGAAGGAAGTTTTGAGACTGTTAAGTGATACATCCTTTTATAGAAAAGTGTCTAGAAATGTCATAGAACAATTTAAAAGTGAAATAGATGCTTTACTTAAGGAAAGTTATACTAAGGGGTGTATCACGAATGTACTGTATAGAACTCTCACTGTTAACTGCCCAGTAACCCCAGTAATTTATGCACTGCCTAAAATCCATAAAAATCCAGTACAACCACCCGGCCGACCAATAGGATCGGGGAGGGGGTGGCTAATAGAACCCCTTTCCATATATGTAGATCAATTCTTGCAGCCGTTGGTTCAGAATCTGAGGTCTTATATAAAGGATTCCATGGAAGTGGTTAAACTGATGGAGAATATTTATGTGGAACCCCAGTCGTTTCTGGCAGTGCAGATGTAAACTCATAGTATGCTGTTATTCCACATCAGGAAAGTTTAGATTCTTTTACCCATTTTCTTAACACTAGGACTGAAACAGAATGTGCTGAAATTCCAACACAATTTCTGGTGAAAATGGCAGAAATGGTATTACAAAAAAATGTTTTTCTTTTTCAAAACCAGCTGTGTCACCAGATACGTGGCACAGCCATGGCACCAAGCATTGTAAACTTGTTTGTAGGGAAGTGGGAGCAAGATCATCTTTGCAGCACCACTACAAATCCATTCCTGTCCAGGCTGGACCTGTGGCTGCGCTTTATAGATGATATATTAATTATATGGAAAGCTACAGGTGAAGAATTCAGGAGTTTTATTGGGTGGATGGAAAGTACCAGCAGTTGTTTGAGGTACAAAGACAATATAAGTCAAACTGAAATAATATTCTTAGATTTAAAGCTGTACAAGGACAGTAGTGGGGAAATTTGTACCACACTATTTCAAAAGAGTACAGACTATAATAGTCTTCTAAGATATGACAGTTGCCACCCATATCATGTACGTTTTAACATACCCAAGGGACAGTTGGTAAGGACCCTTAGAAATTGTACTGAGTCAGCTGAGTTTAAACAAAAAAGTGCATTACAAGTAAAACGATTTTTAGAAAGGGGTTACAGCAAACAACGTAGTGCTTCGCCAATTCAGAAAGTGGAAAATATGGACAGGAACCAAACCTTATGGAGTACAAAGAAAGATAGAAATAGCACAGTGTCCTGTCCTTTTGTTACAAATTTTTCTAGAAGGGCACATCAGGTAAAACAGGTGATAGCCAGTAATTGGTCCATCTTGGAATTAGAAACTAAACTTGCTGATGTTGTAGAAAAGGGCCCTAAAGTGGTCTTTCAAAAGCACAAAAGCATAAAAGATATGGTGGTAAAGAATATAGTCCCAGGTCCAGAACCCTTGAAACAGACTCTTTTGGCTCCAGCACCGGTTGGAACACACCAGTGTGGACATTGTATGTATTGTAGATATGTCAATACCTGTAAAGTATTTACTTACTTACTACATCTTACTACAGGCAAAGAAATTCCACTGAAACATTTCATTACTTGTAACAGCAGTGGGTTGGTGTACCTACTTAGCTGTAATTGTGGAGCTTTCTATGTAGGGAGGACAGTGAGAAAGTTTAAAGTAAGGATTGGAGAACATGTAAGAGCAGTGGATAGAGGAGACATGTCATATGCTATAGTAAAACATATTTCTGAAAGAGCAGCGGAAAATCATAAGTTTAGTTTCACAGGTATTGAACTGGTTAATCTGGAATGAAGAGGGGGGATCTTAAGAAGATTCTGGGGCAGAGAGAAAGTTACTGGATTTTTGAACTGGGGCACGACAGAATAAGGGGTTAAATGACAGCATAGATCTTGCAGCATTTTTGAAAAAGTATAAATGTTAGCAATTAGTATAAAAAGAAAAAATTCCAGTGGATGGAATCTTACTCTCTGTGACAAAGTTTAAGTGACTGGAACTAGATGGAGCATTTTTTCCCTAAGGGAAAATGACTTAATTTTAAACGAAGTGCATAAGAGGCTATAGCAGCCTGAAAAAAGTAATTTAAGTAATGGGGGAGTAATTAAACCCTTTAAGCCTGGAGTGTAAAATAAAATGAGAAAAACTACAGGCTGAAGTTTGAAAAGCTGAAGAAAAATACAACTGAAGAGAAAAATAATAAAAATGGCCTAAGGGTCTGTTAAAAAGAATATAATATAACAAAATGACTCCATCAGTTCCATGATAATTGTGATGTTTAAAATAATTGATTTGCACAGGATTCAATGTGAGCAGTTTAATTAATTATATAAATTGATTAATAACCACTACTCACTTTATAGGAGGTGATAGGTGTGTGAGCAGCATGTGATGTGAACCTGTTTGTTATAAAAAAAACACTTATTTTATGTACCAATTCACTCTGAAGAAACCTGGCAGCATGCCAGGAGAAACATCAGTCTATTTTCTAGCCACTTTGGCCAGTGTTTAATTTGCACATTTTTACATAAAGGAATGATTAAATTAATCCATGGAGTCCTAGTTTTATGTCTGGAGTGTAGGTGCTGATATATTTACTTCAATCTTTGGACAGGAATACAGAATAGCACCACACTGTCTTTCCAGGTGTTCACATATGTTTTCTTGAGTAGATATTAATGGTGCATTTTTACATCTTTACATGTAAATCTTTGCCCCTTAGGAAGCCCATGGAGGGTGAAACATTGGACATGATCCGGGGATCATAGTGTGATACATATGTAATAAAGGAACTGGAACTTTTACCTTGGAGTGTGGCTGGAACCTTTGAACTCTTGGTCTAGTGGCATCCCCTACCCTTCTATCACCATTCCCACTATCTAATATTGTTTCCCTGGTGGCTAGTGGCACCCTCCACCCTCCAATTGCTGTTTCCATAATGGATGCCTGTTTCTGTGGTGTCTAGGAGCACGTACCACCCTACAATTGCTCTCCCCATACTGTATTACTGTTTCCCTGCTATCTAGTGACAACATCACCCTCTGATTACCGTTACCATAATTTATTCCTCTTTCCCTGGTGTCTAGTGGAACCTCCAACCTCCAATCACCATCTCTGCAATATATTCCACTTTCTCTGGGTTCTAGTGGCACCTCACACCCTCTGATCACCATCAGAATAATATGCTCCTCTTTTCCTGGGGGTCTAGTGGCACCCCCCACCCTCCAATCACTGTCCCAGTCTGAAATAAAGCCCTTGTGCCTAGAGGCACTCCCACCCTCTGATCACCATTCTCATAATATGGTCAGGTAGCCTGTGATAAGGGCACTGGGGAGAGAGCACCGACAATAACAGTGATTCACTCCTCTGCGCATTGCAGGAATGGCTCTGAGGGGATATAGTGGCCAGATGAGGGTGGGTAACTATAGTGACATCCTGTCACTATACGTATGTGCGCGTTGGGGGTGGGAGCGAGCATGCACAGCGAGGGATGTGGGGTAGTGCCATGGTTGGTTGCTGTGCTGAACCCATGGCATGGTGGGTGGGTTGCCGCCATCAGTCGGCAGGGTACTGGGTTCGGGTCTGGGTGCTGGTGTGTTTTTGTTGCACCTGGCCCAAACCTTTTTTTTCTAATGTTTTCACCCCCCCAACATGCAACCCCCCTGGAGTTGAGAATCCTTTAGTAGTGGAATGCAGGGGGCAAAGCACCCAGTGGGGGGGCACAGCTCCCCACATAAAACATTAAAAACGAAGTCCTCAGCACCCTTTTGCTGTGTGCCGGGGTGTCAGAGTGGCGAAATTACTTTTCGGCACTCTTGACTTCTGCATAATGGTGATCACATTTAGGCTCTCTCCATTATGATATAGATCCTATATTCCTCTTTCCTGTGTGTCTATTGGCACCCCCACCCTCTGATCACCATCCCAGTCTGAAATAAAGAAAGCCTTCCCTCAATGTTTTCTTTTACTAAACCTGAAAAAAGCAAATGGTCCTTAGCTGATCAAATCCACCCACCCAACCTCCCAATCAGCACCCACCACCCCACACCCCCAACACCCCCCACACACCCTCACTCATCTGAACATGCTGACATCTTGCTTCCACAACTGCCGACTGCAATATGAGAAACTAAGGTAAACGTGGTTCAATGTATTTCAATAGGGTTTTGAACTTTGATGCATAATGTTGTCATTTTTGCATATTTTGGTCCCAAATTTTCTACCTGGCCCTTTTGGGACCCCAGCTCATGACTGAATGTGGCAGAATTAGGAAAATCAGTCCAGAAAAGTGATTTCACACTCAAATAGTGAAATCACCATTTGGGTAGAATTTGAGCATTTTCACCACCCTTGTGCTTGAGGTGGGCATCATAAGAATGCTATGTAAAAAATTTGAGTCAATATATGTAAAAATTAGAAAGTTATGAGTGTACATTGAAATTTTCCTGTGCTCGTTCATAACTTCAGTGATTTTCAATATTTTGACCTCCAAATTGTTTAGCAGAGCCATTTTTCACACCACCTCATAAATATGACAGCTGTCATTTTTCAAATCCTACTCAGAATGTGTTTTCACATCTGCAATACCAGTGATGTGTTGGTGGCATGAAATCACATTTTGGTGGGGATTTGAAGTTTCATCCATGGTGTTCATGAGGTGGGGTGAAGCAGCCTCTCAGTTTTTTCAGCTGCATTAATATCATCATTTTGTTGCCATATTGGCTCTGACCAGAATTTGTATTTTTATTGAAGACACTATGCAATGTGAAATTGTCTCATGCAACTTTCTCAATAAAAATTAGTTTAAAACAATTTTTTATGGCACTGTTTATGTACCATATCATTCATATATATAGATATATATATATATATATATATATATATACACAATAGGGGTGAATTTATATACTATGAAGTAAATGGTGTTATTTTCACAGCTGTTGTATAACATGTTGCTGATGTAGACATTGTTGTATATGGCTAGAAATAAACCAACAGTGACTACATCAGCAGGTGATATACAGCTAGTAGCTACGTCACTTACCCCCACTGAGAAATACAGATCACAGAAATTTTTTCAATTGAATCATTTAAAAGTCATTAAATGCACCTGTAAAACAATCCATGAAAATCCCAAAAACCCATGCTGTAGTCGTTACATCAGACACCGATAGCTGCAGAGATTCAACTTTCATAGCTGCACAGATCTTAAAATCAAAGAAAAAAACGTTAGAATCAGGAATGAAAAAAACTACTCGATGTGACTACAAAATGGAACATACAAGTTACAAATTTGAAGAGCTAGAAAATCTATGGACAAACAAAATGACACTAAAAAAAAAACTGCAATTAATATTAGTGAAGAAATTGAACTAAGCTGTTCACAATTTCAAACAGACTTAGAGCCGCTAGAAGATCCGATGCTGAAACCAGATAGAAATATAACAACAAATAGTAAACTACCACAGAATATAGCAAACTTCAACAAGGATGTTATAAATAAATTCATAATGAGTGCAAAGAATGAAAACACTTGAAGAAAAACGTAACATGTTGTAAATCATTTCCAAGCCTATTTAAAAGAAACACATCATATCACTGAACTATTTCATTATATGACTCCTGACAAACTTGACCCACTATTATGTCAATACTTTATGTGCATGCAATGCAGTAATGGAACGGAATATGAGCCTTTAACAGTTCGCTCAAAATTACAGAGTTTGGAGAGATATCTTAAAGAAATGGAATATCCACATTCTATTTCTACATCTAATCTCTTTCTAACCGCAGGGGTTGGTGCTGTCCCTTACATTATTCGTGCTGTATATGCTTCCATTGGGGGACATTATAAGATGGTATGGGCTGAGTTTTCATTATTATGATGATGATTCCCAGCTCTACCTGTCTTTTATGCCTGATCAGGAGTCGGATTCCACCACAATGTTTAACAACTGCCTCCCGGAGATTCAGGATTGGATGAGTGCTAGTTGGCTTAGGTTGAATTCAGGGAAAACTGAGGTGTTGGTTGTGGACCCTGGAGGGAGGACAACAGGGGCTTGGACTGAGAAACCCTCGGGTTTATATCTTGGGGTGCCCCGCTTCTTGCCTCTGGCCAAGTACGTAACCTTGGTGTGATTTTTAATGAAAGCCTGACTATGAAGATGCAGGTGTCGGCTGTAGTCAAATCTGCCTTTTTTCATCTGAGGAATATTGCCCGGGTGAAACACTTGGTTCCACTGGAAGATCTTCCCATTTTGGTCCATGCCTTTGTCACTGGCTGTTTTGATTACTGCAATACCCTCTATCTAGGGCTGCTGGGGGTGGATATCCACCGCTTGAAGCTTGTGCAGAATGCGACAGTCAGGTTGTTGATGGGAGTTTCATGATCTAGCCATATGACACCTGTGCTACGTGATCTGCACTGGCTGCCAATACAGTGGCGGATCACCTTCAAGGTCACCTTATTGACCTTTAAGGCCCTTCATGATTTGGGACCTCACTACCTGAAAGAGCTCTTGGTGCCTTACTGTCCTGCCCATTCTCTTCACTCCTCTGACGAGGGATTGCTAGAGATTCCCAGGGTATGTCTAAAGATGTCTGGAGGTAGATCTTTTGCCTATATGGTACCAACCCTGCGGAATTCTCTACCTCATCAAATACAAGAATGCCTAACTGTTGAAAGTTTTAAAAAAAACAATTAAAAACTTTTCTTTTTGCCCGAGCATTTGCTGATACATAATAATTAAGTGTGCTGTATGAATGTCTGATTTTATTGTTTTGTAATGTGATTTTATTGATTTGACTTACTGTAAAAGTGCCCTGAGCTTGGGAAGGGTGCTTAATATAAATCAAATTTTGCTTACTTACTTACTAAAATGAAGCAAGTCATGGTATCAAAGCAGAAAGTTCTAAAAGAACAAGGCAAGGGAAATTGCCCAAAAGCAGCTGATGAACTAACAAACTGCATAATTGCACAACTGTATGAAAAACAACTTCTTGGACCCAAAACACCCAAATCATTGCTTAATATGACGTGGCTTATAGTAACCATGCATTTCGGACTTAGAGGAACAACAGAGACCAGAAATTTGCAATGGGAAGACATTAAATTGGGAAAAGACGAACAAGGCATACTTTATGTAGAATACATTCGAGAACAGCAAACAAAAACCAGAACCGGGAGTAATCCTAGAGAAGTAAGACAAATAAAACCAAAAGCTTATCAAACCACAGGCAAACAAAAATGCCCAGTAAATAATTACTTAATATTTAAAAGCAAATGACCACCAAAATGCAACAAAGAAAACTCACAATTTTTTTAACAGTAAACCAATCAAACAAATCACTGTACCCAACTTGGTGGTATAAAAATCAGCCCCTAGGCATTAATTCACTAGGTAAAATAATAAAAAACATGATAGAAGCATCTGACATTCACATGGACAAGCGATTAACTAATCATTCAATTAGGAAGCACTTAGTGCAAAAGTTAACTGATTCCAACGTGACACCCAATGAAATTATACAAATCTCAGGACATAAAAAAATTAAATCAGTGAATGCCTCTTCAATAATAAACTAACAGAAACAAAAGACCATTTCAAATATTCTAAGCAACACTTCTGAAAGTAAACCTTCAATATCATATGACAATATGCATGTGAAAGCCAAAGCAAACACCAGCCATGCATATGTAAACACCTATCCAAGCACCAGTTACTCATCTCTGTCCGAGAAGCACGATGAAAAAACACAAGAAAGCAGAACCATCAACTTACGTGATATCATGCCAGCATGTTTCAACAACCCAACCATACATGTCAGCAAAATCTCCTTCAATATAATACATGGTACCTTTCAATAACAATATCATAAAACCTCATACAGTGTCACAACCTACTAAACATGTTTTCTTCTATTTCTTTCAACAGGATCAACATATCAGAAAAAAGGAAAACGGAAGGCTGCAGTCATCTCATCAGACAACAATTCTGACTGGCAATAAAATACAAGACGACACTAAAAAGAAATATTAACCAGTGTTGCCCACCTGTACCTATTTTTACCGATACTTCCAATGACTATCTATAGTTTGTAACAGACTGTTACTTATTTTGCTTTCAATAAAAGAATCTGCATTATAACAGTATGCAGAAGCACTACCTCCCAAAAACTAATCATAAATAAACACCATATACTAACATTGTTTCATGGCACCAAACACGCCAAAACGACGACTTATCACGTAGCATATTCAGTACATAACATACCTCACAGAATATCCGAGACATCAATCACTGCTACCACCATTAACAGAAAACATGTTTTAAATAACATACACTTTGAAATGAATGAAAAGAGATTACCAAAATGAACAAAGCATAAGAAAACTCCACACACTTACCAGAACCGCAGACTCTCATACAGGACAATACTCCCAACCATAGAACATGACAAAACCAATAGTAATAGACGCAACACACACAACCAATGTCATCAACCAATAGAAACTCACATACAAAGTCATTCAAGCTCATTATCCAATCAAAACCTACACACATATCAGCCAGCAAACTTCATTCCTAAAATAGCCACATAACTGAGGAAGCACACAGCAACAAAAAGTAACAGAATAAAAATGTTCTTCAACATTAACTACAACTATTAAAAGAACCCTATTGTATAAATCGCACACATGATGGGTAACATGAATATGGAAAACATTTTCGTGCAAGTGAATGCGATAATATCACTCGTGCCTTTGGCTCTCGTGATATTATCACAGTTCACTCTGCTCTCGTGCAAATATTTTCCATATTCCACAGTCACCCATCATGTATACCCATATATATGGTAGCATGGTAGTGCTACCATAGTTAGGGTTGAGTAGCACTTTTCAAGTTAAAGGGTGAAACTTTGCACCTTAATAACTTAGCCACTCTTTAATGGATTTGCCTGAAATTTGGCAAGCACGGGACAAAACCATAGATCTTGGGATCTGCCAACTTTTGTACTGGTCAGATATACAGCTGCGGAGTTATTAAGCAATATCTGTGTGTGTATTTATGGTTTTTTGCACATTCTTTGCGTAAGCCTACAGGTCGCACAGTTTGCGCGACCGGTCCAAAAACTCCAGGGAACGTGCGGCTGGAGTTCCTGATGTGCCTTTTGAGGATTTCATGAAAAAATATTAAACGGTTCAAAAATTATTCAAAAAACAAGTTACCATTATAAGTCAATGGGAAAAGTTAACAAAAAGTTCGACACTTTAACAAATGCACTTTTTAGTGTCACAAATGGCCCTAGTAGTGTCGCAAATCTGCCATTTTGTTTTCAGTTAGTGATCAGAAAAATGCTTGCCATTTAAATTTGGGACCCTCTAGCAACACAATTATTTTTGTGTTTACCTAGTTGGACCCTGAGGATGCTAGCCATGTCTTTATTTTGTGGTGAAACACCCTAGAAATATGTTTTCCATATTTCTGCAAAAAGTAGTGTCACAAAGTAGTACCGCACTCACGACACTTTCTCAAATTTTGTGAAAGCTTTCGGGAATCACAACACTACTTTTTCAGACTATGGCCAAAATGACAGCAGTTCTTTGCCACTCTGCTGCAAAAGAACGGTTAGGTCTTTCGAGCTGAAATTTGGAAGGAACACAGCCAACATCTCACAGATGTGCCTTTTGGTGGTTTGGTGAAACAATATTGCATGGCTGCAAAGTTACGGTACTCCAAATTTGGCATTTTTTCCCATAGACTAACATGGTGGCATACGCTGCACCTTTCGGGGCTCATAGCTTGAAAACGATGCGAGATACAGATTTTTCGTCATGAGTTACATAGCCCTGTGGGCTATGTAATAACAAAAACCTAGCCAGGAAAATCATGATTTTTGTGAAATTTAAATGTGTTTTCTACGTCATGCGGTTGCTGAGATATTTGCAATTAAGTACTTCCAATGCTCGTTTTAAGCTTCGATCCCCATTACAATGCATACATTCTTTGTACACACTGTGTTTCTGTATGCAATTGTTTGGCAAAAACAGTCTATGCACTTCCGTTACTGTTAACAGTTACTTTTTCCACTTGCATTTATGTCCCCGGTTGCATTACTGTTCCCGTGTACGCCACCATGTGCGTTACCCTTTGCGTTGTCATTCACGCTTGCATTTTCATTACTGTTACCATTTGTGTTTCCACTACTGTTTCTGTTTGCGTTTTTGTTGTGTCACCGTGAGCACTGCCATTTGCATTTCTGGCAGCCCTTTCATTTGTGTTTGTGTTTCTCTTTCATTTTGCATCTTCCTTGCTGTTATTGTTACCATTTGCATTTGCAATTGCGTTACTGTGCCCGCGCACATTACGGTTTGCATTTCCATATGCGCTTGCATTTCCTTTTGCACTTCTGTTTCCTTTGCTGTTATTGTTGCTGTTACCATTACCATTTGCATTTACAATTGAGGTACTGTGCCCATGCACGTTTTGCTTTCTGTTTCCATATGTGCTTCAGTTCCTGTTTCATTTCTCTTTCCTTTGGCATTATTCTTCATGTTAACTTTACCATTTGGATTTACAATTGCTGTACCATGCCTGTGCACGTTACGGTTTGCATTTACGTGTGCACTTGCGTTCGTGTTTCCGTCTCTATTCCCTTTCAAATTCTTTTTGTTGTGATACTTAACATTTCCATTTAAAATATCACTGCCATCACTGTTTGCGTTACCAGTTGCATTTTTTTATGCACTTCAATGTCTGTTTGCGTCACTGTTCGCTTCGGCATCACTTTGCGCTTGCGTTTCTATTAACGTTTCCTTTACCATTTACGTTTGCATTACCATGTGCGCCGCTGTTCGCGCTTCTGTTTGCATTGCTGTTCCTGTTACTGTGTCACAAGACATCACGTGGAGGGCCCCGAGCTCCCACCGCCACATTACATTCACTATTTCTCATCATCATTCTCAAAAAGAAGAGAAATTAGAGGCAAATAAATCCATTTAATGCATTAGTTAGGGTTGTTCCACAGCAACAAAAGTGAGGAAATTTGGTGTTAGGTTGAAGCCCCTTGGACCCTAGCCCCTCCAGCCTCTGGGTGCGCAAGCAATATCGGTCCCAACTCTCACCCCATTCTCCTATACCTCTGCTTTTTCACACATGTGATGGGGTGAAAGTTAAAGGGCTGATGACACCAACACGCACCCCAGTGCTGATTGGGGGGATGGGCTGGGGGGTCAAAGGGCTTCCAGCTTAACACTGAATTTCTTGCTTTTGTCACTGTAACAACCCTAACTAATCCATTAAATGGAGTTGTTTTGCTCTAATATATATATATATATATATATATATATATATATCATCTAGTGTTAGGGTTGGGTTGAGTAGGCACTTTAATGCTATATCTGTAATTCTGCACTTTAATAACTTTGCAACCATTCAATGGGTTTGCACCAAATTTGGTATGTGCTGTTCTGTATGGTAGATCTTTTCACTTACCAAGTTTCTTGTTGGTTGGATTGGCAGATTTCGTGCTGCACACTGTGAAAAAAATGCAAAAAATTTGCTTTTTATTGGCTGTTTTATCCTCATCAAGCTGTGGCCAAACCATTGGGAATTGTGGTCTGAAATTGTCAGGGTAGAAAGAGCTTGCCCAAACAAAGAAGTCAGCATTAGTCTGGTGAGCAAATAGTAGTCCATTCCAAAGTTATCAAATTTTGAAATTTCAGGTTCTGAGCATGCTCAGTTCAATCTTTTGGATAGCTGCATGGAATGAAAAAGGATTTTAGTCTGACAAAAAATTATTTTGACAGCTCACAATAAAGGATCATTAGAATCCTTTTTTGTGAGAAAAAATCATTTTCCTTCAGCAGCCATCTTGTGTTTTTTAGCCCAAACTATCATAACTCTGACCAGTGATGTTTTCTGCTGACATCCAAATATGTATCTTATCCATCAAGACATCCTTTATTGTTGTGTGCCTTTACTCTAATTTTATGTGGCCTCATAATGCTTATTTTTATTTTTTAAAATACTTTTTCATGACTCGCTTCCAATCCTTTTTTGTCACGATGAAAAAGCATTTTGACAGCTCAGAAAAAATAATTTATCTGATAAAAGAGGATTAGAAGCAAGGCTATCCAGTTGAAGAATCCTAATCCTCTTTTATGATGATGACAAAGGATTTTGTTGTCTTACAAAAAAGGAATCGTCTAATGAAAAAGGATTTGAGCAGACATGAAAAAGATTCAAAAATTATCTTTTTCTTGAGGCTGTCAAACTCCTTTCGATGAGACCATTCCTCTTTGTGAGGTGACAAAACTTTGTCATCATGAAAGAGGATGAGCTGCAGGGCCATCTGGTCGGCAAATCCTAACCTTCTTTCATCATGACAAAAAAGGGTTTTGACAGCTTGTGAAAAAAGAATTTATCTGACAAAAGAGGATTAGCAGCAGGGTCATCTGGTCAGAGAATCCTAATCCTCTTTCATGATGACAACAAAGGATTTTGTCATCTCATTAAAAAGGAATCATCTCACAGAAAAGTATTTTGACAGCTTATGAAAAAATCTTATTTTTTAAATCCTCTTTCATTGCAGTGCAGGATTTATGGGCTACTGTGCTGGTGCTTGAGATACTATGGGAGTACAGTCTCTGAAGGACCCTGTGCTCCCACCCCTAAAGATGTTGTAGCATGCGGTCTGTGGGCCACTGTGCTGGTACCTGAGATATGTGGGAGTGCTGGGTCAGATGGACACTGTGCTCCTACCCATGAACATATTGTAGCACAGGGTCTATGTGGCACTGCACTGCTCCCTGAGATACTGTGCATGTGCAGAGTCTCATGTACATATATGTTCTGTGGAGGAATAGGGAAATGTGGCATTAGGGTTTCCAACCCTAACACCCCACCCCCACCCTGCACAGGCAAAGAGGCATTGGTGTGGCATTGGGGGCCAGCAGCACTAATGCTCACCCCATTCTCCTATGCTGCAGCCACCCAGCTTAAATTCTAATGGAATGGGTGAGTGTTAGGGCAGACGACCCCAATGCTGCCCCGATGCCTTTTCATTTGTGCAGGGCGGGGGGGGGTGTTAGGGATGAAAACTCTAATGTCGTATTTCCCTACTTTTGTTGCTTTAACCCTAACTGATGCATTAATAAAGTTTTTTGCAACATTTTATAGGGGCGCGGTCGCACCCCTATATTTAGGGTTATGAAGCCACATCTATGTTAAACTCAAAATTTTGTGAGTTAATAACTTTGGACCCATTCAATGAATTTGCATGAAATTTGGTATGAACAGTGGATCATGGTAGATCTCTTGATCTGCCAAATTTCATTTCAGTTGGACATACAGTCTTTGTGCACCAAAATGCTGAAACATTCACTTTTCACCAGTTATGTGGGCAGTTTTGGGGATTTTGTCCATGGTGCTGCATGGCCATCATGTCTGCGAATTGACTCATCTGAAAGAGCTTCAGTCAATGAACACTTTTCATTTGGTGAAAAAATATGAATCCATTCGAAAGTTATTGCAGTTTTAATTTCCCACTATAAGTCAATGGGAAAATTGATATGGTTGCTTTGCGAACAAAGAATGGGGTTTTAGACATCTGGTCCCTCCTCACGATCAAAGAATTTGCAGCCTCGTGGTCACAGAATCTTTGACCCCAAGAATTCTTTGATCGTGATGTCCGCCATCTTGTTTTAAAGTTCCAGTCAGAAAAACTCTAATGTCTCGGCTCAGGAGTGACTCCTGAAGTAAAACTTGGATGGGTTTCGCTCAGGGGGCTTCGCTCTATTGAGACATGCCTTTGGTTTTGTTCAAAATGGTCAAAAAATAGAGTTTCACACATTTTTATTCTTTGATCGAGACTCGCTAATGATCTTTGATTGTAAGTCTGCAAATTCTTTGATTACGAGATTCTTAGATCACGATCTTTGATCGTGAGGGAGCGACAAGATGGCCAGTTGAAGAAAGCACATTTCTCATCTCAGAGGTAGGTTATAAACACAAATGAGGGTGGGTTTTGCTCAGGGGACTTCGTTTTATTGAACCATGCCAGTGGTTTCATGTATTTATGTCTAAAATTTGAATTTCACCACTTTTTATTCTTTGATCGTGAGCCTGCAAATTCTTTGATCGTGAGCCTGCAAATTCTTTGATCACGAGATTCTTTGATCGTGATCTTTGATCACAAGGGAGGGACTAGATGGCCAGATTTTAATGCAACAGATAGGACAATTTTAATACTAACATACTAATTACCAGCAGATTAGGCCTTACGGTCTATCGAGTCTGCTCGATCCCTAGTTGGGTGCCGAGGCTCCCCCCCGCTTATGTTCCAGAAACCCCTATCATCCATCCCCACCCCCCCTGGGACAGGCCATCATCTGATACATTCACTTTCTGTGTCTGTCCCACCCTCTCGTGAAGCCCTCCACTTTGGATCTTTGATCCAGCTCACCAGGCAGCGCATTTCAAGGGTCCACCACCCTCTCAGTGAAAAACCTCTTCCTCTTCCCCCCCTCACCCTTCCACCTTCCAACTTCAAACCATGCCCTCTGGTGATACCTCCCTGCTTTAGTCTAAAGATCCCCTCCATGTTTACCCTATTTATTCCCTTGAGGTGCTTGAAGACCTCAGTCATTTTCCCCCTGTTTCTCCTCTCCTCCAATGAAAACAGGCAGAGCTCCTCAAGTCTCTCCTCATACGTCAAATCCCCTAGTCCTCGTATCATCTTAGTTGCCCTCCTCTGTACCCTCTCCAGGAGCTGTATGTACCTCTTCAAGTGTGGTCTCCAGTATTGTACACAGTACTCAAGGTGTGGTCTAACCAGTCCATTTTACAGTGGCAGAATCACTTCCCTGCTCCTAGAGGTGATCCCCATTATGATGCATCCCATCATCCTGTTTGCCTTGCTAGCCACTCTCCTGCACTGCTCAGAGTTATTCATACATGCGTTCACCATGACCCCTAGGTCTTTTATCCATGCTGAGGCCTCCAGTGCCTCCCCTCCAAGGGTGTACCTGTGTTTAGGGTTTCCCCGCCCAAGATGTAACACCTTGCACCAATAATCTTTAACTTTAAATATCTCAGAAACGGTTTGGTCTTTTTACTTGAAATTTGGAGTGTATTGATGGCATGTCCTCTAAATGTGAATTACATTGTTTACATGTCAGACAACGCATTTTCTGTGGAGATATTGTGTGGCACATTTTACATTTGGCGGACAGTGTTTTCCATTCTCATACTGGCTTGAAATTTATACGGTAGTTAGCCTTACTGCCATGGATCTACTTTTCATTCATTAGGTATCTAAAATCTTAGCAGGTGCAGAAGTCTGCCACTCCAATCAATGAAAATCTCAGACTTTCACATGTTATATCTTGGAAACGGTTTCATCTTTTATATTGAAATTTGGAGGGTCTTCAAGAGATGTCCTGTTCATGTGAATTATGGTGTTTAGGTGCTGGAAAATTAATTTGCTGTGGAAATATTGCATGACACACTGTATGTTTTGCATATGCCATTTTGTATTGTGGTACTTGGTTCCCATTTATAGGGTGCTTAGCATTACTGCCATGGAGGTAATTTCCAGTGGTTATGTGTCTGACATGTAAACAGGTGTTGAATTGTGCCACTCTGATGACTGACACTTTGCTTTCTTTCAATGTGGTGGGAGCTTTCAGGCCCCATGCTCACACTCATATGTGCTCCCAGCAATACATATGATATTCAGTACTTGCAGTCTTATCTTACACAGAAATTTCTAAGTTGGTGGAAGAGTGGGGCCCAAAGGGCCCACGCTCCCATCAACTTGCGTGATTTTTCACTTTTAATGAATTTGGAAGTTGGTGGGAGCGCAGGGCCCAAAGGGCCCATGTTCCCACCAACTTCTGTGACTTTTTACTTTTATATTCTTTCTCAAAAAGTAAGGAACTTCTATGCAAAAAACACTGTTAATGCATCATTTAAGGTTAAAAAGAAAAAGTATGGAAATGAAACTTTTAGGGTTGACCTCTCCCCCCCGGACCTGCCCATCAACCCGAGATTGACAGCTGACGGAGTGTATCCTTGGGGTTTTGAAGTCTAAACCTCACTCCATTCTTCCTTTCTGTGGTTTGTAAATATGATTACATGTGGAATAGGGTGAGATTTAGGCCTCACAACCCCAAGGACACACCCCGTCAGCTGTCAGTCTTAGGATGATGGACAGGTCCAAGGGGGGGAAGGGTCAATCCTAAAAGTTTAATTTCCTTACTTTTTGTGTTTTAACCCTAAATGATGCATTAACAACGTTTTTTTTGCATAGAATATATATATATATATATATATATATATGTATGTATAGATATCTCTTCACTGCAAAAAAACTTCATTAATGCATCAGTTAGGGTTCTTACTAATGCAACAAAAAGCAGGAAAATGTGGTGTTAGGATTTCCAACCCTAACATCCCACTTCCCTCCCTGCAGACATTGACAGGTGTTAGGGAGTGCCTTTGGGTCCTTGGCCCTAATGCTCACCCCATTCGATAAGTAAATAAGCTGAAATGGGCACAGTGTAGGAGAATGGGGTGAAGTTTATGGCTGATGACCCAAAGGAACACCCCTAACGCCTGTCAGTATCTGCAGGTGGGGGGGTGGGGTGTTAGGGTTGGAAACCCTAACACCACATTTCCCTGCTTTTGTCACTTTAGTAAGAACCCTAACTGGCAAGGCAAGGCAACTTTGTTTCTAAGGTGCCCAATGTTGGAGGCTCTGGGTGCCATACACAATAAAATCAAGATACAAAATGCAGAAATAACATTTGTACAGTAACAAAATCTTTAAAATGACATTCTTAAAATCATAAATTAAAATATAAAATATGTGATAGCTGAGGGTAGGGTCGGGGGAGATGGCTTAATCTCCAAAAGCCTGGCAGAAGAGATGGGCCTTAAGCCTCTGCTTAAAGACACCAATCGAGGGGGCTTCCCAGACTGCAGCTGGAAACAAGTTCCACAGGGTTGGCCCAGAGACACTAAATGCTCGGTCACCAGCGGTTTTGAACCAGACCCTGAGAACATCTAGGAGGCTTCTTGAAGTGGATCAGAGGGAGTGGACAGAGGTCACAGATGACAGAACCTCTGACAGGTAGCCAGGACCCAGCCCATATAGGGCCTTATAGGTGAGCAAGCCCACCTTGAAAAGAACCCTGCACCTGACTGGCATCCAGTGCAGACCATGCAGGACTGGGATCAAATGGTATGACCAAGATAGACATGCCAGTAACCTGGCCACAGCATTCTGCACCAGCTGCAGCCTGCTGAGGGTCCCTCCTGTGACCCTGAAGTAAAGATTAGTACAGTAGTCAAGTCTTGAGATCACAAAGACATGTACTAGGGTCAGCAGATCTTTGGGTGGAACGAGGGGCTTGATCCTGGTGATGTTCCATAAGTGGTAAAAACTACTCTTCACTACAGATGACACCTGATCTTCAA
Source organism: Neoceratodus forsteri (assembly GCA_016271365.2). Classification (NCBI taxonomy): domain Eukaryota; kingdom Metazoa; phylum Chordata; order Ceratodontiformes; family Ceratodontidae; genus Neoceratodus; species Neoceratodus forsteri. The sequence continues at coordinate 297,287,639 of CM057452.1, read as the reverse complement.
ATGTCTGTCTGCTGTCCAGGATCACACCTAGATTTGGCCCCTCGGGGGAAGCAATCAACAAAGCAGACCTTAGGAAAAGACCAGTGTCTGCTCCAGGTAGCAACCCATCATGCCCATGACCCGTCTTAATCACCAGCACCTCTGTCTTGTCTGGGTTGAGTCACAGCCAGCTGAAAGTCTTCCAGTCATTGATTTTAGACAGACAGGTGTTAAGCACTTCAGCCACACAGGATGTCTAGGGAGCAAATGACAAATGCAGCTGGGTGTCATCTGCATAGCAGTGAAACTCCACACTATATTGTTGAATGATCTCACCCAGGGGCAGCATATACACTGTGAACAGCTTCAGTGACAAGATCAAGCCCTGTGGAACTCCTCAAGACAGAGGCATTGGAGAGGAGACATTCCCCATCAACACCCACTGCACCCGGTCTGAGAGATAGGACTCAAACTGTCTGATGGCAACACTGGTGAGTCCATAAAATCCACAGAGCCGATTGAGAAGTACAATGTGGTCCACGGTGTCAAAAGCTGAAAAGACATCAAGGAGCACAAGAACTGACCTGTCTCCTCTATCTCTAGCACTGAGTAAGTCATTATGCACCATGAATAGTGTGGTTTCTGTGCTGAGTCTAGCCTGAAAACTCAACTGAAATGGCTCATAGATGTCGAAGAACACAAGCCAATCCTCGAGCTGCTGTGCTACTAATTTCTCAACAACCTTGCTCAAAAAAGGCAGGTTGGAGATAGGGCGGTAATTTGCCAGGATGTCTGGGTCAAGGGAAGGTTTCTTTAGGAGGGGTCTCACAAGTGCCTCTTTCATAGGAGCTGGGAACACCCCCTCCACCATCGAGCACCCTGCTATCCTAGTGAACACTGGGCCAACAGCCTCCATGCATCCCATCAAGAAACACGTTGGGGCTTGGTCCAGTTTACAAGATGTATGCTTCAGCTCTAAGATCACCCGAGTCACCTCAGACACCTCCACTGGCCTAAACTGTTCCAGGCAGGCAGAGTTCCTCTGCTCCTAACAGACTGTAAACTGAGAGGCAAAAGCCTACCCGACAGAATCCCTGACCGGATAGCTGACACCCTGTCAGAGAAGAACAGTGCAAACTTCTCACACAAGGTGGATGGAAAGGCTTTTTTCAGATGAAGACAGGCCAGATGAAGAAGCCTGCCCACAGTCTGGAAAAGCTGAGCAGGTCTATTCCTCCCTGCTGCAATCTCCTGGACAGGAACTCTGCCTTCTTATGGGAGATTGTCTCCTGGTACTCACAATAGTGGGTATGCAGGACCAGTTTGTCAGCATCTAGCCGGGACTTCCTCCAGCAATGCTCCAACTTCTGAACCTTGATCTTCATTGCCTTGAGATCCCCCTCAAACCATGGGGATCTCAAGTGAGAAGATCTGGGTCATATACAAACTGGTGCTATGGCATCCAGGGTTTCAGACACCACCTTATTATGGGTGGCCATTGTCTCTGCTCAGCCAATTACACAAGCCGCCTTGACCCTAGACAGGGCTGCTACCGCTAAAAGTCCTTCTGGGTCTAGTCCCCTTACAATGTGATAGCTAACCATCTCCACCAGGAAAGGACTAACAGGGGGGCCCCAAACATGAACTCTACAGTGCAGTGATTGGATCAAGAAACCATATCAATCCTGAGTTTATCAACCCCAAGACCCAGCTGGAACACCAGATTGAGTGTGTGACCATGCTGGTGGGTCACAGAAGCAACCACCTGTGTCAGGCCCAGTGATGACATTAACTAGAGGAGGTCATAACCGAAACGCGAGGATTCATCTTTGACCCAGGCATTGAAGTCGCCCAAGATTAAACACCTGGTGGACTCCAACACTTGGTTGATGACAAAGTCCGCTACCTCCTGCAGGAATTCTCCCCAGCCCAGGCAGGGGTAAATGAAGAGAATTCTGAAGCCTGCATCTGGAATCCCATGAATGGCGACACACTCAAAAGAGCAGGTGTTACCAACTGAATGCACTGTGAAGACCAGGTTGGCTCTAAAAATGATGGCCACACCCCCGCCCCTGCAATCCTTCCTCTGGCAGTGCACCATGGACTACCTGGTGGGAATGGTGGCTGCTAGAACTGGGTCAGCATCGTAACCCAACCAAGTCTCCATAATGCAAGCCAAGTCGACAGTGGAAATCAAGTCCACAAAAATAGCAGTCTTGTTCCTAATTGACCTGGCATTGCAAAGCACCACCCGAAGAGGATTGGAGAGGTGGCCAGTCCTATAGCCACCTGCCCACTTGGTCCGGTGGGACCCCTGGGTACAAGAACCAAACACATCAGGCACCTTCCTCTGCCTTGTATAAACTAAGGGCATCTCCTGGACCTTACAACCTGCCCCTCACCATCTCATCCTCCACTGCTCTCCACCAGCAATGGCTCCACCACCACATAGTTATTCTGACTTCTCTGTGGTGTCCAGCTGCAGGCAAAGGAACAGGGAGGTCAGATATGAAGTGGAGGTCAAGCAGCAGAGAGGCAGCATAGATGAGTCTCACAGGGCCAGTACTTAAACACATTTCAACCAGAACTATCCCACCCAACCCTTAAACAGCCTGAGCCTCAGCCAAACTATAAAATAACAAAAATCACACAACAACTTCAAAACTGATGCATTAATGAAGTTTTCTGCTATGAATTTCCTTGCTTTTTCGGATAGTATTATCCTATCCTTGTTTTAGGGTCCTTCATTCTCATCCCTCCATAGATGCATATTTGCATATAGGTGTGGAAGCACAGGGCCCTCTGGGCCCTGCTTTTCCATTTATAGGACAACAGTGACCGACTTGTCAGCATAGCCATTTTATTACCCCACCTCATGTACTCCAGTGTAGAAAAATTGTCAAATCCACACCGATATGTATTTCTGTACAACTGTAATGCCATTCCGCACCACAGGTGAGAAAACACATTTTGGGCAGGATTTGAAAAATGACAGCTGTGACATACATGAGGTGGAGTAATAAGGAAGCTATGTTGAAAATCTGGGGTAAAATATTTTACATTTCTGAAGTTATGAGCGGGGTTAGAGAAATTGCAATGAAATGTCATAACTTGGCATTTTTTCATATTTTGACCCCACATTTTCAACATAGTCTTATGACCCCACATCATAAATCCCATAGGTAGAAATTTTAAACTCTGTGCCAAAATGCCATTCCATGCCACAAGTCTGAAAACACATTTCGGGCAGGATGTAAAAAATGGCAGCTGTACTGTTCTTGAGCTGGTGTGAAAAAATGGTTATGTTGAAAATGTGGCAGAAAAATATTGAAAATTACCAAAGTTATGCACATGCACAGAAAGTTTTCAATGAACACAAGTAACTCAGGCATTGTAAGGAATTTGTTCACCAAATTTTCAACATGGCCTTTTTGGGACCTCACCTCGGGAACACTGGTGGCAAAATTTCATTATTTGGGCCCAAAAGGTGATTATGTGCAGTGACCAAGAAATCACCGTCTGGGCCAGATTAATGAAATGACAGTCACAGCATTCATGAAGTGGGGATCCCAAAATGCCACGTTGAATATTTGGTGCAAAAAGTCCCCAAAATACCAAAGTTATCATTATAAGTTCAGAACACCATTGAAATACATTATACAGTACTTACCTTGATTCCTCAGTTTGTGGTTAGGCTTTGAAGAGTACAGATGTGTCCTGGTCCACAGAAGATGACAGCCGACAATCTCCGGTGGTAAGTATAGGGCAAGGGGGGGTGTGGGATGGTGGTTGCCCAATGGGAGGGTCAGGATGGGAGAGGGGCAGCAGAGATGATGAGGGATTAATTTATTTTTACAGGACAAAAAAAGACGTTGGGGGACTGTTTTCCTTTTTACCGGTTTCAATAAAAGACATATTATGGGCCACTGGGAGTGGACTCCACAGTGTCCCAGGCTGCTGAGGGGGAGGAATGCATATCTCAGGACACTGGGATTGGGCTCCGCAGTATCCCACACTGGCGGGAGGGTGACTTTTAGTGCCCATACAGGGATTGGTCCCCCCGATGTCGGCAATTGCATGCTACATTGGGGGACTGTTTTCTTGTTCACGGGTTAAAATTTAATACATATTTCGGGACACTGGAAGTGGGCTTCCCAGTGTCCCACAGTGGTGGAGGGCCTCTACTGCCAACACTGGGATCGGGCAACCCAATGCTGGAAAATAAATCTTAGCATGCCTCAGCCCCTTTCCCCTTTAATTCAGTAAAAAGAGCAAAAAGTACTTGTATTAGGTAAACTCCAACAGGTGTTTACCTAAACGAGGGCCAAAGAATCAGATTGTGTGGTCAATTTGCCTCAAATATGGCCCTAAATAGTCTTATTTTTCTGTGGATTTATAGTATGTGCCACAAATTGCTGCAGCTGTTCTGCTGAAACACCTTTTCTTGTTTTCACAAAACAGTGGGAGTTTGTCACAATTTGCGGCACAAACCCCCCTTGTTTCATGAAACAGCTGCCACATTTTGTGGCACAAATACCTCTGTGGACAAAATTAACATATTTCAGGGCATTTTGAGGGCAAACTGAACCCAGAATCTGATTCTTCTGGCCCCAATTAGGTAAACACAACTGCTAGTGTTTACGAACATAAGAACATTCGAAAATGCCAACAGAAACAGGCTTCACGGGTCTAACGAGTCTTCTAGATTGTGCAACTAGCCCTCAATTTGCAGCTGCCCCACCCTCCCACCCCTCTTCATCAGTAGTCCCCCTCACTCTGTCCCATCCCTCTTAAACCACCCAGTGTTCTACATGATACCACCTCCTCGGGTAGAGTATTCCATTTGTCCACTACCTGTTCTGTGAAAAAGTGTCTCCTGATTTCCCTCCTGAATGTTCCCCCTTCCAGTCTCAGCTGGTACCCTCTCATATCCCTCCCTCTTCTAATCTGTAAAATCCTTTCTGGGGATTGCAACTGCAAGTATATTTTAAAATGTTTAAATTTGTTTGCCTCGCTAACTAAAAACGAGATGGCGGAATCTTGACACTACATTCCTCATTTGCGACAATGACAGTCGCTTTCATGACAGCAAAACAGTTGTTTCGTACAGCACATCTAATTTTTCCCATAGGAAATAATGGGAACATTGAAACTTAAATAACTTTTGAATGGATTAATATTTTTTCACCAAATCTTTAAGACACATCTGCGACTCAAGCTCCCAAGCTGTTTCTCAGAAACAGCGTGACAATGAATTTACACAAAAATGGTAATTTACACAATTGTTGACTTTCCATATCTCCACACCTGCACATCCGACTGGAACAAAACTTGTCAGATCCAGAGATATTTGACCCCAATGGCGCATGAAACATTTCATGTGAATCGGTCAAACAGTTGCAAAGTTATTACAGTGCAAAATTTGGAGTTTAACATAGAAGTGACAGTTCAACACTAACTAAAAGGGCACTATCATGCCCCTATAATAGATAGATCAGCTAGAGGAAGGGAAGGGAGCATTGCTTAACCAAGAGTAGCACACTAAGCCGAAGCTTGTTTCTAGATGCAACCTGGGAGCACAAGGAAGTTAAGTGACTTGCTCAGGATCACAGTATTCACCTAAGCAGCTGTGGGATTCAATTCCAGGTCTCCAGATCTGCTGCTCAGAGCCTTAACCCACTGCACTGTACTACCTCCTTAGGTAGATAAATAGATAGGTAGAATCTAAGTTTCTTGTTCTGGAAAATTTTCTTTCAGTGCAACAGGTGATGATGTGATTTTTCCTACACACGTTTGTACTGTGTGACTTGTTTCCTCACACGAGACACTCCCTTTTTCCCCTTTTCCTATTTCCATAAAACTCATCCCAAACAAGAAATTTTTAAATAGTGGTGGCTTCTGTTGTACTGTTCAAGTTGCCCTCTCAGATTAGATTTGGCCTGGACCGACCAGCTTCTGCGGGAGCTGCAACTGCCTTCAATTCTTCAACCTGCTAGGGGTCATGAGGTGGGATAAGAATGGACCCCCCTCCCCCGCAATGATTGCCATGGAGAGATCTGACCACAGCCTCAGCTGAAGCCGCTCCCCAACTGCCAACCAATCAGCTCCCAAATGGTGATATTCAATAATTTGAGCAGGAACTTTAAATCCTTTCAAAGAAACTTTACAATCCCCTGCATCATTCCTTACTGCCCAGACTGATTGGCTTCCACTGGAACCACAACTGCCTTCAGTTCTTCAACCTGTTAGGGGTCATGAGGTGGGATAGGAATGGACCCCCTTCCCCACCAACAATCACCGCAGATGGAGACCTCTGACTGGAGCAGCTGAAGCTGCTCCCACGACCACCAACCAATCAGCTCTCCACACAGCGATATTCACTAACTTGAGCAGGAACTTAAAATCCTTTAAAAGAAACAACAATACAATTCTCTGCATCATTCCTTGCTGCCCAGATCAATCAGCTTCCACTGGAGCCACAATTGCCTTCAAATCTTCAGCCTGCTAGGGGGTCACAAGGCAGGATAGGAATGGACCACCCCAAACAATCACCACAGATGGAGACCTCTGACCAGAACCCCAGCTGACGCCACTCCCCCAACCACCAAGCAATCAACTCCCAGGCAGAAATAATCAGTGACTTAAGCGTGAACTTTAAATCCTTTAAAAGACACAACAATAAAATCTCTGTATCATTCCTTACTGCCTGGACCAATTGGCTTCTTTTGGGGCCATGAGTCAGGATAGAAATGAACCCCCCCCAACGAACACTTCAGAGGGAGACCTCCAACCAGTGCCCCAGCTGAACCCACTCCCCCTACTACCAACCAATTAGCTCCCAGGTGGTGAAACTCTGCCCTATAAGTTCTAGCATTGTCCCACAAGTGGTCCTCCATGTAGTGGGCTGATGTGCTTAGAGCCCTGGACTAAGGATGTGGGCATCTACCATGGGTGTCAGCCATGGCATTGGCCATCAGCTGGAGATCCTGCCCAATGGCCACCAGGTAATCTGTCTATTTTGGACTGTAAAGCCTAGTGTGTCCTAATAGTGACCTCCTATTCTGCCTTGGGGGTGGAAGACTTTATGGGTAAGACTATTTCTAAGAATATTTTATTTATTGAAATCTTGGATAACACCAGTGAGCAGATGCTTATTAATTGGTTCCATAACAGTTAACAAGTACAGGTACAGAGTGATACATAAACATTCAGATACAGAGTGATTTGGTGGCAAATATATAAATACATGTTATGGAACAACAATACAGATAAAGTACAAAGTACATTGTTACACTATACTGAGGCATTGTACAATGTATGCCCACATCAAGAAGAGACAAAAATCAGTAGAGTAGACAGAAGGAGGAGAAGGGGGAAGAAGATGGGGAGGTAATGGTAGAGGGGTGGGAAGGGGTAGGAGGTGGAGGGGTAGGGAAGAGAGGCGAGGTGGGGTTTGGCAGTGCCATGAGAGAGGATGGGGGGGTCAGTGAAGTGCAAGATTGGGGCAACCTAATGTATCACAACCTAATGGAACAGTGACAGGGTTAAGAAGTGCTAGTGGATAAGTACAGACTATGGCAATGGGATTACTGACTTGAGGTGGTATTTAGTGAGGGCAGGCAAAGGTACCTGCGGCAAGAAGGTGTTGGTGCAGTTTGTGTTTAAAAGAGCCAATCGTTGCTGCATCACAGATGTCCTGAGGTAGCGCATTTGTCCTGTGGGGATGGTATGAGAAACTTCGCTGAGCCAAGGTAGTACAGCACCTTGGCACATGGAATACTTGAGAGGTGGCACTTCTGGTTTGCTTTGTGCTCTGGGGAGGAGTCAGTAAGTTCCATACTCCTAGTGGTAGAAGGTTTAAGGAGGCTTTTTTGGTGAGGAGGCAGGTTTGGTATCTGATTCTTCCACTGAGCTGTGGCCAGTCAGCCATGGTATAGAGATCACAGGTGTGGGTGACTCTAACAGCACCTGTGAGGAGATGGCAGGCTTTATTCACTGTGGCTGAGAGGTAGTGGAGGGCACTGTCTGTGCAGATCCATAGATCACCAGCCCATAATCGATGAGTAAGATGACTGAGCTATTGATGGCAGTGCTCAGGGCTTCGTGTGTGAGACAGTGCCTGTGCCGATACAGGATCCTGATTCTGGTATTGATGGCCCTTACAGTAATGTCGATGTGCTCGGGATATGATAGGGTGGAATCAATAGTGACTAGGTATTTGAAATGCTGAACAAGTTTGAGAGTGGCACCCCCAACATTTATAATTGCAAGGGGAAAGGCTATGTGTTTGCTTTGTGGGGTGGAGAACATCATGGTCTTGATCTTTTTATAATTCAAGACCAGTCTATGGTCCTTAAACCTTTGTTCTGTGGATGCAAAGCCACTTTGTAGATCCACCTCCAGATGTTTAGGTGTTGCCTGCTGGTGAATAAGACCACATCATCTGCATAAAGGAGCATTTGACATGAGTTAGAGGCAGGGAGGTTATTTAAGAATAAGTTAAACAGCAGCAGTCCTAATATGGATCCTTGCAGTACACCAGAGATGTCAGAGATCATATCCCTGATCCTAACCTGCTTATAGCAGTTGCTCCGGTAGCTAGTGAACCAGCCCAATGTTTCTGAGGAGAGTCCAATGTCAGCCAGTTGTTAGAGGAGGAGCCCATGATGCACCGTATCAAATGCCTTTGATAGGTCAATGAATGTGGCACCTACCACGAGGCCTGGGTCTAATGCATAGTAGATGTATCCCATAAATTCTAGCTATACCATGATGATGCTGTGGCCACCCCCTGAACCCATGGTGTTCAGGACACAGTAGTTGATGGTGGCTGAGGTACCCCACAAGTTGCTCGGCCACGATCTGCTCAAGGGCTTGGAGAGTGGGGGGAGTACCAAACTTGGTCTACAGTTATTGTGCAGAGTCTGATCACCACTTTTATGCACCAGGGGAACTGCCACAGATTTCCAGCATTGAGGGAATTGTGAATGACAGAGCGAGAGGTTTATAATTTGTGTCAGAGGGCTAAGAACTTCCTCAAGTGCCAGGCTATCAAATGTTAGGTCTAGGGAGTCCCCCGCTGTGCCTTGACTTCCCTAGTACCTTTGGCTTTGTTAAATGGCTTTTGTTAATTAGAGCTGCTCAAATTGGAAGCCAGCTTTTAACCTACTGCTTTCCCACACAGCTGACAATAGTAATTCTGTTTACTGATCAGTTTACTTGTAACTACTGCCTTTTACCCATGTTTCTTCCTGCTGGCATATAGCTGCATCGTTTGAGCATTTATGTTTAGTTCTTTTTGGACTGGCTGCCCTCAACTACCCTGTGGTTTTAACAGCTGAACCCACTGCTTTGTTTCCCACTGGTATACACAAGTTACCTACCACTTCTAACCTATAGTCCTTAAAGGCATGCCTTGTGAACTTAACCACACTACTTCAAGGCAAAATTAGCGAGTTACATACCATTTGCTAATTGCTCTGTCTGAACTGTTATTGTTTTCGCAGCGTTACAATTACAAATTCCTAATTTACATATCAACTCAGCCCACTGTGTATCTCCTACCCCAACCACTTGAGGCCCCTATGACCCCCTGTACAATGACGCAACTCTAATGGGTTCTTGCCTCCCTTATTGCCCTTACTGCCTCCCTTCTGATCACAGGCAGAATGTCAGCCCTAAAATACATTGATAGTAACCCTCCTACCTACACTGACTTTGCCATGTCTAATGCCCTAGTTCTTAATTAGCAGATTGCCTACTATCTTGGCCTATTTGCCCCCAAATATTGGTACCTCCTACCCAATTACCTCATCAAACTTCAATGGTATTTCCCATTCTTTAGAACCTGTCTGCACAACAAGGTCCTCATCTTCTATGCTCTATCCTTTCACTGGCTGCTGAAGACATCAAGTCTAACTCTGGTCCTTCCAAACCTCTGACTCCTCCCCACTCCCTCCCCCTTCCCAGCAAGGGTTAAATGACCTTAACATAGCCAACCTTAACATTAGAAGTCTCCTCCATAATCTGGATGAGCTCTCCATTTGGACTTGTCAGTACCAACCTGACATACTCTGTGTCTCTGAAACCTGGCTAAAGCCCTCAGCACCCACTAACCTCTGTGCCTTAGCAGGATATAATTTCATTAGATGTGACAGGGTCTCCTCTAAATGAGGAGGGGGCACAATGATTTACTACAAGGCCCATCTTAATGTGTCTGCACCCAGTTCCCCTCTCCCCTCACAGGACTGGCCTTTGAACTGTGCCACACTATCCTAACCATAGGCAATACTAAGAAACTTCACCTCTTTTGCACTTACCTACCTCCTGCCATATGCCACCAAGCTCTCCCTATTCTTAACAGTACCACTGGTCCCCTTGCTCATAATAATGAATTCATACTCCTCCATGACTTTAACATTGATTGGTTAAAATGTAATAGGCACTCAGTTGATATATCCCTAAACAGGCTGCTCCTTACACAATTAATCTCCGACCCCAGAAGGCTGTCAAAAAATGGGCAGCATGCTACCCTTGTTGACTGGGTGCTAGTCCCTAATGTTGATATAATTATTTGCTCAGGTGTTCTTCTAGATTCCATCTGTGACCATTCCCCTGTCTATGTGTATGGTGTGGAAAAAACTCCAAGGCCCCTCCTTGCCTGATTCATGTTTGTGATCTCTCTCACTTGGATCCCTCCTAATTAAAAACTGCAGTGGACTGCATTGACTGGTCTTACCCATGGACAACCTTTGAAGTTGACCAGGCTGTCTTCCATCTCAGCTATTCTTTCTCCAGTCTCCAGGACAAATTATTTATTTATTTTATTTATTTAGTTTTTGTTCACCGGGTAAGTGCACTAGACAAACTCTGCCTATTTTCAGGCACGACCCAGGGGAGGGGGATACAGATGAATGCCAACTAACTTTGAACCAGATTAAGCTGTTGGTGGTAGTTTTAGTGAATGGGGGGAAATTTGGCCAGGGCACCGAGGAAATTTCCCTACTCAATGGTAGGGGGAGCTGCTGTGCCCATGGCCTCTGTTTTGGATGGAAGTTAGTCTGCTGGTGCACCTGCAGGTGAGATGATCTCCCTCCCTGCAGGTCCAGCTATGGAGATCCAAAATACAGGAATTGACACTGTGGAGAGTGAACTACCTATTGAACTATCTGTATCTGACGCCGCTAGACCAGAAAAGGACACTACATTTCTACAGTCCAGTACGACATCAGAAGAGGTATGGTTGCGTAAAGTTTGTCAGGATAATCCACAGTATGTTCTTTCATTGCTGCAAGATGGGAAATTAGAAACTATGGCAGAACAACCTTTACCACACCATGCACAGGTATTATCATTGATGAAGACTCTGGATAATGAGATGCCTGTTCAGCTGCACGCCTCTGTTGGAAATAGGGGTTTGTTTCCACCGGTGGTCTTTTCTCTTGAGTCTAAACCTCTTAACACATTCACTGATGATTTTGCTGCAGCTGCTGCTGATGTGGCAGTACACTCGGGTGGGTTCATATGCAGTCTGACACATAAATGCAAACTATCCCTCTAGACCCTTTTGCTGCCTCAGACCGGAGCATTGCTGTGCCTCCTGCTATTGCTTTGAGCCCTGTAAGTACACTCCCTACTGACATAAATGTCACTGCTGCTGATAATGATGCTGGGTGGTTACTGGGTTTACTTCACGGGAGGGAGGCTTCCCAGTCTCTGACTGTCCCAGTGCATCCTCTCTTGAAACTGCCGACAGCTCTTGAACTTTCTTTACAACAGGCTGGATGGACCAAAATACCACAAGGGCAGTGGCTTCCTGACCCCTTGCATAGCCCGATACTGGGCTTCCCTGCTAGAGAAGCACAACATCAGTGGGGCTTGGCCCAACCTATGCCTGTTACTCTTCTCAATCCCTTTGTCACGGACTCTGACCTCAATCTTCATGCAGCTGATGTTCAGCATACTGAACCCTCTCTGACATTATTAACTGCACCTTTGAACATGTCTTTGGAGGAGTTGGGGGATGAGGGGTCAAATAGGTGGCCTACCACTTGGGGGGACCGCATGGACACTGACCTTCCTGCCCCTGTGGAATCTGTGGCTGACATTGCGTGGAATACCTGGGCTTCCTTTCAGAAGAAAGAACATTTTGCACAACAGCCCCTTAGAGCACAGCATCATATCACTGTGCATTTACAGTATTTGGGGAGCTTGGATATTCCCCCAGGTAGACTGTATGTGGGCAGAAAATTGATTAAAGACGCTTTGGGTTTTTTTTCTAATGAATTGTAGGCCCTGATACATGTGTCAGTGATACATTATATGATGTGAGCTTTAAGTCTCCTAAAGGGCTGGACAGGTTCTGGTTTAAATATGACAATGTTAAACATTCTGCTTTGTGGTTACCTTTTAGGGCAATACCCCTTATGAAACCTGCCATTAAATTTGTTACAATTCTTTTTAGAAATGAAAGTGTTGCTCTACATAATGTCTCCCATTGTCTGAAACAGCTTTGTGACCTCCTAGTCCTTCCTCAACCCATTATGGATGCAGAACATATCTGGACTGGGGGGTGGAAATATAAAGTTAAACTTAAATCCACCAATGTAGGCCCCCAACATCTTCCCAGTAGTTTTTTCTTAGGTAGAGATAGAGGTCACTGTTTTTATCAAGGCCAACCTAAGATGTGTTTTAAATGTGGCTCATCCTTACATTTAAGTTCCACATGTGATAGACCATGGTGTAATTTGTGCTTAGAATTTGGACACTCTAGTTCTTCATGTCAAAATGAGATGATGTGTAATTTGTGTGAGGAAGGGGGACACACATATACTGTAGGTCCATAATCGGACTGATCAAACTAGTTAGGATTCCATTATCATTGAAGCACAGAAGAAGAACATGGCGTCTCACAAGGTTCAAAGGCCTCCTCCTCCTGCAGACACCATCCCTGTTTCTTTGCCCCCTGAGCCTATGGTTACTTCTGAGGGGATGGACTCTCCTTCTGGCCTTGACCTCCAACCCTCTATCCCTGAGGAACCTGTCCTAGCTTCAGTTATACATACCCCAGTTCTTTTAGAACACAAGAAATCTCCCCCAATGCTTCTTCTTTGGCACAACCTGGGTCTTCTCCTTCTCCAGAAGACTCCACAATAATGATGCCCCCACCCCCCCCCCATTTCAATGGTAGCAACCCGGGAGAGAACCCTGAAGCAAACTAGGCTCAGATCAAAAATTGCTAAATCTGCCACTTCACCTACTAGTATTCCTACAAAGAATAAGTTTGATCCTCTCACAAAACTGTTGTCAGAATCAGACTTAGGAGATGATTCTGAATCCTCTTCCACTGTCTCCGCTCAGCAGATTCTCTCCTCTGACTTAGAGGGGGAACAGACTCCCCTCTCCATACCTAATGAACAAAGAGTCACTAGGGGCAATTCCACTCATAAGAGTACCAGACGTGGTAAGGTGTCTTGAATGGTTCCCAGTTTTCACCATTTCTCTCCTCTTTTCCACTGTCTTCTTCCTCCTTGAGTATTACTACTGTTAATGTAAACAGTGTGACAAATGTTAAACAAGGCTTCTTTCATTTTCCACCATATATGAGTTGGGATTTGATATTGTTTTGTTGCAAGGCACCAGACTAAATACATCTTCTTTAATTATGGCAGCGTGTAGGTTATGGTGTTGGGACCCCTCTTATTTCTCTTAAGGCACTGATGTTTGTGAAGGGGTCGGGTTTTTGTTTAGAGGGAATATATTCTGTGTCACAAGAGTCATGGATATTTTCCCTGGCAGGGCACTACTGTTGGATGTTACCTTTGATAATGCATGTTGGAGGGGGATAGTAGTGTATGCCCCACAAAAGATGAAAGATAGGGTCCAGTTATTTAAGCAATATACCCCGAGAGGGTGTGGGTATACTGGTGGATTTACCATGGCTGGTGTGGTTTGGTCACAAGGCCGCAGGCCAAGTGACTTAACCGCACCAGCCGTGGTAAATCCACCAGTATACCCACACCCTGGAGGGGTATATTGCTATCATACAATGGTAGAAATAATTTGTTAATATGTTTTGCATTTTTGATATATTTTTATTAATTATTTTCTGATAATCATGTTTATGTTCTTCCGCTGAGAAAAATAGTTCCTTTTAGTATTAAATATACAGATAAATAATGAGAGCTTTAAAACATTTTCAGTTATGAAAATGAGCCATCTGATCCAGAAAAGTCACGTATTAAATATGCAGAATGAGCCATCTGACTTAGAAAAGTCACAAACCAAGCAATTAAATGTGATAGAAAGCTCTCTGAACATCTCCCGATTTGGCCTCAAAAACTACTGAGAGAACATCATCAGATTACCCTGCTATGCAGCAGCAGCCATCCGTCTCCGTCAACTGCAATACCGGTATTCCCCATATGGACGGAAGCGTTGTTTACTGTGAAGAAAAAAAGTTGATGCTTGCATGTGACGTTTAACTTTTTTTTCTTCACAGGAAACGACGCTTCCGTCCATATGGGGAATGCCGGTATTGCAGTTGACGGAGACGGACAGCTGCTGCTGCACGGGCGGGTAAGCTGGTGATGTTGTCTCGGTAGTTTTTGAGGCCAAATCGGGAGATGTTCGGAGAGGTTTCTGTGACATTTTATTGCTTGGTTCATGTCAATGAGGTGACTTTCTTGGGTCGGATCGCTGATTTTCATTGTTGAAAATGTTTTAAATTACTTGGAATCAAGGAAATGGAGTTAGCTATTTATTTTGTTTTAGTTAGGTTTTCAGTTGCGCTGGTAAGCGGCTATTACAAATGGCGGCGGTTAGTTTGAAGTTTAACGGCGGCAGTGATACTTGTTGGCTGGCACCTTTTCCAGTGGGTATATTGGAGGATTTATAACTGCTGTAAGGTGCCAGCCAACCAATCAAAATGCAGAGATTTGTGTTGCTTTCTGAGTCCATGGTATAATTACAGATATACAACCCTATTTATTTATGGCAAAACACATTATCTGGGCTGGGGATTTTAATTGTGTGTTAGATAAACAGGATAAGGGGGCAAAGACACAAAAGTATTTCTGTGACACCAACTGCCTCAAGACTATTGTCCAGAAAGTTGGCCTCACGGATGCCTATCGATCTGTACATCCCACAGGAGGGCACACCTTTTATAAAGGTGTCCTCTCCACTTGAATTGATTTTGTATTTTTATCTAAATATATAAAGACATGTAATGCACAACCTCTACCCCGGAGACAACTGACCATGCCATTGTCTCCATAGACATTGGGTTAGAGGAACCAGTTCCTATAGGTAAAGGATATTGGAAATTAAATAATACTTTACTGGAATTACCCTCTGTCTGTGATGACATATAGGATTTCATTGAAAGCAAGGATGTCACTAGCCTGTTTGCAGGCTGATCTCAGCCTTTGGTGGGCGGAAACTAAAATGAGTATTAAATCCTTATTACAGAAACATGCTTATACTAAACACATTCTACAGTACCATAGGTATTTAACTCTTAGGAACCAGTATGCAACATTGTATTCTTTTATTAATGAAGGTAGGCCTGTGAACCCCAGTCAAGTGGTTACTATCAAAAAAGAAATGGAAGGGCTTCAATACACAAGAGCTACTTCCATGCTATATGAACATAGGATATGCACCCCAGGGAAATCTTCCTGTGGAGATGTCTTTGCAAGTTGTAGAACTAGAGCAGAAAAATGGCATATGGTGACTTTATCTGCCCCCACTGGTAATACAGTGTCCGGCTTTAGAGATAGTCTAGGACTAGTGCAAGCACATCTACGCACATTTCATGACATATCAGAGACATCGGATCTAGATATTCAGCATTATTTGGCTACCATACCCTTCCCTTTATGTTCCCCTGACAAATTGGATTGTCTGGTAGCCCCAGTCTCAAAACAAGAAATTGAAATGGCCATTAAATCCTTAAAAAATAATACCACCCCAGGACTGGATGGTCTTACTACTAAGTTCTTTAAAACATTGCTTGACATCATGGTGGACATTCTTTTTGTTGTTTTTAATTGGATGTTGTCCTTGGCCACCTTTAATTTTCACTTCTGTGTAGCAATACAGATTTTTTTGTACAAAAAAGGTATGAAAAGAGATATTAATAACTGGAGACCCCTCAGTCTCCTTAATGTTGATTTCAAAATCTTTATGAAAATCTGAACGTTAGGATTGGCTTCTGTCTCCCCATTTATGATAGCAAAGGTGCAAACATGCTCCGTCCCTGGTCGCCATATTTCAGAGAATGTGTTACTTATTAAAGAACTGATTGAGAAAGGGAAGGACTATTTGCTGCATGGATATCTCCTTCTCCTTGATCAGGAAAAAGCATTTGATAAAGTCTCACATAGATTCTTGTTTCAGATTTTACTACATTATGGAATTCCTAAATGATTCTGTGATTGGTTGTCCTTTGTATATGCAGCTGCCTCAGAAATTCCCTTAGTTAATGGGCATTTAGGATCCTATGTATAAATCAAGAAAGGAGTATGACAGGGCTGTCCAATGAGCCTCCTCCTTTATCTCTTCTGCCTGGACCCTTTATTGAGAAGTTTACAACACATGGTTCTCTTTATGGGAGTACGACAGGTACATGTAGCTAGGGAGATTATAGTTTTGGCCTATGCGGATGATGTCTGTCTTGTGGCACAAGACTATACATCAGCAATACAGGCATTAGGAATTATACACACATATGCAGTTGTAGCGGGGGCTTCCTTAAATATGGACAAAAGCAGGGGATATATACTTAGTCCTTCTACAGAACTAGTGCATGACATTCAGGGGATATCCATCACTTCTGATGATCTGACTATCTTGGGTATAACATTTGGTAGGGGTGATAACTCCTTATTAAATTGGACTGCAAAGCTAGACATGGGAAAAATAAAGTAATGCTTTGGAAGTCTTGGCAACAATCCAAAAAGAAAAGAGTGATGTTTTGTTAAAAACATTTGTTTTTCCTTTGTTCATGTACCTTAGCATGGTTTACCCTATTCCTACTTCTTTAGAAGTGGTATTACTGAGTTTAGTGTTCCAGACCATATGGGGTAGTCATTTAAATCCCATCAAGAGGGACATATTATGCTTACCAATTAATAAAGGAGGTTTGGCTCTCTTAAATCCTATAGGACATTTTTTTAGTATTTTTTTTTCGTTATAATATTTGGAACCTGTCTACTCCGACTCCTGCATTGTGGACTCTATTAGCGGTGCAATAGTATGGACCTTTTTTTAAATGCTGGACTGATAAAAACACTGTCCCTAATTATTTTCGTAATGTCCCCCAATACTTTAAGCCTGTACTTACTAAACTGAAGAAATGGAAATTGTCCCCATTACAGGTCATAGATTGGCCTCAAAAACTGCTGTATCAGACACTTCAAGAGCTTCCCTATGCTATATCCCCAACTTCTGGTGAGATAGACAATCAATACCATCAAGCTATTATTCACACTTTGACTGATTTAAGGACCCCTCCTAAGATGTGGGATGTCTTGTGGTTATGTTGCCATGGAAGACTTCCAATTAAAGGCAATGCAAAACATAAAAGTATTCAGGACAGGGCATGTCTTAGACTTACATGCACTGTAGTGCTAGAAACTATGGATCATTTTTATATTTCTTGCCCCTTTGCTTGTGACTTTTGGCAGTTGTTGTCTCAGACATGAGGCAAATCTTGATGGTAACAAGTGCCATATCACGAATTGATAGGAGGGTTTTCATTCCAGTTCACTGACTACGGTGAGGGCACAGTGAGACTTATATTTACCTGTATTAAATTCATTTTCTGGCAAAGCAGATGTAAGTTTCATTTTCAACAATTAGTCATTAATTAGGCACATATGATTCAGACTATTGAAAATGAATTACGTATACAGTGCATGCATGACAAATTCGTGTATACTGAATCAGTTTTGAAGTCTCAGTGGAATGTAATTCCTTTCTTAAAAGACCAAATAGGATAGACTATGGTTTACTACTTTTTGTTTGCACTACACTTACAGTATGTTGTGGGCATTACTTTGTTTTCCTTACAGTTTATGACTTTTCATTTTTGTTTTTTTATTCTCTCAATGACTATGTATGGTCTGATTCCTTTTCTGTTCGTAATTTTGACTCGGTACATTTTGATGTGCTTTGTTTTCTTTTCATGTATTATTTTGTGTGACTTTCGTACTATCCCAGTTGTGTTTTGGGCTTCCCTTTTTGTTAAGTAAGGGCCAATTGTGATTGTATGATTAAATTGTTGTAGATTTCCTGTTCTTTTCTTTTTTTACCTTTATTTGCAATTTGTTCCCAGTTGTGTAATGTAATACTGTTGATATGTTTTGTTCTTGTTGTTCAAATAAAAAATTCCCCTACTCACCTGTAGGGGAATCCCTGACATCCTGGCATTTGGATAAGATAGCTTCCAGTGAGGAGATGGAGGAGCTGGCTGTGGAGGAGCTGGGGGTGAGGGTCTCCTCTCCTGTCTTGGCTGTACTAGAGACCAACCTAGGATATTGCAATTTGGATATGGAAACTTAGTCCAGAAGAAGAACCTGCTTCATGGTTTGTTGGAGCATTCTGCTGCTGTAGCATTGATGAATTCTCCAGATGCTGCTAGTTTACCTGTCGCGGTCAGCTCCATGGATACCCAAGATACTACTGCTACCTTACAGGACCTGTTGCAAGAGGAGGATGTGAGGCATATCGCAAAGAGAACAGCCCTGCTTGCTCGTATGTATGGCTCGGCTGAAAATCAGGGGTTACCGATACAGAAAGGGCCAGTTGGTCTGCTGATGGAAAAAGATACCAGGCTGATTATGGCACTGAGGGCTACAACTGTGAGGATGGAGGTAAGGGAGTCTACAGAACTTATAATTGATCCTAATATGGAGGTTCAACAGGGTGGGGGAATGGAGTCAGGAATGGCACAAACGGATGTCGAGTCCGGCCTAAGAAGCCCCACTGTGCAACCGAGTGACAGTGTTTTGCCACTGGTATTGTCTTTTGACAAGGTTTTAGAAGCAGCATGGTGGGAGAAGGAGAAAAGTTCAGGACATTTGGTCTCAGAGGACTCACCCATCCGTATTCCTAGGACTTTGCATGGTGTACAGATTATACCGATAACTGCTATCTTCCAAACTTCAGAGGCACTAGAAGTGGATCTCCCACCAGAACTGGATTTCATGCAGAATCCTACTCTACAGCTGCCACAGACCTCTAAGGGATCACCTAATTCCCATTCACACATGCTATCTCCAGAAGGTACCCAAACTGACTCTGGCCCTCATAAACAGACTTATTCGGCTGTAGCTGCTCACAAAAATAATGGTAGACCTTATGCCTCCTTTTTTCATACCCCAATTCAACCAGCAAAACACCATAATGCCATACATCTAAAATATCTAGGGGGCATGCTGGAGGCCCTGGATAGACTGTATGTGGCAAGGGTGCTAATTAAAGATTCCCTCAAATTTCTTTGCTAATGAAATACACGCTTTTCTTCACATTTCTGGAGAAATGGTATTTGACATAAGTTTCAAAACACAGCAAGGTCTGGAGCGCTTTTGGGTTAAGTATCAAAGGTTGCGGATTACCCCGCTATGGACCCCCTTCTTGGTTCTCCCCTTATCAAGGCCCACACAGAAAACCATTACGGTTCTCTTCCACAGTGAAAGGGTAGACATGAATGGCTTGAATCACTGGCTGAAAGCATGTTGCACTGTTCTTTCTGACCTAGAAGCTATATTTGATTCTGAGCAGATCTGATCTGGGGGATGGAGGGTGCAAGTTATGTTGAAACTTAATGATACTGGGGTAATGCACTTGCCTAGCAACTTCTTTCTGGGGAGGGACAGAGGAGTTCTTTTTTACCCTGGACAACTGAAGGCATGCTATAGATGTGGTTCGATAGTACATCTGAGCAGTGCCTGTGACCAACTAAAATGTGCCATTTGTGGTGAAGTGGAGCATTTGGGAGCATATTGTACTTAGAGAGAGGTGCAATTGTTTTTTTTTTTTAACGACTTTCTTTTCAGGCCCTCCAGAGCGGAACTCTCTCAGGCCACTGCTCTTGCTGACTCACTCTACCACCTGCTGTGTTCCCCCACCATCTTCAAGTTTGTCATGGTTCCCTGGGTCGGGGGAGGGCAACCCAGGGAGACTGCAGGGGGCAGTGGCAGGGAACCATCATTGAGTGTGTGGTGGTGGCACTGGCAGGGCTGTCACCTGTCTGATCTGGAGGGGTATTTCTCTCCTTCTCCTCCTGTGGTGCCCGAAGCCCCCTCATGCCCCATGCATGTTGCACATCTGACGCAGGCACACAGCAACCCTGCCTGCATCAGCCACGCTCCCTTACATTCAGCTCTGGCACTCTGTGGTACCCCCCATTTCCACCAGGGGCTGCCAGAGTGCTGAGTGATCCCGTACCCAGCCCTGCAGGCACTCAATGCATCTCCTTCCCTGCCAACCTGACACCCGAGCTCACTCATGAACTTGGGTCATCGGCTGGCACGAGGTGTGGCTTCCAGTGCCTCAACCCTCAGTGCCACTGGGACAGTCAAAAGAGATGCAATTTATGTGATGTAGTGGGTCACAACTTTCAAATATGCCAGTGGGCGGCTCATAATATCCCTGATCTGGCAGATGGCGCCAAACAATGTTTGTGTATTGCCCTGGCCCAGAAAAAGAGGATCTTTGCCAGAACTGACCCAAGACAGGAGGAACGTACAGAATCCTCCAATGCAGGTCCCGTGGCCATTCCTGCCACTGCAGATCCACAGAGAATCTTTTGCTCCCAAGTTCCAAAGTCGATGATACCCCCAGGTGAAGCCTCAATCCCCCCCAGGCAATTACCCTTGGAAACAGTGGCTGGAGCAGGTGATTGTGCTAGGCTACCAGACTCTCTCCCTGTGGTTGAGTTAGGCTCAGAACAGGCCATCCTTGAACCTGGATCTGCTAGGACATCGGATGCTCTGGTGATGAGGCCCCTCCTCCTCCAGATAACACAACCAAATTCACTACAGTCCGGGCCACTAGGAGTAAATGACTACAGGAGGCCACAAAGACTGCACAAACCGCATGTGAACTGCTGTCCACACAAAATAAATATGACTTGTTACAGATGGATGAGGAAGTTTCAGCCAGTGACTCAGACACTTCTTCTATTCCATCTTCCATCCTGGAACAGACGACTAATACAGAGGTGCAGATGCTGCCTATGAGCCCTCAAAAAAGAAATACTAAAGCAAAACATAAGCTGAAAGAGTCAGCAGCCCATAATGGGAGGTTGAAATGAATAGGGAGTGCTTTGCTGCTACTGTATTTTTCTTATGCCTGAATTTCCTACTTGCTCATTTCACACAATTATTGTGAATAGTATAAAGAATTCAGATAAGTGTGACTGGGTGTTTTCCTAGTTGACCATGTGTTCATTGGGTATTATATTTTTTACAGGATGTGAGACTGCGTACACTGCATGAAGTTGAACATGCTAAGCGGGCATGGTATCCAGGCCCCTCCTTTTGGTCAATAGGCCAAGAAGCATGTTCTGGGGTTGGATTTTGTTTAATAGGCCAGGTATTAAACTTCTTAAATTAACAGATTTGGTCCCAGGGAGGGTGCTCATTTTGGTCATTAAAATACATCTTGTTTCATATAGACTCCTGAATATTTATAGCCCCCAAACTAAAGCCCTTAGAGTTGAACTGCTGCAACTACTGCAGCCCTTCTTGCATACCTTTCATGAATTTACAGTGTAAGCAGGAAATGGACACTCTTTTGTAGGTTCTTCAGCACCCCAAATGAGGCTCAAAGACAATTTTCAAAGTAATGTGTTCTGGGGGATCTTTTAAGAATCATAGACTTCACAACGCTTAAAAGTTTTTCAACCTTTTATTGATTTCCCCTATGTTTCACTCTGTCCCCGAGCTTGTTCACGGGGTTCATTTTCTTCTTTTAATCTAGTTAAAAGTATACATAAATGTTATCTTTCCATTCTCAGGTTTTCTTTTTTACAAAGTTTAATTTATACATTTATTCTGTACCAACACATACCAATTCTAAGGTTGTCATCCTCATGTTTTCTGTCCTGCTTTTTATTCTTAGTTTAAACAACAGTCTGTATTAATCCTGTTTGAGGTATTTGCTTCTGTAATTTAAAAAAGAAGAATGCAAGACATTTTACGGTTGCTGTGACTGAAATGTTTGCTGGCAAATGATTTTAATTCTATGCTGCCTAACAGGCTTTCCACTTTTTAACTGCGCATTGCCATACCTTTGTTTTGGTTTTTAAGCTGCTTAAGGTGGAGACTTTCTGGCATTTGCCCTTTACTGTTGAGACAGAAAGTGATTCATACGTTTTTCACTTTGCCAATTCATGGAGCTTGCTTAGTATACAACTGAGTTTACTTTTTACATTCTTAAATGCTTTGTAAAGTTTTAAGGACTTACCTCCACCTTTCTTTTTGTCTCCAGATCCTTTAAATTCATTACTGTGCAGTGAAAGACACTTGCTGCTTCTCCTGTGGGCCTGTGCACTGTTGCCTCTTGCTTGTTTTCATGCTAACCTATGTCGCCCAAGTTATGACATCATAACCAGGTGCCGAGTGTCTTCGCACATGTGAGCATGTGCGGTCTGTTGCTTCTTGCATACCTCTCAGTTTGTAATACTTGGAGGGGACCTTAATGTGGACTGTCCTTAAAAGACAAGACCTCTACTTCCAAAATATCAAAGTTGTTTTGTGATTCCACCTTGTTAACATCGGTATCGCACACTGCATGCTTAGTGGATGCATATAATTTTCACACTAAGTTACATTCTTCCACCTTTCATAAGGGTACTCTGGCTACTCATATAGATTTTCTGTTCTTGTCTCGACATCTCCCAATACTGCATGCAGTGGTTCAGATTGCTGAGTTTTCGGGCCATAATATTTTGTCAGTAAAAATTGGGGAGGTGAGCCATATTCAGAAGGGAACAAGTCTTTGGAAGTTGAATATGTCTCTATTACAGGATGAAATGTTTAAATCCCAGCTTCAAGAGTTTTTAAGGGCAAAGAAATCTATTTTTAATTTTTATAAGAACATTATTAAATGGTGTATGGATACTAAAAGGGATTTGTGTAGCTTTTTGAAAAATAGAAGTAAAGTCTCAATAAAGACAAGGAGCATCTACAGACCAGAACAAGGTTACAAAAATGAATGACATTGTCAATTATGACAAAACAAGATTACACAGCACAAATTCAGATATTAAAAAATCAACTTAGGATATTCCACATGGAGGAAGCCCAGTCACGTAAAGAGCAACAATAGTTTGGCATTTCTGGATCTGTAGATTCTGTTTGTCCATATGAGGTGTGCCGATTACGTGTGGGAAAAAAGAAAATGACTGCATTATACAACAAACAGCATGTGAAGTGCACGACTAATGCAGGCATTATGGAAGTAGTCACAGAGTATTCTATTACTAAATATGGGCCTATACCCTTTGATGCCAGCAAGGAGGAATCATGGTTGTCCCATATTAATGTCCCAGTTCTCTCCCAAACAGAAAGTGACCTGTTAGAAAAGCCTATATAAATCTCTGAAATAAGTGTGGCCATTCATTCTTTAAAAAATAATATGACTCTGGGCCCTGATGTCCTCCCGTCTGAAATTTTTAAAATGATTGCGAGAGATTGGGTTGAGGAGCTCCAGACTGTGTTCGATTGTATCTTATAGGAACAGGATATGCCCCTAATGATGAACATGGGATCACTGATTCACATACACAAAAAAGGGGAAAAAGATGATATTTAAAACTGGAGACTGATCAGTTTACTGAATCCAGACTTTAAGATTTTGACTAAAATTCTGGCCAAACGGTTAGCAGGGGTGGCTAAAACAGTAATTTCAGGGCCTCAAGCCTCTTTGGTCCCGGGTCGGTGCATTCAAGACCATTTGTTTTTATTAAGGGAAGTGATAGGGCAGGGGAATGCTGACCACCTGCAGGGCTTTGTCCTGTCCTTGAGCCAGCGTCAGGCATTTGATGCTGTCTGCCATGAGTTTCTATGGATGGCTCAGCACAAATATCAAGTTCCGGCGGCATTTATCAAGTGGCTCAAACTGCTCTATAACACTGCAACAGTGTTTCCATCAGTGAATAGCCGGTGTGGTCCTTTAATCAGCACTAAGCATGGGGTATGCCAGGGGTGCCCCCTGAGTTCTGTGTTATATGTGTTTTTATTAGATCCACTTTTATGGATGGTTGCTGAGTGGAGGTTGCTGGTCCCAATCTCGAATGTATTAATGCTTCAGGCTCCAACTGTATTGGCTTATGCGGGTGATAAGTGCCTGTTGTTGTAAACTAAAGAGTCCATTACGGACGCATTATGGCTCTGTTCACTCTTTGGGATTATGGCAGGGGTGGCCCTGAATTTGCAGAAATGTGTCGGCATTGTACTAGGTGGGAGTAGAGAATTCTGAGAGGATTGATGTTATTAGACTTACTGCAGAACCCATTAGGATTCTGGGTATTAGATTTGGAAAAGATCGTTCACATATCTTAAATTGGGAAGACAAACTGGATATTGCTCAACAAAAGGTGCCAATATGGAATAAATGGAAAATGGGGAAAAAAGTCTGATCTTTTTGATAAAAACCTATCTGATTCTGGTGTTTCTTTATCTCAGTTATGTGTCCCTGCCCCCAAAAAGTATTGAGACCCACCTATTAAGTGTTTTTGTTTTTCAGGCAGTATGGGGGAGTCGATTAAATTCTATAAAGTGGAATATTTTATATTTACCTAGTCAACAGGGTGGTTTGAACATGACAACCCCTTTTGTTTTATAACTGTATTTTCTTTATGGCGAATTTACGGCTTCTTCTGGTTAATGCAGGAAAAGGGTGGGAAGCATGGACATATGAGGATATCAAGCCTTGGTTCCAGCTTTGGGATACTGGAGAGCTGCTCATTGTTAAAAAATGGCTGCAGGTCCCATTGTATTGGACGGAAATTTTTATCAGACTAAGACAGTGGAAGGTGATGTCCCAAATGGTTATGACACTACAGAGAAAAAGGCTTATATTTTGAACTATTGAACACTATCTGTAAAGTTCCTTTGGTATTTGAACACTGCCCGGATGACAACAGAGAATTCCTGCTGACTGTTAAGAAACCCTAGGATTCCTCTCCATATGTGGGACCTACATTGGCTTAGCTGTCATGCGAAGATTAATATTAAAAGAAATCCTAAACATAAACAGGCAAGTGAGAGACTGTGTAGTAGAAGGGAATACATAGCACAGGTTGAAACTATTGAACATCTCTTTTTCCTGTATTCATTTATTAAGGACGTTTGGACTTTTTTAGCCAATGCATGGTCGGCACCTGCTTTTGCTTCAGTGTCTTATGCAAACTTGATGTATAGGGAAGTGATGGGACCCTGGAAAGTATGGGATGCAGATACTGTTAGGATTATTTCCATGGTATGTAAATAGCATATCTGGAATGCAAGATGCCTTTTCACACTTCATCAGAAAAATACCACGTACCTGGAACTGTTGGGTAAAATTCTTGCTGATTTGAAATTAATTTGTGCTAGAGAATAGGCTGATTTACAGGAAAACTTATGGTTAACAAGATGGCAAGGTTTACCTTGGATAACAGATTCTGATGTTCCCATTACATGATGGTTGGCTGCAAAGTGATTTTCTGATTGTTTTTTTCTCTCCTAGGTTTTCCTTCCTACAGATGGACAGTTTTCTGTGTGCTATCTGGTTGAAACGCAAAATTGTGATGATGCACTTAGGTCCATAAAAGTATGTAGGTTTGGTTTAGGTTTGATTTCCTTTTCAGGTATGTTTTGAACCTATTGGATGTTTTTTTTTGTTCCCTTGTATTTTTCCCTGTATTACTTTTTTGTTGTTTTCTTGTCCTTGGCTATGTATTTGTATTCTGATTTATTGTTTGTGCTTATGTTTAGTCCTGTGTTTAATAAAAAGTTTTCCTACTCTTTTCGAGAAGTGCCATGGATCTGTAACATCCACCTGAACTACCACCAGAACAGGCAGATGGGACCTCAGTTTAACATCTCATCTGAGAGATAGAACCTCAGGAGTGCAGCACCCCCCACATGCTACACTACAGTGTTAGTATTGGGATATTAACCCAAGTGCCTGGTGTGGGGATAGAACCCACAGCCTTCTGATCGCCCGGTCTCAGAGGTGAGTGTGCTACCTGCTGAGCCACTGACACTGACAGTGCACTCCTCACCACCAAGGAGGTCTGTGGTCCAATCACAAATGGCTGGACCACCTTCTCTTATCCCTTTTAAAAATGAGAGACAAGTACTGGTCTACCTTCAAGGCTACCAATTCCTTCTCAGAATGGACCACCTATGGCACCCTCAGAAATATCTGTAAACAGGCTATTCATCAGTGCAAAAGCTACTTCAGCAAAATGCAATTTGAACCCCCTACAACAACCCTTGTCAGTACTGGAGTTACATCAAAACGTCCCTGGGCCAGGAAGCAACCCTTGCACCTCATGATATTGAGATCAGGGGAGTAAACTGCAATAACCCCTTCACAATCTTGAATGCATTTAACAAGCTCTTCTCCAGCCTTACTGCTTACACCAAAGTCTTTCCACCTCCTTCAAATTGTCAGAACTCCCCCCTTCCAGTAAACCTGGGCTACATCCCCTTTTTCACCTCAAACTCACAAGTGTTTTTGAGGTTTACAAACTCCTGATGCATATCCCTGAATCAAAATCTTCTGGCTCCAATGGAATCAAGCTAAGACTTCTCAGACTAACTGCCTACGAGCTGGCCTCTCTGCTGGCTAGAATCTTTAACCTATCGCTCACTACCAGTACTGTACCAACTACCTAGAAAATGTCAACCACAGTGCCTGTGTTAAAAAAGACAACAACAAAATCCTCAGCAACTACAGATCTATTGCCATTTTACCTGCTCTCAGCAAGGTCCTGAGAAAAATTGTTTCTTCTCACCTTATTGCCTATCTCACTGCTTATAACCTCCTCTCCCCAGTCCAACATGTTTTCCGCTGGAACCGCAGTACTACCACAGTTTTGCTTACCCTCACCAATAGTATCGCCACCTCTCTTGACAAAGGTGAGCTCATTGTCACCGTATTCATAGACCTCACTAAGGTTTTTGATATGGTCAATAACTCTTCACTACGCAACAAAATATGTGCCCTGGGAGTCTCAGATAATGCCCTCCTTTAGTTCAGAAGCTATCTGACCAATAGACAACAACATGTCAGGTTCAGATCATCTCTATCTGATCCTGCCCCTCACTCACCACCACATATGTCACTGACTCTGAATATAGCAGCAAAATATTTACTTACATCATAAAGAAAAAGCTAAGAAACTGACACATAGCACAGAAAATGATGTCTTCATGAGAGAATGGTATGCAATCCTAACAGAAGTGAGTTTCAAGCTAATTGAATTAATAGAGAGGAGTAAGAGGAAGAGGATGTGGAGGGGGAGAAGGAACAGAACACAGAGGCTACAGACTGCACAGTTACAGACAGAAGTCATACAGCAGACATCCCTACAGGGGGTGGAGGAGGTGAGTAAAGTGCCTGAGAACAATGTGCAAATTATAAATTTATAAACACATATTTTAACAGAAGCCAAAAATGAACTATTAAATAAGGGCTTGAGCTTTGTGTCCTCTACATCAATAAATACAATCCAGACCCTGACAGATTTAAATTTTATATGTAAGAAATTGAACCTAAAAGCATTTTTTATGAAAAACAGCTGGAGGAAAATACCACAGAGTCTGCCCCTATAGACAAGTTTAAACCCAATTCTATGTTTTGTCCTCCTAGCAGTGCTGCAATGAATATGCTTAAACAGTTGGTGGAACAGGATTTAAAGAGACACTGTCAACCCCCTTAGTCTCAAAGTGTCCCTAGTTTAAAAAACACATTTTATGACTGCCAACATTTTGTAAAGATTGCTGATGTAGCTGGTAGTTTGATTCTGACTATTTCTTTAAAAAAGTAAAAAACAGACTGCCCACCATACTGGTGTTACCACACAAACACGGGTTTGTTTACATTCCTTGATCAGCTCCAACTGTATATTTCCTGGACTTGGGAATGCCCAAAACACAGTCTAGCACCTCATGATGCAGTGGGAGTTTAGGAGGCTACTGCCTCATGAGTGACTGCACTGTTTGGGTGCAATTGTAATGCTCAGGAACTATGCAGTAAGAACAGATCCAGGATTGTAAACAAAACAAGGTTGTTTATAAATATACATTAGTATGCATTTCAGTTCTACTAAACAAGGAGACAGACAAAACAAACAGCAACATCACTGAATTTTAGAGAAGGCAAGCAATCATACAATGTAGTTTTTTAACTAGAAATAATATGATGAAAAACAGGTTGACAGTGTCCCTTTAAATACTTTGTTTGAGAATCTACCCAGATTAGATTTTGAAAATTTGAATTTATCACACGAGGAATGGGAATCAATTAAACACCGCAGAATGATCACAATATTGTTAAAAAAAATTCAATAAAGGTGGAGCCATAGTAATTCAAAACAAGGAAGATTATGTTACTGAAGTGATGCGGCAGTTGGGAAATGGTGAATTTTATCAGAAGGTGAACAATGACCTGACTACAGATTTTAAATTTGTCATTGATGAAACTATTTGAAACACTTGAGAAAGGGATGATATTAGCAAAAATATGAGGCATTATTTAATAACTATTTTTTCTGATAATGGCAAACTTTTATATATTGCTGAAGATGTATAAAACACTTGAGGACCCCCCAGGCTGCCCTATTGTAAGTGGCCTGTGGTCCCTTACAGAACCCCTTTCAAAATATTTGGACTCATTCCTCAAATCTTATGTAGAGATTCTACCGTCTTATGTGAAAGACACTAAAGACATTTTTAATATTTTAAATGGTATGAACTTGAATAAATGTACTTTATTAGTGATGATTGACATAAAAACATTGTATACCAATGTTCCCCATGAAGAAGCATTGAATGCAGCAGCATATTATTTAAACATGAGAAATGATCACGTGCAACTCCCAACTGAGTTTTCATTAAAGCTACTGGAATGTGTTTTAAAATACAATCTATCTGTTTTTAACAAAGAATTTTATGTGCAGACAAAGGGTATGGAAATGGGGAAACATGTGCCCCATTGGTTGCAAATATGTGTGTGGGTTAGTGGGAGAAAGATCAAATATATGATGTGACAAAAAAATAATTTTTTTTTATAAAATTACCATGTGGAAGTGATGTATTGATGACATGATTCTGATATGGCAAGGTACTGAACAAGAACTACAGGAATTCCTTGACTATTTCTATAATCCTAACTCAAACCTGAAATGTACCTATACATTTAGTAATGAGAATGTTTCTTATTTAGATTTAACAACAACAAAAGAAAATGATGGAAGGGTAAACACAGACATATATAGGAAACCTGTTGATGGAAATACTCTTCTTTTAGCATCTAATTGTCACCCACCCCACCCCACATAACAGGTAATGTATCCAAGGGGGAGTTTTTAAGAATATGATGGAACTGCAGCACAGATGAAGGTTTTTATAATGGAGCCAATGAGAAGTGTAATAGATTTAAGGAAAGGAGTTACAGCTACCAGAAAGTTTGGCAAAGCACATATTTTGCACAGTACTGTAATAGAAGTGATTTGTCAGAAAACAAAGAAATAAATCAGGATTTGAATGTGAGAATGAATGTAATCTCAGCCTATTCAGTAGATGCTAAATATTTCAAAAATATAATAAACAAACATTGGGGTACTCTGGTGACAGACCTAGGCTTATGGGGGATTGCTGGGAATAAAGCCAAGAATGTCCTACAAGAGAGCAACTATCCTCAAGGATATGTTAGTACATAGTCACTTTCAAGATAAAAGGAGCAACCAGATATGGCTAACCAGATATCCCAGGTGTTATAAGTGTAAAAATTGCAATTTTTGCAAACATGTTAAAGAAGAGAATAGTTTAAAACAGCTAATTGTGAAAAAGAATCTGAGATGAGACAGTTCACTAATTGCAGTTAAAATGGGGTTATATACCTTGCTACATGTACTTGTGATGCATTTTATGTGGGAAAAACCACAAGATGCTTTAAAATCAGGATGGGTGAACACCTCAGGGCAAAAGAGAGGTTTGACCCTACTTATGCCATCGTAGTGCATATTCTAATGCAAGGGATAGTAATCAACAGAGTTTTCCTTTATGACAATTTATAAGGTATGTAAGAACCCCAGGGGAGGAAATTATAACAACCTTGTATTAAAGTGAGATACGTTTTGGATACTGTAATTAAAAGCCATATACAATCCTGGTTGGAACATGGGGTTTGAACTTTACCCCTCTTTGGAGGACAGAAGGTGAATATTTGGAACTTCACCCATATTTTACAGACTATAAGGGAAACTTTGCCCATAGCTATGAGATTAAATATAGTGTACACCACCAGTGTTAGATTTTGCACTCTGTGAATCAGAGCTTTGATGATAAATAATTATAACTTGGCTCTGTTTCTCTCTGTAAGAAAGAAATACAAATGCCTAGTATAATAAATGTAAGTATTCCCTCCCACCCCTTTTCTCTTTCAGCTCTGTTTTTGTTATACTGCATTTTATTTATTTATTGCTGTACATACCATTGGGTCAGATATACTCTAAATATGTTTTTTATGATGTTTTATCTGTGGTAGAAACATAGAAACATAGACTTTGATGGCAGAAAAGGACCGCTAGGCCCATCTAGTCTGCCCATTTCCCTACCTACAGGATAGGCCGCAGATCCTAGTTAACCAACAGCCTATTTCTTCATACCCCCCACAAGAATTGCCTTATGTCTGTTCCATGCATTCTTGAATTCTCCCACAGTTTTAGACCCCACAACCTCCTCAGCAAGGCTGTTCCATGCATCCACTACCTCTCTGTGAAATAATACTTCCTCACATTGCCCCTGAACCGCCCTCCTTCTATCTTTAAATTGTGTCCCTTGTTCTTGCAAGTCTCTTTTTCTGAAAGATGCTACCCTCTTGGACTTTGTTGATTCCACTGAGATATTTAAAAGTTTCAATCATGTCCCCCCTCTCCCTTCTTTCCTCAAGGGTATACATATTAAGCTCCTTTAGTCTCCCCTCATACGGCTTCTCTTGCAGACCCTGCACCATTTTAGTTGCCCTCCTCTGGACTGCCTCTATCCCGTCTATGTCCTTGCGGAGATGGGGTCTCCAGAACTGGACACAGTACTCCAGATGGGGTCTCACCAACTGTCTGTACAGAGGGATAACAACTTCCTGTTTTGTGCTGATGATGCCTCTCCCTATACATCCCAGTATACCCCCAGCCCTCCCTACTGCCTTCTCACATTGCTTGCTAACCTTAAGGTCATCTGATATGATTACCCCAGGTCCCTTTCCTTTTTGTTGTTGTTACTACCTCCCCACCCATTGTGTATTCTTCCCTGGTTCTTGTTTCAGGTGCATTATTTTGCACTTCTTTGCATTGAATCCTAGCTGCCATACTTCTGACCATTCCTCCAACCTTGCCAAGTCCCTTTTCATCCTTTCCACGCCTCCTTGTTTATCAACCCTGTTGCAGATCTTGTGTCATCTGCAAAAGGCATACTTTTCCTTCCAGTCCCTCTGCAATGTCACTGATGAAGACATTAAAAAGGACTGGACCCAATACTGAACCCTCAAGGTACCCCACTAGTAACCCCCTTTCTTCAGAGTGGACTCCATTTACAATTACCTTCTGTGTCCTGTTGTCCAGCCAATGTTTTACCCAGGCTACCACCCTGGGTCCCACTCCCAGGCTGGTTAATTTGACTATTAATCTTTTGTGTGGGACTGTGTCAAATGCCTTGCTAAAGTCTAGGTAGGCAATGTCCACAGCCCCTCCCTGGTCTACTACTTTGGTCACCCAGTCAAAGAAATCTATTAGATTCTGTCTGACATGACCTTCCCTGTGAACCCATGCTGCCTTGGGTCCTGTGCTCCACTGGCCTCTAGGTACTCAACTATTCTTTCCTTCAGAAGTGACTCCATCACTTTCCCTACCACAGAGGTCAGACTGACAGGTCTGTAGTTTCCTGCCTCTGTCTTGGTCCCACTTTTGTGAAGGGGAATCACATCCGCCTTCCTCCAGTCCTCGGTACCACACCATCCCCATGATTTATTAAAAGAGTAGCCAGTGGTTTCACTAGTCCTCCCTTAATTCTTTTTAGAATTCTGGGTGAATTCCATCAGGACCCATTGCTTTGTCCACCTTCAGTTTTAGGAGTTCTTGCAGAACCCTTTCTTCTGTGAAAGGACTGGGATCGACCCCCATCAAGAGTGCTTCTGTTAATTGGATTAGGCACTTCCCCCTCCTCTTTTGTGAATACTGAGCAGAAATATTCGTTCAGTATTCCTGCTTTTTCACTGTCCCCCTCTGCCCACCCACTGTTCATTCTGTTCAGCCTCACTATCCCTCCCTTTGTCTTTCTACGCTCGCTGATGGTATGTATATATGCTCAACATGAATGAGTAGAGGATTTAAATAATCTTCATGTCCAATGAAAATGTGTTTTGTACTAATGATGTCATGATGATGAAATCACTAGGGGACTATATAAGCGATTGTGATTTTATGGAAGCCAGCCTTTGATAAAGGGTCCTGCTGGATCCGAAACGTGTCAGGCAGGCACTTTTATTTTTTTATGACGTCAATAAATATTTTGCTGCTATATTCAGAGTTGGTGTCATATGTGGTGGTGAGTGCCCAAGTTATTGATGTTTGTTTGATACTATTACATCAAGAGCACCACTGTCCTTGTGCACACTTCTTGTGGTACATGTTCCTCGGGGTTCTATACTAGGATCACTCTTTTATTCACTCCATGTCAACTCTGTCCACCAATGCTTCTCTTATAGTACCCTTCTCCTGTATGCTGATGATCTGGTCTTCTTCACCAGAGCCCAGAACATGCCTGACATCAATAGAACCATCTCACCTGATCTGATGGCTGTTCAAACCTGGTTCTATGAGAATCAGCTCTTAATGAACCCATCAAAATCACATGCAGTGCTAGTTGGAACTGCTCACTGGTTAAAGAATATTTCAACTCTGTACACCGTGACCTGTGATAATGGCACCCCCTGGTCACTGTCCAGTCCTTCAGTTACTGTACCTGGGTGTTACATTAGATCCATCCCTTGACTTCTCTCTTCACATGTCATCCACCTGGAAGGCACTTAATGCGAGGCTTGAACTATGTAACAGGGAGCTCTTGCCACTCTTGAGGGCCAACCTATTCTTAAATCTGTTACAACAGTTCTTCTATTTCTTAGCCTAGTCTATCCTTTACAATTTCTAGTCCATAAGGTTGGCTACCTATGGGTACCCCCTTCCCTTTCCTGACTATGCTATAGTGTCCTCTTTAATTTTTCTTTTCTCTCTCAAGTCCTCGTACAGGGAGGTTGTTGTAGCGACCGCCGAGCGATTGTAAAACAACACGCTGTGTTCCTCATTGTAGGATTTAATATGCAATGGCACTATGTCATAAAATACTTTAAAGTATATACCTTATATGTATAAAACCTGTAAATGTTGAAAATACCATGGCACTAGGTGTTTTTGATAAAGGTAAAAAGTTACTAGGGGACTGTATGTTAAACATGCATTATGGTAGTATATGTGATATTGTGTTTCTTTGAAACTTAGCTTATTGTCAGTGCTGATTGGTGTAACCCTTGTTTCAGTGCTTCTGCACTGAGATTCTTTGTCTTTAGCTTTTTTTTTATTTGAACCCCCACCACCTAAGCAAACAAGGCCCACATAACGGAGGCTAAATCTCAACAGATAAGTTAGATCAGAGATCAGTGAGTCAGTAGGTGCTGGCTAAGTGTAGAGGAAAGACTTGCACAGTCTGTTGCTACAAACTAATGTACTGAAGAAGGGATATGCCATTGCTGAAGGTTATCAGCTACATTTTGAATAAACATCACACAGAGACTGTGTGTTGAACTTGAAGTTCAGTGTCTGGTCCATCTGTTATCCCACAATCCCTCCACAGACTTGGTGTCAACAGTGGGATAACTTGCTGGAAGCATCTGGACTGGCCCAAGAGGGATGTTTTCTGGTGAATATCACCCAGATATCCCAGGTGGACCGATGCACCAGAAGTTGCCAGAGGAGAACCCGGAGAAGAAATTCCATGGAGTTCTGACCAAAACCATGACTGACAGACTGGGAGAGAAGCTACTGCCTGGACTGGACCTGGAGTTCAGAGGAAGGCCAAGCCTGGAGATGATAAAGAGATGCAAGAGGACATAGAAGAATCGAGGGAACTGCCTCCTCTTGAAGATGTTCCACCTGATGGTGTAGGGAAGTTGTTAAAATGGCTCTGCATAAAACAGGTGCAGATGGAAAGAGATAGGGACATTGAGTGGAGTGATAGAGACATTGAGCAGAGATAAAGAGACATTGAGTGGAGAAGTCAAGATGCCAAATGGGCAGATACAATGAGGTTCTTGCATGCCATCAATGCAGGGCAAACAGAAAAGAGCCAGTAGCCCAAAAGACATTAAACTGTCTAAACTTTTGGACAGTGATGACATTGAGGCCTACCTCACAACATTTGAGATGCTCACTCAAACATGCACATGGCCAAGGGAACAGTGGGTTGTTTGACTGGCACTGCACCTGACAGGCAGTGCCCAGTTGGTTTATAGTCAAATGGATTCCCAAGAGGCAGATGACTATGACTGTGTGAAACAGGAGATCCTCAGATGCTATGACATAAACACTAAAACCTATTGCCAGAGGTTTAGGTTTCTTAAAATGTAGTCACTGGATACCTCCCGAGAGACTTATGCCCGTCTCAAGGAGCTCTGCTACAAATGGTTAAAACTGGAGAACAAGTGCAAGGACCAACTTCTGGAGGTGGTGATTGTTGAACAATTTATTAAAGTTTTACCCCAGGATGTACAACTCTGAGTTCGGGAGCATAAGCCAGATTCCACTGATAAAACCATCACATTTGTGGAAGACTTCCTGGCAGCCTAATCATCCAGACTCAGAGGGATCCAAGGGATATCAGCAACTGCGACCACCAGCAATCCGGTAAGGAACCCTTTTACTTATAAACTGTGAAATGCAGCGCCAGAGAAACAAGACTGGAGATCAGAGAGAGGGAGGGCACATTCCAGCAGCTGAGACTGTATGTCATGGGTGCCAAAAGAAGGGACATTATGTAAGAAACTATCCTAATATAAAGAAAGAGACAGCTCACGTAACCTCAGCAAACTAGGGTCACTTTATGACTGCTGTGCAGATTGGATCACAGCCGATAATGGGACTGATTGATTCAGGGAGCCACCAGACTCTTGTGAAAGCAGATCTGGTGACTGGAAATAATGAAGGACAGAATACAGCAGTCATCTATGTGCACGGTGATACCCATCGTTATCCTGCAGCCACCATACAAATAATTGTTCAAGACAAGACACATGAGTTAGAAGTGGGGTTGGAACGTTGCCTACCTGTGCCAGTTGTTATCAGGCATGACCATCCATACCTTGCTTCATTTATACATTGTCATGCCAGCCAGGACTCTGTTGTAGTTGCTGTAACCACCAGAGCTCAAATGAAGAAGGGACATTTACCATCTGTGTTCCAATTTGATGATGATGTTTTTGAGGATCCTGGCAAGGATAATAAAACTAAGGTGGAGAGAAGAGGAAGATAAAAAAGGACTGGATTCATACTCATGCTGGAGTACAGCCGGACTTAGGACATACTTTTAAATGTGATAAGCAGCATAAGCAAAAAGCAGACTCTTCACTTAACATTTTTTCACAGGTGAGGAAGGGAGTGGGAAAAGGTGCCCCTCAGTTTGCTGTAAAATAGGGAATATTGTACAGAGAATACACTAACCCCAGAACTGAAGAGGTAGTAGATCAACTAATGGTTCCAGAAAAATACTGCTCCCAAATCATGTATCTGGTGCATGACATCCTTTTAGCAGGACATGCATGCAGAGACAGTACCCTGAATAGGATGTTACCCAGGCTTTATTGGATCTTTATCCACGATCCACATAAAGGAATTCTGGAGGTCAGGGGTAGGGGGCAACAGAGTTTTAGGAAAACATAAACTGAAGTTACAAACTCAAATGGGCAGACTAGGTGGGCCATAGGCCCTTATCTACTGACACCGTCTATGTATCTATGTATCTATGAGAACATAGCTGAGTATTATAAAGCATGTGCTTAATGTCAGAAGGTAGCTCAGTCAGGAAAAAGGGATAGAGTACCACTACAACCCATCCCCATTGGGACTAACCCTTTTGACAGGACAGCCGTGGAGGTAGTGGGCCCCCTGGAAAAGAGCTCCAAGGGTAACAGATTTGTACAGATCATATGTGATTATGCTGCCCACTACCCAGAAGCTATCCCCATGAGAACTGCCGCCACCCCAAGGATTGCAGAGGAGCTAGCAAAGGTATTTAGCTACATGGGAATCCCCCAGGAACTACTTACAGATCAGGGGAGTAATTTTAATGCACACCTGGTAAAAGAATTGTACAGGGAGATCACATGATGCAGAGTGCTGAGTAGAAGCTCCTCTGCTAAGCTCCTGCCTCCCGAATGCAAATTCGTCTTTTATATTGTCAAAACCTAGCTAATTCCTCTGCCTATGAACTCATCCTGTGTTTAAGTATCCTGTGCTCCAGTTTTGGGTGTCAGAGCGGTAAATGGAGGCTTATATGAAGAATGCCCCGCAGAAACATACCCCCCCCTGCCACTCGTGTAAAGGCCTCAAAGAAATCCCGAGCCTCGAGTGGCCCAGACAAGCCTGATCCTTCATGTCAAGCTGGGGATCAAGAGCCTTTAACACTTAATAGGTTCTTGGAGGAATTTAAGCCATTTCGAGAAGAGATGAAAGACATGGTGACTGATTTGAAGTCTCTCTCTAGAAAATTGGATGAAGTTTCTCTCACGGTCTCTGATAATACTGCCCAAATAGTCTCGATCGAGAGGAAACTGGAAAGCCTAGATCCTGAATTGCTATCAGCGAGACAAAAATTATCTCGTTTAGAAGCTAAACTTGAAGACTTAGAGAGCCGTAGCCGAAGAAATAATGTTGTAATAGTCGGGCTCCCAGAAGGGGAAGAGGGCCAGAATGCTGTAGTTTTTGTGCAGAAGCTGGTAGACTGGGTTACTGGTCCCTCTCCCTTCGGCCCAGTGTACATAATAGAGCGTGCTCATCGGTCCCTGCGACCAAAGCCCCCACCTGATGCTCCCCCCCATCCCATTATCTGCCGCTTCCTGAATTATCTAGAAAAGCAGCATTTCCTTCAGAAAGTCAAGGCCTTACAAGAAGTCCGATGGGAGAAGGCAAAGTTGAGAATTGCACAAGACCTCCCTGGTTCGGTTCGTCTGAAGCAGAAAGCGTTCCACCCTATTGTATCCAAGATCATTGCAGCAGGTTTAAAATTCAGGATGGGGTACCCAGCCAAGTTACATGTCTCAGTAAATGGCTCCTGGCTTAATTTTGAAGATCCTGAAGCTGCGTTGTTAAGCCTTAAGTCAATGCTGCCAGATGTGTTCTGGATGACCTGAGAGTGCCTCTGGAGTATCGGGATTCATTGAGAGCTGCTGAGTGAACTGTTACTTGTTTCCTTGTGGAGAAAGCATTTTCCGATGACTGAGATCTGTTGTGTTTACTTTCTCAATTGGAACTGGGCTACTAGTATATGGCCTGACTGTTACCATTTCCATGCCCTGGCTTTTTGTTGTTAATTTTGTTTCAGGGCGAAACCTTTCCGGGGTTCTGGTGATGGCTCATTCAGGAGTGCAATTTGGAGTTTATTACATGTTCAGTTTCTGGGAGTTGCATACGGGGGGAAGGCTTTGGGTCGATGGCTTTCTGATTAGATCCTATATGTTAGTTTCTCAGGTCTTAGAGTGGTTTTGGGCTTTCATTGTGTTTTTGGCAGGCTGGTTGGACTGGGATATAACCACGAGAGGGCGTGGTTCACCTAGTTTATATATGTCTGGGTGATTTTGAATTCAAGAAGGATCTCTTTTAGTCTCTATGCCACTTCAGTTTTGCAGGGGGTATTTTGGAACTAGGGGTTGGTAACCCCTGGGTAGTCACATCTCATAGTTTTCTCATTTCAGATTCTCGCTTTAGCTGTCACCTTGTTTCTCGTTTCTTGCTCTCAATTCTAGATTGGGTACTACCCCTCAGTACTAGTTTTTCCCCTGGCTCTGGTTTTGGTGCAGTTTTCTATTGGGAACAGGCAACTTTCAATTCTCATTCTGGTGTCACGTGCCTACTTGTCATATTCTCGTCTTTGATAGCTTGTTTTGTTTTTCCTAGTTCTATTGAATTCACTATCATATGTTCACAGGCTCTGGAAGCCTGAGACCACTCTTTAGGTATTAAGGGCCCATCAAAGTAATTCGTAAACTACATTTACACCTAGAGATATGTGGGTGTTCACTAGCAGAGGATATTTTCGGGGGGTTGGAGAGGGAGGTAATGACCCAGTGCTGTGCTAAACGTTGCTTGTGACAGATTAGGGAGTTGGGGGGTGGGAGCTATGGGCACTTGTTGGGGGATGGGGTGTACAGGGGTGTAGTAGGAGTATTCCTGGAACATCCTATCTGTTAGTTTAAAAGTCTGTTGCAACAGCATGTCCCTATCTTTTACTATCCCTTTTCTTCTTTCTGTGTTTTTCCCCCATCTTACAGGCAGGCCACCTGTCAGATGGCTCTCTTGCTCTTTACTGCCTCTGTTTTTCTAGGCTATTCCAGGAATCCCCCATTGCAATCCTTCCCCGAAGTAATTTGCGTTCCTGCATGAATGTGCATATGTGCGAATTAGAGCAAGCGAGTCGCACTCGCTAAAATAATAAATGGGCTAAGAAACAGGGTAAAAGCCAGGGATTTAGCTTCTAGACTGCCTCTTTAGGTTTTTCCTGTGTGTTAGTGACACAGGTTAGGCAGGGTTTGTAAAATAATGAGAAGTCCCTTGTGGTAACTTCATATAAGCAAACAGGCTGCTGTTTAAACACAACTGAGGAAAGTGTTACTATCGGCCTGACTAGGGAAAATTTTTCTGTGTTTTGAACAGCACAGGTTAGGCAGGGCTTTAGTAAAGAAAAGTTCAGCATTGCTAGTGCATTCAGGCAATGAAATACTGAATAAATTACTACTGTTTGCAGTCCAATGGAGGAATAGTTTTCTGGTTACTATGACATGAATCCAGCAAAGAAAGCAATTCAGAACAATGTTTTATCAGGAAAGGTTTGCCTTGGGCTGCTGTTTAGGTTTTAAACATTGTTTAACCCTGCTGTATATCTGACTTGGAAACAATCAATATTTCTGAATTTAAAATGCTTAGAGAGGAAATGTAGTGAGGTATTAATGTTTAGAAAGAAAGAAATGTTAAAATAAAGTACCTGTGGTGTTTTTAGTATTTTTTACTTAGGCATTTCCTGGTAGTTGCAGTTTGGGGAGTGGCCCTGTTGCTGCCTGATCCTCTCCTGTCCCAGCCTTCTATAGAGCCAGCCGGCCTCTGTGCTTTCATCTATATTGGGTTGAAGACATGTGGGAGGAACCAAGACAGCAGGGAGCCACCCTCAACAAACATATTACGCCATAGAATGATTTAAATATGGTTCTAGCACTGAAAAATGAAAGATGTTTAAATTAAACTGCATACAGGATGCTTAGTAGTAAATAATAAAGTGCATTTAACAAAATAAAGTTTAAATTTTCAAAAGGGGTGGAACTTCTTAACACCACCTGACCCATCCATATATATAGAGGGCTCAGTTGAGCTTTGGTAGTGAAGGGTAGGAGCAGATGTTATAGCTCAGCAGATGGTCTGACTCCTCCTCGGACCCTAGCTCCTCCTAGTGGTCAAATGCTATAATTTTGTCTGTTACTGCATATTTCAGTTATCTCTCTTTATTTTTATTTGGTCGCTGTACAGTTCGATTCTTTATTTTCATCAAGTTCTGTTTGCTGAATAAAAGCTATTTTGAGTTCATTTTATGGGTGTCTGCCTCCATCTATCCCCCCACGTCTACAGGGGGTTTAAAGCTGGTCCTTTGATGGGGGGGTTAGGGTGGTGGGAGGGCCTTACAGCAGCAACAGGTAGGGTCAGATCACACGTACTATATACCCTGAGCGCAGGGCCGAATCCCTTAAACCTAGTAGTCATTATCAGGTGGCTAAGGAGGTGACTTTTGCAACGTGGAACGTTAAGGGGATCAGGAAAAAATCCAAGCAATATCAGGTTCTTAAACATGTAAGCCTATTATGAGCACAGATAACTTTCCTACAGGAATCGCATTTATTAGAAATGGAAGCTTCACAAGTGAGGAGACAACAGGTGGGGATGGTGTATGAGGCTCAAGGCTCCACCAACAGTTGTGAGGTCATGCTCATTATTAACAGGGGCATTCCCTTTGTTTCTACACAAGTTATCAAAGACCCTGAGGGTAGGTTTGTCTTAGTTAAAGGTACTCTTTGGTCAGTCCCATTGTTACTGGGCAGTATATATGGCCCTAATGTGGATGATCCTGGGTTCTTTATGAGACTTATAAACATAATCCTGCCTTTTCTTCCTATAAGGATTATTTTGGGAGGTGACTTAAACCAAGTCATGGACTCAAGTCTCGACAGGTCAGGTGGTGGATCGGGGGTTCTCCAGGTCAGAAGGCTTTTAGAGACCTATTGGATCAATGCGGGCTCTGTGATGTCTGGCGTGTCTTATATACGGATT
The DNA here is from genome assembly GCA_016271365.2 of Neoceratodus forsteri. NCBI lineage: Eukaryota > Metazoa > Chordata > Ceratodontiformes > Ceratodontidae > Neoceratodus > Neoceratodus forsteri. The sequence continues at coordinate 297,246,802 of CM057452.1, read as the reverse complement.
CTAAGGAGTTTACCTACAGGTCACTGGCGCACGGTTCGCAGTCCCGTATTGATTATATTTTTATTTCTCAGACTCTCTTGCCTGGGGTCAAGACTTCGTCGATCCAACCTGGTCCTGTCTCCAATCATTCCTTGGTGTTATGTAAACTGGCACTTCAGGATGTTTCAAAGAGAGAAACAAGATGGAAACTTAACGATCAACTGCTTAAAGATTCTAAATATTGTAAACTCATAAGGGAACAAATTGAGGCCTTTTTCTTGTCCAACCCCTTAGACAGTGCAAAACCAGACATTTTATGGTGGGCTTTTAAGGCCTACATGAGAGACATTCTTATTAGTATGGCAGTGACTAGGAAAAGAGCTAGGGAGAAGGAATTATTATCATTATTATCCCAAATTCGGGTACTCAAAATTAATGTTTCGGCTAATACTACAAAAGAAGCTAGGAGGAAGCTCCTATTGCTGAGAGAAAGATATTTAGAGTTGCTCCGGGAAAAGGCAGAGTTAGCTATCATATGTACCAGAGCTAGTTACACTGATCAGGGAGAGAAGGTGGGGCCCCTATTGCCACTCCGTATCAAGCAACAAGAATCTGCGAGATTCATCCCTCCTATTAGGGCGTCAGCTGATGGATCTCTGAAAACATCTCCTACCGAGATAGTTCAAGAATTTGCTTTATATTACAAAACACTGTATAAGGACATGGAGCATCCCCCCCAGTCCTGTTAGTGTGGAGAAGTATTTGACAGACTCCCATTTGCCCTCCCTCCCAGCACATCACAAAGACTCTCTAGTCTCTTTTATATCACAGGAGGAAATTGCTGAGGTTATCAATGGTTTACCTTCAGATAAATCTCCTGGTCCTGACGGATTCTCTTCCCTTTTCTATAAGACGTTGTGAGATCTCTTACTTCCAATACTTAATAGATTATTTCAACACATTCTCTCTAGGGCGGAGGTTGATTCTCACCTCTTTGAAGCCTTGATAGTACTTCTCCCAAAACCGGACAAAGATCCGGAGCTTGTCCAAAGTTATAGACCTATATCTCTCCTAAATCAAGACATCAAAATTCTCTCAAAGATTTTAGCTAATAGGCTATCTGTGGTACTCCCTGAGTTAATAGGCATGAATCAGGTAGGATTTATGTAAGGACGCTCATCGGCCGACCACTTTCGAATGTTATCTTACGTCTTCTCGGCTACCAAAGGCACTGAGTTCCCTGCAGGCCTGGTCTCTCTGGATGCCGAGAAGGCTTTTGATCGGGTAAACTGGAGTTTTTTGTTCAAGGTATTGAGTGCTTTCAAATTTCCTCCGGTATTTATATTCTGGGTTGCTGCACTATATAAATCCCCTGCAGCAAGAATCGTGGCAAATAGGGCTTCTCTAACTCCTTCCCACTCCATTCCGGGACTAGGCAGGGCTGCCCCCTATCGCCTCTGTTATTTAATCTATACTTGGAACCCCTCATTCAATATATTCTCAAAAATATCTCTATACAAGGTATTTAGGTTGGGAGCCATGAAATTAAAGTCACCGCGTATGCAGATGATTTGTTGATACACCTATCCCATCTGATATCATCTATACCACCCCTACTGAATGAAATAGCCAGATTTAGTGAGCTATCCAATTACAAGCTGAATGCCAGTAAATCTTTATTTTTTCCATTAAACCATAAGGTATTCAAGGACGATATTAGTCCCTTAGGTTTATGTTGGACTCCCAGAGCATTTAGGTATTTGGGCATTAAGCTATCCCATAACCCCTTAACATGGTTTAAGGACAACCTGGACTCTCTCTCGCAGGTTATTATTCATGACCTTGACAGATGGTTTAAACTTCCCATATCATTATGGGGCAGGATTAATATAATCATGATGAATGTTTTTCACAGACTTTTTCACCCCTTATCCCTTCTCAATACTTTTATCCCTATACGTTGGTTTAAAAAATTGCATGGTATATTTACTAGATTTATTTGGGCTGACAAAACCCTCGTTTGGCCTATCATAAACTAGCTGCCCCAAAATTTGAGGGGGGGCTGCGGATTCCCCATATGGCATTATACTACTGGGCCAGTCACTTAGTAAAATGCGTAAGATGGGTATCCCCCGGCCTTGAAGAGGAACGACTGGTATGGCTTAGGATTGAATTAGATGCAATTAAAGCTAAAAACCTGGACCCCCTAACCCTATTTTATCTTAAAATATCACAGGTAAAGATAATTGACTGTCCCACAGTAGGTATCTTTTTAAGAGTTTTTGCACAGTTATGTTCATTTCTTCATTATTCCCCCCAGTCTGACTTAGCTCAGTCCATTTGGAACTCCCCATCTTTTACCATCAGGAAACAGATTCCCAGTAAGTGGTTGCCCCAATTGGGTGATGGAAAACTCTATTCCTTGGTGGATGGGGAGGGACACTGGTTGTCCCCAGGTGGAATTGCTGAAACATTTCTCATTCCAGTTTCATCTCACTTTAAGGTTATGCAGTTAAGACACCTACTCACAATAGTCTTGGGGAATACTCCCCCTTCCCAGACAGTGTCAGCCTTGATACCTGAGATCTCCCTACTTACTGGATCTTCAGGCACTGTATCCAAATTATACAGAATGTTGTTTATAAAAAATATGGGGATTCCTTTGGACCTACTCAATTCTGGAACTTACTCCTTCCTCAAAACCAGTTGGATTGGCAATCTTTATGGAGATCTTGTCATAAATATATTTCCCAGGACAGATTGAGTCTCATGCAATACCATATATTACTTAATATGTATTGTACCCCTGTTAAATTAAAGAAATGGGTTTTTTCAAATTCTAGTACCTGTGTTAAGTGTATGCAGGAGGAAGGAATGCTCCTTCACATGTTTTGGTCCTGCCCCAAAGTCGCCCTCTTATGGAACTCAATCAAGATGTCTCTGGATCCCCTACTGGGCCTTCAGGAGTATTTTATTCCTGAGATGTGTCTCCTAGGGGACATGTCCTCTGTCAGGGTCAAAATCAGGAGATTTCATATTTTCATGGTTGCTCTATCTGTTAAGAAACTCATTTTACGCCATTGGAAAGACAAATCCACCCCATCTTTCCAAGAGTGGTTGCACGAAATTATTGCTAATCTTTGAACAGAAAAGGTGATTGTAAGTCTTCACAATAGACTTGCAGTTCACAGTAAAATATGGGATCCCCTTCACTTCTTACTCTCACTGTCTCATCTATGAATATGTCACACCTCAGTCCTTCTCACAGGCCCTATGGGAATAATCATTGCACTTAGGGGTTATATGGTGTTGTTGCTGCTGTAAGGGGGGGATGGGAGGGGGCTGGGCAGTTTTTTCTGTATATGTGGTATGCCACATCTAGTTCTCCTGTACCTGCCCTATATAAGGGGAAATATATTAATATAGTTTAAATTGAAAAAATAAAAGAATTGTGCAGTCTGCTGGGCGTGGTAGCAGTGCGTAATTCCCCATACCACCCACAGACTACGGCCTTGTAGAGAGGTTTAATCAGACATTAAAGAGAATGTTGGGGAAATATGTAAAAGAAGAAGGTAAAGATTGGGATAGGTACCTCCCTATTTACTTTTCACTTACAGAGAAATCCATCAGGTGTTCACTGGTTTCTCGCCTTTTTCATTATTGTATGGAAGAGACCCCAGGGGTCCACTGGATGTGGTTAAAGAACACTGGGAAGAAGGGAAGGAGGTGAGACATCCTAATGTTGTAGAGTACATGACTCAGTTACGCAAACACCTGGTGAGGTATATCAACTTGGCACACCAGAGCTTAGAACAGAAGCAAGATTTGCAGAAAGAAAGATACGACCAGGGTTTGAAGACTAAAACATTTCAGTCAGGGGACAAAGTTTTCTTACTCCTTCCCGCCACAGAGAATAAACTACTCATGAAATGGCAAGGCCCCTTCACCATTTTAAGGCAAACAGAAGCAGTGAACTATGAGCTTAGCATGCCCAGAGAGAGACATGCCCAGAAAATGTACCATATGAACCTCCTTAGGAAATGGCATGAGAAGTCTAATCCCTCCCTTTATATCCATCCTGAAGTTAGAGAGTCAAATCTGGAGGTTGCCTATAACAGGCTAGAACAGTCAGGACCATTGGAGGAGATTCAGATAAACCCTGAATTGGAGCTTTATCAACAGAAAGATTTGTAGTGGGTATTAAAAGAATTTCAGTCTATATCCACAAACATCCCGGGGCAGGCCAAAGGAATTGTGTACACCATAACTGCCACACAAGACAAACCCATACACCAAAAGCCCTACAGACTGCCCATGAAGATGACAGATGAGGTGATTCAGGAAGTCAAAAAAATGAAGCAGTTAGGCATAATTGTGCTCTCAAAGAGTGCATGGTCTTCACACATGGTCATAGCTGACAAGAAAGAGGGTGGGATATGTCTATGCCTAGATTTTAGAAAGCTTAGCAATGTGTCACTATTCGATGGCTACCCAATGCCCTGAATAGATGACATAATTGACAGGCTAGGCAATGCACAGTATATCTCTGCCCTGGACCTTAGTAAGGGATATTGGCAAATCCCCTTATCACCTGATTCACAAGATAAAACCACATTTAGCACCCCAATAGGTTTGTACCAGTTTGTCACAATGCCATTTGGACTGCATGGGGCCCCAGCCACTTTTCAGCATTTTATGGACCACATAATAAGACCACACACTGAGTACTGTGCGGCTTATTTGGACGATGGGGTCAAATTCAGTCCTGAACGGGAAACCCATGTTAGACACTTGTCCCAGGTATTGCAAGCAATAAAGGAGTCAGGAGTGACCATTAACCCTGCTAAGTGTGCCCTAGCAAAAACTGAAACAAGATACCGAGGGTTCATTTTAGGAAACAGACAAGTGAAGCCCGAGGTAGAGAAGGTTACAGCAGTAGCAAACAGCCCAATACCTACCACAAAAAAGCATGTGAGATCTTTCCTTGGCTTAGCTGGCTATTACAAGATATGTATTATTAATTTCTCAGCCATTGCTAGTCCTTTGACTGATCTCACTAAAAAGAGGTGCCCGAATAAGGTTCAGTGGACCCCTATTTGTGATGAGGCATTTAGGAATATCAACGTAATTCTATGCACAGCTCCTGTATTGAAAAGCCCTGACTTCAACCAAGTGTTTGAGGTTCAAACTGATGCATTACAGAATAGTATTGGGGCAGTCTTATCTCAGAAAATAGATGGGAAGAACATCTGATCATGTATATCAGCAGGAAGCTACATGAGAGGGATAAAAGATATGCTACCACAGAGAAAGAATGCTTAGCTCTGAAGTGGGCTATTGAGTATCTGAAATATTACTTGTGGGGGCTGGATTTAAGATTGTAACTGATCACAACCCCCTCTGCTGGTTGCACCAAATTAGAGAAAAAAATCCCCATGCAATGAGGTGATACTTGACTCTTCAGCCTTATCGGTTCATTGTGTCCCACAGGGTATGGACCAAACATGTAAATGCTGATTTCATGTCTAGATATGGTGCAGGAATTGATGTCCATGAAATATGATGTACTTTCCCTAAAAGGAGATAGTTCAGGGATGGTACCGTTAGTCTCTGTTGAGAAATGTGTTAATGCCTCAGGGTAACAAATGATGATGTCCACTATATTTATGAAAGAATGTTTATCGTTAAGAGGGACCCTAAGACAGAGCTTCTTAAGATGGATGGGTGGAAGCTCCATCCCTTCCTTGGACAGGAATGTGGTAATGCAGTCTGCAATAACTGTTTCCCTCTTAAGGTGGAGGATATGTGGCAGAGAGCTTCTGCCACTCTTGAGGAATAACCTTTTCTTAAATCTGTTGCAACATTTCTTCTATTTCTTAGCCTAATCTGTCCTTTACAATTTCTAGTCCATAAGGTTGGCCACCTATAGGCATTCATTTCCCTTTCTTGACTATGCAATTATGTCCTCTTTAATTTTCCTTTTCCTTCTCAGGTCCTCGTACAGGGAGGTTATTGTGGTGACCTCCGAACTGATGTAAAACAACAGGCTGTGTTCCTCGTTGTTGGATTTAGCATGCAATGGCACTATGTCATAAAATACTTTAATGTATACACCTTATGTGTATAAAACCTGTAAATATTGAAAATGGCATCATGTCAAAAACACCATGGCACTAGGTGTTTTTGATAAAGGTAAAAAGTTACTAGGGGACTGTATGATAAAAAAATACATTAGTTGTGCTATTTAAAATGCATGTAAATTGCTGTAAACTGAACAAGTCTGAAATTTCATGGTGGTTTGCATATATTCCATGATGCTTTACATTATGGAAGCATGTGCGATGTTGTGTTTCTTTGAAACTTGACTTATTGTCAATGCCATTTTGGGTAACCCTTGTTTCAGTGCTTCTGCACTGAGGTTCTTTGTCTTTAGCTTGTTTTTTTTTTTTATGTGAGCCCCCACCACCCAAGCAAACAAGGCCTGCATAGGGGAGGCTAAATCTCAACAGATAAGTTAGATCAGAGATCAGTGAACCAGTAGGTGCTAGCCAAGTGTAGAGAAACGACTTGCATAGTCTGTTGCTACAAACTGATGTACTGAAGAAGGGCTATGCCATTGCTGAAGGTTATCGCCTGCATTTTGAATAAACATCACACAGAGACTGTGTGTTGAACTTGAAGTTTGGTGTCTGGTCCATCTGTTATCCCACAATCCCTCCACAGACTAGCTTACTGAGCCAGTCACAATCACTCCCCATCTGCCCACAATGCAATTGCCCATGGTATCCTACTACCCAAGCTCTCCTATGTCCTACCCATTTTCACTAATGCCTCAAATGCTATCCTGTGGAAATGGGATGTCACTGTGGCTTACAACAACTGCTGTCAATTCACCCTTGCCTGCAACTGACTCACTCACCATTGTACCCTGTACTCCAAATCACCAGATTAGGCTGGCTACCCCATGCTACCCAAATTGACCTCTTACTGGGTGGCATCACTCACAGTATAATTCAAAACCAAGCACCCCTGTCTCTTGTCTCACTTCTGGTGCCCTATAGAAATGCCTATTCTATCAGATCGTTGGACCTTCACCTCCTAACTATACCCAGGACCAGGACCAAACTCGGGGAGACAGCCTTCACTGTTGCTGCCCCTTAATTGTGTAATAGCATACCTACTAATATAAGACAATGACTGTTAGTCTTGCTTTCTGGAGCCAATATCATTCACATCTGCTCCAGCTGGCAGTGTGCTCCTGTCCTTACCACTGTCCCTTGCATTCACTAGCCATTGGTACTCGATACCCTTGCACTTGTCACTTTGTATACCTGTTAGTTTGTCCACACCTCAGAGCTTTGCCAATAACCTCTCCCCTCTGCTTCTTATTTAATTTGTACCCCTCAGTTTACTTTGTTTACTTAGGTCAGTCTGATGCTTAAAGAGCTGGTGATGCATTCAGAACAACTTTAACAAAACATAATATTTAGGCACTGTCCAGCTTGTATTGCCCACCAGTTCTGTATTCCACCTTTCCATTATTTAGTAGTGAGCAGATCTGCATGAAAACAGGATATTTGCTCCTGAAAAGTTCATCTGTTCCTGCTACATTCTCCCTACCTGAAGTCATAGAGCACTGCTTGTAACCTCATAGTTCCTCCCATGGCAACAGATTGTGATGTCACAACAGAGGGTAATGACTTGAAGTAGGGAGTAAGCTATAGAGGCAAATGAACTCAAAATGAATGCTAAGGGGCTACAATTATGTATTCATACATATTTCTTTAGTAATAAATTATGGGGAGGAGAAATGTATAAAACATAAATGGAATGCAGGCAGAATTGTATGTAATTATATTTTTCAAAGTTTTCTTTGAGGCATCAGTAGCTCTTTGATTTATTGTCATGTACTGTGTTTGTTTTTGCTAAGTTTATCATGTACTCTAATGTTGTAGGACTGTTGCTGTATTTGAACTGTTTAATGGCTTGTACCCTCCCGGGTCGTACCCGAAAACAGGCAAATATTTGTCTGGTGCACCTTACCTGGTAAACAAAAACTGACTAACTCACTCACTCACTCAATCAATTCTACACAAGTGCTATCGCCTAATATATACATTTTCCCTTCTTGAAATTAGCTCACGAACAGGAAATTATGAAATAGTGATAATGTACTGTACTATTGCTGTTACTGCTAATTCTGCAGTGTACTGAGCTGTGTGTCACTCCCCCACCACATTCCTGCCTATGCACTTTATGCTAATTCAGCGTGAAAAGCAAAATAAAAAAAACATACATTTTGTGCTACCAGAATTCTTGTGAACTATCAAATCATTCACACTGTGGCATGATGCTACAAGTTATCAGTGCCACCCAGTGAGTCTGTACCACTGGCACAGTTGTTGTGTAATGCACTTTATGTCAAATATGGCTCAAAGTGCAACATACATAGATTCTGTGCTACTTGATTTTTTTTTTCAAGAACCAGAATGAATACATCAGGCTGATGCATGCTGCTACATGGTGCCATTCTGTGTGTCAGCCATACCAATACTGTTCTTGTAATGACCCTTTGGGGTAAATTGTGCATAAAGCCCAATATATGGGTACTGATTCCTCCAAGAATTATTCTCAATGAAAAGAAGAAATTAGTAATGCTGCTGCATGATATTACATGGTGCCACACTGTGTGTTACTCCCACCAACACAATTCTCAGTTGAATAAATTATTATGTCTGGAAATGTGTACATGAGGCAATGAAATGAGATGTGCTCCGTGAATTTATATGCTGCTCCTGTGCTCTGCAAGTGTTACACCACACAACCTGTCCTGATGAACTGTAGATAACTGAACTTCTGGATATTTTTTCATGAAATCATATTGGGTACGATATTCAAAACTTTGCCCCAGGGCTAAATTAGCACTGCCCTGCGTGCTAAATTAGCCCAGAACCAGTAGCCTGCTGTATTCAAAAGGGATAGCCTCGGTGCTAAACCTGCTGAATATAGCATGCTAAGGAAGCTGGGCAAACTGGGCTGGGAGTGCAGTGCAAAAATAGCCTAGGAAAAAGACAGCTCTGAATATAGCAACCAGGAAGTGAAAACCACAACAGCATCTCAGTGCACAGCGATATGAAGAAAAGTAGAGGTGAACTATGTGGCCAATGTGTGTGCTAGGAAAGGGGTGGAGTCAGTAAAGCTGCAAGCATCAATGCATGTGAAATTACATTGTGCAGAAATGTACAACGTTTCTGGAATGTTTGCACGGCACAAACACATTTGCACAGGTGTAGTGAGGAGCTAAGCCATTTGCCTGGCGCTATCGCATTTGCCGGGGGCAAAACTTTGCTATATTCAAATATGACATATAAATGAACCTACTTAGGTAGTCTGTGGGCAAACATCCAGATTAGCATCTCATTATGACCTGATTTGCATGCAGTTTGCTCAGCGCTACTGCAGGGTCCCACAACCCCACCTGTAGGTCAGTCTGAAAGTACAGGGGCTGGCTGAGTCTGCCCACAGCTCCACCAGTAAGTCAGTCTGGCAGTGCATGCTGGTAGCTGCAGGCTACATTTGTACAGTACAGCATAGAATATTGTGCCCCAGGGGACTACATAGCACAGGCACAGGTGGTGGTGCTGCATGCAATTTTCAAACTGTAGTTCATGCTACAGTGCACAGCAGACACTACAGTAGCAAGGGGGCCAGTAGTGCGAGGGACACAGCAATGCCTATGGTGTGTAGGGTAGTGATGATCACTGCAGTGTACACAGTGACAGGACCAACCTGCAGGTGTTTACTGACAGTGGACATTACTATTATGCTGTGCAAGAACAAGGGGACACAATTTGAAGATAGACGGGGGGTGGCTCAGAGGTAATGTAAGGAAGTATTTTTTCACAGATAGGGTTATGAATGAATAGAATGGCCTTCTGGAGGAGGTTGTGGAGTCAAAAACAGTGGTGGAATTCAAGCATGCATGGGACAGTCATAAGGCAATTTTAGGGGGCGGGGGTAGGAAAAAGTAGGCTGCTGGTTAACTAGGATCTGCAGCTTATCCATTAGGTAGGGAATTGGGCAGACTGGGTGGGCCAAGAGGTCCTTATCTGCCATCAAATTCTATGTTTCTATGTTTCTATGTTTCTATGTTTCTATGTTTCTATGCAGTTGTGCAACCCACAGATGCACCACTGGCATTGGACGCTCACAGTGACATATACATGACTAGTTGGCTATGTACTGTGGTGTCTGTACAGATGTGAGGTACGTGGCTGGGGGGGCATATACCATCAGACAGGCACACTGATGTTGGAGTATTCGCAACACCAGCCCATTTGCATTGCGTGGCTTGCCTCAGCCTTGTGGCCACACCCAGTCTGTGGTGCAGCCTGGCTACTTGTACACCCTCCCTTCAACACCCTCCATGCCCACAGTACTGCATGTGTGTGCTGGCATCTGTTGGTATCCACTGAAGGGTGGTCTGCAGGTGTGTGCTGTATGGCCGCAATGCCATGGTGTCCACTGGGAGTCTGGTCACCACTTACTGCCGGGCATGGCTGGGACTGGTAGCAGATGATGGCATTATAGGGATGCCACCCATGAGCAGCATGTTTCCTCTCTGTCTGGCTTATATCTATGTGTCATACTTACTGGTTAGGGTTGCACAAAGCTGCGCAAAAGTCATGCAAAGCCACAAAGTCGAACAAAGCTGGTTTGCCCAGTTAAGACTACCTTCTCCTGGGAGATAATTTGCACTGTGCAAAGTGTTGCGCTAAGTCGCGCAAAAACACTTTGCGTGGCACTATTCGCTGAATATAGCATTGTGCCTATATTCATGTACATGCCCCCTCAGTTTGCCCCTTGCATACATTATAATTTTGCCCGGCACTAATGCAGCTTGCACACGCTATTTGACCTTTTGAATATTGCGGACCCACGCTAACCCAGCGCTAATCCTGTGCAAATGTTTTTCTCCCAGCACAAAGTTTTGAATATCTGTCCCATAGTCTCTTCATGGTGCCGATCCGGATGATGATCTTCAAGTATTGTGTTCTATCAGCAAAGGTATGTACTGTATATGTGGTTTAAATTTTCTTTTTAGGCCGGGGAGAGGAGATTCTCGAAAAAGGTCTATTTCTAACTATCTTTTTTTTTTCCTGTTTTTCTCTGTTCAGGTATTTGTCACTCTGGTAATTAAATCCTGTTGCAGCATGGCTCCAGCCTGGATCTGCTTATTTAATTTAGCAATGTTTGATACCAAGGAAGGTAAGTATTCTTTTTTTGTTTCACTTTTTTCAAAAGTTATTTGTTTATCACTCTCTGTTTTCTGCTCCTGTTGTTCTCATTTTAGGTTAATTCTCAGCTGTGTGAAATGACAATGTTGATAACTGTAATTCACACTGGATACAGAGGATGGGTTGACCTTAATAAGACAACACACACTGGTAGAGAAGCTAGAGAAGAGGAGGAGGATGTATAAGCATTAGTCTGCTACACTGACAAAATCAACAATCTGATGTGAAGGTTCTCGTGATAACGAAGCCTAAAGCGATCGCCGTTATCAAGCAGTCAGAGTGCTGAAAACATTTTTGGCACAACAGACACCCCGGCGCACAGGACAACTGCACTGGGGAAATACATTACAATGCTTTCTGTGGGGGGGGTGTTGCTTCCCCCATCCCCCATGCGGGGGGGCTTCACCCTCCGCACCCCCCTACTAAAGGATTCTCAACTCCAGGGGGGTGCATGTCTGGGGGGGTGAAACATGTAAAATTAAAGGTTCAGGCTGGGTGCAATAAAATTGCACCAGCACCCAGACTCAAACCTGGTACCGCACCCTCCCCAACCACAGGCCAACTCCTGACACCATGACACAGCTCAGCAACCCACTGCAGTGCCACCCCCTACAGCTCCTCCGCCTCCTCCCAGCCCACACTGCATGCTCGCACCCCATGCGCATACATAGTAACATCCTGTCGCCCATTTCATCCCACCCCCCATCGTCGCCCTCCCTCACATCGGGCGTGAGGGATTTCATGGGGAACAAGTCGACATTACGGACTGCGCCCTTCACCATGCGCCTCCTCACAGCCTACTGACGTGAAAAGTATAATTTACATATATGTTGTGCTCCCATCAGTGTTCTCAAGCACCAGAATAAATACTTCAGGCTGCTTCAAGTTGCTACATGGTGCTGTGTGTCTTGTCCATTGACACAGTTCTTACAATGTTCTTTTTGAGAAATGGTGTGAAAATATATAAAGCTGCTGCATGATGCTACATGGTGCCACACTGTGTGACTGTTCCCCAGCCACAGTTCTTGTAATGCACTTATGGGGAAATGCTGTGAAATGCTAAATAGATATAAAATCAAATCTCCAGAATTCTTCTCAACTGACCAGGAAATAAGCTCCCAACTTTTGACAGGAAATGGAGTAAGTTGCATGCCCTATATACTGCGTAGGTGGCTTTGTTTAGGCTCCTAGAGTATTTGAATTTTTAATAGGATGCTGTTAGTAGTTTAGCCTTTAAAGCTGTCAGTATGTTCTACCCTCTCTATTAGCCCTGCTTTCTTTTCTGTTCTGCCACTCTGCTGGGGGGGATAGGAGGAGGGGGGAAGGATATGTTATGGGGTGTTTGTTCCTCTTTCTTGTTTGTATTTGTTCTACATTATATGGTTGTTAGTTGTCATAAAATCTAATAAAATGTATATTCAATTTCAAAAAGAGAACTGACCGGTAAAATATGTAAGACTGCTGCAAAGTGCAACGTGGTGCCACACTGTGTGACTGTTCACCCACCACAGTTCTTGTAGTGCACTTTAAGGGAAACTGTGAGAAAAGTACAACATATCTAAAGTCTATGCTCCCAGACTTTTTCTGAACTACCATAATAAATATATCAGGCTGCTGCATGCTGCTAAAAAGGACACAAATCCCCAATGCACTTCATGTATACAGATCTGACATCCAGGTCCAACCACTAACAACAGAAAAGAGAAGTCTGAACTAAAGAGTTAGAAACCATTCTTTAATATTTAAATGTACAAATAAATACCATACATATAGTGCAAGTAGTGCAAACTCTCCTATGCCTGACTAACCAACGTGTATTTGGATCAGCTCGCTTCTTCCTCAGGGAACATGGTTTATTAATAAAACCAGAACCTTTAAAAGGGTCCCAAGCCAATAATAAGATACAGATTTAAATATTCATTATGCCTAACACATAATAAAAACTGCACTCATTCTCCAATCAGGGAACTGAGCTTTTATATCTATGCAGTCACGGAGACTGGCTGGAGTGCCATATGGTTACATTGTGAAAATGATACCACTTAAATATACCTTTTAAAAATGATAAATATTAAAAATAATGTGACTAGTAAGATGAAGTGACCAGAGCAGATACTCAAAAGGAACTAAACCATTGTAAAAGTTACATCTAAATTGTCAAAACAAGAACAGCAATTATCACAGCAGATTAACTATTGCACATAGGCGCAAACTGAAAAATGAAAGGCAAGTAGTTTCCAGCAGAAAATTGGAGATTGTTATGACATGTCACATGTTTCTATGAATATTCAGAATGTCCACCTGTTGAAAAAGAGAAAGAACAAAGGGGGGATGGGAAAGGGAAGGGGAACATGGGAAGGTTAGAGGGTTTCAAGGTATGGGGAAGGGGCAAGGGAAGGAATTTTGATTTGTCAGTTCTGTTTATTACCTGGGTGACAGGTAGGGGAAGTACCCCCCTTCCCTTGCTGCCTGGATTGCCCAGTCGGCATCCACCCAAGTTGCCCAGACTGCTGGGCTCACAGCTTTCCCCTTGCAGTGGGGCTCCCCAAGGGGAAATACCTAGATCCACCTTGAGGCCCCAGCTAAAGCTGCTCCTGGGGCATCATTTGGTTGGGGTTCAGGGCTGTCACCATGCTACTAACCCATGTTTTTTTTTCTCAGCTTAATTTCCACTGGAGGTGCGGACATGCAATGACGTCAGCATGGATCATGTCTACACCTACACATGATCCATAGATATCCGCCATCATGTCCTCCTTTTTAGATGTGGTCGTGACCAGGTGTGCACCCAGCCTCCATTAGGTGTCATTTATTTATTTGAATTTTGATGAGCAGGTGGGACCACTGAGGCAAGGTCCCTTTTTCAGGGGCAACCCAGGCAAGAGGTAACAGGTGGGAGAACAAAAAAGTGTGTACAGACACCATACAATAGCACACACAATACAATATACAAGAACAAATAAAAAGGGAGTGTGCACAGATACCTTTTAAGTGTTAACATATAAGACAATGACAATATAAATGAGTAGATAAACATTAGGCAATAAGCAAAAGGTAAGTACAGACAAAGTAAATGAAATGTACAACAAATTCATACTGGTGGAGTAGTTTCTATCTACCCATGTAGCATAAATAGTATGGAACACAGCTTGGATGGATGGGTCGGGGGTGGGGAGCTAGTGGGTGTGAGACAGAGAGAAGAACGAGAAGGCGGGGGGTTATGATTAGCAGCAGTTGCAAGTAGGAGGAGGGAAAAAGTTTGGAGAACAAAACTCCCTGAGGATTGGGCCTTGTTTAGAAACGCTATAAACCATTGTACTAGATTGGATAGAGAGGCAAAGCCTAGTTATTTCCATAAAGAATTGGACTCTTCCACCAATTCCTCAGCCAAGTTCTGGAATACTATCAAGGATATTGAAGGTCATGCTGCTTTGAACACCCTGCCCAAGAAAATCACTACTGGTGTTTCTGTGGTGTCTGACAAATCCTCCATCCTCGACTCTATTAATGGCCATTTCACAACCACAAGACTTGCATTTGATACCTCTCCTCCCAATACCCTATGCTCACAACTCAGCTTACAGGATGCATCGGCTCTCATCACAAGCATGGCATTCTCGCTCCAGCCTACCACTCTAAAGGAAGTTGAGGATCTTTTCCTACATCTGGACACCAGGAAAAGTGCTGGGGCTGACCTCTTAGACCTCTTCTTCTTGAAGCTGAGTCACTGTGTACTGGCAGTGCCTATCACTCATCTCTTTAACCTCTCCCTTTCACAAGACGTTACTCCCCCCCTCTGGAAAACCACCCACATAATCCCTTTCTTCAAGTCTGGAGACCCCTGTGACCTGAGCTAAGATGTAGTAGGGAGCTATTTTTAGGTCTTTCTTATTAGGACGTGCTGCCTCCGAGATGAGTTGTGAAAGTCCAAAGGAGTCACAAAGAGTTGAAGAGCATGGTGATCTGAACACCATGCTCTGAGCGCTGAGCATCCACAGCCCACACCTCCAGTGGAGGAGAGCAATCTCTGGTATGCTCAAGCTTCCTTCCCCCACTGACCGACCCTCAGATGCACCGGGCTCCTTCCCTAATCCTGGTTGTCAGTGCCACAAATTGTAGCCCTGCTAACTGTACCATGGGCCAGCCAGGGAACAGGACTGAAGGAAAGAAATAATCTTTTATTACAAATATTGACCATACAAAAATATACAGTCCCATACTGTTATGACAAGTGACTTCAAACCACATTAAAAGAAAGGCAGCTGCATTCACCAAACCCCAAGGTTCTTAAAAAGAAAAAGACAAGGAATCTGTCCAATTCAGCTAATCCATTTTATTTCCAGCCATAACGTGGCACCAACAAAAAGAACGATTGCAGTGCATGCAAACTGCCTGCTTACGTATCATCAACTCTACAGGGCTTCCTCAGAGCTAATCAGCCTTGTCTTTTTCTTTTTAAGAACCCTAGGGTTTGGTGAGTGTGGCTGCCTATTAACAATGATTTAAATATTGTTGCTGAACCCCACCTTTACCAGTGCTGGACCATCCTGTAAGGTTATACACATTAAAAGAAAGGTTTAAGGTCCAAAGCATCATTTAAACCTTCTGGGGTCAGTCTTCCTAGGTGGAAGATCCACCAAGATTCCCTTCTCAGCAACTTTTGAAGCCTGTTCACACCCCTTAACAATTTGGGCACAGAGTCAAGGGCTACAAATTTCAAGCTTGCAGTTTTTTTTTTTTGCATGACATAGTTTAAAGTGTGCACCTACTGCACTTTTATCCAGTCCATTTCTTATTGCCCCAATATGCTCCAACATTTTGACCTTTAGCTGCCTGGAGGTCCTGCCAACATAAATTTTGCTGTAGGAACACCAGGCAGCATAGACCACAAATGTGGAGTAACAGATGCTAATTGATGAACTTCTGCTGGCTTTCCCCAATTTCCTACATGCAACTATTTTCCATTTACTGCAGATTTACAAGCAATAGTAGTACAGTTGCAAATAACCCATAGCCACAGGAAGCAAATTCAGAACTTAGACTTAAATAAAGAGTTCTATTTTAATTTTAGTAGTGACATATACAAGCACTAACACATAGCCAAACTGGCCAATAACACTAAGGTTTTTCCTGGTGTGCTGCCAGGTTTCCTCAGAGTGATCTAAGACAACACAGCGGAATCTTAATTTATACAAGTGAAGGGTGGGGCATTAATCACCACCACCACCAATGACAATGCTATAAACATTATAGCACTATAGAACAGATCCTGTGCTTATGGTGGAAGAGACAAACACCACCAGAGGAGAGGTGAGGAGATTTTTATCTGATTAGTATGTGGTAATAAGGTTCAATGAGCGGAGCAGGGGACTCTGAGAGATATGTGTGTTTTATATCTTTTATACACACAAAAGAACAGTGACATAACATATGAACAGTTGAAACAAAGGGCAGATGCAAAGAATATTGATAAAAAGATGAGAGAAAGGATATGGATGCACATGGGTATAATAGGAACTTGTATACTTGTTGGCATTCTAAGATATAGAAAATAACTAGTGAATGAAAATATGGGTGATGATAAAAAACATAGTACTGAGATGTGGCTCATAAAGGGTAACAGGAATGTGGGCTATGGAATCTTGACCAGTGATTGTCAAAAAAAGGTTTTTTAAACAAAAGAACATGAAATATGTGACAGTAATTATTGTTATATGATTTATGTAGGCAAAATATGTGGGGCTGAGGAAGTGGGTTTCCCACAAAATGTTCCCCTTTGAAGTGTGCATTTTTGAAACAGAATAAAAAAAGACATTGCTACAAGCAATTTGGTGCCAGAGTGGTGTTCATCCAATACAATTGTCATATCTGCTTTTTGGTCCTTTTTTGATGACTCAATTGAGGAAGAAACTGACCTTGATTATAGGAAGTGCAACCCGTACCACCACCCATGCACGAATTATTTAGGTTTGACCAATTTTGGTACAGTGGCCCACACTGGAAGCTTCAACAGTGAGTCACAATAATATACACAGTTTACATAGTTTACACAGTTTTCATAAGGTAGAAGAAGGCCTGAAAGACCCATCAAGTCTACCTCCCCACACCATGTGGGTCAATAAAGTATTTATCCAATTCACTTTTAAATTGTTCAAATTTGGTTGAATCAACTATTTTCTGTGGAAGTTTATTCCACAATAAAATTGCCCTAATTGTAAAATAATGTTTTCTTTTATTTCTAAATGCTATTTGTACAAATAACTGTTTATTATTGCATCTTAGTATATTCAGTTTATTTGCATACTTGATGTTACATTCCTCCATGAGATTTCTGTCCTGTAAGATTTTGAACAGCAATAAAATATCTCCTCTCTGTCTCCTAGTTTCTAGATTGTACAACTTCAAAGTTCTACATCTTTCTTTATATGATAACGTTTTTAGTGAAGAAATTAATTTGATAGCTTTTCTTTGTATGTTGTCTAAAAGTTTTCTGTCTTTGGACAGATAAGGAGACCAAAAGGTGGCTCCATATTCTAAGTGAGGCCTAATATAGGTGTTATACACTGATAATATGATTGTCTCTTGCCTACAAATAAAATATTTTTTAATGGATCTAAGGATATGATTGATCCTGAGAGCTATATGACTACAATGTACCCCTGGAATTAATAGATCATTTATCATAATTCCAAGATCTTTCTCAGTTTTGACTTGTCTCAGTTCTTTATTATTCATATAATATTTCTCTTGTGGATTTTGAGGATCAAAATGCATTACAGCACATTTATTTTCATTGAATGCCATTTTATTTAAATTTGCCCAGTTTTCTAGGGTATTAATATCTTTTTTAGTACATTAATATTATTTATAATACTAACTTCCTTACATAGTTTTGTATCATCAGCACATTTACTAATGTAACCCACAATATCATTTTATAAATCTAATATAAAAATTCCAAATAGGACAGGACCAAGAACCGATCCTTGAGAAACTCCACTAGTCACCTTAATAGGATCGGAGTACGTGTCTGAGACTTTGACTACTTGTATTCTGACAGTCAACCAGTCAGCTGCCCACCTGATTATAAATGGGTCTAACTTTATGTTCTCTATTTTTTTGACCAATATATCATGGCTAACTCTGTCAAAGGCCTTTTTAAAATCCTAGAAAATAACATCTACTGGAATACCTCTATCCAAGGAACTACTTACTGTCTCATAAAAACTAATGAGGTTAGTGGTACAAGATTTCCCCTTTGTAAAGCCATATTGTCTAGTATCCATATGCCCTTTACAATCCATATCTATTTCTATTCTATTTTTGAGAATTCTTTCCATGGTTTTGCAAACAACCGATGTTAGACTTATTGGTCTATAATTCTCTACTTCCTTTCCATTACCCTTTTTATGTATTGGAACTACCACCACTTGCTTCCACTTATAGGGTACTATTCCTTTGATAAGTAAGGTATTAAATATATGTTGAAGTGGTATTGAAATAGAATGAATTGTACTTTTTAGAAAAAATGGATTTAAGCCATCTGGCCCTACTGCTGCATCTGCTCTAATGTATTCAATGGCTGTTTCTATCTCTTTCATAATGATCTTTTGTAACTGAGTCATGTCTACATTATTCTTTTTTGACAAGCCATTACAATTATTAAAGACTGACCCAAAAAATGTATTTCATTTATTTCCCATATCTAGTGGATTTGTTATTTCATTATCATTATCATTCATTACTGTTATATTATGACTCTGTTTTTTATTTTTGTTAATGTAAGAAAAAAAGCTTTTGGATTTTTTGTAAATGCTAGTTTTATTTCAGTCTTTCTTCTTTCCCTTTTGATTAATGATTTTGTTTTCTTTAGCTCTGTTTTATAACTATTAATATTTGTTTGACTCTGACTTTTTTTTATTTTTTGAAACGCTTTTTCTTTATTTTTAATTTTTAGTATTATTTTTCTTGTTAACCAAGGTGGAATCTTCCCCTTTTTATTATGGGTTTTCTTAATTGATAGATATAAATTTTCCAATTTTGTTATAATAGAATTAAATCATTCCCAACATTGGTCAATGTTTAAATCTTTAAATAATATTTCCCAATTATAATTTGACAGTGATTTATTAATTTTTAAATAGTTGTTTTTTTGGAGTCATAATTATAGTTAATCCTCCCTATAGTATTTTTATATTTATTAATTTCATACATTATGATATTATGATCACTATTCCCAATAGGGATAATAATATTTAAGTTTATTATTTCAGATGCAATCTGGTTAAAACTAGGTCCAGTATGTTAGGTCCCCTAGTTGGATCTTGCACCATTTGTTCCAGCCCAGCCATTATGAAAGAATCCAGAAAATAACTTTCCAAAGATGTCTTAGTTACAAGTTTTCCCCACTCTATCCCAGGTAAATTGAAATCTCCTACAGTGACTATATCAGATGAAGCTGATAATAATTCAATATCTGCAATTAATAACTGATCTTGTTCAAGTTTGGAAGATGGCGGTCTATAATAATTTGCTAGTATAAGATGCTGTCTGTTCTGATGTGTAATTTTTATAGCAACACCTTCAATATCAGTTTCTTTAACAGATAATTCATGTTCTTTTGCATCTATTTTGTTTGATACATAAATGCAGATCCCTCCTCCTTTTTTATTATTTCTATTCTTATAAAAAAGGGTATATCCTGGAATACCATTAAACCAATTCACTGTTTCATCCCACCATGTTTCACACAATGCAGCAATATATATATATTTTTATTTACTAATATAGCAGTTAATTCTGTAATTTTAACAACATTTAGGCTTCCTACATTAGCTACCAGGACCTTGTAATTATCAAAATCCTGTATAGCATATGTAGTGGCTTTCCCTGTTTTCCCCTTCTTAGTTAGTTTAAACTTTCTTCTATGATTTTAGTAATAGATTTCCCAGAACAGCAGTTCCTCTTTTGTTAAGATGGAGACCATCCCAATAGAACAAACTTTTATCACCTGAGAATCTTTCCCAGTGTGTAATGCATCTGACCTTTTCATGAAGGCACCATTTCTGCAACCATTCATTGACTTGTTTTATTTTTTTCTGTTTTTTAATCTTGGTTTTTGGAACAGGTAATCTTTCAGAGAAACATAATTCAGTTCCTTATTGTTTTAGTGTTGTTGCCAGTTTTATATAATCCTCTTTTATATTTTCTAGTGTGAATTTTGAAATGTCATTTGTGCCAATGTGTATTATTATTAATGGATTTTCACCTGCATTTTTCATAATATCTGGGACCACAAGTTCAATATCCCGGATTCCAACCCCTCTAAAACTAGAACAGGTGGTATTGGCTTTATCTTTTTGGCAAATATAGCCATCAGTATATTTAATGATCAAATCTCCCAGTACTATAATTTGTCTCTTGATCTCTGAGTGGTCATTTATGCTACCATTTATTTGATTTGGTTGAATGTGGCCTGTATTATTTCTAATCTGTGTACCAGTAGAGATATTTATATGTTGCTCTAGCATTAATTCACCACTTTTTTTCCAATTCATTGTTGGTCCCTGTTTTAATTAAGTAATCCACTTCATTTGTAATATGACCAACATCTATAAGGACAGGACCTGAAACCAATTTGGGTTTAATATTACTTGTAGAAGGATTTTCATTTTTATTTGGTGTATTTTGAACATCATTTGTAGTAGTTTCATAGTGGCTATGCTAATGTTGAACTCTTGGAATATTGTTTGCATTCAATGTTGTACTTTCATTATCTAAATCTAAGATTGCAAATTTATTTTGTGTAATAACAGGGACCTCCATACATCTTCTTCCCTTTTTATGATGTTTTTTTATTAATAAATGGGCTCCAACTGCTATCTTCTCTACTACTGTTTTCATCTGTTGTGTCTATCCTTTTGTGATTTATTTATTTGTTGCAGTATTACAGACATGGAAGCAGGTTTATTACTAGTGGTGTTTGTTTATTACCATCACTCCTTACATCTATAATAGTGTTTTCTAGTTCTTTGATCTTGTCCTTTAGTGAGAAAATTTCTAAACATTGGATGCACCTGAGGCCAACAAACCCAGTTTGACTGTCAAGACAAAATTTATTACACAATATACACAGCATTGCAATCTCACCTGTTTGCAGTGTAACAAATCCATCAGAGATGTTCATTTTGACTTAACTTAAGTGAGCACTTTAGGTTTATTTGTCTATATTAGCTCTGGACTTATCTCAACCAGCACCCCAGTGGCCCCAGTGGACACAGCTGACATGCATAGATGCACCTGCCTCTCCACGCGTCTCTGTGCATGGCCCCATGCTCACTCTTCCCGCTCGCTAGTGTGAGCATTTTATGCTGTCTGAGCCTGAAACCTCGCAGTAGTACCACTGCCTGTTTCAGCATGTGTAGGTGTAGAAAATAGTGTTTAAAAACACTGTTCCAAGTCTCTGATCTAACTTGAGGTAATTTGAAGCAAAAGATTCCCCCTTGTTGTCACTAGATGTGCTCTAGCTATACTCAGTTATTTGCAGCACTTAAATAATCAGTCAGTGTCCCGTAGTGTTTACAAATAATATAGCAATCAGTCTAGTTCAGCAGACTACAGTTATATCAGGGATATTAAACATTTAAAATTTCATCAGGTAAAATAGACAATCCACCACCTCTCTCCAGAGGTTCACACAACTCCAGTTCAATGAGCAACTAAATAGTTTCAGGCTTACAGCGTGAGCATTTTATGCTGTCTGAGCCTGAAATTTGTGGTAGTACCACTGCCTGTTTTGGTGTGTGCAAGTGAAAAGAATTGTGTTTAAAAACACTATTCCAAGCCTCCAATCTAATTTGAGGTAAGTTGAAGCAAAAGATTCCCCCTGTAGTCACTAGATGTGCTCTAGCTGTACTCAGTTATTTGCAGCACTTAAATAATCAGTCAGTGTCCCGTAGTGTTTACAAATAATATAGTAATCAGCCTAGTTCAGCAGACTACAGTTGTATCAGGGACAGTAATCATTTAAAATTTCATCAGGCAAAATAGACAATACATCACCTCTTTCCAGAGGTTTGCACAACTCCAGCTCAATGAGCAACTATATAAAAAAAAATTTTGACATCACTGATAAAGTTTACTATTTTCAACCCCCCATGCCATCATTCGCCTGTCTTGACTTTCTCCCTTTTCCTTATTTAATATGAATGTCACAGATAATAATACAGAACACTCCAGTAATGCAGGGTGAGACAAGCACCAGTCCTAGGGATTCACCAAACAGCAGAAACAATGTCTTTTTTCTTATCAATTCACAGCAGAACAACAAGCAGAAGTATTAGGTTTGTTAACACAGACCAAAACATGGACAGAAGCAACCAATAATAAAACATTATTGAGTAAGATTCAACATTTGGAACAATGTGATATAAGGTTAGAATGGCATGCTCTGTGTTTGGGAGAATATGTCAAAAATAAAAGAATGCCTCTTGGGCTTAGATTCTTAATTGAACCCAGTTTGGGGTTTATAACCATTGAATCAAATGAGAAATGGAATGGAATTCATAACAAATGTTCTACAGATTTCATATAGTTAAAGAAAGGAATATTCTAATGATAGAAATACAAGAGGTGAAAGACAACTATAAAACCATGGTTGTACACCAGGAGTTCACTGCAACTCTGGAAAAAATTTAAAAAAATATTAGAGAGATATGAGGACTATATTAAGCAACACAAATTGAGAAAACTCAAATGGGACATAGTGGATTATAGGGACAATAAAGTATATAATTGGTTTGCAAAACCAAGGGGACATAATATGAGCTCATATCAGTCCCAGACCTCACAGTATCAAACAGACTCTGTTAGTGGAGATAGCATGGTCACAACATCATACAGTTCCATGAGACAAAGACAAGGGGAACAAAGCCCTTTTTTAGATGAGGATATTCAGGAACAAGGACAACATATGAGGAGAGACAGTATGGATGAAAAAGAACAGAGGTACAAACTGAGAAACAGAGGGTGGCAGTGGGAACCCCAAGTCGCACCCCAAAACAGAAATACTTACAGAGGAGCAAGAGGAGAGGGTGATGGCGCAGACCCAAGAGGAGGGATAGAAAGAGGCAGGAGAGGGGCTACAGAGGATGACAGAGGAGGAACAGGTAATTTTCAACCTGAGCAGAAGGGATATTACAGAAATGGAAACCCACGTACTTAAGAAGGGATTATCATTCTCACCTACAAAAAATGTTGATGCTTTTCAGCTTGAGATTGATTTGCAGAAATGTTATCAAAAAATACATCTGGCAGACTGGTTTGACAATAGACCAGAGGAGCCAGACAATAACAAACAATGGCTAAAAAAGGCCTTGGGGTTAAATCTACATTTAATCCTCTCAGAGGATCAAATATGGCAGAGAGCTACATTCAAGTAGTAATACAAGAGATAAAGAAAATGTTCATAGAACAGGATAAGAGACCCAAATAAAATAACCTAATAAAAAGGGAAAGGGAGATATTAACAGAACTAGAAAGGGACAAGAATATAATTATCAAACCAGCGGATAAGGGGGGAGGGGTTGTACTTTGGAAATAGGGATATACAGATGAGTGTATGAGTCAATTAAGTGATCCTGAGAGATACCATCCTTTAAAGTCAGATCCAACAGATGAGATCAGAGCAGAAATAGAAGAATTAATCAACATAGGCGTGAACATGGGCTGGATAGCAGAAGAAGAGGCTAATATGCTCATTAACACAAATCTCAGAATTCCCCTATTTTATGTGCTGCTCAATATCCACAAGGATCCACTCAGACCACCCGGATGCCTGATTGTTTTAGGACAAAATTCCATTCTGGAACCATTGTCAAAATATGTAAATTATCACATTCTACCAGAGGTTGAAAAAAATGGAAACATACATAAAAGACACAGGATATGTTATTCAGTTGCTTGGGGAAGCCAATAATAACAATTGGGAATGGGAAAACAATATTTTGATCACTTTTGACATAAAAGACTTGTATATGAGCATACAGCATACTGAGGGCTTAGAAGCATTGATGGGAGCTTTGAATGGGAGAGAGGATACACATCCCCCAAGTGAATTTTTAAAACAACTGGCTAAGATTGTGTTGGAGAAAAATTATTTTGCATTCAAGAATAAATTGTATCTCCAGGTAAGAGGAAGTGCAATGGGGAGCATCATGGCTCCATCATATGTAAATATCTGTATGAGAGAGTTTGAGAAAACGCATGTCCTAGATGTGGCCAGTAACCCGTTTTCCCAAAACACATTATGTTGAAAGGATTTTATTGATGACATCCTGGTGATGTGGAAAGGAATGAGAGAAGACCTGTAAAGATTTGAGAGATAGTTAAATAGTAGGGATAGGAATCTAATATTTACAATGATGGCATACAACACAAGAATTCCATTTTTAGATCTGGAAATTTATAAGACTGAGTCAGGGATAGCTACAACACTTTATAGAAAACCAACTGATAGGAATACGACTTTATACTTTACAAGTTTTCATGACCCAAACCTGAAAAACAGTATCCCGAAGGCACAAATTTTGAGAGCCAAGCACAGTTGCAGTGAGGACACTGAATACCAGAGCGTGGCAGGTGACATGGCCCACAGAGTTTTTAACAGGGGATACAAGATATCCCTAGTCAATAAAGCAAGAGAAGAAGTGGACAACATACAGAGAGGTAATTTACTTCTAGGAGGCAACTCACAAAATGTGAATAATGGGATAGTGTTTTCCACAAATTATACTCATTTGAAAGACAAAATTGACAGAATTATAAGGAACAATTGGCACATAGTACAGATAGGGGATACTGTAAATAGGAGATTCAGAGATTTTCCCTTAATATCATCTAAGATAAACAAAATGATAAGAGATCAATTAGTACACACAGCATATAGAATAGAAATCAGACAACCCAAACAATTACCATTGGGACCCTTAAAAATAGAAGCTTCCAATGTGGCCATTGCTTCCGGTGTGGGAACACAAGGAACAAAACATTTCTGAGCATCCTTTGATGAATAAGAAATACTATATAAAACATATCACATGTACAACAGCTTATATGGTCTACATCATCCTTTGCCCATGTGACAGAATTTATGTGGGAAAAACATCCAGAGGTTTGATGACTCGAATAAGTGAGCACAAAAGCGTGGAAAGGATGAGAAGGAATTTGGCAAGGTTGGAGGAATGGTCAGAAGTATGTCAGCTTGGATTCAATGCAAAGAAGTGCAAAGTAATGCACCTGGGAAACAAAAACCCAGGGGAAGATTACACAATGGGGGGGAGGAAGTAACAACAACAAAAATGGAAAGGGACATAGAAACATAGAAACATAGAATTTGACGGCAGATAAGGACTGCTTGGCCCACCTAGTCTGCCCATAAACCTGGGCCTGGAGGTAATCATATCAGATGACCTTAAGGTTGGCAAGCAATGTGAGAAGGCAGTAGGGAGGGCTGGGGGGATACTGGGATGTACAGGGAGAGGTATCACCAGCAGAAAACATTAAGTTATTATCCCCCTGTACAGACAGTTGGTGAGACCCCATCTGGAGTACTGCATCCAGTTCTGGAGACCCCATCTCTGCAAGGACATAGACAGGATGGAGGCAGTTCAGAGGAGGGCAACTAAAAATGGTGCAGGGTCTGCAAGGGAAGCCACACGAGGAGACACTAAAGGAGCTTAATATGTATACCCTTGAGGAAAGGAGGGAGAGGGGGGACATGATAGAAATGTTTAAGTACCTCAGTGGAATCAAGAAAGTCCAAGATGGTAGCATCTTTCAGAAAAAGAGATGTGCAAGAACAAGGGGACACAATCTGAAGATAGAGGGGGAACGGCTCAGGGGCAATGTGAGGAAGTATTTTTTCACAGAGAGGGTGGTGGACGCATGGAACAGCCTTCCTGTGGAGGTTGTGGGGTCTAAAACTGTGGGAGAATTCAAGAATGCATGGGACAAGCATAAGGCAATTTTTGTGGGGGGTAGGAAGAAATATGCTGTTGGTTAAATAGGATCTGCAGCTTATCTTCTAGGTAGGAAAATGGGCAGACTAGGTGGGGACAAGCGGTCCTTATCTGCTGTCAAAGTCTATGTTTCTATGTTTCTAATGATATGGTATGAAGGATCATCAGTGGCGAGACACTTTACTTCCGCAGGACACTCAGTATCAAGCCTCAGATTTTGGGGACTGGAACATGTTCAACAGACTTCTAGGAAAACATAAACTGAACTTACAAGCTCAAATGGGCAGACTGGGTGGGCCATAGGCCCTTATCTGCCGACACCATCTATGTATGTATCTATGTATCTATATTTATGGGCCACAGAAAGGACATTTATATGGCATGATATTCTTTCTGCACTAAAGGTAAGTCTTTTGGATCTTTGCCTTAGACAGTATGAGCCATAGATTTGGCTGAAATGAAGAATGTGGCAATGTGGCTAGTATCTTTACCAGTAAAACATTGAGAGGACTCAAGAGCAATTGAGATTTATGATGTATATATGATGTCTTCATAAGGCTACATATGATAAGTATACTGTTTTGATACTGTGTGGAATGAGAGCAGACACACACTTTCATGTGGTAGTAAAACCCCTTGTTTTTGTCCTGGTTTTCTTCTCCCCCTTTTTAATGATCTTAATACTGTATATATAAAATACATAAATTTCTTGTGGAACTGAGTGACATATTCTGTTCCCACTATGTCCATTTAGTGGCCCCACCCCATACTCGTCCTTACTTCTATACCCACACTGGGCCACATGAATGGTTGATATGTTAAGAATGAAACATTCATATTACAAGTGATATATTCACAATAAAGTCACACCAATAATAATATTCAGGGCTTTGAGCCCTGAGTGGGGGGCAAACAGCTATCTCACAGATCATCATAGTGCTGGTAATTCTCCACCCTTACATCAGTCCACAGCACTATTGGGCAGGTCTGGTTGGTGCGGCTTGCTCAGAAAGATAGCCCAGACTGCAGGTGAAGTCAGTGTGGTGACATCACTCATGAAGTCTGGCTCCCTCCACCCTTAGGCAGTATTTAAACTGTGCAGTAGTGAGTGATGGTGGCCATATATATTGAGAGCCATGATTCAACGATGCCATGTAACCAACCCCAGAAATAAGTTGATTCACTTTTATTAGTTTACGCAGAAATGTTTGAGCTCTGACATTCAAGCATTTTGTAAATGCTCTGTATTTTCATTTACTGTTTCAGAGTAGCGCTGTTAAGTGAACTGTCAAGCAAACTGCTTCAGAGTAGTGCTGTCAAGTGAACTAAAAGGAGGTTTACAGAAATTTACTAATGAATTGGTAAACTCTATATCAAGGGGATAATTTAAAAGTGCATGGGTGAAAAGGGTGTTGAAAGTGAAGTTAAAATGTAGTGATATAGAAGGGAATTACGTGGGGAGCACATAATGGGATTCATACAGCATAGTATGGTAATTTGTTATAAATGAATTTGCATAGAGAAAAATATTGGAAGTGAGTTGTAACATAGAAATAAGAGAACTAATGAAGGAACATGCATTTAAATGCAAATATTTTTGCACAGAGAAATTTGAACTATAGAACAGATCCTATACTTATGGATGAAGAGACAAACACCACCAGAGGACAGGTGAGGAAATTTTTATCTAACTAGTATGTGGAAATCAGATTCAATGAGAAGAGCGGGGGACTCTGAGAGATATGTGTGTTTTATATCTTTTATTCACACAAAAGAACAGTGGCATGACATATGAACAGTTGGAACAAAGGGCAGATACAAAGAATATTGATTAAAAGGTGAGAGAAAGGATATGGATGCACATGGACCATAATAGGAACTTGTATAATTGTTGGCACTCTAAGATATAGAACATAACTAGTGAATGATAAAAAAACATAGTACTGTGATGTGGCTCATAATGGGTAACAGGAATGTGGGCTATGGAATCTTGACCAGTGATTGTCAAAAAAAGTGTTTTTAAAACAAAAGGACATGAAATATATGACAGTAATTATTGTTATATGATTTATTTAGGTAAAACATGAGGGGCTGAGGAAGTGGGTTTCCCACAAAATAGTCCCCTTTGAAGTGTGCTTTTTTGAAACAGAGTAAAACAAAATTGCTACAAGCAATTTGATGTCAGAGTTGAGTTCATCCAATATAATTGTCATAAATGCTATAAACAAAGTCAAATGACATTAAAAACACATTCAATAAAATAGTGATTAAACATTTCAATCTTGATCATTGCACATACATAATGTATTTTATTTATATTGATCATATACAACCTAGCTACAGTCAACCTCCTAGCTTCAGTTTCCGATATTACACATGGTTTGCAGTTAAAGCCACCATATTTAACATCTGAATTTCTTTAAAAAGGCTGACAAATCAATGTTATCATTTAATTCTCCTGGATTTCTAGCCCCAAATTCATAAATCCAGAAACTTTCTCTCATTCCTATGAGTTTCTCAATGCCCCCGGTCCCCACTGTCACCTGCTCAGTGCCTCCAAATGTAATATTGTGTTCTACACCAGGGGAACTCTGCACATGCTTAACTATAGCATGACTAGTAAATTTTGCAGCAGGAACACTAGGCAGCATAGACCACAAACGTGGAGTAGCAGCTTGAAAATGGATGAATTTCAACTGGCTTTCCCCAATTTCCTACATGCAACCGTTTTCCATTTACTGCAAATTTACAAGCAGTAGATCTTTTACATGGAAAAAGTCAGTCGACCTGTTACCTAGACAATTTTCCATTCTTGGTTCAACGTAATGACTCCTGGTGAGGATGTCTCCTAGGTTTAGACCTCTAAAAAACATGACTCTTGGTTTTGGTCCCACAGTACTAGCCAAATTTGTGTAAGAAAGCCGAACTGATCAATGTTTTAAAACAATGTCCTTAATTTTTGTTGCTAGTGGTCTATATCTAGTGACAAAGGTCACCTTTGGTCTTTCAGAAATGGCAGTGTTTTATGAGGACCATGAAGACTCCTTTAGTGTATCTCTTGCACTCTTGTATGCCCTATTAATCACCCCTCTGGAATACCAAGCAATTTTTAACATCCAAACTCTGCTTTTCAAAATTATCTTCTGAGGAGCAGTTCCTTCTGACTCTGAGGAACTGCCCCATAGGAATACTAATCACCAGGCTAGGTGGGTGACCACCTTCTGTCCATAAAAGGGCACTACCAGCTGTAGATTTTCAGAAAGTATCACTCTTTATGGCGCCAAAATTGTCAACAGAAAAACAGACATCAAGAAAATCAATAAGGCAAGCTGACTGAGTATGTGAAATGTAAATAAAAATTGTTAACATTTAACCATGTGACAAATTTCTCAACTTGATCAAGTCATCCAGACCATATAAGTACAATATCATCTATAAAGTGGTGTTATCTGACAATTTCCCCAAGTGAGGATTAGAGTCCACATAGAAGGCAACCTGTTCCTCCCACCAGGCCAGGTAAAAATTGGCATAAGGTGGGACTATAGTGGCCCCCCCTAACTGTACCCTGGACCTGGAGGTAGAACTCATCATCTAATATGAAATAATTATGATGCAGAATGTAATCCGCAACCCAGAGGAGAAATTCAGAAGGCACCACTGGGAAATCTCCCTGTTTTCACCAGATAAAATGTCTGATGGCTTAAAAACCTAGGTTATGAACATTTTTATTTTTATTTTTTAATTTTATTTTAGTCTTTGGTAACCGAGTAAGGCCCACTAGGCACAAGTGCCTGTTTTCAGGGGCGATCTGGGAGCACTGGGCAGTTAACAATGCTCGTGTACAGAGATTTAACGTCAATTGTCACAAATTTACATATGAACATACAAATTTACCAGAAGAAATAGGCCACCTGGTCAGTCAAGTCTGCTCAAGTGTGCAACTAGCACCCTCTTCTTGCAGCTGCCCCACCCCCTCCCCTTTTCCATTACCCCCCCTTGCCTTGTCCCATCCTCTTTTGAAACTACCCACTGTCTTACAGGCCACCACCTCCACCCATACAGCATTCCATTCTGCCATGACTCTCTCTGTGAAAAAGTGTCTCCTCATTTCTGTCCTAAATCCCCCCCCCTCCAATCTAAGGCCATGCCCTCTCATGTCCCTCCTCTTCTAAGCCTGGGTATCCCTTCAGTGCCTACCTTGTTTATCCTCGTTATGTACTAAAAGGTCTCAATCATATCACACCCCGGTCTCTTCTCTCCTCCAAGGAGTACATGTTCAGCTCTCTCAGCCTCTCCTCGTATGGTCTGTCCTCCAACATAGAAACATAGAAACATAGAATTTGATGGCAGATAAGGACCGCTTGGCCCACCTAGTCTGCTCATTTTCCTACCTAACAGATAAGCTGCAGATCCTAGTTAACCAACAGCTTACTTCCTCCTACCCCCCACTAGGACTGCCTTATGCCTGGATCCCTGGATCATCCTTGTTGCCCTGCATTGTACCCCTTCGAGTAATTTCACATCCTTCTTCAGATATGGGCCCCAGAACTGCACACTGTTTTCGAGGTGCTGCCTGGCCAGTGCCCTGTAGAGAGGCAGGATCACCTCCCTGATCCTGGAGGAGATCCCTCTCATGATACAACCCAGCATCCTGTTGGCTTTTGCTGCCACCGTCTTACACTGCTCAGTATTGTTAATCTTCCCTGTTACAACCACCCTTCTCTTGCCAGCCCAAATCCTTGAATCTGCTCAGAATATCCATAGCATCCCTGAGATAAGCTGTCATCCCGAATACCATTTCCTTCCAGAAACAAAATCTGCATATCATAAAAGATTCTTGGACACCAAGCCCATCCTAAAGACAATGGGCCTGATTCCAGAATGAATGTCGCAACTCACAGGCATATGCGAGTTGCGACATTCACCGCTATGCCAGGGATCCTGTGCCCTATTCCAAGACAGGTAGGGTCCCCAGCATGTATGTCCTGCGACTTGTGGCAGCCACTAGATTGTGCCACGGGAATGGTGCAATGGACCTGGGTGCCACAAGCTGCAGACCACAAGTAACAGCCCCCCAGAGTCCCCCCATCCTGAAGCAAGCACACAATCCCCTGGGGACCTTGGGAGGGTAGGCTGGGTGACACTGGCGCAAGGGGGGCACATCATAATATGGATCCAGGTGGCACCCCAAATTGTGGGGGTTGGGGCTTCACTGTGCTTGGGGGAGGTCTGTGGGGCACTGCAATATGCATTTTGCAGCACTGCAGGGGTGGGCATCTGTCCTTTTGCCAGGATGGATGCCCCATAAACCAGCTAAGTGCTGGTCTAACCCCGAAATTCTGTAATGGAACTTGGAATGGTGTAGGCAGGTTATGGCAGCCGTCCTTTCGGAATAGGATGTAGTTGCTGCTGTAATCCCCTTCTGCCATGCCGTAGCAGGTGTGGCTGGCAGAAGGCCCCTTGGACACAGGCCGCAAGCGCCATGGTGCAGGCCACATCTTGGAATGGCAAAAGGCGTAATGCATGATGGAAGATGTGATTTGCTCCATAGGGTTTGGTGCAAGTCACCTTGCAACATGCATAAACCTTTTTGGAATCGGGCCCTACAGGTCATCCAGTTTCGCTGTCGAGAGACTTATGGCTCTTAGGCAAAACATAAAATGCAGGGTAGACAGGATGTTTTACTCTAATAAAATCAGTCTCGTTATGGCTTAATTGGCCATTCCAAAGGGCTTCTTCACAAAACTGTCTAAGGTTTCATTAAAAGCAGATGTCGGGTCACTTTGAAATAGCTTATAACTACTGTCATCCCCTAACTGCCTTATTGCTTCCTATTTGTATTGTTCTCTTGACATGACCACAACATTATCTACTTTATCCACAATTTAATTATTATAATTTCTTGATTTAACTTCAGTTCTTCAATAGCCTGGTATTCAAGGGAGACAAGGTTGTGATACGTTTTTATGAGGTATCCCCAACTGAAACAAATCATTCATATCATTGGTGATTAATTCTCATTCTGTTTCCTTAAACTATTTATTTTATTTATTTGGTTTTTGTTAACCGGGTAGGTGAGCTAGCCATGGAATGACTATTTTCAGTCACAAACTGGGAGGATTACAACATGAGAAAGAAAACACAACAACATTACAAGTACTGTATAGACTAGATTGGAGAAATACATGAAAAGCAAGTTACAAATAAAGAGCAAATTACAAATTGGCTGAGAAAGTACAGTATACATGGTGAAGTCAAGAGAACATGTAGGGCAGAGTAAGCATATAAAACCATGAAACCAGCTATCTAACATATAGGGAGAGCTGGGCAACTGTTACAGTAACTTATTGAGTACATAGTAAGTGCAGAGTTTAAGTAAATAAAGTTTGTTTGTTTTTTTTACATTGAAGTGAGGCAGGAAAAGCAATCATTCTTATGAGGCAGGTTGTGGAGGAAATACTGCTGTCCAGTGAGAAAAGAATAATGCATAAACACTGGACGGAGCAATTAGGGAATGGAGTGGGAAGGGATGTAGAAGCAACCAATCGTATTGGAGGAAGGAGTAGGAGGAAGAACAAAGAGACAGGTTAGTTGTTAAGAACACAGCAGGCATTTGGGAGGTAGGCAGAGGGAGAGATCAAGGGGGTCGAAAACAGGTGCATGAGTTTGAGGCAAATACTGTAGGCTGGCATGGAGTTCTTTTTTAAAGAGTGCATGGGACGGCATTTGGTGAAGTGTTGATGTTAATGGTAGGGCATTCCATTGTAGTGGGATGTAGTGGGAGAAAGCTTGGGAGCCTTTTGAGGTTTTACACCTTGGTACCTGCAGCAGGGACTTATCAGCCGAGCGTAGCCCATAAAAGGGTGTTTGAGGAGACAGTAGCCTTGCTAGACTATCAGGAGATTGTGACCTAATAACTATGGCACTCTCTTCCACCTTCCATTTGCTCTGCGGCTTCCTTTCTTGCTCTAAAATCTCTCCTCCGTGAGTTTTCTACTCACTCCTGTAGCTGCTTCTGATATCGGGATGAATTCCTTTTATCTGACTTCCAATAACACTCACAGCAGCACTGCACTTATTTTGTTGATGCTAATGTTTATGTTCTTTTGCCTGTTCCACTATTTACTTTACGATAATTTACTGTTTGGCTATTTCTTCTTTAAATGTTGTAAAATTGTATATTTTGATTTAGTATTTCAGTTCTATACATTGTACATTGTATATTACTTTATACATTGTACTTCACATTTGTCCTCTTCCTCTCTTTGCCTTCTGCCTCAGGATGCATCTAGAAACAAGGTGATACCAGCTCAGTATGGCTTTCCTGGTGAAACGTTTGAATTAAATAAACAAACAAACATCTCGACAGCTGAGATCAATGATCTGGGTGATACACAAGTAGATTTTGGTTTTAAATCTGTATGTTTATACTGTACAAATGCCATGTATGATGCCTCATTTTGAGTAATAAGTGTTACATCATTCCCTACCACATTATGATTAGCTGATGCATCATTTTCATTAGCAAAGAGCGCAAATGCAGAATTTAAGTTTGATTCCACATAATCATCGTGGTTTTCAAATAAACCAGAATCAAACTCATCATAAGCTGAATTCAAGGCACCACCATCCATTACAAATAAATCAGGCTGCTGCATGCTGCCACAAGGTGGTGTACTATAATTCAGTCCCCTTACCACACTTCTTGTAACACACTTTAGTGGAAATTGTGAGAAAAGCACAACACACATATATACATTCTGTGCTCCAAGAAGTTTTCTGAACTACCAGAATAAATACTGTATATCAGGCTGCTGCATGGTGCTACAAGGTGGTGCACTATGATTCAGTCCCCTGCCACAGTTCTTGTACCACACTTCCAGGGAAATTGTGAGAAAAGCACAACATACATACATTCTGTGCTCCCAATATTTTTCTGAACTACCAGATTAAATATATTGGGTTGCCACATGATGTAGCATGGTGCCACACTGTGATTCAGTCCCACCAGCATAGTTCTTGTAATGCACATTAGGATATGAACTTCAATGCTTTCAAATTTTCAGTCCAAAAAAATCTTCAGTCTGGAAATTTTTGTATGAGAAAATGAAATGAGATGGGCTCCTAGAATTAATATGTAGTGCATGTGTTCTGCAAGTCTCACACCATGGCACCTGTCCTGAGGAACTTAGTGATCAGCAATTATGCTTGTTCTTGCATGAAATTATAATGCCTCTTTGTGGTTCTGATCTGGATGAGGATCTTTGAGTATCCCTTTGTGCGCTAACAGCAAAGTTAAGTATTTATTTTTTAATTTTTGGCAGTGGAGGTACAGTGTATTTCTAATCATCTTTTGTTCCTGTTTCTCTGTTTGCAGGTATTTTTCACTAGGGTAACTAAATATTCTTGCTGCATGGGTCCAACCCTGGATTTGGTCATATAATTTAACATTGTTTCTTACCGTGGAAGGTAAGTATTCTTTGCTATTTTTCCATTTTGTTTTTAAATTCTTAAATGTTATCCGTATGTCAATCTCTGACTCTTTTCTGATCCTGTTTCTCTTGTTTCAGCTATTTTTCGGCTGGGTAACAATGTAGACTGAGCAGAAGCATTAGGTGGATGACTGTTATTTATGTTGAATACAGAGAACGTGTTGACTTTAGTAAGACCACTCACAGTAGTGGAGAAGCAGGAGGAGCATGAGTCTGCAATGCTGACCACTTCAGCACTCTGGTAAAGAAGATGACAGTGGCTTGCTTGCTGTAGGAGGAGACATTCATCATGATGGCAGAATGAAGGATACCTATGAATACACATTAGAAAATATTTAGATTGCAGTACACTCCCTATTGCATTACACCTGTGAAAGGAAACCAAAACAAAAAAAATGAATTTTTGGAAAAGATATCTGCCATCCCATTGGTAATGGCCATATCTTGAAATTGTACAAAGCTGCTCCAGACAGAAGGCAGAGGAGGAGAAGCCTTGCTTGCTGGAGGAGAATGCAGCAGGACAGGACGATACCTTTAAAGACAAAGGACAATTATTTAGACTCCTTTAAAGTAGCCACAGTGGGTGACCACACGGATGGTATATCCATTGTCCACTCCAAGTCTATATCTGTCATCTGTGAAGAAAAAAGAGAAGTCATTAAACATGATTTGGCCACAGTTGTGACCACACAGTACATCCATTGCCCACTCCCAGTCTTCCTAAGACTGTTACCTGTGAAGAAAAAATAAATAATTTAGCCTGACTTGGCATTGCCACTGTGTCACTATTTAAGTTTGAAAGGAAACCTTAAAATTTAAACTTAAAAAAGGAAAAAATAATGTCATTATACTTACCATCAAATTAGTGATGGCCATGTTGTGTACTGGCATAATGGTACCACAGAGAGAGGTGGTTCAGGAAGACTCTATGCCTTGCAGTGGACTGTCTAAAGTGGGAAGGAGACAAAACAAAAGAGAGAAACACATTTTAATGTCTTATAAGCAAGGTGGAAGCCCTTCCTGTGCAAGAATAGACTCATTGCCAACAGTGAAGACAAGGAATGTCAAAAGCAATGAAAGTAACTTACCATCATAGTAAACAAAGTTGGACCTTGCTGGACTTCAGGTATTGCTGCCTTGATGGGCTGGCTGGCTGGCTGGATGCTCAGCTTGAGGACCAATTGGCTGGCTGGCTGGAGGTCTGCCTGGCAATGGCATTCAAGCTAGCTTAACAGTCTGGGTTTCTCAGACTGAATGCATGAGGTGCATGCAGTGGTGGCCCATGCTCTTAGTCAATGTGGAAGACACAAGCAGGCCAGAGGAGGGGGACTAAGTGGTGTCTTGGCATGGCTGGCAACAGTCATATTTATGCTGGCTTAAGAATCCTTGTTTTTCAGCCTGGGATGGGTGCGTGTGGTAGAAGCAGTGATCGCCCATGCTGTTGGTGGATGTGGAGGATACATTCATGGTAGAGGAGGAGGAAGAGGAATAGGAGGTGTATTGATAGGTGGTGGATACGGGGTCTGCATGGCTGCCAATGCCATTTACACTGCCTTAAGAGTCCAAGTTTTCCAGTCTAGATGCATACAGTTGAGGTGGCAGTGACCAATTTTACTGTAGGAAAACTTGGCATTTAATGACGTAGTGACCACTGATTTTCTAGTTTGTCTGTAGGCATGACATATGAGAGGGTAGATGGAGGTAATCAGATGGATGTATAGATCAGCACCATAACCTGGAGAAAAATGTAATGACTGGAAAGCAAAGCTGAATCATAAAGAAAAGGATTTAACTTGTAAGGAGGCAAGGATGGATTGAACACTTTTGTTTTTATGCTTTAATCATCATCATCATCATCGAGGAAGCAGCCATCAGCCTTCCAGACTGGAGTTGTTCCCACATGTGAATTATTTCTCTATTACTGCTTCATCGACATCACTGGAAGGCAATTTGCCAATGTCAGTAACATCAGGCTGTTCAGGCTGTTCTTCTTCACCACCACCCCCTTTATGAAGTATGAACACAGATGTGATGGTGTTGCATGGAATGTGCCCCGTATTCATTTTAGTAAGTATTAGCATGCCAACACATTTTTAAAGGACATATTTGTACACCTGTCCTGTGCAATGGCCCCTGCCAAACTGAATACCCTCTCCATGTTGCACTTGAGGGTGGGCAGCTCAGGTATTTGACTGCTATGGAGGCCAGTGCTGGCCAATCAGTGACCTTGCTACTACAGTACAGCAGTGGCTCTTTCAAGATGGTAAGTTGCCTGGTGTCCACCAAATATGCATCCACCATGCATTGCACTGCATAAAATCCTGCTGCCTCATCAGTCTCCTCCTCCTCCTCCTCCTATTTTTCTCGTTGTTATGCATGTTTTCTCAGCCCAATTACTATGTAAGGTGGTAACAACACCCATCTCTAATCAATTTGATGTTGTACCAGACATAACTGTGACTTTAACATCTGTGCCCCATATGCCCATCCTGTTAGCGGATCAGTTAGATTTTGCACCAGATCACCCCCACTTTCATGTATCAATGACAAGCCCCATGTCTATTGTGGGTCCAGCATGATGGCAGTACCAAAATCTGCAGACTGCAGAATGTAGGAAATATTGCTATTACAGTCCAGCATATGGAGCATGTGTTCCATTAAGACACAGCTTCCCCATCACCATCTTCCTCTAGTACCTGCTGTACATTCAACAGCATCTGTCTCAGCACCCATAGAAGTAGGATGGCCTGACTGATACAGGCAGCGTCCCCACTCATTGCCTGTGTTGCATGTTCAAATGACTTTAGAATCATGATCAGGCCATCCATTAGTCACCACTGGTCTGTTGTCAGAGACGTGGATACTCCAGCACTATCACGGCTTGTATGCAGCAGCAGATATTTTGGGATGGCTTTGTTTTTTTTGTTTTTTTTTTTTACTTTTCTTTTTATTTATATTTTTAAAGAAGCAAACAGTTACAACATACAATTAAAACGTACAACACAAGACATTTACAACATGGCCTGACAGTACATAGTGGGATATAAAGGTAAAGGGGTCTGGGTAACCACAAGATACAGATATGCTTACATGTAAGTATTATTCCAAGCTGATAGCAAAATATGATATTTTACAATGATATGTACAGGAAACTTTCAGAACTGAATTAATCCAAAGAGAAACAAATGTGCAAAACTCCAGCTTCTTATGACTAGATACACTAGTTATGGGACAAAGACTGGTCTGTGGGGAGGAATGTACAGTACCCATCTCCTCCATATAAGTTCAAATGACTCCTTTGTTTTGTTACTATATGCAGTCATCTGTTCCATCTTATACACTTGGATCATTATATCATTCCACTGAGATATTGTAAGTGGGGCAGGTGTTAGCCAATTCTTTGTTATTACCTTTTCAGCTGTTAGAATACAAATTGTTAATAGCTTTTTTTTATTTTGGGGTCTCTGCTTGAAGCAGGATAATCTGAGAAAAGAAACATATATGGAGTGAGCTGGTGTATATCCATAAAAATCTGAGAGTGTGCTATGGTTAGGTCATGCATAAATGACTGCAACTTTGGACATTGCCAGAAAATGTGCCCTTGTGTTGCTTACTCATTCCCGCAGTGTCTCCAGCAGGTGGCATCTCTTCTTTACAAATATTTTGCTTGCACTGTTGGTGTTCTGAACTGAAGTATTTGAGGGAGACCTTCCAGAAGAATTCTTTCCAGGCAGGAGAGGCTAGCCCATAGTGAATATTGTTAAGATGCCTATCCCATGTATCCTCTGTTGGTGGAATCCCTAGATCCACCTCCCAGGTTTTCTTGAGTTTCTGCAGAGAATCTCCTTTGTAAGCTATCATCCCCTTGTCTAAGTAAGAAATCGTTTGTGTCAATGCTGGCTGTCCATCTAGGGCAGCTCTGAATGTATCCAGAAGTATAGGTGGGGAGCTCTACGGGCGGAGTTTTCCTAATTGCTTCTTAACAAAGTCTAAGGCCTGTAGTGCCCAGAAATCATCTACTTCCTGGATGCCTTAGAGGTTTTGTAGTTCCGCCACTGATAGCAGACTTCTTCCTCTAATGAAGTGCCCCATCAGGTGTAGATTCAACCTCTCCCATCTCCTAAACCCATGGTCTAGTAGGGCTGGCATGAAATGTTGATGGTATGGGAGCAAGTATAGGAGAGGCCTATATGATGATAGTTGTTTGGAATCTATAACTGATATCCAATTTCTTATTGTATTAATTGTATATGGATTGTTAGATATATCTTTGCTAGGTAATGGTGGGTACTGTAGTAATACTTTGTTTATGTTGAGTAATTCTTCTCCCTCATCTCCAGGTCTCTCCATTTTGCCTGGTATTGAGGGTGCAACCAATAAATAATAGTTCAAAGCTGTGCAGCTAGGTAATAGGCCCCTAAATCTGGCAAGGCTAATCCCCATCATTTCTTGGGTAACTGTAGCACTGTGAACTGTATTCTTGGTCGTTGAGCACCCCACACATACCTGGATATTTTCTTATTTATCTCTCGAATCAGAGCTTTTGGTAATGGAATTAGGAGAGTCTGAAACAAGTAGAGGAGATGCAGCAAGAGATTCATCCTTACCACAGCCACCCTCAGAATCAGGGGGCATGGCAGTGTTTTCCATCTCTCTAAATCTAGAGTTATTTGGTCTACCAGGGGTATATCATTAATATCTCCCATTTTAGCTGGATCTCCAGTAAGGTGTACTCCCAGATACCTGAAGGAACACAGGTCTCATCTAAATGGGAAGGAGAATGCTGTCAAGTGGGTAGGAGAATAATTAAATTTCAGTATTTCTGTTTTGAGGTGTTCACCTTATAGCCTGCTAATTCTTCAAAGTCCCCCCATAGTCTCCACAGTGGCTGAAGTGATGACTCCGGATCAGCCATGTAGAGAACCAGATCTTCTGCATAAAGGCAAGCTTATGCTGCTCTTCTCCAGCTTCCACCACCCCAATATGTTCGGGTTCTGCTGGATTGCCTGAGCCAGATGCTCTAGGTACAGGCAAAATAACAGGGGCAATAAAGGGTATCCCTATCTTGTGCCCCACAGTGAAGGAATGGGTTCAGAGATGGATCTGTTACTTTTAATTTGGGCCATTGGTCTATCATATAATGCCCGTATAACCTGCACAAACTCCCCAGAGAAGCGCATCCTCTGGAGAGTAGCTTCCATGAATGTTCACACCACCCAGCTGAAGGCCTTCTCTGCGTACAAACTCAGGAAGAGGAAGGGGGAGTCCGATCGGGTGGCATGGTATAGAAGATGTAGGGTTTTCTTTATGTTGTCCTGAGCCTGCCTAGCTGGGATAAATCCACATTGGTCCCCAACAGCAAGAAGGGGTAAGAGTGTATCCATTCTTCCAGCCATCACTGCTGCGAATATTTTATAATCGATATTGAGTACCGATATTGGTCTGTAAGAGGAACATGCCAGGGGGTCCTTGTCTGGTTTTAGAATGCTGGAAATAGTGGCGTACTGCCATGTTGTGGGGGCTCCATCTCCCTCCAAGATCCCCTGACAGGCCAGACGTAACACTGGGAGCAACTGACTCTGAAACTACTTGTAAAATTCTATGGTATAGCTGTCTGGTCCTGGACTTTTATTAGTTTGTAAGTTAGATATCACTCTTGCTAATTCTATATTGGTATTTGGTGAGTTTAATGCATCTCATTGTGTTTTAAAAAGGGTTGGGAGTTCCAGTCCAGATAGAAAGTCCTGAACCCTCTGTGGGTCTGTTGCATGGTCTGGTGTGTAAAGTGTGCAATAGAAGTGAGTAAAGGCTTGCATGATCCTGAGGGGGGTCGCTTCTAGTTTCCTTGTGTTTGCTGAGCTAAACTGAGTGATCGATGATCGTGTGATCCCCTGTCGGAGATGGTGAGCAAACATGTGCGTAGCTCGTGGTCCTCCCTCATTATATTTTTGTTTTAAAATCTGGAGGGACTGTTCTGTCTTAATGTTTAATAGGTGCTGAATCCTATGTCTCGTGGCCTCCACCAGGTGGAGCACTCCCTCATCCCCGGCATGCTCCTCTATTAAGTCTTTTAACTGAGTTTGCAGTCTCGATAGCAGGTCAGCCTGTTTCTGCTTATATTGGGCCAAGAACTTGATAATATCTACCCTAGGGACCACCTTAAGGGTGTCCCACATGGTACTTACTGATACTTCTGGAGTGTTGTTTTCTTGTAGGATCTGTTGAGTCCTGTTCTCTATCAGCTCCCTAAATTCTTGAAGATTCAACAAATAATTGTTGAACTTCCAAAGGGTCCTCCGTCTCTACTCCCCTCATTTCACACCAGTGGTTAGAAGGGAATGATCTGAAAGTGCAGAAGGTGTCATCTCACAGTTCAATATGCGATACTGGTGTTCCTTTGAGATATGGAAAAAGTCAATGCTTGCGTATGTCCTATGGGGAGGTGAATAGTGCGAGAATTCACGTTTGTGCGGATGTATGATACACCATGCATCAACCCAATCTGCTTCTCTCAGATATATCTGGGCCATATTTTGGGCCCTGGTTTTTCTGTGTGGTATTGGGTTGGTGGTGTCAGAGTTAGCATAAATAAAGTTA
The DNA here is from genome assembly GCA_016271365.2 of Neoceratodus forsteri. NCBI lineage: Eukaryota > Metazoa > Chordata > Ceratodontiformes > Ceratodontidae > Neoceratodus > Neoceratodus forsteri. Next base: position 297,205,420 of record CM057452.1, on the reverse strand, counting down.
TGATCCCCTCCTACTGTCAGTATCCCATTGTGATGCTCCGTTATTCTTTGGAAGAGTGATCTAACTGTACACGCATCTGATCCCATGGGAATGTAAATGCTAACCAGGGTAACCTGGGTCCCTTCATAAAGACCCTCCACTATTGCCAAATGCCCCTCTGGATCTACATATGTTGAATTAATCTGTAAGTGGGAGTACCAGGGGATCAAAACTGCTGTCCCCCTTATCTTGCCCTTTTTGTAAGTAGATGCAATAACATGTGTAAACCAAAATTTCAAGGTGAGTTTCCTGTAATAACAAAAAAGAAGATTTTTGCTTCTTAAGGTAGGACAAGATCTTGTAGCGTTTTTCCAGATTGTTAAGCCCATTCACATTTTGTGAACAAATCACTACCTTTGTGGTGGATTCCAATGATGTATTTTTAGGCTCTGGTACACTTTGTTTTCTGTATAATTCTTGAATTGAGAGTCTGGTGTCTGCTCACAAGCTCCCGTACCCCTTATTCCATCCAAGCTGCTTTTATGATCCCAAACAAGGGGACCTGTTGGGTAACCCCCCCAGCTGGGGAACCATCTCAGTAATTTATGTACTGCTTCGTCAGACAACAAAGAACAAAAATATAAACCACATAACCTATTTACAATAATGCTTCCAAGGAGGAGGAGCATTACACTTAACTCCCTTCTTCATTCTACAGTAGATTCAAAAAGTACCACCGCAGAAAGAGGGGTAATGTGGCAAAACAAGCTGCCAGGCCCCCTGTTCCTAACAGAGTTTGCAACAGAGCTAGATGGAAAAAGCCACATATAAACATCACCCATGGAAGGTCGAACAAGGGGCCATCACCTCTCATTCAATCCTCATATCCCAGTTAAGTTACCGCTGGCCTACTGAGTGAAATTTGAGTTCTGTTAATTGTCAAGTGATCCAGTGCTTTTGTTTGTATTCTAGGTTAAACTACTAATGGGTCGCTCTTATTTTCCCAACATTAGAACAGTTTAAAACCAGTTAGAGAGTATATACCTCTTATTCTCCCTGTGCACAGCAAGAAATAAATTGCCCCCCTCCCCGATGTAGTATAACACTTCACTGTTTTCCTTCTCCACTTTGTTATATGTCCTTCCTTGCAATAATTCAGTGTAACAATAAGTACGGCAACTGCTGCTGTTAAACCTTTAAATCCTAAGCTTTAAACAAATACCCATCATACTACTAAGGACAACAAGGTTAGACATCAAATCACCCCCCAACATAAAGTATCACATTCGTAGGATTGATTCAACATTTTGTTTTATGACTATCCGTGCAGTAATTTAGTTTAACATTACGAACAGCCACTGCAATTGTTGAAACTTTAAACCTTAAACTTGTTAGACATCATGCAAGAAAGAAAAACACCAGCTAAGTAGATTTGTGCAGGATTGTTAATTTAAGGTTTAGTGCCATCTGGTGCAAGATATTGTTAATCCCAGGGCCAGGGTTCTTTCAGGGCTTGAAAAGCAAATGTATTAAACATCATACATTTAAGTCAATAGTTGATAAAAGGCACAATTTGCTCCCTTCCATCCGTTGCTGTAACATCAGTTTGGGATAAGTTGCTCCATGGGAGAGCAGTGTCAATACAGGAAATAAAAGAAAAGGATCAGGGAGAGGTATGGGGAGAGGATGGTATTAGGGCTAATTTTACTTCTACTGTTTTGGTTCGTTGGACACATTCATGGGGCCTATTAATGCCCTTTATCATGCTGGAGTCTCTGTCTTTTATTTATCTCCCCCCTCCATTATCAAGAGAAAAAGTTTCTCAGAGAGCCAGTGCAGGCACCCCAAAACTTTGAAGCCTGCTATTAGAGTATCATTCAGGGGATCTCCGATAGGGATCAGAGCATAAGCCATCCAAGAAGCAACACTAACCTATATGGTTCAGATTTCTGAAGATACCTCTACTCTCTAAGCTGCTTTCCTTCCCTCAGATGTCTGGAGCATCCTGCATATTTTCTGTATTGTCGCAGAGGCGGCACACTTGGCTGTGTTTCTATGCTGATGCCGCTCCCCTGCAGTCTATTGGCTGCTCGGTGGCCTTGTGCACTGTTCTTTGGGTGCAGTATCCGTGATCTTCCAACCACTCTCCGTCATCATGGCCCTGACCTTCTCCTGTGTTTGGTAAATCACTGGGCCGGAGTCCCAAAAGACTTACAATGTGGAGGGATATGGAGTTTGAAATCTCACCTGATGGGATCTCAGCTCTTTTAATAATCCTGCATAAGCCATCCTGTTGCTTAACGATCTTTGTAGGATAGTCATCAAAAATCAATCTAACTGTATTGCAGGTGACTACTTTCTTAGACCAGGCCACTTGAAGAAGTTCTTCCTTATCTTTATAACTAGACAGTTTGAGGACCACTGAGCATGGTCGGGCCTTAGGATCTGCTGATTGAGGTACTACTGCTCAATGCACTCTCTCCACTCAAAACTTAAAGTTTGGTGGGAGTTCCAAAACATCTCTCAGCAAGTCCTCAAGAAACTCTGACATCTTGTCTGTCTCCACTTCTTCAGGTAGGCTGTAGATTCTAAGGTTGTCTCTCTGAGACCTTGCCGGAGATCCAGCAGTTTTAGTTGTGCTGCCTCCTGTAGTAGCAGGCAGTCATCTGCCGTGTGGATATGCCCCGCTCCCTCCTCAATGGAAGATATGTGGTTTTATGATTGCTGTAGCCAGTCTTCCACCAGCTTCAGTTGTCACTGTATCGTCTGAAGTTCTCACTTGTTTTCTCCCCGAAAGGACTTTATTTCCTGAAGTAGGGTTTCAAAATGGGTGCGAGACAGGCATTCCCCCCTCCTTGTCTGTGTCGGGATCATGGCCTGACTGGCTGGTGGCAAGACGCTCCTGCTGTGGATCGATGTCTCCAACAGTCTGCTGCCATCCGACTGTATTGGGTGTTTTTTGTTGATGTATCTGCTCAACCTATTCTCTCCAACTGATTTAGATGCCATTTTCACTATGTTAAGTAGGTTTGACTGTGCCGGAGCTTTTAAATCAGTGGGTGATATGCAGAGCTCAGCTACAGTGCAGCCATCGATTCAGTGACATCACTAGAAGTCTTGAGATGGCTTTGTATGGCTCATGCTAGTGTTCCATCATATACAATGTCGCGTTCCATCTGGTGATGACTTCCAGCTTCAGACAGTGTTGAATCAGTTTGTTCTGGATCTGTAGGTGCCTTATATGGTCATGGTCCTTTCCAGAATGAGCAAAGTGGGCACAGATGTGACGTGCCACAGTCAACATGGACTTGATTTCAAGGTATGATAGAGAAATTTATTCACTACTACATTAAGAGAGTGCCATGCATTGCACCCTGAGAAACCCCCTCATCATTGGTAGTCCATGACGACAGTGAAGACAAAACCGCCACTGTCAAAACAGACATGGCTTGTTGGCAACTGGAAAAACAGCGACAGTTACATTTACCCTCTCTGAGGTGCTACAACCTCAGAGTTAGTATCCTTAGAAAGGGGGGGGTGCCATCTTTCCAGTCGCCATCAAGCTGTAGCTGTTTTGACAGTCACGGTTCCGCGTTCTCTATTCTGTCATGGAACCTCATCATCACTAATGTATTTAACCACATTTGAGCCATTATCTCTCACAATGAAACCCTCTTTCAGGGAATGTGGGTGCAGCCACTCATCAGTCTCAATCAGTTCTAGCATTTTCTAACCCATGTGTTATCCAGTTACACTCTTCATTGCCAGTAGCAATCCCATGGACTCCTCGGGAGATGCTTACTATAGAAATCCTCTCTGCCCCCACTGCCCTTTTTGGGAGATGGGGGCTGGTCCACCCACTGGTAGGGCAGAGCTAGTGCTCTGTAGAAAGGTATTTAAGAGTGGTAATTTGGTGGGTAGAGGAGGCCGGCAGTAAGAGACTGGAGGTGCAAGTGATTCAGGGCTCAGCAGCTTGTCATGAAGTAAGTCCACTCGGTGGAGTCTGCGGCCATCTGTTGGTTCATGGCATGCTGAGAGAGGGGCCTGGATTTGGGAGCAGTGGTCTGGGAAGTTCAGGAGCCCACTTGCATGCACAACAGCACTGGGGGTGGGTTAGGCCCTGTGTTCCTGCAAGATATAATGCTAGAAGTGGAGTCTCGTGTGGAGAGGATTGTATATTGGTGGAAGCCTGTCTCTCCCTTCCCTCATGGCACTCCACCCAAGTGAAGATGGCCTGCGGGGAGCCAGAAGGGTGACCAGTGTGTTCCTTGGATCACCAGTGCCTGGGCTGTGCTGGGATGCCGGGGGTCTGGCCACATTAGGCCCTAGTTTGCAGGTAGTACAGAGTAGTGGGAGGTGCTGCAGAGCAATATTCCTGTACCGCAAATGTGAGAGAGGAGAGAGTTAGGCCAAAGACTAAAACTGAAGATAAGCCTTTATTTTTTGTATCATAGAATAGTTTTATTGAGTTTTAACAAGAAACAGATCATGATACAACATACACAAATAACCAAAACATGCCAGTCTAAACATACACATTATAGGCCATGACTGGCTTCTGCATGTAATAAGAAGAAACCTATGTAGGTATAGAACAGAGAAACACCTCTAGACAAAACTAGCAGAGTAGACCAGTAACATAACACACACTTACAGCTGGAGAAAAGGGACAGCAAAGGTATGGCAGAAAGAGTCTGGCAATGTGATGGCACTGAGGATCAGGTAGGAGGATTCCTGCATGGAGGAGGGACTTTATACAAAGGAGACTGTAGGTAGGCCTCCCACTTAGCCATGTATTGGGCCAATCATCCATGGTGTGCATACGAAAGACGTTCAAGCACAGAAAGCTGGGCCAAAGCTGCAAGCCATGCAGCTATGGATGGCATAGTTACTTGACTCCAGTGCATTAGCAAGAGTTGCTTAGCCTCCAGGAAGGCCAGCATTAACCAATCGTCGTGCGGCACCGCAAAGTCCTCCAATGAAGAAGTATCACCCAGAAGAAGTTTTGGATCCGCTAATGACACAGGGGAGACAAGCACCCTGGAGCAATCTTTAGCAACCAATGACCAGAAAGACTGGAGATGAGGGCAAGTCAACAGGACATGTAACAAATGAGCCTCTGATTGGCCACAATGCCAGCATTGAGAGTGTCCCAGCAGGCCAGGGGAGTGGAGAGCAGCAGGAGTAGGGTACCAGAGGAATAATACCTTAAGTTGAAGAAATCGGCTTTTGGTGTCTTTATACACCAGATGGGCATCACGCAAATATCGTGCCCAAGTGTTGTCCGGAATGTCGACCCCCAGGTCGGCCATCCACTTCAATCTGCTAGGGGCAGAGGGGTCCAGTTGTGCATCTCTCCAGGTCCGATAGAAGCGGCCAATCATGCCCCAAAGGGTAGGAGCCTTATGGATCAAAGATAACCAGATCCATTTGCGATCCATGCTGTACCAGGTGGACCACTCATGGACAGCACTATGCAATTGAAGGTATCTCCAAAAATCCTTTGAAGGGAGCTGAAATTTTACTTGCAGCAGCCGAATTGACAGTAGAACATCTGAGTCAGGTAGACACAGTTCTAGAATACACAGTATGTCCCTAGATTCCCAAGTGGGCCAGTGCAGGGGCGCACCACCTATAGTGAGGAGCCTATTGCACCACAAAAGGATGTACCTGAAATGGAGGGTTCCAAGCTCTGTGAGGCATATGAGAGCAGGACATTAGAGAATGCCAAGCTCGGTGAGACTCTAGCATTATTGGAAACAGAAATGGGCTGAGCTTGATGTCTGGGCTAAGCAGCAAAGGTATTGCCCCCAACTAAATAGGCCTCCAAACATACCCATGGTAGAGATCGGTATGTGCCAGGGGCAAACCACCTGGAAGCAAAGGCAGCCAGGCAGGCTAGGTGGTAGTCCTCAAACTATGGAAGTCCCATCCCCCATGGACCAGAGGGCCCTCAGCTTGTGTTTGCTCCATCGCGGCATGTGTCTATCCCAGAGGTACTGGGCCATAAGATGATCCAGGGATGCAAATAACTTGGGAGAAAGGTGAATTGGCAGGCTATTGAAGAGATATATAACCCATGGGAGCAGTAACATGCGAACTGAGGTGACTCTCCCAGGCAAAGAGAGTAGGAGTCTACACCACCTTTCTATTTCTGCAGCCAGTTGGGTCAAAAGGGAAGAGAAACTGGATGACTGCAGATCTGTCCACCTATATGGGATAAAGATCCCCAGATATGAAAACCCCTTCGCTGCCCATGACAGTTCAGTGCCACTGAGGCAGCCTCTGGAGCAGGCTGCATTCTGCAAAGCTAGAATGTTTTTTTTTCTGATTAGCACACAACCCCGATAGAGAGGCAGAATTCTGAAGTATAGAGAGAGGACCTCTGGGAGGGACTGCTGGGGGTTGGAGAGAGAGTGAGTAGAAGATCATCGGCATAAGCAGCCACAAGGTAGAAGGTACCACCTACATCCAAACCAGTGACTGACTTCGACGCTGTGAATGCCCGGAACAAAGGGTCCAGGGCCACCAGAAAAAGGCGGGGAAGAGAGGACACCCTTGCCGCATCCCTCTTTGCAAGGGGAAAGGCGCAGAGATAGTAGTGTTGATTAGGATTCGAGCAACAGGTGAGCTATATAAAGTACTGACCCATCGGCGAAATTGTGGGCCAAAGCCATACAACTGAAGTACGGCATGCAGATTGTTCCACTCAATGAATCGAAGGCTTTAGTGAAGTCAATGCTGAGTGCTGACATAGACGCTACCCATTTGAGGTTCAACAGCAGCCTGGTGTTGTCCACTCCAGATTTGCCCCTCATAAAGCCCGCCTGCGCAGGGTGGATAATGGAGTGTAAGACCTCCAGTAGCCTGGTGGCCAAGATCTTAGCTAACATTTTTGTGTCTACCGAAAAAAGGGATATAGGGCAATAGTTGGTGCAGTCCAGAGGATCATTAGATTTCTTCAGGAGGAGGGTAATGAGAGCCTCTCTTATAGTCGGTGGGAGGGAACCGGCCTCATGAGCCTCCCGAAGGGCCAGAAGAAGAGGCTGAGTCATATGAGCTCCTAGCATGTGGTATAGCTGTACAGTCATGCCGTCAGAGCCAGGGGCTTTCCTGGATGCCATTTGGGACAGAGCCTGTGTTATTTCATCCCCTGAAATCAGAGCGTCCAAAGTATCTACTTGTTTGGGGGTGAAAACCAGAGGATAATTGCCCTGACAAAAATGTTTCAGCCCCTGTTCTACTAGAGAGGGTGCCCAAGGAGACTGGGACTGGTACAGTGCTACATAAAAGGCTTGCATAGTGCCATTAATCTCCTTAGGCCCACAAACCACCCTACCAGATTTCTCATGAAGGGCATGGATGCGAGAGGAGGCTTGTTGTTTACATAGCCTAAAAGCCAGAAGTCTGCTACTTTTTTCACCCCATCCCAGTAGGCATGCTTGGACTCATCCCTATTGTGAAGGATGGTGTTGATTTGGTACTTCAAACCCACAATCCAGTGATACATGGAGTTATCTCAGGAGGGGGGTTGAAGAGACTCAAAGTGGGCCTCCAAGTCGGCAAGCTCAACTAGCAGGGCTGCCAAAGTAGCTTTCCAGGCCTTATTTTTAGAGGCTGAATAGGCAATGATGCATCCCCGGAGAATGGCCTTGAAGACTTCCCACACTGTGCCATGAGAGACTTCATCATCTGAATTTAAGGAAAAGTAATCCCGGGCTGTCTGAGCAACCATACTGCAGAATTTAGGGTCTTTAGGAACTAGCGGGTTACACCACCAGTGAATGCCAGAGGTGGGTTGTTCAGGGGGGACATAGGTGGCCAGAAAGGGAGCATGGTCTGAAATGAGAATACTCCCTATCGTAGTCTCAGAGATCCCCTGAGCCACCGCTAAATTAGCCAGCCAGTAGTCGATACAGCTGTGGGTAGAGTGTGCATGAGAGTAAAACGTATAATCCCTCCCTGTGGGATGATCGCTCCTCCACACGTCTGCCAGTCTCCGTTCATCCTGCATATCTTGCAAGGTTGCCCTGGCTTTGGGTTTGGCATGGGGGGAGGGCTGGGACTTATTGAGAAAGGTGTCCAGCACCATGTTGTAATCACCACCCAGAAGAATTGGAATGGGTGGTCCGGTTGGGTTCAGAGAGGACTGGGCCTGGCTAATCGCAGGGAGGAAGTTGGCATGGTCTATGTTAGGAGTGTATACATTGCCAATGAGTCAACCACCTGGGCAGAAGAGTTTGGCCAGAATCCACCTGCCTTGTGGGTCTTTTCTGGTGTCATCCACTACCCAGGGAAAGGAGTGGCATATGAAAGATGGCCACCTCTTTAGATTTAGCAGAACTGCAACCGGCCCATCGGCGCAGTGGTTGGATTTCCATCTGTGACGCCGGCGACCCAAGTTCGGGAACGGACTCGGGTCACCGGAGGGCCGGCCAGGGGGAGAAGGATGGAGTGTCCAGGGTCAGCTCTCCTTCTCCGGGAGGAGGGCAGGGGATGCACACCGGTGTAGGCTGACTCCTGGCAGAGGCTGGAAGTGCAGCAGTACAACAGGGCTCGGAGTTCAAGGGGGAGTGGCAGACGTCGGCATATGCCTTGACGTCAGAACGTCACTCCCCACAGAAAAATGGAAAGAAGCTGCCTGGTCTGCCAGATGATGGCTGCCGACTCCCCGCCACCTCAGATGCCCCAATGCCTTGGAATCCACCTCAGCAGCACCTGGGGACTGATCGCAGAGCACGCTGGTATCCCCCTCCTGGCACCTTCTCCCTTGGAAGAGAGGGACCCACCCGGCAAAGGGTTACGCCAGGCCACCCCTGGGTCAGCTGCGGTCTGAGGTGAGTAGGAAGGGGGTCGGGGCGAGGAGGTTGGGGGGGTCATGTGCAGCCGGAAGGAGAAGCAGGCCAGGGGTAAGGAAGGTGGAAAAAAAAAAGATGTAGCAGAACTGATGTGTACTGCTCCCACCCAGAATTTCTTCAGCCAGGGTACCGACCTGCTCAAGAGATGTGACTCCTGGAGCAAGGAGATATCGGCATGAAGGGACCTGAGGTGCTGCAGTACTTTGGTTCACTTTTTGGGGTGATTGAGGCCTTTAACATTCCAGGAGATGAGGCGGACCCCCGGGGGAGAGGGGCTCCCCATGGCTGTCATCTCGACCCGAGGAAAAAACAAAGGTAAACAATACTTACTCACACCAATGATCACTGCCACCGGTAGAGGGAGGGAGGAGCTTGCAGCCTGAATCCCACTCCAGAAAACTTCAAGGCATGAGCCCACAGCACCAGAGTTGGAGGCTAACAAGTAGGTAGGTAGGAATAGAGGTGTAATACCGACCACCCAGAAGCACGGACAAGAGCTGTAAAGAGAAGAACAAGCAGAAATACATAAACCAGCAGTGATAACTAGTCTACCATAAAACGTCCATACAACAGCACAGCATATAGTGGTGGGCCACAAACAGCCCAAGCAGTAATATGTTAACACTGAGAGTAGGTTATAACAGGAAGATCTAACAAGGAACTAGGAGAAAAACTGATGCAAGCGTAAACACACTAAGGGTTTGGAGCTATAGCAAAAAAGGATGGCTACGAAGAGCTATCCTCTGCTACGTGAACTCCAGAAGCCCAGAAAGGGGAGTAAAACAAGCCAACTGTGTGTGAGTCCTCCTAAGCTGGAGAAATTCCCCGGGCTGGCACCAGGACAATGGAAGGGGAAGGCAAGGAAGGTGACAAGGGGGGAGTGCAAACCCTCATGGGGAGGGTTGGGCAGGTGCTGAGATGGAGAGGATGGGGAGGAACAGGGTGAAGAAGTAGTTGGGTAACCAATCTGCAATGCAAAGTATAGGCCATCCAGCACAATATGATGTACTAGGAATAAGGGATTGCAGGCCCCACAGAATATGCTAGCATTAGGGTGAAACCAATGCAGACTGACAATGGGGTCCATCAGGGAGTACATAGTCACAGCCTCCAAAGGGACAGGGAGGGCATGCTACAGGGACAAAGCCCTGCCATGTACCTAGGGGGGTCCTAAAACCTGACACTAGGACTATGCCAGGCAGGCAGACCCTATGGGGCAAATTAAGACTTGGGCTCACCCTGGGGGCATTGGAGAGACGCTGTAAGGGGCGCTTCAGTAGGGTTGGATTCAACACTCAGCCCCCCCCACAGAGAGTCCCTCCAAATGATGTGGGGGGAGTAAGAACTGGGTAGCAAAAGGCACCATCCAGAAAAAACATCAGTCTACAGGACCAGGGTAGCATCATCATCATCCTTTCTGGAAATTTTGGTAGGAGGTGCATTGAGCCAAAGATCTGGTGTCAGAAAGATGCCACTCCTGGCATGTTGGTGGGGCTTAAGGGGAAGAAGCAGGCAGGCATTGAGGTTGCTGCAGGAAGCCGGTGACAGTAGCAGGTACAGCAGGCTTGTAGGCAGTGTGAATTTCGGCAGCCAGCCCAGATGCCATGGGGCAGTGGGGGACTCAAAATGGGTGGAGCTGGTCCTGCAGCTAATCTGTCCCCTGGAGAGCGTTGCTCCACATTAGAGTTCCTAGGGAGGGGCAAAGTTTTGCCTGGCTCCCACAGCCTCCTAGGATTTGTAGTCAGAATGGGAAGGTTAGGCTAAAACATTCTAAGCCAATGCTCCACTTCACTGGGATGATCCGTGAGTATTTCTTTACCCTCCTTGGAGATCAGCAGCTTTGTGAGTCCTTTAAGCTTAAACCTGAAGTCATGTTGATAGAGAAACTTTTTCAGGGATCCAAAAGCTCGCCTTCTAGCTGCAGTTTCCTGAGCAAAGTACTGGTAAAAGGAAATTGAAGCCCCCTGCCATTTAACTTCTCCCAGATCTCTGGCTGCCGCAGAATTATTTCCTTGGTGGAAAATTGAAAAAAATAGGCTACTATTGGCCTCGGAGACTAAGTGTTAGGGTTCTTTTTTCCAGCCACTTGATGAGCCCTTTCAACATCCACTGGGGCTCTCCAGTGTTCTCCCAGCATCACTGGGATAGATTCATTAAGAAAATACTCTATGGACTGCCCCTCAGCACCTTCAGGTAGTCTAATAATACACAAATAATTGCATCACCCCTTGTTCTCCTGTTCTTCAATTCTGGATCACTGAATGACTAGCTGCCCATCTTGTGACTGAACTCGGTGCTAGAGCTTGCTTGTTGCTGCTCACAGGAGTCTAACTGCTGCTTGGTGACATTCATTTTGTCCTGCAGCTGCCTGATTTCAGCAACCATGCCGGAGAGGGAGAGGCTGATATCATTGACCCTCATAAGAAGGATCTCCAGCATATGGGTGATGTATTGAAGGAGTCCCCAACAGAGGTTACCGGAGGAGAGGGTGGGGTCCCAGACAGTGGCTGAGTGGAGGAGCCTTGTGCAGCCATCCCCCCTAAATAGGTGTCCTCAACAAGTATCTGTAGTTCCAGTGCTGGTGAGCCCTGAATGATCAAGACTGAGCAATCAAATCACCAAGGCTGAGCGATGCAGGGAAGAGCCACACAAGATGTGGTTGCTAGAAGAGGACCTGTGCGGCCTAATAGCTGCGGTGTGGGTCAGAAGATGCCAGAGCTACAACAGCTGCAAATCACATCAGAATAAGCAAGTACTGGTGCCACATGGTAGATACAAGGTCACCCATACATAGGAGGCTCTTTAGGAGTTTCATTGTCCCAGGATCGCAGTGCCTAAACAGGGATTGCACCCAGCACGGAGAGAGCTCAAGAATTAAGCGGCCATCATGTTGGTGGCCAAGCCATGCCCAGGAGAAGGCCTTTAGAGGTGAAGAAGTGCTGCTGCTGCTGCTGCTATCATCTTCTTTCTGGAGCTATTTTGTTTCTGTGGAGAAGTCTGCATTTCGGCCTTCATGGCCTTAAGATGTGTGCCGTGGCTCTCTGCTACAGAAATCTCCTGTCTCTTAAGCAGTGCCCCCTGCTCCCTGGAGCAGTATGTACTGTTTGATCAGATTTTAGATTAAATCTTTTTTTCTGTTTTCAAAAAAAGACTTTGAGTGGGCCTTTGTTGCTATGAACTCATCATTGCTGTAGCTAACAGTTTCCCTCTACAGCCTCCGGTTCTGCTGCTCCCTACCACCCCGTTTGGGGCTGCACCCAGCGACTGCCATCTTAAGATTAATATGGACCCATGTATGTGCCAGTTTACTTTTTATGGATATGTTTTCTGATAAGTGGTACCTGTTCCCTTACTTTTCCATCAGGCCCCTAGACATCGAGGAGGGGAAGGTTGCACGTGAAAAATATGAAGATTCATATCCCAAGGAGTAATCTTATACTGTCTATTTCTTGTATATAACAGTGACTAATCTGAAGTATACATCTTGTCTGAGGTGTACACATTATGTACACCTCAAATGCACCTTATGCACACCTCTAAAATACCGTACACCTCAACTGCACCTTGAAAAGTTCTACTTTTATTGATATACACCTCTTCTGCACTTTGCCAACTTTACATTTAGCAGTATGCACTAAAACTATATCATAAAAAACATTGGGCTCAGTTCAGAAAGGTTGATGCAGGGCTTACATCAAGTCCTGCATCAGCCCCAGAGCTGTGCCAAACACATTGACATAGCTTGTGCCCAATTCAAAATGTCACTTCATATTTGCAACACTTTTCCCACTTTACGGCAGCTTGCGCCAACTATTTGGTGAAAACCCTGTTAAAAGATCCCATGTTTGCCATAAAGTTAAACCAGCAAAAAGCTGGTATAACTCATGGAATATGATGCACGGGATTGTGACTCCAGATTGCTGGCCAGGGAATACCGCAAGTACGATGCGCCATACTATATGTTCAGCGCACTTGAGGCTTGTGCTATTTCCAGCACGTCTCTGAATTGAGCCCATTACATTTAGTAGTGTATCTCAGCTGCACCTCATAAACACAATTTTTAGCAGTATACACCTTATCTGCACTTCGCGGACTTAACTTTTAGCCGTATACACCTGAACCACACCTCAACTTCAGCCTTGTGTTACTGAGTGAATCTTTTTGGCCCTGTAGGGACACTATTGACATTTTTTGATTTCAGAATTCCACTGCAATACTTCCTGGTCAGTAGCAGTTTAATCTCAGGCAGCAGATGGAGTTTCAGTTTAGCTGGGTAGTGCTTGCAAAATAAAACCAGTCTTTTTCCAGAGTAAGACACATTCTTGTTTATATGAACAGTTTGTTCGTTTTACAGAAAATGTCAAAATTTTAGTAGGGTGGTGGTGTGGACTTTTTTGTGTCTCTTCTGTTTATTAAATGGGGATGTGGATAGAGGTCTGTAGTAGATTTCTTGAGACGTTTGTAAGATTCATTATTTCCAGTGTCAAATGTAAAAAAGAAATATCTTTTGAATGTTGTTCCTGCAGACAATGCTCTATTTATTGTAATACAGGCATTTCTACTGTACTGTAGGTGTTTTCTCTATTTCTCTAATAAATTTAATGCAGGAATTCCTAAGTGTTTTGTCTATTTCTGTAAGGAGGCTGGGGAGATAAAGAGGTACTGTAGGGAACATCTGCACTCAGAACCATAAAATAAGGCACACAAATGCTCTTTCCCAGTTAAGGGGGTTTATTCCTCAGTAAGAGGATTAAACCCTGGTACATCAACGAACAAATAGTCTTCATTAGGGTGCATTGTTATCATGATTGTAATACTGCCATATTTATGTGCACTATTTAAAGTGATATGCCCAGATCCCCGGTTTAAACAATTTATTAATATTGCAATGCAGAGTGAGGTGGAGGAGGCACAACATTTAGTGCATTGATTAGAGCATAGTAACAAGCACAACCAAACTCAACTCCTCATAACTGACTTTTAGATGCTATGCAGGCATAACCATTTTTAGGCATAATAAACCATATTTGACATTCAATTTTTTAAGGTTCCTACTATTTATTGTATCATGCCAATAGTGATAAACAAAAGAAATTCACAAGATATTGAATTCCTTCACTGGTGCACTGCATCAACCTGTTTAGTCAAAAACAATTTTTAGTGCCAGAGAGGTCATTTCCAATTACCATCTGAAATGAAGAGAAAAAATAATTCAGTGAGACAACAGTACAAAGAGAGTAGTGTTCATTAAAAGAGCCATTCGTAATCTGTCGTTAATGCTTATTTTAAGTAAGACACAAAATCAACCTCCTCATTTAGTCCATGTAGTTGTACTGCATTGAGGGAGACTATCAATTTTGTTTCCTGTCTCAGGAGGCGATTAAGCCTGTCTAGCCTCCTCCTCATGGATGGGATATGTTCCAAACCTGGAAAGAACAGTGAGGAGGCATCTGACTTATGGACAGCTTTAAAGTGTGCACCCCAGGCATTATGTGCTTTATTTTGTGTTTCTGAGTGTGGAAGTTGTAGTGTGTTCAAGTTATGGGCTGGCTGCCCTTTCTTGCACCACCCGAATCCTGCATTGTGCTGCTATTTGGTCTTGTTGTACTGTAGAGAACTTCCCCTTTGTTAATACTTTCCTAAGTTCTGCTTCAGTTAGTTAATAAAGCAGGTAGTGTTTACTTTTTCATTTGGACACTATCTCTGCAGTGCATTTGGGGTTTATTTTTTACAGCTACACTAGCCATACTGATATGTGCACCTAAACTACACCTCTTGACTACATGTAAACCTCACAAATGTGTACCTAATTAGCATTTGTTAGACTCACATCAACTACACCTCCTGACTACACCTCAGGTTGAGATGAACACCTCACTGAGGTGTACCTAATTAGCATTTTGTAGATGTACATCAACCATACCTAAATTGCACTGCATGTGCACTGCTGTTGAACCTCATAAACACCTCTTAGGCAGTGGTGCAGTTCAGATGCATACCTCAAACTGTATAACTCATTTAAATCTTAGCAACACATCAAATACACATCAGCTGGTCAGGGTTGTAAAGTGAGTAATGTCACATAAGTAACATCAGATAAGAACTGCAGGAGACAAGAACCCCAGAGAAAATGCCTTGAGGCAAGAGTTACCCTAGAAGGACATTGGTCATACAGCCAAATTTCAAAGAAAAACACAATTGCACATACACCAATAATGCAAGGCACCATGGGAAACATATACAAATCCCCACAAAATAATTTGGACTGGCTACACTATAAGCAGAAATTCATGGTGCCAACGAGCCTCACAAAGCAACCAGTAAAGGCTGAGAACAGCAGACACTGACCTGTGTTTCATCCTTGTTAGGACTCATCAGTGCGCCATATATGTATCTCAGCCTACAGGGAGGGAGCCAGCCTTAGGAGGGTCTTACTTGCCTGGGTCATGTGGAACCCATAGTAGAGAAGCACTGCAAGAGACAAGAACCCCAGAGCAAATGCCCTCACATAAGTACTATTGCCCCTCATGACTCCAGCACATATATTACAGAACATCAAATATGAGGACACTAATCAACATATTGCCTCTTACTGTCCGACATGAACACATATCAGCAGATTGACACTACTAATAGCAATAAACAACAAATAGCACAACTTTATAACTACTATACCCAAGGAATTGGACAACCAGCAAAATATTATAGGCAATACTGGTCTTGGCTAATGGCTGTCTGTTTGCCTCATATTCCTTAGCTCAGACACTAGCATATCTCTGGGGTTAGGAGGGAGGACCCTCATATAGCACTGAGTGCAGATAGGTACCCCATGTTTTGTTGTAGAAATCCAATTTGTTAATGACCAAATGTCTCAGTCATTATTAACATACTAACATACTAACATACTATTTGCCAGCAGATTAGGCCTTATGGTCTATCGAGTCTGCTCGAACCTAGATCCTTAGTTGGGTGCCGAGACCCTCCCATCCCTTGTGCTCCAGAAACCCCTATCATCCATCCCCACCCCCCTGGGACAGGCCATCATCTGATACATCCACTTTCTGTGTCTGTCCCACCCTCTCTTGAAGCCCTCCACTGTGGATCTCTGAACCAGCTCACCAGGCAGTGCATTCCAAGGATCCACCACCCTCTCAGTGAAAAACCTCCTCCTCTTTCCCCCTTCACCCTTCCACCTTCCAACTTCAAACCATGCCCTCTGGTGATACCTCCCTGCTTTAGTCTAAAGATCCCGTCCATGTTTACCCTATTTATTCCCTTGAGGTACTTGAAGACCTCAATCATGTCCCCCTGTCTCTCCTCTCCTCCAATGAAACAGGCAGAGCTCCTCAAGTCTGTCCTCGTAAGTCAAATCCCTAGCCCTCGTATCATCTTTGTTGCCTCCTCTGTACCCTCTCCAGGAGCTGTATGTCCCTCTTCAAGTGTGGTCTCCAGTACTGTACACAGTACTCAGGGTGTGTCTAACCAGTCCATTGTACAGCGCAGAATCACTTCCTTGCTCCTAGAGGTGATCCCCTTGTGATGCATCCCAACATCCTGTTTGCCTTGCTAGCTGCTCTCCTGCACTGCTCAGAGTTATTCATACATGTATCCACCATGACCCCTAGGTCTTTTCCCTGTTGAGGCTTCCAGCACCTCCTCCCAGGGTGTACCTGTGTTTAGGGTTTCCCGACCAAGATGCAACACCTTGCACTTGGCGATATTGAAATTTAATTTCCATGTGTGAGCCCAGCTTTCAGGGTGTCCAGGTCCTCTTGCAGGCCAACCTCCTCTTCTCCCTCAACTACTGCTCCCATCTTGGAGTCATCCACGAAGAGACTCATTTCACACCTATACCATCCTGATGTCCGATATGTATGCATTAAACAGGATTGGACCCAGGACCGAGCCCTGTGGTACCCACTACCAACCTCTGTAGGGTTCGAGAGCTCCCCACAGACCACTACTCTGAGTGCGTCCAGCTATCCAGTTTTCAATCCATCTGACCATCAAAGGGCCTACTCCTAACCCCATCAGTTTCTCCACCAGACCATTGTGGGGGACAGAGTCAAACGCCTTGAAGAAGTCCAAGAATAATACATCCACAGGCTTACCCCTGTCCAGTTCTGATGTTACCCAATCATAGAACTCCACAAGGTTGGTTTGACATGATCTACCTGGCACAAACCCATGCTGCCGACTATCCAGACCTCCCACCTCCTCCAAGTAAACCCCCAATCGTTCCTTTAGTATACTCTCCATTAATTTTCCCACCACCGAGGTTAAACTGATGGGTCTATAGTTTCCTGGTACTTCCTTTGACCCCCTTTATGGTTATGTACCACATGTGCCTCCTCGCCAACCCTCAGGTACCCTCCCTGTCTCAAGTGACCTGCTGAAAAGCTCCGCCAGGTGCAGCCAGTATGTCCGCCAATTCCCATAGTACTCTTGGATGAATGCCATCTGGCCCAGGAGATTTGTCTTTCTTTAGGGCCTTGAGGGCAAACCACACTCTCAGGCGGGATGGCATCATCCATCCCTCCACCTTACTGGTCTTTTTATCCTTATCCAGATGTGACACCCCTGGGGTATCTTTCCTCCCTTTGCTCCATTTCTGTTGCTCCCTTGATCCCACTCCTGCCGCTTCTATCCTTTGTGCCTTGCTTTGTAGATATCCATCCCCTCCCTAGTGAACACAGAGGCAAAGTACTGCTTAAATACTTCTGCCTGGTCCCTCGCCTCTTCCACCCACCCTCCTTCTGATCTCAATCTGCTGAGATGGCCCTTAGTTTTTCTCCGCTCCCCAATGTACCGGAAGAACCCCTTTTCCCCTCCATGTATCCCCTGTGCCAGCCGTTGCTCTTTACTGGACTTTGATCTCCTCACCATACGGGTGACTTTTCTAGATACAAGCTGGTACATTTCCTTATCCCTATCCCCTCTTGTTGTTTTATATTTTTTGTAAGCCGCCTTCTTTTCTCTGACTGCTACCTGGACCTCACTGGACCACCAGCATGGTTTATGTGACCTTGCTCCTTACGTTTCAACTTAGCGCAGATCCTGACTGCCTCGGAAGTCCCGTTTATGACCTCCCATCTCCTTTCCACACTTGTCGCTGAGGTAATCCCTTCAAGTGATCCTTGAGAATATTTCCCATGCCCATAAAGTCTGCCCCCTGAAGTCCACTGCCAGTGTCCTAGATCTCACCCCACTCCCCCAATGCTTATTTGAAACCAGACAGTATTGTGGTCACTCCCAGTCAGGGGTCCTGTACAACCATGTCCTTACCAGATCCCCATCTGCCAGAACCACATCCAGGACATGCCCCTCCCTTGTGGGCTCCATCACATGCTGTGTTAAGAACACATCCTGGAAGCCATCCAGCAGCCTCTGCTCCTTGGCCACCTTAGAGGACATGGTTCCCAGTTTGTACCTGGCATGTTGGTCCCCATCAACACCACTCCTTCCCTTTTGGACCACACTGGCAATGATGTTGTCCAGCAAACCATCCTCTAGAACATCACTCATCCTGGGGGCCTATATACTACTCCCAGCTTGACCTTATCTCCTGCTGGGGATCGTAAGATGACCCATAAGGCCTCCACGTTTCCTCTGCCTCTTCTACCATAGCAATTTTATGTCATCTCTAATGAACATAGCCACTCCACCCCCTCTGCCCTCCTTTCTATCCTTCCTAAGCATAGTGTACCCCATTACATTTAGGTCCCAGTCATGGTTTTGTTGTCCGTTTTCCGTGACTGCACACATCCACCCCCTCGAACAGCATGGCCTGGAACTCTGGCAACTTGTTTCCCAAGCTCCTGGCATTAACTAACACTAACCCCACCCTTATCCCTGATCCTCTTTGTCGAACCCCACCCAGATTCCTTATACTTCCATCCTCCCCTGCTCCTCCTGAAACCTCCACTCAGTCTGTTTCCCCTCCCCCTTGGGCTTGAAGGCTACTCCCTCATCTGGAGGAGGGCTCTGTCAGCCCTCCTTTATCCCTTCCCCCTTACAAGTTTAAACCCCACCTTTCTTGTATGTAGTCAGCCATCCCTGTTTAAGACTTCCTTCCCTAATGGGCAAGATGAATCCTGTCCTGGCATATAGTCCCTTATCCTCCCAAACTCCATTCCAGTTCCCTAACACCCCAGCCCATTCTCTTCACCCCACTTCCTGAGCCATTCATTAACCTCTGGAGCTTCATTTTTTCTCCACTGAGGCCTTTGGTACTGGCAATATCTCCGAAAAGGAAATGTTGCATCCATTATCCGACAGACTCTGGCAAGTTCTTGGAACCTTGCTTGGATTTCCATAGTGCTATTTCCTCTAGATCATTAGTTCCCAAATGCACAGGAGATCTGGTTTCCTCCACAATCCTAACCATTTCATACACCATGAACTTTGCTCTGGCACTGTCAGCCCAGAGATACTCACTACCTTCACCTGGCTATGGCATCCACCCCTGTCCCTCCCAATGGATACCCTTAATCATCAGGTCTCCCAGTAACAGAACCTAACACTGCCATCATCCTTATGGTTACCTCCACTATGCCCTCTCAGCCCCCCCCCCACTTTATTCATGATCGCAATTTCATGGGAGTCTTCCTGCCTTATTAGAGACCCCCTTGTCACCCTCCCCTTTCTGCCTCCCTTGCTATTTTGCCCACTTAACTCAAACCCCCTCTGAATAGGTGTCCCCTTTAACCCTCTCTTATCTGAACCATTTATCCTGGCCCTGATGGTTTCCCCTTCCCCCGCACCACCATCCCCCCTTTGTAATAGTACCCCTGTCTCCAGAGGCTCTCTGTTGGTCCCCTTTAGCTAGGGCCCCATCCTTGGTACTGACCTCCCTGCTGAAGGGGGGCTCCTCTCCCATCTCCTTGTCTCCCAGTTTCTCTCCAATCATGCTCTCCTCCTCATGTCTGGAATATGTTGCATCTCCCATTTGCTTAACATATATGTTTCCCTTCTCCTCTGGGACTATGTCTATCCTTTCCATAGCTGGTCTGTGATGCCCTATGGGTATCTGACTCCCTCCCCGGCTTCTGTATAAGTTTCCTCATTTCCACCAGCCTTCCTCCCCTCTAGGATGCTTAGTATCTCAAATTTATTGTGACACTCTATGTCAGCCTCCATCAAGTAACCCGAGTTTCCCCTGACTGCATCTCTAAACTGACCCTCTTCTTCCTCTCTTGCACTGTTCACCTTAGGGCTCCTTCCACAGTCTGCTGTTTTAGGCTTCCATACACAGCCCCTCCTGACTCTTCCCCTCCAGTCTCCTTGAATTCAGAATTTTCACCCTGTACGGTTTCCCCTTAGCATCAACTTCCTATCTAAGGGTCCTCTGTCCCTAATATCCCCCTTCTGCTTGCTGTAGCATAATGTCCTGTAATTTCAGGCTTGCCCCATCCTCCCCTCAGCCCCACCCTTCTGCTGCCCATATCCACACCCCTATCCTTGGACAGCTCCACAGCTTACTCCTTAACCAATATACCTCACTCCTGATACAAGATAGCTGTCTACAGAGTGGGCAGCCTCCCTCTCTCCAGGCCCAATTTATAATTATTGCCATCCCACAGCCTGTGCAGCCTACAACCCTTCCGAAGATGCCTGCCATGGTGGAATATGGCCACCCTGATTATCCCCCTCTGTTTATAATAGCACACCCCTTTTCTCAGTCCCTTTCCCCTGGAGTACAGTTTCTCTCTATACTGACTGTAGTTATTTACAAACCCAATTTCAACCCCACCAACAAAGTTCCCAAGTCTCACAAACACATACAGTCCAGTATGTGTTTGGTCCCACTAACAGTGTGTGTAAGCAGACACCAGGTACCATATGATGTCACAGGCCCACCAACTCCTGTTGCTTCAAATTTCAGTCCCAAACAGAAATACTCAGCCCTTCAATCCCAACCCCCAGTGGCTTTTCAGTATTTAAGAAAGCCTACAAAACAGGGTGGGTGGGAGGCTCTTACCAAACACCAGGCAAACAACACATTTAAATTACCTTCTAATTTTCCTGTCAAACAACTATCCCCAAACCTACAATATCACAGCCCAAGTATCAGTTCAAATTAAGGTAATAATTTTTAACACATAGAACTAATTTCACTTACAAACTATTCAAATATTTCAGTTAAAAACAAAATATAACTCCTGTCCTCTTTTCTACCAACCTGTTGCTTAAGCTCCCAAGTGAACAATGAAAGCCACAGTAATTCCTGTTTAAAGACAAGTTAATTTCAGCTAATGTCCCTCCCCTAACACCAGGCAAACAACACATTTAAATTACCTTCTAATTTTCCTGCCAAACAACTATCCCCAAACCTACAATATCACAGCCCAAGTATCAGTTCAAATTCAAGGTAATAATTTTAACACATAGAACTAATTTCACTTACAAACTATTCAAATATTTCAGTTAAAAACAAAATATAACTCCTGTCCTCTTTCTGCCAACCTGTTGCTTAAGCTCCCAAGTGAACAATGAAAGCCACAGTAATTCCTGTTTAAAGACAAGTTAATTTCAGCTAATGTCCCCCCTAACACCAGGCAAACAACACATTTAAATTACCTTCTAATTTTCTCTGCCAAACAACTATCCCCAAACCTACAATATCACAGCCCAAGTATCAGTTCAAATTCAAGGTAATAATTTTTAACACATAGAACTAATTTCACTTACAAACTATTCAAATATTTCAGTTAAAAACAAAATATAACTCCTGTCCTCTTTTCTACCAACCTGTTGCTTAAGCTCCCAAGTGAACAATTGGTAGTTTTGGTATTGGTAGTTTCAAACCCCCATAGCACCTTTCCATTCCTGCAGGGAAGGGACCACTGGCTTCTACCATTTCTTCAGAAGCACTATCTTAGCCTCTAAATAAAATAAAGTATCTAGCTACCTTTGCTTCCAGGAACCAGAGAGACTGTGCCTTCCATATATGGGCCATCCCTGCCCCAAGGATGAATAGCACACTACTTTTAGGAATAGGATGACTGACAACTTCTTGGCACTACACAAGAACAATTGCTCAGACGTTTGTCAGCTTAGAGAAGCATCATAGGATATGGGACAGGGTACCCTCTTTTGTTTCACACCTCCAACAAGAAACCTGTTTAAGAACACCTAGTGAGTGCAAAATTTGTGGGGTTTTATACAGGTGGTGCAAGACTTTGTTTTGAATCATTTTACTCCTATCATCTCAACAAGACTTGTGGGCTCTGATCTAACACTCTGTATGTTCCTCCTGTGAATAGGAGATCTGTAATTCTCTTTCCCACCTATATTTGACTTGTTCAGTCTATGGCAATAGGGCATCTTTTATGTAAAGGTACATGGTGCCTGCCCATCCCTTGGCAGCCTTAAGCCATGATGTAAGGGTGCAAGATCTCTCCAGGGTGGGTGAAGTCACAGCAGACCTTAGAAGAGGCTGAATCACACTGTTAATCTGGAGGAACTTCCAGTGATCTATCTTTGGCAGGGTGCTTTTAGTTTATAAGAAAACAAAGGGAGTTTAGGATAAGGGTTTGGAGATGCAAACTTCTGCCACCTTTCTGAAGCCCCGTAGATGCCGGGGGGTGCCACAAGAACACAGAATCTCTAATCTGTATATCTGTGTTATACCACTATGAGGCCCACAATGAAGGGAACAAATTTAGGTGGATAAGCTATGGTAAGACAAGCCTTCCTAGATACCAAATGCCCTGGGTTCCCTTTGACCTTTTTGGGGACTCTGTTGTATATTAGGGTATTGAGGGGAGGCCTCTTAGGCATTTCATGTTCAAGGCAGAGACACAGGGGAGGTGAGCATGGAAAATGAGAGCAAACCACTTCAGAGTCTGTGAGCTAAGGGGAGAGATAATACCACTTGACCCAAGGGAGGCCCCAGCCACCCTATGACCAGTGGGCTCAAAGTTTGGAATGGCTAAAGCATGGAAAGTCCCCCATTAGACAGTCTATCTCCAAGAATCAGTGGTTTGAAATCAGACAGGGGATATTTATTTATTTAGCTGAAATTTGGTAACTGGGAAAGGCAAATTGAGATAAGGCTCATTTCCAGGTGCAACACACAGGAGAGGGAACACAGGGTACAAAGTAACAATGAAAACAACAAGGTACAATAATATAGTGCTTAAGATCATACAAATTATGAAATTTATGAAATCAAGCCCCGTCCTTTATCAGCTATAATCTACAAGACATTATAGAGCAATAGATTAACTGCAGCTCTAGGGCAAAAGTCAGACATAGTTAATAATGGACATAGGGATGGGCAAAATAGTAGAATGTACAAAAAGGGCAAAGAAAAAATCATCAGTAAATAAATACCAAGTTGTGTATGTCAAGGGCACAAAAGAGTAGAAGGTCATAGAACTGGTAAAGAGTGGATTATGGTTAGACAAGAGCCAGAGGGAGAATGAAAGTTGTAAAGCGAGGACTTAAAAGCTAGGTAAGAGGGAAAGAAGAGGAATAAGGCTGGAAGATTGCTCCTAATTGATGGGAGTCAGAATGAGAATGCAACTTGTCCAGAAGAAACTCAATGTACAAGAACAGAAAGACTGCAAGAGTCAGAGGAACAGAGAGAGTAGCTGGAAGGATGTATCTAGGATAGAAGACAGCTAAGATTGGCAGGAACAGAGGAAAACCAGAATTTAGAAAGAAAGAAAACAATGAAGCAAATGATGGGAGTCCAAGAATGGCAGAGAGAGGGATTGATAGAGGAGACAGTGATGAGTGAGTAGAGGAGAGCTTTAAGTGAAGCAGCAGAAAGAATGGAAGAGATGGTCCTACCCAGTCAGGTAGATTTTGGTAGCAGCCCCATAGACCATGTCCACGTAGTCAAACACTGGCAATATTTCCCTGTGGGGGGAAGGGAGTTGGGTGTTAATCCTTATTTTGATAAAGGGCACAAAGTTTTGGGAGTAATGTCTTAAGGATGGCATTGATATATGAAGAGAAACTGAGGTTCTTATCAAGCTGTACAATACGGTACTTAGAGGAGGGGACATTGTCCAAAGGGGAGCCAACAAGAGTGTTGAAAGACAGACATGGTGGAAGCCTACTGTAGCTAGTTTTTGTGTAGTACCAAAGCACATGGAAATTGTCTTTTAGCATTAAAGGGACCCATTCACGTACAGTGGCAGACATAGTTTGAAAGCCCATGAAAAGTTCTTTGACTGAGGTATTCAGCATACCTGTAGCTGGAAGCAGTCCAGAGATATAGATGACTGAGTATGTGCAATATGAATACTACATTACAGCCATTCTTAGAACCTTGTGATGTCAGTGGCAATCAAGCTGTGCCTAACTGCATTAAGTTAAGCACTGCTTGATCATCACTGACATCACAAGGTTCTAAGAATGGCTCTAATGTAGAATTTATATCGTGCATACTCAGTCAACTATATCTCTGGACTGCTTCCAGCATACTACCTCAATCAAAAGAACTTTTCACGGGCTTTCAAACTATGTCTGCCACTGTAGATGAATGTGTCCCTTTAAGTAGAAACTGGTTTGAGGAAAAATAGAAACATAGAAACAGAGACTTTGACAGCAGATAAGGACTGCTTGGCCCACTTTGTCTGCCCATTTCCCTACCTATTGGATAAGCTGCAGATCCTAGCTAACCAATAGCCTACATCTTCTTACCCCCACCAGAATTTCCTTATGTCTGTCCCATGCATTCTTGAATTCCCCCAACAGTTTTTGACCCCACAACCTCCTCAGGAAGGCCATTCCATGTGTCCACCACCCTTTCTATGAAAAAATATTTCCTCACACTGCCTCTGAACCATCCCCCCACCTTCAGATTGTGTCTCCTTGTTCTTGCACATCTCTTTTTCTGAAAGATACTACCCTCTTGGACTTTGTTTATTCCCTTGAGGTACTTGAAAGTTTCTATCATATCCCCCCCTTTCCTCAAGGGTATATATATTAAGCTCCTTTAGTCTCTCTTCATATGGCTTCTGTTCCAGACCCTGCACCATTTTAGTTGCCCTCATCTGAACTGCCTCTTTCCTGTCTATGTCCTTGCAGAGATGGGGTCTCCAGAACCACATGCAGTACACAAGATGGGGTCTCACCAACTGTCTGTACGAAGGGATAACAACTTCCTGTTTTCTACAGAACCAGCACTGTACATTTTCAAAATCCTGTTGAAATAGTGGTTTAAGCTCCGATAGAGAGTGACATGCAGAATACAGACTTTCTGTGTATATGACTGACAGTATAAGCAAGCCTGGCCGACATTATCTTGAGAGCCTTGATTTTGCCAACTAGAGGTAGGTTAAGCAATCTCCACTGGTCACATTCAGACTTCAGGTCTGCTAGCAAGGGAGTCAAACTGAGGGAGAATATACTGAAGAGGTATGAAGTATTCTTAATCCCCAAGTGTAATATACTCTACTTCCCTGGGACCATTTGAGATTATATGTTAGAAACACAAATTGAATGGGAGAACCTCCATTTTCCCCTTGTTAATTTTCAGGCCAAAGAGTGAGGTGAACTTCTGTAGGAGATTTATGAGCAGGGGGCAGAGAGGAAACAGGGTCCATAATAGTGAGGAGAAAGTCATCTGCATTCAATTCAAAGTTTACTTTACCAGGATAACACCATTGAGACAACTTCATTTGTGAGGAGGTCCTGGGGGGACATAAGTACAATACAAAATACAGAACAGTTACAGTGGTACAATACAAATATAGCTGAGATACCACATACAAGAAAAGCAGACAAAAGGAAGTTAACTAGATATAATACTTTATAACAAAATGTTTCCCAGTCTAATACAGGTGCCTATACAGATAAAGCTAGTTGAGTACAGCAATTATGAAAAATGATAGGTGAAAACAAGTAAATTGGAACAATAGAAGAGAACACAGAGTGCAAGGTCAAGGGATTTTATAGGATGGTCAAAGGCAGAAAAAGTAATACAGGTTACAGAAATATAACAGGAGGGGGGAGAGGAGAGCAGATGCAGGGGAAGGAAGGGGATAAAGAATGCAGAAAACTAAGAAGCATTGAAGGGGGGAGACAAGGGGGTGGATGATATATAAGTGCTTAGTACTAGTGCTGCATGAGGGGAATAGAGGGGTTGGAAGCAAACTGGGCCAGAGGGGAAGTGGGGGAGTAGGGGGAGGATTACATGCCAGACGTCAGAGAGAATATACATGATTACAGTATTCAATTCAATTCAATTCAACTTTATTTATAAAGCGCCTTTCAAAGTCAAGGCGCTGTACAAATTTAAAAATAATAAAATCACAACATTTAAAAGACTGCAACAACTAACAAAGATACGCTAATCCAAAAAGATATGTTTTTAAAGCAACTTTAAAATGATCGACGGTTGGACATTCTCTCAACCAACGAGGTAGAGAATTCCACAGGGTCGGCGCTGAGAAAGCAAAAGCACGAGATCCTGATGACTTCATCGGACCCTGGGAATTTCCAGCAATCCTCTTGGCAGAACGGAGAGGGCGGAGGGACAATAGGGAATCAGAAGATCTTTCAGGTAACTGGTCCCTGGTCATGTAGGGCTTTAAAGGTTAGTAAACCAACCTTAAAGGTGATCCGCCACCAACGGCAGCCAGTGCAGTTCGCGGAGCACCAGCGTAATATGACTGGTTCTAGAAGTCCCAGTCAATAGCCTGGCTGCCGCGTTCTGCACCAGCTGGAGGTGGCGGATATCAACCCCTGGTAGCCCTAGGTAGAGGGAGTTGCAGTAGTCAAGACGGGTGGTGACAAAGGCGTGGACCAATGTTGGAAGGTCATTCGGGGGAATCAGATGTTTCACCCGGGTGATATTCCTCAGATGGTAGAAAGAGGATTTGATGACAGCTGACACCTGAGATTTCAGGGTTAAACCATCATCAAAAATAACGCCCAGGTTTCGCACCTGTTTAGAGGTAGGGAGTGGTATACCACCAAGTAATAAACCTGATAGTTGCCCAACACCCACACCCAACCCCAGACGACCTGGATCCACAACCAGCACCTCAGTCTTATCTGGGTTGAGTCTCAACCAGCTCGAACTCATCCACAGTCTGATCTCATCAAGGCAACTGTTAAGTTACAGAGAGTGCATCACCTTGATGGGGAGGAAGGACAGATACAGTTGAGTATCATCTGCATAGCAGTGAAAACCCAAACTGTATCGCCTGATGATTTCTCCTAATGGCAGCATGTACACTGCAAACAACATGGGAGCTAAGATGGAGCCCTGTGGTACCCCACAAGGCAGGAAGTGAGTGTCAGAGGAATAAATTCCCGTGACAACTCTCTGAAACCTGCCCGTGAGGTAAGAACGAAACCATTTTAGGACTGTACCAGACAGTCCGTAAAAGACCCGCAGGTGATCCAATAGCACTCCATGGTCTACAGTGTCAAATGCAGCAGACAGATCGAGAAGGACCAGAATGGTACATGCCTTTCGATCTCTGGCCATCAGGAGGTCACTCAATACCCGGACAAGGGCAGTCTCTGTACTATGTATTTTCCTGAAACCAGACTGGAGAGTATCGCAGACATTGTGAGATATAAGGTGATCATCCAATTGTAACGCAACTGCCTTTTCAATAACCTTACCAACAAATGGCAGGTTAGAGATAGGCCGGTAGTTAGCAAGACAATCTGGGTCCAAGGAGGATTTTTTAAGGAGTGGTCGAACTACCGCCTCCTTAAGAGGGTCAGGAAAGACCCCCCTCTCCAGGCACATCCAGACAATGTCTGCTAGGATTGGGTAGATAACTTCTACACAACTTACTAAAAGTGGTGTAGGACCGGGATCCAAACTACAGCTAGTTGGTCGCATTGTTTGGATGATCTTCACAATGTCCCCAAATTCCGGCCGGTGAAAATCTGACCAGATAGACTGAGGGCAAGCCACTCCCAATCGACCACTGCAGTCCCCCATAGAAGGGATCGGACCGATGCCAGACCTAATGCCGGCAACCTTATCTGCAAAGAACCAAGCAAACTCCTCACATCTTAACTGAGAAAACGCTTCTCTAGGCTGAAGACAGACTGGATTGCACAGTCTGTCCACAGTCCGGAAAAGCTAATCCAGTCGGTTATGTGCGGCAGAAATCTCTCTGGACAGGAATTCTGCCTTCTTACGATCGATTTCTGACTGATAACTATCATAATGGGCCATCAGTCTAAGCCTGTCGGCATCAAGGCCTGACTTCCGCCAGAGTCTCTGCAGCCTTCGGCCTACTCGCTTCAACTCCTTCAAGGAGCCGTCAAACCATGGACTTCTTGAACGAAGAGTGAGAGGCCGAACATGAACAGGAGCAATTTTGTCCAGAGCATCTCCCACAGCCTTATTATAGGCCAATACAAGATCATCTGGACTCATGCATTCACCTGACAAACTCGATAGATCCAGCACCGCCATCAGTTCATTGGGGTTATCATCCCTTAAAGGGCGGTACTGAACCATCTCTGTAGGGGCAGACCTATTGGAAGGGGCCCCAAAGCTGAACCTTATGGTGTAATGGTCAGACCAACTGACTGGTTCCACCCCCAGATCAGTGATCTCCATACCCAGGAGAAACACCAGATCCAATGAATGACCACCTATATGGGTAGAAGCGGTAACAACCTGTGTCAGGCCCAGTGTATTCATCAGCTGGAGGAGATTTTGCCCAAACTGAGAGAATTCATCATCGACCCAGGCATTGAAGTCGCCCAGAAGTATCAATCTGGGAAACCTCAACACCAGGTCGATGATGAAGTCTGCAATTTCCTGCAGGAATTCTCCACCGTCTCCTGGTGGACAGTAGACGAGGAAAATCCCACAACCTGCATCCTCACCCAAGATATATTCAAAGGAGCTGGTGCTGCCCAATGGCACATCCACAAGGCCCAGCTCAGATTTAAACATAATAGCCACACCCCCGCCCCTACGATCCAACCTTGGACGGTGTATCACCGAGAACCCGGCTGGAGTTACCGAGGCCAATATAGGGCCCAGATTTTCATCAAGCCAAGTCTCGGTGATGCAAGTCAGATCAGATGAACTAACAAGATCAGCAATAATAGCTGTCTTGTTCTTAATTGATCTGGCATTGCATAACACCGCCAAGGCAGGATGAGTTGTCGGGGAAGACCTTGGCACCTGTCCAATTTCAACAGAGCCCTTGGGTACGGGAACAAGACAGGACAAACCTCTATCCTGACCCCATTTCACCCCAGAGCGTCTTCTGGACCCTAGCACCCCAATCCTCCCTCCCCCCTCCTGTCCCCCACCAGGCCCAGCTCTCCACCTTCGTCTACGTCTCCTCAGGATGCCCAATGCACGGCACCTAAAATAGGTGTCAGATGACAATAATGGGCACTCAAAGGGATGTAATTCCCTGAGCCTCGTGGGGGAATAATGTCCAACCGCCATAAAATAAAACAAAAGCTAAACCTAAAAATAAAATGAAAACAAAAACACTCTCCACTCTCTCTCACAGAGGGAGAAAAAGTAAAACAGACAATCTAATTTAAATAACAATATAAAATAAAAACCCACCCAATCACAAAATCAATCCCAACCCAAAAATATCCCAAGTAATAAATATATTAAGACAAAATCAGTAAACCAGACCACACTGTCGATGCTAACACATGCCACTGGATACTCAAAATTGTACTTTGAAGTTCAGTGAAGCACCTCTCACGTGCTTCAGTCCAACAAAGTGTCAATATATTAAAATACTGTATTGTATTGTGTTCAATGAAGCACCTCTCACGTGCTACACATACCTCTCAACCTTTCTGCACCAAAATGTGTGACATGATGTGTGACAAATGAGCAAAATGTGTGACATATCGTCTAACATGGCACTGGAAGCTCAGAATACTATAGCTATCAGTGCACTAATGTTCATAATGTTTTTGTATAAGTGAGCATAACAGATTATTATGAATTTCTGTTTTAAAGTCTCAGTGGGGAATGTGGAATATCACCTTCCCCATGATGGACAAAGGGTTTCTGAGAGGTAAAATGAGTGACGTACCTCATAATGTGTGACAGTTGAGAGGTATGGTGCTACAGTCCAATGGTAATAAATGATAAAATGTTATACACTCCCCCAATACCTCCTCTCGCATGGATTGGGATCGTCCATAACAAGCAAACTGTTAATAGATATACACTCTCACCACCCCTAAATCCAAGAACAGAGCAGGGACAGGGAAACCAGTTCTTCAGCAACTCCACATAAAAGTGAAACAGAATCGAATCCAACAGGGAAGAGACAAGACAAGTTCTCCAGCAAACAGTCACACAGTAGAAATCCAAATATGGCCAAATGGAAAAACAGTTCCCAGTCAATCCGCCGGTAGCCGATTCTCACGCCACATTTAGGTCAAATTCCAGACAGATGAATGCCCAGGGAACAGTCACAGATAGAGTGCGAGGACACCCCCAGCCAGTCGACGACCCGCGGCTACAGACGCCCTAACAGTCAGCCCAAAGGCTGAACCCCAAGGTGGCTTAGTAGAAGCTCAGGTCTCCCCCAGCTCCCTAGGGATCACACAGCAACTCCTGCCCGGTCAAAGAACTGAAATGGGGGCCGTCACCGCCACCCCACCGAACCAAACAAACCACCACTCTGACAGTGTCTGCCGAAACAACAGCAAGCAAGCCCGCTAATCAGCGAGCAATCTTGTCACAAATCCCAGCAAATCATAGGCCCAACAGCAACTCCTTCCCTGCAGAGAAGTTCTCGGAAAACTTCAGTTGTAACAAAAGGTTCCGCAAGTTCGCATATCCACATCGAAGCAATGTATCAGTGCCAGGCGGCAACACGACAGTGTGATAACACGATAAAACAAACTAAATAATCCAACTACAAGTTAAAAAATTAAAACACAATTTAACGAATCACTTCATAAAACGCTTAGTGATTCTTAAAAGCTCTCCGTGGCTAGCCCAACGCGGCCGCCATCTGAATATATCAGTATAAGTAAGCAGGTTCAAACATAGCAGTTACATTCATCCTTCAACATATGCCCAATCAATGACTTGAATGTACACAAGCCAATGGTAAGGTTAAGTTTAAGGGTTTTTTGTATAGTGTTCCATAAGGTTGGCAGAGCATAATTTAGGGATGAAGAACCAAACTGGGTTCTAATCCATGGAGTATCAAATGTTATATATGAAAACTTCCTGAGAGTGTACACACTGGAGGCACATTTAAACATGGAGCAGATGTAGAGAGGGAGTTTCAAGGTTAGAGCTCTGTGAACCCACAGGGATGCATTGTGGCACCTCCTGACACTAAGGGATGGCTAACCAACCTGCAGATAAAGGGAGCAATGGTGGGTGTTGAATGGAGCATTTGTAATGAATCTTAAGGCCCTGTGATAGAGTGTGTCAAGGGCAATTAGGGTTGACTTCAAACTATGGCTGTAGAGAAAGTCTGCATAGTCAATTAACAGGAGAAAGGATGTTTGGACCAGCCTTAGTTTGGTGTCCTGGGTAAGCAAGTGCTTTATGTGATAGAAGAGACCAAGCCTTTGGTGAAGTTTTTTAGTTGTTTCCTGTATATGCATTACAAAGGATAGTTTTAGATCCAGCCAGAAGCCGAGATATTTAAATTTCTCAACTGGTTCCAGTACTTCTTCCAGGGATGGTCTTAATTTTCATTCAAGGAGTCAGTGGGAACATCATTGGTATTAGGGGATAGGTGTATAATTGTTGTCTTTTTAGCATTGAGGAGTAGTTTGAGATTTATTAAGTTGTATTGAAGTAGGTCAAAGTCACATTGTAACTTGAGGCAGGTGAGTTGGAGACTAGGCCTGGCAACATATAACACAGTATCATCCGCAAATAGATGCACATTTGATATACTGACATTGTTGTTAATATTAGTAGTGTAAACGGCAAATAGTAATGGACCTAAGATGTAGCCCTGCAGAACTCCTCTCAGGATAGATTTTAAAGGGGAGAGGGTGCCATTGGCTTTAACCTGTTGCCGCCTGTTGGTAAGATAACAGGGGAACCAATTTAGTGAGGTGTCATCTAGACCAAAATTATTTAATGTGTCCAATAGTAATTGGGGGTCAACGGTGTTGAACGCCTTGCTAAAATCTAAAAAAAGGGTGCAAACATGGTGCTTAGTGTGAAGGGAGGTTAACCAGTCATCTGTAACTTTTGCTAGAGCAGATACCATACTATGTTTGGGGCAAAACCCAGATTGCAAAGGGTTCAATAGATTTTCTGCTTCTAGGTGTTCTCTGGGTTGGGCATTGACCAGCTTTTCAACAAGCTTAGATAGAAGGGGCAAAAGCGAAATAGGTCAGTAATTTTTAGGTCGCATTGGTCACCTGAATTAAACAAAGGAATGACATGAGCAGTTTTCCAAATGGGAGGGATAATACTTTGGGAAAGTGACAGATTGAACAAGTGGGTGATAGGTGAGGCCAGGGAGTAGTATCCTATCTTTAGAAAGTAAGGTTCAAGCAGATCAGCTCCTGCACTTTTATTAGGGTTAAGAGTGAGCAAGAGTTCCTTGACTTGCTTGAGTGAGATAGGGCTGAAACTAAACTGTGAAGAGCTGGGTCTAGTTTTGGGGGAAGGTGGCGAAAGGATGCAAGCAAGTTGCTGGGATGAAAGCTTGCTGACAGGAGAAGAGTCAAAAGCTATGATGGCTGTGGCAAAATGATTATTTAACTGGTCCAGAATATCATCACTATTTGTGTAGATAATGTCCCTGAGACTATTTTAGTTGGGAGGGATGAAGGTGAACTATGCCCTTCTATTTCCCTAATAATATTATTCCAGTATTTAGCAGCACTGTTTTTGGATGACTCCTAAGCAGACTTGTGGTACTTGGTCTTTTCTGCCCAAATGAGTCTGGTTCACTGGTTTCTTGTTGCTCTGAAGGCAGCCCAATCAACTTCAGATTTTGTCTTGTGGGCTTTTTTTCCATAGGTGATCTCTGTGATGTAAGATGGATTGTGATGTAAGATGGATTTCAATGAGTTGGAGAATCAAGGACAGACTTTTTTCTTAGCCCTTAGTTTTGTCATTGGGGCATGTTTGTTAATGGTTCAAGTTCAAGTTTATTATTACAGGAATTACTCATTTGAGCAAGCTCATTCACAAGAAGGTCCTGGAGATTTCAAACAATACAATGACATACATGATCTTATACAAAACAGATTTGGATAGCATGAGTAAACAACAATGGCAATGATAAGGTGCAACTTGGATTGTTGTAAATCACTGATACATTACTGTGACAGTATAAACACTACACTGGGAAACAAGAGGTTAACATCTTGTTTGAGGCTGAGAAAATGCAGGGAATGCAACATGAACAGGCAAGGGGGGATGCCTCCCCAGGTGTTGCTAATCAGAGGGATTGCTAAAAGGCAGAAAGAATCCAGCAAGGAGTCAGTTAGAAGCTGGAAAATATTGCAGTGAGGAGATACTCCTAGGCAGAGAACCCTGCAAGATAGAGGGTGGAATGTAAGACAGGAACCAGAGCAGAAAGCTAAGGAGAATGGTTAATTATTGGAGAAAGTCTTTGGGAAGAAGTTGAAACCTGCTGCTGAGAAAGAGACTGTTTCTAGAGCAGAGAGTCCTGAGGTAAAGGATCAGCCTAGCCAGCTGGCCCAAAATCAGTGAGTGGAATGTACTGCTGATAATAGCCTGTGAATAAGGTTAAAAGGGAAAACTGTTTGTGTTTGATTTAAGACTGTGCATTCAAAACTGTTGGCCTACAAACCGTTTATGTTTTGTTTGAGACTGTATATTGAAAACCTGCTGGCCCATATAGGTGGTTCAAAGATTCCTTTTGTCAAGTCAGCCTGAAATAACTGTTTTGTGTTAACTTTTATGTTACCTGACCAGGCTGGAGAAGTTTAACGGCCTGATTGTGCTTTTCTGGAGCAATAACTTTACATCTGGAGCAATAAAAGTACATTTTCTTCGGTGAACTTTAAACCCAGTGGGTTGCCTCTCCATCTACCATAGGCCAGCTTGTCACAATTACATACAAAAACCTAACTGCACTAATGTGCAAGTAGATGATACATATAGAGTGAGACAAGTCTTCACTGGGGCAGAAGGAAAAGGAAAAAAAGAAAAAAGTGGAAACATGGGGCTGTAGATGACATCATAGAGGAGGGCAGTAGGTTCAGAGGGACAGGAATATTGTGCACTGAGATGGGGTACAGAGAGGGGGTCTAGAGGAGGGAGGTGACTGGGGCAGGGGAGGAGGGGGTAGGGAGACAGGGGGTGGTGGAAGGAAAGAAGTGCTAGGAGGCAGAATGGGTAAAGGGGTTTGGGGTAGGAATATAGGGGTAGGGGAGGAAGGGGTAGAGAGACAGGGATGTGGTGGAAGGGAAGAAGTGCTAGGAGGCAGAATTGGTAAAGGGGGTTAGGATAGGAATAAAGGGGTGGGTGGGGCAGATGGGTGAGAGGGATAGGCTGGGTGATTGTGGGAGACAGGGATAGGGTGACAAGCAGAAGGGATGGTAAGGATTCATATATTAGCTTAGCATGAAGAGCAGCGGCAGACCACTTCAAATGCTTTCTTGGCTAGGGACTTAAAGCAATTTAATGTGACTATCTCAGTTAGCTTCATGTTTTTTTGCAGCTGGTTCCATATAGATGGGAGGATCAAACTACTGGCACGTCTGCCCTGATTAGTACATGTCCTGGGAATGTCTAGGAGCACAAAGTCTGAGGTGCACAGTGCATACACATTGTGAGACTTGTGCACTAGGGAGCATATGTACTGAGTTAACTTGCCAGTCAGCTGTTTTAGAGTCCACTTCCCAATATGGAACATATAGCTGGTTGATAGTGAGGTCCAGTTCAAAGAAGAGTAGAGGGTGCAATGGTGTGTCCTGGCTGGAGCATTTAGTATGAAACAATAGTACAGGACATCAAGTTTGCAAGTATGAGTTGGTGCACTGCAATTGTAAATGATATCCCCATAGTCAAGGAGTGGTAGGAATACAAGATTGAGGAAGTAGTAATATGCCTCATCAATTGTTGGAGCCGGGTAAAAATCTTGCCATCTGACCCTGTTCAGACTGGACAGGAACTCAGAGATATTAAATTTGTGGAAATTCCTTTTGTTGGTAAAATTAGGTGGACTGGCAATGGTGCTGTGGTCCCTAATGTCCTTATGAAATACCCTGGTGTAAGCAATTTTATGGGGCCTGTTGGCAAAGATTAGGTCCAGGAGAGTGCTGTGCCCAAGATTTTTAGTATTACGGTGGGTGTCATCACAGATAAGTTGTGTAAGTCTATGTCCATCACAGAAATTGTTTAGAGGTTCAGAGCAATGAGAATTCCATTCCAAGTTGAAGTCCCCCATTCAAATACATTTAGAGTCAATGGTTCCTAGTATGCTGTGGAGGTGAGAAATTATCCCCAGTCCACCAGAAGAGGGTCTGTAGCAACCCAAAATGTAGATTGACTTGTTAGCCAATAGAGACATTTTTAAAGTGAGACTTTCAAATTCCTTGGGCAGGGTTGTTTAGTTGAGGACAGAGACTGTGTATTTGTCTAGAACATAAATTGCAACCCCTCCACCCCTAGATATCCTATCAGTTCTGTAAGCATTGTAGGATGGCATATTGATAGCTTGATTAGGTGTGGAGGCTTTCAGCCAGGATTCCGAAACTACAAGTACCCAAGCTTGAATTAAATCCATTTTTGTTAGCAGGCTGCACGCATTAATATGTATAAAGCTGAGACCTTTCAGTTGAGGTAGATCTGAAGGAGCAGGAATAGGTAGAGGTGGTCCAGGATTTAGTTCAATGTTTCCTGAACAGATTAGCAAGAGCAAGAGAAGCTTCTTAAGCCCCATACACAGGAATTTGAGCAGTGAGTGGTGACCATGTTTGGGGAAGGGTGTCCTGGAGGAGGATAGCCATGGTAGAGAGAGGAAGTGAGGGGATACTAGGCCAAACACTACAATATGGACAGGAATAGTTAGTGGTGTGGGTGAGCCCAGGAGGATCATAAGGCTGTGATATGGTTCTGAGCAGCTCCTGGAGTTGGTATCTTGGCATATTGACTGATAATATACTGTTTTTCATCCAACCATACCCCAGAAGCCCTTCAGCACACTGGATTAATGCTGTGAGTGGTTCAGTTGCCAGTAAAAAAAGCAGAAGGAACAGTGGGCACCCCTGCATAGTGTATTTACCCAAAGCAAAAGGGGGAGATAGTAATCCATTAGAAGCAATTCAAGCCAACAGGGAATGATGGAGGACCTTGACTCAAGAAAGGAAGGACTGACAATTCCAAACACTTCCAAAGTATTATACATGTACCTTCATGCTACTGAATCAAAAGCTTTTTTTCAAAATCAGAGGCAATAGCTGCAGCGAAGGAGGGAACACCTTTAAGTTTTCAGAAAAGATGGATGAGTGCACAGGGATGGTGAGTGCCATCCCTGCCTTTAACAAAGTCCCTCTGTGAGGGGGTGTAGGAGATCAGGGAGAAAGGACTCCAAGTGGGCCACTCTGGCAAGCATTTTACAATCCACATTAATCATGGATAATAGACAATGATTAGCACAATGTACCAGATCCTTGCCTTTCTTGGGAAGAACTGTAGTAGCAGTATTAATAGATGAAGGAATAGTCCCCTTTGAGAAAGCCTCCTAAAATATGGCCAGCTGATGAGGGGCTACCAGATAAGGCATGATCTTGTGAAAATCTAGACAAGCCACCGCTCCTGAGGCCTGCCGAGGAATAGGGCATCTATTACTGCCTTGAAGACTGGTCTCCAGAGATTGCTTCTGCTCATCCAAGAGTATTGACAGGTCTAGGCTATGATGAAAGGCTTGGATACGGGGTGAATCAGTACCCCGAAGAGGTATCGAAAGGTATAACACTCCTACACCTGCTAGTTGATATATTTCTCAGATGTAAGCAGATTTCCCTGGCTATCCTGCATTTCTGCAGTATGTTCACTCATTCACTGCATTCGCAACCTACGCTCCAGCAACTTGCCTGCCTTGTCTCCCACCTCCCAGTAAGCACAATGCAGACAGGCAATGACCAATTCTGCCTTATGGCTTAGAAGGTTATTGAGCGGGAGCTTCACATTAGTAATCTGTGCAAAAATGGTGAAAATTCTGTTTGCACAATGGATTTATATTCCTGTGCCCTTGCCTTAAGTTGTGCCTCCTATTTCTGGAGCTCAAGCTCCCTCTGCATGCACTTGTGAGGTACGTGTAGAGATGCAGCGAATTATAAATCTGCATGAAGTGGAGCGGGTGACCACTTCACATCCACGGAGAACAACGTGAAGTGGACCCTGTAAAGTGCTCACTTCGCGTTATCATAACCACTTCGTGTTCTCATTATGCTTTAACGTGAAGTAAGGTGAGTGAGAAGAAAATAGGCACATCACATGGCCTGTAGTACTATAAGTCACATGCTTTAACCAGGCAGGAAGGCAGTGAGTCAGAGAAGCAGTTTCACTTTCTCCTTTGCATTTGTACAGGGAGAAAGCAAAATTATTTTGTGAAAGGAGTTTGTTTGGCTCTTGGAGTCGTTACTGCCAATCAAATTCAAACAGCTTTTAAAAACTATTTTATTTAGTGTTTGTATTGTGTTAGTGTTTTTTTGGTTAGTGAATTTTTTTGTATAAGTTTTGCTTTTGTTTTGTGTGTGTGACTGACTGTGTGTGTGTGTGCGCATGTCCACTGTGTGTGTGTGAGTGTGTGTCGTCCTGTGGACCCAGGAGGATGGAGGGTCAGGTTGGAGTCAGGGAAGGCGAGTCACTGCATGTGGGAGGGTTAGGAGGGGAGGAGTGCGGACCCATGGGGGATGGGGCAGCTGTGATATGTTGGACCGCTCCAGACTCCTGGCCAGAGTTGCTTCCCCCGCAGAAGCAACAGGAGCAGCAGCAGCACCAATGCCACCGATGGCTGTTGCTCTTCCACATTCTTCACTACCACCACTAGCAGAAGCTGTTGGGGCTCCAGCAGCACCCCCTCAACCACCTCCACAGACACAGGAGGTGGCCATGGCAATAGTGGGTGGTCGTGGGACTCGTGCCTGCCAAGTGCATACTGTGTCTGGACCCCCCTGCAGCTCCCCAGTGTGGGAGTTTTTTAATTGTGTGGGGGGAGACAGCACAGTGGTGCAGTGCCATGTGTGTGGTGTGCTGGTGCACCGTGGTCCCCCTGGGACACATTTGGGGACCAGTGGCCAGCACACCCATGTGATGAATCACCAGAGGGCAGAGTGGCAGGCTGCCATGGAAGGGGCCATGCATCCACCTGCTGGCCCTTCCATGGCAGCGGCCGAGGGTGCTGCTGGGGTGGGAGATGTGACTCGCAGCAGTCACTGCCACAACAGGAGGAGGAAGGCTACATCAGGTGCTCCACCATCACCACCACTGCCACCACAGCCACCAGCACCACCCTGTTCACCACCAGCCACACTACCTGGATTGCATGCTGCAGTGGACCCTGGCACAGTCCCTGTTAGCCAGTCTAACCTCCTCCTGGTGTGGTCAGCACTGGAGGAAAACAAAAAGGGTTTCATTAATTTGGAGCAGCAGGTTACCAGAGTGGAAGCACAGTAACAGCAAATACTTTCAGTGCTGCAGCTGCTGCTAGACCGCCACAGCATCCCATGGCCATAGTAAGTCCAGGTATTGTTTTCTGGCCCCCCACACCCGCTCCCACCCCCCTAACCCCACCCTACTACTGTGTTGTACTTCTGTTGTGTGTTACTTGTTTGTTATTATTAAATCATACACATTTTCCCTTCCAGGGGAATCTTTCTTGCACCACATAGTGCAGTACATTTTTTTGAAAACAATGCGTAAATGCATTACAGTGAGTGATGTGACAGAGGCATTCCCATTCTGAAAATCTGTTCACATTCTGCCTCCCCTCTCAGCAATATTAGGACATGATAGCAGGAAGAGCGTGTGTGCGTGCTCCTTACAGTGAATATCGGAATGTGCAGGTTTGCGAATGTTTCTTTATGTTAATGATCAGTTTGTTGTGAAATGTGTGGCCACACTTCCAATAAGAAGAGCCTTGGTAGTGGAAATATCCCACATTTCACCACAAAGTGAACCTTATAACATTAGGAAACATTGCTTGGGATAGCTGTTGGACATTCAGTATAGTGGAGCATGCACCTGCGCTCCCCCTGCCATCACGTCTTAACGTTGCTGAGGAAGTGTGGCACAAATGTGGTTGCTTTTCAGATTGTTAATTCCTCCATCATGTGACTCACTGTAATGAAATTATGGGTGGTTTTCACAGTCATATATTGCACTCTGAGGAGCAAGAAATATTCCAGTGGTATTAATGCCCCTATATATTAGTTTATGTGCATCACCATAACTGTGTAATGTGGTGACTCTCTGTAAAGTAGCAGTGCAACAATAGAAACATAGAAACATAGATTTTGATGGCAGATAAGGACCGCTTGGCCCACCCAGTCTGCCCATTTCCCTACCTAATGGATAAGCTGCAGATCCTAGTTAACCAGCAGCCTACTTCTTCCTACCCCCAACCCCTAGAATTGCCTTATGACTGTCCCATGCATGCTTTTATTCCACCACTGTTTTTGATTCCACAACCTCCTCCGGAAGGCCGTTCCATGCATCCACCACCCTATCTGTGAAAAAATACTTCCTTAAATTACCTCTGAGCCGCCCCCTTCTATCTTCAAATTGTGTCCCCTTGTTCTTGCACACTGCTTTTTTTGAAAGATGCTACCCTCTTGGACTTTGTTGATTCCCTTGAGGTACTTGAAAGTTTCTATCATGTCCCCTCTCCCTCCTTTCCTCGAGGCTATACATATTCAGCTCCTTAAGTCTGTCTTCATGTCTTCCGCAGACCCTGCACCATTTTAGTTGCTCGCTCTGGACAGCCTCCATCCTGTCTATTGTCTTTGTGGAGATTGGGTCTCAGAACTGCATGCAGTACTCCAGATGGGGTCTCACCAACTGTCTGTTCAGAGGATAATAACGTCCCTGTTTTCTACTGGTGATGCTCTCCCTATGCATCCCAGTATCCCCAGCCCTCCTTGCAGCCCTCTCACATTGCTTGCCCACCTTTAGGTCATCTGATGACTACCCCCAGGTCCCTTTCCATTTTGTTGTTGTTAGTATCTCACCCCCCATTGTGTACTCTTCCCCTTGGTTTTTGTTTCCCAGGTGCATTACCTTGCACTTCTTAGCATTGAATCTAAGCTGCCATACATTTGACCTTTCCTCAAACCTTGCCAAGTCCCTTCTCATCCTTTCCACCCCACCTTGTGCATCAACTCTGTTGCAGATCTTTGTGTCATCTGCAAAGAGACTTACTTTTCCTTCCAGTCCCTCTGCAATGTCACTTATAAAGACATTGAAGAGGACCGGTCCTAATACCGAACCCTGCGGTACCCCACTAGTAACCCCCCTTTCTTCAGAGTGGATTCCATTTACTATTACTCTCTGTGTCCTATTGTCGAGCCAATTCTTAACCCAGGCTGTCATCTTGGGACCCACTCCCAGGATGGCTAACTTGTATATTAATCTTTTGTGTGGGACTGTGTCAAATGCCTTGCTAAAGTCTAGGTAGACCATGTCCACAGCCCCTCCCTGATCTACTACTTTGGTCACCCAGTCAAAGAAATCTATCAGATTTGTCTGGCATGACCTTCCCACTGTGAATCCATACTGCCTTGGGTCCTGAGCCCCTCTGGCCTCTAGATACTCAACAATTCTTTCCTTCAGAAGTGATTCCATCATTTTCCCTACCACTGAGGTTAAACTAACAGGTCTATAGTTTTCTGCTTCTGCCTTGCTCCACTTTTGTGAAGGGAATCACATCTGCCCTTCTCCAGTCCTCGGGTACCACCCATCCTCCCATGATTTGTTAAGGAGGGTAGTCAGTGGTGTCACTAGTTCTACCCTTAGTTCTTTTAGAATTCTGGGATGAATCCCATCAGGCCCCATTGCTTTGTCCACCTTCAGTTTTAAGAGTTCTTTTCACAGCCCTTTCTTCTGTAAATGGGCTGGTATCAACTTCTGTATCCAGGTGTTTCTACTTTTTTTTTAGGTACTTCCCCACTTCCTTTGTAAATACTGAGCAAAAATATTTGTTTAGTATTCTGCCTTTTCACAGTCACCTCTGCCCACCCTCCCTCCTCTTTATTAAGCCTCACTAACCTCCCTTGGTCTTCCTTCGCTCCCTGATGTACATATAAAAGGTTTTATCCCCCTTCTTAACTGAGTTGGCTATCTTTTCCTTGGTTTGGGCCTTTGCTGTTCTGACTGCCTTCCCAGCTTCCTTTTGCTTTAGCTGATACAGTTCTCTGTCCTGCTCCTTCTGTGATTCCTTGTACTTCCTGAAGGCTTTCTTTTTCTCTTGAACCTTCACTGCCACTTCCTTTGAGAACCATAGTGATTTCTTACATTGTTTCATTTTGTTTATTTGCTTCACACAAAGGCTTGTTACCTCTGTGATGGCAGTTTTTATTATTCCCCATTGTTCTTCCACCCCTCCTTCCTGACAATTTGCTAGTGCATTCCTTAGGCACTCACCCATTTTGGCAAAGTCAGCCCTCCTAAAGTCCAGTACTTTTGCCTTTGTATGGCTTGACTCTATTGCTGTGTTTATTGTGAACCATACTGTTCGATGGTCGCTAGTTCCCAGATGGCTACCCACTTCTACATCTGTGATCCTCTCTTCATCTCCATTTGAGAGAACCAGGTCTAAGATTGCTCCCTCTCAAGTGGGCTCCAATACTAGTTGTCTAAGGCATGCCCCCTGTAGAGCTTCTAGAATAACCCCACTCTTTGAAGTGGCTGCTGCAACTGCACTCCAGTTAACATCTGGCATATTCAGATCACCCATCACCAATAGCTCCCCTTTTTCTGCCATTCTAAGTATTCTTTCTATCATTTCCTTGTCCATTTCCTCCCCCTGAAAAGGGGGTCTGTATACAACCCCTGTGCGGATTGTGGTGCCATTGCCTGTCTCCAAATTTACCCACAGTGCTTCTTCTCCTCCCTGTTTTCCTTTTGTTCTGTTGCTTTGATTCCTTCCCTTATGTAAAGAGCTACTCCTCCTCCTCTTTACCCTCCTGTCCCTTCTGTAGATAGTGTATCCTGGTATGTTTATGTCCCAGTCATGGTTTTGTGTGTACCGTGTTTCTGTGACTGCCACGATATCCAGATGTTCCTCCTCCATCAAGGCCACTAATTCAGGAAGCTTGTTACTCAGACTATGAGCATTGGTACTCATTGCTCTCCATTTTTTGATGGCTTTACCTTCTTTTTCAGCATCCACCACTGACCTGTCTACCTTGGTCATTTTCTCATTTAGTACCCTGTTTTGTAGGGAGAGGCTGCTTATCAGTGCCTCCCCCCTTGACTAGTTTAAAAGCTTGTCAATGAAGCATTTAAACCGATTGCTCAAAAGACTTGTTCCCTTCCCAGACAGATGCAGACCATCCTGCCAGTATAGGCTGATGTGTCTCCAGGTGGAACCCCAGTCCCCAATGAAGCCAAACCCCTGTGCTCCACACCATTTTTTCAACCATTCATTAAACTGCATGGTGCAAAGTAACCTTGCCTCACTCATGCCATTGACAGGCAGCACCTCAGAGAAGGATATTGTGTGTGCTACTTGTCTTAGGTCCCTCCCCAGTTCTACAAAGTCCTTCTGCACTGCTCTAATCTCATGATTAGCCAAGTCATTTGTCCCTAGGTGGACAATGACGTCCAGCTCAGACTCCCGTGCAGCTGTTCTCGTGATTCTGAGGATGCGATTCCTATCTCTCAAGCCATGGCACCAGGCAGGCACCTTACTTCAGTTTTCCCTGCTTCCCCCAGTTCTATCCCCCTAATAATTGAGTCCCCCACTAGGAGCTGCTTCATTTCCTTGTGGTGTCCTCTGCCTCCTTCCTGTGGGCCTCCCTTGTGACAGTTGTCCTCAGCCTCCTTAGTCTCCTCTGCAGGTGCATCCATAGGGGAGCTATGCTCCCCCAGAATGGTGTATGGATTGTGGTGTGGAACAACTGGCTGGGTGTGCCTCTGTTCCACCATCCTCACCCTCCCTGAGCCCACTGTGGTCCAACTGCTGTGCTTTCTTCACAACCTCTGAGGTATTGGTGGTGGCTCTGGTGTTCCCTGGATGGGGGAGGTTCCCTTCCTACCATCCAGTGTGGCCTGGGGGAAGGTCCCCTTACTACTGTCCAGTGTGGCCTGAAGATGGGCAAATTCCTCCCTCAGGGCAGAGAGTTGTCTGCAAATAGGGCAGCATCTCAGCCTCCATAAAGACTCCCGGAAGTCTACTGTCCCACAGCCATTACATTGCACTACTCCCACATTTGTTTTGTCTGTGTGTGTGTGTGTGTGTGTGTGTGTGTGTGTGTGTGTGTGTGTGATTGGTTTGTAATATATATATATATAATACAATGTGTATGCTTATATTGTCAGTGCAGTGTGCTAGAGAGGATAT
Source organism: Neoceratodus forsteri (assembly GCA_016271365.2). Lineage (NCBI taxonomy): Eukaryota > Metazoa > Chordata > Ceratodontiformes > Ceratodontidae > Neoceratodus > Neoceratodus forsteri. Next base: position 297,162,129 of record CM057452.1, on the reverse strand, counting down.
GACAGTGATATGCACTTGCACTCTTCAGGAAATGATGTCAGAACCCCAGGTATAAAGGAACTATTTCCAGGGTGGGTGGGGTGAGGGTGGAAGGGTTGGGCCTAAACTGTGCCCTCACAAAACAATCAGCTAAAAGCTCTGACCCACCACTGCGATGAGTGCCTTCCTGTCAGCAAGATGCCCTACTCAACAATTTGACAGAGAAAATACCCTGCTAATCAAACAGAGAAAAATCCACACATCCAAGTTAGACACAAGTAACCCTCCCCAGCCCCAAAACAGGCCTGGTGGTTTGTACTCTGAAAGCTGTCAGTCCCAAAATAAGTCAGCTGTGCTTTAAACTCTTCCTGCACTGAAAATGTTAAGAATTGTAACAAACAAACGTAAACCTAGATCCACATCCCTCTGTTGCTTGAAATACTGTCTTTTCCTGTTTCACACTGCAGGTTTTTCTATGACAACTCCTTAACCACAGTAACTTATTTAAAAATAGTTTAACTATCACAAACTCCTACGCACCAGTAAATTATTTAAAAATAGTTTCTGTCCCAAAATCACCTTTTGCAAGCCCCTTCTTGGTTAAACACTAAATAAATATGTGAATAAAAAGCAATTACCAAGGGTAGTTAATTTCACCTCCCACAGAATTAAGCAAAAGTGCATGTTTGTTGCAGATATCAAGTGCAATATAGAATTTCTCACACAGCTCACAGCTAAATAAAAAAGTAGTGTCCTTCCAGGTCAAGCAAATGTGCTTGATAACTCTGACCTATATTTTTTAATGCTATGTTATAACTTCCTTTACTTACATTCTGACTGACTGGAATGATACGATCATTTGTAGTGGTTGAGTGTGCTGTACTACTTTTTTTCATGTGTGAAATAATGAAAGGAGCATTCCTTTTAAATTGGTGCTGCTGACAGTGAGTGTGACCAGGTCTTTGTCATTGTTTTCCTCTGCTTTTCTCCATCACATCAAGTAGTTGTCATATATAACTTCTGTTGTTAACTAACAGTTATGCATCAGTCATTGTTTTGTATGACACCACCGAACAATAGTTATTGAAAAGCAGCTGCAAATAAATACAAAGCTAGTTGGAACGATATTGGAAGACGTGATCATTTTGTTTTCATACATGAAAAAAGGTAGGAGTAAGAGAAGCAGACATAAATTGTGAGAAGAATCATATAATTCAAGTCACTGATGACTCGCACGTAAGTAGTGGTTGCTGTGGCAATTTAAAGTAGCATAAAAAAGTACAGTTCAGAACTGTGAGAACATTCTTGCAATGCTGTTTTCATTGTAAAAATGTCACTATGACATCGTGACTATGAGCTCACAGCAACAATCACAGAACACACAAAAGTGGCACAGAGTCCCCAGACTTTTTGTGCAGGCCCACAATGCGTCCTCCTTGTGTGCAGAAAATTGACAAGTGGTAACGAAGTGAAAAGAGACTGTTTCGGCACATACAAAGTCCCCCAGAATTAATGCCACACTGTCATGCACACAGTGATGGCACAGAGTCCCCAGATTTTTTCTGTAGGCCCACAGTGCATCCTCCTTGTGTACAGAAAACTGACAAGTGATAACGGAGTGAAATAAGACTGTTTCAGCACATACCCTTTCCCCAGTATAAAATGATGACTGTGAGGTTCGTGTTGATGGGCCAATGTGTTGTGCAAGACAATTCCAACACATGAAATGTGATCATTTCAACTGGATTAAAAGGTGCCCTTTGGATGTACACTAATAGTAGCCTTGGTGAGTATATCTATATCTATATATATATATATATATAATATATATATATATATATATAGATACATGGTTGTGTATTTTGTAGGTGATGATTAGGGTAGTCGAACTTGACATGGACATGCACTCATGCTATTGTTCTGCATCACAAAGGTGACTCCAAACTGATGCTGTGCATATTCCAGTGCTCAATGAGAATTTTTTGCACTTCAATGGAAACGGATAACTCTCAAGCACAAGAAGGTAAGTATTTCTTTTTTTTTGGAGGGGTGGGTGGAATCATATTTTCAGTTTTGTCTCTAATGGTTTCTTTTTTTTTTACTTTTTCACAGATTTCATCAGCATCCTTCTGGAGTCCAGTTGTTAATGATGGTCATGGTCATCGAATGAAACAACTTCTACGTGTTGCATGTGTGCCCAAGCTCGGGTTGGTGGAGGGGTGTGCTTGATGTTCAAGAACTTTTTTGGATAAGACCACTTTGACAGAACAACAATGTATCGCAAATTTTCCTAAAAAAAGAAATGAATGACTTCTTAAATGTTACAATTTCATTGTTATGTGTCCCTCCCTGGTTCTCAAATCTCAGTCCCTATTGTCAAGTTACATTTCAGAGACATATCTTGTCAACTATTGTCACTACTAAGACAACCTGTTGTGTGCAATATTTGCAGCAGTCTTTACAAAGCAATGAAATGGATGAAATAAAATCTTCATACTTACCAGAATGGATTTCACATGGACATTACATCGGTTCCTCTCTGTACGGTATAGCTACAGCATCTTTCCCAATGAGTAATGGCGACAAAGCCTGTTTTTGTTCTCCTGAAAAGAAACAAAAGAAGTGTACTGTATGTGTTTTGCAACTGTGGCTCTGAAAAGCTACAGAAAACAAAACAGACAACTTAAGGAAGTGAGGCAGCATAACAAACATGAGTGCACATACTCACTTTATGGTTTAAATATTAAGAAGCTGGTGGTGGTGGTGCACTGGTGGACTGGTGGTCCGTGGGAGGCAGACAGACTCATGGTGGCAGACTTGCATACCATCAATCCCGGTGGTGGTGGTCCATGGGGGGGCAGACAGACTCTTGGTAGCAGACTTGCATAACATCAGTCCCGGTGGTGGTGGTCCGTGGGGGGCAGACAGACTCTTGGTGGCAGACTTGACTAACAACAGTCCCAGTGGTGGTGGTAGTGGTGGTCTGCGGGGGGCAGACAAACTCTTGGTGGCAGACTTGCATAACATCACTCCCGGTGTTGGTGGTGATGGTCCATGGGGGGCAGACAGACTCTTGGTGGCAGACTTGCATAGCATCAGTCCCAGTGGTGGTGGTGGTCCGTGGGGGGCAGACAGACTCATGGTGGCAGCAGAGTTGGATAACATCAGTCCTGGTGGTGGTGGTGGTCCGACCATGGGGGCAGAGAGACTCTTGATGGCAGACTTGCATAACATCAGTCCCAGAGGTGCTGGTGGTCCATGGGGGACAGACAGATTCATGGTGGCAGACTTGGATAACTTCAGTCCCAGTGGTGGTGGTGGTCTGTGGGGGGCAGACAGACTCATGGTGGCAGCAGTCTTGGATAACATCATCCTGGTGGTAGTGGTGGTCCGTGGGGGCAGAAAGACTCATGGTGACAGCAGACTTGGATAATATCAGTCCCAGTGGTGGTGGTCCAGGGTGGTGGGGGCACACTGCCTTTTAAATACTGCAGTTAAAACCTGCCAACATTAACCACATCATCATTCTCATAAAGAAAACTGCCCTCACAGTCATCGATGTCTGAAGTCTGACCGCTGAGAAATTCTTCCTCCATTGTGTCATCATCTACATTAGTGGTGAGCCGTTTCAGGTAGCCACTGCCAGTGAAACCAGGATGCTCCATTTCCACATCAGCAAGACCACCATGACTAGGCCGGGGTATGAATACCGAGGTTGCAGTCTGTGGTGGCATGTGCCTATCATTCATTTAAATGAATGTTAGCAAACTAACATTTGCAGGAGACAGGTTTGTCCGACGATCCCTGACTATTGCACCTGCTGAGCTGTATACCCTCTCAACACTTACAATGGAGGGTGGGCTTGTGAGGTACTTCAGAGCCACTGCAGTCAGCTCTGGTCATTCACTGACCTTTCCACTCCAGTACAAAAGAGGATCTTCACTTATTGTCAGATGCCTGTTTTCAGACAAATATGACTCACCCATTCTCTGTGCCGCACTAAAGATGGAGGAAGTGGTAAAAGG